>JAUPFR010000003.1:37196121-38654871 GCA_036925125.1 Oreortyx pictus
CAGACCAGAACTGCTCTTGTTTGGACTCATTTTTAGACAAACAGGAAGTGCATGCTCTGCTATCCGCAGGCAAATGGAGGGAGAATAAAGCTGTGTTTAGGCATACACTAACCTTGAACCTTATTCCTGTGACTTGTACCTGCCCAAGCAATAATAAAAGGCTTTTGTCATGACTACAAAAATCCTACATCCTTGCTATGTTTCATATGTTTCTGAAATACACCCAGCTTTTACTGTCCAGAATGCTAATCCCCAGAGAAACCTCTGTGGCCCAGAAACTCTTTCTATAGCAAAAATAAATATAGCACACTCTTTCTTCAGATATGCTAACAATTCTCACCTTCACTTTATCTCTGAGAGTTTTATCTGTTTAATTCCAAAGCCACCTCTATTGGAGTTATCCTAAACTTAAGCCCAAACCAAAGTCAGAACACACGTAACTCACGGCTATCACAAATTCTTTAATATCTTGTTCACCCCAGTTCTTCCAGCAAGACCAGCAATATGGCATCCAATAACAGTTTAAATTCTTCATTCTTCTTTTACAGTCTTTAACCTAACCGTAATTTAACAGTAGCCCAAGGAATTCTGTCCACAACCAGAAATCTTCCTATTCATACACACAAGTGGTGTGACCTAGCACAGAACATGCACCTTCTGTTCTTACCTGTGAGAAACTTCATCCAGCCCTAGCTTGAGCGCAACATATTTTAAAATTTGCTTTAAAATATTCTCACCTGTCAGACTGAGCTTTCATCCCAGCCCTGCAGGGCTTGTAGGATCCAGCGGTAAGCTGTCTTCAGCTTTGTGAAAACCAAAAGCTAAGGTTTAATCATAGCTGAATGACCCAATGTAGCTTGAAGCATAAACATTGATGCAAAAAGTGTACTTCAAAGCACACAGCTCTGCTAACACAAATATAAAAAATTAATCGGGATACAGTCTCATCTCAGGGTTAGAGTTTTTGTCCAGGACAGAGCTGATTTTGTTACTGGGTGTGTAAGGCTGCAGTGGTGGGATGAAAACTAAGCCAAAAGGAGTAAATGACTTCTGCTAAGTTCTGCACAGATATAAGTCTGCTGTGCTGTACCTTACCCCACAGTAAGGCTTGTGTTCTGTTCAGGCACAACATGAACTGAAAAGATTGCTTTAACAGTGTTTTACAATAACTCTTGGTCTATGATGAGGCGGGCACCAAACAGAGATGCCTGATCTCGATAAGATGCAGACCGGTGTCGAAAGAACCATCACTGGCAGGACTGGACTTAATGGGCCATCAGAGTGGGGCTGGAGACAGTTGGAGAAGGTGGTTTGCAAAGCCCAGCAAAGGCTGGAAGCAGTAATTAAGAGCTTCAGGTTTACTAACAGGAAGTCTGTTGATCTCTTTGCAAGCCACAGTTAGGTTTAGCTTTGGAAGTGGACAATAGATTTAGTACAACAGGAGCCAAAAAACGGGGTGGCTGCAGGTTCCAGCCAAACCCTACTGAAGGCTCGTATTGTCTCAAAGCAATGAAATGACTAAAGATAAAGACATATCATGTTTCTGTTTTATGACCATAACCAAGTGGTTATGAATTGTGAAACCCATTGTGAAACCATTGTGAAACCCCAGGATATGGCTACTATTAAGGCTGGATTCAGCAGTTTTGTCTAGTGACCCAAATATAATCCCAAAAGTTGTTCCCTGAACTTGTCATTAGAAAGGCTGCAGCTTTTATAGGATCTAGTAGAAAACCTAGCTCCTGGTTCATCTCGGCTGTGGTATCCCAGGACCTCCTCCTCACTCCACCCTTTCAGTTTGAGTAGCATCAAGGCAGATGTCCACAGGGCATGCTTTCGTGGGAAGGGTGATTTCTTGTGAACTCTAGAACTCAAGTGACCAAAACTGAGGTCTCTAATCCATCACAGAAATCTTGTGTCAGCTTGAGCAAGTTTCTCCATGTCTCATGTACAATGTATCTGTCTTAAATGATAGAGGAGCACAACTTTATTTTCTAATGAATGCATGAAAGAAGTAACAGAAGATAGTGAGGTGCTTGGATAGTGTTGTAGGGGATGTTATAACCATAAACCAGCCACTAGTTTTTAGGTCAGTGTATGAGATAACTAACTAGACAATAGACATCAACATCACAGATTTATAAACCAAAAAAGATCCCCAAGGCTTTTGCAATTTTGGTGAAGGAATGATTCAAAACTCTTAAGGTTTTATTTCCCTGCTTCTACTCAAATATACATCTAAAAAACATGAGATTATAAAATAGGAGGGGGCTGCTCTGGAAGTAATGCATTTTGTTGTATTATGTTGGCCTACAATTTCAGAGGTGGATGTTGGCAGCATGGCATTAGAGGATGTACATTCCCACCAATATCCCATTCCATTTTAGTGCTGTGTGACAGATGGCAGCAGAGGGGCAGTCTGACAGAATGCTGTCTGACATGGAAGTGCTTATGAAGCAAAGTTGCCTCACTGAATTCCTCCATGCAGAAAAAGTGTCACCGAGTGACACTGATTGATGCTTGCTGAATGTTTATGGAGACCAAACAGTGGATGTGAGCACAGTAAGGAGCAGGTGGTGTGTTTCAGCAGTGGTGACAGTGACATTAGGTCACCTCCGCTGGTGCAGATTTTTACAAGCACAGCATGCAGGCTCTCATTTATTGCTGGTGAAAATGCATAGCTGATGGTGGTGACTATGCTGAAAAATTGTGTTTTGTAACTGAGAATTCACTCTATCAAATACTGCTATTATGCTCTTTGTGTCTATTGTAGTTTCCATGGAAATTGAACGGAGGCATTACTTTCAGAAAAACTTACATGCATAGCTGTAGTGCTATTCCTCACTACTAACAAGCGATTCTTTTACAAAATGGTTTCCACACAAGCTGTTGCTTATGTGGACTTACACTCTGACAATTCAGACACTTTTTCCAGTTGTCTTTAATACATCACAAGGGGTGAAAGCCTTGCAGAATCCCTCTGTTACCAGTTTACACCAGAAGACAGGAAGGCAAAGATGGATGCAGTGGTTTTTATCCCTGTAAGAAGGTGCTGTAGAGCTGATGAAGCCCAGCTCAGAGGGTGGCCAAGATTCATGCTCAAGACTTGGCAAGGCTTTCCCTTAAATTTTAGGAAACCAGGGCTGAAAACACTGTGCAAACAACACAGTCGAAAGGTAAATTCCCATACAGCTGACTCCTTCTTACAAATAAACATACACTGGCATTTAATCTCATCCTTAGCTAGATGACATTGTATAATTCCTATAATTCTATAAAAATGATGTTTAAGGTACATGAGTATTTGACAGAAAAGGTGTCCTAATTTTCAAAAATATTTTCTTTGTCTTGAAAAGAGGTGGCCAGAGAGCAAAGATAAACATGATCTTTTCAGTGGGACTTTGAGCCTCCCGAGCAAAACAGATGACTTGGGGTGTCCCAACACTGCTCCCCACCCTGGTGACAAATACACAGTGCTTGTGTCTATCACCTTTCCGAGCACCTTATTTACATGCCAGATTGTCTTCAATCACTGGCAGTCGGGCTGCCAGGAACAGAAGGGGATGGCCATTTAAAAGGCAGGCCTATATTTTTCACTATCGAAAACTTAAATACTCTGTAATTTTAAAGCACTGTAGGAGGGAAGGGATCAGTGAGAGTTATTAAAGGGCTCAGAAATGGCTGTAAAGCCTGGGCCAGCCTGTCTCTATACCAGTCCACAGTACCCAAATTAGCAGTGAATGTGAGCAATGAAAGTGCTTCTAAGAGCCAAGTGAAATCTCATTTGTTCCGGTTTTGAGCTAAGTCTCTCATTTAAATTTCCTTGTCGGGCAACAAATCTGCTTCCAGGAGATTCTACAGCTTTTTTTTTTTTAATTTACATTTGTTGCATTATCTGTTAGATGAGGCACATATGCAAATACATGATTCCTGACCCTGACTCTTGATCAAATCATGGTCTTGCTGAAGGGCTCTGCTGATCGCTTGGCCCATCACACAGGCAATTACTTCTCCCATTGCACAAGTTCCTCTTCTTGAAAGGTCAGCCTCAGGATCCTGCTTCAAGTACCATGCAAACCATCTTCTGACGGTGGCAAGAACAGACTTGTCCAAAGGGCAAGCATGAACTTGTTCACTTGTTCATGTCCTCTTCTACTGCCCTCCCATTAGTATTGCATTTTACTGGGGCAGATAGAATTCTGAACCATGAGCTACTTGGCCCCAGGGAAGAGCCTCTGACTGATAAGCCTTGCAGCGTTTCCCTCTAACTAAACCCATAACAACCACCAGGCATTTTCTGGGCATATGATGGAGTTGCTCTTTGGAATGGCAGCACCCCAAGACCTCATTCATATAGGAACTATTTTTTCCTGTTGAATGAGTCTCTAGAAACTGCTGTAAATAGATGCATTTGATTACATATTTTCCATGAAAATCACCACTGACACAATTTGCAGATTTCTACTTAGGTTTTGAAAATCTAAACTCAGCTGAACAAATGGACAAATAAAATTTCTATAGGATTTGACGCCCTGATGTTTCTATTTTCAATGTATAAAATTCTGAAAAGTTGCACAGTTTCACATGGTCAACTTCATTCCGGGGCTGTAGGGGGAACATACACAATTTGCAATGGCAAACATGTTTGTTTAAACAGCTACTTTGTTTGCAAGAAATGAAGGCAGAACAAACAGTTTCTGGTGAAAACCTTTGCCATTTTGTGCCACCTTGGTGCTCCGTTGTCATACAGGAATGCCAGCTGAGGGAAGTCCCTGCTGGAGTGGCACAGTACGTTACGTACACTCAGGATGTCCTGTCCCGTGTTCTCACCTTCCCAGAGCTGCAGCTTGGCTATCAGCCCACAGTAATAGGAGGTTCTTAACTGATTGCTAACAACAAACAGTTCTTTCGGATCTTTAACGGCTGATAGACAAAGTACAGTATGTGCTGTAAACTGCGTTTCTGATTCAGAAGGAGAAAGAGTCCAAACAGGGCATATAAGGTATGCACAAAAAGCAATTGACAAAACCAGAGCTCCAGGTCTCAGCTTCACCTCAGTGTTATTTTAGTGAAGCGTCCAGCAGTGACAATTTCAAAGCAGAAAACTATCAATAGTGCTGCTTGGAAGAGCCCATAACAATCTCAGCTTTACAGGAGACAGTAGGTAAGCTGCTCAGTGATCTAAATAAAGTAGATGAATGAATGCAACGGTCTGTCACATGTGCATTGTGTGCAACAAAGGTAAATTTAAGTTGAGCTAAAGATGTTTTAAGAGCAAGTGTGCAAAGCTGAGCTTCTGAATAGGTATTATGTCCTATCAAGGACTCATTGTTTAGCAGATCCTATATCTAACAATGCCTCATTGTGAAGGCTCCAAAGATCAGTGCATTAAATACCAGTTTTTCAGACCCCTTCACATTTTCAGTGTCTTCCCGTGCTGAAAACACTTGGATGTTCCTGCTGTACTCATACCTGTATGTGCATCTATTGGCTGTGTCTGCGTTACTCTGTGAAAGGGAGAAACAGCTCAAATCAAGGGGTTTAATTCTACAGTAATTTTATTCTATCCCATTCCATCTTCTTTTTTGGGATATCGGAAAGCTGCTGCACACGCAAGAAAAGAGATCTGGATTTCACAAACGACTCCAGCTGGATGGCTACTTCAGAGGGACACAAGGAGAAACTCTGCTGTGTAAGGCCATGTGATTAGTGTGCAGTAAGACATCCAGTCTGTGCACTTTGACTGCAGGGAGGATATGGCCTTCCATGGGAGGAAAGATTCCGGTTCATTATACTGTGTGAAGGAAGTGGATTTATGCAGTGCCGTCAGCAGAAAGGGAGGCAAGCACTGCTTCCTTGCTGATGACTGAAGTATGTGAAAATGCTGTAATGTGATTACTAAAAACAAATAGAAGACCGGTGATGGGATGAGCAGTGAAGCAGCATCATGGTTCAGAAGTGGCAGACAAGACATCCCCACTCTTCTGCTGCAGAGAAGGTGAGACCTAGTTCTGGACTTGTAAAGGCAACCTGATGAATTGCAGCAAATCCTTGATTCCCAGTAATTTCGATATGAGGCGTGTTCATGGAGCAGATCTCTAACACAGACAGGAAGGTGTATCAGTAGCAAATCCTTCCCTTTATTTTAAATTAAAATACGGATTTGCACTTTGCTTCTGGCACAGCCTCCAGCAAAGGAGCCCCTGGGGAGGCTGGTGGGGGAGGAAGGTAGGGTAAAGGGGGAGGGGATCCTTTAAAACAGTGGCTGTGGATTGCATGGGGATGTTTTCCTGGCTCCAGCAGCTCTCTAACCTCTGCACAGGCATAGGGAACCAGAGGAGTTTCAGGGAAAATTCAAAGCACTGTTCCTTTTGCGGGTGAAGAGAGAAGGAAGAGGGCAATTACGTGTGTCTCTCCCCTGATACTGAAAAGTAATAGTTTAAAAGTTTTGTGCAGCAAGTCTCTCATGCTAGCTATTTTCAGTTTTGCATCCCAAACTTTGCAAATGTGAATTTCTGCTCCAGCTTTATACCAATACCACACCAATGTCGGGCATGCAGTCAGCACCCAGCACTGTAACAAGAAGGAGTGTTAAAATACAGTTTTGTCATGGGATAGTATCAACTGACTGAGCTCAGCTGGGTTTCCCCCATAGTAAAGGCATCCATTTAAACAGAATCTGTACATTTCACACACATCTGAAGCTCCTCTGTAACAGCTGAAAAACAGTGAATTAGAGTTATAGAATTGTAGAATATCTTGGGTTGGAGGGAACCTCAAAGATCATCTAGTTCCAGTCCCCCTTCCATGTGAACAGGCTGCCACCAGTCAGCTCAGGCTGCCCAGGGCTCCATTCAGCCTGGCTTTGAATGCCTCCAGGGATGGGGCACCTACAGCTTGTCTGGGCAAATTCTTGCATGTGCTAAACTTGGCAATTTCAAGCATCTTTAGAGTGTAAGAGAAGTCAGGGTCTGTATCCATAAGGATACATTTAAGTTCAAAAGGTGCATCTGTAAAACACTGGAATTCAGTGTAGAATGTGGTCGCATTAGCTGTGAAATCAGCCATATTAGAGAACAGTTAAGGTTAAAGTAAGTTTTCTTCACCTGTGTACCTTTGTGATTTTGTCACCGTGTTAACTCATTTACAAAGTTTCTCTCTTGTAGAGGTCCTCATTCCAAAAACCATCACTCTGGGAGAACAACTGCTAATTCCCCCATTTCTTCACTTCCAGTAGCCTCACATGAGTGTAGAAGAAGTAAAAATGAAAGAAGTCTGCGACTGCTTGTTTTCAAAGGTAGCAATCTTCAGAACAGATTTTATTTACAGATCAGTACTGGCAAGAGATCTGACTCTTACACTGACCCCAGTGCAATTTAACGTTCAAGTTCAGCATCAGTTTTGAACTGTGATTCAAAGTGAAATGGCAATCTCTCTTACAGAGCTGCTCCACTATTAAGTCAGCCAAGGTTTTTCCAGCCTGGGCTGGCTCAGAACAGCACTGACTGTGATTTAAATGTAGACAACACAGAAATGCTCTCCACCATGTCTTCCCATGGCATTCAGTGGCCCTGAATTTCTGGCACCCTCCCTCTTTCCCTCAAAATTGCAGGGTTTTTATCTGATTAGCTCTAAGTGATCTTGATAACTACTCAGATCTAGTTATTTCTTGAATTCATTGCTTGGAGATCAAACATTACATCACAAGGACTTAATCCTGTTCCAAATGATGCCAAGGACAAAACTGCCATTGACTTCAGTGTGCAGGATAAAGCCATAAATCCTTAAATGCTGAGCGTCCAATTTTCAAATTAAAGCATAATGAACTTAATAGTAATGGATTGGAAGGCTGATGCATTTTGTATCTCATATGAGATTCTACAACTGGGTTATAAACTCTTTTAAACTTTGATGCTTTGAGGGAGGGTCATTTTCTAGGAGCTCACATCATTATATATCAGGCCAGTACACAAAACACACAATGGAAGTGATACTGCCTTGACTGCAAACAATGTCTTTGGAAAGCTTCAAACAATTTCTTGGTAAACAACCGATCGGGGTAATTACATTTTCTAATCTGAAATGGGGCTGTGACATTGTTTCAGGTAACACATGAATCACGCTAAAGGGTTTTCCTCTGCTAGAGCTGGCTAGCTTATCTGAGCAAGCACTGGGCTAGGGATGGAGACCTAAGCCTGATGGAGTATTGTACTGGCACGGCAGGTAGTGGCTCCACACCTGCCCCTAAGAGTCCAATCCACTGCTACTTTGGGGCAGACAACTCGCCAGGTAGTTAATAGAAATTAAGATACAGCAGGGCTGTGCCTAATGCCTCATAATCCCAACTCATTCTCTCAAGGAGATGAGGCATCAGCTGGACAACCTTGCTGTGTAACTGAAAGGTGCTGAGTCCAGGCGAGAGAGCTACAGCCTTGCTTAGCAGGAGAAGGCAAACATGACTTTGATGACTTTGCGCTTGCTAACGAGCACAAACGACCTAAAACACAATGAGTGTGTCTCCCACCATCTCTAAGCCAAGCTGCCATGTAATGAAGTGGCTGCCAAATCCTCACCACTACCTGGGACTGTGTTAACAAACTAGTCCAACATTGTTACACAAAGCATGATTAAGTACTTAGAAGAGGCAGCTCTAGTTTGCTGTTTTATTTGGTTTTGTTTTGAACAGTATTTACAATAGGAAAACTGCAGTGTGACCTGCCCCTGCAGTATTCTTTTCTTCTTCTATCTCTTGTCATAGATGTAATCTGTCCACTGCTTAATTTTTGTTATCATTGCCTTGGATATCTACCAGCTATGATTGTCATGATTAAATCAGAATTAACTTAATTACAAAGAGCTTTGCTTAAGATAAACAATGAAGAGGTGATTCAGAACAGTGAGAACTGCAGTGCTGAGAATGTCTGGCAAAAGCAATTCGAACAATTTGAGCCACTTTCTTTTTCCCTCACATACTTTTTTTTTTTTTAATTCTGATGTGTTGTTTTTTCCAATCCCAGAAATTAGGTCAGTCTGTCACCTCGACGTCTGATCCTTGAAGTCAGCTACATCAGTGTCTTTGGCTGGGATTTCTCTTTACTGCCTTAAGCAACTATGTATTTTGCTTCACTCCAAGCTTGATGATATTGATGGTCTGCCATGAGTCAGACACTGAGGGTTTTCCTTATTTCCTCCTCACGGTGAAATGAACAAAGGACATCAGGATTTGGCATGCTTCCCATGTTCATCTCCTGCTCTAAGGTACTTCATCGTGGACACACAGTCATAGATAGAACTACAATGGTGGGAACTGTTTCACCCCTCTTATTTGGCCTTGCAGATTTATGATTTCAGCATTGAATCTGTTCCAGCTGAATTCAACAGCAGAACTTCCATAGATTTTAATATCAGGCCTTTCCTAATTAATAATAATAATCATATATTGCTGGCACAACAACAGATGATGTAGCCTTTTAAGAAGCCTTTAAAAAAAAACTCAAACGTTTCCCCTCGCTTTTTGAGAGTGTACATAACAGGTACGTATGCCACACATAAACAGACAGCAAGGGAAATTTCAGCATTTCAGGTGAAGAACCAAAGGCTTTCCATAAATTTTACAAGATTTGCTTAAAAGTTCAGGAGCCAAGCTAAGTTTTTCAGAGGCCATGGTCTGTAAATTCAGCTGTTTGAATCTCAGCCTGTGGCCAAACACTATCTCTTCTCCAGGGAGAAGCCTGGAAGAACTTCTACCAGAGGAAGTATACAAATCCTGGTTTTACTCAAAATGCTACTTTCTCTATGAGCATTCTATCATAGAGCATTCAGTACTATCAAGAGGGAAAGAGACTTGGCATCCAATACAAACTTCAAACTCCTGTGTTTTCTGCCACCTGTGCTAAAAAGAAATTTTTTCCAGACAGTGAATGTTTCCTAATATTCCATGCACATATGTCCAATATTTCTTCTTGTTTTCCCATGGCTGGCAAAAGAGATAGACTCACATCCTATCAAGAGCTGGAATAGAGTCCTACTTTAGGCACATATCTGTGGAATTATAGCAGAAAGGTTAGGATGAACAAACTTGCCCCTTATGGTGACAACTTCTATATCAAATTTTCTGTTTCCCTTAATTATTAAATATTTTCTTCACAGGACTGAAAATAACATGGTTAAGGTTGTGTTCTTTCTTTCCACTGGTACTTTCCTCATTTTGCCCAGTGAAACAACCACTTACAATCCCCTGCTGTTTTTTGATCTAACACAGGCCAGTATGCCCTTCTAAAGGAGTTAGACCTAGCCACATGTGTTAAGTGTCAGATAAATCCTGTCTGAAACTAAACACTTGCATATAGGTCCATTATAAAGCATGGCATTTCTGTGGTGCAGGGCCATTACAGAACCAAAGTTATGTGATGTAGGCCAGCTTCTCATCCATATGCTCCTGGCAAGAGCCAGAAAGTTAAAACTCAAAGCTAGATGTGCAGAAAGGACTTCTGGAGAAAAGGATGGTGGATTTGCTGACGTTGCGTAACACTGTACATCTTTTCTGGGTGAGAGAAACTTCATAAAGCTCAGCAGAATAAATAGAAAGTCCTTCCCATGGAACAGACAGAAGACCCTGTATGGTGGAATCTGGCTAGAGTGAAAGCAGCTCTGCAGAATAAGATCTGGGGTGGAAAAGTTTTTGAACATGAATCAGCAGTGCGCCCTTGAGGTAATGAAAGCTAACCACATGCCAGTTGCATTTGCAAGAGAGAAGCCAGCAGCTTGAGGGAAGTGGTTATTCCCTTCCAATTGGCATTTGCAAGGCCACTAAGTTTGGCATACTGTGTAATATCCAGTTTTGGGTTCCCACTGAGAGACATTGGCGTGCTAGACTAAGTCCAATGGACCGCCACCAAGATTGTGCTGTAAGGCATTCAAGGAGCTTCGATGATAATCTTCAACTTCATGAAGCAATGTTACAAACAAGACAGAACCAGTCTTCTCCCACAGGTGGGAAACTAAAAGACAAACATTGATGGTGACAAGCTGTGGTTCTCATCAAGTATAAAAAGGAAGAAAAAAAAAAAACCCACCACAAAACAGAGCAGGGAGGAGTGGTCAAAAGCAGCCAGGTTGTGGAATCTCCATCTTCAGAAATTTTCAGTGTTTGACTAGAGAAAGCCATATACAACCTCATCTGGCTTTTAAGTCTGTTCGACTATGAGCAGAGGGTTGGACTAGATGACCTCCAGTGGTTCTTTCAAATGTAAATTGTTCTGTAATTCTATAAATAAGGTAGAGATTGTAAGGAAAAGGACCTAAATCAGATTCAGGAGTGGCATGAGTCTTTCCTGTGTTGAGAGAACAGGCCTGCAGGCTGTTAATACCGCTGACCTCCTGAGGGCTGAGTGATTGAAAACCACACTTGGATGCAGCAGAGCATGTGTTCCTGGCACAGTGCTCGCATTGAGCCCTTCCCAAGTTTCTGTAAGCAATGGCTTTATCTGGGCGGAGTGCTGTCACTCAGGCATTTTTTCCTTCATTTTTCCCGCACTCCTTGTCATCAGAGTACATGAAAACCAGTCTGTTAAAAGAACTCACCAAACATTCACACTTCAAGAAAAGGAGTGTGATTGTTTGCAAGAGTTTTAATTTTTTTTTTTTTGTACAATTTAAATTTCTCAGAAAATCACTCATGTCTTTGGCAACCAAAGTATTGCACAAGTAAAACGTACTGATCACACACAAATAACTACTGCTAGCCTGAAATAGAACAATCAACAGCAAGGAAAAAAAAAAAGATTCATACTAGAAATATCTCTTTCTTTTAGCTTAAAATGATTCTATGGGAGATAAATAAAGATCCATGCTCTAACAATTCAGGTGACCTCAGAAAGTAAAGGACTGAAGTGAAAACATTTACTACGGTGGATAATTTAAACTGGTGAGATGTATGCTCTACTAACTAATAAAAGTGAAGTTTTGATATATTACTTAATAGAGTTTTATTTGACTATCAGCCAGCTGCATTATATACACAATATACCCCCTTACTTCTATTGATCCAACATTCATTGTATTGATTTAAAAAAAAAAAAAAAAAACATTTTGTTCAATCTGTAGACTGATCAGCTGAAGACAAAGAAACATTTTTGATAATACCAGCCCTTCTAGGGAAGCCAATAGATTAATGTAACTGTCTTTTTATTTTCTATTTCTTAGCAAATATTGGAGTAGGGATTTTCTTGCATAAGAAAGGGTTCTTATGCAACCCTGCTTATTTTTCAGAGTTGACACCTATGAGAGGAGTAAGAACCTATGACAAAAGTATTAAAAAAGATAGTGACTATTAAGTTCATTAGAATATACGTGACCTTACTGCATGAAGTTCATTGATTGATTTTTTAAAGTCTCTAAATTTTAACATTTCAAAGGAGTTCCATGTTTTTGTTCCTCCATTACAGGAACGTCATTTTGTGTTAATTCTCATATTTCATCAGGTTTAGAATTTGACATTGACATGCCAAAGTTAGCCATCTTGCTTGTAGGAGAAAAGACAGTAGTATTTACACTATAAAAGTAGCAGCAGACCAAAAAATGAGGCTCACACTTGGGAAAATCCACAATCCTAGTCCCATTCAGTCTGAGCTGTAGTCTATTAGTTCAATGGAGCTCCAACTCCCATGTTCTGATAAGCCAGACTCAAGATATTTTCTGGGGACCATACTATCAACCTGATCTGTCCATATGTTGGGAAAGGAAGCTCTGATCATCACAGTGCAAGTGTGACCAGGCTTTACCCTTAGCAAAGCACAACTGAAACCAAGCCTATGGCTAGTGTGTGACTGACATGCTGAGTCTCAGGTAGAGTAATGCAAGTGGCTTTAGCTAGCAGTGGAAGAAGCCTCAAGGTGGTCAAAATTTCAAACACAACTGAGAAATTTGTCCTCTTTTAAGCAGACATTTTATGAGCTTCATTATAATGTCTTCTACTTCATTGGTTTTATTTTTAGTTTGATTTGGGGTTCAGTTCCTCCCTAGTCCTCATATTATTTCTATATACACAACTACTTTTTCTCTGAAACTCATTGCAGTGAACATATTCAGTTCAAAAACAGTCATTATTTGCAAGGGAACCAAACTCTGTATAGTTTCTTTGTCTTTAAGACTGGGAACTCAAAAATCCACACTTGTTACATGTAATAAGGCACACAAGAAAAGTTAGCTCACGTATCCCAAGCTCTTATCTAAGTAGCCTGCAGTGTTGAGCAAGTTACACACATTTTAATGCATACTGACACACATAACAGTCTTTTTGAAATGCATGGCAAAAAAAAACAGTGATTTCACTAACAGTAGGTCTCAGTTCAGAGCTGGCAAACTTGGAGAAAAAAATGAAGCAAAAGTATTCTAAAGTTTACAAGTTAGAACAAAAAGCACCTTCGAGGCTCTATATCAAAAGTGAAAACTGAAGCTGGCAGTTAACTCCACCTTCATGCGTACTTCTAACCTTTACACCAGTATACTGACCAGTTTCTTCAAATACAATAGAAACTCTGCCACTTTGAAGATAAGCCCTCACAGTTTGCTTAAAACAATAATTCTGTACTTTCTTTCCTGTTTCTAGATTTATTTTAAGCATTAGTATAAAATGTCAGAGCCTGATAGCAGCCAGATCAGTTTGTATAAAAATCGACTGCCTGTTTGTAGTATATTACGGGCTATATTTGACACAGGAAAGCACTTAATCATGAATGCTATCAGCATACCACACCCATCTTTGTAAGTGCCTTATAAGCTAGATTTATCACTGTGAACTTGAACTGGATAGAGACAAGTAATGATGCGTAGCGTGAAGCCCTTCTGCTGAGGTAGGGTTAAAAGTGTTTTGTCCACAATAGACTTTCAGAAGGCAGGCTCGTGTCTGTCAGCTGCATAGAAGTAGTAGGCCCTGTGCTCTTTTGCTTTGTGCTGGAGGGCCTACTTCCACTAAAGTAATCAGGTCTCGGTGCAGATAAGAATGAGAAGAAAGAATTTCCCACAAATTGATGGTCACACAGATTCTGCACTTTAAATATCTTCTACCTTTGGCTTGCTTTGTTCTGCCCAGCAGAACTAACAGCCCTTTGGTACTTAAACACCACATAATCCTTGCCATGTGTTACATATATTTTCATTTCAAATATAGGAACTATTATGCTTATTCTATGTTTGGAGTTCTAATGTACATTTTTTTGGATGGGCACACTTCAAGGAGGGAGAGGAAACTGAGTCAGGGAGAGTGTGGAGACAAGGTAGACTTGGAAGGCTGCTCCCACCTCCCTGCCAGCCACCAGTCTCTACAGTAGCCAGCCCACTAGGGACAGAGCAGTACAGCAGCCCCATGGACAGGGGCTGAATCAGAGACGTCCTTCTCACTTCAGTAGAATGTGTCAAGGTATCAAAGTCTTTGTGAGAGGAGCAATTAGAAGGGCTACAAAAAATAAATCAGCATTTACAAAAGCTGTGACAGTCAGTTTGAGATTTGCAGTTTACATTCAAACTTTTGGGCACATGAGAGGGAGCTCAGTAAGGTTTTTATGTGATTTGATAACAACGCAGTTAGGAACTAGGTTTTCAAATCTGAGCCCTTAGATACTGACTCCGTTAGAAGAAAGGAATTCGGCTTCGGTTTTATTAGAATATTAGTTAAACCTAAACTCAATCCGTTTTTCCATGTAGAGGAAAACAAAGCACTTTTTACACTGAGTATCCTCCAAACTTAAGCAATACTTACTGAAATACTGCTAAACTCTGGAACACTTTGAAAATAAAAATTTCTGTTCTTAGTAAATCATATCTCTTTCCACAAATGCCTCTAATTAAGCTTGAACATGAAAACCACTGATCACTAGCACCCATTTCAGCCGTTCAAGAGTTGTACTAACAGCAAAACACAAATATTCCTTAAGCAAACATTGCCTTCTTTTCACAAAATTACAGAATCACAGAGGTGCGAAGGGACTTGAAGAGATCATCAAGTCCAATGCCCTTGCACATGCAGGTACCCTACAATAGGTTGCACGCATTGGCATCCAGATGGGTCTTGAGCATCTCCATAGAAGGAGAGTCTACAACATCTCTGGGCAGCCTGTGCCAGTGCCCTGTCACTCCTACTGTACAGAAGTTCTTCCACATGTTTGTATGGAACTTCTTATGTTCAAGTTTTAGGTCACTGCTCCTTGCCCTGTCACCTGGCCTTTTCAGTGAGGAAAGGCTCTAGTTTCCAGAAGTCAGTTTTATGCCTCAGCCGAAAGATACATCTATCAGAGGTCTGTGCCCATACCCGGTGGAAACAGACTTCTCTGCTCTGACTCAGAGGGCAGCACGCTACTCACTGTGCTGTCATCAGTGCTTCCTGGAGCACCCATTACCTAGGTGGGGTCTCCAGGTGGCCTGGCCTTGACAGCTTGGGATGAGGTAGTATGGCTGCAAACTAAATAAAGACAGAAACCAGTGAATCAAATTCAAAGGGATATAACAGGGAGGCATAATTTGAATTTCAGTAAATTAAGGTCATTCTAATTTAAGACATGACTCTTACCCCACAATGCAAAACAAATATCTATGCATTCACAAAGTTTGTTGTGGATTTTATTAATATACAACTAAAATACAATATACAAAAATACATTCAGAAGAATATACTTTTGGACTGCATAGTGCTGCATCAGAAAGAAGTTAGGGGTTTGGTACTCAGCACCAAAAAGCAGCATGACACTAGAAAGTGTGTCCTAGGAAGTATTTTCCTTACCTTGTCATTGTAGCCTTAACTTTTTTACTTACTGAAGTGATTAGTGAACATACAACCAATTCACATCTTAAAAAATACAGATACATTGTTGGCTGAATCTGGTAACAAAGACTAGGGACTACCAATTATTTCACTAGGGGTAGTTCTCTACACTTACTAAGTTCAAAACAAGGTATAGGAAAAAAATCCACTAATGAGATATCGTTGGTATTCAGGACTTTACATCAGACACTAAATTAGAAAGAGAAAAATCAGGATAAAGTGACTCCACAGAGCTATCAAGATCCTCACTCAGCTCAGTGTCACTAACAGTTAGCTTTGGGAAAAGCAAGTCAAGGATTCTGAAAAGTCTCAGGGCCAATACATTGAAAGCACAAGTAGTGAGGTACAATGATTTTGAAAGCCTGGGAATTCAGGGATAGGTCTCACCCTTTGGGAGACCCAAAGCATTTTTTAGAAAATAATTTTGTTTTAATGCACAATACCCAGAGATCTACAAAACAGAAAAAGCACAGACAGATAACTAATGGGAAATACAGGCAGTACTTACAGAATCACAGAATTGCAGGGGTTGGAAGGGACCTCTAGACATCATCAAGTCCAACCCCCCTGCCAAAGCAGCTCCCTAGACCAGGCTACATGAAATTGCTGGACCAGCTACTTACCCTTGAATTCCTAACCCCACCATCCCTAAAGCAAGCTGTATTTCAGGGTTTTGTGGACAGATTTATCCTTAAGAGTACATTGTGACCCACAGTTAATGACACAGAAACAAACAAAAAAGATTGTATCTAGTAATCACTCCTAAAGTTACAGAGATTGATTAGCTTCCTTCATGCTCTCCTCTTTTTCTTTAAAGTGAGCTTGCATCATCTTTTTATCTAATCTCTTTTTGCTGTAGAAAGTCAGCCTCCAAAATATCTCTGCTTCCATTACAGAGAAACTGAAAATCAGCTGGAAAGGGACTTTATTACGTGAATACCTGGGAGATCAGGGGCCTGAAATGAAGGCCTAAGCAGTTCTTTATCTTCTACCATCTTACTATGTAGTACTTCGAAGAGAAAAGGCTTCCCCCCTCCCCTAAGCACTTACTGTAAAATTCAAGGGATAGAGGAATAGTGATGGCCCTATAAAAGAAACTTAGAGATGTTAAAAGTCGTCTCCACTGCCACATGCATTACATCAGGCTCCAAACCCACATATGACCTAAATTCACTTCATTACTTCAGCACTTTGTACTTGTTGCTGCAGATTCTGAAGTCTTCCCCAAGCCTAGTGTGACAGCATCAGCTACTCCAGGGCATGCCAAGGAGTTTCCTCTGCACATGAAAGCACCCAGAACACACAAAGAACTCACTTCTGCTCTCACACACACTTATCTATCCAGCTAACCTTTTAAACCCCCCCCCAGTATCAGTAGCAGCTCAATGAACAGCAGGTGAAGCAAATGACCAATCATGCAGTGGCACTCACCAAACCATAGGGAATGGAGACACCCATTAGCATCTTCACAAAGACCACATGAGAAGAGCTAGCATTTACATCTACATGCTTCAGCTCAGATCCATCTGTGCTTAGGTATGATCGTTACATTGAGGGAGTGCCATTTCATTTGGTTAATGGTCTGATTTGTTAGTTAATGCAGCCCTGTGCCCGCAGCATTGATGCTAGTAGAAGCACTATGCACTTCATGCTCCAATTTCTCTCATTGGAACCTGCCGCTGGAGACTCCTGGAGTCATTGAAGAGAATCATAGAGCATACTGAGTTGGAAGGGACCTGCAAGGATCGTTGATTCCAACTCCTGGCTCTACACAGGATCATGCAAATTTCAAACCACGTCTGATTGCATTGTGCCTGTGTCCAAAGGACTTAGGAGATGGTGTTGAAGTGCCACAAAGCAGGAATGTGTCTCACAGAAATGACGAGCATGGTGGAGACAAGTTTAGTGCAGAACTGTTACTTACTATGTATGTTGTAGGGTGTCTGTGGCCTTCACAAGAGCTAACCAGCATTGCTGGGGCAGTGTGAGCAGCAGACAGGAAAATACTAAGTATTCATAACTATAACAATTTTGTAGATGGAAGTAAATCCTTATCAAGCTACCTGAAGAGCATATCTCTGTTGACCAGCACTAAGATTAAAAATAAAAATTGCCCTATGGTTCCAGAATAGGGTAGCTAGCTGGTGTCAGTGTATAAAACCCTGGCACATTATTTTCATGGCCAAGAATTTAGCATTCAGCTATCATCATCGTGCTAGTAATGGTAGAGATTGATGAGTGAAATACCTCAGTATCTTCTGGGGAACGATGAAGCTGCCACTTTTGCCAAATCCTTTCCATTCCATTTCTCAGCTTTCACTTTTTATAATCATTATTTCAGCTTAGTCACAGAGTTTTCCAGGGATAAGTGAAGTCAAAATTCCTAAAATTAAACAAATAAACAAAAGGAATGCAAACAGAGAAAGGGGAGAAAAAAAAAAAGGTCTGAAGGAAAAATAGATCTTTCTGCACTACAACACAGTCAAAACACACCCACACTCCCCACTTTGTAGTTCACTTTTATGTAGAGCTGTGTCCAGCAGCTGGAAGTTGTCTTGCTGTTTGCACTATGTACTGGGATGTGCCAGAGATTCCCTCTTACTCCCCTGGGTAGGATGTAAAGAATTCCTCTGCTCATAGCTGGCATTCCTACTGCACTTAGTCACTTCATAGCCCAGACAATAATGCCAAAGTCTTGTCCAAACACTCATAGATTGTGCAATTTATTTTTCTAATGATATAATTATGAAAATGCCCATTGGATATGAAGCTTCCTTAAAACCACATAGCCCATACTCACCACCTGCAGTTAAGAGAGATACTTGGCCAACCCATTTTCTCAAGGCTAATTATTCAAGCCTGAGGAAGAGGGCCCAAATTCACAGCACAGGTGTTGCAACAAATGAGCTCCTGAAGATGCAGTCATCATGTGTTCCTTCCTCCTGGTGGCAATCAGAATAAGCACCAAACTGCTGTGCTGGGTTTTGTTCCTAAACATAAACCCTCACAATTCTTTACCAGAGCTTTGGCAGAACATCTCATCTTTGCTGTGTTCATGCTGCAGTGGCAGGACACAAACAGAATTTTTTTTTACCGAGGCCATTAGTTGGAAATACAAATATTAGTCCAAACTGAACATGAGTCACAAGCCACCAAAGCTGTACTTCTATTTGGAAGACGTTACCAGATAGAGGAAAACAAATATCATGTGGTTGCTGTAGTGTGAGACCCTGATGGAATCCAATGGGAGGAACAAGAGGAGTGGAAAAAGAGGTACCTCTACCTTGTGCCTAGATTCTCTTTATTAAATAAAAATGAAAATAAAACAAATAGGGAGATGTTCGTATGTGTGGTTCTGGAACAAAATGCCAAATTAGGGTGTGGATTTTGCACCTCTTTCCCTCTTCTCCTGGGTTGAGGCTGCTGGTGTTGGTGACTGTCCCCTGGAGTTACAGATCTATGTCTAACCAGGAGCACGCCAGGGCTCTGTGTACACTGGAGGCATGCAGGGTGTTAGCCTTGTTATGCAGTCTGAAGTCATCAGCTATGATTGCATTACAGTTTTTTACATATCAAAAATCTCAGCAAGCTTCTCTCCATACTTCTTGTTCACTCAAGGCTTCCTCCTTTCCATACAAAACTCCCCACAGAAAATCCTTTCTGTTCTCAAGGTGTAATAAATGTGTAGCAGCTTGTCAATACCTGGGTTTTAAATATTTCATTCAGCAATTTATAGTTTGATCTGTCCCAGAATCTGATGAAGGAAATTTGGAATTAGAGGACAGCAGGTCTGATATGGCTTCCAGCCCGTGCTGAGAAAGTCTAAATAAAATAATAGTATTAATTTCTCCACAATGTAATATTTTTACAGCAGTTTTCTGGTGTTGTAGCCCATGAGTGATAGAGTCAGCTTCTCTACAGAGCAATGAATACTTTCATGATCAGGTCAAACCCACGGATTAGTCCTTGAATTCCTGGTCTCAGATCTCAGTGCTGCTTCACTGTGTCCCAGTCTCTCTGATTTTATATACACTAAACAAATAAATAAACAAGCAGAAAAACTGCCCCATTCCCAAAAGGTCTTCATGTCCTTAGAGCAGAAAAGAAACCTCTTAATACTGCTGAAATGTTTAGTGCAAAGAAAAGATTATTTTTTGTTCCGTCTCTCCAACCTCTATCTAAAAGCACAGACCCTGCAAAAATTGCCTGTGCTTCTATTTGTCTGTACAGGAGTTTGGATTCTGGATTACTTGGAATATATCAGCACATTTCACACACAGATAAGAGCTCTGCTTTCTGCAAACGAAAACAAAAACCAAACCGAGATGTAGAGTACCTATAGGATAAGCTTTGAATATTGTTTTACTATAAAAAGATACATGTGAGTGCACACTTAGAACACCAGAACATGCTAAGAGGATATGTGTGCATGGTATACACTAACACGGACACCATTTGCGTTCAGCGTGTTCCTAAGCAAGCCGTTGGCTTTTAGCCAAATACAAACACAAGAATAATGAAGTCACCTACTGGAACTAGCCTACTGAATCACTTTGGGGCAGTTTACCACTTGGCCCAATGCTCAGGCAACAGATGAGTCCTTTTCCTGAGCTGGAAGGTGAGGAGGTGCCAGCTGGGGCCAGAAGCAGCCAGTTCCTCAGGGTGAGGTGGGATGGGGAGCAGCAGGCTGCTGGGGTGGGTGAGGAGCTCACTGCAGAGGAGCTGTCAAAGGAGGCACAGGTTATTCATCTGTCTATCCAAATGCATGTTAAAACACAGGCCATTGGTTACAGAGCACAAACACTAACATTCAGCCAATTATTTAAGTGATGTTTACTTGGTTAATAAAAAAACAGTTTTTTATATATGTCTTCAAACATCCTAAACACATTCTTGCTCTGAAAGACACCTTTCCATGCAGCTAGGATTACCCTTCCCTTGTACATCAATGCCTCATTTGTTTGATTTTTTTTTTATTTTTAGAAAAACAAAAGCAAAAGCCAGAGTGCAATCCTGTCAGAAATGTAGGAAGTGGTGATACATAACATAATAAATCTGTCCTTTGCAAAAGCTTTAAGCAGTACAGCAGCTGTAGCACTGTGTACCAAAGCCAGAGGTGTCACGATGTGGCTGCTGATGGGTACGGGACATCTTGTTCCATTAATGAGAATTCCAAGAGCTGTTATCAAAAGCCTCTGTATCATTACACTTCACAATACACAATACTGAAAAATATTTCTCTGCTTTCTGTTGCTTTCTTCCTTCTTCCTCACGAATTTCCCAGTAGTGCTAACACCAAGCACATATTTGATGTGGTAACCGAACATCCTTTAAGGGAGAATGAGGTATTGCTGGTTGTATGGATCCAGAATTAGGCAGCTGAGATGCTCAGAACAATCCTCTTTGCCCGCTCTAATTGCACTATACTTATAGCAACTGTCCATCAATACACAACTACAATAAAAAGTGCCAGCTTCTTTTTTTTTTCTCATACATTGAAGAAATACGTAATCTGTTAAGCAAGTTACTCTAGTGACCCCATTCCACAGGGAGAAGTGATTCGTGGCTATAGTCCACTTCTGCTTCCTGCAGTTTCTCCTCTCTGCCTCTGTATGTTCACACTGGATTTTGATGCACCAGCCAGCAGCCTTGTGACTAAAAGTCATCTAGTCTTTCTATCTACATATGAAGCCCTATTTTTGTACTTTAAAAATTGTTCTTTCTAATAAACATATTGTAAAGACCCTTTTCCATGATTTTGCTTATTTATCTGTTTGATTGTTTGAAGTATTTTGTTTTCATTCCTATCTGAACTCAGAATACATCCTTGCTCATGGCAACTCCAGACAAACATTGAAGAGTGGCCAGCTCAGGAATCATATTTTCTTTGTAGGCCTTGCAAGCTCTCAAACTCTGAGTGAATTGTGCCTGAGCTGAAAGCAGGTCAGGCAAGTTTCCTGGTGCTTCACCCACAGCATGGTCATTCTGATGGACATGCAGAGCCACGCCTCAGCAAGAGGCTTGGAGGGATGCTGGATTTCTTTGATCAGGCTCCGATGCACTCACTGAGTGCTGACAGGAGCTGTAATGCTGGGCGGTGCTCACTTCACCAGGACATGGATGCGGTCCCATCTCCTGAAGGATCTCCTTTAACCAAGCTAGGTGGTGTTTCTTAGGAGTGAGCAGACCCTACCTGCACTCTCCTCAGCCAAAAGAAAGGGAAAAAAAACGGGAAAAAAATTGGGATATTCTTCAAACCTCAGCAGTTTCTGCAGGCTATCATCACAGCCATTATGGGACCCAGTGCTCTACAGACACCAGGTGATCTGTACACCAACCATAGGAGCATCTCTGTTGCACCTCAGTGCAAAGACCTCCTTGGGACCTCCTCCTCTGCTGGTAATGAAAATCTGGCCACTACATTTAACATAGCAGAGAAAAATAGACAAATCCAGCTTTTAAATAGAAATCTAGTTCTCATGTTCACTGAAATACTTCTCCAGTCCCCTTCTGCTCACCTCTACAGGTGAATTTTTCATGGAACTCCTTCACATAAGCACTTTGGAGATAGATTTACCTGCACTTTGCTTTGTAACTCTGTCATGCTTGCTTCTCCCCCTTTCTGCTGCATGTGTGTGCTTTTGTTACTTGTATTGTGTAAGGTGTCTTGGGATATTCGCATCCTGTGCATTGTGTGGCATTGTGTTGAATAGGAGGTACAGAAATTAAAAGCAAGTCTCCTCCTACCCCCATATGCCTTTTCTTTGCAGGTTTTCCTGGAAGTTCTGTGTGGGGAGGGAAGGGAAGAGGTAAAATATGACTTGGCTGAGACTGCCGGATGCTGAATCAGCTGCGATTGCCTCACGTTTTCCCTTCTTTTAAAATAAGGGGTACAATTTTTGAAAATGTCCATTTGATTTCTCTGCACCCCTACCCAGTCCATCATCTCTCAGCAAGACACTTTCTGAAAATAGTATGTACACTTCTCAGTCACATGGGCACTTTCTAAAAGCACTTTTAGAATTCCTTGCTTCTAGGCCTGAAGAGTATGTCCTGCCGTGTTTTAGTAACTTGGTACAGGTGCTGCATGCTGGCACAATGATGGTATTCCTCCCCTAAGTATTCCCTGCGATAAAAAGAGGAGGAGGAGACAGTCACACTCATTAACTCAATAAAAAGCTCACAGACCCCCCAAGTTCCCCAAAAACACACAACCTCTTAAGGCATACCTGTGCCATGCTGCACTGCTGTGGTTACAGGAGCTGATGCCACTAGTTGTGACACCCTGCTCCTCATGGTAGCACACAGTTGGCTCTGATGAGGCTGCCAAAACCTGCATGGTAATGCCAGTGTCACTGAACAGAGGAGTGCTGCAGGAATAGCAAACAGAAAGTGAGACACCAAAATCCTATGAAACCCTGAAGATAGCATTTTTGCAAGAGGATATGTGAGGGAGAAGAGAGGAGATGTGAGGGAGGGGAGGGGAGGAGAGAAAAAAGAACAATTTAGTTTATTTTCAGGATTGACAAAAAAGGAAGCTGTATTTGTACGAGTGCAACAGCTTCCACCTGGATCAAATCTTGTTTTGTGCAAATTCCAACATCTAATAAAGATACTGCTGCTTTTGAGCCAGAAATCCTTAAAAGCTAACAGTAGCAGCACCTATTTTAACAGCAGTCAGAGAGTATTTTGAATCCACAACACCCCTATCTTTAAAAGTGAGGAGCATTTAAGTCAAGGGAGATGCAACCCTGTTGCACTCAGCCCCACGGTGCACATCTGTTCCAAGCTCCCTTCCCTGCAGTGCACTCCCCCACTTAGCCCTGCTGAGGTGATCCCCTGCTTAAAACAGGCAGAAGAGCAAAGGACATGACATGCCAGTGAGAGCTGTGCACCATGAAGGTGTGTGAGGAACTGCTATCTGCCAGGCAAGGTGAAGACAGCAATTGCCGGTTGATATCTTCCTTCCTTCTCCGTTGCAGAGAAAAGGAGCAGCCAGCGTTTGAGGCTGGGATAGCTGGTTTTATATGCTCTCCTAAAGGTTATTAATTCTTCCTACACCATTCCCAGTAAGCTAGAGTACCTTATAATATAACTTCCTCATTAACATCACGAGCTGTGATTATGCGGTTGTGTTACCAAGGGCTTCAAAGCCACCAGGCCTAAATATAATCTTACAGTACCTCGTTACAATACAAAGCACATCCTCTAATACATTTTTTTTTTTTTTGTTTGCATAAAATGCAGCACAATAATGGTTCGCGTGACCTCTGCCCCCCGTACGGTTCATTGGGACATTGTTTGAGAGCACACGGTCTGCGTTTCACAGGGCACAGGTGCTATGGTGCGCAGGGCCCAGCCCTGCAGCCCGGCACACCGCCGCTCCCCCGGCAGCTGCACTCAGGGGACCGCTTTTGTGGCCCACCAGGAATTTCCTGTGATAGAATATCAGAAGCCTACTGGTGACTGCTAGGAGGTGACTTCACAGGGCAAAAGTTCTCCCTCCACAATAAACATTCTCCGCGTTGCCGTGTGGATTTCCTACGCTGGGCTGACAGCAGTGAGGGACTTGTCATCTTGGGAGAGAACAGATCGGGGAAGGCATCGTCGCCGCTTGTAAGGCTTTGTCAGCATGAGGGGTGAAGCCGAACCTCCGCCACCATTTTGGCACTGTCTCCCGAGAAGGGGAAGAATTTAAAGCATTCATACTAATTTTTACAAATGGGCTATAAAAATCACAGAATGACAGAATCACAGCGGTTGGAAGGGACCTCAGTAGATCATCTAGTCCAACCCCCATATACACTAATCCACAGTCAAACATAAATCATATACTCAGCATCACATATCCTCGTACTACAATATGCACACTAGTAATTGCGTTAAATCTATATACAGTATAGACAAAATATCTATATAGTCTTAAAATTATAAAATCAAAGAATCATTAAGGCTGGAAAAGACTTCCAGGATAGTCCAGTCCAACCATCAACTCATCCCCACCATGCCCACTAACCGTGAACTTCAGTGCCACATCTACACATTTCTTGAACTCTTGCAGCGATGGTGACTTTGCATAGTACGGATCACCAAAGAACTAACAGTAAGGAACCTCCCTGTACATCGTTTTCCATGTGAAAAATCCATAGGGTTTTTCAACTACTGGTGGTAGCCCTGGGACTGTCACAGCTCACTTGGTCAAAACTAGACAGAGGACCGTCCGAGGGCACCTGATTTATTTGGCCAGCTGAAGTAACGTGCAGTTCAGGCAGCCTGCAGCGAGGCTTACTGACTGAAATAGCTTTGGGGAAACAATACATTAATTTCCTGTGGAAAATACATCTATTAAAATTGGACAGTAGCCTTGGTTGAGTCCAACACAGTAAAACAGCATGCTGTAGAGCTCAAAAGTAAACACAGCTCTGCGCTGGCTCTGAGGTCATAAAACGATGAAAAGCACTCATAATTCCCAGAATCAGGGTCCTCCTTGGTACAGCCTGTGAAATAGAGCAAAGATTTCCAGAAAGTGTCCTGTAGCTGTCTCACCTCAGCATACCTCAGCACTCACACCCAGCTTCACCACGGACTTGCCTGACCACTAAGCAAAGTTTGACACAAAGCAACGTGTGTTTATTTTGTTGTTGGCATCTCATATCAGATAATGGTCATGACCACAGGTAGGTCTTAATTGCTACTTATCTGGAAGATGAGGAGATAAAAAGGCAGTGAGAAACCTGTAGGAAACTTAGCGGCACTGGTGATGTTTGATGCCACGTTCCTTGTTTGTTGTTCCTGACACTTCTCCTATAACCACTGCCATTTGCACCATCACACCAAGCACCGCATGTTCTCATCAGAGCAATCTGTGCTGGTTTGTGTGGGCGTGAGGATGGAGTCAGCATTTCAGCTCAGGTGAGCACAGTCCTAAGTTGGAACAAAGCCTCACTCCCAAGAGTTGTTTCTCTTCATACTCTCCAATAAATATTTATTTTCCCCCAGCCATGTACAACCTTCCAAATAGCTTGTTTTCTGTGAAAGCACTGAAAATCTGTCCTGAGAGCTCAGTTCCATCCACCTTATGCCACGGCCTGTTCTTGATGGATTGAGAAGAGATCACATTATTTGGCTTCAGTGTTCTAACCAAACTTTTAGTGGCAAATAGATGTTCATGCTGAAGGAAGACTAAATCCATCTGTCGAATGTTTTCCTTTCCTTTGTGATCAGGCTGATATTTTTAGTCTCGGTGACTGAACTTCAAATCAGTCACCATGTACTCAGGAGGAAGGAACCAGTTTGGTTAGCTTTTTTCTATTTCACAGCAACCAGAACACTGTATTCCACTTCTGTGGACCGTGACATCCCATGGCATATTAAAAGCCTTATTCAAACTGCAAGACAGCCATATTTTACACTCAGTAGGAGACTGTAGGAAGAAGTATGAGGCCAGGGTTATTCTGACTCTGGACAGCTTGTCAACCTGGGTGCTAGGAACAAAGCTTAGGACATTCTCTGCCTGCTCATATGATCCTGAAACAAATAAGTGGAAGATTGTCTCAGCAGGAATTCTCTTTATATCATCAGAGGCTCTGCATATACGCAGGTTTTATTTCAGAATGGCTGAACCCGCACTTGCACGTTTGTTCTAAGTCCCCATCCATTCTGCGATATCACAAAATCTGTGAAAACACTGAGGACAACTCTGAAGGGTTTTATTTTCTTGATTAGAGCAATTAAACACCAAGACCTCAGCTAAGTCCACAGGCTGAGCTCACTGATATCTGGAAAGTCTTCTTTGGCCAACGCTGCAATTTCTGATACCTCAGAACTGTACAAAATTCATTCAGTATGGGAAGGGCTTGAGAATTTCCTTATTAGCCTGCTCAGATTTTATTCCAATCGATCTCTTTAAAGAGGTGGTGACTGACTGATATAAATGCCTTCTGAAACAATACATTGCATTTATTGAACTCAACCACAAAGATCTCCGGCCTTACTCATCATGTAAAGGCAGAATACATTGTACTTTCTGTGTCTACCCAGTTCACTATGCTGGAGACAGGGCTGATGCATTTTCACGTGACAAGAGCCCTTTCTCTTCTTTTCTTCCATGTCTTTCCTTCCACAGGTCGTTTAAGATGAATACAAGTTGAAAAGTCTCTGCAAGTCTCTCCTTTCTTTAAGCACGTAAGGCTGGACTAAAGCTGGGCAGAAACTGATCTGAGTATTTCCAGCTAATATTGCTCACGGTTGTAGTTGTATTAACTAGAGCTATCATCCCTAAGAAATAAAATTATCCAACCTTAGTCATGCACTCGGGTTTCACACTTCAGATGCACACAGCTCAAATTGACTCCTAAGCAATTCACTTCACCTTGTTCCAGAATGCTAGAATGCAGCTTCTTGTCTCCCGAAGCTTGTTGCAATCTGTAGGATGCAAGCAGTCATCAGGCTTTGCAGTGATGTTTGCCTTTGAACATGCGAAGGAGCCTGTCATGCCATGCAGGAGAAACCCACAGATACATTTCATTGCATTGAGGAGCGCAGGGACAACAACAGTGACTGCTGTCAGATCTGTGCTGCCTCATTTCCTCAGGCCTGTAACTGGAGGAGTTGAGAACAGCCAGAGCCAAAGCTCTTTCTGTACTCTATAGAAGTAACTGGAAAACATGGAGCTGGCATTGTATTTCCCCTCTGAAATGGTGTCTGACTGCAGTGGACTTCAGTCCAGCAGTTGAACTTAGGGAAACATTGGATTGACAAAACCCAAAATGTTGCCTCCAGTAGAGCTAAGAAAAAGACAGTTCTCTGATATACAAGGGCTGCTCTGAAAGTAATGTTTTTCCTATTTTATTATGTGAGCCTACAACATCAGAGGCAGATGTTGGTGGCATGGCAAGAGAGGTTAAACTTTCCCTCAGTGTTCCATTACATTTTGTTGCTGTGTGACAGATGGCAGCACAGGGGCAGTCTGACATGGAAGTGTATGTGAAGCAAAGGCATAGAATTGAACTGAAATTGAACCGTGCTGAAAAAATTGCACCGACTGTCATTCATCAATTGCTTGTTGAACATTTATGAAGAACAAACAGTGGATGTGAACACAGTGAGGCAGTGGGTGGTGCACTTCAGCAGTAACAATGGTGATGTGAAAGACAAGCCACATTCCAGGCATCCATGCACAGCTGCCACATCATGAAATGAAGAGCATCTCAATCAGCACATCTGTGTGAATCAGCTAATGGTGGCATGGAATTGGCCACTTTGTGCCTGGGTCCACAGAATGATGCATTACTGGACTTCAGGGTGAAAAGCAGAGTGTGGTGATAGGATGAGGGGAAACTGCTACAAACTGAAGCATAGGAAGTTCTGCACAAATATGCATGGGAACTTCTTCACAGTGCAGGCGACAGAGCACTGGCACAGGCTGCACAGAGAGGTGGTGGAGTCTCCTTCTCTGGAGATGTTCAAGACCCACCTGGACTCCTACCTGTGCAACCTGGGCTAGGGAGCTGCTTTGGCAGGGGGTTGGACTCTATGATCTCTGGAGTTCCCATCCAACCCCTACAATTCTGTGATTCTGTGACAGACACTTTTTTCCCTATTAGTATATAATTGCAGGGCTTCTTGCCTCATTACAGGCATGGAATGCACCGCACAAAATTAATTTCCCATAGTACTTCTGTTAACAAACATGGAAATGCTGGTGATGAACTTTGTATTGCATCTGATACCCCGAGGCTACTCGTTCCAGCGTTTGACTGCTTTGCTGCAGCACTCAATCTCTGCATACCTTTGGTTGCTGAATTTGTAAGCAGAGCCCTAGGGGGATGAATTGACACCCACTGAACTGCGACGGTAGAGGCTGGGATGGTAGAGCTGGGACTGTGAGCAGGTCGGTGTAATTCTAAACAGTATAAGAGCTGGCTCAAACATCTCCTGCTTATTGTATACTCTGTATCGCCATTTAGATCTGGTGAGGGAAAGAAAAGGTACCTCTACAAGGGGCCTTGACATATTGTCTCGTCAGCGCTTCTTTTCCGGACAAACTTCCAAAGTTCACCAGGGCTTCGTTATTTCACCGTAAAGAGAGCATTCATCGGACCACTTCTGACTTAGAGAC
Source organism: Oreortyx pictus (assembly GCA_036925125.1). NCBI lineage: Eukaryota > Metazoa > Chordata > Aves > Galliformes > Odontophoridae > Oreortyx > Oreortyx pictus. Next base: position 37,225,059 of record JAUPFR010000003.1, read on the forward strand.
ATCCTCAAAGATTGCGGTTTTTAACACCAGGAAATGTAAAGGTAGATGTAAATGTAAAGAGCAGCAGCTTTCCCATTTACCAACCATTATCTTCCCAAACCCTCCTTTCCGCCCCCCCCCCGCCCCGACTTGTTGCCTCATTAATCTCCATGCACGACTTGAAGCGTTAAAAGCTTTTATGATCGATTTATTACCGAGAGACGCCCCGGGGAGCTGCCGGCGGCTGCGAAGGGCACCGGGCGCTCCGGGGCTCCCCGGGCACCTCCCACCCCCGGCGGCCCCGAGCGAGGCGGCGGCCGCGGGCAGCGCCGGGCCCGAGCGCGGCCCCACACCTCCCCCCAGCGGCCCTCCTGGTGCCTGTGAGGGGAATTCCCGTCCCAGCCTGTCTGTCCCAGGCGTGCCCCCTTCTCCTCCTGTCTGCCTGCTTGGCTTCTTGGGGCCTGGGGGAACATCCTCTCTTTGACACCTGCAGAATCACAGAATTGCAGGGCTTGGAAGGGTCCTCTGGAGATCATCTTGTCCAACCTCCTGCTACAGGAAGTTCTGTACAGCAAGTTGCACAGGAAAGCGTCCAGGTGACTTTTGAATATCTCCATAGAAAGGAGTCTCTACAGCCTCTCTAGGCAGCATGTTTCAGTGCTCTGTTACCCTCAGAATACATAAGTTCTTCCTCATGTTCGTATAGAACTCCCTGTGTTCCAGTTTGTGCCTTCTGCTCCTTGTCCTGTCGCTGTACAACACCAAAAGAGCCTGGACTTATCCATTTGACTCTCACTCTTTAGATATTTACAAGCATTCACAAGATCACCCCTCAACTTTCTCCAGGCTGAACAGACCCAGGTCTCTCAGCCTTTCCTCATGCAAGATATGCTCCCCCAGGACCTTAATCATCTTTGTGGCCCTCTGCTGGACTCCTTCTAGGAGATCCCTGTCTTTTTTGAACTAAGGAGCCCAGAACTGGACACATTACTCCAAATGTGGCCTCACCAGGGCAGAGTAGAAGGGGTGGATCACCTCCCTTGATCTGCTGGCCACGCTCTTTTTAATGCATCCCAGGATCCCATCGGCCTTCTTGGCCACCAGGACACACTGCTGGCTCATGGTCAACCTGTTATCCACCAGGACACCCAGGTCCCTCTCTGCAGATAACATCCTCCACTCCTCTGATACACAGAACCTGTTCAAAAGGTTTAAAAGAAATGGAGAGGAAACAAAAGGATGAGCCAGCAGGCAAGCCTGTTCTGCTGCACAACAGTGCTTTTCTTAGGATGTCAGACTAAAACAAAGGAAAACTTTACTGCAGCATTCCCTGAAACTGATTAAGGGCTTTAGCTTCTGCCTGTATGAGGCTCTGATAAGAAGCCACCCTACTTAGGAATGTCATCTGGTGTCAGTGCTCGCTATCAAAGCATGTTTCCTTTCCTGTATTGTGAATGGATCTGTAGCTAAGAGTGCTGCTGCCCACTGAGTAAAGAGCTCTGCAGACCCACAGTGTCTCTTGCTTGCCCTGTGCATCCCAACTGCTTTGAGCAATGCTGACAGTCTTCCAGAAATACTGGAGGCTATCAGGCATCTAGGTCATAGTTTTACTTGAAAAGTCTGTAAAGTTATATACAAATGATATATTTATGCTCTCTGGGCTACATTTTGTAGGTGTACTAGTGCACTGTGCTGTCACTAAAATAAATTCACAGCCACAGAGTAGTTTGCTAACTCTGATCACCAGACAAGGCTTAAAAAGCATGATCTTTTTGTTGTCAACAAGAGACATCGCTGTAGATTTGCTTTCAGATTGGATATGGGGGGAGGAAAAGAAGAAAAAAAAATAAAACCCAAAGAAGATATGTAATCTAGTTGCTCCAAACAAACTAGTATAGAGGGGTTATCAGAACAGAACTCTGACATGAGTCAGATTGGTGTCCTGAGAGACCACATATCTCTCACCTGGCCAGAGGCTTTAGCTTACTAGCAAAGTGGAAAAGGGTGAAGAAAGAGGACACCTCCCAGGAACACAGAAAAGCTCCTCAACTTCCTTCCATGTCACAGCAACTATTTTTCACTTACATGAGACCTTTATATTCTCTCTTTGATACTTCTGTCTTTTAGTGTTTTCTGTTGATGTTAGTAATTTAACAAACTGATCAAATATGCAAAAGTTACATAGCCATTCCTTGGTAAGCACAAAAGATTAATTATTTTTAAACAGCACTGTACTGTATAGCTTAATGCCTGAACCTCCACTTACAGAATATCCCAAGCTGGGAGGGACCCATGATGACCATCAAGTCCAACTGTTAAGCTTCTGTAGGAAAGGGGAATTAGGAATTTTCAAAAACTTCTGCTTCAAAAAGGAGTCAAAAAACACCAATAAGCAGTCAACAAACACAGTCAGCAGAAATAATCATGTTGCCTTATTCTAGAAAAGAATATTAGTGGAAGAGATATAATGCAAAGGACTCTTCCCTATCAAGTTTCAATGTTGAATTATGCCTTTCCTGATGGTTTTCTATTAATAAAAGAAAAAAACCCACCACGCTACAGTCTCAACAACATAAAAATCCTATGCCTTAAGTTTCATCAATTGGTGTATTTAGAACATAGCTCTGTGCAATTCAAGTGAACCCTCCTAAGTGGGGAGACATCCTGAGACTCAAGAAGAACTAAGATCAAGCAGGAATGTTTAGCTGAATGTTTTCATTTAACCTCAGTTTTAGCCGTGATGGAAATTTAGATATGCCTTTGTACTTCATATTTGCAAGTATGTGATGAAACCAGTTACACTGTAATTAAAATATGGGTAAATCCAAGTGAACTGGCAGAAAAGAGTACAGAAAATAGAAAAGGAAGTATACATACAAATGGCCCAGCTCCTTCGACATAAGTATCACTAACACAATTTTGGATACAAGCATGACAGAAGAAAAGCTCGAGCATTATGTCACTTACTTGTTCTCAGGACACAAGGTTCCTTCAAAGACATTTGAGTCTTGAAGATGAAGCTCTTTGCTATGCCATCTGTTCACCAACTGATGGTAGGCCTGTGATGGTTCACATGGGGTTTGCCATTATTCGAAGAAAGAAAATATAGTTCTTGCCCACGAGAACATGGCAGCTGATAGTCAGGTCCTTGCAGGTGAGCTTTGTTGGAGGAGAAAAATGAAAGTAGCCTCAGGATAATGCATGAGAGAATGTCCTCCACTTGCAGGAGTAGCAGGCTTCAGGACAGAGGCGGGCAAACAGCGCGTGGATAAGTCATCACTTCTGTCCCCACAGAACAACTTCACCTCAATAGTTAACAGGAAAACAGTAAGAGAGCTAACTCTCTTTAAAAGCTACCTTTTCTCAGTATCTGCCCCAGTTCTAGTCACACAGCTTTCCTCCAGCAAGGGAACAAATCCTCCGCTACTCAGCTTGTAGACATTCAGACAGGACAGTAGGATGAGGATTACCATGCCAAACATACGCAAGACCTGTCTACTGCTGCTTTAACCCAAGGGAAGGCATTCCTCTGGCTCACAACCCAGCAAGCAGCAGGTTTGTTTAACCCAGTGATCAGGAGGCACCAAAGCTGCTCCCCTCTCAGGTTACAACAGTGGGGAGAACGATGTGGTACCATGCACTGAGGTCCACTCCACTGCTGGAGCTCCATGCTACGTGGTACTATAGGGATGCACGGATCTGGCTCTTCACTAGATCCCCCGCTCTGTGTGTAGTACTGTGAGTACCTATCCATAGAGAAGCAACTGTAGGAGGTGCTGTCCTTTACAAAACATTACTTCGCTAGTGGAAAACTTTACTTTTCAGCACTGCTTTGAACAAAGACAGGAATCCTGCCCTAACAGTCTGAAATAATGAAAACAATTGGCTTAGTATGGCTGATTAACAGAACTCCCATCACCTTCAAAATGTAGAAAGAAAGAAAAAAAAAAAAAAAACAAGGAAAGAAAACTAAAAAAAAAAGAAAGAAAGAAAGGAAAAGTGAGAGGATTCACTAAATATTGCATTTCTCTTAAGTACAAAGATCACATTCAAGACTCTCAGGGTCACCAAAATTTAGCTTTCAAAACTGAGAATTTGTACTTTCTTCATTACTTATAACTGATCGAAGTTGCATTTTATGTGACTCATAGCTCAGAACAGATCATGAGGTGTTCGGTGTGAATGATACTATTATAAGTTTAGAGCTAATTTTCAAGAATGAAAAAAAAATAGTTGTTCAAATTGATGATGGAAAGGTATTACCTTTTAACTCTCTTTCCTTGTGAGCTCCTTTTGAAGAGACACCAAAGACAGCTGCATGCAGCAGTGAAAACAAAAAGTAGGTTTTCATTCGGGCACACGCTGCCAGGTGACAGCACTGAGACATTTGGCAAATTGCACCAGCAGTGCCTTACCTGTCACAAAGAACATGAACGTCAAATGTACACTAACAAATACCTACAACACCGCTGAACAACCGCAGGAGCCATTTGGACTGTTTGGAGGTGAGTATTCCTCAGGGACTGGACCCTGCTGCCTTTGGCAAAGATTTTTGCTTTGGGCATTTGTTAACACATCCTATCAGAGCATGCGGATTTTGAAATGCAGAACCTTAATTTTTTTTCATGAGCTAATTAGAAACATACCACCGGTACAGAACCTGAACCTGAAAGATATTATGCTCTTGAAATTTCAATTTGGTAACAATTGAAGTTGTTCCAATTCTGGAAGTATCTTTTACCTAGATTTTCGTCTTTGTCTTCAATGTGTAGTTCACTGAGGCATAGATCCCAAAGTATGTCCAGCAGGACCTGCAATGATGACAAAACAGGCAGCACTACCCAGGTGGCAGTGTCCTGGTGAGACGTACTTGCTCAGCAGTCAGAGAATATCCCATCACGTTTTACTTTGTAGTCATTAAAAAGGGAAGAGCAAAGAGAATCCAAACACCATGATTTCACTGAGGAAAAAAAACCACAGGAGCCGTCTCAGTTTGCTTAGAGCAGCCGCAAGGTGCAGCTCCAATGAGAGCATGTTCAAAACCCTCACGGTTCCAGTATTAGAATGTCTCCAAGTCACCTTAACTCGACCTTTAGAAGAACTATTCACTCTGTAGGACAAACTATCCAGATTGAGAAACGACTGATGAGTAACCTAACCAGGACTCGGTGAATTCCCTTAGGAATAAATGCATCTGGTCACTAGGTGTCAGCATTGCCTGTACCAGAAGGACAGTAGACCTGCCTAGCCCCGAGAGCAGATGAGCTCTCAGTGCTACAAATCATCAGAGCAGTCTTATAATTTGGGGAAAGGATGCTGTTTGCATGGGATAGTTATGCACCACATAATGCAGTGCTTTGTTAAATATTATAGGTGAGTATGGAATATTACTTTCAAGCTGGGAAAACATGACTGAAAACTGAATGTGGATATAGCTGAGAAGTTATACTCTGAAACAATGAATAAAATCAGTGTTAGTATAAGATACAAATCAGAACTGTTCTGCAAGCTGTGCAATATTTACTATTTATCCTAAAGAACAAGTTCCTGGAACAATGCCACCACATGAAAATGCTGGCACCTGCTTCTTAGATTTGTTTGTAGCCCTGTTGGATACAGGAACAATGCTTGGAAACAAGATTCCTGCGGGGCTTAAAGCACGAAGGACAACAAAGAAAACCTAAAATGTATTCTTTAAATGATTTCTTGAACATTTATGGCCCACAACAGTACAGTCAGCAAAAAAAATATAGAGTAATTAAGTAATTAAGTTTGAATGGTGCTTGCAGAACACTCAGAAGTTTTCTGCTTTTGGAATCTCCTCAGATGGAGAATTTTGTAATTTGTATCTCATGTTCTCAAGTCTGAAAATTATATTTTCTTTTACTGGGGCCAACTACAGTGCCAGAGCTGCCTGTCAGTGCCCATAGTGGCCTGGTAGCATTCCAGGTTCTGTGCATGGCTTCCTAATACACTGCAAACCACGCCATCCAGCTTTGCTGAGAGCAACAGTTTGAGGTGGGAAAACATACATTTTCACAAGATGCAGCAAAAAAAAATCTCAACAGCTCTCTTCCCTCTATTTTCTTCTTAGGTTCTCTTAATGGACAGATTACATTTTCCACAACTAGTAGGCAAGGTATCTCTGTGCTTTGGTTCCTTCAGATGCATACAAATGATCAGAGAAAGACTGACATGGGCAGAGCATGCTACATGTTCACATCCTTGTTAACAGTAATTCGGTTTTTGATAGTAAACACTTGTCTTTAATGATGAACCTGTAAGGGATGGAGCCTTCCAACAACAACAGAAAGACAACAAAAGCCAACAACAAAGACGCAATAAGCCCAAATATTCCACAAGTCCTAGAAGTCAGGGCAGCAGCAGTATCACGTAAGCCAAGGCTTACATAAAACCAGTAGAACAATATTTTTGCTGGAGCAGTTTCAAGTCTAGTACATGGCCCATGCCCAGGCTGCTTGCTGTGGTGATAAGTACTATTTACTCGGGGGGGGGAAAAAAAAAAAAAAAAAAAAGATTGTCTGTGCACTGAAAAACACATTTGTCTGTGAGGTGTCAGGGACCCAGGAATCACTGAAAATAAGAGGCATGTTAAGATCTGTAAAGGTGTCAGTCCTAAGTAGGTCTTCTACGCAATCACCAGAACTCATCACTGCAGTCACAGGGTGACCCTAAGAGACTGCATATGTCAGAGAGCAGCACCTATGTTTAAATATCAGCCACCACTTCTGATGGTTGCACGCACCGCTTGCTGAAGCACATGATTCAGAAGGGCACCAACCTTCTGCCCCATTTTTCTGAGTTGAGTGTTCAGGTGGCTCTCATTTCCATGCTTTGCATAGAGAGGAAGCACATACTTTAGAGTCAGCACAAACAGCAGCAGCTGATTGCACCAAGAGGGACAAGAAGATAAGCAGGCTCTGAATGGCAGTACCAGTGCAGAGCTGGGAAATGGGAAATGTCCACTTGGGAAGTGTCGCAGGGGCTTCTGATTTCTGTACATCAGACAAGCTGCTGCCTCCAATAGCTGCAAGGTAACACTCATCATCTGTTGCTAGAGCTTCATCTCTCGTGGTGTTATGACATCTGGCTTGTCTTTTATTGCACCGGTGAGCTAATTTTCAAGGACTTGGTGGCTCAAGCTTCAGAAGTTCCCAGTGCTGATCTGGGTGACGTGCTGATCCTGAAGATCGTTCCAGTTCACTCTTCAAGCACTGCAACTCACTGAAGACACAGAGATTGGGATTGAGTTCCAGGTAGTTCATAGCAAAAATGTTCTATATAGCAAAACTACTGCCAGAGAGAGCAGAGCCTGGAGAGCACTTTAACTGCTCAGGTGTCTACTCCAGGCTAAATGCAGTGAGCATCCAGGCTCCACTGACTGACAATCAGAATTCTGCAGACTGTGAAGTTACCTCTAATAATTGTGTGCTTGTGAGCAACATAGATTATTCTTTCATTAAATTGGAAATTAAAAAAAAAACAACTAACAGCGTTAAATTTAAAGAGAAATCATGTGCTAATACTCAATATGCTAATGCAACCTCCTCCAATGTTTATAGACTAGAGATCAGTGAGGGTGACCCTATCAGGAGACCATGAACCTTACAGAGGCTGGGATTTCCAAAGTGCAAGGACAGACTGGCCTGGGCACAATACACAGAAGCACCTGTTTGCTAAGGCTTTGGGATCTAGTGTATATAATCCTGAATTACGTGCACAGACACCCTTCCAGGAGTGCTCCTTGACTCTGAATAAGCTCTGAATCCATCACTCAAAGAGCACTCCACACTGCTCGGCATGTGTCTTGGAATCTACGAGGTTAATGGGTAAACAACTCTGCTGTTGACATTTTTAACAACAAAAGCAACACCAGTCCAGGAAACGCAAGCCACGAAAAACCCCCTCGTATAAACAGATGCAGGAATGATCAACACTTTTCCTGCTCCAGAGGCACATTAAACAACCAGATTTTCAAACTCGGAGTGGGGCGGGCAGGATGACACTGTGAGAATGATTGAGCCCTGCAGTTCCCACAACTACAACAGGAGAAGTGAGAAGAGACCGCTGAAAGACACAGATGCAACGGAGGAGACAGAATAGATCTGAGGAGAGCTGGCTTCCACCGAGGAACTGACAGCTCAGAAGACAATGCCACACATTTCTGCTACAAAAGGCAACGATGGCCACGTGGGCTAAGATGAAGGGGCTCAGCGTTCAGTTTTCCTCTGACGGGTAAGAATTCTGCCACACCAGGACTTCCAAGTACATCTTATCACACATCGAATGACAACACAATAAACAGACGTACAGACGTTGAGCTCAGTAAAACTACTCCCACCTGATCTCTGATCAGGACATTTTAAGAGAGAAATCTGCATCCACAGCACGAAGTTGCCCACTTTGGACAGAGACTGCATCTCACTTTCAGAGATACACAAAAATAATACTAATATTTAATACTTAAAACAACAAACTGTGCAACCATTTCAAATTCACGTAGGCAAATCTTACAGAACCTTAGAGTGCTCAGCGGCACCAAATTAGCTCCGAACTAGCCTTTTAATTAGGCGGTGAAATAGAAGCCAATAAAGTAGCAATGGGAAGCTATCATCATAATTGATCACTATTATATGACTTCCTGGAGCACTGACATCAATTACGCACATGTGTCAAAACAATGTTGGCACTCTGCCAGTGAAGATTCAGGCCAGGGCCAATCATTCACGTCTCTGTGTCTTTGGAAATCAGTGAACAGCTCTGGTCAACTTTTGACTGTGAAACACTAATAAATTAGTATGCAAGTGCAATGAGTCAGTAGCTCTTCGAAGAACCGTCTCTGTTGTACGCATAAGTGAAAGGGAAAAGCCATTTGTATTAACTAGGTTCACTCCAAGCCTGCAGTCAGCCACTTGCAGTTACAATAGATGTGAACCTGATAGTGCATTTCTGATTACGGAGCTGGATAGATGTTCAGAGACCTTTTCATTCCAGTCTCACATATGCGATCGGTTTTATCAAGGAACCATTCCAGCCTGATGTTGATAAAAGTGAACTCCACTTTTGGCATTTTATGGCACAAACATGCTTTTTCTCAGCTAATCAGGAACGCTTTTCAGTTACAGCAGATTCTGAACATGAAAACATGGTGCAGATTCCCAGGTAGAGATTGCACTTAGTTGCCAGTGAAGGGCCTGATCATTGAACAAATGACAGCCCACACTGCGAGGCTGTTCATTTCAGATTTATTGGAAACCTTGTCGATATCTTGCTTTTGATAATTCTGTATTCAATTGCCAGGAGACTTGTGCTCCTGATGAGATAAAATGAACAGGAAATCCTCTATAGCTTTTTTCACTAGTAAATAAAATCAGAACAAGTGTTATAAAATGCTAACTTCTATAAACAGAAAAAAAAGGACGAGCATTGCATATTTTAAATAAAGCAACGTACAGCCCCCTTTGCCCTCTCCAATTATAAGATGATAAAAGATCACCTTTATAATGTAGAATGACCGGATTTTGTGGAACGTGGCTGTTTTGGCTCTGAGGTATTTGTAGCATTATAGTTCCAGAGCCAGGATACAGCTGCCTTGTGACTAAGATGTCGTTCACTTGAATAAGTGCTATCCAATCACTCGACGTCACCAGACATCTGTTTCCTGTTTTCATTCTTTCTTTCACTGTTATCATTTTATCCCAGTTACCCTTTCACCTGAAAACCACTTAGAACCCTATAGCAAGCAGAGCGTACACACGCCTGTGGGTATCAAAGAAGTTCATTTAGAAAAAAGAACTCTGAAAGCAGTTTGTCCATTCGAATACAAAGAGCAGGAGGAGAAACAAAGTTGCCTTTCCCCCCTCTCCTCCTCCCAAAAATACACAATGATACATAAACACTTTTGTCCTCTGGTCTTCACTAATATGACTAACTTCCTCCTTCGCTTCCAGTTAAGTAGCTTTCCTGTTGAGTACCACCACCTCCACATAATACAATTGTGAATTGATTCATAAAAACAGAAACATTATGGCACAAATAAGGGAAGGCAATAAATACTCTTCCCCCTCCAACTCCTTCCCAAATGGAGGTGGCAGCATTGTAAGAACAGCAACAAGAGAAAGGAAAAAAAAAAAAAAACAAACCTACAAAAACCAGTAAAAATAAGTATTGCTTGTCATTAAGTTTCCAAACCTACAATCATCAGGATGCAGAACAGGATACATCTAAAGCGAGAAAGTTATTTACTTCACAGTCAAGTTAACACTAGCTATACTTTTTTTTTGGCAGGCGATACTACTAGTGATGTGCCAAAAAAGTGTTGTGCACCTTATAAAATACTGATGTTGACACCAGTAAGAGCCTGCTATCCACAATCCAGCTTTACATTGCTTTGCTGTGCTTCACCTATACTTTAGCTATAAATCAGAGCGGCCACTATTAATAGCATCTCACACACATCAGCAGACACTCGAAACTCAAGTGTAAATTGTCCAAAAAAAAGGTTGTTACTTTCCACGGCAAATGTCTGGATTCTGAGCTAGTTGTTCTGCATGAGAACATTTCACTTTGTCTTGTAATTACAGATGTTCACAGAGACTGCCAACACTGCTTGCTGAGTGAAGCAAAAATCTGAGTGGTTGACAAACACCAGCCAAAAAAAAACCAACCCAAACATAAAAACCATAAAAACCACACTACTGCTATTCTCTGAAAGAAAAAGCAAACGCTTTCCTTATTGAAGCACACAAGTGAATTGCAGGTGCTACAGATCAGAAGCAGGCTGTGGCACTTGGAAGGCTTTCCCTAGGTGATGGGGTGGTTTGTCTGCTACAGGAAACTATAAGCAGCATTTCCAAAGGCACATAAAAAAATTTGGAAAGCAAGTGTTATTCTTATGTTCTGGTCTTCCGGACCGCTTCCTGCATCCTGATATCCAAATTATCCCTACTGTAGCGCCAAACTCAGCTCCCACTTGAAGCTCAAGCAATTGTGAAACATCCCACTAACTCGTGAAGCAGCAGATCAATCACTCACAGGTTAACCTGAGATTCACCTCTCAATTTACTGCTTGGTTTGTCACCCCAAAATGCCCAATCCTAAGCAACTGGATAAAGTGTAGGATTGCAATACTAGAGTATTATTGGTGAAACAAGCAGCTGTTGGAAAACACTTACCCAGTCTGTATTGAGTTGTTCTTGTTACATACTATGCTCCATAACAACAATTCATTACTTTTTACACCACGTAAATCAGTCTCCTACCACGCACAGGCTGTGACAAAGTTGCAAACTGAATCATTAGTGTATATCCTGCCCATCACATTCTCAATCCATAATCTACCATCACTGGATGCACTACTGATAATCACTGTCACTGTGTGCACTTTCAGCAGTGCCATTCTATCTGCATCTGGACAAGTTTTAAGCTCCATTTCAACAGCTGTTAAGACGGTTATCTTTTGTCTTTGAAATTCAGATGAAGTTCTTTCAAATTACACACTGTGTCTTTCACAATCCCACCTGAAGCAACGACTACAAAGCAAAACAAGAAAGAAAATTAGGATTTGTTTGGCAGTGGCAAAATCTCAAACACTGCTATGAATTTGAAGGGGTTAATGAACCCTTCTGTACTTTGATGATTTCCACTGTTTTTAATTTTCTCCATCCAAGAAAAACTGATCATTTATGTTTTGGAAGTATTCAAGGTCACATTTTCTACAACATTAAGGAAAAAATATAAAGTAAATAATCATTTAGTCAAGCTACTCTTCAGAAACATCCACTGAAACAGACGCAACACTGAATTATCATTTCTGACAAAAATACCTGGCAAATAATAGCAAGAGAAAGTGCTCGAATGCATGCTTTATTTCAGACTTCCAAACGTTAAGATTTTTCATACACAGTATTACGACAATCATAACCAGCAAAAGCTACGCCAGTAGATTACATAAACAAACTTCTGTTTTGTCTGGTGTAACAGGAGTCCTCAAAAGAAAACAAACACCACTTCGCATCCATTATTTCATATCCAGATGTTTCCTGTACACCTGCAGCTGTCTCCAGTCCTGAATTCATGAGCTATAGTATTTGAGCAGCCTCTCATCAGTTGGCTTCAGAACTTTCTTGTCTGCCATGTTTACGATCCATCCTGGAGCAAGACCAAAAAATATCTGCCTAGGGTCTTTGCGCGTACTTAGCATTTTGAAGAGCTCATCCTTAGTTATGTCTGGTAGGGTGTAACCATACTTCTTGGCGAGTTCAAGTCTGGCTTCTGCAACCTTAGACGGGTCCGCCAGGTACCCACGATTGCTGGCATCGGTGTAATAGCGCACCAGATCTTCAGGTGGAAGCATTCTCTTTGGAATAGGCCGGCCACGCAGAAAAAATGGCACTGGCTTAATTAAAATTTCTGCATGCAAAGCACAGAGATTAGGTATGATCCCTCACAATTAATATTAAGAGGCAATAAATTACACTCGCTTCATATTTTGTGCTACATGACTTAGTAAGCTAACTTATTAAAAACAATCCGAGCAGAAAACAAATCTCAAGGATATTCTTAGTCAGAACGAGATTTTTTTTTTTTTGTACAAGTTTCTCCGACCCAAAGAACTGTGTCATTATAACTATCAGTTAAAAGACTCTAGATGAGTTAGCATTTCTAATACACCTAGAATGCCTTCGTTGGAAAGATAACACTGAAGAAGATGGCATCTTCTGACCAACGTGCTAAAAATTGCTATTTATACAGACGAGTGACAACTTTGCTGTTTCCACCAGTTTATTTCAAACAAAGAATTGATAGGCAGTTTATTTAGTTTGGATATAAGGAAGAAATTATTTACTCAAAGGCACTGTAACAGGCTGCCCAGAGAAGCTGTGCATGTACCATTCAAGGGTCCCACTGAAGGCCAGGCTGAATGGAGCCCTGGGCAGCTGGACGGAGTGTCCACAGTGGGGTTGGGGGAGAAAGAACTAGAGGATCTTCAAGGCCCCCTCCAAGCCATTCCATGAGTCCACGTGGACATTTGTGAGACTATCCTTGCCTAGTTTTTTGCTACACTTTACAAATTACTTTTCTAATGTTTCAAATGTTTTTAAACTAAATACTTAATAATTTCCTGAATTAGGAAAAAAAAAAGCTTCTAGCAGTCCCGGGCAACATATTTTGCACAAAAGAATTCTACTCCTCTTGTCCTCAGCCTCATTCACACATGAAAGCTCCATTATTGTCAATAAAAATGGCATGAATGAATATCAGGCAGGATGCAGCCTCGAGCAAAGCAAAGCTACATTCTTCAGTGAAAGTGTTCTCAAAACAATAGCCATTTTTATTGGAATGATTCTGACCTCCTCTAACTTAGTTATTTCCTCATTTTAACTGGAAAGCAATTTTAAATTAAAAATATCAACAATCAAGTGTCATTTAAATCAATCTTCCCCGGAATTTCCCCAAGAGTTATTAAATGTGTGGAAAAGCTAAGACAAAAGTTCAAAGAATCAATCCTTTCCGAGTTCTTCTATTTACACAGCAACATACATTTCTCAGCTTGGCTGACGGGTAAATAACCATTAACACCAGCAGGACTAAACAGATGAATGTGTTTTAAAAACAAAAACTGCGAAGGCACTGCAGTTCAAGATTTATATAACATATACTTTGCTTGAGCTTTCAGAAAGGAGGAAGTGGACGTTTGAAATTTGGACAACTTAATCTTCGTATTTTAAAAAGTCAGAAATGAACACAAATTCTTACCCAAACTCCTTGGATCGTAGAACGATGTCGTAACAACACCTCCATTTTTTTCTATGGCTGCAATTGCTAATTCAGATGCCCTTTGCACTTCAATATTTATTTTTGCTGCAAAGATATCAGCACCCTGCAAGTTTCGTTATATATTAGAGTAACATTAACAGGAGTATTTTAAGGCATAGGTACGTTCTTCTCTGAAAAGTTATAAGAAACATTTTATCCTGAAAAATACTATGATTTCTCTGTTTACTGTCCCAGGAAGGGTAACCAAATTGGTCTCCTTTAGTCACAGAGGTTCAATTAAAAATGTTTGCCTGTTCAAAATTCCCATACATTTATTTTAGTATGTCCTAATCTTCTTTCCCAAATAACTTTCGACCTATAGTTATGTGTTCCTTAACTATCATTTTCGTATATTCTCTCTGATCTTAAGACAAGCCCCCAGTATTTTGCTAGCCCATACTGCCCTCTAGTGGGTTTAATATAACAAATTCTAAAGAAAACTAATTTAGAAAAGCAAGGATGCTTCCAAAACAGAAGAACAATTGGAGAATCTAGTGCGAAAAAAACACCCAAGGCTTTATGCTGCCTGAAATAATACATCTGTATTGTATGCCTACCTCCTCCACCAGCTGGACACCATAATCCCGTTTGAGAGGCTGTATTGTTACACCTCTAGCATTAGTAAGCTGTGTTAAGTCAATGGGTTGTGTAGGGTCCACCCTACCCAAATCAATCAGGTACTGCAGCCTCTGAAGACTGAGTGGATGATACTGACGTCGGCAGCTGGGGAGGAACAAGAGGGGAAAAAAAAGAAAAGGAACAAAAAGAAATGCACAAAATTCAAACCTTATTAGAGCTGGTCAGTTATATATTGGACATACTCAGTTTTCTAGCTAGTCATAAAACAACCAAATGCTTAAAACTGATTTATCCGTAAGCCAGATTTACATTAAATTAAACTGACAAGCCCCCAGTTATTGACCAAGACTGCACTCTGCGTTCAATTCCCACCTTCCAATATGACATTTATCCTTTTGCTGCTGACAAGCTGGTTAGTTTAAGGGAGCAGCAAAACATCAGAATAAGCACTTCTTGTTAATTCAACAAGGCACAAAATAATCACCACACTAAAGTGAATTCAGCTTGATAGCATCACTAGTGCATTTGGAAAATCTGACCAAAAAAAAAAATAATAATAATAAAAAAAAATCAAACCAACCAACCACCAAAGAAAATTGAGGATTCTGTCAACAGCCATCATCTTCAGCAGAATCTTCTGTTGCCTTTTATGAAGTTCTAACTTAACTATACAATCCAATCTTCAGAATAGTTTCCCCAATTCCAGCGTCTCTGCCTACTGCACAGCATTCCTGCTGATGCTCAAAACTATCCTCATGCAATCCATTTCACTGCTGCTACTGGAACTCTCTTACAGAAAAACTGAGAAGCCTACCTTTGTCAATAGTAAACTAAGCCAGGAAAACAAACAAACAGACAAACAAGCAGCAGAATTAGCTCAGTCAGATAGTTTCTAACAGAATAAAAGTTCAAAAAGTAGAGGAATAGCACTGCAGATAGGAAAGAAAAAGAAAAAAAAGGAGGTAAACTCCAGAGGCATTGTTCACTATGCTCTTATTCTATCACAGTAGTCTCTGGAGCACACTTAAGTTGAAAAAGTACCTTTTGTTTCCACACGTACCCAGTGTGATTAAAAAGCAGTAGGATCCTTTTATTTTTCTCACTGCAGAAGCTTGGAATTTTGTTGTTGTTGTTTTAGGGTATTTTTTTAGGTATTTATATATATACATTTATTTAGGTATAAATTATATATATTTATTTAGGGTATTTTTTTAATAAACTTATGACCACTGCTACACATGAGAAGCTCAACGTTTGCATTCTGCACCACGTCCTTTGTGGATGAAGAGTGCTTCTCATTTACTCTTATTGCAAATCAATCCAAGAGGAAGAAATGACAGTAAATGGAAATATAATTTAAAACACTTCAAAACTAAGTAGACTTGTTGAGAAAACCTTCAGTAAGGAGGACAGGTCTGTATGAACTCATGCATAAATTGAGAACATAAAACTGTGCAGCTATTTGCTGAAGTTCTATCAGCAAATGAAACATTAAATCAAACTGCAAGTTCAACAACTAACAAATAATGACATCAGTCTGCTCGTTCTTAAACTGTCTGCTACGTGTGGCATGTTTTTGTTACTAATACCTATAACAGCATTGTATGGATGTATAAGTCTTTGTGACCACGTGTAAAAGAAACAAAAACAGACAACTAAAAAAACCTAAACATAATGACAGATGGAGAAATCCTGTTAAGTAAATGAATACAAAGACCAGCACATAGATCCACGCTAAAAAAAGAGACTGGAGAAAAAAAACAAAACCACGTTGGGTGAAGAGTGTTAAAAGCTCAAAGAGGGACAACCACACAAACAAGCACAATGTGAAAAGGAGATAGAAGTGTTCGACAAGGCAGAGCACGTGATGAAAACAATAGCAAAGGACGACTTAATGTCTGACAGACTCGATATTGCTGAGCTTTCTAAGATACTGAGCACATAAATGGAGCACAGATAGACATAAAGGATACCACTGCAGGGCTAAGCAAGCAGAGCAATGAAGAAAAGCAGAACTGTTCGGCTAGCAGACATCAGAGATCCGGGTGAATAAAGCAAACTGGAATAACTAAGAAAAGCTTGGGACTACACTTTGAAACCTAACATCTTTACAGGAGTTCATTAAAGGCAACGTGCCTGCTTCCAGTCACTCCAACCAGCTATCAGCTGTGAAGACAGGCATGGAAGAAAAGCACATTTGGAGGAGTGTTCTCAAAAGACAAATGAGCTCAGCTGTAGGGGACAGACTGCTACAAATGAGGGTTATGCAAAGAAAAGGGGCAAATAAGAGCTGCAAAGCAAAATGGAACAATGAATTAAATACGTATCACATAAGAAATGGGAGATTCTGCTTGTAGGCAAGGTCTGTTCAATAATAAGGACTGCTATGGCATACTAGATAGATTCTGGCTTCAGAGAAAGATTAAGAAAAGCAGACTGATTATTTTATGTTCGACTACAAAAGAACTTACCTGTGTCCCTCATTAAACCCATACTTCGGTATAGACAAATAAAACGGAGTTTGGCCACCCTCAAAGCCTAATCGGGGGCGATTTCCTCTTTGTCTTTCCCCTTTGTGACCTCGGCCACACTTTCTACCTCTGTATCTTCCACGGCCACGTCTTCTCTCCTTGAAAACAATAAACAATACATTTAGTTAACTACTTTGTAGAGCAGAATCTATAAAACATAAGATTTCTGAGACATACAACTCAACAAAACACAATTCCTGGGGTGGGGGGGGGGGGGGGGAGAAGAGTTAGAAACAGCTCTTTTATAAGGGGAAAAATAGTCAGAAAAGCAGTTAACGTGGACTCTTTGCAGTCAGCTCTAGGTAGACATCACAGTACATAAGGTAACATGTTTTAAACATGATTTGTAACATTAACAAGCAAACTTTGATTAAATTCACTCCAAAATCCCTGTTGGTTCAATAATGATTTAAATAAGTCATTACTAAAAAGATTTCATTAAGTCCCTTTACATTCTAATTTTTCACATCCAACACTCAGGCAAACTGTGGGCACTCCTAATACTGTAAATCATGCTTTGCAATTATAGTGCAGCACAGAATATTTAGTAAAACTAAGGTCTTAGAACTGCCGCAAAGACATAAAATCCATTGTTTTATGCTTTTTATTAAGTTATTGTATATTAATAAAAAAGCCAATGTGGTTATAAGTAATTAAAAAAATCATTAACATACCTGAATCACCTGAACTAAAAGGTAAAACTTACCTCTATTAATATTAATTAGCATGGAGTTTAAGTGTAAGTTCATGCTAGACAACACTACTGCCATTAATGGAAGCTGTCTGTCTCATCCCTAACCTACATACTGTGCTGCCTTATTTACAGAATCTCTTGTGCTGTATAGCTCTTCATTAAATAAATCAAGAAACGAAACTGGATGAAAATTGATTTGTTAATTATTTTTCGGCAGTTTCATTCCTTGATCTGGCTCATTACACAACCTTTAGCATCAGCACAAATACACAGCAGGAGTGAAGGTACTTGGAGTCAGAGGGAGGGCACTGCCGGCTGACCCCTTCTGGCAACTGCCTGCACATACATCAGTTTGTGGTCAAAACCAGAAAGCAACTGGTATATTGACCAGAACTTAGATTGTCAGAGGGGTTAATCAAAACATTTTGGTTCTTCTCACATCTGTTTGTGAACTAAGATGTTCTTAAATCCACGCATTTGAACGGCTTAATCATAGAATAAAGCCATCATGCACCAAAATAAAAATACCAGGGAAAGTCAGCTGAGGCCACCTGTACAAACTCTAACAGAAAGCCAACAGGTAGAAGGAACACGGGGAAAACAAACATCTATCAACCCACGTCTCATTTCCTATCTGAAGTTGCATGTTACTTGCTAAAGACCCAATGAGCACATAAAAACTCTACTTATAAGAAACAAAAAATGTTTTCTTATACCCAGCAGCTACTTTGAGAAACAATAAGTTCTGAGAACAAACACTAGAAAGAAAACAGTTTATTTAAATCCCAAGTTCAGACAATATGGGTGCTACTAGGTTGAGAGTAAATACATAAATAAATAAGAACGCCAGCTCAACACAGGGCCTTCTCTTCCAGGTCCTTCTCAGCTTTACAAAGCTGCACCTAGGGAAGCAACTTGACCAGAGAACCCCTGATAACTGCAGCGGGAAAGAATATCCATTCTCCTGCCTTGCCAGGGGCCTATGGCCTTAGAGATATGCAGAACTCACCAGGTCTGTTAGCATCTCTGGAGGGCACTGACAGGGATGCTGTGCCTGGTGTTCCCTGTTTGTTTTCTATTTCTATGATTCTTTCTGCCCCCATATCCGTTGGGCTTCTTTTCTTTACTTCTTTGATGTTTTATAAGTAGGGATGGGAAGAGAAAATTCAGTTTTTGCTTTGGAACAATTGCTACTAATACAAACACTGACTGGAATGAGAGCTGCTTTCTGCCTAGCCTCTCCTTTCTCACACGTACTACTACTACCAATCATAAATGCTTGGTATCCCATACATTTTAACACCTCTCAACCACTACAACAGTCCTGAGGCCTAGCTAAGGCCGCCCATCATCCAGGTGTCCGTGGAGATGGCCACAGGCACACAGGGATACGGGGCCAACACACCACGTCACCACCCCACCCCGCTCTGGCTGCTCTCCCAGAGGCCTTGCGACGGACCTTAAGAGCAACAGGAAGCCGACTAACCACAGACACTCACCCGCTTTTTGGAGCCCGGGTTGGGCCTCAGGTTGGCCAGGCTGACCTTAGGCAGCGAGCGCAGCAGCTGCAAGGCCGCGGGCACGCCATTCACGCCCATCGCCACTGCCTTCCCAAGGACAACGGCGGCGCCGGGCAGGCACAGCTGCTTTACGGCAACAGCCGCAAACCGCGCCTCCCAGCACTGTCGCGCGGCGCCATGGTCTGGCAGGGCGGGAGCACGGAGGGGGCGGCACAAGATGGCGGAGCGAGGGTGACGCTGCGACGTCAATGGCTTAGGTCCCAAACTGGATTTCTTCCCTGTTCTGTTGTTCGCACTGCCCTCAGCCCCGTGGTATAAAGCCAAGCCTTTAAAGCCATCTAAACGGGAGTGGCTTAGGGCACGCAGCACAGCGATCCGCTGGAAGTTACCAGGCAGCTCAGCCTGGAAACCTTGACTTGTTGTGCCAGTAAGCAACAGATGAGATGGACGTTTGTAATCGTGTTGCAGAAATCTGTGTTACAGGATTGTCTGTTTTGCTTCTCGTGGTGTTCATAAACACCGGCTGTTTAGCCACGCACACAGTGCACTGTTTGAGCTGCCAAACAGCATCCGCACTAGGCAGAAACCACCCAGCAAGATACAACGAGCAGATTGATTTCCTGGGAGGAAGTATCTGACAAAGATGCATGCAGCATTAGACAGAGGACAAAGCATTTCATTCTGGAAGCAGTGTGTTTGCCACACTCATTCAGAGATGGTCTGAGAGCTTGGAATGAACAGATGAATACGAAGCATTCACTTTTTGGCCATAAAGCACAGTTTAATTCAGCGATGCAAGCATCTGATCTGACAGGGACAAATGAGTTCTGTCCAACGTTGTCTCCTGTTTTTTTTGTTTGTTTTTTTTTTGCTGGTTTCCCTGCTTCCCATGACTTAATATTTTATATTGATCTGTTAAAGAATAATGTGATTTCCTTTTCCCCAAATCTTTCAAAGCACAAAATCTGATTTATAATTTCATAACATTCGAATGGCAGACATGAACAAATCCTGCTACAGAAGTGCAGTGTAATCTGGCAGACATCAGATTTGAATGCACGTTTGAAATCTAGTTTTAAAGGTGAAAGACAGCTGAGAAACAGAAACATTAGGGTTGGAAAAGACCACTTAAGAGCATCTGATCCAACCATCAGCCCATCCCCACGATGCCCAGTAATCACGTCCCTCAGTGCCAGATCTCCATGTTTCTTGAACACCCCCAGGGACGGTGACCCCACCACTCCCTGGGCAGCCTGTGCCACTGCCTCAGCACTCTTTCTGAAAATAAATCGTTCCTAATATCCAACATGAACCTGCAACATGAGGCCATCACCTCTCGTCCTATCACTATTACCTGGGAGAAGAGGCCAATCCCCACCTCATCATATCATCCTTCCAGGGAGTTGTAGAGAGCAATGAGATCTCCCCTGAGCCTCCTCTTCTCCAGGCTAAACAATCCCAGCTCCCTCAGCCACTCCCCATCAGACCTGTGCTCCAGACCCCACACAGCTTTGCTGCCCTTCTCCGGACACGCTCCAGGGCCTCAGTGCCTTCTTGTAGTGAGGGGCCAAAACTGCAGACGGTCCTCGAGGTGCGGCCTCAGCAGTGCTGAGTACGGAGGGATGATCACGACCCTGCTCCTGCTGGCTGCACTATCTGATACAAGCCAGGATGCCATGAGCTTCTCGGCCACCTGGGCACACTGCCGGCTCATGTCCCGCCGCTCTCCCGCCAACCCCGCCGCATCCAATCGGGGCGGGGACGGCGGGCACATCCCCGCCCCCGGCCCCCTCCCGCCCCGCCTCCCGCCGCTGGCCGTCGTCCCGCGGCCGCCCGGCACTCCGGTGTATGTGCGGCAACAACATGTCGGCGCCGCTCCCCGTCATCGTCCCGGCCGCCAGGAAGGCGACGGCCGCCGTGAGTCCGGGCGGGAACAGGGCGGGACGGCTCGAGCTTCGGGAGCCCTGCCGGGCGGCGGCCCCCGCCTCGCTTTGTTCTCCGCCGGGCCCGGCTGAAGGCGGGCGGTGCGAGGCCCGCGCGGAGCCGCGGCTCCCGCTGCCGGAAAGGTCGCGGTGTCAGCGGGCGGGGCGGTGACGGCCGAGGTCTGCAGCCCGTGAACGTCGCCCTGCGGCCCTCGCGGGTGTGGGCGCCGTTGGAGAGGGGCACTCGCTTTCCTTGAGTCGTGTCGTCTCATGGCGCGATTTTGTTTTTTTCGTAGGTGATTTTTCTTCATGGACTGGGAGATACCGGGTGTGTATGGCGATCTGTAGCTGTGAAGAGTGCCGGGTGTAAGGTTGCGTGCCTTATAGATGTGAGCTGCTGAAAGTTGCTTCAAGTTGGTACTTTGCTGCATCCCGGCAGCTGACTGTAGTGGTTAACGTCAGATGAAACATCAAATATATTGGAATGATGCTGACAACTGTTTGATTTGAATAGCCCAGTGTAGATCCCGAGTACTCAAAAGATTTCTCCTATGCTTCCACACCTGTAGTTTAGTCTGAATGTGATACTTCGCCATTCAGATTTGGTGGAAGAAGTGGGTGCACTTTGGGGTTTTCTTGCCAGACAGCAGGTTCTTGACTGTTTCTGTGCTTGGCTCATGGTAGTGTTCTTCTCTTTCTGTCCTGGCGCGTTGCTTTGTACTCCTAGTTGCAGTTATTCGACTCCTTCTTCGCCAGTACGTGGTAATAAAGTAAGCCTGGGCATGAGTGTATCTAAGCAAACTCCTGGGTAGTGAACCATTGTCACAGATGTCTATGTCTGGCATGTGATCTTAAAGTAAAATCTGGACTCTGAACAACTTGAAAAAAATGTAAGAGTCCATGCACTTGGTGATGTTCCACAAGGGGAGATACTTGCTCTCGCTGGTTGTGCTCACTGCTTGGCACTTTTTTTTGTACTACCTCTCCCAATTGGCAGGTAGGATGTGGCTGAGGCTGCAGTTCCTTCCTGCTTCTTGGTGCTGAGGTTGTATTCTTTTTCCCTCTTATCTGCTGCAGTCTCTTCCTGCATCTTGGTGCTGAGGTTGTATTCTTTTTCCCTCTTATCTCTACATTAATGGCACTGAGACCTGTACACACTTGTCAAAATCTGAAGGAACTGTGCAACACAGAGGATTGTTGTAGAGAATCAGCGTAAATGTTTATGCAGTGCAGTTTTTGAAATCTGTCAAATTAATCTTTACAGTTGGCTAAAAGAAAAAAGATCTCCAAATTCTCATTTAACTAGTTCTTCTCAGTCATGTTTTTCCTTTAGATCCTTCCTTGGTCTTTTGTGCTTTATTGCTAGTGCTCTGTAAGTAAGATCACCCACTGTTTGTTAATAATATACATAAAAGTTTTGGTAGGAAGCAGGTTGCCATCTCCAGCCCAAATTTCAAATGCCTGTGCACTCTGTGTGTTTGAAACCTCCTTAACTTCATGTAGCGTGCATTAATGTTTTAGGATGATACTAAAAACAGGCTGTTACAGCTGGTCTGCTGTTGGTCGAGTAACTTCAGCTATGTCACTGTGTTTGTTACAGATGTTTTCTCCTTAGGAACTCCTCTCTGATACCCAGTGTGCTGAGTGAGTTTGGGATGCTGAATAATGAGAGAAGTCAGAAAATCCAGTGACTGTTGAATGTTTGCTAAAGCAAAGTGCAAGCACAGCCAGCAGTTCTACACAGATTTGGCTTTAAGTCCAGTTGAGTTCAAGTGTAGCTCAGCCCTGGTGTGAATCTCACTGAGCTCTGAATTTCAATAATGCGTTCTGGTTACCTGGTTTGCAGGAAACTTGATGGCTCATGTCCTGGGCAAATCTCAGTCTCTGTGCATTCATAGAGCATGCGCTTAGGTATTGGTTTGCTCCTCTCCCACATCAAGAGATGCAGTCAGAAAAGAGAAAGCTGCCTGTGGAAAAAAGCTGCCTTAACTGCAGGAGCAGCACAGTGAACTTTGGGCCAGTGTTGGGTCTGGAAGCAGCATATTTTCTTATGTTAAACCCAACCAGGTAAAGAGCAGGCTTTAAACAGAGCCAAAGTGGTATTTCTGCAGCTGTGCCACAGTTGCGATAGCCTAAATAAAATTAGATAAAGTGTCCCTGGCTGTACATATACAACATCAACTCAAGAGCACGATAAACCTTTTAAATTTAGTAATGTATTCATAGCGTATTGCACTAGCTGTAAAATTCTTTTAGAAATATTGACCTTATTCAGCATGTTTTGTATGTGCTGTATAGTTGCAGCAACATAAACATAAGAGCTAAGCTAGTACGTGAATGGCATACAGTGTGTTTTTTGTTAACAGGCATGGATGGTCAGAAGCACTTGCTGGTATCAAAAGCCCCCACGTAAAATACATTTGCCCGCACGCGTAAGTTTGTGACTTTTCTTGTTACATCTTTTCTGTAGTTAGATACTAAGGGACTTGCGCAGATGATGAAGTCACGTGGAGTTTTGGGATGGCTACACATTTATTTATTTATTTACTAACTAAAACAGCATTTAAAATAATTTTGATTCTATTAAATAATTTGTTGCTTTTTTAGGAACTTTAGGACAAAATTGCATTCATATTATTCATATTTTGCTTTTGTTACTTATTCAGGCTGAAAAATAATTGGAAATCTTTGCATATAAAGTTAGATTGTTTTGACTTTATGCTTTCACTGGATTGTGGTCTCTCCTTACCCCCAGACATTTGTTAAAAGCCATTCTTAACAAAGAGTAATTTTTTGCTTTGTTGACCATTAAATGTACTTTGCATTATGCACATGCACATCTTAAACCTGTGTGTGTATAGTAGTTGCAATTTACATGTTACATAGAGTGCATTTCAAAGGTTCACAGGATATTCTTATTATCTTCTGCAAATAATGCATTTGGAGCTCTCTGTGCAATTTGAAAACTAAAGTACTTCTGTGCAGGGTGAGGAGTCACTAAATAATCCTAGGCATATCTTAATGCTTTTATTTTAACACAAAACCCAGATTTTCATCTGCTCTGACAGCAATAAGTAAGCAAGTTGTTCTCTTTGATTGCCCTTTGTCTTGTTTCAGTCTTCCCTGCAGAACATACATTCCTCTGTTTCAGTCAGTTAAAGCAGTAGCCACATTTGGTTCCTCACACAGTCAAGTGAAGCTGTCTGAGAAGATGCCATACAGCAGCATCATAAGGGGGGAAAGTCTTGCATTTGTGATCAAGTCAGATGTTGCTTAAGCAGATTCTGCTGCTGAGGGGAGCACACGTGGCTCAGCTCAGCACCCCATGGTGCATTTTGCTGATTGTTAGGTTTGCTGATGATTGTGTAAGGTGCCTTCATCCACCAAGCTTGTCTGTGGAAGTGTGATTGACAGGTGTTACTTAGGAATAGCTACATGAAATATGTGTATGTGCTTGTATTTTACATGTGTGTAGATATATAAAACAGCCTGTTAATGTTCAGCTTGCTCTCCAAGCAACGGTCAGCCCTGAAATCAGTCTCTCCAAATACATTTATCATTCAAGGGCAATTCCTTGAGGAGGTGCTATAGGGTAGCAAGTGTTATTTGTGGTTTGGTAGAAAAACAGATGTGATTTAATGACGGAACTGCATCTGCATTATTAAATTTCAGTATGTACCTCACATCAATGTTGTTGATTCCCATTTTCAGGCCTGTTATGCCGGTTACTTTAAACATGAACATGGCTATGCCGTCATGGTGAGTATTTGTTGAACTGCAAACAGTTTGAATCAAAAGATATCTAGAGGCCTGAGGTCGTTGGTCTTAATTAAAAATCCTGACCAACCTGAATGGCTTGTTTTAATAAGCTGGATGTATCGAAAGTTTTTTGCTCTCAAGGTATACTGCAATTCTCTGTGTATCTGTGGTAATGGTTACCACATTTCAGCTTTCTTAATTTCAGCTTTCTTAAGCCAGCCCTCGTGATTATTTTTTTTCTCAAGTAACTTGAGTTTGTTTGTTTGAACAGTGTTTTAATTTTGTATGTGTAAAAGTTACATTTAAATTCCTGCTGATGCTTTTGGAGCGAGTATCAAAACCGTGCTGTTTAATCTGCAGTAAATGACAGAAGAAAGCAAAGCTCTCAACGACTTGGTTGACTAGGTCAAGCATTTTATTTACAGTCACAGATTGCTCGTGATTTCTTGGAAACTGAACAATTGATATGAAGTATGTCAGCTAACAGGCATCCTGGTTTGGAAGGTATCTCAATTTTGTGCTTTAAAGTAGTGGAATGGATGCTCTAATGAGTAATGCTTTCGTTGTTATTTTTGCAAGGTTTGATATCGTTGGACTTTCTCCAGATTCACAGGAAGATGAAGTTGGGATCAAGCAGGCAGCAGAGAATGGTATGTTTAGGAATACTTTTGAGGCCTTGAAAGTACTTCCGTGTGTTCTTAAGAACTAGTGGTAAGTCTGAAAGAGTCTATTAGATTAACAAAGACAAAATTACTAGGGAAGGTAATATGTATGCAGTGTATTGTTGCCGATCTAAATTTAGCTACTGATTTTTTTTAGACTTCGTGACTAAGTAGGCAGTTCGTCAGTGAAAACACTTTTACACTTCAAACCCTCAAAGATGAAATGGGCAGAGGAGCCAGTATGCTTGTTTTTGTTCTTCCTTTTTAAGAGCCTGCGGATAGAATAGCAAGGTAGTGCTATAGGGGCGTTCATTTGTCATGCTGGATACTTAGAACGTGATACCATTTTCCAGGCAGTGAAAGACTTCCTTGCATGTTTTCTTGATTGGAAGTGGCACTGGAATTTCTGATTGCATCCTAGATTTTTTGATAATTTTTTAATGTATATCAGACAAGATTTTTCTTTCATGAGCTTTATGTTGACATCAGGGAGATGGTCTCTCTCCTCTCCTTGACCTTCTACAGGACGGAGTGCATTGTAATTACTGGCCTTTGTGTTGCAGTTAAAGCACTGATAGATCAAGAAGTAAAAAATGGAATTCCTTCCAATCGAATTATTCTGGGAGGCTTTTCTCAGGTAAGGTATAATTGGAAAGAGCCATCTTTTTCTAGGGGGAATAGCTTAGCTTTCCTAATGTGGGAAATCCAAACTTGAACAGGTATTTGTTGCTTCTGACATTTTGAGGTGTCAGTTTTTCTTTGCCTGAACAACCAAAGCCTTTCAGTTTATCTAAGTAATTAATTTTCACTGAGAAATGAACATGTGGAAAAAAGTTACTGTAATTAACAGTCTATTTAAAGTTAATGGTTGTTACGTATGTAGCTTCTGTAGTGTTGCCTGGAAATCTTTTTTCTTTAACACCTTGCTGGCATTTTAATCTTGACTTTTAATGTGTTAGATATGTCATGATCTGGATTTGTTTGGGAAATATATTTCCACCATTTGTACTTGTAAGATATCCTAATCAAACAGTATCCTGAAGTCTGTATAAAAAATACTGCTTTAAGTATTGGTTCTAAGGAAGAATAAATTGGAATGGAAAATGTTCTTTAAAGGAGAAATCAAAGACCCTGAAACGAGTGTTGGATGACACATTACCTTCACCATTCTAATACTAATCTGTTTATTTTAGGGTGGTGCTTTATCACTGTACACAGCTCTTACAACACATCAAAAGTTAGCAGGTGTTGTAGCCCTCAGCTGTTGGCTTCCTCTACGGACTTCTTTTGTTCAGGTATTTATTCGTTCTGAAGCAGTTTTGCCCCGGCAGAATGAGTAATTCTCACAGTAGGGCACTGGGGGTTTAAATTTTGGCAAGGGGAATTGAAGAAGTACTCAGTACCTACTTTGCTTAACATGATGTTCATATGAAATCATATTTTTTAGGAGCTATTCTGAAATTAGTGCCAGTTTTATTTTTGCAGGACTTCTTGTTCTCTTTTTTTTTTTTTTTTCTGGCTTTGGAATTCACTTTGTCACACCACATGGAGTAATACCCTGGGGTTATTTTCTCCCGGAGATGTTAAAGTCTTATCCTACTTTCTGTCTTTCTTCTCTTTTGACCCCTGACAGGGTGCTGTTGGTGTCAACAAGGAGATTCCTGTTCTTCAGTGCCATGGGGACTGTGACCCACTGGTTCCTTTAATGTTTGGTTCTCTCACTGTTGAGAAGCTAAAGACTATGATAAATCCAGCCAATATAACCTTCAGAACTTACTCTGGCATGATGCATAGCTCATGCATTGAGGTAATTTTCTTAATATAAATGTTCTAGCTAAGTATAGTTTTATTTTCTCCTCAAAACAACTATAGGGCTTTGTATTTTTTTTTTTTCCCCAATTAAAAGCGTGTGATGCTACTGACTTATTTTACTGAATAACTTAATGCCTGTCTGAAAAAACATCCAAGGGAAAAGTTTATATGACTGGTGGGAAATTCCTCAGAGCACTGCTTTTTTGGGTCTGGGCTGGTGGAGCTATGAAACAATATATTTTTTCCCCTAGTCTGTATTAATCACTTACATTACTAATTACTGCATTGGAAGGCAGATTGAATTCTCACAGCACCAGTGCAATGTGACATTTTGAGGAGGATTTTGTGTGGTTTTGAATGGAGACATCAGAAAAACGTGGAAGGAGGTTGACATTAGGGAAGTGGCAGCCTCAAAATGTGTTTATGGCTCTGGCTCAGCAAACAATTGAGCAGATTTAATAATGGCTTGGAACTGCCAGAAAAAGGTGGACTAGTCCCTTCTGCTCGTGAACTTGTGGTGCTCTCTTCTTGCACCAGCTCTGGAGCTGATCAGAAACTTCTTTGAACCATTTGAATTTGCAAAAATAGTAAAGATTGCTGGCTTAAGTTTTGCTGCTTTAATGAGTTGAAGCATCTGAACTCACGCAGAATAAATGGTACGAGTTAGAAGTAGAAGAGGTAACAAGGAACAGGTCTTCCACTTGTCTGCAGCAGTAACTGTGTTTTGGATTGCTGCATCTCTTGAACAAAGCCTTCAGGATATTTATGCAGTTTTATTACATCGAGGCAGTAGGAACATTGAGTTGTCATGCAAGTGTGTAAACGTGCTCTTTCGTACAACAATTAGTGCTATTTCATATATATTTTTCCATAATTTATACTTTGGGGGCTGTAACTTCATGTATTTTCTAGATTTGCTTACATTTCTATTATCATATACTCCTATTGCGTATTCTGACGAAGGAGCTGATGTAGTTACAAAAACTCTGAAAAATAAATTGTTTTTTAAGGTGGATTGGTTCCACAGTCTAATTGCTTTTCTGAACTTAAGGAGGGAAACACCATGAAGGTAAAGCAGTTTGGCTAGGAGGAGGACCTGCTGGCTTTTCATGACACCGCTTACTTGCGAAGTTTAAACTGTAATTTTGTAACGTTATTTAATGAATATACATTAGTAAGGAGCTTAACTAATGCATACCTTTATCTTTGAACAGGAGATGATGGATATAAAGCAGTTCATAGACAAACATCTACCTCCCGTAGACTGAAATGACATGTGAGAAGCCTTCTACATAAGCACCAGCATCAACTGTGGTAGAATTAATCTTTTCACATGCCTGATAGGAAGCATTACTTCTGTACCTGCAGTGTTAACTACTGTGTTGCAAATTGATACTAGGGACAAGGAATAAATTATACACATATACAAAAAATGATCATCTTTTTAGTATCGGTCGTTCACAGATGGAATTGCAATATGATGCAGCTAGGACGCAGTGATAGGGGGTAACCTGAATGTAACTATTTTAAGACTTTTGATTGCAGAATTTTAAACTATTTGTACAATCAAAGACTAAACTTGTGTGAGCAACATAAATGTGACCAGTTTAGTATACTTGAGACATGATTTGTTCTTAGAACTCGTTGGGAAAAAAATTAAAACATTGTATGTAATGGATGTATGAAGTGCACAACCTGTAACACAGTGAGCATATGGTGGTAGAATAAATGTTACTGAGGACAAAGCTTTAAATGTTAAGCATTAATTGTTGCTGCAAATTGGAAGGGCTTTTCTTTTAGAATGACTATTGTAGTCAGTAGAAATATTTCCTGTATTCTAAACACCTAATTTTTAAGCGTTTTGATGCAGGTAGATACCACAGAAATTATAAATGGACCGATTCCTCGTTAGACCATCATTTGTTGCTCTGCTGCTGCCATTTCTTTTAGATTACTATACAGTTATGTCAAATGCTGACTTGAACAGAATTCTGAAGAAGTGCGTAGGAATAATCTGAGTTTCATTTAAAATTCCTATTTTCATATTGAATATTCATCTTATGCTTTAAAACCGTAGCTTTCATTTATGTAGAAATGTTGATGATGTATTTTATGTGAGCAGTTCCAGCGTATAGCTGTGACTTTTCTGTCTGCTTTGGAGTAACTGAATGAAAGCAGTGCAGCTGTGCAGTTTTTAGTTTTGTGTATTGGTCTCATCTGTAACACATTCTTACTGCCTGCTACTGTCTTTACGTTATATTGACATTTGAGATTTTTCTGGAAAAGAACACAATTTTATTTTCCATTATTTGATTTTACATTTCCCTGGGTCATTGTAGCCTAAAACTATGGTCACCTACTATTGGGAGGGGGGAGGGGGGTCTGGAGTCTTCACAGTACAAAATGCCTCTTCTTTCAGAAGCTTACAGTTCTAGAGTGCACTGGATTACAGGAATCAATGCATGCTCAACATGTTTCTTTTTTTTTTTTTTTTTTCTTTTGTAATTTCCTTTCTGAAACAGTTATTCTTTAGAGTTTATAGGCCGTTACCGTATAAGAAATGTTTAAAAAATATGCTGTGGTTTTTACTACATAATATGCTGCATATCAATGTTCTGTACTAAAATATGTTTGCAAGCAGAGGATGTTCCTGTCTTGGATGCATCTGTGATGATCTGTTTTGTCAGCACTGTGATTCATACTGACATAAAAAGTACTTACTCCTCAGCCAGATTAATCAGTGGTCCTCTTACAGTACATTTGGATTTATATCAGAGGCATCTGCCAGAACAAATGTATAAACGGGAACTGCAATCTTTAGCATTGCTGCTGCCAGAAATCTGACACATTCACCTTGTTTGAGTTCTCAGATTTTAGTGCTTTTCTTCATTATGTACTGCACTCCATTTAGAGGAAGCCGATTTTCTTTTCTCATCCAGTTTCTCTGGATTATCAAGTATCCCTTAACATGTAAAACTAGAAACATGATTTATTTTCATGGCGTTCAAACAATTCTAGAAATTCTGTCTGTGGCTGAGGAGAGTATTAAGTTTGAAGTTTAATTAGTCTTTTTACTTGGTCACTGTGTTCTGTGTATTTGCCAGTTTGTCTTTCAGCTAATTTCTTTCACAGAAGGAACCATAACGTTATAGCAGTTGTGCCAACGCTCTGTTGAGAAAATGATCTTTTCTAGCTTGGAGTCATTCCTGAATTGCATTAGCTAATTTTGCACTCCTGCTGAATTGCAGACTTGGTAACCAAGCTATATATTTCCCCTACTTTTTAGGTGGATTCTCATTCCTCTGTGTCTAAATGATGCCCTGAATATTGGCGTGTTCCCAAAGTTCTACACGAGCTTCTGATTTTTTTCTGTACCGTTTTCTTGTCGTGTTTATAAGTTGTTCAGTAACACCATTCAGCTGCTCTTGTTCATATTCAAATTGACTGTCTACTTGTTTGACTTTTTTTTCCTTCTGTTGGAATAATTTAAAAAAATACTTCAAGGATGCTAAAGTGAGATCACTCCTAGCTTTATTCTGTTTTATCTTAACACTTTTCTCAATCTGAGGCACTGCGTTCATAGTTTGCATTCAGTTTCTAGTACTTCTGCATTTTAACTGTCAGCTTCAGCTCTGTGTTGCTTTCAATTGTTCTTTTATAAATGCTTTATATGGTAATTGTGTTCAAATACCTGGCTATCATCACAAGATTTTTGTTACACTTTTGTTCTGCTGCTTACTTAAACCACAAAGACCTGTGTTACCAAAGTGAATGTAAGTACATGTCACGACTTAAATTTCTGTCTTCTTCTAAGAAGACTCCTCCTCACATTCATGTTGCTGGGGAAGATGACTGTGTTGTAGTTAGGAGTTCCTAAA
The DNA here is from genome assembly GCA_036925125.1 of Oreortyx pictus. Taxonomy (NCBI): domain Eukaryota; kingdom Metazoa; phylum Chordata; class Aves; order Galliformes; family Odontophoridae; genus Oreortyx; species Oreortyx pictus. The sequence continues at coordinate 37,256,234 of JAUPFR010000003.1, forward strand.
TAGTTCAGAAACTAGAGAAAACTTTGTGGATATATTTGAAGCCTCTCCTGTCTCTTCCCACAGTACAGTGTCCTGAGCTCCTGACTGTTTTGAACTTCCCAGCTACTTGGAAAGCTGTGTGTGTTCTTGTAGCTGAACTTATTCACTACCTGATGTGATTTGATGCTAGGACTGTTGTCATAACTGTGTAGGCTTAATGATAGCTTGGCCCAGTGTGTTTATTTCTAGTTTCCTGTTAAAATGGAGATGGTGGGTTGTCAGTGTTCCAAATATGAAGATCCTGTTCTCAGAAACTACGATTTTAAACTGGCCAAGAATTAATTTTGTTTTTTCAGTGTTAAGCTTCCCCCGAAGGGTACGGTGTCTGTCAAACCTGTTAAAGCATTGATATGAAAATGTCCATTTTTTTTTCACGAGGTTTCTAACTCCCTACCACGTTTTAATTTTAACTGGTACTTAGATTCAGCTGCAGTTTTGTGCAGTCAGAAGTCATAACTTCTTGTTAGAATACGTTGCTCGTTTTTTTAAATAAACACATCAAGTCATGTATTACGAGCCTGGTCTTTCAGCCAGCCTTGAAGCAAAACTGTGGTGAGGGCTGTATGCTCTGGTCTCTTCTTCCTGCCTTGCATGATTCCAACACAGTCGATTAATAAAAAGTACTGTATACCGTAGCTGATACTAGGAGTGTTAATTAAAACACATTCTCTCTGATGGAGTGCACTGAACCTCATTAAAGTTATTAGGACGCATCTTTTATGTAGGGGTGCTGTTCGTGTTAACAGATGTGATTAAGAACAACCTTTAAGATGTTAATGAAGCCATATGTGCAAGGTTTGCATATACTAAGTTTTTATAAAGGAATACTGAACACTTGCCCTTTATGTTATGAACTATAAGCCATTTATATTTAATGTAAACATTTAAGATGTAATCTAGTTAGTTTGCTCATTTGCAACAAGGATTCTTAACTTGGAAATTTACTCCTGTAGTAAGGAAAATGTAAAACCATTCAGTTTTTATCATACGTGAAAAATATCAATGGGTGTTTGGGCTGGTGCTCACAACTTTTTCCATGCATACCTGGAAGAAGTTGAGCTTTTGTGTGCTGTCAAGCAAGCGCTTCTGAGGCTTCCTGCAAATGTAGTACATAGTGTGTGAGTGATTCTGTAATGTAATACAAAGGCGTGATGATGTGTCGTTATCAAAAGTAAAAAGAATGCTAGTGTATGATTTGCTGCCTTGTTGAGAAATGTTAAATGTGATTTTATTTTTCATGTTCAAGGTTAACTTCTGTTTAGCTTGCTGAAACTTGGACGAAATTAAAATATTTTCCTCTAGTTCTTTTACTGTAGGACACTAAATAGCAAAGTCTTCTTACTGTGTACTGTTAGACCTTTCTATAGGGGTTCTGTTGTGTTAGGAAGCCTTTGAAGTTACACTATGTTCAGCATACATTCCACTTAATATTTTTGTTAAAGAAGCAGATTTATGGTTGGAGTTGGGGTTACATGCTCTTCAGGTTAACTAATACTTGAGGCCAATTGTTGGTACGTGTAATCCCAACAGAAAACAGAGATTATCTGGGAAGAAATGCTGTGAAGTGTTTGTCTGAAGAAACTTGAGAGAACGTAGGGCCTACGTGTGGTAAAAGTAGACTTTCACCCAGCAGCTTAATTAAACTAGAAGTCTGCTTGTCTGCATAGACTGATGTCTAGAAGGTAGTGGAGTGCATCTATGCAGTTAATAAATGTATGCAAGTGCATATTAGATGCAGTGCTAAATGGGAATATATAGTGGCAACGTGAGGATGTAGCTAGTAACATGAAGATACAACAGTATACAAAGTAATTTGTCAGTTAATCTTTTGGAATAGTTTTCAATGTCTGCTTACAGGACAAGGGGAAATGGGCACAAACTGGAATATAGTTTCATGAGAACATGAGAAAGAACTTATTTTACTGTGAGGGTGACAGAGCACTCTGGAACAGGCTGCCTTGAGAGGTTGTGGAGTCTGCTTCTCTGGAGATGCTAAACATCTGCATGCGTACTTTCCTGTTCAACCTACAGCAGGGAACCAGCTTTAGCAAGGAGACTAGATGGTCACAGAGGTCCCCTCTAAACCCAACAGTTCTGTGTACTACTGTACTAAATGTTATCCAGGACAGTATGAGACTACTGGTGTGATAAATGAAGGTGACAAAATTCTCAGGATGTCAGGTTGCAAACGGGATTCTTTGAAGAAGAATAATAGGTATAGAAGAAAAGATTTCTTTTTTTCTTTGCTTGCCGCTCTCATGTTACTTTGCCTTTGGGACAACAGGTTTTATTAATTCTCTTTGAGTGAGATGTGCCTTTGATGTAACTAATTAAAACTGATTTAATTGAAGTGCCAATGTAATTTAATGGACATCCACAAAATAAAAACAGTGGTTTTACTTTAGTTCCAGTTACTTGAAAAGAGCAACACGTTGCCTCCTTTTATCTCTGTAAAAACTCCTAGACGGCTATAGTCAACTTTACTTCAGGCATCAAAGTGTGAGGTTTAGTTTTTCTGTGTAGACAAGATAGCTTTCCCTTGGGGCAGTTCAACATTTTTGAAAGGCTTCTCGTGTACATTGACAGAGGGAGATGATGGACTTTAAAAGTCAAAGTTGGAACGTGCACTGGTTGTGAATGTGAGCAAACTCTTGAATTAGCTTGTAACTGAAATGATTTGCTAAGGAGTGCTTAAAATGATGAGAGGGTATTCTCCAGAATAGAGAGCATGACTCATCTGAGTCGCAGTCTAATAACAACACCTTAAAAAAAATGTATCAGGTTTTTTTAAGTATTTTAAATTTTCATGTATAAATGCCTCCAATTACGGATTTCATTTGGAAGAAGTGAGAATAGCATTTTTACATGATGTTGCAAGCACCTGAATTTAAAAACAACACTAATTTCAGATCATGCCATTATAAGATACAGATTGTACAAGGAGATTAAGGTTCCTGTCTGCTCAACTCCAATAACAGCAACTAATCAACAAAAATGTTACTGTTTCAGAATGTTTTAAGGAATATCTCTCATTTAAGAGGAATCAGAACTCCCATTTGATACAGCTCCGCTGATGAGTCTAATTTGGACTAATCTTTCTTTCCCTGTGCAGAGCAAGGATCTGTAGACCTGTTACAGTTCTATTTTGATAGACTTAAGTCATTGCTACATACAGTGCTAAAATAAAAAAGGAGAGGCATAACGGGTGTGATTTGTCGTTCCATAATACCCTTTGGGATGCTGTTCATTGTATATTTTGTGTGCTTGCATTCACAGTTAAATAGAGAATTAATTTCAGAAGTTAGAAGTGTTCAAAGTGAACGTACTGACAGATCTGAGTTCTCTGAGCTAATATTCCTGACCTCATTTGCACCTACTGTAGAGCACAGATAAACTCAATGTGCCTTAAAAGCACCTGTGTCTTTGTGTAGCTTCGGAATTGAATGCAGTCTTGCTGCAATGGCAGAGCTCCTTGTTCTCACTGCTTTCCCGAGTGTCGTTTCAAGGACAGTGCCCACCTTACCTATTCTCCAAAATGTTCATATTTTCCAGTCCTTGGTTTACAACAGAGGCATCTGCAGCATTACAGGCTTACTAATAATAGAGCCCAGAGGCGTGCATGAACGCCCTCCTGAATCTCAGCAGGGGATAATCTGCATGTCATCTTTACGTAACCTGCAGATACACTGGTTGCTTTCTTGAGGTAAATGAAAATAGTTAAATAATGCTGGTTTTCTGTTTGTTGGTTTTTCTCTCCCACCAACAATTAAGGGTAGCATATTAACGGACAAGTTAACTGATGGCGCATATCGTAGATTTACATCCAACTTCATCTGTATACATCCCAGAACACAGACAAGGCTTGGGTCGGGGACCAGGAGGCACTGAGCACCTTCAGGAGGATGTGGGGCTCCGGTAGAGCTTTCTGCTGCGTCTCCGTTGCCGTTCTACCGTATCTGAGACCCGAACCTCATCTAAAATTACACTCTGAGCTCCTCCGTGACACGCTCTTTATAGGCAGGCCTTCTGCTCGCCTAACGGCGCTCTGCTCCGCCTGTCGCCCTCACGGCCGCATCCCACTCGCTCCCCAGCGCTGAGGCGGCCGCGGGCGCCGTTCCCGCGCCCCGCCCCCTGCCCGCCCCGCCCGCTGTCGGCGCGCCGCGGCGCTGCCTGTGGCTCCCGCTGCCGGTGCTCGGCGGGCGCTGCCTGGCGCCGCCGCTGGGGCTGCTGGGTCGGGGCGCCGCGGCCTGCCTCCGTCCCGCCCTCCTGCCCGCTTCCGCCGCCGCGTCCCAGCGCTGGAGGTGCCGCCGGCCCCGGCAGCCATGACGACGGAGGACGAGATTATCCGCATCGCCAAGAAGATGGACAAGATGGTGCAGAAGAAGAACGCGGTGAGCCGGGGAGAGGCGCGGCCCCCAGCCGGCTTCGTGCCGTCTCCTCGCAGCGGGCCCCCCTAAGGCCTGCGGGGGCCACCGCCGTCCAGGGAGTGCCGCGCTCGGCCCGGCGGCGGGGACGGGGCCGCTCCGCCCGGCCCGGCTTCTCGCGTCCCGGGGCCGGCGAGGCGGGCTGGGCTGTGCCGGCCCGCAGGTGGTCCCGCTGGGCCGCTCGGGTACGCGGCCGGCTGCTGGGACGGGAGCGCGCGGGCGGCTGTGTCCTGCGGGTCCATAGTGCTGACCGCGAGGTGCTCGTGGGGCTTCCGATGGCGTGAAGGTGGCGGAGGAGACCCGGTGCTGCTGGCCGGGTTTGTGCGGACGGGTTTCTGAGGCACACGTGGGCTGAGCACACCCCTTCTCCCTCTTATATTGTATTAGGCCAGGTGCCTGATACGCTGACACGGAGTAGCGCGCAAGCGACAGTAAAGAACTGAGCTGTGTGACACGTCAGTTTACAGAAGCCGAAAAACAAAAAGAAAAAGACAACGCTTGGATATCCAGAGAAATACTGGTTGCAGTCTAGCAGTGACGTGTTTCGTTCCCACCGACCAGACCAAGTTTTCTACAGCCAACAGCAGCAGCGGGTGCTTTAAGCAAGGTTGCTGCAGGAAGGACGGCAGCTGGCAGCTCCTGGGCCCAGGTGCTGAAGTTCTGGCAGCAGTTCTCACACTGGGGGTGCTCGCATCCCTCTTCACTCTTAGAAAACTCATCTGCAGGTTTTTCCGGGATACACCAATTCTCAGTTCTTCCTCTTTGTTTTTGTTTCTCTTACCTCCCTAGGAAACCTGGGGATGAACTATTTCTCAGAGCGTGTTGAGAAAGGATGAGGGTGAATGACTTCAAATTAAAGGAGTATGGATTTAGATTAGATGTTAGAGGGAAACTCTTTACTCAGAGGTGGCGAGGCGGTGGCACAGGCTGCCTGGAGAAGCTGTGGGTGCCCCATCCTTGGAGGTGTGCAAGGCCAGGTTGGATGCACCCCTGAGCAGCCTGAACTGGTGGGAGGCGGCCGGTGCATGGTAGGAGAATGGAATTGGATGGGCTTTAAGGTTCCTACCAGCGCAAACTGTTCTGTGATTCTGATAAAAACATGTTGATTGCAGAATGTTTGAATATTGTGGTAATGAGAATAGTAAGATAAAGTCAGTTCAATGTTATCTGGAAGGCTTCTGACAACAGAAGGCAAGTGACAACATGAGAATGGCCTCCGGTGCAGTGATCCCATGGATGTTCCTGGTAGCTGACCATCATCTAGTCCTCAGGGATTTGGGAACCTTAAGGCTGTAACTCCTAATAGAAGCTGGGTTCACTCCATATTCTGGTGCATGTAAGCAAATTATCTCACAGCTGTAGGGAGGAGAGACGTGTCCATGGGGCAGGCCTCAGTAGGACGCTGCCAGGGGAGGTTCAGGTTGGATATTAGGAAAGATTCCTAAATCTTTGAGGCATTGGGGCAGGCTGCCCAGAGGATTGGTGGAGTCACTGTCCCTGCAGGCGTTCAAGAAGCGTGGAGATGTGGTGCTGAGAGACATGGGCATGGTGGGGACAGGCTGACAGTTGAGCTAGGTGATCTTAGAGGTCTTTTCCAGCCTCTGTGATTCTAAAATGAACAGGAATCTTTAAACCATTTCTTTATGCTGCCAAGATGCGTTTTAGTCTAAAACACTTTTTTCTCTGTTTCAGTAAACATTTAGCGTGTGTCTTTGAGAATGACTTGATGAAACCCATCAGTAGAAAAGGCTTTGATGCCATTTCTCTCTGAAGTCAAGAGCGTGGCGGCAGGAAACAATCTCCTTGTGACAGAGAGCTGTGCGGTGGTGTTTCTGTTGATGGCATGAAAGGGCAGTTGGAGCAGACACCCATCCTGAGTCGGGCTGTCAGTGATGAAGGGTTTAATTGTAGCTGGGCAGATTTCTGAACTATTTTACTGAAGCTGCGCATGCAGTTCTTTTATTTCCAAGGACAAAATAACAATGTAGCAATGCCACTTTGTATTTAATATGCGGTGAGATACATATTTCTGTTGTTACTTCAGGTGGTTGCAGTTTTGAAATATTTTCTTCAAAATTAACAGGATTTGGTTAAAATTAATATTGTGCCTTCCTGTATCTCTCATTTGTGTGTAAGAACTCATTAAATAACTTCGATGAATCGGTATTAGAAACAAGGTTGCACTGATAGATGATAAGACAGTTGAGCAAGTTCAGAAAAGAAAATGTAAAGTTGTCCCTGTTGATAAATGCTTCCTCCCTGAAGTAGATCAGATCTATAACTGTGAAGGTCTGCCATCTTCAGAAACATTTAATGTTTTCTGTAGCCTGAAGCCTAACTTCATAATCTGCGTTTGGAACATGTTTCTGTTATTATGATCTGATCATCTGCAGGAGGCTGAGAGGGATAATCTGCTAAATGAATAGATGAAAGGTAAAGAAAGCTGGAAGCCACCTCCAATGGGACCTTGTCTTTCAATTCCTATAAAATTAGAGAAATGCCTTGCAAAGCAAAGATTTTTAATAATGTTTATGGTGTGTTTTTAATTCAAATTTAATTTTAAAGCGTCTCGTATTTAGTATGCTTATTGCAGTTGACTGGAGAAGAGTTAAGGATTAGAAAGCATCAGTGCATTACAGATTTTGAGAATCTGAGAGCGTGAAATACAGAAATACTCTCTACTATGTAGAGAGTGCTTCATTTCTTTTCTGTTATTATTTGTTGGATGGCTTGTATGTCAAGCTGTTTGTTTTGGAAGGTGTTTAGGCTGGGAATAATAGAAACTTTATGGCACCCGCAGTCAGGAAAAAAAAATTGGAGGGAAGTTTTGAATGGAATGTAATTCTGAGATGAGATAAGAAGTGTTACAATTCCTACTTTGCGTTACAGTATCATTGCTATGCTGTACCAGTCTGCAATATCCTGAGTTTGTTTTGAAATCACGTACTGTGTACGGTCTGCTAATAAGTTAATTACTTTGGAGGTAAGTGTTACTGGATTATATTTTTGAGAAGGACTTTTTTTTTTTATATGGTGTCTATTTTTGCCTAAGAACATTTTCTTGAATTTGGTTTTGCTTTGTATTCCTAAAGCTAATTAACTTATTTGTTTTTAATCGGTGTTTGCATAGGAAAAAAATGTGCATGTGGCTGATAAGAGAAGGATATGGATTAGCATGTTAGCTCAGTTCAGCACCTGATGACTGCATGAGATTTTCCAGTCTTGTTCTTTGCTGCTAAAGGTCCACCATTAAAATGGGAGAGGCCTTATATTTCGTAAATAGATGTTAGATAGGATTTTTTTTCTGTAACAGCAAAATAGGAGAGCTTTGGTTTCACGAGTGAATTGGGTTTGTGTAAGACGGGAAATAATTACATTTTTGGTTTTAGATGCTTGTCATTCACAAAAGGTTGTAGCAGAACTTGAAAGCATCCTAATCTGTGTCTGTTTGGATGTGATGCTGAATTTTCACTTTTGTTTTTCTCAGCCTCTTAGTGGTTATTTTGTATGTTATCTTTAGTGGTTAAATTGCAAGATGCTGCAGGTGCAGCAGCAGATGACTTGAGTTCCTTTGCAACAAGTGTCAGAAGTTGATTGGGGAGAACTTGAAAACAAGGACAAATGCAAATAAGGGTATGCAAAATGTGTATTTTGAGCATGGAAAAGCATATATGGTAAGCAAAGTAGGATACACTGAGTGAGAGGTAAGGGGAGAGAAGGGAACTGAATTTTAATAAACTGAAAGAAGGGAATTTTGGGCTTTGTTTCCAAACAAATTTAAATTAAAGGAAAAATAAAAAAAGTTAGCTGAGGTACAGTAACCTCTTATGGGAGAATTCCTTTGCCTTCTTGCTCTCCTTATGTCACAGGTACAAGGTAAGAGTCATAAGGAAGTCTTGCTCAGCTTTGTTACTGGGGACGTTTGTTAGTAGACAAATGCTTACACAGCCACCTCTTTCTATGGTGGACACAAACCTGTGCCTAGTAAAACATTGTAAACGTTTTTCAACCAGTTTAATTTTATGGCTCAAATTAACCACTCTAAATAGAGATAAGAAAGCTAGTTAGGACAAGCTGTATTACTGACTGACTCTGAAGAGCTTCTCAACTCCAGATTCTTGCTCAGACATGTGAGGTTCATCACTGATTTGCTGTCGTTTGCTCTGTTTCTGTTGTTGTTAAATGACATACACCTGAGGACATTTTCTAGAGGATGTGTGCTGGTTAAGGAGCAACTTACAGAATACACTGACTGGCATTTGAATTATACAGGATAAAAGTTCTCTAGCCTTTCAGTGAATGGTATGAATTCTGGGTTTGAGCCTGTTGATTTTTAGAGTTTATGAAGCAGAACATTACTTCTCCTGGTGTTGCTCTGTGGATAAATTGAGAGTTGATGGTTTAGATCCAATCAAGACCTTTAAGACTAAGAATATGCTGTTGGTACTATATTTGAAGTTCTTGATTCCTACTAACTAACTTTTTTTTTTATTATTATTTTGCAGGCTGGAGCTCTTGATTTATTAAAGGAGCTTAAGAATATTCCCATGACCCTTGAGTTATTACAGGTATGACTATTTTTTGTTGTTATGTTGTGAAAATTAACTCCATAATAATAATGTTGATACGTTTAAACTCAGCTGTCTGTGTTTTAGGGTACTTGTGTGACACTAGCTCAGTTTATATGGGATCGTGTTCTAATTCTGTCCTGTTTTCTGTTCTATTTGAAAGAAGCTTATTTATTCACCTCTGTATCACACAGATCTATTTTTAAAGTAAAACAATGTTTTTTAATAAAGGATTGGTTTTATTCTGTATTGGGAGATGCCATGTGAGTTTTTGAAGAAAATTTCTGTTACTGTATGTCTAAAAGGGATCAACTGTTTTTGTCTACTCAGTAGACTAACTGTAGCTTAGTCAAGTTCTTCTGAAGTAACCACTCAATTCTTATCCAAAACATTTCCTTGGCAGTGTAAGATTTCATTTAGACTGTAATTTGTGTTATTTTTATTGAGTTTTATAAATACTTAATGTCTGCTGTATGTTTTCTAGTAGTCTCCCAAAATCACTTAAGCAATGGAGGACTCGGAACAACGGTTCAAATGTGCAGTAGTCACACTATTGGCTCTGTTAGCTAGCAGTAGTCATTAGAGTGCTGATGTCAAGGAGGATGACAGCAAGAGAGTGGGAGCACTAACTTCCTCTATGTAGACTGAGATACTGACTGATATATTTTCACTGATGGAGCACAGGGCAGAGGGAAAACCATTTTAAGATTGCCTACAGGAAGAAGAGCACTCCTGCCTGATTCCTTTGCAATAAGAGAAGTGACAAGTTCATCTTATGGCATGACTGTCACTTCAGTCTGAACTGGGGACATCCTCTGACAATTTACAAGTGCATGGGATAGGAAAGTACACTGGAGCAATTTGGGCTAGTGTTTATGTCACAGGTCTATCTTGGCTTCTGTCACAGAAAGGTGATGTTACATACAGTAATCTGTGTCACGTCTTACAAGTTAGATGTAAGCTTGCTCACAGTGAGCCACCAGCAGCTCCCGTCATGTGGTGATTTACTAGCAGATGCATAGTAATAAATACACTGGTTCTGAGATCCTAAATTGCAGGTAGCACGCTGCTAGACAGCAGATGGAGGTAGCTGTCTTCATTTGAAGCAGCAGGTTTTACTGGAAATTACACACATGCGTGTGCACACCCCTTCACAAAACTAAGCCGTGAAATACTCGTCCTTGTTAATTACTTGCCGGACCTGGGAACCTGGATGTGGTTATTCTCAAGGGTTTTATTTGTCAGTCCTTTCGTTCAAGTTCTCCAAATTCTGTGTCTTATTACTTCATTGCAGTTTGAAGTTGGTTAACACCTCTGCTGTTACCCAGATACTTGGCTCAGCTGTTAGGCCTACAGCCTGAATGCTTTGGTGGAGAAAACAGATAATTATGCAGGACTGAGTTTCTTTACTCTTCAAAGAAAGAACACAATAAGTGCAAGTGAAAAGTGCTCAGGAATATGAAGTAGAGAAGGATGATTCATTTGGACAGAGGAGAGTTTTCAGATACCTGCACATTATAAACTGGTGCAGGGGTAATTGATTTTCAGGGGTTAAATTGGTCTAGACAAAAATACCAGAGTCTTTGACTTAAAATGATTCTCATAGTAACAGTACCTTAGGCTGGAAGACTGAGGAAATTTCAAATGCTGATAGCTGATTTGTAATTGAAGCACAGTCATTTGGTGAATACAGCAGTGACCTTTTGTGATTACTTGCATTAGTTTGCAGGTAAATTAATTGGAAGATCATTCCCTCCTGTCCTCTCGGCGGTACCAAATTAATTCTTCTGTATAAAAACAAGCAAAGGAAGTCTATCTATGTATAACCTTAAGAAAGCTGAGAGTTCAGTTATCATCAGTTCCACTTGCATGATATGAGAAAAAAATGATTAATCCAATTAATTTTGAGTTCTACTGGAGCTTTTGAGTTTTATTTCTTTGACTGTGCCTGTAGATTTGGTGTCTCACCCCTTCTCTAATAAGACTGTTCAATGGTTTTGCCCAGTTATCAGTGAAGGGTAGGTGTTTGGCTTTTTTTTGTTAAGCATGTTTTTCTCATTCAGACGTGACAAGGATGGAGTTCAAAATATGTTATCTTTATGGTCTAAGCATAATGTCCAGCATTTGGTCAGTTCCGCTCTGTTTAGGCCTTTGTGTTTAGCTAGTTGCTAAAGCATGTCATGGAAAGAGTGTGCAGGCAACAGTAAAGAAATGCCAAGTATCTGCCCATGGGTGAAGTCCTTGGCGTGTCCTCAGTGCTCAGCCAGGAGGGGGAAAGGTGAAATGAGGAGCATGAGTACTTCTGCACCTCTTTGGTGCTTTCTGTCAGTGTGTGTGTGCCCAAAGCTCATCCTGGAAAAACCTTAGTTACAAGTGAGTAGCCATCTGTTTTCTTCAGTCTAAGATATGTTCAGAACTAATGTTCAGACCTGAAATTTGGGTGTGCTTCCTTTGCTGAAGTATCTGTGGAAGATTTCAGTACACTTCCAGTCATTTAGCACATCCGCAGTGCCCAGAGAAGTGTTTTGTGTGGGCTCTTAGGGGCAATTTGCAGGAACAAATTATTTCCGAAGATTTAATAGTTTTAACTTTTCCTTTAAAGGAAAAGGATAAGATATTTATGACAAGCCACTGCAAAAGTAAGTAGAACAAATTGTACGTAGTGAGTCTGGCAATTAGTAAATGCAGCAAAGCTGGGCATCTTAAGAACAATGTAAAAATGTAGTCATTATCAAAATATGAAATTGTAACACAGTACTTGTACTGAATGCTTCTTTTCCAAAACTATAAGTGTGGAAGTGTTCTGTTTTTTTTATATTAGGATTAAATTTATATCCATGAGGATATAAGTTATAGATCTTAAAAGGCAAAAAAAAGTCTTAGCTCATAAATAATTCTCATCTTCACTCTGTAGGTGGCAGTAGTGCCAAAGCTTTAAAGCCTATCGCCAGCTTGGCCTTTTCGGAAGGATAGGCTTTTCTTATTGTTTCTACCTAAAAGCAGAAATCTGTCCTTAAAATGTTAATAAGTCTCAGTATTGCCAGAATGACTCAGAACCTAAAACATGATCACTCCCAACATGATAGCACAGCCTATTCCACAGCCAGTAAATAGGAATTTGAAAAATATGAAGTTTATGAAACATTTAGCAAGTTTCTGCTCGTACCAAAATACAAATACAGTCATTGCTTCACAGAAAAATAAGATTTCGTGATTAGAACATGTTTTTTATAGCATTAATATGTGTAGAAGATTTTCACGTTCTTAGGTGGTTTGAATGCCATGCTTAGCTTAGGTGAGTAGTCTGTTGAGTTTCTTCAAAGTGGTTTAGAAACAGAAATACTTTGACCAGTTTCCCTTAAAACTGAACTTTTGTGATGGAGACAAACAGTATGTTGTATTTCTTTGTGAAGTGTATGTGTTTTTACAATACATTCTGTAAATGCTTTCAGCATTGCATCCTGATACTTTTATAGAATAGAAATACTTCTTTATATAGAATAAAAATACCTCTTTTAAAATAAAATTGTCAAAAAAAAAAAACCAGCTTTAGTAGTGCTTATTTATTCTTTAATCTTCGTGCCATTTTTTATAGTGTATATTTTTATTTCTGTTGCAGACTACCAGAATTGGAATGTCAGTGAATGCAATACGCAAACAAAGCACAGATGAAGAAGTTACATCTTTAGCAAAATCTTTGATCAAATCTTGGAAGAAGCTGTTAGGTATGACAACACAAACTTCCTTTTTTTAAAAAACTATTTTTGTATGTTACAACTGTATGCAGACTTGGTGCAGATCCTTCCATTTCTGTGCTTCAGAAACAGTTGTGCTCTTGCTTGAGTGTTGAAACTATCAGTGCTGGGGTAGGTTTTTGTTTTTTTTAATCTCTTTGACTGTCACGGGTGCATTACCGTGAAAATATAGTCAGAAGCAAAGTTAATACGCATTGACTTGTGCTGACAAACAGTAGGAAACTAGCTTCTGCAACATGACTCATTTCTCAGGTCTTGCTGCTTGCTGTTGAGTGAGCAGCACTGTACTGCAGTACTAAAAACTAACGAACCTTTTCTTGACTATTTCCTCTGTCAAATGTAAAAAGTACTCTAAAGAATTCTTTGAAGTTAGGTTATAAACTCATTTGTGAAGAGAAGAAACAGTAAAGAAGGGAGTTTAAATTCTGTTAGAGATAGTGAATGCTTCTCTAAATAAGCTGTTCTTTCCTTAATAGTTTTTAAAACTTACTAGTTAGTGAATCAGTAGTTGTTTTTTTTTTTTGTTTCCATTACTGCAAATGAATGCAGTTACTGAAAGCTTTCTGTTATTGGGGTTTCATGTCTTATAACACTTAATGTGTTTGAAATGATTGAGATCTCAAGCTGTGACTTTTAGAGATGTGTTCGTAACACTTTGTTGTACTCATTTATGTTTATTTGTGACCCAGTTTAGATAAACTATGCTTCAGGAGGCTTAACATTTTGAAATAGGAAACAGTTTGTATTATTTTCTACTGCCTTAAATATTTGATATTATGTCCAGAGAAATATGCTAAATATGTGGCTGCCATTTCAGTGGCAACCTCAGTCAACCTCATCCATTTTGTTAGCCTTATTTTATCCCAGTTAGCTGTGTTGTCAGTTATGAAGTATTAGCATACATTTTGTTATTCCTTTTGTAAATGGTATAGAAATGATTTTGTTTCAGTTTGACAGTGTATATGTATGTAAAATAGGATGAATGGTGACAGTTTTAATAATCTGCTTTTTTTTTTTTTTTTTTTTTTTTTTTTTTTTTTACAATTTATACACTCTTGTGAGCAACAGTTTCTATATCAGAGATATTTTTAAACCTCCTTTAAACATTAGATAATTCTAATTAGGCTAGTAGGAGTAACTCTTCTTGGTGTCACCATCCACTGAACAAAGGAATTGCTGGTTGTTTGCTAAGATGATAGAAATAGTCTTCTGCTTCATTTTCTTTAACATAATGTCTTAAGTCAGTCAAATTTGTGTTAATATATTGTTACCTGTGGCTGGCTGATATTTAACTGTTCAAACATTGTGAAGCACTTCCTCAACCTCTGACTGTGTTCATGCTGAGGAAGACTGGAATAAGTCTGTGGTGTCTGATGGTAATGGTAGGTCCATCCATGCGTAGGTTGTAGCTTAAAGAGGTTTTCCTTCCCTTCTGCAGGGGGGCTTCCTGTGCTAGAGGTCAGAAAAAGGAACTGAGCAGTTGTAAATTAATCATTTTGTTTATTTCTTCTGGATTCTTTTCAGTTATCAGATTCTTAATCCAGTCCTTCTGTGGTTCTTGCAAAGGGACTGTAGCAGTAGCACACAGCTGAGGAAAGCCACTTTAAAGGTGGCCCTTTTAATGGCTTGCTACATTCAGATTGTTTTAAGACCGTTGTGAGAGCCTAGCTTTATGCTGCTTGCATCAGGTGATCTCAGACGTGTTAGGAACTGGAAAGTAAGTAGCAAACACTTGACAACAGTCAGAATTGAATGTGTTCTTCCTGGGACAGAGAGTATGTTACCCTTATCTTACTCTTAATTTTTGTTACAGGGCAGATATTGCTGCATGTACATCACTTTTTCAAGTCTGTTACCCTTGTGGTTATGCACTAACAGTATAAAATCAAATTATTTTTGAAAATACAGCACTGCTTATATTAAAATATGACATAATTAGATTCTTGTTGATGAAATGTAGAACAAGTTATAAAGCACAGTAGGTCTAATGTTTCACCTCTTGTTCCACTGCTCAGTAATTATTAGAACTTAAATCTTGTAATTCTTGAAGTTATCTGAGCAACGTGACTTATGGGTGGGAATCTTACAAAGTACTTCATTCTGTTTTATCATTAGTTTTCACTTGTCAGAAGAATACGAAATACCTATGTTGAGCTGCTTGAAAAATGAGTTTCGATTATGCTGTTTATAGTGCATGTAGAATGGTATGGATCAAAGATGGCCACAGAAGCAGACAGCTGTTAATCATACCAAGCATTGTACTCAGAGATCTGAAATCTTTGTGAGTTATTTTTATAAATGACTTATTGAATTTAGGAAAGAATCTTTGTTCAGTCTGCATGTGCTGAGTGCTTTTGGAACTTATGTTTTAAGGATGCATAGGAAAGAAGAAATCAAAGTAAGGTTGCAAATCACCAGAGTTTTAACAGATTTTTATGGCTTGCTTAAAACTCTGCCAGGTTACAAGAGGATTTTCAAGGGATGTCAGAAGCTGCCCAGCAGAGGGCTCGCAGGCATCATCTAAACTGGGTCACTGCGTGAGCTATGGTGAAAGATTGCTTTCAGATATTACTGTAAGAACGTTAAACCACACATCTAGTTGGTCACAATTTAGATGAAGAAGCAAATTCTGCTCTCAGAATAAAATAACATTGTGTCATAGCTTGGAATTTGCAAGAAGCTATTGTTTTGCCAAGTAGTTCATAGAATCCCAATGGCCTGGGTTGAGAAGGACCTCAGATTATCTAGTTTCAGCCCACCTTCCATGGGCATAGTCACCAACCTCTAGAGCAGGCTGCCCAGAGCCACATCCAGCCTTGCCTTGAGTGCCTCCAGGGATGGGGCATCCACAGCCTCTCTGGGCAACTTGTTCCAGTGCATCACCACCCTCTGAGTGAAAAACTTTCTAATATCTAACCTAAATCTCCCCTGTCTTAGTTTAAAACCATTCCCCCTTTTCCTATTGCTATCAACCTGTGTGAACAGTCATTCCCTCTCCTGTTTATATGCTTCCTTCAAGTACTGGAAGGCCGCAATGAGGTCTCCCCAGAGACTTCTCTTCTAGTTAAGTATGTTATGCAGATGAATCAATGGATAACAACTTAGGTTATGAGGAGTTCTTCAAATATATATATGTGAGGAAAAATCACAAATAATTTCTTCCTAAAATCTAAGAGTATACAGTGAAAAAGAACCTCTAGACTTTACGTAGATTTAACCTCAGTCAGCTTATGTGCTGGGCTGGAAATGCAGAATTATTGGACATTAATCTTGTTTTTAAATGCAAGTCTGATCCTGTATTGACAAGAAAAAAAAAAGGCAACAAACAAAACCATGATAAAAATGTGTCCAGGAGCATTTTGGAATGTCTATTAAAGAGAAATAATCTTAAAACAAAATTGCTCATGCATGCTTAATAAGTACTTAATGTTACCAAGTTAACACTAGGCAGACTATGCAGAAATGTATTATTCAGTTGAGTCTGTGTATAAAATCCTCTGTTATTTTGTACTTAGTTTTGATTCTTCTGGAGGAAGTCTGGTGCGGTGTAGGACTATCTTACAGGTATGCTAATGCTGTCATTAGGTTAAGGTGTTCAAGGACATCTAAAAACTTACTGGTTGAGTTCAAATTCTTTCTGAGAAAACAAATTCCTAAATTACAGTCTATGTTCAAAAGTAGTGTTTACTGTTGATAAGTACAGTATGTCTATCAAGTGCAAAAATAGCTTTAGGATATCTCTTCATTTACATACCACGTATGAGCTGTAGAATCATCTAGTTTTGAAAAGATCATCAAATGCAGCCATCGGCTTGACTTGCTGGGTCCCATTGCTAAACCACGTCCCACACCTCTCTTAAATACCTTCAGGGCTAGGGGACTCTGCTCAGCCTGTTGGCTCCTCTCTTTGAAGAAATTATTCCTGATATACAATCTAAACCTCCCGCAGCAGATCTCAAGACCAATGTCCAATTACTATACACATGAGAAAAGAGAAACACCCTCCCTCTCTTTCAGGGAGTTTTGGAGAGCAAAGAAGTCTCCCCTCAGCTATCTCATCTCCAAACTAAACAAACTCAGTTCCCTCATTCACTCCTCATTAAACCTTGTTTCCTAGTATCTTCACCAGCCTTGCTGCTCTTCTCTGCCTCTTTTTGAGCAACACTATATCCTTCATGTAGTGAGGAGGTCTCAGTTGACTTCACTACTCAAGGTTTGATCTGACCAGTTTGGTGGACAAGGGGACGATCACTGCCCTAGTCCAGGTCACACTATCTCATGCAAGCTAGGAGCTATTGGCCTTCTAGGTTACCTCAGTGCATGGCTGGCTCGCATTCATCCAGCTGCTGACCAGCACCCTCAGGTCCTTTTCTGCTGGACAACTTTCCAGCCCCTCTTCCTCTGGCCTGTGCTACTGTGTGAAGTTGCTGTGACCCAAGTGCCGGACCTGGCACTGGATCTTGTTGGATGTTATATAATCAGATGCAACTAGTCCCTCTGCACAGCCTTCCTATCCTCAAGTATATCAACAGTCCTGCCTAATTTACCTTTGTCTGTCACCTCACCGAGTGTGTGCTCCACCCCCTCATCCAGATTGGTGATAAAAATGTTACACAAAACTGATCTGATGCTCACTCACGGGGAACACCACTGATGACCAATCACCAACTGGATTAAGCTCCATTCACTGTGTTTTTCTGAGCTTGGCCATCCAGCCAGTGCTTCACCCAACAAACTCCCAAGCTGTCAAGCCATGAGCAGCCAGTTTCTCCAGTAGATATGGGAAACTGTTAAATACTTCACTGAAGTCAAGGTATACAATATCAATAGACATTCTCTCATTAATTAAGTGGGTCATTTTGTCATGGGAGATCTGGTTAGTCAGGCAGAACCTGCTTTTCATAAATCTCTTCTGACTGTGTCTGATCACTTGGTTGTCCTGTATGTGCTGTTTGATGACATTCAAGATGGTCTGCTCCATGGCGTTCCCTGGTTCTGAGATCAGACAGACAAGCCTGTAATTCCCTGGATCCTCCTTCCTGCCTTTCCTGTAGACTGGAGTTGTATTTGTGAGCCTTCAGTTGACTGGGCATTGCTGTAAATTAACTTCTGTTATTTTAAAAAAGAAGAAAATTCTCAAGCGTGTGTGTGTTGTTGTTAATGGCCTGCTGAAGGAGCAGTAGCTAGAACTGAAGTTATGTTTTTCGTTTCTAAAAGTGACGTCAATTTCATTTTGTTCCTGGAAAAAAAAAAGTTTGTAAGTTATAATAGCTGTACAGTTAAAAAAAAAAACAACAAACAAAACCATTCATCTTCAAAGGAGCTTAGATAAGTTAAATTATAATTCTAAATTCTAAATATTTTTCCTGATGTAAATCATTTGCTCATTTGAATTTTTAAGTATCTGTTACAGGCTGCTTTCCCATCTTTCTTTCTTAGAATTTCTGTGGTTGTTTGTAGTTCCCGTTACCTGTCATTCTTCCTTTGTCCAAAGTCTGGCCATTGGATGTAAAATAAACTAATTAGAAGAGGCTTTTATTTCTCAAGGATAAATACATTTTTTTTTCCTTAAAGGAAAGCTGAAATGCTGCCCAGCAGACTGCTGAACATTGTATTGACAAAAGAACAGTAGTAATTAATAACATAAGGCATCCTTGTTCGTGTGTGAGTTTAAGCATATATACTGCTTGACACTGAATCTCCTATTCACAATACTTTCTATGTGTGACATGTAAAAGTGAGTGACCTAGTAAGAATACTCCTACTAAGCAGAGAATGTTTTTATTTTCAGATTTATCAAGCTGGATTTAAGAGAGATATATACTCTTCTCTGAGTGGTTAAAGATAGCATAGTTTTGAATGCCTATTTGCCGAAGATGGTTCAGTTGTCTCAGCTGCTGAAGTCTGACCTTTGGTTTGAGACATGCTTGCATAGACTGCTCTGCAGGTTAGAAAGAGCCACGATTTTGCCTCCTACTTTACCCCCTGGTCTCATGTGTATTCTGCCCTACGTAAGTGAAAGATTCAGTCGGGGTATTGGTAAATGTTCACAAATGCATACCCCAAGGTACATACTGACATGTCTGTGTAAAAACCTCTGGCAGAAAATTGTCATGTGTTTAAGATGCGAGTAAATGGAGATAACGTGCGTATATAGAATATTTAAAAATGTATTTACCATGTAAGTGTTTGTAGCCATAGAGACTGGTTGTGAATGTGCATGTTAAAAATGGGTTATGGATTTGTCTCCTTTCTCTGAGTATATCGTATTTGGGTGTCATAGCAAAAATCTGCAGTCCATTCTGCTTATCTTTCATTTGCTTTCTTAGTTACTTTTTTTTTTTTTTAGTGAATGCATTGATTGAGCCAGTATCTTTATTAGGATTTTTTTTTTAATAACACCTTTGGTTTATTAAAGACAGTCTCTCTGTTGTGTTAGATTTTCCTTTTTACTCCTTTAATGGAGAAATACATTAAGCATGAAGTACAAAGTTAGAATGGAATGAGGAAATCTACAAAGTTTGAAGTTGTCAGGGGCTAGGGAGTGTTCTGGAGAATTTTGTGGACTTGCCTGGGTCCCATACTGTTTTGTAGGCATTAATTTTTGATTACAGCTGGGGATGGAATACTTGATCTGTGCTTTAAGTGCTTGAATAAGAAGAGGCCTGAATCTGTGTGTTTTATATCACAAGTTCCCATGAGAAACTTGGGGAGTGGATCCTTCAGGAAATGAGGATACTTTTAGATGCTTAAGCAGAGGTTTAGATAATACCCAGTTCACAAATGAGCCTTTTCTCTATTTTTCTTTGAATTTAGTTCCCTTTTGAAGTTTGAGTATGTTCGTCTAGGTAATAACAATCTAGTCAGGTGTGTAATGGGAGATCTGTGAGGGCTTGGAAGGAGAAATTCACAAAAAATTAGGTGAGTGATGGCAGTGTCACTGGGCTCTCTGTAGGTAGCAGAGAAAGCAAGGCAAAGCAGGAGGCTGATTTAACATCGAGCTCCTTTAGAATCTTTCTTTTCTTGCAGTATTTTCACTGCCAGTTAAAGCAGATGCTGGACTTGACCTGAAGTATTTGAAGGATTGACATATATTTCATTTGCTGGATTGGCAAGGGTGTCAAATGGAGGTGGAAAGCTGTACTGCAAGAGAGTCAAATCAGAGAGTAGGAGCTGTTAGCACTTCTAACTGGCTGAGAAGAAATAATAGAGAGATTCTACGACTGCTTTAAATCAGTTGCTGAGTAAAAGTTTCTCATGTTTTGTATTCACAGATGGACCTTCAACTGATAAAGATTCTGAAGAAAAGAAGAAGGAGCCTGCATCTTCCTCACAAAACAGCCCTGAAGCAAGAGAGGAAAGGTACTTAGTTCTTGAGGACAAGTGACCTTATTCAGTATAAATAGCATTAACCTGAAAATTTAACCAGTTTATACATACATTTGGATCAATATTTTAAATATTAGAGACAGCTTCCACGTTATTTTGTGAAGTATATACAGTTGTACAAAAAATAGTGTGTTGCTAGGGAAGAAGATCTGGCTGTTGCTGACAGTCTAAAAAAAGATGAAAGCCACAGGACAAGATTCGGCCAGACTAGCTATTGTTTATTCTGTCTTATCTGTCAGAGACTCTTTCCTCTCTCAGTACCAGTACTGAGCTTTGAGAAGTGTAGCTTTCAGTTACAACTTTGTGGTAATTACATACGTTAGAGGTTTAGAAGACTTCTTTTGTCTGTTGGCTTTTATGTTTGATAAATACTCTTGTTCTGCACCTTTTTTGGTAAGGACAAAATACGTGTTGTCAGAAAGATGGGCCCACATAGGTGGCACTTCAGGTGCTGAAGAATATTTGCAAAGTAGTATCAACAAGTCCAGTTTCTCTGCATATTTCTTTTTGTAGTGAATCTATTTATAACTGCTGTTTTCAAGCTGAAATGTAACCCCTAATTATTTGTCCCAGTGTGAGAAGAAAACTTTGCAGAAGTTTTCTTAAACCATAGTACCTCTTTAGTACAGTAAGCACACAGAATGTTAGCGTGATATTTCTTCACTTTTTTTTAAAGTAAAGTTCCATGAGGAAAAAAATGATTTCATGTTGATGTAGAGAACTGAGAATTAAAACTTATATAAGTAACCACATAATGGGATTGAATACCTGCTGTCTCTATTGTGTGGAATACACTGGTAAATATTCTGAAGACACTTACGAAGTTTTATTGACTATAGAGCTGTAAATAGCTTTTAGAAGGTGTTTTTTGTACTCTTTTGTTTTTAATTAATATCATTAAATGGTTATAGCCAAACATCTGTTTTCCCCCTGAACAAAGTGATTTGAAGAAAGCAAAAAACATTTAACGTTAGGTTGGTTTTGTTTGCTTGTTTGTCTGTTTACTTTTTTTAGCAGTTCAAGTAGCAATTCCAGCAGCAGGAAGGAGGAGGGTAGTGCTCCCTCAAATTCTTTCATCCCTTCTTTTCCTCGGGCTCCAAGCACTTCGGATTCTGTACGAGTGAAATGTAGAGAAATGCTCTCTGCTGCTCTCAGAACAGGAGGTGAGCTCCGTAGAGAATATTTTCAAGTTTAATTGTTTCTTCCTTCTTCCTCCCATGCTGTTTTTTCCCTGCCCCTGTTTACTGTACCCTCTTTTAGATCCAATTGTGTGTGCAGTCTCATAGGCCCCTTCACCCGAGATGCAATAAGCTGAGTAACTTCAGCAGCATGGGAGTGTGCTGAACTACTTTTTTGTTGCCGGTGGTATGGGACACAGTGTGGCTTCTGTTCATCTGATATCTTGCCTAAAGTGAAACTTCATTACAGGAAGTTATTTCCTCTGTGATTCCTCATTTGAGTATATCAATGGAAACTGCTGTTTTTTCATCTTATCTCTGAGCGAGAACATCACTGTAAGCATGACTGCCTTTCTTTCTCTAAAGGCCCTGTGAGGCTTCAGATTCTAGATTTTGGCATCTGCCTTTCTGTTTCAGTTTATCTTTGAGGTTTCGTGGATATTGTCACAGTTGCACTGATCCATCTTCCTGCCTTTGAAGCATTCTTAATTTTCTTGACTGTTTTGCTGTTGTGTTTTTCTCCACTGGAAATTATCACTAGTTGGAATTATCACTAGGTTTCCAAGAATTCTTTTTTAATATTTCCTTTATTGCCTTTAATATTATTATTGTACATGTTAGCTGATCATCCATAGGTCTAATGCCAATCTCAAAATATAAGGTTATTTTCTGGTTTTATGGCCTTCTGCATGAGATCAAGAAGAAACTGTTTCTATTACTCATGGAAGTGCACCCATGTTAGAATGAGGAGGAGGAAAATGCATATTGTGTCTGATTTGTCCTAGGCTGTATTGAGAAGGCAGCTGTCTTCATGAGGAAGGGTTTGGGTCGGAAACAGTAAACAATTTTAGGTCATGTTGTTGCCTTCAATATTGCTATGGTTCATTTCTTCTAATTTGCACATTTTACAACCATTCCCTACTTTGCATGTTTTTAACAATAATATTTAATTAGTATGTTTCTAGAGAAATCTTTCTCTTGCATGCATACAAAACATAGCTAGTGTTGTGTGGGCAGAAGGAATTGCTAAAACTTGATACAGAATGTTTTCTCATTATATTAGCCTATTCTAAACACAGATGCACTGTGTTTGGAGATGGGTAATTGCCAAACATAATAGAGGACTTAATGTTTTGGGTGTTTTTTGTATGGCAAAGTTGTTTTTTATCACTATTCGTACTTCAACTGGAGTACTGTACTTCAACTTTTTGTCTTAAAGATTTAAGGTGATTCTACTTTTTTTTTTTATGACTTCTGTTGCTCTTCTTGCACTGATTTTTCTTCAAAGTAATGTTAACAAACATCCAAACTTTCTGTATCAAAAGAAATTGATTGTAGTTATTTATGAGTTGTTCTGGTGTTCCAGGTTGGATCTCAGTGTTGTAAAATACTGCTGAGGTGATCAGAGTGCTAATATTTTGATTTTTTGTTTTCCTCAGATGATTACATTGCTATTGGTGCTGATGAGGAGGAGTTGGGTTCTCAGATTGAAGAAGATATCCTTTGCTGGACGCCTCTGTGCTCGGGGATGAGAGTTTTTAAGAACATTGATACCGTTAAAAAAATAGTTCACTTAATCTCTATATTGACCTTTTTATTTTATTTAAAACAAAAACAAGCAAACTGTGTTCAACACATCAGTACTTAAATTCAGTGTTTAGAAAAGTACCACAAACTAAACAGAGGGATCTCTGTGTGTGTGTGAGATTGATATTTTTACTTTCAATACAGAAATTATATTAGAAAACAGATGAGATGAAGGAAGCGGGCTTAAGTCGTTGGGTGCTTTTTTGATAAAATCCTGTTATCCCCAAATTTATGCTTTGCCAGCCGTGTGCTGACAGTGATCAGGCTTTGGCAGGATGTCTGCTGTATTGAGAAGTAACTGTTCTTTGGAGATGGGAGCGTGTGGAAGGAAGGACTTTTCTTTAAAAATGTTGCTCCCCCAAAAAATCCGATCCACAGTACTCGTTTTGTTCCTTAAATCCGAAGCACCTATTTTTCAAGAATTAAAAAACACTGATATGAAATACAAAAATAGGGTACGAAGTAGGATAGCGAATCTCAAGGATGCAAAGAATCCGAACCTAAGGAAAAACGTGTTATGTGGGAACATACCTCCTGACAAATTTGCCAAAATGACAGCAGAGGTAAGGAAAGCATAGCTTTTGAACTGTTTCCCTACTGGACTTATTCCTGGCGACTCACTATCTATTAGAAAATGCCTGTACTTTTAAAAGGCTAAGATTTGTTCATGGCTGGCTCAGTCTGAATTAGAGAGTGCAGAGGAAATGAAAGTGGCGTATTTTAATGGCTCCTAAAAATGTGATTTTCTTTGTGAGTCAGGAGGCATGCAAGCTTTCTTTGCCAAATTCCCTGAAATACATAACAATGGGCAGTTTTTAAAGGGCCACATGATGACCTCAAGCTCAAAGAGGGTAAATTTGGGTTAGATATAAGGAAAAAAAAAAATCTTACAGCAAGGATGCTGAGGTGCTGGAACAAGTTGTCCAGTGATGTGGTGGATGATCCATCCCTGGACACTTTCAGGGAAAGGCTGGATAAGACCCTGTGCAACCTGATGTAGCTGTGGTGTCCCCGTTCAGTGCAGGGAAGTTGGGCTAGGTGGCCTTCAGAGGTCTCATCCTGCTCTAAGGATTCTATGATTCTGTGGCGTGTTAGCGATAGTTTAAGCTCAGGGTAGTGACTTCAAGCTGATACCCATTCACCCTTCTGGATATGTAATACTACCATCCACACTAGCCTGTCTTGCCATTTGTTTTACAAATACTAGCCTCTGCTGTTATTCTCCTATGAGAATAACTCATAGGAGCCACTGTGCTTTGAAAGATCAGTCCTCCCGTTGGCATTTTTAGTGTTGATTTAAAGCTTATCTGAGATTTGACAGATTATGTCAAATGATTTTGAAGGAAACTCTTTACAGTAAATAGAAGACGTAAGTGATGCGGGAAGGAAGCTGAGAGAGTTGGCCTTTGAATCAAATTGGATTTGTTATTGAAAGAACATTTTGAACGCTTTAATAGAAGCTCCCATTCAAATAGATGCTCACTGTCTAGATTTGTTTTGATTTATAAAGAAAGTCAGAAGTGAAAAATTAAATGTTAGAGGAAAGAAAAATAAAAGCATGGATAACATTTTATTTCAGTTTTGTAGTTTTGCTCGTGTGTTTTGGGTTCTGCTGCTCCTCACCCTCTCCTATACCGAGCCCCAGTCAGGTATAAAGGAGCATCTAGGACCCTGAGAAGAAATTAATTATCAAGTAATACAAATCACGAGTAGCTTTGATCTCAAGGAATGGCTTTTTCTGTAGCTTTATATGGAGGCCAGGAAAAACTGAGGCTAGCAAAGGAACAGAGAAAGAGAAGTACATTGTATCTGAAGTTTTTTCAGTGGTTTTTTTTTTTTTTTTTTTACATGTGTATATGTACAAATCCAGAAACACGTATTTCATGTGGTCCAGTGCTCATTCTGGTTTAATCAGTATCTGGGACAAAGTTCTTACATTTAGTTGCTATAAAATCTTACTATATCATAAAGATGATGTCTTAAGGAAAACAGCATTAATAAAACATGCTGCATTGCACATCGAGATGGAATGTAGAGAGAAATTTTATTGGAAAAAAAAATGGAACCACTTTTTTTGCTGTGCACATATGCTCACTATGCATTTTTGAGATCCTGCACATTGAAACTACTTTGTTTTCTTTAGAACAAAAACTCCCTACTAAACTCTGCCATGTTTTTGGTGACAGGAAATGGCAAGTGATGAGTTGAAAGAAATGCGCAAAAATCTGACCAAAGAGGCTATCAGAGAGCACCAGATGGCCAAAACAGGGGGTACCCAAACCGATCTGTTTACATGTGGCAAGTGCAAAAAGAAGAACTGTACATATACTCAGGTACGTGGTCGTTCAGCGCGTTCATTTTCCATTCTCAAAGCTGAGGTCCTGTATAAACATGGTCAGAGGAAAAGATGTTCGTTACAAAATGAGCACATAAAAAATTGCTAACAAAATACAGAATATCCAGAAACCATTGGGTCTATGTAGGTGTGCTTACATAAAGAATGGTTGTTGTATTAATTGTATTAATTTACCTAATATTTTAGGTAAATCCGAGCAGAGTATATGTGTAGCGTGCAGTGCTACTTTATTTGCGGTGCTGAGTTTTTGCTAATTCTTCTGATTAAATTTTAATATCTGATATCATTTCAGATGGAGGAGAACTAGTTCACTATTTGTAATGTGTAGACTTTTTTTTTTATGGAGGTAGTGAATGTGCATATATAATGTGATCTACCATTTGACTGACGCTAGGCTCTGACTTAGAATTTTTTCTTATTATAATATATGTGCAAGAAGTGCAGTGGTGCTGCAGGGCGTCTAATTTTGATCACTGGATCAGATATGTTTGTAGTTTAGTGTTGCATGTAAGATACTTCAAACAGAAAGCTGTGTTTCTCTCATAAGACTTCTAAGCCTTTGCATCAGTATCCTGTTGAACTGTAGCCTTACAGTGTAGCTTCACCGCAGATTTTTTTTTTTCCCAGAAATGTAGTTACTTAACATTGAACTTTTATTGTAAACCTTTACATTGAGCACATGCTCACAAAAATTGAACATGCTCATTTTCCTTTTCTGCTCTGGCTCTTGCCTTCGACAAAGGTTCAAACCCGCAGCGCTGATGAACCTATGACAACGTTTGTTGTTTGTAATGAATGTGGAAACAGATGGAAGGTAAGGCTATTAGAATGCTCTGCATACGTGATAGCCAACAACCAGACTATGTGCTTAGTTTTATGTTTTAACAGTGAATGATGGTTGAGTTTCTGTTGATGTGTGGTTATTTCATTACCCGTAAGTGTTACTCTATGTTGATATTCCAAAATAGCTTTAGATCAGAAAACTGTCTGTGGCCAACAGTGTTGAGAACGCACAAGCTCTGGACAAGGGTAGTTGAGGGTAGAAAAGTCAGGACGCTGACTTAGACCTTGGGACACCTAGGTACAATACCATGCTTTGCCAGAAAGAGTGGTGGTGAGATAGCTGCTGTATTTTCCCAGTCTTCTCCCAAAGATACTCTAACCATTTTTAATCTTTGCTTTGATGGATAGAATAAGCCCTTTTAGATGTTTTACTGTTGTTGCTGTTTTGTCCTTTTCTTCTCTAAAAAGAAGGGGAATAATAAAAAAAAAAACAAAACAGTGACTGCTGCCATATTCCTGTGTTGGGTTAAGTGTAGTACAGTGATAATTTGCTGTAGTATTTCATTTCCCGTAAATGGGAATTATAAAATAACACAAATTGTCTCAGGAACAATGGTTGTGTAATGAAGTAGAAATACACTGAAATGAAGGCCTGTAAAGTTTACAACTTAGGATATAATGTCAGGTTTAATATTGCATTGTATCTTCATTTTGTTAGGGGTTTTATATATGTATATATAGAGAGAGAGAGCGAGAGAAAGAGAGAGAAGAATGTTGCAAAGCATATATTAGGATTACTGCATTAGGAATTCTTTTATGTGTCTTGCTTTGTGTTTCTTATTACTGAATGCAGTTCAGATCTGTGCTCCAAGATATCTAAATGATTTATAAAGCTTAGAAGTTGTTTGATGCAGCACAAAGAAAAAATTCATTTGTCCTTAAATCCCCCAGTGAGATAGTGGTTATAAAAGTCTGTATAAAAATTCTTGAGTGACAGAATGCTTGTATGATATAAACCAATTCTTTAACTACTCATTTCCATATCCTATGTATGGTGTCACATTACTGTTCCTACTTGCAGAGATTTCAAAATAAGTTTTACAAAGACCTCATAAAATTTATTTTCTTTTGACAGTTCTGTTAGAAGAAGAAATTGACAAGACATCTGGACCAGTATGAAAGAGAATTTTGTAATTAGCTTTAAAAACTAGGCTAAGCAGCTAGCTTCCTGCAAACAAGAGGTTATTTGGTTTTCTTTTTTCCTTTTTTTTTTTTTTTTTATTTTTTTTTTATTTTAAGCAGCGTACATGCCTGAAGTTAGCATTCGTTTTGACACAACCATCATTTCCTTCCTTCCAATGCCTTCCTATAGCTAATAGTCGGTAGGGCCAGGTTGCTCAATTGTATGGTGAATGTTAAAATATTTTTTCATTTTTGTAAGTAAGTTGAAATTAAACTTTTACCAATGAAATATTTTGATAATTTGCTCGTTTTTCTTTTTCTCTGTGTGAATCACCTACTCTGTTTTTTTAAATCTGACATATGCATCCTATTCCCACTATGTATTTTATTTTATTATTATACATAGGAAAAAAAAAAGTGGCATTTATGGTGGAAGACGAAATGCTTCAAGAAGTTGAGTTACACATCTAAACACTTTAGGCAGAAAATAGCTCAGCTTTTCAGGGTTCCTTGCATAACTTTGCTTAAAAACATTTTAAATTCAACTTCCTTGGTAGTATGGCTGTAATTCAGAAGGAGTTCCTATTCTATTAGAAGAGCAGATATATTTTTTGCCTGTGAGTCCTTTGGCAGAATTGCTTCTTAGAAATTATTTACAGACGCGTAATTGATTTTACATTTAATTTGCTTTAGACACCAGCAAACTAATTACAGATGTTTTCTATCGAGGAGAGTGCTGTGTTTGAGTGCGTTTCTGGAGGAATGAGGCGAAGAAATTATGTGAAAAATTGATGGCAAATTGGATGACAGGTAGACCTGAATTTCCAGTGCTATTCAAAACACATTCAGGACTGGCACCATTGGTTTACGCAACCTTCCTAATGCTGCTTGTCCTTCAGTCTTTCTGCCCACCTGTCACACATGCGAAAATCACTTTTTGGAGAAAACAGAGTAATTGTCTGTACTAACCTAGCCACATTTGGACGTCATTAGAAGAGCTGGAACTGTGGTAGTGCTTTCTCTGTTGCAGATGTATCCAGGAGGAGATCAAATAAAACATTGGTTTCACGTAGTGTTACCTTTTGGCTGTGGTAGCAGCCTCAACTTTTCACTCCTCAGACTTCAAAGTAAAGAATGGTCACAGCAAAAGAGGGAAGTCCAAGAAGTGGATCCAAAACCATTACGGGTGCCTACATTCTAGTAGTGTATCCAAATCCAAAAATAGAAGTGCTCAGCATTGAGCTTTTCGTGCACATCTTCTCAAGGGGTGAGAGTCTGAAACATAGTTGTTGTGCGCTGTAAGCTGAAGTTTTTACATGAGTCTATTAGAAAAGGAGGCCATAATGCTTTTAGAGTTGGAGTGGAATTAAGCACCGTGTTTCTGGAGAGACTCTGCCATGCAGAATATACCAAAAGCTTCTGGATCTTTAGCTCAAAGCCATTTCCTCATACATCATTCTATTAATTTTCACAGGAGAACATTTGGGTTTTAAATAATTTGTCCTGACTGTCTTTTTTACTTGTGCTGAACAGAAGGTAAACAGCCACTCAGTGACCTTGGCTTTTGTGAGCCCCATTTTGAAGTCATGTGCACTTCAAGTATTGCCAAGAAGTGCCTGTTTTTATTTTTTATATTCAGAGTCCTGGATTCTCCTCGTGGCCACATACATTAAATTACACTGAGGCCGTCTCTGATCACATTTTTTGTTTCAGCTGTTATTAATCAGGAGGAGTGCATGGTGTTTCTCTGATCGGTTTTAATTTATGTAGTAGAACCTTTCAGCCTGTGTACATTTAGATTTTTTCCCCCTCTATTTGTATTGTGCTAATTACTTTGGAACTTAAAGGTCAGTATAAAGCACAATATGTTGGCTGAAGGAGGCCATGCAATTTTAATACTGCTTAGCAGCCTCTTGGAAAGAGCAGTCTTTAACAGTATGTGTGTTCTTTGAGAGATACTGGTTTTAAAGTGCAGACACTGAAGAAAATACCAGTGCACTGGAAACTTGTTACAGCTTAATGATGCCCTGTGGTTAAATAAAGGCCAAGGCAAATCACCCATGTTTATTTTCAAGCTTGGCTTTGTGGTAATCTTTTACTTTATGAATTATAAATAATACCTTGTGCCAATATCATTGTTTTCTTATTCCTATAACATCTCGCTTATAGTGACTTATCTGTATAAATCATATTTGCCACGGAAAAAAAGAATTATGCATAATTAGCAAGCACATCATAATGAAGTGCAGTTTTAAAAATTTGTATTCTGTGTGAGTCTTGTTTTACTTTTTTTTTCTTTTTCCTTCAGTTAAAACCAGCATTGAACAGCCTCAAAATAACATTTAAGGGAGAAGTGATTTATTTTGTACTGAGATACTCTCAGGGTTCCTAGGGACCAGTACTGAATGTGAGCTTAAATCTAAAACACAGCATTAAAGTTTAAGGTTTTCCAAGAAAGGTGAGCATTGCAAATGTCAGCACACTGTAAAACAGAATTGAAATGAAAATTGCCTTGAGTGTATTTCAATTACTTAGATGTGGCAAATGGAAAATAAGTTTAGAAACAGATGATTTTACTTTGAGTACTCTAATGTTAGCCATAGAACTGCTCAATCCAGTATGGTTTTGTCTCCCCTTTAATTTCAGTGTATCTTTTTTTTTTTTTTCACAGGATAATAGAATACATTGTCTACTATGAAGTGTGAGCGTTCAGGCTGTCTCCCAGCTTTTAATGAGGTATCTGTGCAGGGAAGGGAGATAACTTAAAAGGCACAAAATAGTCCCATTTCATGAAATGACACACTTTGAACTTTTTTTGATGTGCGTGTCTGATCTCTCCAGCAAGCGGAATTTGACCTAGTTAAACGTACTTTGTCAGCTTAGAGTTTTAGAGCAGTGTTACCCAGGCTGATTAAAACAACACCTATGGTATTCTCAGTTTGACTGCGAACTCCCCTGAATGCTGCCTTACCAACAGATCCAGTTTGATCCTTTGTTGCCTAACATGCTGTACTTCACGTAGCTGAGATTGTACTCATAGTGCTTTGGGGTCATGCCAAAATCAGTTGGGAGAGCCCAATATCATACACAAAGCAGCAGCAATCCCTAACTGGACTGCGTGTCTGCAGTAGTAGTAGATAGAAGGGACTCCTCTTGGTGGTCCAGATCATCCAGTGTTGTACTAGAGGAGGAAAGTACTTCACTTTCATGGTTTGGTTTTGTTGTTGTTGTTGGGTTTTTTTTTTTTGTTATTAAGTTGATGTGTTGAGTCATGTTTCAGTGTTGGAAGGAAGCTACAGAAAGTAGTCCACAGCTATTGTAAACCTACCTTGTGTTAGGTCTTCTCCTGTGATGATATGCAATGAAAAAGCTCCATATTTGTTTGATAATGTGAATGCAGTCGAGAGATCACACCTCCTACCTAGTGCACTGAGCAGACAAATTAATATCCCAAATTCTGCTTTGCTATTCCCAGATAACTAATGACGGGATGAGAGGGAATGGCCACAAGTTGCGCCGGGAAAGATTTAGATTAGATTGTGGAAAAATGTTTTCTCTGAAAGAGTAGAGTGGTCCAGCACTGGAATGGCCTGCCTAGGGAGGTGGTTGAGGCACCGTCCCTAGCGCTGTTGAAGAAGCGTTTAGATGAGGTGCTAAGGGATTTGATTTAGTAGCTTGGTGGGTAGGGATGGTGGTGGGAGGATGGTTGGACTAGATGATCTTGTTGGTCCTTTCCAACCTAATGTATCTATGAATCTATTTCCTCTTTTCTGAAAGAGCTGTTCTCACACCTTTCATGGTGCTAGAATTAGGCACAGTGTCATGCTTTGGGGGTAGTGGAATGATCATAGGTTTATTAGCAGATAAAGCTGTTGCTTTTCTTTTGGACAGTCCTGAAAAAGTGCTGTGGAATGAGATAGTTCTGGCTTCCATCTCTTCTCAGTGTAAGGTACAAGTATTTGTTACCTAAGCCTTACAAGCTCTGTCAGCAAACAGGGCAATTTAGTATGTACAAAACCGAGATGGCTGTGCCGCTCTTTCAGAAGCAAACAGTGAAATGCTTTTTGCATCTACCTACAGAGGGAAGATAAAAATATGTGAGAATTGTGCTTTATTTGAGAATTTCAATCCCCAGACTCTTCTCCCTACTAAATGAAGAATTTAACATTTTAAACATGAACAGTATGAACTTAAAAATGCTTTCGGCAGACTGCGGTAGTAAAATAACAATTTTTCAGCAAAAGGTTTTTATAGGCAGCGTTAATTATTTCAACAGTTAGTTTTCAGAAACTTGAGATCACCACACTGATTTCCATTATCACACTGTATACGCATCAGATAAGACAAGTGGGGTGTACCTGCGCCGAGCACAGTTCATACAGGAGGTGAAGCTTGGTCTCATGAAACCCAGAGACTGACGGTACAACTGCTTTTACTTTGGTCGTAGTGTGGATGGAGCAACTGGTTTGGCTTTCAAGAAAATGGTGACAGTCCACTTAATTTTAAGTTTTCATGCTCAGTACTTCAGATATACATTTATAAGAGAACTTGTGTCCGAGACGTACACCGCATTGTAAAAAATACTTTTTTTTTTTTTTTTTTTTTGAACACAAATGTTTTTTCTTCATTCTCTTTTGCAAAGTAGTACTTAACTTTGATCACGATCTGTGGTGAGGTGATCATATCAGAGCCTTGTGCGGGTTCCAAGCATTCAGTCTGTAGTAAAACTTGCCTGAGTTATTTTCAGGTAAATGAATACTAAATGCCCCGTTGATCGGGGTAGCCCAGAGTCCCATTTGTTTTAAAATAAATACATTTAAGAAAAAAGGAATCCTATGCTTCGACGGGTTTTTCAGATAAGGAACGAAGCAAGTCCTTATAAATAGCAGAGTTCATAAACCGTGGGTAGGAGTCTCTGTGCATTAAGGTATAGATTTGAAGCTGTGCGTCGTCAAAGGTATGTTGTGAGGGTTCCAGCATATTGCGGTTAATCACTTCCCTTACTCTGGAGTCCAAGCTGACCTGCGTGGTAAAATAAAAAGACATGTAAGTAATAGTGGTGTACGCTAGCTGGTTTCTTTCTTTCTTTCTTTGTTTTTGCCTGTTGGCTTAACACAGTTTCAGTTGTTGTCCTTCAAAAGTGTAAGGACTGTTAAACTGTTACACTGTTGGTGTATTTACACCAAGAATGACCGTGTTGAAATACGGCAATAAAAATCTGTTGAGTGCGATCAGATAAACTTTCTCGTAGAAGCAATTTTACTTTGAGCAAGGCTGCCTGCAACCCCGTTGCTACTAAAACCTGAGGGACTGGAAGATTATTTCCAGACCGACTTCCTGCTCTGTAGTAGAGTGGATTGGTAATGTTTTATGACAGTTGGTTTCCTTGGGAAGTAGTGCTGTGGTAAAGAGGCTGAATTTGGAGAATGCAGGATGACGCAGACGGAAACAGTAACCTGGGAGGCTGGTGCTTAATCAAATTCCTATCTTAAAAAGCAGGATGAATGGATGTGGGTCATGGGTACAGCTATATACTGATTCCATACAGCAGACAAGTGATGTTTTGTTGGTTTTTTTCTCCCTGCAAATGCCAGTCTGTGGAAAGATGTTGGCATGACTATAATGGACTGACAACGTGTTTATCTGCATAGACTTTGCACCACAAATAGCAAAGTGTACAAATTTTGCAAGAATATAAGAAAGTTTAAAATTTCCTGCTTGCTTCTAGAATCATATTCAAGTTACAAACCGAGACGTGTTTGACATTTGAGGCATTTTTCACCGGCCAGTTTTCAAGTTAGCGTTTCTGTGCGCCATGTTTTTGAGAGCTGCTCTTTGCACAAAACCAAACAAAGATTGTGCTGTGCAGATTACACTTCATTTGTGGTTACTGTGCTTTTGGAGACCTCATCTACACGCACTGCAGAAGAGAACCCCGCTGGTTTGTTTAATGTATAAATTTAGGTTGAGCAAGGATAAAATCTTCATCTCTGCGTGATCTTTATGGGTCTGTTCCAGCTCAGGATATTCCAACTCTGTGTCAGTTGTGCCTCAGACTGAAGCCTTCACATCTCCATACCAAAGCAGCGTAGGAATAATTTTCTCAGAGCCAGCGAAAGTAGTTCTGACCGTGTCACCTTAGGGCTGGGTTTGTCTTTTACCCCTACACCTCTACTTCTTAGCAGTGCAATGTGTGGGAATGAGTTGTGGCTGTGTATTTTTGTAGCTTTAAACACATTAACTGTGCAAAGCAGCATCAGAGAATGGGGAAAGCAGTGTACCTCCTTCGGAGAAAGGATAGAAATATAATCTTCATAAATCAGTCTTGCTTTTTCTTCAATGACGCTCTTGTTGGATTCCTGTTTCAGTTCCTCACAGGCCATCCAGAAGAGCATGTTTTCCTCGCTGAATTCCGTTCGCAGAAACTCACGGAAAGCATTCCGACCAGCAGGCGTAAGCATCAACTTGTCAAATGACTGAGCCCAAGCATTTACTTCTTCAAGAGTAGGAGCAGGGCTGGAGGTAGAGGACAAGAGAGAAACGAGCAATTGTTAAAGTGTTTTCAGCTGGTAGAAGGCATCTGCCATCATAATGGAACAAAGATGCAAAGTTCACGAACCTCTTTATTCCTCGCTGGAGCTAGCCAAGTGCAAACTGCAGTAAACAGATGCGATTTGATAAGATGATTGCCTGAACGTTGATGCAGAATTGCACTTTGCTGTTCAGAGTTATTGCAGTAAAGAAACCCCTCGGCAACAGCTATGTTTTATTATTTCTAATAGTCCTCGTTGAATCATTGTGTTAAAGAGTGAATGAAAATATGTAATCCAGATACAACAGACACACTCCTGTCTACTGCAGCTTCACGAGTGCTCCTACCTGCTCGGGCAACTCTTAAGAGACAACTGCCTGATTCTTGAGAGTATCTGTGCTCATTATTTTCATATATTTTCATTAGTTAGTAAGATTGGAATTTTTGTTTCATTTCTTGGTTGACAGAGCACATGATAAAAGCCGTACCTTTCCTCACAGTTTGGAATACCCTCCGCTTGGAGTTCATGGGATGTTCTCCTTGCTCTCTCTTCATCCTGATTCCTAACAGTAAGACTGCAAGGTAGCAAGCAAAAGTTTAGTCAATTTTAGGAAGGGTTGAATGAAAAAATGCTCTCAATAGCCGCAGTGATACTGCGATGCTGGCTCTAAGTTGTGTAAGCTTAGCAGACTTTCATTCAGCAGAACTGTACAGTATCACGTCACGTATGTCCCTGGATAGAAAATAACCTACATCTGCAACAAAGTCTGTACACACACACTGCACTGAGGTTTATTATACTGTATTGTTGTTTTTTACCTAAGTTCCCCTTGAGGCAGTTACTTCACGTTAGTTAGGTTTGGGTGTTCTCCTTTCTTTGCTGATGTTTCTTCTGATACTGACTTTCAGCATGTTTCCTTTTAGCAAATGGGGACTGAATTCTGAGATTATTGTAGGTCAGTGAGAACTGCATGTGTGCATTTGTACGCTCTCATAATCTGTAAAGCTGCTTACAATTTGCCCAGAAGAAGACATCCCAGGAATGTATATGAGATCTGTACTTCAGATTGTGTCTACAGGATTCAGTCTTTTACTGTGCTTTTTACCAGTGGTCCTGGCCTTTTTTAATACGAGAAGTGGTATGCATTCCTCACACAAGAACTGCTTGTTGGAGTTGCTTTTAGATCGAGGGGAACAAACATATCCAAGAGAAAGGGGAAGAAGACAAGTCCAAAAGAATTAAGTTTCCTTAAGAGGTCGTGCCGTGCCTCACAAGAAAGCCTCACAGGCTGGCTCATTTCCTAGAAATGTACAGGTAAACAGAGCCAAGAGTCAAAATGCATATGCTCAGGTTTCCAAAGAGTAACGTGCTGGAGGCTTTGCTTCGAGCTGCAGAGTGAACAGGCGCTGTGGGAATCTGGCTGAGAGACTTGCTTCCCCATCTCTTCATTCTAAATCTACTATTAAGCGTGTGCTGGATATTGGCTGTTCTGCAAATCAGCTGTATGACTCACGCAGAATGTTATTTTTATTCCTATTCATAATTTTTCTGTTGAAAGTACTTGAGCTATTTAGAGGAAAGGCTTTATGAATAGGGAATAAAAATAGCTTAATTATGGTTTGTTTTGCATTTTTTGCTACTAGAAAACAATTGTTCTCAAAGAAATCAGAAATTATTTCAAAGCTAAAACGAGCAACTCTGTTTTGGAGCCTGTATCGGTTTCTCGTTTTACTCTGAAGTGCAAGTAAGAATTTTCAGCATCGTGAAATTTGGGTAATTTAATTCCATCTATTGAGTAAATTGCTTTCTTTGAATTGTTTGAATAGTGAGTGCACAGATAATCAGCATCCTCGGGAATATCAGGTAAAACATTAAAAACAAAACAAAAAAACAGCTTATCAATAATTTCAAAGATGCAAAATGCAAGTTTTACGTACTCTGACTTCATAGATAAAAGAAGCCTTTTGTCCATACCAAATATTTTCTGTTTCCATAAAGGAGGGCAGGATTGGATGTCTGTCACTCCGATAAGCTGCATACCAATAGCAAAGGAATGATGAGCCTGCTGTTCCCTAACTTACATTCTTCTCCAAAGCATTTACTACTAGCTGCTGCTGGGAACAAGTAGTGGTAGAACAGATTCCTTATCTGGCCAGTCATGTTGTTTTATGACTTATTTACTTCACCTCAGTCCCAGGTTTGCTTGCTTTGAAGTGTTCATATGGTGGACAGTGCATTTACAAGAAGCACTCAGCATGGTGTCAGTGTTTTGGTTTAAGTCCTACAGCTTAGACTTTTTATCTTCATTTCAGTGCAAATTGTGGTCTAGCCCGTTAATTAGTAGCAGACCCCATCAGGAACAGGACTTTAGTGTATGGCAAGCTTTGCTTGAATTTTAAATGAAATTAACTGGAACTGATAAGAGAGTGAAGGTGGACAAATTGGAATCCAGTGATTCCTCCTCTTCTCTTAATTTCTCCTGATGAATTTTCCTCTTCAGCAGCTTTTAATAGTTCTTCAAAAATGTTCTGCTCCACTATTTACTCAAGATAAGCACTGAACACTTCCAGCAGTGTGTTAGTTTCTGATCCCAAGGGTTACCTTCATATGCATTGCAGGTGCTGTGCTTTGACACCACTAATTAACGACAACAGATCTGCTTGTCTGTGCAACAAAGAAGCAGTGCCAGACACTTGGCTGTTATCTTTCTGACCTATACATCCTTGCACCTACTCTTAATTCCCTGTAACAATCTGTGCTTCTCCTGAGGCCTGATCTTCCATCTAGAACTGTTTCACATTCTGGTACTGCTTTTTACTGGGAGTCCTGATGAAGCTCGAGGTTGAGAAGAACCAGTATTGGTACATTACATACATGAGGTGTTTGTTTAGTAGGTGATATACCAGTTCAAGGAAAAGGCCAAGAACAACTGGTTCTTAGGCTGCAGCTAACAAAGGCTACAAGGGAAGAAAAATAAAAGAAGAAGAAAGTAAAAGGGGTGGGGAGGAGGAGCTAGACAAAATATTTCGTTTGAATCACACCTGCAGTTCTGTGGGGATGGGTGAGGCTTGGGCCTACTCCTTCAGCTGTTAAGATGTTCTGAGCTCTGACCCCGAGTACTGATTTCATAGAATCACAGAATTGCTCAGGTTGGAAAAGACCTTCAAGATCATCAGGCCCAAAATTTGGACAACAAAAAGCAAGGGTTTCCCTGAGCCGAGGGCCACCTGGTACCACGGCCTTATGTCTAAATGGTTATAGAAACTGAATCAGGCTTAGATGCTCACTAACAAGAGTGAGCAGAGGGAGGACGATAAGGATTTCTAAAACGAGGTATATAAGAGTACTTTACCAAGCCCTTAATGTTCTTTCTGCCTCTTTTTTGTTTTGTTTTGTCTCTGATTTCAGTGGAATGTGTTGCTGGGTCTTCCTTAAGAAGGCACTCACTTGGGTGCACGCACGCACCTGCAAAGCTTAGAGAAAAGCTGAAATATCTTTTAAAACACTTTCCTACTTGTTCCGTTCTCTTCTGAAGCTACTGTACAGAGGTTAAATGTTATCAGTTACTTCAGGGGCAAAAAATGCACTGCAGCAGAGAGCAGTGCACGCATATCTCCTAGTTGCAGCCTTGAAGAACAGCCCAGGCGGTTTGTCTGCCCTCTGCCGTCCACATGCTGGTTGTTACCTCCCTCCCCTTCCGTGCTGTCCCCAGGAGGAGGGTAAGGGCCGTACCAGGAGCAGCTGCAGCAGCAGCACCAGCAGAAGCAGCAGGCGTTGGGCCCGCGGTTCCCCGCGCTGTGCTGAGCCTGCGCCGAGCCCGGGGTCTCCTGGCTTGTTGACATCTGCCGCTTGCGCATCTCCGTCCGCTCCGATCCCATGGGCTGCAAGAGAGCAGGGCAAGGGGAAAGTAAAACACAGCTGGGTTTTGAATATTCTAGTTGCTTTTGTTGTTGTTTTGTTTTTGGGAGAACCACCCGCTGTCCCAAAGGAAATACGTATGGCACGCTGAGCAGAAGGTGCACAAAACATAAGAGCGGTGCAGATAGAGATGCTAACCCATTTGTAGACCTGTAGACCTCATCTCAGCAGCAGTACCTAAATGCCCAGAAACAGAAAATCAGGAAAAGAACATAGCTGACAGTAGTGTGCGGAAAGGCTGGTTCCTGGCTGCAGCACATTATTACAAGTCAGAGAAACTCCTTTGGTGGGTTGTAATTAATCTGCTGGTCCAGGTTCACAGAACAAGCAGTGAGTCAATGATCCATTCAGCACCACTCTCCTAACCTAAGGCTCTGAACAAAACCACAGTCGCATCGTTACCCATACTGTACCACTGGGACTAGCTCCCTTTGCCCACATAAGAATTATTAATATACAGAAGAAACAGACGAGTTACATAAGAAGTCTACATCTTTGTGGTTCATCCTCAAAGCAGAACTGTGAATTACGGTTAAAAATTCATGCTTGCAGCACAGAATTATGATCGTACTGAGACCATGCAGTGCCAAACGTGAGGCCTGAACCCACTGCCAGACACTGGGCTCTGCCCAAAGCTGTGTCATAGTTTGATGTGTATATTTATGATATATACTGTTTCTCTGATTTATTTATTTTCTTATGAAAACCAAAGGAGCAAATTCTGCAGTTTTGCAGCAGTGCATGGTGAAAGGAGAAGTCTTCCAAGAGCTCCCTGTCTGCTGCCTTTGCTCTCCTGTAAGCTGCTCCTCGGCTGGAACAGAGACAAAGGCGCGAAGGATGAGTTTGTGAAAGTCATCTAAGGATTCACGTTCAGAGAAACCTACTTTAAAAAGCACTGAAACTGTCTCAGTATGACTTGTACATGTGGAAGTATAATGATCTTGGAGGGTGTCATGGAAAAAAGTTAGAGACAACACAACTTCTGTGAGGTCATGCAGTGAGCTAGGGACGGAGCCGCTGCCAAAGCCCAAACAGAAAGGACTGGGTTTATGTCTGGGGTGCTTTTTCTGCTGACTGTACTACACCCAGAACTCACCATTGTGTTTTCTTCTCTTTCATACAGCTACTACCACTGTGCAATGAGCCTTTCCAGGCAGTTGCCAGAACTACTGCTCTGAATTGTGCTGCATGGCTGAACGGGCAGATGCTTTACCAACAATTCCATAGACTGCTATTTGTCAGAATTAACCAACTTTGCACTGCAATCCACATTAGTAACAATCTAAACATCTGCTTGACTGACCTCCCAGTAAAAATGTCATGTTCGTGCAGTGTTAATGGTTGGCAGTTTGGGGCATCAGGTGGTCTGACTGAGCCATGCAAGGAAAAACTACTTTAACAATATTTGTCCTTTGTATAAATGATGGCATGAAGTATTAGTTGGAAGATCCTACTGCTATAGTACATAGTATCAGTGACACATTATCATTCCACAGGATGAGGCTGAAGGGCTTAAACCACCTGTAATCAAAACAAAACCGTGACTGCTAATGTTGCAAGAGGGCTTTCCTTGTTTTCCAGACCAACGCTGCAGGCGATCAGGTTGTTTTAACAATGAAAAATGGCAATTATCAATGGCATTTGGAGCCAATGGCTTCCTTTTAAAGTTGGCAAAGGGAAGTACAGATGTTGATACGTGTATATTTAGCTATGTTTCCTTCTGAAAGCTGAGAATGTGCTTCTTAGACTCACAGGAGCCCTATGAAAGCTGAAGTGTATGTAAATGTGTTCAGGGGTAAGGGGTTCCTTGGGGCTGTTACTTGGCTGTAGAACAGGAGGGTACACTGATGATGAAAACAAGGTGTACAGCCATCTCCTACAGCCGGTGCCTCCATGGCACCCACGTCAAACAGGAGCCTGCTCTTCAGTCAATATGGCATTGAAATGGGAAAGAACCGCTGATCAGACCAATAGGTTTATCCTCACAGAGAAATTTCGCCATCTTTATGACGACCAGCCTCTCACAGGTACACGTCCAGATTACTGGACTGCTGATTTTGAAAGGGGATTTTGGGCAGTCGTGCTGAGTTTTGCCTTTTTTTAAGATTTGGGCAAGGGTGTATCGCTTCTTCGAGGTAAGAGGAGGAGGGTCCATGAAGAGAGCTTAAGAGGAGATTCATCAACCTAGCTAGCTTGTGAGAGACGCGTTGCCCCGGTATGCCAGCATCTTAACCTCAGATGCTCCCTACTCTCATGCTTTTTTAATTCCCTGTTACCTGAAATGCCCTTACTAGGTTGCTGTGCTACAAGAGAGATCTGTGCTCTGAAGCCTGGTCTGATGGGGAAAAATAACACAATCAGAAATTGCTTATCTTCCTCTAGATACATTTTTTATACCAAAATGGAATTGCCGCTGCTGCAAACTCCCTGTGCCATGAGTGTCCTTTATCTTCTTGGATTTCCTGGCCCCTTAGGAGGTGCTACAAAGCAAGAACAAGCTGTAGGAGAAGCCTCTGTGTTAGATGCTGTTTGCTATTGAGAACTGGGGTCTGTTTCCTCTGTCCCCCCACCACCCATAGCAGAAATCTGCCTGGTTTGAAATGACTTTGAGAAGAAAACAAAGGGGAAAAAGATGTAAAAACTGGAGGTGGGCTGCTCCTATGTATTCGGAAACAAATCTGAAAATTCTTTCAGATTTTTGATGGAATGAGGTAAAATGCCCTTAACCGAAGTACTTTAACTTTGTTATCTCCAGCATTATCTAACCCCAGTCTGGGTACACTTTTAGCCAACTTCTGGGTATAGCATAGAATCACAGAATCGCTCAGGTTGGAAAAGACCTTCAGGATCGAGTCCATCTGCACCCAAACCATACTACCCTAACTCTAACAACCCTCTGCTAAATCTCTATGTCTGGCTCTGTTAGTTTGCCTACAGCTCTATCAAAGACACCTCTATCCACTTAGTGAGGGCTTGGTTACCTGTAAGTAAATGTAAGTCTTTCTGGTTCATACGAATAGGGAAGCACTAAAAGATGTCATTCTGTGGGCTCTTGGGTAGTCAGCGGGATCTGAGTTTGTTAATATCAAGTCACTGTGGTGGGAGGTGGCATTCTCAAACTCTTGTCACTGTTTAGTCAGTCTCAGCTGGAAGAGCTTAGCAGCACTGCATCAGCAGCACCAAGTGTAACCCATCAGAGAGACTTAAAACACCATATAAAATAATAATAAAAAAGAAGTTATCATTGCATGAGTTGATGGTTGTGAGGGGAATAAAATCTCCTCAACAAGACAGTTGGTTGATGTCCAGGTGACACAAGGAGTTTCTGGTGTAAAACTCCTTGCTGTGCTGTTGGCTGGACCAGATGAGTTTCCCTGGACAGTGCTTTCCTGTGGAGTTCTGCATCCAGATGCCTTCTGCTCCGTCGGACTCCTCCAGCACATTCCTGATCCATCCATAGGGATGATCATTAGCTACACACAGAGCATGTCCCAGCTACCTATAACTGTAGGACAGTCGTTTGCACACAGACACTTCACAGAATCAAAGAACTACCAAGGCTGGAAAAGACCTCCCAAGATCATCCGGTTCAACCATCCACTCACCACCACTATTTCCCCACTAAACCCTTAGTACAACATCCAGGGATGGTTTCAGAGAAGAAATTTTCCCGAATTTTCAATCTGAATCTCCCCTGTCACAACTTGAGGCCATTCCCTCTTGTTCTATTGCTAGTGACACAGGAGAAGAGGCCGACCCTCACCTTGCCACAGCCTCCTTTCAGGTCATTGAAGAGAGCAGTGAGGTCTCCCCTGAGCCTCCTTTTCTCCAGAATGAACAATCCCAGCTCCCTCAGCCGCTCCCCATCAGACCTGTGCTCCAGACCTCACACAGCTTTGCTGCCCTTCTGTGGTCACGCTCCAGGGCCTCAGTTTCTTCTTGTAGTGAGGGGCCCAAAACTGAGCACAGTACTCGAGGTGCGGCCTCACTGGGGCTGAGTACGGAGGGATAATCACTTCCCTGCTCCTGCCGGCTGCACTGTTTCCCATACAAGCCAGGATGCCCTTGGCCTTCTTGGTTACCTGGGCACACTGCCAGCTCATGTTCAGCTGACAGCCCCAGGTCCATCTCTCCTACACAGTCTTGCAGCCCCTGTGCCCCAATCCTGTAGTGATACATGATGTTGTTCTGGTCAAAGTGCAGTACTTGGCACTTAGTCTTGTTGAACTTCATCCCGCTGGCCTCATCTCAGCAATCCAGCCTGTCCAAATTGCTCTGAAGGGAATTCCAGATTGACACTTCCTTCCAGCTTGGTGTCATCTGCAAACTTACTGTGGGCGCACTCAATCCTCTCATCCAGATCATCAGTAAAGATATTAAACAAGACAGGCCCTAACATTGACCCCTGGGGAACACCACCTGTGACCAGACACCAGCTGGATTTAACTCCACTCACCACCACTCTCTGGGCCCGGCCCTACAGCCAGTTCCTTACCCAGCAAAGAGTGTGCCTGTCCAAGCCACGGGCTGACAGCTTCTGCAGGGGAACACTGTGAGAGACAGCATCAAAGGCTTTGCTGCAGTCTAGGTAGACCACATCAACAGCCTTTCTGCATCTGCAGGAGGTTTATTCTGACCAATTCCAAGTACAGACTAGCAACAAGTTTCCTCTGCCTGCTTGCAAGAATTCGGCACAATTTTGCAGCTGAAGGATGGACCAGATCCAGAATGTTAAACAGCACAGGGAAACACACAGAGGCTGGGCTGGGCGCAGCAGGATCTGTCTCGAGACATCCACAGAACTGTCCCGTTCCCACATTAGTCAAGTACTGAACTGAGGAAGGGACATATTTGTCGAGACAATCAGCTTGCCTCTGGTTCGCTCACAGTTACAAGTCCTTCTAATGTGACATCCCACAGGCTGCTGGATGTGGAGTTTCCAGATCTCCCAGGGAGGGAGATGTCCTTCTCTATTTAACGATAACAACAAACTTCACCTGTTATAAAAACGTGCCTAAAAAGCAGTGAACCAAAAATAGAGAAAAATACGTCATGTTATCTTACTTCGTATCCAGCCAGATAGCATCTGAAACTCTTAACAAAAAGAGCACACTCCAGTTACTGAATGCTAATGAGTAATTTAAACAAACAAAACCAAAAACAGAATAGCGAAGCCAAGCCTCCGGGGATTCAAACAAGCATCTGAAAAACTACGTTTGACATTAGTGGAAAAGCCATCATGTATGCCTTAAGAGAAAAGCTGAGGTACTGGAATAGATCATAGAATCATTAAGGTTGAAAGAGACCTCCACAATCATCTAGTCCGACAACCCGTCCCCACCATGCCCACCAACCGTGTCCCTCAGTGCCACGTCTCCATGTTCTTGAACACCTCCAGGGACAGTGACTCCACCACTCCGCCAGTGCCTCACCACGGCCACGGCCACAGCCTCATGACTTGCATAGAGCACACGTAGTGCAGAGCCGCATGCTGCCAACAGCAGAGATGCTGTCCTTCGTCAGCAAACA
The DNA here is from genome assembly GCA_036925125.1 of Oreortyx pictus. Lineage (NCBI taxonomy): Eukaryota > Metazoa > Chordata > Aves > Galliformes > Odontophoridae > Oreortyx > Oreortyx pictus. The sequence continues at coordinate 37,299,475 of JAUPFR010000003.1, forward strand.
CCCTGAGCTGTGCCAAATTCCATGAAACCAACAAAGAGTACTCAACTTCAGTAGCTGCAAGCGAAGTTACATCCACATCTCAACTGCCGCTCTCTTCAGACCTCCCCCAGTAGCGGTAGTCAGAAGCGGAAGAAGGATTCTGTTGCTGCCCACTAATGCCTCATCGGGCTTGCAGCTGGGGTTGGGCTCACAGTAAATCTCAAGCTGGTGAGGGGTCTGGAGCACAGGTCAGAAGGGGAATGGCGGAGGTAGCTGGGATTGTTCAGTCTGGAGAAGAGGAGGCTCGGGGGGCACCTTATGGCTCTCTACAGTGACCTGAAAGGAGGTTGTGGCGAGGTCAGGGTTGGCCTCTCCTCCTGTGTTACTAGCCACAGAATAAGAGGGTATGGCCTCATATTGTGCCAGGGGAGATTCAGGTTGGATTTAAGGAGAAATTTCTTCTCTGCAAGAGTGGTCAGGCACTGGGACGGAGCTGGTTGGGTCACCGTCCCTGGAGGTACTCTAGAAACGTTTGGATGTTGTACTAAGGGACATGGTTTAGTGGGGAAATACTGGTGGTAGGTGGACAGTTGGACTGGATGATCTTGGAGGTCTTTTCCAACCTCGGTGACTTTATGCTTCTACGAATCTCTATTTTATTAATTCAGAACTACTTGAATGTTTGAGGTTCTCAGTAAGAACGGTAGCCTACTGGCAGCGTGTTGTCAAATCTGAATAGAAAGTTTGATAGTCATGTTCCTTCCTCTCCGTTGAGGAAAGTGACACAGGCTTCCTGCACTAAGCAGCGTGCTATTTCAAACAGAGAAGAATTAAATGCATGTTAACGAACAGATCCCCACACACGCACATGCGTTAGGCACAGTTATTCAGTTACCTGCTGAGTGAGTTCCTAGTAAGAGATTTTGTGTCAGCAGAGTTTTGGCACCTTGCAACTGAAGTGGGACGATGACAATGCTTGGGAAATGAGGAACGAGGGATGGCTGTCACTAAGGGGATGCCGGCAGCCACAGCACGCAATGCAGCTCTGTGTGCCACAGCTGCACCTGGGCCCGCTGAAGGCCTCGCTGGGTGGCAGTGGACAGACAGCGGGGCCCGTCCCTGAGTCCCGGTAACAAATACGGGATGCTTTTGGGTAAGGCATCCAGGAACGGAGTGTCTTTACCCGGTGTATTTCCTTTATTTTTTTCAGATGAGCCGCAGCTCAGAGGAGCTGGGTTCGTCTCTCCCGATCAAAGCATCGCTTCACATTTCAACAGAAACAGCTGAAAACGCATCGCACCCACACAGTAACGGGTAGCACTGCCTCCATCGTGTCACTTCAACTCAGGTCTTCTGCCAGGGGCTTAAACTGCGCTCTTCTCCTCCTTCAGCGGCACCGGCTGCACAGAGAAGCTGCGTGCGCCCCGTCACAAACCGTATCACGGCGAGCGCGGCCACCTTCAGTGGTCACACTCGGGCACGGCGAGCTCATTCAGCCCCGCGCTTCGCGAAGCTCAGCACGCGAGCGGCCGCGCACGGAGCGCTCCTCCCGCGCTGCGCTGCCGTCCCGCGGTGACTCACGGCGCTGCCGGGGCGCCCGCTGACTCATCCCATCCCGCGCGGTGCCGGGCGCGGCTGTGACTCACGCGGCTCCCGCCGGAGCCGGAGCGGTTGCGGTGCGGTGCTACGCGGTGAGGGCTGCGCGGGGTGAGTCACCGAGGGGTGGGGGGGACGGCCCCCAACCCCCCCCCCCCCCCCCCCCGATGTGAGACCCAGAGCGAGGCCGGGGATGGACGGGGGTGGGTGGGATGCTCCGCGTACGCCCCGTCGCAGCACGCGGTTGGCTGCGGGCACGCGGCGGGTTCGAAACCCGCGCGGGGCACCGCGGCACTGCGCGGAGCGGAACGCCGCGATCGCGCGTTTTTCGGCGGCCAAATGGAAACGATGGAGCGGTCGCACCAAGCTCATGGCGTCGCCGGTACATCGTTACTGCAATCCCCACCGGTGCGCGCCGGGATAATCTCATTCAGCCTTTGCGGCCGTGCCTCGCTCTCACCGCCTGCAGCCTTCTCCGGTGCCAATGATGGAGGAGGTCGGGACGCGGCGGGACCCGCGGGGTGTGTGCGTGTGGGGGGGGGGTGTGGGGTGTGACGGGTGCCACGAGCGGCGACGGGAACCCCGCGACGCCGGCGCGGGGACCGCAGGCTCCAGGGCAAGGCAGCCCCCGCCCTATATCCTATATCCTATCTCGTCCCGTCCCGTCCCGTCGCGGGACCGAGCGCTACTTACGGTATCGGCGGCGGCGGGGCCCCGCGGGGCGACCGTGCCCGCTCCCGCTCCCCGCTCGGCAGACGCGCGCTCTCCGCCCGGGGACGGCGGCTCCGCGGCCCCGCGCATGCGCCCCTTGCCGGCCGGAGCCGCTCGGCGAGGCCGGGGGAGCGGAGCGAGGCGGGCAGCGGGCGCCCGGCGGGGAGAAGCGGCGGGGGGAGCGGGTGCGTGTGTGCGTGTGCTCGGGGGAGGTGGGTGGAGAGGGCTGGAGGAGGAGGTTGGAAGGGGGGGGGGGGGGGGGGGGGGCGGGGGGGAAGGCGAGGCAGCTACCGCGGCTCCTTTGATTTTCGGAGATGCCCTACGCGAGAGCCGCCCGTTTAGTACAAAGCGGGAGCGGAGCACGCCCGCACGTTAAGTACCTGCACGGATGCGTCCTCCCGCCCGCCCCCTCCGCCCGTCGTTTACGGCGCGGCACCGCTCACCCCGCGCTCCGCGCCGTCGGGGCCGCTCCCTCCCCGCCCGCGTTGCCCGCGGAGCCCGGAGCCGGCTGGGGGGACGTGGGAGGACGGCGGCTTCCCCGCCGCGGGAGGAGGAGGAGGAGGAGGACGAGGAGGGGGAGGAAGGGGCGGAGGCGGCCCCGAGCGGTACTCACGGCGCCGGGCGGCTGGAGGGCAGCTCGGGGCTGCGGCGGCGCGGCTCCGTGGCACGCCGGGCATCTCCGGCGCTCCGGGGAGGGGCGGCGGCGATTGGGCGGCGGTGGGACGAGGAGGGGGACTGCCGGGGGAGGCAGAGCCCAGCGGCCACGCAGGAGGGCGGCGAGCGGGCAGCGGGGAGCCGTGCCGCCTGGGGCCGGCGGAGCCGCCAGAACCAGGGGACCGAGGCGGGGCCCCGGGGCGGCCCGACGGGGCGCGCAGACGAAGCGCGGGCGGGGCCGGTGGGAGGGGAGCTGCGGGCGGAGGAAGGGGCTGGAGAGCAGCGCTGAGAGCGGGGAAAGAGGGCCGGAGGGCCGCGAGGGCTGCGGGATGGCGGGGTGGGGGACGGGAGGGGCGGGGGGGAGAGAGAGAGAGAAAGAGAGAAAAGACATGATAAAATAAACAGCCTTGGGGGTCCCTTCCAACTCAGGGTGTTCTATGATTCCGTGACCCGCGTAACAGAAGAAAATAAAGCAATAAAATAAGCACAACCGCTTAAGCAGGAGTCACCGCGGTAGGACCCTGTCCAGGGTGCTGAACCCTCCCGGTTCCCGCTGGGGACTGCCCCGGCTGCTCAGCAAAGCCGCTCCTGTTTCCCAGCGGCAAATCAACACGATCTTCCCCCTTCCCAGCTGATTTGCATGGTCCCGGAGGGGAAGGAAGCCACCCTGCTACAGTACGAGCCCAGAATCGGAGGATGCAGAAATTACTCACGCCATTCAGATTCTGTCTCCCTTTTCTCTAGCTGCAACTGCTGTCTTTTCCAATTCCGGGCTCGTTTTATTTGCAGCCTTTCTACCTTCCCCTTTTCTGGCCCACAGCCATTCCCTTGGCATCAAAGAGAGAAAGTGAAGCCTGCCTAGTGTGAAGAGAGCCTTTCCTGCGGTGGTGTGCTCTCCCCCAAGGCCTACACCATTGTCGCAACACTGCTGGTGCGAGGAGAAGGGGCTTGCCTGAGTTGAGGCTGCAGGGAAGCTGCCATTCTGGCACACACGGAGCCTGCTGTTGCTTGGCAGCACAGGGAGCTCCCTTAGGTCTGCTCAGAGGGGTGAACTAGGGAGCCAGACAATGTTCCCAAGAGAGAGGACACCATAGCAAGAGCATTTCTACCGCCTGGTGGTGAGAAGCCCTTCTGGAAATCTCTGCCTTTTTTGTTGTGGCACAGAGAGCACGACTGGGATGTTTATAACATTTCTGTATTGAATTACAGTTGTCGTGGCCTAAGCAGGACCTATGGAGATATCATAGGCTTGACAATGAGTATTTCATGGCCCTGCCTCACTCATTGGGAGAGAAAAAGACTCAGTGAGGATTCCAGGGTAGCTCTTCCTCTGTCCCGAGATCAACAGCAAGACACCTGCTAACACCAGTGGCCTCTGCCTCCAGCTCTCAGCTGGTCTGCAGGAACGGGCTCAGGGCAGTGAGCTGGGGTGAGTTCCCTAAGCCCTCTCTAGACCATGGGCTCAGTTGTCTTGCTAAGCATCAGCAGATGTGATTCAAGAAGGGCACAGTGTAACCCTTTGGGAGGGACGGGATTGCTGTTTCTCCTAGGGGGTCATGACCAACAAGCACCTAATGAAAGATGGCCAGTTTCTTCAACATGCATAGCAATAGTACATAGTGTCGGTACAAATAGGCATCTCCCTTTCCTTTCTCCTTGACTAATGATCGCAGGCTGACATACGGCAGCCATAAATGAGAGCTTGGACTTCTTTGAAAATAGGTTTAAAGATGAGGAACTTCAGAAGTTGAGATACAAAGATTCATTCTCTTTCTTTGCCTAAAATGAGTTTGAGCGTGCATTTCTCATGTGTTTGTGGGAAGACATTCCCTTAGACATCAGAAGCTTGTGCTGCGTGTGCACCGCTGTGACTGAACACCCAGTCCATCACTTCTACAGGTTAATTCTACTTCACTAGGACAGAGAGACAGCATAAGAAAACGTGTACATCTTGTCAACCTATTTGTGACTCCTTGGTCTGGGTCTTGGTTTTGTTCCGGAAAATATGTCATGAACTGTGTATTTAATAAAACTGCCTCCTAATCCCACATAGTTGCACCCCTTTGTAGCACACAAGGTAAATATTAAGTCACAACTCAATTTCAATACTGACATTATCTATTAGTGTATAAGGCATTATAAATAAATACATCCTTATTAGACTCCCATGAACATTTGCGGATGCCACATCACAACATACTGCCAATAGCTTGCTTTATTTCAAGGTTCTAGGACAGACTGTGGGCCTCACCCCTCAACTCCTGCCCCTTGCCCGAGGTTTTGCACATTTTCATCTGAAGGAACAGGTAGCCCGGTTGCTTTATGTGTACCAATCTATTTTGCTGTTTCCTGCTCAGTTAGATTGCTAAGTAGAGATTTTCTAGACTGTTGAATGGAGCTGATTCATAGTGCATTAGGGAGCAATTCAAAAGGAGGTAAGGAGCCATGTTTGCCTGTTTTCATTGATGTGCAAGTGCCTTTGCCACAAATTACTTAGAGGCTTTTTTTGGGAGAGGAGATATTTTCAGCAGTGAAGTGACTTTACTTGAACTTCTTAGTTTTTTGTTTGTTTGTTTTTGTTCGCTAATATCAGCAACATTCTAGTACTTATTTTATTCATTAATGAAAACTTGAAATGTAAAAGTATATTTATGATCTTAAAAGATGCATTTGAAGTAACCATATTTTGCAGTGATCATGTTGCTAATGATATGCTGCGAAATGACTTTCTTGAACTTCTAGCATGGAACAGCCCACAGAGAAAACGTATCCTACAAGTGGGGCCTGCATGTTAGAGCTTGATTTTTTTCCACAGACACTAATGGAAATGCGTTCACTTTTCAGCCAAATTCATTTTTTACTGTGAAACTCACACTGAGAAGAAGTTCCTCCTATGGCCATTTACACTGTTGAAGTGTAACTGTTCAATAGAAGATATATAAAGCCTGGAGTTTCTCTTAGACTTCTGCTGGTACTGTGCTAAAACTTGTGTCTGCATTATTAAGTGACTGTATTAACTCATCCTCGAGAAGTTATTGTAATTGTTACACTTGCTTAGATCTCAGTGCAGACAGAATGGTTTGCTATCGATTGCACTGCTGAGAACTCTGCTAATTATTATGGCTCCACAGGGTATTTTTCCAGGGTGATGTACTGTCCCACGGTTGGCTAAGCTTCAGTGTATGTTCTGCCAAAACTATCAGTCTCTATTTCTTTCTGCTACATAATGATTATTTTTACACACTCTTCTGCCAAAACTGCAGCTCATTCCTTGGAGATGTGGCTCTGTATGCAGTTTACATCTGAATCCATAGTGACCGTTTTATTTTAGATAGTGATGAAAAGCATTTCTCCAGATACATCAGAGACACTCTTTGGAAACTAAGGAGTCAATCCACAGCTGGTGTGAATCACAGAGCTACTGAGTTCCGTGGATCTCTGAGTATTTCTATCAGTCAGCGCCTACTCTGAAGTCTCAGGAAGTCTGGAAATCAGCCTCTGCTGTCTCCACTCACAACCCTGCTCCTTTTCCACTCCTACATATCACATTTTTGTTATTTCTAAGGATGAGGCTGCTAAAGGAGAAAAAAAATCTCTGAGCCGGAATTGAATATTGGAAATAAGGAGTGGCTTTCTAGTAATAGGACTGCATGCTGGGCTCTAGAGCATCACTTAGCCCAGGGATGGCTCTGCTCCTGTTGTGGCTTCCATCCAGCTGATGCTTGCAGGCACCATAGGGTGTGTGAGCCCTCCTACTGGGGCACAGCCCGTGAGCTGAAAAACCTCATTGACTCCCAGTTGCGTGCAGATTGACAAGCAGACTACTCAGGGAGCCAGCAGCTTGGGCAAAGAGCATCTAATTAGAAACTGCAGTACGACATGTACGAAAATGAAATTTCTGCTGAAGTAAGACTGCATTAAGAAACTATGCCATTCGTTCAATTTGCTGTGTTAGGCCACTTGATGTCCCGCTGTATTTTGTCTGACTCTCTTCCCTTATCTGTGTGAATAAATAGTTAATGTAACATTAATTGCTTTTTTGTTTTAATCGTGAGCTAAACATATATTTCTAACTCTATCCTACTTCTTTTCTTTTGCATAAACATTTGAATTATTTGTAATCATTAAAAACCCTGCACTTTGGACTTTTGAGGAAAACTCTCCCGTCGGGACAATGTTCTGCTACGCTATGTCCCAATGACGTTAGGGAATGCGTGCCACAGATCCGGCAAAACGTTAGCTTCTACGTATAAAATCTGTGAGTTTTCAGACGATGACAGCTGCTCAAGTAACGCCCAGATCAAGAAGGTGACCAGAAGGTGTCACTGTGCACCTACGATTTGAATGGGGAACATCGTCAGTTGCGGGTTAATAAGGTTATGAGCAAAAGCATTGCTCCTATTAGGGGTCTTTTCCTCTGCCCGTGACAGAAAGCAACCAAACTACATTTGGGAACAAAAAGTATTTTCCTCTCTTCATGATTAGCAAAGGAAAAAAAAGAAAAAAAAAATATATATATATATGGTATCAACACCACTTAAGAGATTCACATCCAGCCACGACCTTCAGAAATATTCCCAATACTCTGTATCATATGTAAACTACTTGTTATGCAGACTCCTCCTTACTCCTTCCAGTGGATAAATACTCAGTAGAGTGGAAGCATCCTAAAGTGACAGGACTACAACTTTAAGAAGACTACAGAAGTGCTCTGTAATTATATTCCAGGGCTGATTCAGAAAGGAAGACTGATAGATTAATTTGGAACCAATGCTCCTGAACATTTTGGCTTTTCAGAGTAGTTCAAAGTGCATTTGGAAACCCGGTTGCACTAAGTGACTGCACGGTAATATTGTGCCTTGACAACACTCCTGAGGAAGGCAATGGGATTTGTGCTACTGACTTACAAGCAAATTTTGTGGTTTCCTTGAAGAATCTCTCACTAATCTTTCTCAGAGAAGCCTATGTAAACTTACATAAGCATAGATGCCTAGATTACACAAACTGTGACTCCAGATAGCACAAATTATTGCCTAAATGTCATGCTTGCTTTAGGCTTAGGTGCAGCCTTACAAATGGTATTGGTTCCCAGGTCGTCTTCTGTGCCATAGATACTGTTATGGACACAAAGGACCAGTTCTGAGCTTTTGGGGAAGGGATGTAATTTTTCCCATGAAGCCACGTTTCTCCCATCTGATGCTGAGAGAGACAGGCACTCCCTCCTCAGGGGCCGGTCCTGCTCCCCTGGCCACCCAAAGGCTGTCTGCCACGTTTCTCTGTAATCACAATCAGAAACACAATACACTTTGCTGTGAGTTCTAGGAGCTTTTTAAGAGAGGGAAGAACAGAAGACCAGACGGGTAGAAACAGGGACGAGCCCAGTTTTGTATCTCCCCTTTGTGCATGGTTGTCCAAAGCAAGTCATGAAGAGATTGGACTGGTGGCAGTTCTCTGTGACACCGCTATTCCTAAAGACCACCTCCTCCTCCTGGGCAGAGGAAACATCCCTGCCAGCCTCCATTCTGCAGTTTGTTTCAAACCTGCCCAAACTCTGCAAAGACAGAGTGGCCCCAAAAGCATCCTCTCTGCAACAGCCTATACTTTCTTCTCAGATCCCTAACACCTTTCTGTTATTTCTCTTAATGATTTGAAAAGGCTGGTAAAAATCCAGTGGAGCTCGTCTTTTCTTTCTCTTTAAAGGGTGCCTGCTTACCACAGTCTGATACTTTAGAGAGCACAGATTTCTGAGTCTGAAAACAATTCTGCAGTCTGAGCATACCAATCTTGATCAGGTATGTCATTCAAGCAGATGCTGTTCTGTACTTAAAGGAAGCACGTTGTATGTGAACTGTTGAATCACGGCCTGACCCACTGATTGATCACCTGAGGTGAGCACCGAGTCAGCCACAGGAGCACAGGTGAAGGCAATTCACTGTGTGACTGCAAGGGGTGGAGTCTGGCTCCACCTCTCCCAGACCCACACTTAAGGGCTGACCACCACTGGGGGAGGATTTCTTGTTAGATATCCCTTCTATATGGAGTTCTGGGCAAGCCTTGTCCATCAGTGACAGGTGAGTCTTTCCTAATTTACTGGTTGTTTTTATGCTATCTGGATAAGCCATACAAAAATATACTGTCCACCTTCATTATATTGCATAGGTACTATTCCTTCAGGGTATTCACCCTACATGCATGCATTTGCCTTACACAGGGCCTGTACCAACACAATGGGGCGTGCGGCAAGGAAGGCTGGTCTGCCATAAGGACAGCAATCATCCTTCAGAATCAGGTATTTCAGTGAACAGAAAGAAATTCCAGTTGGAAGGAATGTTCTCCTCATACAAGGCTCTGACTCAATTTGTCAGTCTTTGACAGAGAACCAGCCTGCTATTCCATGCCAAACCATCCAGATGATCCGGATGAAAATGCAGAAACACTCCTTACTGCTCTTATTTAGCACCACTTGTGTGAATTTGAATACAAGTTCCAAGTACCAGAAGCTACAAAAAGTGTGGGTGTCAGAGCTTGTTTGTGATTCTCTGCTCCAGGATTGGTAAGGAGTCCCTGAAAGGATGTTCCTCTCCCCAAAGACATTCCCAAAATTGTGTTTAAGCCAATATGTTTGGTCATCAAACAAGAAAACTATGGTTTTAATTTCAAATTAAGCACTGCAGTGAGAGAAATCGGATACTTTAAGATAGCATTTATTATGAAAAGTAGAGGGTTATTATGATTGTTATTCAGTTCAAGAACAAATACTTTCTTATCTCAAAGGGTTTTACTCTTGTTGTGCTGATTTCCTTCAAAGGAAACAAGTAAGTTGAAAGAATCAGTCAGAGATGTCTCTGCCTTTGAGCCCAAAGACCTCAAACTCAAAGGTATTTTTGTATTTCTTTGGACTTGGTGCTGGGTGCAGGGGTAGGCTATGGGAAATCACAGTCAGTCAGTAAGGAGGCACAGACCCACTGCGAGCCAGGCTTCAGGGCTGCACATGTTCACAGATCCTTTCCATTTCACAGGTGGCAGATTTCAGCATATCTTTTGGATGCAACTGTTAGTAAAACAACATTCTGCTTGCCTCAGATTTAAGTTGTTATGCTTGTGATGAAGCATACCGTTCTTTCTATAGTACATCAACACAGTGCTCCTGTTCCCTGTGTGGGTTCTGAGAGAAGTGTGATGGGCTCTTCCCTGCATACCTTGGCTTGGCATGGGAACCCTAGCAACCTGAAGCTGGGCTTTGAAGTTAAGGTGTTTATAATAGGGTTTTATCATTTCCTTTTGCATCTTGCTTTTGGCTGGGCAGAAGTGATTTATAAAGAGATGTAACTAAATGTGAGCAGAAAGCTCCCCCCTTTTGCAGGGAAGGGTTCAGAAAACATAGGACTGGGAAAGCTTTGAACTGAGGTTTTAAAGAGTGGGTGAGATAAACCCATAAGAGGAGGGACTTGAGGAGAGCTGATCCTAGCAGCAAGGGTCAGGTGATGCTATCAAACTCACACTCAGAACTATCCTTGGCACCTGTGCCCTGTAAGGGTGTATTTATTAAGGTGGGCTGGCTGACACCTGTGACCCAGGCACAATTTATTCTGCCATGTGGGAGTTCCTCTGGCACACGGAAGTCACTGACAACTCTGAACTCAGAGAAACCCAACCCACCACTGTTCTTATTCGGTGTCACTTGGCTTTTAATTTTATTTTCAATTGGTGATCATTTACTTTCATCCATCTGGGTGTGAGAGGCATACTAACAAACATGAGTTCCTCCTATCTCACAGATACCAAACTACCTGCCTTTTTAAGAAGCTACTTCCAAGGTCTTCCAGAGAGAGCTGCTGTTTTTCCTCTGTATCCTTTAGCTAAATTGTTGATTCTTACTGGTGGAAGGAGATTCTAAATTAGTATATTTTTAAATGAAAAGTTACCTGTACCTTGAATAGATTATCGTTCAGGTGAGTGGTTAAGATATTAGTCAGAGTGACATCTTATTTCACTTGAAGAAGGTTGTCATGTATTAATGAAAACAAACTCTGCAATTCAGGACAGTCTAGGATTGCTTTGCTGACAAAATTCCAGAAGTACTGTAATAGTTTGGCTTTTGTGAACATTAAATTCTTTCTCTGACAGTAATATTTGCTGAGGGAGTTGGCAGAGGTGATTGCTGAACTGCTCTCCTGGACGCCTACCTGTGCAACCTGGTCTAGGGAGCTGCTTTGGCAGGGAGATGGACTAGATGGTGTCTAGAGGTCCCTTCCAACCCCTACAGTTCTGTGATTCCCTACCAGCCCAGGCTTTGGCATTTTCCATTTTGAAAGTGTCCAGATAAAAAAAGGAATTTTAGTGTTATTTCACAGGTAGAATATGTAAATTTCTAAATTGGAAAAATGTGTGATTGCTAATTAGTACAAATTATCTCTGAGAAGTAGAACATTTGCACATCATTAACATGTAAGCAATCCACCTATTAATGCGTAGTACTTTATTTTGACAACTTTTACAGAAGAATGTACTCTGATTTTTGTCAGCACAGGAATTGCTGGCTCACAGAGAGCACTGAACAATGCAGATGTCTATTCTCTGAATGGTGTTTACGGGTGCAAGAGAAAACTATCTTGTAAAGTAAAAAAAAATGATTATTCTAATTAGGTTCAGTAATTACAGAACAGTTTAAAAGTACTTTCTGAGGAGCTCTTTGTTTCACAGAATGGTTGGAGCTTCTGGACGTTTCTGGTGACTGTCTGGTTCAACCTTCTGCACAAAGCAGTCACCCACAGTGGTTTATATATGGTGCTAAAGAGTAAAGTGTATTATTATTTTTCAGAAGAGTTATATTTAATGGCTTGTGCTTCCTGGAGCATACTGGTGTGCTAAGGGCACTCAGAGGGGAGATAGGAGGAAGGAAACTCTAAAACAAACATGAAGGACCTCTGCACAGGGCTAGCAAGCAAGTGGTGAAAATGAGCACTGTATGCTGAATGTTTTGGAGCACGCTGTAGCACAGCTCCCAGCAGGACCTGCAGCTCGGAGTCAGGCAGCAGGGCCTGCTCCCTCTTTGTACATGGTCAAGTGTTTGTGCTGCATCTTACGTAGGAAGTTATGGGACCGATTTGACACGATACTTGCAATTCCTTTCACTTGGGAGCCAGAGGTTCAGACATCTCCTCAGCCCCCATTGCAGTCCCATGCACAGTTGTCAGCATATTTGTTGACAGTGCAGGCATAGCTCCTTCCTTCACTGTGAATCTGTGGGTTGATCTCTTAGACTGGTGGTCAGCATCAGCTGCTGCTTCCAGAAGGGCCCTCTGACTTGCATGTGGCCAAACATGGAGGGGAATGGGGTGACTTTCCAATGAGGATGCAAGGAAATTCCCTGTGGATTTTGGTCCAGGCTCACCGAATACCAGTTTAGAGAGAAAACTGAATCTTAGATTTCTACGTGGTAAGTGCTTTAAAGCATCAACATCCACTTGTGCTATGAGGAATATTAGATTCTGATTCAACAAAGAATGATTCCAACAATAGGGAAGGAAGGGGCACCTGTTACCCTTTTCACAGATACACTAAAGTATGTGTGTGGCTTCAAAGTCACATCAGAGAGAGGTTTTCAACTTGGACTGTCCATATTTTGGGCAACAGCAGTTAAGTACTGGGCTATCAAATGAGAAAGTGCTCCTCTGTCCTGTGTCAGGCCTACTTTCAGAAAAGTGCCTGAGTCTGTGATTCACAAATGAAAGGAGAGGCTCGTCTCTAACATTATTTGGTGTTTCTGCTGATGGCCACCTCTCTAGAAGAGTGCTCTTTGAATCCTGTTCCTGCATATCCAGTTCTGCTCATCCATTACTGAGATAGCTAGTCCCTACCTTGGAACTGTGGGCTTTAGTGGACACCACTGCGCTTACATACAGCAGCAGGTCAGTCCTGTATGTTTTGATTTCCAGTTATTAGTTTTAGTTCCCTTACTTCATACAGAAAACTAGGAGCTCTATCTGACCTTCATAAAAAAAGTCTTTGCCACAGTGCATGTGAAGCTGGAACGTCCACTTCAGATAAATGTACTGAAAGACAGAACTCTCACCCTCAGAATGACTACTACAGTCTTTTTCACAGCATGAGTGACCCTAATAACTGCTTTAGACATGGGGGTGAGTAATGCTGAAACACTCCCAGAGTGCTTCTTGAATTCTGAAAGTGGCAACTAATGCAACAAGCTTTTCCTTGGAGGAACTGTTTTGCAAATGAGAGAAAGCGTGGCCAGTTTCTACCTGACTTCTCTGTAGGGCCAGGGTTCTGGTGAGTCTTAATCTTCCCAAAAGATCTGCTTAAGACCACGATATTTTGACAAGCACTACAAGTGCCATAAGGACTGATAGTCTAAAAGTATGCAGAAGTAGCATTTCCTTAGTAAGAACGCATCAGGGACATGATAAACCCTTCTTATAAAAGATGCATGTCAAGAAAACAAAATTAAACAGCACAAACAATGGCACTTTGTTTTACCATATTATCCTATTCCTGTTTTGCTAGTAAGCAAAACAGCCCTTTTTCCCCCTAAAATAATAGTGTATCATCAAATAAGTTGTCAGTGAGACTAGATAATCATAATTTGGTGGTGTCAGCACCCTGTAATACTATTTCACTCCCAGAAGTCAGGCTCCAGTTGAAGTAACGCTGCTCATGAATAAAACAGAGCACCAAACATGTCTCAAATTTTACAGCTGCTATGTAAGAGTAACTGTTTTGGCAAAGATGAAGATTGTTAGCAGCCAAGTGATTCAATCCACAGGCATACAGTTAGCATCGCCTGCTCGTCTCAAACATAAGAATTAAATAAAGTCTGACTATTAAATTATATTTCAGCCTATTTAACTAGGCAAAATGTCTGTTCAAAAGAACAGCAGTAATTTCCTCTTGGTATAAATTGCTCTTTGGCTTGCTTCTAACATCTTGTGATGCAGTCACAAGCTTCGTGACATGCAAGTGCTACTGTGGCTCAGTAACGGACCTCACCAAATGAACAATACTGCCATGAAAATCTACTCGACAGAGATTATATTGACTGACGAAGGGGAGTCTATTTACTGATATTAGAGCTCATGTTACTCGTATGAAAGACATGACAATATCTGACTTCAGCAGGGCTATTAACAGTAATTAATACAGCACTTATCACCTGAAGACACCAGACCGTTTTGCAGGAGAGTGCAATCATGAAAATGGCACGCTGTCTTTCACAAATAGAGTATTTTATGATTTTTGACCTTTCTGGAGTTGTGAATGGATCCCTATTCCATCAAACAAATTATGATTCATAGCAATTGCTGACTAATCTAGATGAGCTGTGCGTGCTCATGAGCAATTTTCACATTACGTGCAGCTCATGGGATAATGTTTGATGTCTCAAAACTCAAAGGATGCTGCTCCAGTGTGCTTATGTCCATTTCAATTTCAGCCTGGCCTTGCACACAGCTCAGGCTGGTGAGACTTAGGAAGCAGAAGACCAACAATACTGTAACCAGGGTGTCATCTGGGTGCTCATAAGCCCTTAGCCAACAGCTGGATGTTCAGAGAGGCTTGAGAGTTGCTCTCTGCCTTTCCGTGTCACACACCTAATTTAACAAAATGTTTTTCTTCACCTTTCTTCATCTCTGCTCCACAACTTGGGGAACAGCAGATAGAAAGATCTTACCTGTAAGATAATCTCAGCAGAAGCTGGAAAAGATTTTGCTTGTCTGCATGAGCAAGAGGATTGCTCCCTTGGAAAGTTTAGCTTGAAGCAGAGGAGATCCTGAAGCCAGCAGGACAAGCACCTCCCCTGCCATAGCCCATGCCACTGTACCTGGCCAAAGTAAATGGGACAAACATGGAGATGGTGGCCAGGTCCAACCAAGAATTCAGACCCTAAGGCAACATCATAATGCTATGGCAGGATGGATGTCAGTACCCTGGTCAGGGTTAATACCAGGTCCCTCAATCACCTGGCAAACCAAAACTGTCAGAGGCCAATTAAGGTCAAGCCGGGAAGTTAGCCCGGGGGTCATGGTCTCAACCAGGCAGCTCCATTACCACGTTAAACGTGACCGAAGCTTTGCTGGAGACCAGCACTCCTCCTACACAGCTCAAGCAAGAAAAAAGTGCCCAGGGTTGATCTTAAATAGGGCAGCTGAGCCCATGGGTGTGGGTGGAAGCCCAAGGTGAAGCTAGTCAGGGACACTTAGGCTTATTAGTGCCATCCCATTTGCACTTCTCCAGTCACATGTTGTCCATAGGCACATCATTTCTGCAAAACCAATCGAATCTGTGGCCTGTATGCTTAAAAATAATAATTATGCTGTGTAAATGAAATGAGTCCTATTCAGACAAAACCCGGACGTGAATGAAAACATGGCATCTCTAAGAAGAACAGCTTCCTTCTCTTCTGAGGCAGTGATGGCACTGAGCTGTGTTTTATAGAATTTCAGACAAATATTATCATTAGGAAAATACTGTGACCTATTTGTACCCTCTCATTACATTCCTGCTCAGTGTAGTGTTTCTGGGCTGTTGCTAAGGCACACTGGGGGCACACTAGAATGAGTCCATTGTAGCTTTGGGTAAAATAACTATTTGTGTCTTTGTGCTGAGTCTGGTAAAATAGTTAATTTGCTTTTGCTTTGCAACATTTTATAAAAAAGATGCAAATGTGTCAGAGGAAAGGTATTTTCAACAATGCAAATGAGGTTTAGAAATAACTAACTGAGTGAATTTAAATGTCATGAATTTAAAAGGCCTCTAAACTCCGCTTACCACTTTTCAAAAATATTTATCTTGTAATTCAGTTTCTCTTTGAATGCACGTTCAAGAATAAATAAGTCTAATCCAAGTGTTTTGTGAATAGATTCTTTTTTTAGCCCAATTTATTTAATGTTTCAAGAGTTTGCCATGTTGAATTAGAAGGCAAGTTCCTCTCAGAAGCAGCCACTGCTCACATTGAGAGGCATCACATTCAAAACCTCATCTAAGGCTGAAGGGAACATCAGAATTAATGAGTACTGTGGAATCAGTCTGATCAGAGTCCCTGTCAGTCAAGTAAATATATGCGTCTAATGACATAGTTTAGCCACGGTGATCAACGTCACATATAGAAATATTTATCCAGACAGAATTTGAACTTTCTGCTGACTTCAATGTCACCATGAAAAAAGTTTTAACATTATCTTGTCTTCCTAAGACCTGGAAAATCATGCCAACCATTTGTGCCTTGGTTCCCTACCAGTAAAAAAAGGAAAGTATTGCTTTCCTGCATGAAGTAAGCCTTGCAATTTATTTTATTTTCTCAATCTTAGGGCTGTACACATTCCTAGGCAGGTACATCTTGTAATTTCTATCGCTAACACAGCCCCTTTGGACACTTGGTAACTACTAGTAATATTGCACAGGTTCCATATGGAGACTGAATCATTTGCTGGTTCGATTTATGAAGTTGGGTAGGCATGTTCCCCCAGAACATGCAGCCTCACACAAGATAGGTCAGAAATTTCCTCACAGTGAAGCTCATGAAGCAGTTACAGAGCAATTCTCAGGACATTTGGAAACACTGGATTTTGTCTTTGAATTAGAATTGTTCTGTTGCAAGGGACCTACAAAGATCACTGAGTCCACCTCCCTGACCAGCTCAGGGCTAACAAAAAGTTAAAAGTGTGTTTTTGAAGGCATTGGCCAAATGCCTGCTGAACAGTGACAGATGCAGAGAACGAGCCACCTCTCTAGGAAGCCTGTTGCAGTGTATGGCCACTGTGATGATAAATAAGTGCTTCCTAGTGCCCAGTCTGATCCTCTCCTGCTGCAGCTAAGTGCACGCTAGATAACCCAAGTGTCCTTGTCCTCTACCATAGGACATACCTCCCAGCCTTTTTATCACATTTGTCTTCCACCTCTGGACGCAACCTTTAAAAAGATCTTACCTTGAAAAGCTGCTGTACTGTTTTAATATCCTCTTCATTTTCATTTTGCAGGGCATCCTTTGCTTGACAACTGTCTGCATGGTAGCTGTGAGTCCTGAAGTACAGCAGAAGTTGCCTCCACATTGAGAAAAATAAAGGCTCTTCTTGAACTCAATCTTGCAGTGACCTTTTCTTGGAAAAGCACCAGTTTTATTTAACAATGAAACAAAACCAAATTCCAGACATTGGGCTGAATGACAACAACATAGAGATGGCTCGTCCCTACACCAGCAGGCAAATGTCAGGGTCTCTCACAGCTTGCCAGCTCCTCCTACGGTCCCCAACATTCTGGAGACAAACAGGATTATCTGCCCTCAGATATCTGCAGTGTCTCATCCCCTGAGCACTGCACCAGCTTAGAGATTAGATTTACTGCTCGAAAGGCTTTGGCAAGTTGAAAAGGAAGAAGAAGGGTGTATAGTG
Source organism: Oreortyx pictus (assembly GCA_036925125.1). Classification (NCBI taxonomy): domain Eukaryota; kingdom Metazoa; phylum Chordata; class Aves; order Galliformes; family Odontophoridae; genus Oreortyx; species Oreortyx pictus. Next base: position 37,316,817 of record JAUPFR010000003.1, read on the forward strand.
GTTGAATATCTGTCAGAGAAATGGGCCACAACAACCATGAAACACATTCTGTCACAAAGGAAGAAGCAGTTCACCACCCGGTTGTACTCTGCAGACGGTACCAAATGGAGATGTCTGCCTTAGGTCAGTGGTACCTGTCAATCACATTTTTTCTAACCGACTGAACAGATGGCCTAGTGGTAATCCTTCCCGCTCCAAGGAAAACACCACATTAGAAGCAGCCCTGTCTGTGGATAGAGACGAACTAAATATAAAGACTAAGACTCCAGGTAGATTATTAATAGTTAACACTCCTAGCTTTGCAGGGGGCTGCCAAGCCCTTGTCTCCTGTTTGTCAACATGCACTCAGGATTTCATGTTTTGTCCTTTTTGAAAAACGAGTGGGAGAAAACTCAAAGGAGAAGGAATATTGAGCAATGCTGTGATTTTCATTCAAATACTGATCGCAACACTGTTTATTCTTAATATTTCTGTTTTAAAGAGAATTAAGAAAGTGATGGCATTCCCTGTGTGACAAAACCTTTAAAAATTATTATCCTTGGGACACATTAGTGTGCACTGAAAGTCATCAACTTTTAAATTTGTTCATCATTTCAAGATACTTCCAATTTTAAAAATGTTCTATTTTAAGTTAGTATTTTTATTAGTATTAGATGAAACTTCCAAATGAGAATATATAAACAGGGATGAAGAGAGTTTCTAATTTGAGTGCTGATGGGATATTCCATCAGTTTTGAAAGTTTACCCAACTCCCTCAACCCGTCTATATAGGAGAGGTGTTCCAGCCCTTTGATCATCTTCATAGCCCCCTCTGGATCTGCTTCAACAGCTCCACATCCTTATTGTACTGGAGGCCCCAGCCCTGGACACAGTATTCAAGATGGGGCCTCACAAGGGTAGACAGATGGGGACAGTAACCTCTCTCTCCCTGTTGGCCACCATATTCTGAAGCAGCCCAGGTTACTGTTGGCCTTCCAGGCTGCAAGAACTCACTGCTGGCTCGTGTTCAGCTTTTCATCCACCGGGACCTACAAAGTCCTTCTCTGCACATCTGTTATCAAGGAGTTTTTTTCCCAGTCTGTACTCATATTTGGGATTGCCTCAACGCAAGTGCAATACCTTGCACTTGGCCTTGTTAAACCTCATTATTTCACACGTGCTCACCTTCTGAGAGAGTCCAGGTTCCTCTGGATGGCTTCCCTCCCTTCTGTTGTGTCAACTCCACCACTCAGCTTGCAGTCATCAGCAAACTTGCTGAGGGTACTCTCAATCCCACTGTCTGTGTCATTGATAAAGATGATGAAGAGCACTGGTCCAAAGACAGACGTCCTGGGGGACACCACTTGTGACTGGACATAAAGACACTGACAAAAACTCTCTGGCTATGATGATCCAACCAAATCTTTACCCACCTAACAGTCTGGCCTCCAAATCTCCAATTTAGAGATAAGGATATGGTACAGGATCATGCCAAAGGCTTTGCACAAGTACAGGAAGATGACATCCATTGCCCTTCCTCTGTCCACCGATTCCATCATTCTGCCATATAAGGCCACCATATTAGTCAGGCACGATCTGCCTTTGGTGAAGCTGTGCTGGCTGTATTGGATTACCTCCACATCTCACACGTACCTTATCATCTCTTCCAGGAGGATCTATTCCAAGATCTTCCCAGGCACAGACATGAGGCAACAATCTTCTGCTAGAGCTAAAAAGTTTTGGCAAATTAGCACTGTAGGTATACTATAAGTATAATGCTACCCGCCCTTATACTGCCTTTTGTAAGAAATGTCTTGGTCACACCTCTGTCTTTGTTTTCAGGGAAGTACAGTTAGTGCTGAGGAGAAAGAGAACAATGAGAAAATGCTGTTTCCAGCATTTGACATAACAAGCTGAATTGCGTTAGAAATCATTGCATAGAAAGACAGCTTTTGTGTAAGTCTTGGTAGTAAGCCTGGCTTTGGCAGAGTTACTGCTGAGATTTAAGTAAGAACTCTCATTCCCGTCCTCTATGCAGAGTTAACCTCAATGGCATCATCAGGCAGCATTTCCTTCTTCTTCCAAGAAGCTACTGCTCTGAGCTAGCTTTTTCTGTGAGATGTTAGAAGATCTATTCCCTTTTTATTACTATTTTATCCCAGGGGTAGACTTCATTTCACCTGCAGCACATTTCCAGAGAAGAGCGTTCCCTCCACACATTCAAGTGCCACCCACTTGTTCAGAGCTGCCATCAACACAAAGCACATGAGACTGAAGCAGAGATGGATGGTGACAGAGGAAGAGATCCTGTAGGCTGTAAAGAGGTGCTGAAGAGTCTGAGATACTCCAGCTTTCAATACGAAATTGAATACTCATGGGTCTGAGAGACACTTCTCCCTGATCTCCAAATAATGCACCTTCTTTTAAAACCTCAGCTGCATTTATTATTCAAGGCTATAAATAGGTACCTTTGCTCTGACCTTTATGTTCCTCTTTCTGCACAGTACTTCACTTTTAAGTTTGGACAATATAGCATTGTTCTAGTGTACTGGGGGAAAAATTCAAGATGTAGTCATTACAATAAAAGGTTAGTTTATTTTTATTTTGAAAGCATAGTTCCTACTAAGGATATGTGTTTTGCCCTAACTGAGCACGTAGAATTTAATTTCAAAGAGGTTGTGGAGCAATCAGAAGATTTCTTGGTAAGAGATCTGATAAATTGTGGTATATGAGATTTATCTGATTCTTTAGGCCAGGATCTGATTAATTTCAAAGTAAAACCAGCCAAGTTCTAACCCAGAAGCTACATAATTCTGCTTTTGATAATTGATTTTAGGAAGCACAATTTACTCTTGTTTATAATAAAACAAATGCTCACAAAAGAACAGCCTTCCACAATGTCATAGACAAGGAAGTGAAGATAAAATAAAAGTAGAAGGCAAAGAACTACAGCAGTAAAGAAAAAGCTGGGGGCCAACCCTGCTATAATTATTCAGAAAAAAGGTTTGTTGAAACACTGCACATTGAAAACACTTCTGTGCTTGTGAATGGGAAGATCCTTCCATGACAACCCTCCACTACTAGACAGGAGAGACAAGCATCTTGAGTCCCACACCATCCTGCCCCACAGGTCCTCCCTGATGCCTGTGGCATCTGACTGTAAAGGCAAACACAAATTCTGCTGGGAGGGGTGGACTGAATGGGAAAACCATGAGAAATAACACAGGGACGAAACAGAAATGCAGCATAAGTCAAGGTCACAGAACTGTAGGGGTTGGAAGGGACTTCTACAGATCACTGAGTCCAAACCCCTGCCAAAGCAGCTTCCTAACCCAGGTTGCACAGGTCACATGAAAACACAAATGGTGCAGGACAAGAAGTCAGGTGTGTATCAGTGGGTCACCAGAAATCACGGGGATTTGCTCCAGAACGAGAGGAATTTTATGGTTCATTGCACTGTAAAATCATGCTAGATTTTCTGTAGGCAGAACGGGTATCTATAGGCATACTTTGATGGAGGAATGCTCCAAAAGTAATGCCTCCTATTTTATTCTGTAAGCCCAGAGGCAGATGTTGGTGATATGGCAGTAGAGCTGAACTTTCCCACCAATATTCCATTACATGTTGTTGCTGTGTGACAGGTGGCAACAGAGGGGCTGTCTGACAAAATGGTGTCTGTCATGGAAGTGTGTGTTAAACAGAAGAGTGCTACTGAATTCCTTCATGAGGAAAAACTGCACCCATTATCATCCATTGATGCTTGCTGAACATTTATGGAGACCAAACAGTGAATGTGATCACAGCGAGGCAGTGGGTGGTGTGTTTCAGCCATGGTGACAGCAACATGAAAGACAAGCTAGACGGCCACGCAGATATGGCATTCAGGCTCTTGTTCATTGCTGGTGAAACTGCACAGCTATTGGTGGTGACAATGTTGGAAAATAGTGTTTTGTAGCTGCGAATTTGCTCTGTCAAATAATTACTGTGCTCTTTGTGTGTGTTGCAGTTTCCAAGGAAATAAATATAAGGCATTACTTTCAGAGCCACCTAAATATATGCCTACTTCAAAATTGTAAATAATTAAATAAAAGTTGTAAAGTATACTATCTAAATATTGTTTGACATTTTAAAATAATTATCTCTACTTATTCTATCCTGAAATTCAGACAAGATATTTACAATTTCTTGAGCACATCCACCTGTGGAAAAGAAGAACACATCATATCTTATGGGAGACTACTAGCAATCTTCTTCATCAAGGCATATAATGTGCCAGAATACATAGAGATTGACACATCCTGATATTCTTTTTTTCTTCTTGCATTAAGGACAAATTATTCTAAGTTCATTTCTTTTTGAAACTTTGTCTTCCTCCATTCATTGGAGTGCTTGGGGGAAAGGACTGTTCTATGTTTATGTGCTATTTCCTTTAGTTTTGCTTTTGTACTCTCCATTCATGTGACCTTGAGCTAATTTCTTCGTATTTCCTTGTGCCTCAGTTTATCCAGAAAACTAAGACACTTTTCTTTTACATTGGTGTTAATTAGCTACTGATGCTCAAAATGCCTTCATGTTTCCTACCTTAGAAAACTCAGATCCCTCTAGCATTTTCCTCTTCCAATCCATAAACACATCCGAATATTAGTTATTTCCTCTCTGCCATTCCCTCTCTCCTTCTGTAGAATCCCTTTCCCCCAAAATTACAGGCTTAATAGAGGGAACGCTGACCATGTGCACCTGGCACTTAGCTCTGTGATAGAAAAAGAATGTCCTCCAATGTAGACATGGATGGTTCATGCTTGAAGAACTTACCCTAAGAAGCCCATGCCTGTGGCTGTCATGCAATGCATGTGCTGTTTTCTTTCTACTTGCCCTAGGGGGTGGGTTTTAAGCTTCAGGAAAGTGAAAGTGTGAGCAATCAGAAGACAGGGCATGAAGCCCTGGATGACCTTAAGATCAAATAGGAAGTTTGTTTTAGGAAAACAGTGAGACTATTCTCTATGCTTTTCAAGTGTATAGGTACCACTTCAAAAATGCACTCCTTTACAATTCTTGCCATCTTTTCTGTTCTGTCAAAAATATTTTGTGGATTAAAGAAGTGTATTCACTTCTCATTACCTTCTTCTTCTGTTTTAGCTGGATAAGCTTTCCAAGCTACTCTTGTACATGCTAGAAACTTGTACAAACATACAAGAGACAGCCAGGAGATGCAGAGAATGCTGAGGTTAAATGGCAGACGTGTAAAACACTTCTGCAATTTGCAGAATACATGAGATGATGATACATTGTTCTTATTACAAAAAGGAAAAGGGAACAGAAGAACAGCCTCATGATTCAACTGTTTGCAGTTTTACTGTGAGGATGACTCATCTGCATCCATTTTGGTAGTATTAAACTATTTACCTTTTTTTTTAAATTATTTTAAATATATTCTTTGTGATCCAAGCAATTGGTGACTTTTATTCCTGCATGGTCATAATTAATTTTTCTCTGTGTGTTTCACACATCGGTAAGGTCACCTAAATATAGCAGATTCGGCTTTTAATGGATGTGATCAAAATTAGTTAAGCGACACTAGTTTTGCAGTACCCAGAATCCTAAAGGCTGGATTCTTATGAAGAAGATGGAACATAGCACCCTTTCAATCATAAGCTATAGCAGCATCCCATCCAGAGAATCAAGCTGCATGAATACAATACCACAAGGTGTTCTCTGAAGCTGATGCCATGGAGTGGGGTTTTACTGGTTGTTGGGACAGCATCTTGCTATCTCTAAGAACCACAGTGACAGAGAAACACTTGAGACATGTTCCTGTAATTATAGAATTGTTCTATTTCTCAAAACCCACCCTCTCACCGCGCTGAAGTTCCTTAACACAAAATACCTTGTAAGACTCATACTGAGTGAAATTTCTAGATGTGCCAAGGTGTTTGGCAGATGAGGGATAGATGCATGTAAATCTGTAGTAACCCAGTATTCTGTGGCAAGGTGGTTCAAAGTTAAACTGTGCCCCTGCCAAAGGAGTAACACTATCATTTGAAAGGTTTCTACTTCACTGTCTACCTCCTTTCTCAAATATTTCTGAGCAGCAAACCCCAGCCGGATGCCTTCTGCACTCTGTTGAAGGCCCTTCTGCATGGTGAAAACTTTTTTATTCCCACCCTCTGCTGTATACATACCATTTAAGAGTTAGTAATCAATACAGAAATCTTTCCTTTCAGCACAGCCGAATCATAGAGTGACCTGGGCTGAAACGGACCTCAAAGACCATCTAGTTTCAACTCCTCTGCTATGGGCAGAGTCACCAACCACTAGAGCAGGCTGCCCAGGGCCACATCCAGCCTGGTTTTGAATGCCTCCAGGGATGGGGCATCCACAAGCTCTCTGGGCAACCTGTTCCAGTCGTCACCACCCTCTGGGTGAAAAACTTCCTCCTAAATCTCCATCTTAGTTTAGAACCACTCCCCCTTGTCCTATCACTATCAACCCATGTGAACGGTCATTCCCCCTCCTGTTTATATGCTCCCTCCACGTAATGGAAGGCCACAATGAGGTCTTCCTGGAGCCTTCTCTTCTCTAAGCTAAACAAGCCCAGTTCCCTCAACCTTTCTTCACAGCAGAGGTGCTCCAGCCCTCTGATCATCTTAGTGTCCTTCTTCTGGACCCATTCCAAGAGTTCTGCATCTTTCTTGTGCTGGGGGCCACAGGCAGTACTTTTTTCTGTTTTAAAATTACCTGAAGAATCTCACTGGATGCCTCTTGGAAATCTAAGTGAATTATATCAGCCAGGTGACGACCCTCTCCACCCTCACAAAGAACTGCAACAGAAATGTGAGACCTGACCATCCTTTACAGAGCTGTCATGACTTTTGGTTAATTATTTCCTTCTACACATTGTAGAAAAATATGCACTTAAAGTCTATTACTTCAAAAGAATTGAATTCATTTGTTGGTGTTCTCTAATAGGGTACACTGTGTTCCATAATTCGACTCCTCTGCTATAGTCTATTAACTTGCCTGGTATAAATGTCCCGTTCATTATTTTGTAGTTCCTTAAAAATGCCCTGAAATTCCTATTACAAAATTAATGTAATTAATTTTTATTACAATTACTTCTCTTTCTGCATGTCTCTTTCTGCTAATTCAGTAGATGCATATTCCAACCATCAGGACTCACAGCAAGGTTACAGAAAAGCTATTGGAAAATATTTCTTTACTGTAGCCTCTCAACAGTGAGTGCGATGAACAATAAAGCTACAATCTGCCACTTGTGACAAAACTGACATGGCAAATAACAACCTTTCAAAGTTCTTTACTGTGAAAAATGACCATGTTTCTGCGGTGCAAAATTTTGACTGCAAACAGCAAACTCTCCTCTTTCATCCAGACTGAGTGGATGGTGGTAAACTCTTGCAGATGGTACAATTAGGAGAAAAACTGTCTGCTATGAAAAGGACGGATGACAACCTACGTTCTAAATAAGAGATCGCACTGGGCACCAAATTGAAGCCATGAATTTGTTTTTCTTGCATGAGTACTTTTCTACAAAACATTTGAAGCAATAATATTATTAGGGCTGAGAATCACAGTCCAAAGTGTATGGGGTACTCAGAGTACTGGTTACTCAGTTACTGGTATCTGGGTTAAAGCCAGAAGTGTGCTCAAGAGGCGTTGAGAAATCAGGGGTTTGGGCAGAAGTATCATTCTGGTTGATTGAGAAAGTTTCAAGGAAGAAAACCTGAAATAACCCAAGGTCAATGAAGGCTGAGTGGCAGTTTGTAGGATCACCCTATCGGCCTTTGGTGCCTTCACAGAATCATAGAATAACCTAAGTTGGAAGGGACCCAAAAGGACGGTCAAGTCCAACAGCTGGGCCCACACAGGACGCGAACCGCGCGCAGCCGGCCCTCGGCGGCCGCCGTCGCCGATCAGCTGAGCGGCGTCACGTGACGGTGGGCGCTTTGCGGAGCGGCGCTGCCCGGCGTTTCTCCTGCGGTGAGCGCTGCTGCCCGCCTCTGCCGGGGGTAAGTGGGCGCTGCCCCGGCCGTGCCGGTTACCGGGCTGCTCCTGTGGGGCTCCCGGGTGAGGCTTGCTGGCACACGGATTCTTTTGGGGGGAGGGAGGCCGCTTGGGGGGCGGCAGTGCCGCCTTGCTCGCCCCGAGCTCGCTCGGGTCGGCCCCGTCCTCTTTGAGGCCTGAGGAGTGGCTCCATAGTGCTGGGACGGCTTTGGTGGTCGCTGAGGGGCACAGCGAACGTTGCCGTGTCTGTGGGTGTCTGATCGCGGAGGCAGTTTCGAAGGGAAATCGATTTCATTGCTTTTCTTTTATTTATGTATTTGTTTTCATTCAGTAACGCGAAGGTGCGGTGCCTGTTAAAGGTGGGGCAGAAGGTGCCGGTTTGCTCTTAGTAACCTCTGTAATGGGAAACGAAAAGGGCCAGAGACAGGCCGGGTGGGAGGCCTGGTCCGGTTTGGGCTGTAATAAATTCCTGCTCCAGCCGGGCCCTGAGCCTCTGCAAACACACTTCTTGTTTTGGCATCGGAGTCAGCTGGAGATTAAATCACGAGGGAAGGAGAAAGCAGAAGTGGCGAAGGTCACTATCTTAGCCTACGTAACACGGTTCTTACTCTATGTAGAGCATTTTATTTTTTTTCCCATAACTGTAATGTGCTTATATACTATTTTTACTTAACTAGTCTAGTAACTGCAAGTAGCTGAAGTAGATCAGGCCTAAAGTACAGCGGGGAGGCTGGTGTGTGTGTGCCCTGAACTGTCAACCTTATCATCAGTCCTGATTTGCAAGCAGCTTCTGTTATCTGTAGGGCTACTTGAGGGCTACTTGAGCTTTGTAGAACATTTGCTTGTTCGGGAATTAATGAGTCTGGAAGTAATTTAGTAATGACTGTATGCTAACAACCTTGTTTATGCTTACAGTTCAGTGTATGGCGTGTCCTTGTTTGCTTCAGGAAAGGCATCGTGTAGGTGCTGTGCAAAACTTTGGTTTCTTGGAAAGTACTGAATAGGGTTTTAGGGAATGGGGCACTTGAAAACAGATTTTATTTCATTACTTCATTTTTTACTTGAAAGCACTGGACAGATACTCTGCTCTTTGGTACTGTAACAAAAGGTCTGAAATGTAACTTCTGTTTCTAGGTGCATTCTAAATATCAAGATGGATATCCGAGGTGCTGTAGATGCTGCTGTCCCAACGAATATCATTGCTGCCAAAGCTGCTGAAGTTCGGGCAAACAAAGTAAACTGGCAGTCCTACCTCCAGTAAGTAAAGTCTTTTCACAAATCGTTGATTGATTTGTTACTGAATCTGTTAGACTTCTTAGGATTTTGGGCTGTGCTGAAACATGTTACAATGCAGGACAGTCTGTCACGGTGCCATTAGGAAAGTTGAAAAAAGTCCAGGAAAGCAATCAAGTAAATAAAGGGATAGCTGGAAGCAAATGCTTCATTCTGAGGAGAGCTGTTCTGCCACTTCAGAAAAGATCAGAATTTACTTTGGAAGTAATAGCAATGGAAGCTGAGAAGAATAAGGAGGGCAAAAGAACAAGCTGAGGTAAACAGATTTGCATGTGAGAATGAGGTAAAGAAATGGAATTTTGCTTGTTCAAAGTGTGAGTTGATACCATTTCTTGAGTGTCCAGGTATGGTAGCAAATTTCTTCAGTGTTAGTTACTTTGTAACTAAAGCAGCAGAAATCTTGGTTCCGGGGTAGAAACCCTGCTGCTAATGCTTTCTGATTATCACTGCATCACTTTACAAAAGGCTGATTATCGCAGCCTGAGTGTCACAGATTGCTGTGATACTGGTGTAAATATATGCTACACATTAAAAAAAAAAAAAAAAAAGCCATTGCAATAGCTGTACGTGTTTAACCTGAGAAATGCTTCTGCACTAGGAATAAATCAGTGACACCTGACCTGAGCACTGTGCTGGGTTGCCAGTCTTGCCTGTTCTATTTGTGATTTTTTTTTTTTCCTCTTTATATATCTGTATGGTAAACTGCATTAAGGAACTGATCTGTTGTGGAAACTTACTTTTTCTGAGTTATTTTTCAGTTGGTTTTGTTCCTGGTTCAGTTTGTAGTGTGATATTACATAGACTATGCAGGCAAAAAAAAAGCAAGGTTGGTACTGTAACTTGAGAGTGGCAGCTACCAAACGCTTGCTGACAAGTCTAAAAGGCTTTTGCTGTTACTGTCTGTTGGCAGAAAATGTTCTCTGAGAAAGCCTGGCAACTGTTTTGTTCTGTTGGCTAATGAACAGCTTCTTTGCAGGTGCTTGGGATGTGTAGTGTACAGGTGCAGTGGGAGTGCAGTTGTTTGCTGTTGATCTGCTGATTATGGGATAGTATTTTTCATTGAGCGATTTGTGTTATTAGGCTGTTAAGATTGAGCTGTTGCTTTTGTCAGTTTGGGAGATGGTTCTGTGTGGCATGGAGTTGCATTTTGAGTATATATGGTATTATTGCTTGGCAGTTTAATGTGGTCTACCATTTACAATTTGCCTTCATTCTTGGGTCCTCTTTGTGTGTGTAAAGACTAGACAGTTTTGTTTATTTGTCAGCAATTTCATGTGTATCTTCTTTTGACCAGTAGGTAGAGCTGATGGTTCTTTTTCAGATCCTAAATGTAGAGTTTGATTTTGTTTTGCTATGGACACCACAAAAGAAGAATCTGCTAATTATTTCCCTTCTGATGGATTTGGAGGGTAAAGTACTGCGTCTGGCTGTCAGGCTGCGAGACAGCTCAGTGCTTGATGTCCTCTATAAGTCAGTGAGGTTGTGTTTTGTTTATTATTGCTCTTAAATATAAATATAATCTTTGTGCTTTATATTTACTGATAACAGCCGGGCTGGCTGACTCAGGTAGCCTCAAGGATGAACATGAGTGATGCTAGAGGGACTGAAGAGCATTGTGAGGATAACTGTAGTTCTTTGCCTGAGGAGTTTCCTTATCATTAGTTATTGAAAACATTTGATAAAGCTTTGGGACTTCTAAAGAGGAAACAATTATTTCTGGTATTGAACATTTCCCTTTTACTTCAGCCAGGTTTGGGCGTGACAATGTCTTTGCCTTAATGCACCAGTCAGCCTCATTCTTTGAAAGCTCAGATATTGCAGCTGTATCAGCTGGTATTTCTAGAATGAAGTGTGCTTCGACTGGAAACTGCCAGCTTCTGATGGCCTGTTAGAAGCAGGTCAGAGTGGTTTGTTCCTTCCTGTGGAGTGGAAGGAAGCTGGTGTACTGATGGTTTTCAAGGACACTTTTCTTTGTTCACTTCTGAGCTGCTGTTCTGATGGTCTATGGAGTTAGTGGTTTAAGCATCTGTGTAAATGGTATGCTTTTCTGAAGTTAACACACCAACTTCAGTGTGATCTGATTTCTTTTCTGTGTAGTGTGGGTAGCATTTATGTAGCTGGAAGTAAAGAAATCCACAATATATACGTTTTTAAACAATTTGACTGTGACAGTTCCATTAAAGGCACTTTAAAGGCTGCACCAGTCACAATAGCAACGGAGTCTGGGTCAGGAAGGAAGGGCTTCTGCAGTTCTTTTCTGCATTGCAGAAAGTTCCTCAGTGCAGAAGTAAAATGTCTTGCTCGCAGTTAGGCTGCAGTTGTCTTGACTACTTTTCAGAGTCAGCTCGAGCTGGAGATTAACCAGCATATTGTTCATTTCATCTGAAGGTTATAACTGTAAACTAAATGTCAAACTATACTAACATAGCTGCTGACTTTTGATGTTTTCTGTGCATGCTATCATCACATGTAATATGTTTGGTCATAATACCTAAATATTACGTTTGTCACTGCTGACTCTTCCAAATAGGCTGTGGATTTTTTTTTTATCTATTACTGGAACTTAGAAAACCAAGCTAGAATTCAACACAGATCAAAAATCTTTAGGAGAAGAAATAAATCTCGGAACAGCAGAAGATGAATTGTGTTGATATAGTTACCTTTTAGAAACTAAATGTATTTGAGGGCCACTAGTTCTGTGCCTTTTGATTTTGAAACTTTGAGTAGGTTAGAGATGTTGATGCTGTTGTTTGATTGAAAGTACAGTGCAGCACTGCTATGTACTGTGTGGTTGCTTTCAGCATTTGCCTCAGGGTATCACTGTCTTCATAGGGTACCTTCTCTTGAAGGAAATGCAGTTTTGTGTGTTAAAGGTAGAAAATGATTTCTTGGAGAAGCGAACTCTTTGGCAATTGCATCTTGCTGCACTGTAGGTTTTCTGTCTCTATATTAGTTGTCCAACAGTTGAATCTTTTTGGTGCATGTAAATTAATGTAGATAAACAGATGGGAGATCATGCCTTGGCATTGTGGTAGGTAGTTCTAAAAATGAGCCACACATTTGTAGCAGAGATACAAGAGTCCAGCATCATGCAAAGAAAAAAGGAAGAAAAGCTGCTGGAGAAAATGTATAATAATTAGGGGGGGGAAAAAAAAGGAATCATAAGTTTGTGAATCATCTTGACAGACCAAGAGGTTTTAAAAGCTGTGGTCTCATCGTGCTTTTCTCTTTTGCATATCACCATATCTATTTGCCCTAACCTTGCAGTCTAATGGAAGATGAAAGCAAAAATTTGAAAGCTTTCTTCCTTGAAGTTTGGCAGACCTTTTCTAACAGCCTGCCTGTTAACAACACTTCTCAGGCAAAGGCTTTTTCAATCATTGAAGCTGAAAACGAAGAATTCACCTTGAGTTATCTTTTTGAAGCGTTTCCTAAGTAGCAATATTCTTACAAACAAATAGCTCATCTGGTTACCTTAGGTCACTACTATCTAGGTGTCCCTCCGTTGGTGGGCATTGATTGAGAAGTTAGTTGCTACTAGTTTGTGGTAGTTATGGCCCATATTTGTGGCAAAGGGTTGGTCCTTCTTTTTCAACTACTCAAACTATTTCTAATAGGAGAGAAAAGAGAGAATCTAAAAGGCAGAATGTTCATCGCTGCAATTATTTCTTTTTCTCTATAATTACTTCAGTTTTAGAAGAAACTACTGTGGGTCTTCCATCTAGTAAGCCTTAATTGCCTTTGCTCTGTGCAAATTAGTATTTTCCTTAAAAAGGCAACGAAATACAAGAATAGCAGGTGATGTACTGAGCTGCTTATGTTCTTTGCTTGAAAATTAAATGCTAGTCCCTGTAATGAGGCTATTTTCATTAAAGGAAAAATAAAACTGAGAGCATGGCATAGGTCTTATTTATATTTTTGTAGTTCATAAATTCAGGTGAAACAAAAATGTGAAAATTTTCCGTGAGTTTACCAAGATTTTAATGGAACACTTGGTTGAGAAACATCTGGAAAACAACCTGGAATATGGAAAAGATGGATTAAGAGAATCCATGCTGTGTGGCTTTGGAAAGTGGAAGAGGCAGCTGAGTCAGTGGAAATGTGAAGAAGAGATGAACCTTGGAAATACCGGAACAGAGCAATGTCTAATACTTACATTCCCTCTGATTTTTATATCGATGATTGTGATATGCACAATTTTCTTCTTTCCTGAATCAGTCCTGGTATGAACTACTAAAGCTAGTCACCTACTTGTCCTTGATTAAAAAATAAATAAATAAATAAAATTAAGTACCCGAAGAGTTCCAGTCTGGACTGTTCTGTTTGGCGTGATGGTAAGTTTTGCACTGTAACAAACAAACAAAAAAACCCCACAGTGTTCTGCCAACTCTGTAGCTGAGTCAATGGTTTTCATAGATAGTTTTGATGGTAGCACTTACCCCTTGAATACTAACTTATTTGAAGTTATTTCTTTTGGATAAAGAAAAGATCAGACAGATCATCAGTTAGTCTATAATAGCCCCAGAGCAGTTTTCTATCTCAAGCCCTCTTGCTATGCATTTGGATGAACTTGATTGCAGGTCAACTTTTAAATTGCCATGAAAAGCTGAAATGCCTTGATTCCTACTGTATTTTTTACATTTTTATAAATTAAATTCTCTCTGCTTCTTAAAATTCTCTTCAGTGCTTTTGGCCAATTTAAAATAGCAATTCATTTCGTTTTTCAGCACTTATTTAAGCTTTGGTTACTCTTATTTGTATTTTGTGTTATAGTAGTTTTGGTGTAATCTGTATTTCAGTTCTTTTAACAATTTTCACTGACCATTGCATTCAGCCTCTGAAAACTTAACAATGATTTAGAGAATGCTGTTGAACAGAGACAGTGCACAGGGAAGGATTTGTAGAGACTGTTCAGTGTATGTGATACTAGTTGCAGAAAGGACCTCTTTATTTTCTGCTGTAGAATATAGAATTGGTAAAGAGGTACTGTTGAGGTACCAAGCTGAAAGGAGGATGTTTTGAAATAATCTGCTTATATGTTACATATGGTTCTTTTGTTTTGCTTTTCAGAGGGCAGATGATCTCAGGTGAAGACTGTGAATTTATTCAAAGATTTGAACAGAAAAGAAATCCAGAGGAGAAACAGGAGCTGTTGCAAACAGAAGGCAATCAAGTAACTTTCTTTTCTTTTAATAATTTTAAGGTTGACAATACAGTTGAGATGTTATGGAAGAAGTATAAAATCAGTATGAAAAGATATGAGTTTTTTTTTCTGCTAGATATATGCTTAGCATTCATTTACTCACCTGATGTGTTATTAATTGTTGTCTGACTTTGAAGGACTATGTGAGGTGAGCTAGCTTAAGCTTACGTAGTTGTGTTTACTCATACTTGACTCTCTCATTTTTGAGCTCTTCTTGTCTTGCAGTTTAATGGTGGGAGCTACTACCAGTGACACTTTTGCTTAATTAGCTGAGCAGTTATAATGTAATTCCAGCTCACTGACCACTAAGGTGAATTAAGATATTTAAACTCAGGTGTCTAGTGTCATTTTCAGCAATGTAAGATGAGAGAACTGTGTTAGAGAGAGATAATATAAGACTGATGAGTGACCCTTGCTATTTGTCTTGATACCCAATGCCAGGCAAGGTACCCTAAGATCCTTTGATGATATTTTAAGCAGTAGAATGTAAGCCTTAAAGTCAGAGATTCTAGCAAACATTGAGAAGACTGGGGCAGGCTGGAGAGAGGGTGAAAACTGGGGGATACACTGAAGACATCCAGCTTTCTGATTCTTTTTTCTACCTTAATTTTAGACTACTGTGTGTTGTGTTTTTTGTGTTTTTTTTTCCCAAGTTGTAGTCTTTGACAGTTATGTAATAGGTAATAATTTGCACAGTGACAAAAAACATATCTAGTGGATTTCATATGCCATGCTAATTATAGTGCAGCAGTTCAGAGCTCTGTGTGCCACGTGACAGAAAATTTTCTTGTAATGTATTGCCAAATGGTATCTCTGTCCCAATTAAGATGTTGGGATGCTCAGTGCCAATGTAAGACTTTACAGGATCTCATTAATTCACAATTTTACTTTATCAAAAGGAATGATGATGATTACTAATATTATTGTCTCTTATTTTCTAGTGTGCTAAAACATTTATAAACTTGATGACTCATATCTCCAAGGAACAGACAGTTCAGTACATTCTGACTATGGTTGATGATATGCTACAAGTAGGTCAATAACTTGTTTTATTTTTAAGTCTTTAAATGAATGTTAGGATGCTTACTGAAGTCTCCTTCAAGCCTCTACAGGTTTCATATTCTATGAAACTTGCAGATTTTATCTCTGGTAAGAAGTTAAATGTCAGAGCTAAAGTTGTAGGGGTAATTTAGTGTTGTATGTATATGTTCATATTATAAAAATAAATATGCATGTGTGTCTGCCAGTTCTCAACTCCATTTCTTGCAAAACTTGGATATTTGGAATGATTGGTGACCTCACCCATTTCCCAGCATGTTACTAGTCATATCTTATGTAGATAAAGTTGTTGAAGCTTTTCCTATGAAGGTATTATTTTGGCCACCCTTTGCAAGAAGACATAGTTCTTGCAGCTTTGGGTTTCCAGCATGTGTTATATACTTTAGGACAGTACATTCTGAAATACTACATAATTAGAATTGGAGTCTTATTTTTTGACTGAGAGCATATTGAAGTTGTTGTGCTTTCCTCCTTTCAGTCCTGTCTCCTCATAGCTGTTGTGAAGCAAACTCATATTTGATCATTTTAGCTGGACTTCATGTACCACAAGTGTGAGGACTAAGTGATTTGATTTAACTCATTTTTCATTAAACTAGTCATCACGGAGCTGAGGCCATTCACTTAGACACTATTTCTTATCGATGCAATGAGGAGCATGAATATTTGTCTCATGTTGAATGTTTTTATAGGCATCTTGTTGGTTTATTTTTTCTGCTCTCAATTTCTACAGGAAAATCATCAGCGTGTTTGTATCTTCTTTGATTATGCAAAACGTGGTAAAAACACTGCATGGTCCTACTTTCTGCCAATGTTGAATCGGCAGGATCTTTTCACTGTTCATATGGTAAGCTTTCAATACATCCATCTTGGTAGCTGCTACAGCAAAATGCTGTTTTAGAGTTTACCTTGGAGATTTTCGTGTCTGAAACTTGATCAACTGCTTAGACTGAGTTTTTCTCTTGCAGTCTGGTTGTGTCATTCTTAGTATAAGCTGCCCTTGACTACTTTTTAGAAGGAAAAGCTGTATTGTTGATGCTCATTACAATGGTTCGTAAACGTACTGGTGAAGGAACAGTGGTTAGTGTTGTGGTTGGCAAAAAGACCCCTACTCAGTCACTTGTCTGGCCTTGCCCAGTGAGATGGGGAGGTACTGGAAGGGTGAAAGTGAGAAAAATAGTAATTTGCCATAATGACAGTTCAGTAGATGAAGGTGGAGGTAGGAGGGAAGACAAAACAACGACAGAACAACATGAAACAGTGAATTATGGATTCAAGGATCTCAGAAGCATGGCAAACTAGAGATCTAGTATCTCACGTTTCAGAATGGAAGGGTTTTTCAAGTGTTCAGAAGTGGATTTGCCATATTTCAGCACAGAGATCGTTATACTCTCACTTGTACTCCTTCCAGCAAGCAGTGGTAGTGCTGCATATATCTGTATGCAGTACAGCGCAAAGGTGCATGAAATGGCCTTACCACTGCGTTGTGGAGCTGCAGGCAGGCAAACTGACCCTTGCCTCAGTAACTTCTTATTTAGACTGCTTCTTTTATATATAATATTCTTTGATCACAGTGATCTTTGAAATGGGCTCAAATATTTCTGCAGTATAGAGTTAGTCTGAAATAATTTGGAAAGGCTGCTATAGGAATACAGTCTTCTGTGTGTGTTCTTGCACCACAGACTTTGTGAATGAAAACTGAGCCTGGCAACATTTTTGCCTCAACTTCGTTATTAATTTTTGCATTTCCTTTTGCTTCCTGCTCTTATTTTTCTGGGCTGGAGTTTTCTTCCACCTTGAAAATTACTTACTTCAATTTAAGGGGAAAAAGAAAACCACATCATCTTGAATAGCTTGCAGCCATTAAGTGATTATGGCTTGTATCAGTGCAGAAGTAAGCATGCTTGTGTATCTTTTAGATCATTAAGTGTCATAGGGCTGATTCATTTCTGAGTGTAGTATCCTACAATGTTAGCCTGTTGAGAGACCCATTCTTCTTTGTAGCTTTTTGTGAGCTTTATGGCTACAGCTACCTGATAACATTCTGAAAATTTGCCTCTTACTAGGGAGTCAATGCAAAATAAAGCAGAGGAACCCAAGTTACTTGGAAGAGATATCCTTCTATGTAGTTTCAGGTGGATTTCTCTAGGGAGTCATCTTCTGTTTGATTTTGATTTCCAGATGTCCTCTAACACTAAATCCTGAAACTGTTGTTTGAGAATAATTTTACTGTATACTCTTTTAGGCAGCAAGAATTATTGCCAAACTGGCTGCTTGGGGGAGAGAACTTATGGAAGGCAGTGACTTGAATTACTATTTCAACTGGATTAAAACTCAGCTCAGTTCACAGGTAAAAGCCTACTTTTGCTTAAATGTTAGAATGACTTTGGAAAGACCAGGTCTTGAAATTTCAATTTAAAATCTTGAATAAAAAATAAACTTTTTTTTTTCTTTTTCTGTCGGTTAATGTTCATTCTCTTCTGGACGCTAAGAAGAAAGCATGAGATCTTTTTTTTCTCTTGGTATTGTTTTGTTTCTCATAGCTTGTTACTAGGAAGAAAAATCCCATGGCATCAGGAAGTGAACCTGCAAATGTGTTTCTGGTTTACTATACTAAGTCTTTTTAATTTTTTTATTTTCCCCTTGAAGCTAAATAAATTGTAATTTATTTGGACAGTATCTGTGTGGCGTTGGCTTAATGTGGATTGCTTACTGCTGGCTTGTCCTTCAGATATGAATCTTTCTCTTTTGAATTCGTTTTTTGAGATTTACCCAGTTTTTTACACCAGTCCTTATCAAAACCTAGTGATTTGTCAATCTCTATGGTAGTTTTGTAGCAGAAGTAGATTACAGAGAACAGGAAAACACAGTGCAGTATATTTATTGTGTATTTTTCAAATTGTGGGTTTGTTAAGAGTTTTATTTTTTATCTGGGAGAATCTTAAAGTTGGAATTTCTTCTAGAAAGGTTCAAGGGAACAGCAGTTAAATTCCAGAATAAAGATTGGCAAAAGTATTGAGTAAATCCACACTTAAACTGAAAAAAGTCATGATGGGGAGTTTCTGAAATGGCTATGTGATATTATCATAATATATTGAGCAGAAAAAGTATCTAGTAGTCTTAGCTTTTTATAACTAGAGGGGATGGGAGAATCAAAACAGTGTTGGAAATAACCCTTCTGTAAGAATGAAGGATGGCTCTTATTTTCACCTTCTGTATCTTTTTTGCTAGAAGCTACGTGGTACAGGGGGTTCTGTGGAAGCAGGAGCAGTCTCCACAAGTGATGTGAGTATTTCTTTAAAATTTATTTGGTATTTTAGGTGAATGATATCCACACCTCAGGTTAAGGTACGGAAGTGTCCTGGTGTCAACAGCAGAGAATGGAATTGGAACTGTATTACAGAGTGCCAGGTGATGGCGCCAAGGAATAAAAGTATTTTTGCAACATGGTTTTCACAGAAAATACTGGCAGTGGAAGTGTCTATTTTACAAGTTGGATTGGGTTGTTAAAAGCTGGGGATGTATCTAGCCTCCTCATTGTTATGACTTGAAAAAGGGATGGGCAATTAACTTAACATTTGCGCAACGCTGTTTAGCACTGGACTGTCTCACTAGTAGAAGACAAAGTATGAAGCTTATGACTCTTATAATGTGCAGAAGTTGAAAAGGCATATCAGATAGTATAGCAATCATCGTCCCTCGAATCTCTGTAGCATGAAATTACAAAGGGTGCTTTTGTAGCTATATTGCTGTTCATATTTGAGTAGCCTGAATTCAAGGGAGAGTAGATTATCATTTTCTCATCAGTATTCATTTATACTGAATGGCACGTAGCTATAATGAGTGTTGTGCTTAGAGATAAACTTTGGCAGTATAGCAAATGCAAGTGATCGTAACACTTGATTTTTGACTTTGTTGTGACACAGAGACAGTTTATTGTGGCTCTTGAATGTGGAGTAGAATTCAGTGTGGTCTTTTTTCCTTCTTGCAACATGAAAGTGTTCATAGTCTTTCAGAAGACTTAAATATGAACCTGAAATTTGTTTCTTTTAGAAAAGTAGTTATAGCTTTGAAGTGTTAGCCTCCTGTAGAGAAAAACCTTTTAAATTACTACCTGCCCAGAATTTAAAATAGTAAAGATGAAAGACTGCTATAAATCCCCATGAATGGGGTGTGGGAGGGGTGGAATTACAGTCTGAGCATGGAAGTTGAAGTATTTTAGTGTTTATGTGTAGTTCCACGTCCTACAGTGCTAGGCTTTGTTAGGTTCTGTCATGTGGCTGTATGGCATGTAATACCATTCATTATAGAGCTGTTAGCTATTCCCTTGGCTTAAAATCAGTATTGGTTGTGCTGTAGAGCTGAACAGATGTACCACTGTAAGGTCTCAAAGCAGCAGGACCCTAGGTGGATTAAGTTGGGCAAGTTTGCTGTTGACTTCATTGCAGTGTTTCTTAATTCAGATGCAGCTTGTGCAAGATTTTCAAGCAGGTCCTAATTTATTTAAAAGGAAATTAGGGATGCAGTTGTAACATTTTTAGGTAGGGAATGGTGTGTGGGGTTCATTATGAAATTTCAGTTATAATAGTGTTAGAACGCTTTTTGGATAAGCACTTTAAGAAGTTTGCTAATACGTAGGTTGGTAATGCAGATAAATTAACAGATTGTTTCAGGCAGACAGAATATTTGTGTGCTTATAGTTGCTTTATTTACATGAGTGAATATGCAGTGAAATAAATGTTTGTTTTGAATCTAGATGTCCAGACTCAGTTTTTACTCAAAGATCTTGATAAAGATGGATTCATTCTGTGATACTCATCAGATGTTGAGTTCTCCTTATTGTTTCTCTTCTTTTTGTGTGGGATTGCCAAATTTCCTTCTCCAGTAAACATTGGAAAATTTTGACCTTGTATTATGTGACTAATCTGTCGTGAGACTTTTGAGACACGTAATGAAGAAGGCTTATAGGAAAAAAATTTTATTTGTAGCGCGTCTGAGATATTTGTGAAGATAATACCAGAAATTGAGCATAGAGAGAATAAAATGCCACTATTGTAATACCTTGGGAGCCTTCTTTATGTTGACCAAAACCCATTTCTGAACTTCAGTTGATCGTATGTTACCACACAAAAAATGTGTGGTTTTAGTGATGAAAATCTGTTTAAACATTCAGTCTGTGATAGTTTGTATAGGAACCTGGTTGAAAGTGGAGTTCAGTGATGTATCTCTCAACCTTTTCCTGATGGGAAAGTTTTAGTCTTGATCTTCTTTTCTTAGCACAGTATAATGTGCTAAGATTTTAATGAATAGAGAAAAAATTAAAATGTAAGGCTGAAGTTTGACGATGATTTTGCATACTCATCTTCCTAATGGTATTTTTCTGTGTAAATGTACATCTCATTATGATGAGTGTGGCTAGGAGTTGAATGTGGGGAGAAATCAATCTTGATTGCTTTGGCTACGAGGACCTCCAGCAGACTTAACCAGGCTTGACTGGAAAACATATCAAAGTTTTTGAAGTTTACTCATAGAGTTGCAATTGATTCTGCAGATCAAATGGCTTTGGCACTATGATCAAACAGAACGTAGCCTACATTTGTGCTGAAAGAATGCATGTTCAAATGGGCTATTAAGATCTCTTTCTGTAATGATAAAATGATATTTCTTGCATAACACTTTTTTTCCTGCTCAGAACTCTTTTCTCTTTGCATTTTGCTTCTCAACTTTTGTTTTCATTTAATTTTATTATTAAATAGAAGGTTGTGAAATACTATAAGGGTGAGTCTTCTCAACTCTGAAATGTTGCTGAAGAAATGTGCGTTGAAGTCTGCTAGCAAGGCCTATTTTTGAAAACTAAGCTAGAACACTTAGCCTCTCTTGTAAGAAGTGATGTGTTCTTTTTTTCCCCTAGAGTTCCCAGTATGTACAGTGTGTTGCTGGATGCCTGCAGCTGATGCTTAGAGTCAATGAATATCGCTTTGCCTGGGTAGAAGCAGATGGGGTAAACTGGTGAGCATTTTTTTTCACCTTATAAGGGTATATGTGACCGTACGACAGCATATTCTCCAGTGACCTATTTTGGAATGGAATTCTCATAAAAAAAGACAGCATCTCTGAGTACAAAATCTGTTTGGAAACATTCATTTTTCTCTTTGACAGTAATGAAACTTGCAGATACAGGTACCAATGTGAGGCCTTGATACTATTATACTCTTCATGAAGAGCTGTTCAGTTAAGTAAAGCAAATTATAGCTGTTTGCCTTCAACAAGGACTGAAGAAATTAATTTCAGCTTGTTTTTGCTGCTTGTTCTTGCTGTTCATTTTGTAGTAGTTTGGTCTCAAAATATTTTTGAAGGGAGAAGATAATAACATGTCTTCAGCTAGATTTTTAGTACAAATTCTCTTCATAACGATCTGCATGAGGCTAAGATGTCACTCATTCTTTAAACTGTCTACACATAACTTTTCTACCGTGTGTATGTCTGTTGGAGACAGTGGCTGTACAGTTTGTTTTAAGAAAAAAATAACCTTGTACTCTGAATCAGAGAATGTTCTGAGTAGCTGATGAAATGAGGAATATGCTGGGTTCTGCACCTGAGATGGAGTAATGCCAGACACCGGAGTGGACTGGGAAGCAAGTGGCTGGGGAGAGCAGCTCAGCAGGAAGGGACCTGGTGGTGATGGCTGACAGCAGCTCATCATGAACCAGCAGTGTGTCCTGGCAGGCAGGAGGGCAAACTGCTTTTTGGGGTTCATTGAAGCACACCCATATGGTCAAAAAGAGGTGATTCTCCCACTGTGTTTAGTGCAGGTGTATCCAAAACTTAAATATGGTGTAGTTATTGTTTTTACAGTATAATAAGGATGTTAATGTCCTTGGAAGCATCCAGAGAAGGGCACTGAAGCTGCTAACAGGGTTGGATGGTGTATTCTGAGACAGGCCGAGGACATTGCTATCCAGGGTGTCCAGGGTGTTGAGGAAGAGGTCAAGAGGTGACCTAACTGCTCTTTGCAGTTCCCTGAGGAAGAGAAGCAGAGGGAGGCACCTGGCTCTGCTCCTGGGAACCGATGACAGCATGGAAATGGCACAAAGCTGTTCAAGGGGAGGGTCAGACTGGGAATTAGGAAATGTTTCTGTGCTGTGAGGGTGGCAAAACAGGGGAACAGTCTTCCTAGAGGGGTGGTTGATGCCCCGTGCCTGTGAGGGTTCCAGAGGCATTTGGACAATGCCCTTAATAACATGCTTTAACTTTTGGTTAACCTTCAAAGTCAAACACCTGAGCTAGGTGGTTTTGTAGGTGCTTTGTAACTAAGCTATTCTAAAGTGAAAGTTCAAAGGATGCTCGTATATGTCAAGATAATTTTATTGAAACAAACTTTCACTAAAGAAACTGATACAATAATAAACTATTAAAGTGTTACAATAATCTGCATTTCAGCAAATTTGAATTTCTCAATTTTGATGACAGTCTTGTACATATATTTTTTTAATTTGGTTAGCCTTTATTTGGAATTGACTTGTATCCTAGTTTTAACTGGGAGGGATTGAATTTTATTCCTACAAACTGGTATGGTGCAGTGGTTTGGATTTAGAATAATGCTGATAACACACAGGTGTTTTAGCTGTTGCTCAACAATACTTGCACCATGTCAGAGATTTTTCTGCCTCTCATACTGCCCTGCCAGTGAGGAACTGGGAGTGCACAAGGGCTGGGAGGGAAAGAAATGAGGACAGTTGGCCTCAACTGCCCAAAGGGGCATCCCAGACCATAAGTCATCATGCTGAAGAGCAAAACAGAGGGAAGTCAGCTGGGGGAGCTGCTGATACTTGGGAACTGAGCAGGCATCAGTAAGAGGATTATGAGCAATTGCACTGTGCACAGCCTGCTTTGTATGTTTCTTTTATATACATATTTTATATGTATAAAAGAAAAAAATAGAATAGAGTTATCTATTATAATTATTTTCCCTTCACTTTCTGTCCTACTAAACTGTCTTGATGTCAGTCCATGGGTTTTACCTTTCTTTTTCCAATCCTAACCCCCGTCCCAATGAGGGGGAGTGGGTGAACGACTGCCTGCTGGGTTAAACCACAACAGCTTCTAAATGGCTTGTTTCATAAGCTCAGCTGAACAAAGTTATGCAAAAACTTCTTTTCCTTGTGAGTCCTGTGATACTTTTCCAGTTGTATCTGTGTATGTATCCCACCTCATATATGCTATCCCTGTCACTAGTTAACACGTGAGTTTTCAGAAGTTACTATTTCCATTCATTTCAGATGCTCACAAGTAGAAACAGAATAATGGGAAGAAATTGAATCTGTAGATTTTGTTCTGCCGTAATATTCCTCTTTCTTAACTTGGAAAAGCAGCTCTGTTTCTCCTAGAATCACAAATAATGTTCTAAACTTGCTACTGGTAAAAGAATTGCAGTGAACTTAAATGAATGCAATGCCACAGTAGTTCACATTGGAAAAGCTTCTTCATGGCAGAGGAAGAGATATAATTGTATTTTCAAAAGATGGCTTTCTGAGCAAGCTGCTTTTACGATGGCAAATACTGGTGCAGGATGCTGTGAAGTGTTGTATACTTAGCTGTTTTCAAAAAGTTCCTGTAAAACATTACTCGTCTCTGGGTATAAAAGTGCAGTGTATGCAATTTTTATTTGAATTTATTTAAATTTTTCAGTATCATGGGCGTCTTGAGCAACAAATGCGGCTTCCAGCTTCAGTATCAGATGATTTTCTGTGTGTGGCTGCTGGCATTTAGCCCTCAAATGTGTGAATATCTACGTCGGTATAATATTGTTCCAGTGCTGTCAGATATTCTTCAGGAATCAGTCAAAGAGAAAGTAACTAGAATCATCCTTGCAGCATTTCGGGTGAGTGTGGGACTGCAATTGCACTGTACTCATCTCTCAGTTGATTAGATATGATATCTAATCTAATATGCTGATGATGTATAGCTGTTTCTGTTAAGCATTATCAGGTGTCTTGGACTGAATGCTTAATTATCCCACTTTTTATGTTAGCTGAGCTTTGATTCAGATAGTAGATATGCTTTTACAGGTATAAATGTTTCCTATTCAGTGTTGTCTTAAAATAAGGTTGACAAAAATTCTGTTAGTGTAGGCACTAGTAGTTTGCCATCTTTAGTTCATGGTTTTATGCACTAGTGCTAATCTGAAAGACTGGAGTTTACTAACAGTACATTTTTGCCTTATGGATCAATTAAAACGGAAAATATTGAAAATAAAACATGAATTGAAATATTATTTTAACCAGGTATCTCTTTAGCTGACTGATTTGGATTTTATCAACTAGTCCAAAAATCTTTTCGTGCTCGTTCTGTTAATATGGATGAGGATCTATGTAAGAGTGCTTAGTTGTGTCTGCATTACCTGAAGTTCTCAGGTCTTATTTAAGTTAATTTGGAATGACTAAGTCCTGAGGCTGAATGATTTCATTTTGTGAGAATACAAGTTAGTGTTTATAGCTGTTAAATGTGCATGTATACATAGTTTTATGTTCGTGCTTCTTAAGTATCTTCTTTGCAATACTGGACTACTTATAAAAACAACTTCTAATCCTTGTGCCCTGAGTAGGAGATATAGATTTTGGATACTGTTTGTTTCTCTGGATGCTTATTGTGTTCTAGTAGTAGGTGTTGAAAGCAAATTTGGATGAAATCGTTGCTTACTGACTTGTTGAGCAACAGCAACTAGTTGTGTGAAGGTGCTTTATCTGTGACTTAAATGGGCTTGGTAACCAAAAACATCTGCCACATTGAAAAACTTCTGGATAAGGTAGGTCATAGAATGGCCTGGGCTGAAAAGGACCTCAGAGATCATCTAGTTTCAACCCCCTGGCTATGGGCAGTCACCAACCACTAGAGCAGGCTGCCCAGAGCCACATCCAGCCTTTCCTTGAACCCCTCCAGGGATGGAGAATCTACAACTGCTCTGGGCAACCTGTTCCAGTGCATCACCACCCTCTGGGTGAAAAACTTCCTCCTAAATCTCTGAGTTTAGAACCATTCCCCCTTTTCCTATTGCTATCAACCCATGTAAACAGTTGTTCCCCTTCTGTTTATATGCTTCCTTCAAGTGTTGGAAGGCTCTCCCTGCAGCTTTCTCCAAGCTCAGTTCCTTTAGCCTTTCTTCATAGGAGAGATGCTCCAGCCCTCTGATCATCTTAGTGGCCCTCCTCTGGGCCTGTTTCGAGAGTGCTGTGTGTTTCATGTGTTGAGGGCTGGATAGGGCCACTACAGGTTCACGTAGACCCACTTCTCCAGCCTGTCCATGTCCCTCTGGATTGCTTCCCTTCCCTCCAGTGTATCAACTGCACTGCTCAGCTTGGTTTTGTCTGCAAACTTGCTGAGGGTGCACTCAATTCCATCATCTGTGTCATTGAGGAAGAGCACTGGACCCAGAACTGATCTTTGGGGGACGCCACTCATGGCCAGCCTCCACCCTGATGTAGAAATGTTCAATACAACCCTTTGATTGTGACCAGCCAACCACTTCTTAATCCATCAGTCCATCTTTCAAATCCATACCTCTGTAGTTTAGAGAGAAGGATGTGGTGAGGGACCATGTCAAAGGCTTTGCAGAAGTCCAGGTTGATGACATCTGCTGCCCTTCCCCTCTCCATCAGTGCCATCACTCCCTCATATAAGGCCACCGGATTGGTCAGGCAAGATCTGCCCTTGGTGAAGCCATGTGACTGTCTTGGATCACCTTGTGTCTCCTGTGTGCCTTAACGTGGTAACCAGGAGGATCTGTTCCATGATTTTCCCAGGCACAGAGGTGAGGCACACTAGCCTGTAGTTCTCTGGGTCATCCTTACTTTCTTTCTTAAAAATGGGAGTAATGTTTCCCTTTTTCCAGACACAAGTTGTGATTTTTTTTTTTTTCTTCATCTTTTGCCAAGTTCAGCTCCATCTGTGCCTTGGCTTTCCTGATCTTATCTCCACACATGTGGACAATGTCTTTGTATTCTTCCCAGGCTACACAAGCCTACTTCCACTTCCTGTAGGTCTCTCTTTTCCCTCAGTTTAAGCTGCAGGTCCTTGCTCTGCCACTCTAGTCGCCCACCTCCTCTGCTCAATTTCTTCTGCAGGGGGATGGAGAGCTCTTGTGCTTGCGGAAGGGCATCCTTAAAGAGCTTCCAGCTCTTTTCTGTTCCTATGCCCCTAAGGGCAATTTCCCTCAGAAACTGGGTTTTAGTGTTAGGGTTAAGCAAGCTAGCTTTAAAATTCAAATCAAGGGACTCAGCAGTTTGTATTCAACTTCCAATTCTTGCAATCATAAAAAGCAAGAGAAATAATCGCTAGTTCTTGGTGTATTTTGCAAGCAGAGGCAAAAGTCAAGGCAAGTTCTTTTTTAATAAATATTGAGAAAGGGTAAGACGATTATGTTACAAACTTCAGGGAAATTTACTTGGTGGCTTTCCCAACATTGAAGAGTAGCATTGGCATGAGAAGGAGGCTATAAGGTGGGAGTCAGGGAATACTGATCAGAAGTTAAGGCATCAGAGCCGTGAGTTCTGTGGTGATATTAAAATAGGTAGTGGAGGTAAAATAGACCTCTGTGAGAGGCTGCAGTTGTTTGGGGGAAGAGGGGGTTGGAAGAACGTGACTTGTGGAAAGAGCTGGGCTTGATGATTTCTTTAAAAAACATGCCTGCCACCCACGCGACACTGAAGGCATGCTGTGAGCCTTTTCAACTTGCATACGTTTTCTCTACCATCTGATTTCTTCCTAACTTGATCTGTTTCACCTCTTTGGTAAGTTAATTATATGAAGTGTGATTTTTTTTTTTTTTTTCTTCTTGTGAAGCAGCAGACATTGTCTACATTGGTCTAATTGCTTTCTCTGTTTACTTATTCAATGTTTTCTTTTTTATTTTCACGTGTATTTCATTTTATTTTATGCTACCTCTTTTGGCTTTAACTCATTTTCTACCTTAAGACTCTATATCACTGTGAACAGACTGATCCATTCTATTTAGTCTGTGTTTCTGTTTTTATGTTCCTAGTATATCCTTACAATTTCACTATGAAAAGCTTGCAAACGTCTCTTTGGTATGACTTATGTAATAGTATTTTGAGTAGCTTTCTATGCATGTCTGTCTCATAAATAACTAGGAGTTTGGTTTTTTTGGAAACTTTTTCCTACCTGTTCCTTGAACTTCTTAGGTTTTGTGATCTTTTAAGCACTGCGATTTGTTCTTTTGTTAGCACTTACAACTCTCAGTAGGTAATTCAGCATTTCTTTCTGTAAATTATCTTCACTTACTGAAATAGAAATGCTTTTTTCTTTTTTTTCCACATTAATGGCTGTGTAGAATTAACTTTAAAAGCAGTAATTTGACTTATTTTTAAATAAGAATTTTTTAACATCCATTTGCAGTGTTCTGTCTTACTTAGTAATAATGTAAGTGTAGAGGTTCTGGGGCATGAACAGAAGTGCAGTCCAATTCCTTCTGCGTGATTGCATGGGTTACTTCAGGTAGATATTAAGACTTATTTATATGAACACATGTCCTTTTCTTAAGGGCCTAATCTTTTCTGTGGATTTCGTGCTGTACCAGAAAGTGTAGGTGGCTAGCTCTGAACAGTATAATCTGAAGCTGGTTGGCTAGAAATGTAATGAATAAATAACATTGGAACTAGCCTATTATATTCTGTGGCTGTAATTCCAGCAATAAGCCTGTCTTTGTATGAAGCTAGCTAGTTGGAATGTTCCCAAATGCAAAAGCAGCTGATCTAATCTAGATACTAGCTCTTGAGTTAGAAGGCTACAGTCTTTTAGAGGCTCTCTTGCTTTATGCTGTTGCTGTATGGAAAACTAAGGTGACAATCCCAGATGAAAGCAGTTGTTTACAGCTGAGGCTCTGGGATTTGGGCTATTTCATTGTGTCCTTTACTTTTTCTTTGAGTAGTCTCCTAGTCAGTCCTGTTTGACATGGAGAATGATCAAAACAGGTAGAGGAATGCTTCTCTATGGTTAAGGTAGCGTACCATTTAGGAGGATGGTGGTCAAAGTGACCCAAGCTTGAATGCAGTGTTATTTGTGCTGTTCAGCATGTATGTTTGCATTACTTTTACCTTGTAAGCAAGAGCCTTGATCGATTTATTGTTATTCTTGATTTGCAATAGTAATAAATACGAGTACTCCTATGTAGTATGGTCAGACCTGGGCAGCTTGCGCTGCTAAATATAGATGCAAAGCAGCTACTATTTGGTAGTTGTACTTCTTCGGAGACAGTGTTCCAGGAAGTGCTCAATCCTGCTTAATGGTTACTATTTAAAATATGTGAATGAAAATTTATTAATCATTTTGGTCTTCTAAAATGGTCTGTTCTTAAAAATAAAAATCAACCTTTTATTCTCTAGAATTTGCTGGAGAAATCTACTGAGAGAGAAACTCGCCAAGAGTACGCTCTTGCCATGATTCAGTGTAAAGTTTTAAAGCAGCTGGAAAATTTGGATCAGCAAAAATACGATGATGAGGACATAAGTGAAGATATCAAGTTTCTACTGGACAAGCTTGGTGAAAGCGTGCAGGACCTTAGGTATGTTTTGAAGTGTGAACATTTTTTCAAAAGCACAATCCAATAAATGTCGGTTAAAAACCTTTTATTTTCTTTTTTTAAAAAGCTGTATAATATATGTAATTACAGGTCTTAAATTATGGCTGATTGCGTGTGTACAGAGATTCTGGTTATTTGTTTTTTCCTATTCAAATAAGTATTGGCTGAACACAATCTTCACTCATGGATATGTGATCTTCATAACTGATAAACTTTACACAAACAGCTTCACAAGGACTTTATAGGATTTCCCAGTTTATGCTAAAGGCTGCTGAATTAGTATATGTTTTGCTATCCATTTTAACTCAGAATTTTGATAGTGCTGATGTAGTTCTTGTGCATAAATTGAACTGCACTGTAGTTCATATCAATGGTTTTATTGTATGAAAGGCAAGGATAAGGATCTTTGCTTGGGGAAATCAAATGTAGCAGTTTTGCGTGAGTTCTAGAGTTGTGTGGGATTTTTTTTCCAGGCTCTCCAGGAATCCTACTTTGAGATGGGTAGAGGGGTTTGTTTGAAGACAACTTTCTCTTACTTCATGGGTTTTTTTTGTTGCTTTTCTTTTTTTTTTTTTTTTTTTTTTTTTTTTTTTCAGTAGTGCTGAACTCTTGAGACATGGAGCACTTGTAATGCTCTGCAGAAAGCAGTCCTCTAGATGTGTCAAGTGTGTCACAACAAATTGTGCTCCAATTTTCAGGCTTTGGCACGCAATTCAAACTCCATGGAAGCATAGCTAATATTTCATTCAGGTCTTTTGTGCTGCAGCTCCTTCGATGAATACAGTTCTGAGCTCAAGTCAGGAAGGCTGGAGTGGAGTCCCGTACACAAGTCTGAGAAATTTTGGCGGGAGAATGCTGTAAGATTAAATGAGAAGAATTATGAACTACTCAAGTAAGTTTTCAGTTCTTGAATCGTGTGATTATTTAATTCAACAGTTAAATGAACTTGTATCCACTTGATTTCAACATGAGTGTCTAGAATGAGAGCAAGTCAGAGCGTCCAGCTGTTACTGGAATGGATGGTCATTTTTGGTCTTTTTTGCTTATAACGTATGGTACTTTTTAAAACTTATTTTCAAATGCTGAATTGTTTATTTGTTTTCTACTGGTCAAAATGTCTTGATAATAGTTAAGCTAGAAACGTATTCGCATAAATGTGTACAGTGGAATCCTGTAATGCTTTCATTTGGAAAGCAGGTATATACCTTAATCTTAATTTTTTGTTGTGTTCACTCAAACCAGTGGCAACATTTCTCTTGAATAACTAGGTGTTAAAAGCTATGATAGTGTTTCAAGGGAAATGAAACTTACTGTATGATATTATTTTCCTGCATCTGCCATTCTGCTCGTCTTCTAGTTCTTATATACTTTAACTACTGTTGAGTGTACTGCTCTTTCTGTCTTCCATCACTGCTGACTTCTTATGCAGGTGATACCTGGGCTTTTTTTGCTCAACAGTTTTGTATAAATCCTTTACCATCCTTTGATTAGTGTAATACTTCAAGTTTCTGCTCATTCATCTTGTCCAGATTGTTTAGTCTTCAAATGCAAACTTCATCTGTCACTTTCCAGTCTTTAGAAAGTGGCTGTGATATTTAAAGAAAAAAAAAGGTAAAATTATTTCAATTGAATTTTTTTAATTTCAACTTGTTAGTGACTTGCTGTCATTAGAACACATTTGTCACCTCACTGATGATGTGGGCGAGTCTAATTTTAATGTTTAACATTTTAAAACATTACCTAGTCTTTGTATGCCTCTTTTTTTTTTCCCCTCCTTCTCATTACTGGGTAGTTAAGTGTTTACTGGTGGCCTGTTTTCCACTAAAAGTGATGGGACTTACCAAATGATACCAATAGAATGAGTTGAGAATTTTACTTCTTCCAGCTCTGTATTTCTTGTTGTTAACAAAATAACTGATACACGAAAAGGGGATTGATTGCCAAGCATTACTGCTATCTTCACAGTCTTTATCAGGCCAGAGCTACTCTTCAGACCATAACAGTTCACTAAGTAATGATTGTTTTTGAGATAAACATAGTGATCTTGGATTGTGAGTTCACTGCTATACAGACCACATGACTCATACTGTAGGCTGTTTTTCTCTCAACTGCTGGAATGCCTTCTCGTTTTTAAATGCCACTGCATAACAGTATTCTATGTAAATTTCTGTGCTGAGCTGAGGAAGGCTGCTGTTGTAAGGTGTAGGGAGGATAGGGAGGAACAGGGTTGAGGAAAGGCTGATTGATAGCATTCTTGATGTAGCCCCCTGCTTTGTCATTAGCAATGGAGTCTTGTAGGTTCCTAAATCCATAGTTCAGGATCCTGAGTTCAGGAGCTGGGAACAGCATGCAAATGTGACTGGGGTCTACTGAGTAACAGGAGCAGCAGAGGCAGATACCTTGTGTGCTTAGTTTTTGAGTCCTCTCTATTTTAATGCATACAGTTGATAAGTACAGCTTCCCTGAACTCTAAACTGGTGGTTTTGAAAGCCGCATATTCAAATGTGGAGGCATTCGTAAATCTTTCTATAGTTACTTGTAGGCGTGGCTTACTAGAGGGAATTTAGTGAATGCTTTTAATAATTTTGTTATGAAGGCAGGGTGGTATTTGGAAAAAAAAATGCTGTTTGTGTGACCTTCAGAATGTCATTTTGTGGTTGCAGACTTGGTTCTAAGCTCATGACATAACTACCGAGGAAAGCTATACAAACAAACATAACAACAACAAAAACAAAAACAAACAAACAAAAACAAAAACAGCAATAAAGCTGGGGCTTCTTGGTTTTAAATCCTTTCCTAGAATCCTGACAAAACTTCTGGAGGTTTCTGATGACCCCCAGGTGCTTGCTGTAGCTGCTCACGATGTGGGAGAATACGTGCGGCACTATCCCCGTGGGAAACGGTAAGAGAAAAACCAGTATGCATTGGTGTATGTCAGTGTGCTTCTTGACACTGGGACGGAGTGTATGTTTGACTTTTCTCTTGTACCTTGTTCTCTTGTTTCTTTTTCTCTTGTATTAAAATAGTCTACAAAGGGATTGTAGGCTGTTGCTTAAGGGTAATTTTAATTGAAAATGCTATGTATTGTAAACGTAGCAAAATATGCAGACTTTCTTTTGTTTTACTTTTAAAAACTACAGGCAAATAAGTTACTAGCTGGATAATTTTATCTCTAAAGAAAAGAGACTACTGAAGCAGAAAGAGGCCTCTTGGTTTTGCAGGAGTCATGTTTGTCTGTCAGTCGGTCACCCAAAGGGACATGTGACAGTTTCTGCAGCAAAGAAGCTGTTTCTGTATGGAGTTTAACTGGAAGGTTGGATGTGGCTTTCTAGGCTAGCAAGAAATGTCACAAATATGTCTTTTGCATACTGCTGGACATGATTCTACTAATGTCAAGATAGGAGAACAACACTGCTAGAAAGACTTGGTCATTCTAGAAAGACTCCTATGCCTCATAAATCTTGAAAGCAGTTTGAACTGAAGATTTTTAGATTATTGGAGCAAATTAACTGTTTCTTACACGTCTACTAAGAAAGATCAGAGGTGTTCAGTATACTGCTTGTACTTAGCAGTGCTGTATGCTTTCCAAATAGCTCCCGTGCCTTCCAAAGAGATTTATGACAAGTAGTATTTCAAGTGGAGGTGATGTCTGCTCATGTTGAAACTCATGCTACTGCCTTCAAGGAAGCAAAGCTGACAAATTAATAGAGAATACTGCTTCAAGCTGCCCTAAAAATTCTTCAGTATGTTTCTTTTAAGGAAATTTGTTGTAATCTGGTTTATTCTTAAGCATGACTTAAGCAATTATAGGACTAAAGGATTAAAAAAGTTAATGGCTATGTGTCTGTTCTCACAAGTCCATTTCTTAATGCAGTGGTTTTTTGTGTACAGCTATTTATTACTCCCATGCTGGGCTGGTGTTTCACGCTTTTTTTGCTTGTATGAGTTGCTCTGAGAAGGGATGCTGTTCATTGGTTTAGAAGAAAGAATTCAAATGTCTTACAGATTGTTTTTCTCTAAGTGTTCCTTATCTCTTAAATGGATCATTCTTAAGCCTTCAAAGCTGGTTTCAGCAGTTAATTAGAACCTGAAATTTCATGAGTTTACCTCCTGCATATAGCTGAGACTCAGTTCAAGTTCTCTCTACATTTCCACTTTGTATGATGAAATAAAAAGTGTCTTCTCAAGGCAACACTGAGTTCTTTAGCAAGTTGGGTAAAGTAAATGACCCTTTTGGTGAAAAAGGTCATTGCTTGATGGTTTAAAAATGATGGAAGTAGGTAGTGGATAGCAAACTTTCTTCTGTTGTTGTAAATTCTTTATTAAATAAAAAGTAACTTGTTCAGTAGGTTGTGTGAGAAATTTTCATTGGCATCATATCAAATGAGTAGTATGTGTTAGTGTAGGGTGAATAACCCAAAAGAGTGGTACTCAGAAAGAATAGTGAAGAGGATGGTGTATTTTGTCAGGCTTATATGGATGGTACACAGACAACTGGGGAATAAAGAGGGACTCACCTTTTCCAGACGGTTGAGGTTTGACAATATCTCCACGGGGGAGGGATCTCCAACAAGAGATCCTTCCTCAGAGGTGGTCAGTCCTTAAATGGGGTCTGGGGGAGGTGGAGCCAGACTCCACTCCTTCCAGTCACACACGTACATTGCCTTCACCTGTGCTCCTGCGGCTGACTCAGTGCTTGCCTCAGGTGATCAATCAGTGGTTCAGGCCCTGATTCAGCAGTTCCCAAACAGTTAGGGCTAAAATAAATAATAAAATGCCTTTAATGAAATACCTATAATAGCTGATTATGTTCAAGGCATTTACATTTAAAGTAGTTGGATAGGATAACTACCCAGAAGCTTGATGTAAGGTGGGAAAAAACTTACTCTTCTCTCTTTCAGAGTGATTGAACAACTTGGTGGTAAACAGCTGGTAATGAACCATATGCATCATGAAGACCAACAAGTTCGTTATAATGCACTGCTGGCTGTGCAGAAGCTGATGGTTCACAACTGGTATGTAAAGTTTCTTTAACGGTACAAAATGTTGGGCTAGAAGAGATACCAGTGTGTTTGCTTGTATGGAGCAGGAATCAAATTTTCACGTGGTGAAGCTGCAATCATTAAATGGTAGAATAATATGGATATTAGGACAGTGTTTTTCTGAGAGTGTTGTCAGACACTGGAACGGGCAATCCAGGGAGGTCACAGCCGCAAGCTGCCAGTGTTCAGGAAGTGCTATAACAGTGCTCTTTGACACAGGGCAACTCAAAAATATGCATTGTATGTGGAGCTAAGGAAAGGACCTAATTCTTCTGAGTCCATTCCAAATGAAGATATTCTGTGGTTCTATGATGCTAGTGGTTAAGATTGTAGCTACATTTTCTATGCTTTTATGATAGTTGAGTTGAGTAGCTTGACCTTATGGAACTGAAGTAATTCAGTAACTTGCTTACTTGAACGTAATGCTTACCATGAGCTGCAGTTCAGGCTTGCAAAATTGTAAAGTCATGAAAGTGGTAACAGTATGTTTGGCATCCTAACCAACTTAGTAGTCTCATCTGAATGAAATGGTAGATGGTTGTAGTTATGAGTTGGTATTTCAAATGCTATAGTAGCAGTTGTTTTGCAAAGTGCATGTCTGACCAGTCTTGTACTGTTCATTGCTCTAATCTTTTCTACCACACTACTCTAGGATTATCCTGTTTCCATTTTAAGACGTGTACTTTAAATTTTTCTTGAGCCTCCTGAAGCAACAAGAACTTGTGGGTTGCTTCATTAGCTGAAGTTGAAAATCATTCACTTGTTTCTTTCATCACCTGCCCAGAATGGTATTTGAAGGGGATGCTTTTCCTTTCATTGTTTCTTGACTAGTTCTCTAACGAAGCTCCAAAAATCTTGAATTCTGCTGTAGAAATGGCTGGTGGGTTATACTGCAATTCCAGCTATGAGACAACAGGACCTTTACAGATAAAGTTGTGAAGGACTGACATTTTGAAGCACTTCACATAACTTCAGTATAACCTGTCATATTGATTAAGTATGCTAACTGTACCTAATTTTTATTTCTAAAACTAAAATGTTGGTTCTTTGAAGTACCTATAATTTCTGTCAGATATTTTGGGCTTTTTTTGCTGCTTATATGTTTTGGTTTTCAGAATGCTGAATAATGATGATGCTAACAGTGTGAAAGTGGTAGGGGAAGAAGGTTTACCAGGCAAGTTCTGGCAGCTACTTTAAGTGATCTGCTCTCTGTAGAAAGTAGGCTATCAAGGGTGACTAAAGCCTCCTGATTCCATTCCTCACAATATGTATTTCCTATTAAATAATGCTAATTTTACCCCTTTCTTTCTAAATTGCTTGATTTTCTAACTCACGTACTTCTAACAACATTCATATTGTCTTGTTTCCCTCTTTCATACCATGACACCTTATCTAACAGAGAAACGCAAGTTTAAATTATATAGAGTGAATGTCCTCTATCTGTAAGGAGGACTTTGACAAATCATGTTCCTTTTCTGTATGTGTGGAGTTAGGAACTAAATGTGTGGTGAGTCCCAACCTAATTAGGGAACAGACTGGTACATTGCACTCCACCCTGCTTCTCAGTTTAGTGACACCAAAACAACATAAAATAAAAAGAATATGAGATGTTCTTGGTGTCATACATTCTCTGTTCATACATAGAGATTACAGTGTGCAAGGCCTAGTTACTGAATTTTTCTTAAACAAGGAGAAGGGTCTTATTTGCGTGTGTTGTAATGTCTTGACAGTCTGGTAATAGAAATAGTAATATTCCTTTCTCCAGCATGTTTCTCACTGGCAGTAGAAGTTTTTCTGGATGCCTAGCCTGACTTTTCTCATTTTTTAGCTGATTTCTACTGTTTTTTAATGAATCAAATCTGCTCTTCTAGGTTTGTCTTGGTTCTTTCTATAGTGTGAACATATTGGCCCTTGCTTTTTTTGTCTTTTGAACCTTCGGACTTGAGAATGGAAAGAGAAACTGCAGTTAAATCTAGTTTCAGATCTGCAGAGGCGTTAATAAGAAGTTTGTTAGTCCCTTTTTCGGACTTGTTACCTAGGCAGGGATTTTTTTCATTAGTACTTAGTGGAAGGAAACTTTGGGACCCATTGTCCTTGTCAATCCTCATAATTGTGAAAGAAGTGTTCTCTTGTATTGGACTTCAGGTAAGTGATGCATCATTTCTTTAGCATAAGCTGCATGTAAGAAACTAAATCTGTCTATGTAATCTGGCCTTTGATATGTATGAGCTGCTCTTCAGTTTCATAGCTTGTGTGGAGAGGAGAGAAATCTGTCCCTTTAGGTGCTCATAGTGCAGTTCAAGGCCTGCTTGTTTAGCTTTGCCTTGTTTTTCCTATTTGGCAAAGTCAACATTCTGCTTACCTTGATCTTCAGAGATGGAGAAATGATAAGCATTTTCTCCTTGCTTCCATGTATTTTGGAATTCCAGCTATTTCACTTGAAGCACCTGTTTTCTCTCCAGTTTAATTGGTGTGGTAAAACCCTGCATTACTGTCTATTGTGCATGCATGACAGAGGCAGTGAGGCTCTTCCTACATCCTGGAGCATAGCAGAGAAGGACAAGCGAATAAAGGCTTTCTCTGCCAGGCTGAAGCTTGGTGTGAGTGTTGTGCCTAGAGCATAAGAGTGAGGAGAACTGTAACCTGAGTGAGGGTCTGCCATATCTCAGAATCACAGAACTGTGGGGGTTGGAAGGGACCTGTAAAGATCATCAAGTCCAACCCCTCTGCCAAAGCAGCTCCCTAGCCCAGGTTGCACAGGTAGGCGTCCAGGTGGGTCTGGAATGTCTCCAGAGAAAGAGACTCCACCACCTCTCTGTGCAGCCTGTGCCAGTGCTCTGTCACTGCACTGTGGAGAAGTTCCCATGCACATTTGTGCAAAACTTCCTATGCATCAGTTTGTGATCGTTACCCCTCATCTTATTACCAGACACTAATGAGAAGAGTCCAGCCTCATCCCTTTGCTTCCTGCCCCTTAGATATTTATAGACATGGATCAGATCCCCTCTGAGTTTTCTTTATTCTAGGCTGAACAGACCCAGGTCTCTCAGCCCTTCCTCATAAAGGAGGTGTTCCACACCCTTCATCATATTTGTAGCCCTCTGCTGGACTTTTTTGAGGAGATCTGGGCTCCTCGGTACAAAAAAGACAGAACTGGACGCAGTACTTGAGGTGAGGCCTCACCAGGGCAGAGTGGAGGGGGAAGATCACTTCCCTTGACTTGCTGGCCATGTTCTTTCTAATGCACCCCAGGATGCCATTGTCAGGGCACACTGCTGGCTCATGGCCAGCCTGTCATCCGCCAGGACACCCAGGTCCCTCTCCTCAGAGCTCCTCTCCAGCAGGTCATCCCCCAACCTGTACCAATGCATGCAGTTATTCCTCCCTAGGTGCAAGACTCTACGCTTGATCTAGTTAAACTTCATCTGGTTCCTTTTCGCCCAACTCTCCAGCCTGTCCAGGTCTTGCTGAATGGCAGCGCAGCCTTCCAGCGTGTCAGCTATTCCTCTCAGCTTTGTATGATCAGCAAATTTGCTGAGGGTGGACTCCATCCCCTCATCGAGGTCATTGATGAAGATATTGAACAGGACCGGACTCAGCACTGACCCTTGAGGAACACTAAGTACAGGCCTCCAACTGGACTCTGCATGGTCAATCACAACCCTCTGAGCTCTGCCAGTCCCTCAGTTCTCAGCCCATCTCACCTTCCATTCTCTGCTCGAAGCATCCTCTGCTTCGTTGGTATACAGAGGCAGTGCTCAACCTGACTGTTAGTAATGGGAACTGAATTTGGTAATCTAATGTTGGAACTATGTTTTTGATGTAGAATTGGAAAGCATCAAATATTAATTTTTAAAATGGCAGTCCTTAAATATACTGTTTTAAGGAACCTGTGCAGGTTTGTGCTGAATTGTCTTCTCTACCTCTGCAGAAAGAAAGGTGGAAGGGGGACTAATTATGGTAACATGGATATGCTCCTTTTGTGAAGAGAATAACTGCTTTTTTCTGAGATTTGCAGAGGTGTATTATTTCTGCTCTTCGTGGAAGTGTATCCTAAGATATGGCAGCTTAACCTCTGTAGATCAAAGGTTTTCAGTTTTCACCTAAGTACTAAAACCATGGTGAACCTGGCTGTAAATTCACTTTTCTTCTGGCTGAGTCAGGATAATGAGTGAACTTGCACTGTTGCTCTCATTGACTGGACCACGTTGTGGCATCTTTCTGCTTAAACCTTATGAGTTACTGTTAGTGGGGGTTTGCAAATGTTACCTCTGGGCTCAGGTGTGGTGCCTTGTTTCTGCAGTGTCCTTTCACCTGTGTGGGCTGTGAGCTACAGACCCTCCTTCAAATGAGTAGGATTTTAGAATAAAGTGTGATTTAGTGAATAGGCATCAATGTGCTGAGTATGAGTGAGTTGGAGGATATTAATAGTGGGAATTAGGATGCATCATGGATGCACATCTATTGGAAATAAAATTAATGAATGGCCTATTGAACAAAGCAGCAATTTCAGATAGGCTTCAGATAAGCTTTTTATCAGAGAGCGTTTACCAGACACAATTACTTGCTCTTCAGCTTTTAAAATGACTAGTTATGCAGAGAGACATTAAAAATAAAACTCTGTGCTAGGGTTAATATTGAACAGTCAACATTTCTTTTTGTTCTTCTGTTTGGTATAAACGTTGCTATCTAAAGCCTGTGCATCTCCTGAGCTTCTGAACCTTACTGGCTCTTGTACCAAGAAGTGCATGGTGTAATGGTAGTATACATAAAAGTCTACCTCCACCCAGCAAGGGAGATGTAATGCTTAACACATCAGGCTTAAATCTATTTGTCTCGTTTCTTGGTCTTCATTATCAGAACTATTTCTTCTCAGTTTTTAAATTAGTTATGTTATAGTTAGCAACCTGAGCAAATAAATTCTAATTTAAACATTTTTTTTTTGAAGAGCACAGTTGCTAGCTGTAATGAGACAAATTACTCAAAAATCTGATTAATCACAGGCACATTTGGTACCTACCATTAGTGCTCCATCCTTTTATGTGGACATAAATGCATCCTAAGTACAGTTTCACTCAGTATCATTAGGGACTGTAGTTTGTGCTCTCCAGGATTTCACAGTGTATAATTATATTTTTCTTGTGAGATCTGCACTGTACGTAGAACACACTTTACTTCCAGAGTTTCTGTTAGTGAGATAAGTATCAACTCCTGCTGAGTTAATGTTTTGTCCCTTTAAAGGAATGGTTCGCTTCCAAGCACTATCCTGATAAAAGAAAAACAATGTCACCAAAGAAATTTCTGATGGTTTCATTTCATATTCTACTTTTATGAGGACATCACAACTTTAGTTTTGATTGTAAAATTCATTTAAGTGTTCCATGGCAGTTCTGAGGTGTTATGTACAAGCTTGAAACTCTTCAGCGTTGAAAGCATTTGGCTTACAGTTCATTGTGGCAAGTGAATCACAGCACAAAGCCACTTCTGAAGCAAACTGCATGTTTTAGTCTAG
Organism: Oreortyx pictus; assembly: GCA_036925125.1. Classification (NCBI taxonomy): domain Eukaryota; kingdom Metazoa; phylum Chordata; class Aves; order Galliformes; family Odontophoridae; genus Oreortyx; species Oreortyx pictus. The sequence goes on from JAUPFR010000003.1 coordinate 37,356,515, forward strand.
TTCTTTTTACTTCACTGATTGTCTCTGGGTGAGTGTTAGCTCATAACAAATCAGATAAGTGAAAAATGACTTTTATCTTGTTTCCCTAATAGGAAGGAATATTGTTGAATTGAATTCCCTCGGGGAATCTAAAAATGTTTGCCTAATAGAGGCTCACTGATCTTTTGTGTCATTGTAGCCTGTATGTAAAGCTGTGAAATCCTGGCAGAAAAAGGAAAACTGAAAAGGAAACTGCTGAGTCAAAGTGAGCTTCTTGCAGTGGTCTTGAAATAATTCAGTACAGCCTGAAGATGCACATTAATCTTGCATTTCACATCACAGGGTACAGTGAATTATGTTTTCCATAATCAAGGAATAGGCTTTAGATTGCCTAGTGATATTATTACATTACATATATTACATTACATATATTACATTACAATCCCCATTTGGGGCAGGAAAAAAAAAAAAACAAAACAAACAACACATAAATACTTATAACCTGTCTGCTTAACAGTTTGGTTTTGTTCCATCACTTGCCATCCTATAAAAACCTGTTACAGTAAAAGTTTATTTATTTATTTAAAGATAACCTTGCTTTTAATACTAGTTAGTTGAGGGTAAGATTTAAAACAAATATTGTCATACAAGACAGAATAGGAAAACTTTATCCTTCATTTTTACTATACTTCATTTACTTCTCTTTCTGTGCCTGCTGAAACGAAGAGCCTTCAGGTGTTCCATTGTGTCATTTTGTTCCTTAGGGAGCAGGTAGATCTAGCTAGACTAGAAACAGGAGTGTAACTCTCTAAAGGGTATCCATAGAACTACAAAGCTTATTCCTTTAGCATGTGATCTCTAGAAGTCAGGTGGGGTCTTCCCTCTATCATAGGTTGCTGTTGACAAGTCCCTTAATAAATAAAAAAAAATAGCCTAAAATTTTAATTAGGATCTTGTGTCAGTTCAGCTGTCTCCTTTCCCTTAATGAATTTGGTGGTTTACCGGTTGGATCAGATCTGTGTGCTTTTTCCTCAGAGCACGGAATTTTCGGGTTACTCTCTTGAGGAAGGACCAGTAAGTGTGTGGTAATTTGCCTTCCCTTTCTGGTCAGCAGTTAATGAATAAAGCATTACGTACTATCAAAACATGTTCATATTACTGGTATGCAGAAATTCATTTTCTTTCACCCCTTTAAATGACTTAAAAGGAATATCAACATTATGTAATGAGTGGACTGAAGTGTTCTCAACAGTAACACAATGCCTACTCAAGACAAAAGGTGGCTTTCCTGTGGGAAGAATTGTTGACTGAATTGGTGTCAACTGGGACAGTGGTTTGCTCTTTTATTTTGTTTTTGTTTTGCTTCTGTTATGGTAAAGTTGATCTTTTTCAGCAAATAGGAAAAAAGAAATAATGAACAGTTTAAAATAGGGAAAAGAGGTCCCATTGTGGGTTTAGAGTTTATTTTAGAAAGCACAATTGAAAGTAATTAGGAATAGAAGTAGTACGTACCTCTAGTCTGTGCCAGGTGTTTCTTTTAAGTGTTTTGTGAAGCTATTTGTTACCTGTCTGACGAGATCTATTCGTCTTTCGTCCTGCATGATCTTAGTGTGTGGAATGCTTGCATTATTAAGGATAGCTTTAATTCTGTGGTGCAAAGAGTAATTCTGGAACCTCAGCTTGTGTTTTAAAATTTAGCTGAGTGACAGCGCAGATCTCAGATGCTTTGTAGGTAACAGCATGATGATGGATACCTATGCTCAGCTTGGCTGAAGACTGAAGCTTACAGTAATGTTTAGTTTCACGATGCGATGAAATATGAATGCATGAAAAAGCACCTTGAATCTTCATACATTTTAGTATTCATTTTAACAGGGAATGCAGGTGGCTGCTGAAGCTAGAGTAGCTTGAGTTTTAGTGGAGGATGTATGAGAGGTGATCAAAAGCCTGGCAGAGAATCAGCCTCCTATTGCTTCCCATGACAAGCTGCCTAAAGCTTTACGGAGTGCCTTATCAATCCACCCTTCATCAGGTGTAGCCCACTGAAGAACTTTTCCTAGCTTAACCAATAGAACACGCTTTGGAAATGATGGTAATCAAACCTGAAGAGTAACTGGTGTTTGTAACAGCAGGTGGAAGGTGAATATGTCTGAGTCACCAAGTGCTTAAACCATGCTGCTCTGCCTTTTCAGAAGAGATTTTATTGCTGAGTACAGTGTACTGTGGCTGGGTTTTTAGTATGTATCAACTACAATTTTGAGACAGTATAAACCATCCATTTGTATTGTGAAGGATTGTTAGGTTGATTGATTTTCATTTTTCTGCTCCTGAATAATTTGATAGGAAATTCATGCTCTAAGTAGTCCATGTGTGTTTTAAGAACAAGTAACTTGGCAGGTTTGTCATGCTGTGAGCAGATCTGTGTGTCATTGCTTTCAGGGCTTGAGTGTGAGTGAAGATGTGCTAGTAATTTAGTAATTGTACTATACATAAATGTGTCCCAGAGTTAGGGGGGAAAAAAAAAAAAAGAGAGCAGAAGGAAGTTTGATTTTTGAAGCCCTTCCATAGATGCTGGCTGTAGTTTCTGTTGTCTTTCAAATTTCAATTATTTTAATGGTACAATTTTGAGTACAGCGATCCCTTCCAGCCCAAACTATTCTATGATGATTTCCTTCTTTGCCATCAGGAGTCTCTACTTTGAGGATGGCAAACTACATAGTGCAATCAAGAGTCATCTTAAAATACTGTGATCCTGCAGAAACATCTGATAAAACTGTGAAGCGAAGGTGCCAAATCATAATGCGTGGCTCAAGCATGCACATTGTTATATTTTTATTGCTAGCTGAGTTTGAAGCTCCAATTGTACTTCACTGGAATTTTGCTTTTCCTAGCCATTTAGTCTTAAAGCTGCCAAACTCTATTCTGCAGTAGAAATTATTATGTGTAGGGAATAGCAGTGAAAGAAGACATTAGACTGAAAAGTAGTTTTTAGAATGCTCAGTAAGAACTGATCTTTTTTTTTCTTCTGGATTTAAATGTTTTATAGAACTGTTATTCAAAATCAAGATTCTGAACTGCTTCTGATGTTCAACCTGTATAGGTTAAACAGTGAAAGATGAAAAGACTTGAATGAAATTGAGTGTATTCGATAGAATCTGTATATTGTTGCTGAGAGAAGTGGTCTGAGTTTGTTCAGTTGTTGAGAGGACAAACACAAAATAATTGATCTAATAGATTTCAAAACAAGGTGAAGGAAACATTTTAAATGAACTGCCTGCCTTCCATCTCTTCTTTCTTGCAGCTGGAAATGAAGCTCCTTAGTATCTCTTCAGCTGTGTGACGACTTTGCTTGCCTATAGGTTAAACTGTCAATATTTCCATCAGGGTTACATGTGCTCATGCTGCTGGTTTACATAAAGAGCTCCTCTTAAAATACTTTGCAATGGCATTTAATAGACGTATTCAGCAAGTAGACTCTTTGGGCATAGTGGGTGTTTTGTAACAGTTGCCAGGGCTAACCATGACCATTGGGCCTTATTCTTTACAGTTTTGGCGATGTTCAATTCATGCCTTCTTTTCAGAGGATTACACGATGGATGCCTAAAGCTTAGGTACCCTTATGAAGTAGTCAGCTGAAGCTACAATCAGTAGACTTATGTGAAGCTCAAATGTAGTGTGTAAAATGTATTTGAATCTCTAAATGTAAATAGCACTAAACGTAAAAGCTTTTTTCTTTCTCTTTGTCATTCCCACTACCATCTGATTCCTTTCTTTCCAGAATGTTTTTCAAACTATTTTTTTTTTTTTTTCATTTCAGGGAGTACCTCGGGAAGCAACTGCAGTCAGAACAACCTCAAACAGCCACTGCACGAAGCTAAACACTTCCATCCGTGTACTACAGATGATGCTTCTAGCTAGAGTATGTTTGTCTTTTAATATCGAGAAAACAGTGATATCCATGTTCTTCGCCTGCTACTAGTGCGTAAGCTTCCCAGCTTTCCTCCAGTGTTATGGCTTAGTAAAAATTTGTTCAACTAGCTCTGATGAATATGTCTATCTTCTTGTTATATTCTGAATGTATCTGAGTAAATATGGCTAATATATTGCATTTGTTTTATGTATTTATTCTCATAATAAAGAATATTATTTTCATTCCATGTCACAGTTAACCTAGGAAAAAATATTCCGTTCTTTGAGTGGGTTATCAGTGTTTTGTCTTTCCAGGAAAAGCAAACACAAGTCCCTTTATATTATCTCCAGAGAAATTAAAAGCGCTTTGACTTGATGTTCTGTGGGGAATGTGACAGCGTGAGAACTGTTGATTAACGGTACTAAAATAAATACTGAGTCTCAAAGTAGTGTTAATACTGTAAATAAAAGTAAATAAGCGGGGGCAGTTTTGAGTGGGGGATTTTTCCTTTATTGAGATAAAAGATAAAGTATCTAAGGTGGGAGCTGGGAGTTGAGAAGAAGAAACTCATCTATTGGAAATTGATGTGGTAAAAGTTATTAATGAATCTGTATAACGTCAATGTTACAATTATAGATCGAAGATCAAGTGATTTTTGCTCTTTAATAAAAAAAAATTGTTCAGTAACAGTTGAAGTTGGAATTTCATGGAGCATTCTTGTTAGTTATTGAAAGCATTTTGTAAATGCTAGAGTTTGGGTGTCATTCTGAAATCCTTTGTGTTTTGTTTGACGTTAAGTAAAATAATTTGCCTGTCAAGTTTTAAATTTTCTAGCATGTGATAGACGATGCAAGCATCAGTGAATTAAACATTTGGCATGCAAAACCAGAGCCTTCCCTGATTTTACGCTTGGGTTGGCACCACACAGGGGTGTTTGGGGCACAAATGTGACGCTCTGATAAAGCCAAACTGCAGCGTGTAAGTTGTGTGTCTTGATTACTTGGCAAGTGTTCAGTCACCTGCACCAGGTAAGAGTTGGTTTGAAATGAGGCCCCTGGAATCATGCAGGGTGAAAGACTGGCTTCTTAGTGCCAACTTTTACTCCATGAATAAGATTGTTGTTTCACATTTCTTGCTGATATAAGTAGAGTCCAAGGCATCTTTCAAAGGCGCTGTAAAAGTTAGTCCTGTGGCTAGAGCTGTAATGTTAGGCACAAAGTGATGGAGCATGGATGGGGAGGGGAGTATATCTGTGCTTGCAAAAGCAGAGGTTTATGGAGTTTGTGGTTGTTAGTGAGCATCTAAATATTGTTTGTCCGTTATACAAACCTATTCTCCTCTCAGTTGCTTTGCTAATGCTACTACGTATACATAAGCAATTAGTGCAGTTGAGACCATAGAAGGAGGGATGCCAGCCTGAGGGATCTGGACGCTCTTGAAAAGTGAGCATGTGAAAATATAACGAGATTTAACAAGGCTGAGTGCAAAATTTTGCATGTGTATGGAGGCAATCCCAGATGTGAGCACAGACTCTGAAAAACTCCTTGAACACAGCCCTGCAGAGAAGGGCTTAGGGGTCCTGATTCTGGACACCAGCCAGCAGTGTGGGCTTGCAGCCTGGAAGGCCAGCAGTATCCTGGGCTGCATCAAAACCGGGGTGGCCAGCAGGGGGATTAGAGGGAGGTGACTGTCCCCCTCTAATCTGCCCTTGTGAGGCCCCATCTGGAGTGCTGTGTACAAATGTTGGGGCTGCCAGGGTACACGAAGGATGCGGAGCTGTTAGAACAAGTTCAGAGGAGGGCCACAAAGACTATCAGAGAGCTGGAGCACATCACTGATTAAGAAAAGTTGGGGGAGTTGGGCTTGTTTACCTTGAAGAAAAGAAGGTTCTGGGGAGACCTTGTTGGAGCATAGTTCAGGTGCTAGAAAGAAATGTTTTACTCACTGGCACAGGCTGCCTAGAGAGGTTGTGGATGCCTCATCTCTGGAGGCATTCAAGGCCAGGTTGGATGGGGCCCTTGGCAAACCAGTCTAATGGTTGGCAACCCTACCCATGACAGGGGGCTGGAACTAGGTAACCTTAATTAACTTGATCCCAGGTAAGCCTGTTAGCTCAGCTGGCTATGGAGGAGCTTTTTGTGCAGTCTGTAATCTGGACCAGGACTGTGGAATTCCTATGCCAGAGTTGGGACCTCTGCAACAGTCAAGAGCACTCACAGCATCTTGTAGGTCCCGGAGAACCATGGCATATCTTACGGGTACCAGAACCTACCTGTCTGTACGTTCTCCATCTTCCATCCCATGACAGGCCTATAACCATAGGTTCTGGAAGGCCTTAGATTCAGACTCAGAAAACACAACAGAGTTATCCTATAGGCTTTAAAGTTTAAAAACTTTTACATTTCAGCTAACTTATAAAACATTTTACTGTTCTTAGTCTGAAAAGTTCTGATTAGATTTATGTTTTAGCACTGAAGAGTCTGTCTGACAGCAGCATCTACCTGTTAGCAGCTCATTTAAATTCAGTCATCTTCACCCAAACTCAGGCATAGGACTTACGGGTAGATACCATGGTGGAAGATTCAGTTCTTCAGGGCCCTGAGGTGACAGTGTGGGTACAGGTGGGTTTTGGGAAGAGAATCACGTGCCAGCAGCTTCCTTCTCTTGCTTTGCTGAGTGGAGGCTTAGAGATTACCAGAGTTGAGCTTTTAAGGACCAGACGGCTAGCTTACTCCTAAAGTAAGGTGTTAAAGTTTCTTTTGCTGTTCACATTACATTTTCTCAAATGATTTTCTCTGAACTTTTGCTCTAGATTTGCAGAATGCAACAACTATACAAAGGTCTTGAACCTGTCACCATTCAAAGCTAAGAGATAGAAGGGAATTGTGGAAAAATGGTACTGACATCCTTGGTTGAACCAAGGACAATTCCTTAATGTGCTTAATACACATTTATTGCTCAGGCAAGCCACTGGAGGTGTAGCCTGAATGTGAAGAAGCAGCCAGATTTTGGTCTGGGCTAGAAACAAGCATTGAGCCACATGGGCTCTGTTTGTACTCTGCTGCTGCTGCATTGAACCTTGAACAGCACCTCAGAATCACAAAAAATATCTTTGTGTACCAGTGTGAGTAAATTAAGATTTACACTTTATAGCAGTCAGACCTGCTGGGTGAATACTTTCTTTTCTCTGAATTTATCATTCTTGTTTTAGCCCAGTAAGTGACAAGGTCATTGTGAATGGTCCCCTGAGAGCCAGGTGTTGTGTCAAAGTTCAGAGCAGCAGACGATTAGTCGATATCACGTTGTATAACTTGAACATCTTCACTTCCATTTGGATTCCAAAATCAATATTAAAAAACAAAACTGAATTGTTGATACCTGGCAAAGTATTCTCAGGCTGATACTCACACGCAGAATGAAGAGTCAAACTCACCCAGATAGTGAAGGAGCTCTCCGACTACGTAGCACTCCTTCTCTGGAAGCAACCTAGGTCCAAGAGATGTCCTCCTTTTAGTGGCTGGCCCTTCCATGAGCCCAGTGTGGCTCCACCCAGGGTCTACCCTTCTGGTCACCTGGGGAGCACAGGTGCAAACAATCTGCCCATGCTCCCTGGGCCAGCCACAACCCTTCACCATGAGCTCAATCACCAGTTCAAGCTGTGCTTCACAGTTCTCCTACAGCTTCTTTCCTTAAGGTATGAATACTGCATCTGTACAGCCATACTGAATGTGACTAGTGTGCTAGGAACAGTTAGTATCTTTATTTAAGAATATTTTTTGTGACCTGCTGGTTGGCCTTACTGCTGCTTGAAAGCTAAGTTACTCTATGGTAAGGAGCGTAATAGCAGAAATGGAATAATGACTAGTTGATATGGAGTGTTTCTGTTCTTTGATTGTAGCCAAGAAAGTTTCAGTACTCTGAGAACTTAATCTTTGTAGAAGAGAACTTACTTTTTAAAAGGTCTTTGTATAAGCTTTGGCGCTGGCACCATGTTTTTCTTTTCTAACCCGCTAATATCACCCATTTTCCCAGATGTGCACAATTAGTCTCCCTGAGAGAAAACTAAATCCGCAACAAAGAGCATTTCCATTTTTCATGAGTCATCTTGGTGTCCTTTGCATATTCATGATTTTTTTTTTTTAAGTCTTCATTTAGTTTGCCTTGGTTGGATGTTGTGAAGAGACAAAGCTTAAAAATTAAATAACTTCTTGAGTGCAGTCATCAGCTGTTTTAATAAAGTCTTATATATCTGGCTCAGCTGTGATGTTGGTGAAGAAGCCTGATTGGTGGTTGTGTCAATGCAAGTTATAATATATTGATTCAGATGCTACAGGCCTGTTATGTCTTTTGATTCCTTTGTTGCAGGAGAAGGTACTGAAGCTGCAGAACTGAAGGTCGGTGTTCTTGAGATAGCTGTAATGAAAAGAAAGAGGCATAAAATAAGACATTTCTGTTATGTTTAGGCGGCCAAAATACAATTCAGATAATCAGTCAGCCTGTGTGGGGTTCGCAGCTAATGGTTTGATTGTGGATGCAGGGCAAGATACTGTAGTCATCAGTTAGACAGATGAAAAATATTTGAAGCGAATACTGAATGGAAAAATATTTTTTAGAAATGCTCTTTTCACTTTCAAGATATTTTTTTGCAACATTTTTTGGCTAAGAGATCTTAGGATGCTTTAATCTCGAAGAACTGCTCCATATTTGGCTTCCCCAGCTAGCACACACAAATTCAGCTGTTTCCTATCCAGTTACATGTGTATGAGACCACTGCTGTTTGATTTTTTTGTTCATTTGTTCTTTTAAACTGCTTTCAATTCTATAACACTTGATGGAGAATTATAGAGCAGGTTAACAGGTTGGTTCCTTTACTATTTTAATGTTTTCTTCAATATTTTAAATAATTACAATAAAATGATTGCAAGCATTTCAAATGGCCAGGTGAGGATGATTAAGTAGGAATTAGTAGGATGTTTAATCACAAAACTTTACATCATAATCAATGTTAGTTGATAATCAAGAAACTGAAATACATGTGTCATAAACTGATGATTCCCTTTATAGGAGAAATTCTTTTTATCCCATTCCTATGGAGGTTTCCGTTTCCCTACCTTAATTAGACCACCTGAATGGCCTTTAGCTTGGGCCAACTGGTGCAAACTCTGATGATCTTGTGGGGACTAGGTGTTGTAACTTGTTGGTAACAGCCTGTTGGTCCTGTTACGCCTCTGTGCCCCTTCTGGAGGTGAAAGGGTTAGGGTTAGGGTTGAAGGTTGAAGATTACTGGAATCTTCCTTTTTATTGTTTCCTAGACAGCTTCCTAGCAGTTGCCAGTTATGATGAGAGCTGTGAAGTGGAGCTCTGTATCGAGGATAAGTTGTGGATTATTCCATCAAAGCCCTGAGATCCTTTTCATCCTCTGTTCTCCATCCTGTGTCCTTGTGGTTCATCACATGGGAAATCATGTATCAGTCACATGCAGTTGCATGACAGGCTTCCCAGTGTCTCAGTATGGGATTGAGCTGGTCTTCTGTCTTGCCTTTGTCTTACATGATCTTCATTTGGATTTTTATTTTTTTTAGCTGTTCTTTTTTCTTTCTGCCTCTTTCTTCCTTGTTCTGAATGTGTTGCGAGGTTGTTACTTTCTCCTGATTTCTTTTTGGTCATGTAAAGGCCATTTTTTTTCTCGCTATTTTTTTTCTCACCATTTTTTTTTTTTTAACTTGCAGATGCTAAGACTGTTCTATCAAATTTCTGTATGAATTCCATTTCCAGATGCAACTTAACTTCCCAGTCACCCATGCAAAAAAGCTCTTCATAGAGAGGATGTCTGAAACAATTAAGCAGGCCTTCTGCTTGTAGTTGTCTTTACTGGATCTTCCTCAGTGTTGCCTCAGGTGCTGTCACTATCCTTCTCTCTCTCCCTTTATTTTTGAAGTGTGAGGCCTGCTCATTTCTCTTCTTGGAAAGTTATTCTTTTGACTAAAGTCACTTTTTTTTTTTTTTTTTGCTAACCTAGCAAGAAAAAAACATTTAACACTGGCAGCTTACTTATCAGGAACTAGCAAAGCAATTTGGATTTCTAGTGTGTACTTTGAAGATAGATTTTTCTACAGTAATGGAATAGAGTAGCTTGAATTTTAGCATTTATTTCTTAAGTGTTGTAGAATAGACAGATATGGCTTGCGCTGAGTATCCCTCATTGCTGATGATTTCCTTCCTTCTGTACTTAAATGTACCGCTTCCTTTTTCTTTCTTCCAACACAGCTGCAGGGAAACCTGTTCCTTTCTCCAAGGCAAAAGCACCAGGCAAGTCAGAAGTCATGTTTCTTCCTGTGGTACCATACAACTTTTCTGGGGATGAGACTTGTTTTTAATTCCTTTATGGCTGTTTTTCATCTTTTCCTATTATGAGAAGCTGTTAGAAATTGCAGATGAAACATGTCATTTTATGAAGTGACAGGCAAGCTATTTCCTGGCTGAATTGCCTGGGGCGGGAGTGAAATAGAAGGAACATTTTATGAGGTCTGGTTCTGAGATTTCCTCACGACTTGATAACAGTCCTTCTGGGCTGAGAGAAAGTCATCTCATATATGTGGGGCAGGGTGTGCTGGTGAGGCTCTGTAGGTACAAAACCATGTTTCTGAGGTCCCAACGTTCTGGCTGAATTCCTGGTATCAGTCTTCAACTAACTTAACTGACACATTATATACCTGAAACACCACATACAACAATTTCTGTTTCACTTTCAGAGGGACTCCTTACTGATGATCAGAGGTTAAACCCTTTTTCACTGACGTTACCACTGACTTTTATGATATTTTGGGGATTATGCTGCCAAACTGTGTAGCAATTCATCCGTCTGTTTCAGTATCTCCTAGCTATGGTATTTTGGATTCAGTAACTGCTTTAGGCCTCTACAGTGGGGTCATAGAATCCTTAGAGTTGGAAGCAACCTCGGAAGGCCATCTAGACCAACTACCCTGCAACAAACAGGGACACCACAGATACGTCAGGTTGCACAGGGCCTTCTCCAGCCTGGCCTTGAAAGGCTCCAGGGACAGATCATCCACCACAACACTACGTGCTTCACGGCCCTTACTGTCATCATAAAACTTCTCTAAACGTTTGTGAATTTGCTTACAGTAAACACTGCAATGGAAAAGACGCATGGCCTTTCCCCAGAACTGTTGAAATGGCAGAATGGAAAATTGTCTGGCAAATATTAAGGGGGCTTTTCTCAGCAGAGTTTTTTTGCACGAGGAATTAAAAATGAAGGTTAGAGTATTATTGGGTGCTCTTGCCTAGCACAACTTAAGTACACTTCTCAATTAAACCACTGCTTGGAAAAGTTACAGAATCACTGCCATTCCAGAATAGGATTTAAAATAAACCAAAAAGTCCAAACAAAAAATTGTGTTCTGATGCAATTTGTTATGAAATAAGCTGGTTTTATTCCAGTTGTTGGAGGCAGGTTCCCAGTTAGTGGGCCATTTATCCTCCATTCTTGGACAGGGCATCAAGCAATTGCTGCTTTGTGTTGAACAGCAGAGCATTCAGCGGAAGGGCTCAGCTCTTTAATGAGATGCCACGAGAGTGTGCGGCACTGCTAGGCATCTCCAGGCTCACCACAGTGAGCACTATGCCAGCACACATCAGGTCTCTGTGAGGGACCAGCTATGTCTTGCTGCACTGCTGGGTTGCCCATGACATAAGAATTACTCCTGATTTCATCCTTTTTCATCTAGAAACACCAAAAGCCTCTCTTTCCACTGGGACTTAATGGTACTGCAAAGTCAGTTTTCTTCCTTGAATCACAATGGAAAACCAACCAATCAACCAAAAAACAAACAAAAAACAAAACAACAACAACAACAAAAAACAAAACCAAAAGACAAGCCACTTAAGTGCACCACAGATTTGATGTATTAGAGTTTCTAGAAAGTGCTGGCATTAAACTCCCGTGTATTAGAGCTTTGGCAGGGGGTTTGGACTAGATGATCTCTAGAGGTCCCTTCCAACCCCTGCAATTCTGTAATTAGAGGGAACTTGTTAATGAGACGTAGGCTATCTGTGTTATCTGTTAACGGAGCTGATATCTCCTGACACAGACAATAACCCTGTGCTTGAGAAGCATGCATGTAACTAATGAGTTGGTGAGTAGGTAGAGCCTTAGTTACCAAACTGGTAGTCTGTGTTTGGCTTTGAGTCAGATCTATAGCTTTGTTGGGAAGGCTGTGGTACTGTTCCACAGTTAGAGTAAAAAAGAAAAAAAAAGAAATCTCTAGGTTGTTTACACACACAAATATTTTTTTGCATTCTCCTGTAGAAGAGTGAAATAGCTCTTGTAAATGTGGCACTTCATCATTATCTTATGACCTAGTCTGCTGTTTGGACTTGTTTTTCACACAGAACGAACTGCCCTGTAGTATGACAGTACACTTCCCATATGTCAATACCTGAATTTGTTTTTGTCTTGTATCTGAAGAATTATGTGGTCAAATGTGTTAGTTTTCACTTCACTCTTACCAAAGTGACTCAGGATGGTTAGTTATGACTGCATAACTCTATTTCTACAGTAATGTAATCTTTTTGAAGAGAAAAGTCACTTCTGCTGTCTCAGTTTTTTTCCCACTGAATTTGTTTTCCTTCTTTGAATAGTTTCTGGTGCAACTTCTACAATGTTTTGCTAACTTCACAAAGGTATTCTTGTTTCACTGGTGCCTCTGCAGTGGTCTCATAACTTATTCAATGCACACAAAGTTGAAGATATGAAGGGAAGATGAAGATAAACAGCACTAAGCAGGCTTAAATTTGAGATAGTTTTGTGCTACCTCACTAATCATACAGTCCTTGATGTCACCGCCTTTCCTGTGCTGACTCATTTCATGTTAAGCAAAACAGCTGTGCAACAGTGGGTCCTGCTTGCCTTCCCCCATCTCAGTTGTTCCTTCTGTTTGGTCTTTGCAGGCTGACAGTACAGAACACAGTCCCCTGTAACTCAGTTCTTGATTACAGTAAATGAGTACCATCTGTGTTCCCAACGAGGAAAACTGGTATAATCCTGCAAAAGCTTGTCATGCTTTGGAAGATTATTGAATGCAAGAGTAAAACATATTTTGTACGTGTTTGTTTTGCTAATTTTGCTAGCAGAGAGGATGAAGTTCTTCTGTATTTCTTTTCTCACTCTGGAGCTAATTCCTGCTTGCTTGGCAAGAATTAAAAGAAACATTTTCCTGAAATTACTTTTCTTGCACACATGTATCTATGTTGCAAGATCTGATTAAGAAGCTTTGCTGTCCTCTTCCTGAGCTAAACTGCCCTGAAATATTTCTGAAGTTTAATGAACTGACTGTTATGTAGCATAAAATATTTTCTTTTCACTGAAATGTGTTTGGATCATGAGCTAAGTAATTTGTTTATCTTACCTAAATTGCTTAGGTGTTATGGTAACTACTCTGAGAATGATACCAACTTTTCTGTATGCTTACCTTAAAAGATAATGATAACTGTTGAAATAACAAGGCCAACATGAGACTCTCCAGGAGAATTAACAATGCTGTAGAGTTCCTGGTCTGAAATAATAGTCACCATCTTTGGAAGCCTCTAGACTGTGTCTAGTCCTGTGCAAACAAAGGAGCTGATTCTGGAAACACATTATTTCTTGATGCATTACTCTCTAATATATACGGGACACTGAATATTGAGGCGGAGTAGGACAAAGTAGTCTGAGCACTTGCTTTACGAACAGAAAGTGCAGGTTATATCTATCTCAGTGAGTTATCTGTATAGAACAAAACTCCTGCAGCAAAGGAGGTGGAAACTGTTTCTAAGAAGGCCAGGCTGGTGCTCCCAGCACCCCTGTGGAGACAGATACCTGGTTTCAAACTGGTATTTCAAATTAAGCAGCTGAGATATTTGAACATTAACGTTCACAACCTGAGCAATCAAAACCACTGTTTTGAGGCTTGCTGATTTTTTCTATTTAGACCTAAGTTCCTTAAATAGCTTAAATGCTTTAGAGTGAATGGGAACTCTGAAGCATAATAAATAGAATGGAAATTAAATCCCACCAGGCAAACCCGATTTCATCTTATAGGGCAATATAAGTTGATCCACTTAACACCTGGATAGGAGATGGCTCTTGTGCACACAGAAGAGCTAATATAATATTGTCTTGATTTTTAATGTAGCGGTTTATTGTTTCTCTCTGAACTTCACTGTAACATTTCATCTACTTGAATAGAAGTGGTGTTGAGTGGATAAATACAGAAGTTATTGAATTTGAGATGAAGTTTGTTCATAAAAATGCCCATGAGTACATTATGATTCCATCAGCGGCTTTTTGTTCTTTAATTTGACTTAATTTTCTGTTTAGAACTGGGTTTTGTTCCTCTCTGTGTTATTGTTGGCAGCAGTTACGTGATTAACTGATGCCATCAGTTTGAGCTTGATGAGCTGCTGTAATTGTATAAGTCAAAATGTTTCACTTATATTCCTTGTGGAGCATAAACAGCTCTATAATTGGGAGAAGAATGGGAGGCCACAGGATGGAGAGAAAGATTTGACTCAGAGTAGCAGTAATAAATGAAGAGGATTGGGAAACTTAACCTAAGTGTTATCTGAAATGTCAGCCCTAGACACAATGGCCTATTTTTATCTGTTCTTTGAGTTCAGATATGAAATGCAATCTTCTTTTGCAAATTATTTAGATTACAGTATTTTCTCCCAGCCCCAATGGTGGCTGTTGCCCTTTTTGCTATGCAGCGTGCATGTCAACAACATTGTACCTGTTCGCCTGAAACAGGGCCCATCCTCCCATGTGCTGTACTATTTGCAGAGCCTTGGTGGTTTAAATGCTAAATACTTTTACTTATAATGATATCTTGAGTACGCGCAGTATTATTTTCTTATTCTGGGAGGCAGACATAAAATAAATGCAATTACATCCAGGATTGTCATTTATTACACAACCTGCTTCTTCAGGTACTTAAACTACAGCATGAACAGAATTGCCAGAGGTTATGGGTGGTGACAAAAGTGGATTTGTTGAATTGGCTTGGTAGGCAGGGGGGCAGATCTTAGTATCAGGAGGAAGAATACTGGTGATAATTTTTGGTTATGGCGTGCTTTTACCGGTGAGTAGCTGACAGCTGGCTCCGTGTGGGAATGGGCATCAGCCCCGCAGCCCTTCTGGTTCCAAGACAATAATCCAAGGAGAGATGCCTAACAGGCATTCTTGGCAAACCTGCAAGCTGTTTTCACATTTTATGTTAAGAAACAGCAACTTCTCCCTTATTCTGGCTAACTGTGACTCAGGCCCAAGCAGAAGGACCTGATGCTTAACTCCTGAGCTTAGCTGGGAGCCTTCACAAGCTGAGGCAAACCCAGCAGGGAAGGTAGAAGAGGTCAGAGGTGCCAAATGGTGCTTTTCTGTAAAGGAGGAGGTCTTGGGCCTGTAAACTGACTCTGTTGGTTACATTTTCTTGGCTTCTCAGTTGTATTTTTGATACAAGAATTTCTATCATTTCATGAGGTCAATTGCATAGATAAGGGAAAAAAATCTTTTTTTTTTCTTCCAGCTTTACTATGGCTGGTTTAAGCCATCCTTCTGGGGGATAATTGCAGAAGGCTTTCAAAATGCAGTAAGTTATGGCTGCTCAAGAAAACGAATTGCTTTACAGCATCTTAAATCCTCTGATTTTCTGCAAGAGCTGTTGGAACAGAGCTGCTGTTAGGCCCTAGGAAGATTAACATCTATGGAAACAGCAGGTGTTTTTCACTGTCTGAGGAATAGCCATCCAAAGGCAGACAATAGCATGTGAGAGCTCAGGTCAGAAGGGGAATTGAATCCTCTGCACATATTTTTAACAGTGGCTTCATTTGCATTTGTCCCCATATATGTATACGTACACTGAGCCATATAATCTGCTTATTTCGGGGGAACTGCAGTAGGTTGTTTTAATTCTTTTCATCTAGGTCCTTTATAAAAACAAAACAAACAAACCCAGAGGTTTCCTCTGGCTCTTTGCTGAAGTGTTTTCCCCTATGATCTCTATTACAGGGCAATATTTTTTTCAAGTGCTTTGTTATTTGTTGGGGTTCCAGTGCTTTTGAAACATACGTATTCGTGTTTTTTATTTAATTTTTAAATCATTTGTTAATATCGTTGAGTGCTCTAAAGCTTGTACTTCCCTTTCTGCGAAGGTTGACTCAAATAAGAGAAGAAAGTTGATGAATTATTTGTGAGAAACAATCTCTTTAATGTAATAGGTTGATAATATTTTTTCCTTGGTTTTCTGACGGAATTAGTTAAATAGAAACCTGTAATTGTCAGTCAGCCTACAGCATTTAGGTATCAAAGATAGTCTGGAAATAGTTGCAAGGTGGCAGAGATTTGATGAAAGACTACTGCTTTGGTAGTCCTCTTCAAGTCAGACAGGAAAGGGTGCTGATACACTCTCTTTACCTGGTTGGCTCACAGGTATTCTGTTTTTTGAAATGAAAGAATAACATATATCTTTTTCTTGATTTAATCATGCTAAGGATAGAGGAACAACAGTGAATAAGTTGCCTAAGAAACTACTTATTCAAACAAATTAGTTTTTTCTATTGTGTCCTCTCTACCTCTTCGTTCCTACCTTTAAATAGAAAAACAAAACAAAAAATGTGTAATGGAAAATTTAAGTATATATCCAGCATGTAAAGTTTGAAAGGTGTTTTGTGATCTGAATTTTAAAAATTAAGTAGGTTAGCATGTGAATACTGCCACGGAAGGATCATATATCACTATAAAGATTATTTGGCTAAAAAAAAAAAAACAACACAAAAAGAACCCACCACTAAACAAGTATTTTACCCTCCATGTCTTGTGCAATACTTTGCCAATGAGATTTAGAGCTTATTTAAAGCAAGATGACAGGTTAGCAATTGCTTGCTATATTTTCATTTCTGTCACCAAAGACATCTTCAAATTACAGTTGTGCAAAGCAGTTTTCTAATGTTTGCTCCACCTGAGAGTACATGTTCTTCACTTGCTGGCTATGGGCTGCTCTGTACAGAAGGCATGTGTTCTTGATATGTAGAGCTCAGCAAAAAGCTTGGAGGCCAAAACAGATTTAAGTTGATTGATTTTTTTATGAACAAAATGATTCTATTAAATGAGACATTGACATAAAGGCTGTAATAACGAAGGCACAGCAAAACTCTAATACTGAAGAGACCCCAAAGATGAGAGGCAAGATACAGAATCATAGAATCACTCAGGTTGGAAGAGACCTTAAAG
The DNA here is from genome assembly GCA_036925125.1 of Oreortyx pictus. Lineage (NCBI taxonomy): Eukaryota > Metazoa > Chordata > Aves > Galliformes > Odontophoridae > Oreortyx > Oreortyx pictus. The sequence goes on from JAUPFR010000003.1 coordinate 37,373,689, forward strand.
ATCATAGAGTCCAACCGTGACCTAGCCATACTATCTTAGCAACTCTCCTCTAAATCATGTCCCTGACCACACTGATTAGTCCTCCCTTGTTGACTGAAGGAGTTGCTCCGTCATAGAGAGCCACCGGATTGGTCAGATATCATCTGCCCTTGGTGAAGCCATGCTGGCTGTCTTGGATCACTTTACTTCGCATGTGCCTTAACGTACGTTCCAGGAAGATCTGTTCCATGATCTTCCCAGGCATAGAGGTTAGACTTGCTGATCTATGGTTCCCTGTCTTCCTTTCTCTTTTTCTTAAAAATGAGACTAATATTTTCATTTTCCAGTCACCGGGAACTTCACTCTACAGCAATGACTTTTCAAATATGATGGAGAGTGATTTGACAGCTACATCAACCAGTTCCTTTGGGACCCTGGAATGAATGTCACTGGGCCCTATTGACTTGCTCACGTTCATTTTCCACAGGTGGCCTTAATCTGCTTTTTACTTACAGTGGGAGGGATTTTATGCCCTTAACACTTACCTAGAGATTCAGGGACTTGAAAAATGTATATACAAACGCTTAGGTGTTTGTGTAGGGCAGGCTGTGCCAAAGGGGTGGTGATAAAAAGAGGAGTGAGAGCAAAGTAGGTTCCTGGGCCCAGGCAGTGGCATGCAAATTAATGGTGTGCTACCTGTGCCTTCTTGTTGCTTAGATAAAATAAGGTTCTCTCTCAATGAGTGCAGTTATTGGCTGTGATCGAGAAGCAGCAAGGAGCTGGTGTCACATACAGGACAACAATCCAAACCTACATATTTTAAAATTTAGAGGGATAATTTCTCATTTCCTTGTTTCACACGGGCTCTGAGCTAGGTGCAAATGAGAGAGTGAGAAGCATATCGTCTCTTTTATGAGGTTGGGTTAGAAGAAATATTCATGATATCAGTACAGTACTTCAAAGCATAGGTTTAACGAATGCTTGCTGGGCTTCTCTTCATCTGTGCAGTAGGAGAGAGTAGAATGATACTTGTGGGCTTTTTAAATGATGTAAGGTGTGGTTGTGACTGAGCAGGTGCCAATTATTTAACAGATGAAAAGAAGGCACACTAACAAAACTGATTTTCTTGGGGAAAAAAGGAAAATTGAGATTTGAAGAGATTTCAGTTTTCTCTGCTCAACAGTTCATCAGTGGTTGGTAAAAGGTTCAAGGTGAAATAAACTGGATCACAATTATTTTGCTTAATCAGTAGATAGCAGGTAAGCACCAGACTTGGATAACAGCTTTATATTTAAGCACTGTGTCGTGTGTACTGGAAATCATTTTGGTAAGTATGCAGTTGTTTCAGAGGAACTTTTCCCACTGTCTGCTCACCCTGGACCTGTCTGTGTACAGAAGAAATACCGATGTTGAGATCTATTCATGTCTGACTTTTGTCACGTTGAATAAGTGTACATAAAAATAGCTTTTGTTATGAAGATGATCTCTTGTTATTGGGACTTCTGGCACCAAACACAGGAACTGATCAGCTAAAGTTGGTAGGATGAATTGTATGGGTAATGATTTTGTGGCATTACTACCTCTCCATATCGTGATTGCTTCTGTCACAGAAAAATGTTAAGTATGCAGTTTGCAGGAAGAATACTGGCTATATATATATATGTATGTATGTATATATTGAATTGGGATGAAGAGGGTGCTTTTTTTTCTTGATACTAATCTGGAGGAAAACTGTCTCCATCAGAAAGGTACCTGCCAAACTCAATGTGTTTATGGCAGAGTATGGGGTAAATTCAGTCCCAGAGCAGGATGACATACAGGTCTCTGTGGTATTGATGGCCTTGGGGGAAAGAGCATAACAGCAAACTAGTTTGGCATCAATCCTTTACTTCTCTGTCAGGACCTAAGGAGGGAATATATGCCTCCAAGCTTGATAACAGCCTAGATAACACTTGAGTCTGTTGGAAAGCTAAATCAATAAATGTTTGTAACTCACTAAATAGCTCTGTATTTTGGACCCTTTCTTTGGAGAAATAACAGTGGGAAGATGACTGTGCTGTGAACAATTTGGGGTATTATTTATCTAAGGGCTCCTGGTAGCAGCATACCTTGGAAAAATGTGTTGCAAGAGCTGTTGTTTTGTGTTTTCTCGGAAGTGAAGCTTTTTATCTGTGGAACTTGACTTGCCTGGTTGGAGAATTTATGGTGTAATAACTAAACTGTGGTCTTATGGCTCCCTTTAGTGACTCATTTTACTCCCATAATGCTCTTTCTGTATTGAGTAGCCTTCCCAGTGTAGTAGTAGGTTGCTGGGATAGCAACACAGGGAGATTGTCTGTGGCACCAGCAGAAGCTCTGTACTTGCCGAGGCCAAAAGTTCATTTGGCACAGAAAATGCAGTCAGCCCCAGAATAGCAGGCACAGTGGGAGGGCAGTAGAGTCTTGATAATTTCCTGAAGTGTGTTGATGGAATCCAGTAAAGTTCAGGGACTTCTGGAACCTGAGGGGGTTTGTTTTTGTTTACAACAAAATCTTTCCCTAGTAATTTCCAGACTTAATTTGTTTCACACAAATTCATTCAGTGCCCTTTTGAACCCAACTCTTCACACTGATCGCATCCAAAGACAGTACTGCAGACTAATCACCTTTTGCACTAAGAAATTGTAACTGTAGGGGGATTTATTTTTGTTTATCTTCAGAATTGTTAGTGCCATGTAAACGCAGACCTTTTGTTCCCCTTAGGGGGCTATCTTTACATTAGTGTTATTGTGTTCAGGACAGACATTGACATGGAACCTCCACACAGCCCAAAAAGCATGGTGTGGAGACAATATTATTTAATGGAGCATGAAACACTACAGTCATTTCAATCAGTTTTCTGGAAAACAATTTTTGCTGTTTTATCTTCAATCTGCTAGCATTTAGTTGGAAAGAAATTACATGTTTGCTGCTCTTTTGCTGGGATAAAAGCAGAGACTTGGAGGTATTTTCCTTTCTAGCTCAGAAATCTTCTTCCTGGATTGAGTAAAAACACAGCTGTGTTGGTCATTGAGTAAATCCTTGCGAAGGACCGTGAACACCTTTAAAAACATATCAATGTATTGGTTTTTAGGTCTTGAGAGGTACTACTAGTTGAAATCTCTAATAGAAAGGCAGTGTTTCATATAAAGAAGAAAAGGAGAGCTTCATTGGATGTTTCAGTGAAAACTGGTCTTAAGCTGTCTGTTGGTTTTCCTAGGGAGCAGGGAAGAGGAGCATCTTCTATCCTAGGATGAATTGGATTCTGTCTCATTTTTCTTGTGTTCTGTTTTGTTGTGAAAAGCGGAATAGAACACTGAATAATTTGCACTATAATTGCCAATATTTTATTAGTGTTTTCTTTTTTTCTTGAAACTCACTCTTAACTACGGATATCTGTGTGCATAAAGAGTGTCAGTAGCATTGGCTGCTATAAAAGTGAAATCCAGTACAGTCATAGTGAAACAATTCTACCCACTGCCAAAATTATATTTTGAGGGTCTTTTGTTTTATTGATTTTTAAAATATTAAGCCTGAGTGCCACTGTCTGTGACAGAGCTTTTAAATAATGTAACAACAGAAAAAGATAAACAACAGCCATAAAAACAGCAGTTGCCCAGCTGGAGAAATAAAAGCAGCGTTATGCCACTGTACGTAGGGAAAAGGATCAACTTTTCCTCTCAAAAAAAGAGGTAAACAGGAATGATCTTGTGATTATTTTTTTTTTATTATTATTGATAATATGTATGCATTATTCTAGGCAAAGGGAGAAACAAATCCTCAAATGGAGATGTTTAGCACAGACCATGCTCTTCATACACTTGTAGCTTTGCTAGCCAGTTGATGGAAATGACTGCCTCACTCTGCTCTGCCCTGAGGTGACCTCACCTCAAGCACTTGTTGCAGGTCTGGGCACCAGAGTATAAGAAGGACATCAACTATTAGGAAATGTCCAAAGAAGGACTGAGAAGATGGTGAAGGGCCTGGAAGGTAAGGTGAGTGCAAGGTGGCTGAACTCCCTGGGCTTGCTTAGCACAGAGCAGAGATGCTGAGGGGAGGCCTGATGGCGGCTGCAGCTCCTCACAGGGAGCGGAGGGGCAGCAACTGGGCCTGAGGGAACGGCATGGAGCTGTGCTGGGGGGGGGGGGGGGGGGGGGGCAGCAGGGGGTTAGGGACAGGGTCTGCACCACAGGGTGGGGGGCATGGAACAGGATGCCCAGGGCAGTCACAGCCTTAAGCTGCCAGAGTTAAAGGAGTGTTTGAGCGATGCTCTCAGACATAGGGTTTGAATTTTGGGTGGAGCCGGGGCCTTATAGGTCCCTTCCAACTTGGGATATTCTATTCTGTGCTTCTTATTTTTTTCTAAATTAAGGGTCTTGGTTTGCATTCTGGGGGTGACTAAAAAGAGTTCATCCCCCTCTGGGTCTGTCTGAGACCTGGAGCTCTCTGAACAGGTCCCATGGCTGGAAGCACCGAAGATACAGGAGCAGCCATCTGACTTTGAGGTACAGACATGTTCAGTGTTGGCCCTGCCTGAGCTTGAATAGACTGAGAGATCACGGGTGGTAGGGTGTTTAGACAGAGCATCCACAGGCTTGGCTGTGCTTAACAAACAAACCAATCCATCAGATTCTACATAAAAGTAGAATTTGCATTCTATGAACATCTTGTAAACACAGATTTTGTCAGTTTTTCTTTTTTCTTTTTAATTTTATTTTTTCTAAGGATAAAGCTGATGGTTTGTCTGGGAGCCTTGCCATGAGTACAGCTCCAGTGGGTGTAAAGGATTGCTTGTATCAGCAAGAACCCCTCAGACCAGTAAGGATGGTAGCTAAGGGAAGTGGAAAAGAAGTAGAAAACAGCACTTTGTGCTGAGTGCATTTTTAAAGCAGTTTGTCTTAATAACAATCTATGCACTCTAAGGAACATTAACAGTGATCTAGGAATAGAAAAACAAAATGACAATGTCCAGCGTTGGACTAGATGATCTTGTAGGTCCTTTCCAACCTAATGTATCTGTGAATCTATGAATCTACCTATGAAAAAGCAAAATTCCCTCCTCTGCCCCCTCAAAACCAGAAAAAATTAAAACCCTACGGAGTTAAATATTCAATGAATATGTAGATGCCGGCTGGATGTTATAGGCTTGAAAATACTGCTGCTTGTAAGAAAGAAAACCTCTGCCTGGCTCTGACTACAAATAATATGCCATTGTAAAGAAAATACCTGTGTAAATTCAGAGCCTCCCATGGGGAAGGAGAAATGCCTCAGTAGTGCACTAGCTTGTTTCCCCGTGTCCACAAACACTGACAATCTGTGAACACTGAGAATAAGTATAATATCCTGATGTTCACTCCTGGATAGATAGACCACCAGACCACCTTCTGTCAATCTTGTGCCATCTACCACTTGCATTTTGACAACTAGAATCAGTACAATAAACGTACTTTGGTCTGAGGGCAGGAGCCAGGGATGGGGATGGTGTAACCTCTGTTTTCCTTGGGTATCTTCACATACTTTTCTTGTGAGAGGTCTGTTCTTTCTGAAAAATCTCTGATTCTGCTTTGTAACATGTTTGCAGGAAAATGCCTAACCAAAGTGACAAAGATTTATTCCAGTTCCACTAAAATAGTGGAAGTTTTCCTCGTTGTATATATGAGCTGTCAACTCAAGTGTTGATAAATGCTGGTCTGGAGCTGGGAGTATTCAGATATGTACAGTGTCTGAGTTTATGAGAAAATTTGCTGGTTTCAGGTTATTCTATACCTGGAAAAAGTCTACAGCTTTTTTTTTTTAATTTTATTTTTCTTTTACAGTTCTTTTAGCTGCTTCTTTCAGCTACGCAAACAGTTTCGTGAACTTTGGTAACAGTACTCAGCGCATTAAAATATATTTGCTGTTGAAATGTTAAATCAAACACCAACCTGAATATTTTTAAAGGTCATAGTCACTGAAGAGAAACACATATTACATACACCTTTCTGAACTGTATATTTTCAAGTGGTATCCTGAATTATATAGACAGTGCTACAACTAAAACATGTAGGGTGAAGTCCAATTTTGTATTACAGGAATTAAAACGCATAATGATCTTTGCATCTTCTGTCTACTTTTTATAGACAATTACAAAAAAAAAAAAAAAGAATGGTAACAATCTTATTTTAGGAAAAGCTCTCATGGCATATAGTAATCTACCTTTGCACTGTTTTCCCCATCTCTGTGAGGTCCACAAGCATTTCTGGGTAAGCGCCCCAGTGGCTTAAATGAAAGCCAGGGTCCAGGAGCACGATTGTGCAGCTAGCTCTGAATGTTGCAGTTGATTCTCCAGCTGTGGTACTGCAGCTCTGCGAGGCTCTAGAGAAGTGCTCCATCTGCTACAGCAATAAAGCATATCAAACATTACATCAGATAGGCAGGCATGCTCTCCAAAACTAAATCATTATGTTACACTGGGAAGATTCTGTTGTATCTGATTACTGTTTGTGTGTTAAATCTCATCTTAATTTGTTTCTTCTGGCAGTCAGCAATATGTAAATTAAATATTTATAATATTGACAGTAGTTCTAAGCACTCATCTATTTATAAAGCTGAACAAATGGAATTGCGTGGAGTTTAATGCTGTCACTTCTGGATAGATGCACTGTATTCTTCTAGAGTACATTCATGATCAAGAATTACACACCCATATGAAAAAAAAAAAATGATTAAACAATAATATTAGAGAGATAATTGTTCTAAGTTTTGCTGCTCCAAGCAATATATGCAAAGTCTGAGAGAGGATCAGAGAGTTATAAAGCTTATGCTGGTGTCAGGTTTTAAGAGCCACAGGCAGGCATTCATGGCATCAGCCTGGGGCAGTTACAAGCTCTTGCCCCTGCCAGTGGGAGTTCAAACGTCCACACAGTTTTGGTACGTGGATCCATCATCATCATATCAAGAATGCCAGAGGATTATTTGGTCTTTTCTCTAATGATAGTTAGCTCCTAGCTCATTAATTTTAAGACCAATCCATCCATCTATTCTCTGTGCCTTATTTTAGATGACTTTTTTTCTCCCTCTTCCTTTCCCTTATTTGCAAATATTAAACACAGATGATGGTGCAATTATTTCCTTCAAGGTAATTAATTCAGAACTTTAATACAAAGTACTTATCAGCTACAGTGGAAAAATCTAATGAGACAGAAAACCTTTTCCCCACTCATGGTGGAGAGGATTCATATTTTTATGTTTGCCATGTAGGTTAGGATTTGAACTGCATTAATTTTATTTCCCACAAACCCGATCGTGGCATACAATTGCTTACTGTCAGCAGAGATTATAGCATTGAGTTTCACCAAAGGAAGCTTAGATTGGACGTTAAAAAAAATTTCTTCACAGGAAGGCTAACGAAGCACTCGAGCTGCCTAGGAAAGTAGTGGCATCTCTGGAATTGTTGAAGGGACATGCGAACATGGCACTAAAGTATGTGGTTTAATGATGAGACTTAGTAGGTCCCATTGGTGGTTAGATCTGGTGATACTTGAAGGCCTTTTCCAACCTCAGTGGTTCTCAGATTCTACTCCAGTTGCTGCTTTGAGTGGAAACAGTCCATCAGAGTTGAGTTCTGCAAAGTGCTGGTTGTCTTCCAGCTTTTCTACGCTCCTGCTACAAGGAGCACTCAGCACCTTATGTGCCTCAGTCAAAATGACTTGGGTCTATGTCCTCCAAGACATTTAGCCATTTGTCTCCAATTGTTTTGTTTTGGTTGTTTCTACTTGAAGCAGGCCCAACGTGGAAAGAAAAAATGTTTAAACTATGTCTACAAGAAGAACACTTTGTGTTAGTCTTTGAATGTATTATAAATCTATCTAAATGTCCTTTTCTGATGTAATATTACTTATTGTTTCTGTGAGGAAGTCCTTAACTTCCTTCTGCCCTGAGTCAAAATCATTTAAAAAAAAAAAGCTTTGTGGTGCCAGCAATAACTGGGTTCCAATAATTATAGTCTATGAAATCAATAAATTATCATCATCTAAGCCGTGTTCAATCCTGTAATTAGAATTTCTACGATGTAAGCACCTTGTAGCAACAGAGCATCAGTATACATATGGCTCTATATGCCAAGTGTTTCACTAATTCTGAAGAGAGGGTGCCTAAATCCTCTGTGAGGATGCTAACGGAGGCAATCAGGAAGAAAAACACCATCTATTCCTACAGCTGTGAGGCTGTTCATACATCAGCATGTTTTTGCACTATGGGAATACAGAAATAACACATTCAAGTCTGAGTACCTCCTTGACTCTTAAAGCCATGTTTTGCTCAATATGGAGCTATAGATGATCTCTAGATATGTAAAGAATGATGTGATTTTAGTAATCTAGGCACAATTGTGAACAGCAGAACTGGTTAACAAAAATTAACTGCGTGTGTGCTTTTAAATAGACAGATGAAAAATGGAAAAATTCTCTCAAAGTACTCATTTGCTTCAAATGAAAAAAAAGAAAACAAGAAAAAAAAACAACCAACAAAACAAAACCCACAGCAAAGGCAACCAAACATTCTGAAATACTCTAAAATCATTCCACTGAGAAGTAGAACACTGTGTGGCCTAATTGAAAACAAAACCAATTTGTCACTAGGCTAATATTCATTAACTTGTCAGAGTGCTACAATCTGGACAACATCAAATTATCATAATTAGCACTTCTGTGATATGGCTACTGGGAACAACACAGCCTCTGTGTTCTGCCTCTTTTTCTCTTTCTGTGTTTTCATTTGTTTATTCTGCTGGGTGAAGCCTTCCAGGTCATATGAACGTCCACTGGAGCTCACAACCCCCCAAATATGATTATGTAATAACTTAAAATGGCAGAAAGTCAACACGAGTGTCACAAATGGTGCTATACTACACTAAAGTGTTACAAGTTACAGAGCCTCTTGTTCCAAACCTCTCATGTTTGATGTGACAGCTTGTTTTAAGTAGTGTGAATTGCCTTCCCTCTGCCCTAGTTCTGCCCAACTTGTGCTGTTGCTGCCCTTTGGGGAGGTCATCAGAAAAATCAGACCCCACAGTGCTTGTCTGTGAATTTGCAGCTCACTTCTGGGTACTATAAAGGAATGGAAAACCTCAGTGTTGTGCAGCAGAGCCTGGGATCTTCTTATGCCCAGTAGTCACGTATTGCAACCACAGACTAAATCAGCTCTGTAAAAATGTGCAAGATGAAGCGCAATTTACAAGGCAAAAGATTTCAATTCCTGTTAGCACTGCATTAAGACATGTATGCACTGGGAGGGAGTATATGACTTTTCTCCAAGACAGGGCAGCCAGCTCTCCCTTAACAATTTACTTCTGTCATGAGGAAGATATCTTCTGCCATCTTTTTCAGAGTGCCTTTTGAGCCATCCTGAAAGGCTGAGTAGTGCAAACTGCAGTTGTTTCGGAAACCAGAATATCTCATTTAAGCAGGAAGCACAAAATGCTTTAGGATATTAAGGGATTATAATGTTTTATTCATGAAGAAGTGCTAGCTTGAAGAGGAGGATAGAGAATGGGGTGGTGCTGGTGAAATAAGAAGTAATGGGACTGCAGAAACATCAGCAGACAACTTAGGAACCCATAGGGAGGCTGTGATCCACCCTTTGTGGAGATGTGTACTTATGTGCCACAACCTTGCATTTTTTTAATCCATTTTGCATCCTTGGCATTATATCTTAAAGAGAACATCTCATCCTGGTGGGCTGAGGCACTGTGGCTGAAGATGCACTGGAGCCCTTTTTCCTTCAGAATCCATCCCTCTGGACAAGATACATGCCACTGCCTGTTGGCACTGTAGGATCTGGATGTGCTGTATCACATGTGAGTGCTGCTCCGTGTGCTTCTGTGCTCCAGCAGGCTGTCAGAGTGTTGTTGTAAGCTGGGGACCTCAATTTGGTAACTGCTTTGCTCCCAGAGACTGACATGGTGAGAAGCAGGCACTAGAATGCCTTGGGACATCTTGCTGTCCACCTATGTAACAACCCAACCCCATAGTGCCAAGAGATGGCTCAGTCCAAACCCACAGGTGCACAGAGCAGAGCTCTCCAACCTCCTCTCCATGGGAAGGAGAAATAGGTATATGGAAGAATAAGCAGAGGAAAAAAGGTTTTGCCGAGCTAGAGAACATCTTAGTTTTGTGGGAGCTGAGTGTGTTGTCAGCTTACCAAGCTCTTCAGCAGGTGAATGGGTAGGCAGCAAAATTAGCGTATTCACAAATTTCCCAGCAGCTTCTGTCAAAATAAACATTATTTTGTTACCAGAAGAAGTAGCAATGCCTATGTATTGTACAGAAACATGACTGTTTTCCCTTTGAATTGCAACAGCTTTGGGACAAAAACCATCAAATAGCAGAATCCACCTAACATTAGTAAAAAAAAAAAAAAAAACAGGCTGTAATAGAAGCTTAGGTGGCTCAATTACACTACTGTAACAGCTTAGCTATTATAAGTGTTTCTTTGGAAAACAGTGGCACTTTAACTCCAAAACTACTTAAATGCTTTTAAAATTGTATACAATGATTTGAAAGGAAAGTGATTTACATGTAAACAAGTCTGCAGTAAGTAGGGCTTCACGGTAATTTTAAGATTATTCTGAGGTGTTTCTTAATCTTAAAAGTTAGGTATCTAAGTTCATAATGACATGCATGATTATCTTAATATGCTTAAAAACGTTCATTTTTAATTCATATCAGAGGCTGTTTTCAGTGTCTTTAATTAAGAGTACTGGGTATGCTCTAGAAGTTTACTGTCACATCTACTCTCTACTACCACCCTGCACACCAGTATACATCATTCCACTCCACAAACTGCTTTTATTGCCACACCAAAACTTTATTTACCTTTTAAAGATGAAGTTCGTTCCTATTCTTCACAGGGATGAGCTCTTCCCCTTTCTTAGGAAGAAGGTGAAACCAGCCACTACCAGCCTGTCCCAACATGGTGCTCCTTCCAGCAGGGAAACTTTACTGGGCATGGAGTAGCAGTCAAGAGGTGTAACAAATGCAGTTTATGTGGCAGCTCTGGATCAATCAGCTCAGAACGCTGGCTTGCCAGGACTAGACTCTACTTGCTTTATTATTTGGAGGGCCTTTTAGATGTACTGCCAATAGCTGGGGCCAATAGCCAGTGTTAGATGCTGCTATTGCATTTGTGCTATAGCTGTTGAGCAGACCTCAGTTGAGCGAAAGCTAACATGATGTCTTTTTCTCCCTTGCTTGTGGAGCCCTATCTGGTGCAAGAGCATATGTATATTCTTTTACCTTTATAAAAAGTGATCTTTGCACATGCTTTCTGGGATTATAAGGCTGTATGCATGTGTGCATTAGATCCTTGAAAACCGTGGATAGGATGCTTCCTAGGCTGGAGGGAAATCTTTCTCCACTCTGTTTAATTTTGAGCAAGGAACCAAGGTCAGATCTGCATCCTAGAGAAGTGTGCCAAGTGAAAAACTCCCACACACTCCATAATCAGCCTTTTGTCTTTTCTTCTGGAACTGTCCCACCCACTGCAATGAAAATGTGAACGTAGATCCGGCATTTTCAAGGTGAGCACTTCAGCAAAATGGCTTTTGAGGGAGGATCATTTTCATCCTGGAAACATTACATGGCAATGCAGGGAGAGATGCAGTAATTTAGAAAAGACAAGGAGCTATTTTATATGAAATATGTCTATCTTCAATCTCTTTAACATTGAAATGAGGATAATGAATATTGCAAGAATATCTTACCTGAATATTCCAGAAATACCACTGCATATTCTGAATTATTATCAACTTTCATAAAATATTACACAGATAATATTTTTATAGACAAAAATAATTTAAAAGGCAATCCTAAAAAAATGTTCTGAGTTAAAGGAAGCTCACCTCAATGGCTTTCTCATTCTTTAGTCTGATATTCAACAGAAGAAATTTCTAAATGTTTTTTTCATACTCACTAATTGAAACATCCAGGATTCAGCGGCTCAGTAACCACAGGGAATTACTTGTGACTATCTCTTACGTGTGCACCAATATCTTGTGAGGAAATCTGCCATCAGCTAATATTTCAGTAAGCTTTTATAGTGATTTTTTTTTTTTTATTGGCATTCTGAGAGGTGCAAAGTACTTCTGAGTACTTTGAATGACTGAAGGAGCTGGGGTTATTTAGTCTGGGGAAGAGGAGGCCAAGGGGAGACCTTATTGCTCTCTTCAAGTACCTGAAAGGTGATTGCAGTCAGAGTGGGGTTGGTCTCTTCTCACTGGTGACAGGACAAAGAGAAATGGCCTCAAGGTGAGCCAGGGGAGGCTCAGGTTGGATATGAGGAAAAACTTTACAGAAAGAGTTGTTAAGCACTGGAACAGGCTCCCCAGGGAGGTGGTTGAGTCACCATCCCTGAATGTGTTTAAAATCCATTTGGATGTGGTGATCAGGGACAGGATTTAGCAGTGTGTTATTTGTTAGGGTAGTCGGGCTTGGTTGCAGTTGGACTCAATGATCCTGAAGATCTTTTCCAACCTGAGCAACTCTACGATTCTATGAAAGTAATTTTGATGGCTAGTTAATGAGAATTAAACGACTGGAGAGCTCTGCAGCTCTGATAGCCAGTCAGCAACTCTCACTCTGCCGTGATTCTCCTCTTTTCAACAGACAATTCTGCTTGTTGGCTGGCTGTATTTTGGCTGCCTGTCTAGGAAGCTCACTTATAAATGTTTTTCTTTTGACAGAGTGTAAGCCAGCCTTAGATTTCTCAAAAAAATTCTAGTAGAGTGTAAAATTGGCTTAAACTCTTTCGTAGTGTGGATGAGTGAGTGAGAAATGGTGTAGCAGAAATGCTAAGACACAGCCTGAACCAGTGATTGAGCACCTGGTGGAAAGGCAGAGCCAGCCTAGGGGTTCTCAGATGCATGCAATGGGCCCGAGTGACTGGAAGGGGTGGAGACAGGATCCTCTCTTTCCCAGACCTCATTTAAGGGTTGGCAGTGGAGGCAAGGGTATCTCTTGAAGGAGATCCCTGCCTACCTCAGACTTTCCAAAAGTGAGCAGCTCTTTTCCTTCATGTCTGTGGCTGCTGTGTTTGGGCTTATATTCATTTGCTGTAGCCTGAGACTTTGCCACCCCTCTATTATTGCAGTACTTTCCATCCCATTATAACGTGACAGATGGCTTCAAAGCAAATAGCAATTAGGAATATTGGAGTTGCTGTGTTTTGCTTTACTGTACAACAGCAGAGTTTTATATTAGTTATTACAGAGTAATTTTTACTACAAGAGAAAAGATCTCATCATAAACAATGCATATGTGCTTTTATTGCGGTAGAAATCAGGAACTAGGAGCTCTGCTGATTGTAGATACAGAGGCTTTTGAAACTTACTGCAGTTCATAAACTGCAGTGTAACCATTAGGTGATAATTTTCAAAGTGCGGATAAACTTAACACCTTTCTGGGAGGGACCATGGTAATGCCAACATAAGGCTTCTTGGCTGTGTTAGATAAGAGTCCTGAGGGAGGTGTACGGCTGAGTTTGAGATTACAGCGTCATAGCACTTCAGTCTCTGAACAACATAAGGAAAAAGGAAAGGGAAATAAACATGTTTAGGACTATGATTACATAGCCTGTTCAAGGAGGAACAAATTATGTAATTTCAGCAAGTATCTTGCAAAAAATAATGAGGCCTACCCACTGAAATCAAGGAGCATTAATAACGCTTTGTTGGAATTCAAAAATGGGGCAAAGGGAAAAACTGAAGAGCACAAAGCTGGAAATGAAGGACCATAACTGTGATTATTATGTACAGAACAGCAGCTCTGTAGGGTCTGGCCTGCAATCAGCCTGCTGGAAAATGGGACTGCCACAGAATAAGTGCATTCCTTCATGTGCGATCATTTCCTCTCATCAGTTTTTGTTACCAAAGGCACTGATGACACATATTCAGGACTGCTTTTCAGTAAAGTTGAACTATGGATCAAGTTTTGACATGACAAGATTAAGCAAAATACTTTTTAAAAGGAGAAATATGCAACTGTATTTCCTTCTAATGGTGATGCAGATCAGCAGGACCCATTTCAAGCTTGGGATGCCGCTAGGCAGGGAAAAGTTATAAATACAGAAAACGTTGCTGTGAGCATTTGTAAGTGCTGAAGGAGGGGGAAAAAAAGCATCACTTACGCACTGATGAACAAGGCCAACATATACTGAATGTCTGTCCCTGGGATGAATATCTTGAGTGCTTTTGCTTGTTTTCTTTTTCCTTTTCCCCTTCTACACCCAGAGCTCTATTACTTTTACTGTGCACTCAAAAAAAAAAAAAAAAAAAAAAAGAGGGGGAAGAGCTCATATGGTGTCTTCCACAAATCAGTGTTTCCCTCTCACATAATAACAATAGCAGTGGTACATCTATGCAAGCCTTTCCTCCCCGACAATATGTACTTTTCTTCTGAGGCCATTTCTGAGTTCTGAAATGTAATTCTAGATGTTACAATCAGTCTTGGACTTACGTCCTAATGAACTTTTCAAAACTGGTTAATGCAGGTGAAATTTATCGGAACCTCATATGAGTTGTCCAGTCCTGGTTTTCTGTCATGTCACCCTTCAAAATATGTTACCTTAAAAAAAACAAGCATTCATTCTAAATCTATCTATATTTGCTCACATACCATGGTAGAACACATGCTTTGGAGCAATTACCAGAGGCCACAGCATAGACAGCTAAGCTCTATTTTGCTAAATGCAGCTATGTTCCAATTGTTATCAATGGGATGATCTTCAGCATGAGTTCTAGTAATGTTTATTCTGAGGTGAATAAACAGTAAAGGTGGCTCCTTAAAATACATGAGGCTTTTTCAAATACACATTTGCATCAAATTAAATCAAGTGGTTCCTACTGTACCTTTGAGTTTCTCCAATCAAAAAGATCTCTGGTGGAAAACCTTCAGCTGTGCTCTGGGGCATGAGTAGATAGTAACAGCGTGCCCTGTTAAGTATCTGTGTTAGAATAACTTTTCTTTATGATGATTGAACACGAAATAAATTCCTTCCCTTCTTGATCTCTGCTCATTGTGTTCCAGACTGTTAGGCAAACAGCCTGATGTATTTTTCAGAAAACGGTTTTATCGTCACCTATAGCCTCCATAATACAGATTACATGACCTTTCCTAAAAATAGAGCAAAAAACTGAAGGCCAATTCCAAATTTCATTTTTAAAATGTCTTTGTAATATTTCCAAAGGGAATGCTATAATTACTGGATCTTCTCCTCAGCAATCTGCAAAGAGGCTTTGATTGACACGCGCTTGCATAATTTCATTCCATGGTGGGTACGCAGGTATGACATGGTGAAAGGCTCTACATGATGCCTTGGCAACTTGTAAACTTGCATTTAGCACCCTCAACTCCAGACAATCTTTACAGTGAAAATAATCTTGGGAAGCATGAGACCTCTTTTTATTCAGAGACAGATGCAGAGCAATGAAATCATTAAAGACACCACCTGTAATTTTCACTGTGATTTGTCTTGAAGGAGATTTCTGCAACAACCATACGAGCAGGCTACCAAGTCAAACTGCTACAGAGCTGGAGTTGATTTCCCCTAGACAAGCTGTACAAAAAGTGATTTTTTTCATGCACTGACCTTTCTAAACTGGACATCTGTGGAGTCCAACTCCATGTGCTGTTGAAAGGTTTTGCCGCTCTATCAAAAGATAAAGAAAAAATATTCACGTTTTCTGCTCTACTATCGCACTTAAAACTAAAGGCGCAGAGCTGATGTTATTGCAGCTTTCAGAGACTAACATAATGCTTCGAGTGGGGTGGATTATCTTTATGGGGAAGGAAAAACCAGGGATATACGTGTATTTCTTTTCTTTTACAGCTTCTTCACAAAGAACACAGAAATAACATGAAATCCTGGCTGTGCAAATGACAGGTGTTTGCCTTGCTTCACCTTTCAAGCTTGTTTAAAACAAGCTCATTGCCATAAAGCAACTCTCTTTTAGTTTCCCCTCTACACCACGTGGCCATTAGGATTGTTTTAAGCTTTCTCTAGCTTTTCCTGCTTGAGATGTTATCAGCCTAACAATCAGACTTTGATGGCATTGAAGAGGACAGTGTGGTAAAGCTGATTGCTCCTTCTCTATCTTCATCCCCCACACTTTTTCCCAGCTGGAATAACACGTTTTATCTGTTGTTTTTTGTTGTTGTTGTTGTTTTTCTGAGCAGAATGAATTTTCAATCACTTGTGTTTCTTCGACTTTCTTCAGAAAGTTGTTCAAACATTAATTCCTTGGTTTGTTAAGCTCTATTTTTCATATACTTCTTTCATGCTGTTCATTGCTAAAAGCTTTATTTCATTTGAGGATCCCACTGAAACAGCTCTATGGACCATCTAGGGAACATTAAAAACTCGCTGGAAGAATCCTTCTTTTTGTAGATGTTCAGTGAGTTTTTCTGTGGCATATATTTTGCTCAACTTCGCACAGCCTTATGATCTAAGGTCTGCCACCTCCTCCCAAACTACTTGTAGCCTATTTCAGTCTGCATTGCTTCATGTGTCTGTAGCCTAAGCATGACCTTCTGCTCAGAACCTTTTACCTTGAGCAAATTTTAGAGCATTGTTATTCCTATAGCATGAGGGTCATTTCTGGTCTGGAAGACTTCACAAAGACTTCAAGAATCTCTTCGCGAAAAAGAATACTAAAGCTTTGTCATCCATCCTGCTTTATTGCAGGATTTCCTCCTGTAAGTTGTAAGGATGCTTTGAAAGGTCATGACGGCAAGGCAGTGTTCTGCAATACTTATTCCTCAATAACCTTTTGAAAAGGTGACTTTTTTCAATGAAACTGAACAGAGGAGCCCTTAGCATATCAAACCAGAATGGCAGCATGAGCAGCTAAGCTGGGTACTGATTGAGTAATGCACTCTCACACCTGAGTTGTTTTCTTTTTTTTTTTTTTCCCTCTCCCTCTCCCTCTCCCTCTCCCTCTCCCTCTCCCTCTCCCTCTCCCTCTCCCTCTCCCTCTCCCTCTCCCTCTCCCTCTCCCTCTCCTTCTCCTTCTCCTTCTCCTTCTTTCTCTTTCTCACTCTCTCTCTCTTTTTTTTAAATTAGTTTTTGTTTTGTTTTGGTTTTTTTTCCCTTAACAATAGCTTTTCTGGGCAAGCAAGCTTTCATTCACTGCCTCAGAGATGGCTGGTCTGAAAATCTTTAGGAAGCCACTGATGAGGACTGGGCATGGAAATAGAGTGTTAAACAGCTGTCTCCGGGAAGCCTTTTCTGTAATGTGTGCTTCACTCTGTGCTCAGAAACTTTACTTCTTTCCAGCCTCTCCACCTCCTCATGACTGAAGTCATACCAGAAATTGCCAACAAGCCCTCTGTCCTTAGCATGCTGTAGGAGATCTTCCATCCTCTCACCTTAATGGATTTTGTGTATGATAAATGCTTATGTTTATCTTCAAGTAGCTGAGACTTTATTCATTTGTCTACCTGCTGTCATCTGCTTCACCTTATGACTGCTCTATCTTACCCTAGTGTATGTTGTGGTGCTGTGAATTGTCTAAAACTTTTAAATCTTGGTCATCAGCAGCATCATTACAGTTACAAAACAAAGGGACTATTTTACTGTAGCTGAAAAAAAAAATGCTAGGGAAGGACTGTAGAGCTAGTTGCTTTCAGCTATTCTGATGAATGTCTTTAATTTTGCGACTTAAATAAAAAGTCCTCAGAATCTCATAGCCGATAGAGCTTCCATGAATTGTCCTAGTCCATATTCTCTATACAGAGACTCCTTTTGCAAGAACCAGAAAGCAGAAGAAAAGGAGGTATGTATGTGTTAAAATTCTTTGAGTCATTCTTGGAAAACGATGAAACTAGCAGTGTGTGGATAGCTGTTTTCAACTTGTTAAAGAGATGGACACAATGTTGTTTAGACCCTCTCAGCACAATTTTGAGCTTTCTCAAGTTAGACAGGATTAAAAGGACCAAGACAGAGTCATGTTCCTTCTTGGGTTGGTGCTGGTGACTGACTGTCTGGTTTGCAAGAGAGTACATGGGAATGCATGGAGCATCCCTGCACTGCTTATGGTGTTTTCCTCAGCACTGCGTAATACAGTTAAGTGACTCCTGGTAGTTTTTGTTTTCTTACCTAATGTCTCCTCACACATAGCAAAGTGATTGTTCTACTCATTTGTTTCTTTATTTATGATCTAAATAATATCTCCTTTTGACAGTATTTTCCTAAAGTATACCAAGCATTCATTGCTACCTGCAGTGTAGAACTGAGGCTTTCTCCAGGCTTTAGAGATATCACATTTAGAGAGATAATGCTGGCTCCATGACAACACTGAGTACTCACAATCTCAGAGGGACTGACCCTGGTAATCTATCAGGCTCGAAAGGCAGCTGTGGCACAGCAACACAGCATGAGGGTCATGTAGCAGCACTGTACAAAACATCTCTTCCTCAGTGTTTCACTGGCTAATACATTTTCATTTCTTCCCAGTGGTAGAAAGTTAATGCTGAGACAGTGTTGGGTACCATTCCCCATTGTTGACTATCACAGGGGAGAAGATCCACAGACTTGGGTAGGTGCTACTTGTGGGCATATTCCTGTGGGGTTTGAGGGGAGTGTGGGAAGACTTGTGACTTCATTTCTGCATGTTTGAAAAAGAAGCACCAAATCCCTCTGGTGCTGAGAAAGCACTCTGTGCTGTAGTGTCGCTTTCTATGCTGAACAAGATCAGCAATACACATTCATGTATGTCCCAAAGTGCTGATGCCTATTTCTGGATTGGAGTGAAAGATGTCTCTTGTTTTTTCTTCTTTTCTTTTTCTTTCCAGTTTGTCTTGAATACCATGAGTGTAAAGGCCTATTGGTTAAGATTTCCTTATGCACATTTTTATATTTATTTATTGTCTTTCTTTCTATGAAATAAAAAGATGACGAAACCATCTAAAGAATGATATTTTATAAAGCTGATATTGAATGATGTTAGAATTTTGGAAGCTTTGAATACACAGAATCCTAATACTGAAATGCTGCAAGCCCGTGTGAAATTTATTGTTGACTCACTCCTCTCTTATGGCACACAGGCAAAACCTCATAGCCCAAATATTGCTGAAACAGTATCCTTGGGTAACTTGGCTGTTTAGATAAGTATGCTTTAAAATACATGCTCCAAAGAGTAACAGAAATTTATAATGCACCTCAGAGCACAGAACAATTCTGTTCTAATTATAGGAGATATTTCTTCAGAACGCTTGGAGAAAATTGTAAAACAAACCTGTAATTAAAGGGAATACATATTAAATAAGTAAATAAAACCACACACAGCAAAACACCACATAATTGTAATTTCAAATTAAAGGCTGGGGAAATAATTTGTTTATTAAAAAATAGAAACAATTGAAATGCAAGGAATGAAGCAATGAAGAAATTGCTTCTTGCAAGAAATTAATTTGTGAGATCGTGGTTGGACCTTGCCACATTTTTTTAAGTCTGTTTTTCCTGTGTATCCTTCTTTTCCTTTTTCTTTTTTTATGCTTTCACTTATTACCACCCTCCTATTTAGAAGGAACTGGGGTTAAACCACTTCAACAACAGAGACTAAAATTCATGAATGCCACATCAGGTCCTGTGCAGTGGGAGGGCATCTTGCAGAAATGATGTCTAACAGCTTTTCATTGCCTTTAGAATGTGGAAGGAATGGTTAAGCAAACAGTGCTTTTAGTTAATTGAGGTATTGTTTTTTTTAACGCGCTTTCCTGTTTTCTGCACTGGCTGTTCACTATGGAATAACACTAGGTCTGAGTTTAAGAAACAAAAATGTTAGTGCCACAGATTGTAAAGCGCAATTTTATTTTGGAGTATTTCTTAAACTTTTGGTCAGCCCTTATACGCCTTCAGATTGTAGTGACGTTTGTGAACAGTACTGATCTAGATGTGATTGTGATCTTTGATTAGAATCATTGTAGGTAGGTTCACAGGAATATTGGCAAAAACAAATACTTCACTTTTAACTTAAAACAAGTGAACTGAAAATATGGTAAGAAAAATGCCACTGCTTTGTCTTCCAGATTGTTTTCTATTATTCTTTTTTGTAGAAACTTTTCTAGGAACTTACACCAAATTATGCAGTTGAGTATGTATTTTGTCTGATCTTGAATACATTGTTTCAGAAGAATTTAGCTCTGTCTGGAAGGTAAATTAGATTGTTTACAGAGCACTTGCATCCTTTCCTCATTATATAGATAGATGATATCTTTCCTGCAGAGAATGCACAGAAAAGTAGAAATACTACGGATGCAAGAATGTATCATCAATATTGTTCCAACCAGTCAGACTGCAGCACAGATGCTGTAGTTGCTCCCAAAACAATTTCCTCATCCTTTTCACCAAATAAATCAGGCATTCAGAGGGGAAATCAGATAAGTTACTTGAATACATGAGTGTGGTGACCAGGAGATCCATCTGGAGATGACATAGATCATCTCACAGTTTAGGTATTTTTGATGTTAAATGTTTGGATTTGTATTTATTCTAATGGTTGTTGTTTTTATTGTCCTTAATTGTTATTGAAGAAAAAAAAACCTCTCCAGGGTTGGTTTCTTTTTCTGTTGTATTAAATAAATCTCACACACAGATAATACCAGTAGGTGGTGAGAATAACAAATGGACTGCTTCTATTTCACATTTTTCAGGGCTTTATAGGTTGAATAATCTGACATAGTTTTCTTCCCATGCGATGTCCCAGATGAAGACACTGGTTACAATTGCTGGACTTGGTTTCCATTTCTTATCCATCAGAGTGAGCACCATAGATATAGACAATGACTCTTGTTTCAGGTCTGTCATAGCTATAGTTGTGCTGGTACTTGCAATACTGGAAGATCTTCATCACGATTCAGGTTCCCTGAAATCAATCATTTTTAGGTTCCCCAAGACAGCTGTGCATTTGCTACTGTTTTTCCTGTGACGATAGTACAGAAAAATAGAGAAAAAATCCAGTCTTCTCCCAGCACTCATTTAATAGGGGAAATCTTTCAAAATTCTTGGGAAACTGTGGGCAGTTTTAATTAAAAAGAAAAAAGAAAAACAGAAAACAAAAACAAGCTGAAATGGCACCAAACATAAAATTGCTTTTAAAATATGTTCTATCTGTTGCTGATGGTGAGCAGACTTCCCTAGTGAGGAATTCAGAGTTGCTAAAACAACCATTCCTCACAGCTACTTATCTGATAGAATCATAGAATGGCAGAATCACCAAGGTTGAAAAACACCTCTAAGATCATCCTTTCCAGCTGTCCAGCTATCACCAACAGTTCTTACTAAACCACGTTCATCAACACAACTTCTAAACGTTCCTTGAACACCTCACGGTCGGTGACTCCACCACCTCCCTGGGCAGCCCATTCCAGTGCCTGACCAGCCTTTCAGGAAGTAGTGTTTCCTAATGTCCAGCCTGAATCTCCCCTAGGGCAACTTGAGGCCATTCCCTTTAGTCCTGTCACTAGTTACACGAGAGAAGAGCCTAACTCACAGCTCACTACAACCTCCCTTCAGGTAGCTATAGAGATCTTTCAAGAAGAGCTTCATCTTATCCTGCTTTAACTGTTTCACGGAAGTACACTTCGGGTCACATATTTCATCAGCTAAACTTGACTTTCATTTAAATGACTCTAACTGGTCTAAGAGAGAGAGTTGAAAGGAGACTGTCCCCAGCAATTCCTGTCACCTGGTATATATCATACGGAGACTCACTTCAACACAAAAGCATATTTCTTTCAACTGTAACAGTCTGCCTGCTTGTTCTCCCAGCTTCATTTACTCACAAAGAGTACATATAAGATGTGTTTCATGGTCAGGATTTTGAGTGTGGCAGGTCCAAAATCTAAAGCATGCTACTCCCATACATCCTTTACAGCCCTGTGTCACAGAGCCAGGTTCCTGGCAGTGAGCTGTCAGAGTATGGCTATTAGTGGTGACCTTTCTGAGCTGGAAACATAAGTCGTGATCACTATCAGACTGTATTCAGCAAAGTCCTGGGATGTAATGACTTCCTTCATTACACTCTACTTTGTCATTTTCCTTTATCCGCATAACTCTCATGTAATCTTAACATTAAGGTTAGGTTCTTTTTTCATCAAGCTAATGGTAAAGTAACGCCTTCACTCACATCATGATCATTACTAAAAATGTTAAAGGACATAATTTGTGCAGAAAAACTTTCCAGTACAAGGACTATCTGTGTGTACAAGAACCCAGAGACTTTGACAAAGATAAGAGAAATCTGAACTAGTCTAACTCCACATCAAGATGCAACATTCTTACATGAAATTATCTCTACATCTTTCAAATAAAAAGCACTTTTTTTCAGTAACACTGTATTTAGAATAGGACACTAAATTCTTGGTAAATCACATCCCTCCATCCTGAGCCTTTAATCAGAGTGCTATCACACTTAAGAGGCAAAATTATTGCATTTTTCATATCCATCTTCCAAATGCTGTCAGTAGCATTAATGCAAATCATTCAGAATCCCAGTAACTGATAAGCTGGTAAACATTGCGAGACATAAATGAAAACTGATGCAGTCCACAAAATCTCTTGCTCTATGATTATGTATAGCACACAGAACCGATCTTAATGTTGACATCCTAGGCCATGCCTAATTTTAGTATCCAAAACTCAAGCCCAGATAAAAATTCAATCAGATAGCTTCAGGATTTTGGTAATTAAATTCTTTTGAAACTCAGATGGTTTGAGCACATGGAAAAATCTCTGTTTAAACATGTAGAATTAGTAATATGAATTGTGTTAATGCTACAGACCTTGAGGGCATTATTAATCCTTTTATGATTAAAAAATATATATACATATATATATATATATATGTAATTGTCTGCTAGTATTCTGCAGAGACTACTGGAGAAAAAAATAAACTATAGCTCCTTGTCCTTGGGGCTAAGGCCATTTGGACATTTGGCTACACATGAGTAGGATGAGTAAAACAAGTAATGTCTCACATGAGTTCAGAGATAATGCACAAAAAATATTTTTGGAAAGCCCACCGCCAATTTTGAAACGTTTGTTAATTGGATAAGTGAATTTCCACACTGGCCAGAGGAGTGTGCACTACAGAAACCTGGAGAGGAACCAAGAAATGTAGCTGGTTTATTTTATAGTTAACTCCAAGTAGACATTTTTATAATTCATCTTTCTCAAACAATATAGAAGAATATAATATATGTTTATACCTATAAAATATGTTATATGGGAAAGGATTTAAAGTGTCCATAAAATTTTCCATTTAAGCTTTTCAACTCAAAGGGAAGTTGGACATGATAACCATACAGACAGATTGATGAGATTTTCCAGCCACAGCAAAGCTCTTCCAGCAGAAGCTACCTGCACATTCACAATTGCCTCAAGAACAGTAGTCCTGTAGCTGAAATAACTGTGGATATTAAACAGCAGCATTTTGTCCACGTTTTTTGCCTTGTCTGTCTCTGATCTCTGGGTTCTACTGCCATTACTCGTGGAGAATGGATAATCCAAGCTGGAGTAGGCAGTGGAAAGCCAATGCCAGTGCAAATCCAGAGGTCTCCTGCTGTGATTCTGCAGTGCCAGGTTTCATTGCATTCAGTTCTGCTCTATGCTCATTTATGTTGGTTTCTCTCATTTAGATGAGTCATCATTCTGGAAGACCAAGTCCCAGGAAAATTGCCTAGATGTTGCAAAGCTAATTTAGTGCACTGCCTCTGCACAAAGTGAGCAGACTAGGGTGTACTAAGATGTAAATTCCTCTTATCCCTGTCTATTGCACAGACACTCCAGTGTTGTCCTATAGCTGTAGGTACTTCAGGCCAAATGATAAACCTAGGGAAGAATTCTGCTGCACATCTGAATTAATTTGGCCAAGCAAACAAAAGAGTGACAGAAAGCCACCTCTAATTTCAGATCTCGCTCTAAAAATCAAGCCAAGATGTGATGATGGATCAGATTCACAGGATGCAAAATGCTCTATGGATCAGACCCAAGGAGTTTACACACACTTTGTTCTGGTTTGAATAGGATCCCACTTCCTAGAGAATATGGCTTTGCATTACCTTTTGACAGTAACAGAAAAGGTATATGCAGAAGATGGCAGACAAATTCTTGGTAGTTCAGTTAAATTCAAACATATTGATTTAGAATAGGCTCCATATCACATGAAGGGCAGAGATTTCATCCACAAAACCACATACCAATTAAGTTCATCACATAGGCTGGGTTGATGGGATGAGACCAATTGCATGAGCTTCAACATGACCAAGTGCCAAGTTCTGCACTATATCACAGTCCCATGCATTGATAAAGGTTTGGGGCAACGTGGCCACATAGCTGCACAAAAAAAAAGGATCTGGGAGTGTTGACAGCTGGCTGAACATGAGCCAGCAGTGTGCTCAGGTGGCCAAGAAGACCAATGGCATCCCGGCTTGTATAAGAAATAGTGCAGTCAGCAGGAGCAGGGAAGTGATCACCGCTCTGTACTCACCACTGGTGAGGCTGCACCTTGAGTACTGTGTTCAGTTTTGGGCCCTTCTCTACAGGGAAGACACTGAGGCCCTGGAGCGTGTCCAGAAAAGGGCAGTGAAACTGTAAGGAGTCTGGAGCACAAATCTTATGGAGAGCGGCTGAGGGAATTGGGATTGTTCAGTCTGGAGAAGAGAAAGATTGGGGGAGACCTTATTGCCCTCCACAACTCCCTGAAAGGAGGTTGTGGTGAGGTGGGGTAGGCCACTTCTCCCCACTAACAGTGATAGGACAAGAGCAAACAGACTCAGGTTGTGCCAGGGGAGGTTCAAGTTGGATATTAAGGAAAATTTATTCTCAGAGTGGAGAGGGGGAACTGGGCTGCCAAGGGAGGTGGTGAAGTCACCGTCCCTGGAGTGGCTAAAGAAGGAGTAGATGTTATACTTAGAGACTTAGGTTAGTGGGCAATGTTGGTGCTAGGTGAACAGTTGGACTGGATGGTCTTAGAAATGTTTTCCAACCTTAATGTTTCTATGACTCTATGAAATGTTCCATATACAGAAGAAGAAATATGATTCCTTGAAAAATGCTATTCGTGTGCTTTCTGGGTCAAAGCTTTTGTGATTTCTTCTGTCCATCTCTATTTCAGTCAGTGAAAATCTGCATCTAACTGTTGCAACCCCCACATTTTCACTGAAAGACATTCTAGATAAAACTCATCCATGCAGCTAAAAGGAGTCTCTAAAGGTCACTTCCTTACATCAGTGTTCAGTTGCTAACATTTCTTCAAGGTGAAACTTTTCTGGCATAACAGTAACAGAGACATACTCTAGTTTTAATGTTGTATACTTATAATTGCTTTTCTTACTGAATTAAATATATAAGAAATGGACGTACAAAGGGAAAAATCTGTAATGCTCAGTGCAGCAGGCTGCATGTTCTACACACAGCAGTGACAAAGTGACAGAAAAGGAACATGCTATTTTTAAAACAGACAAGTAGCAGCATTATCTGCAGGATGTTAATACTGAATAGGTTGATTGTCAAATCCATCCTAATAGTTGCAGAAAACCTCCCAGTAAGGTGATTCTTCAGGACATCTCACTGCAGTCTCTCTGGAACTTAATCATTTAGGTCAAATTAAAGCAGATGCTGAATATGAAAACAGAAACAGTCTCCCTTCCTCAGGGCAACATCTGTTTCTTTTTTATTTTTTTGCCAGAGGCAATTACTCTGCTGCTTCCCACAGCTAATAAAATCAGCTCACTCCATTGAAAAAGCCCACGGCTATTCTTTCAAATACATGCATTTTGTAGAATTCAAACTGTATGTGAATGATGTGCTGAGAACTGATTTCTGAGTCCATGCTTATCTTCCAGTACAAAACCTTGTTCGCAAAAAGAAATGATGGAGATCAGCAGAAAAACAGACAGATGAGGAGAACAGATAAATAATAACAGTTTAAAAGAAAAATCTCTTGGTGACCTAAATTCACTGAACTAACTCTTTCTACTGTGGACTCCATATACAAGCACTACCACCCTTCCTTCAGTAATTACATTCATTTGGGTTAATTGTTTCCCCGCACTTTTAACAGGACTATGTACTGAAGTGTGTCTTTATGCATTTTTTCCAGTGACATAATTGACTGATACTGGCAAACAGTTTGCAAATTATTATGAGAAGCTGAACCAGCTACCAAGGCTCAGGAATGTATTTCTAAGAAACTGAGTTCTTCACTGGCTTGGAAATGTTTGTTAGTTAGAAAAACTGGGGAGAGTGTCATTTGTTATACCTAGTTGCTAGTGCTTGTAAAGTGCTTCTGAACTGGAGACCTCTAAAAAAGCTTTAAGTGGTACATCACTGTGATTTTTCTTTTTCACAGCCCTTGAAATTAAAGAAAATGAAGGAACACAACAACATCGAATTCAGCCACAAGATACCTGACCACAGTGAATTTCTCTGAAGTACTCAGCTACTCTGAATGTTGATCCCATATACCTTTTTGCAAAGAAGTTTTTAAACATATACCTATAAGAAAAAGTCTTGAGTATATATAGTACATATTGGTTACAAATTATTAATATTTAATATAAAAATGTCTCCCACTCTGAGTGTATATTTGTATGTAAACAGATATGTTTTTTATATAAATATGTAGAAGAGTAATTGAAGAATAAAAAAACCATTTGTAGAGATTTAAGACATTAGAGATATAAAGGAAGAAAATAAATAATATTCTTTCTGGCAAAGATACATGACTCAATGAAAGCAAGAAGACAAGTTGATAATATAAACTTCTGTTTATTGCTCACTAACCTGCTATGTTTGTTAGAGTTACAGTAGTTCTAGGAAACAGTTACATTTTCCACTTCAACACTGACAATGCAGTAACATGACAAGACAGAATACTGACTCTTACTGTTTTTCTCCTCCTCCTCAAACATGGTAAAGTTAATAAAATGAGATCAAACAAAGGTATATTTATATTTTTCCCCTAAAGTATCAAGTTTATTCATG
This sequence comes from Oreortyx pictus, assembly GCA_036925125.1. NCBI lineage: Eukaryota > Metazoa > Chordata > Aves > Galliformes > Odontophoridae > Oreortyx > Oreortyx pictus. The sequence continues at coordinate 37,400,704 of JAUPFR010000003.1, forward strand.
GGATATTAGTCTTTTACTCCAGACAGTTTCCTCTGAGAAACATAACCTACTTCTGGGCTAAAGTATCAATTCACTATATTTGACCCTATTAGTTTATTGTTTTCATTGAAACACAAAAACACGATGATAAGCAACTGTCCCCTGTTCCATTGATGTGTGCAATAACTGTCATTTAGAGATGCTGATGGTTTCCATTCACTTTTTTTTTTTCTCTTGTGTCCAATAATGTGCTTTTTGTTATTTAATATGGAAACAGGGAAGTGTACGTTACTAGCTCTGCGCAGCTTGCTGGACTGTGACTTAATGTGTAGTTACCACAGACCATCTCAGTGATGCTTTCCTTTGCACGTGGTTTCGTATTCTGCACCTTTGTATACAACTGGTGAAGAAGGGAAGGAATAGATTTGTGTTGAAATGTGGGAAAAAAAAGGAAATCATGAGCTTCTTCCAAAAGATGATTGACATTTGAGAGGTGGCTTGTGTGGAGGAGTCTACACAACATTCCCGCAAAGCCCAGAGCCTGACAGCTACAGCTACAGAACAAAATGGAGAGCTGTAAGGAATCAGTACAACCCAAAAATAAGTTGTTCACGTTTAGTTCTTTTTTTTTTTTTTCCTAAAATTAATGTAGGAAAACAAGGTCTAAGGACTAAGCAAGGTCATGGTAAAGCAACTGAAGAAATGTCCAACTGACTGACAGACCAGCAGTCACCCAGGGAAGCACAAGTAATGATGGGTAAACGTTGGGAACTCTCCTTCAGTGATGCTGGAGGATGTCCAGCATCGCATCAAAGAGTAGAAGGTAAAATTATCTGAGGAAGAGAAGTGGCAGGCATAGACCCTGGTCAAAGATGGGAGTTCGCCCTGGGTCAGGACTTGTTGCTCAGCATCACAGGCATGGTGTAGGAGAACTGTTAGGTCAAAGCTTGAACAGATGATTGAGCACCTGGTGATGGGGTGTGGCTGGCCCAGGGAACACAGGCACATTGTTTGCACCTGTGCTCTCCATGTGACCAGAAAGGGTGGATACAGGGTGAAGGTGCCCTGGGCTCAGATAAGGGCCAGCTGCGAAAGGGAAGGCCTCTTTTGGATCTGGGCTGCTTCCATAGGGGGAGTGTTGTATAGCTACAGAACCCCTTCACCTGCTGGGTGAGTTTGGCTATTCTTTTTGTATATGACTATTGGCTTCTCTGCAAGTATTTTATCTAGTATTGCTAAAGACCTGTTGGAAACACGTGGATACTTGTATTTGTGTGTGTTCTCACTACGTGTGTCACTGAATTATTCAGACTGGAGGTGACCTCATAGATCACTACTCCAAATCTTCTGCTCAGCCTGTCCCTTCATGAGCAGCAGTCTGAAAAATGTGCCTGTGGGAACACAAGTATTCATAAAGGGAAATGTAGGTGGAATTCTGTGTTCTCCCACAACAATAGGGAGGCAACTTGAAAAATAAAAGGAGGGTAATCTCAGAGACCCTCTCATCCAGTTACATGAGAGACTTCTGTGTGTGACTGGGACAGCTGGTGTTTGGTGTTCCAAGTGATGTGTGTGATCCCACTAGCTGGCTTCTTCAGAGTTGCATCTGTGCACCTTAGATAAAATTCTAGCAGTGCGGAATGACCTGAGCTGATCATGGAATAGGAGTGTATCTGCTCCCATCCTCAGTGACTGCTCAGTGGGAAGCTCAGTGTATAAGAGAAAGCTGCAGACGGTGCTGGGGATTATCATTATTCAGAATGCTTCTTAGTTCAGTGCAGATCAGGTGTTTCTGTAAACAAGCACTTAGAAATGTATTTGCCCTAAGGCGAGAGCATTTTACTGAACAGATTCTAAATAAGCTAACACTTTTGCTTAATTTTAATTTTTTTTTTCCAGGTTCCAGCTTATATCACATTCTCAGCTGGAATAAATCACTGTCATCTCAAAGGAGATGCATACCCTGTAGATTCAGTTTCTTTCAAATGAGGAGCTTCAATTTACACTCTAGAAGTGGCCTAGGGAGTTAACACTTTCCAGTGATATTAATATAAACCCACTCATTCGTTGTGTATGTGCTTTTGAGTGAGAACTAACTTTATTATTTTCTCTTGCCTGTCAGCACTCTTCTGGACAGAATCAAGTGGAAATGTCTCTGCAGGAGTGAGAGACCTGGCTGTAAAGCTGAATGCTATAATCAGTAATAATGAAAGTAAAAGGAACAGTGACTGGTGGATTAATTCTGCTCAATGGTATGGGACTTTAGAAGGATCTCTTGAGAAAACCTTTTGGCAAGCATTTGCCTCTTGGGAATTTATTAATCAATAGCTTTCATATTTTGAAGGTAGTTTATCTACCATTATTGCTTCAGTTTTGTGCATGAAATTGCTGGGTTAAAAAAGTTCTTCAGAAGAAACTGGCATATGATAAGGGAAACTTTGGAATATGGTTTTATCTCTACAGCTCTATCCCAATTTTGGCTTCCTGGAACTCCTCAAGGGCTATTTAAGTCAGCACAGTTTTATCTGCTCAGACAAACCTCTTTGATGAGCTATTCTCCCACACCTCTGGTTGAGAGGTTCCTACAATAATAGAATGGCATAGATTGGAAGACTGAATAGTTCCAACCTATCACCTCTGATCTTTCCTGGGTACACTGGCTTATGCAGCATGTGGGTGAGTGGTTTGCAAAGATTTTATTGGCAGGTAAGTAACCTCCTTATGTCTCAAGGTCTTTGTTGGTTCATAATTTCAGCTCTCACTGTGGCCTGAGAGGGCTGATCTGAACAGCTAAATACACACGCCCTCACGGTTAGTGTATATATGAATCTATAGCCTGGTTATATAACTTACTGAAGTCATGTATGTGCATGAAGAATAAACAGTTAACTTCCCATAAATGAACAACACCTTACAAGATATTCACAAGAAATTCTATGTAATGCCTAACAGAAAGGGAACGCTTAATTTACATTGGCAGAGCTAATAGGTTGCAGTAAAAGTGGTACCTGCCCAAAAGGCAATTAACTTAATCTTTCTTCATCTTCCTGAAGCTCATCTGGACAATCATGGCCCAGAAAAGTTCCTCTGGTACCCTGTGATAAGAATGTTTGGGTCAGTGTAGGTTGAGGACTGTAGCTGTTGAGGACACTACAGGCTGATGCTGTACAAATCTTTTCTCCAGGATGTGTGCTGTGGATTCAGGAATGTGGTTTGACCATGCGGTTGCCTCCAGTGTGCCTGTAGTGCTACGGGTTCCTCTGTGGAAACCTTGGTTTCTGTGGTCAAATAACAGTATTGATCCAGCCACAGACTGGGAAATGCAGTATTGATTTTTGCCTTTTTTCTGAGGCAGAGATGTGGTAAAATTCATACAAAAAAAAAAAATCATACACTCATACAAAGCCTAAGCATCAATTTATATGATTGCAAGCTGACAGGTGGTGCAGCTGAAGTGACTTAATTTAGTAGGTTCAGTGTAGTAGGTTCCAAACACACTTGGTTGCTTTAATATCCCTTTTCTTTCCCATCTGATGTATTGGTTTTGTTATGGGAGACTTCAATATTTAAGTTGTTTTAAGATGCTGGAATGACAGTCCTTAACCCTGAAGTCTGCTAGTTTGGAGAAGATCAGAGAAAAGGCAGTCAATCTCCCTGTTTTTTTTTTTTTAAATGTGTTTATCTATATTTATGCACAGATGTATAGTTAAGTACAATGTTGCAACTTGCCTCAGGGAAGAAAATGCTTCTAAGAGAGTATGTCTGAACAAAGTCACAACAGTAACAGAATGCAAAAGCCATTCAGATCAAAAGAATAGCTCTTCTACCTAGGCAGATTAGAACTGGTGACAAAGCACTGTAAAATCACATTCAAATTGAAAAAATGGAAATTGTGGTTGGAGGGAGGTTGGAAAGTTCCAGAAAATGTACAAACATTGAAAAATGTCAGCTTGGGGTGACAGTGGGCAGCAAATCAGCTATAAATGATGGTATTCTTAACCCTTTCTAACTCTGTGATTATTGCTTAGAAAACACAGATGTGGAGGGAAACAGACATGGTTCTGCTGATCTGCAGGCACAGGAAAATGCTGTAGAGGGTTATTGAGGTTTTGCCACTTACCAGAGCTGCAAATGTGAGGTGTTTGACTGTCCAGTTGAATAGTTTTAGAAAACAGGAGGAAATAATTTTCAAATATAAACAAACTTCATTATAAGATGTGTTATAATTAAGCTTGTTCTTAAATTTCTGGACAGCTTTATTTCAATTAGAATTGGATTTCTTCCTTTTCTGAAAGTAAAATTGCAAATGCTGTCTCTGTTTAAGCACTGCTCTATTTGTAATAGAACTTGATGATTAATGTAGGCTGCAGCATGTTTTTAGCTGTTAGCATCTCAGATGTTTATGATGGCAGCACAGAAGTGTGATCGGACATGGGAAATGTCTGCTTCAGAGGTATTTTCTTCTGGAATATATGGAGGTTTTATTCTGGGTCTCAGTAACCTGGAGTGTAGGGGCAAAGAGCAGTTCTGGGTGTTGTGGCTCTGGCAAAGCAGCACTTCCAGGGAACAGGGTAGAGATGATGTGCTCTTAATTTGATTCTCAGGTTGACTTGAAGTGGGAGGAAAATTGAGTGTGAAGAAAATGTATGGAATACCTCCAGGACCCAAGCATGTTGCTTTTGCTTCTATGTACAGGTGTGAGTAAGAAGGGAACAATTTTGATACTGAACATAAAAATGCATCCTAGGTCTTGAGAAAACACTATGCAATGGAAGTTGCATTGTTTGGGCTTTTAAATTCAGTGCAGGACAGTACTGCAGAGAATTCTGCATCAGAAACTTCTAGGCTAATGGATTACGTCTTGATTTTATTTATTAGCAAATAAAGAGTTGTTTAGATTAAGTGTAGATACTACATTAAAAAGGAAAGTCTTGAGTGGAGGAGTACTGAAGTAAATCAATGTAAGTTAGGAGCTGAAGTTGTATAATCATTAGTAGAGCTGGTCTTTGGGGTTTTGATATACAAGCAAAATAGCAAGAATAGTGTTAGGTGGTGGGGTAAGCTGTTCTCTTCCAAGGAAGCCATTATGCTTATAACATAGTTATATTTAATAAGTTTAATGCATGCTCAGAGTGCATTAAAAATGTTTATGTACATTCCTGTGATATTGTATGTTATCAGTATATAGTGTTCTCAGAAGGTATCATGAGCAGAAAGCTGGATGCTGCCCTGTTGTGAAATAAGGAGGGAACCATCTGTTTCAACAGTAATTGAGCCAAAAAGTTGTTGCTCTCTTTAACTGCTGATCTGATGTTCCCTGGGATGAATTCCTTTTGGAACTGTTATTCTTCTAACATCATCGGTGATTCAGCTCTCAAGCTTTACTGACAGCTGCAGAGACAGCCATAGCTATTTTCTTTTTCTCTTTCTTTTAATTTCCTGTGGAAATTTGGTCATTTAAAACTGAAAAGACCAGCAGCAGAGATAGCCCAACTATCCCATAGGATTCAGACCGATATGTCTTTCTGTTCTGTTCCTGAGATATAGTTTAGTGTCATTTTATGATTGTTGATTCCCTGTATGATCTTCCATGGTTTATTGGTCATTATTCTCTTTTTTTTTTTTGTCTGAATGCTCACTATAGTTTTCGGAGCCATGAGCACTCAGATGGCCTGGTTCAATGTGAACAGTCTCATGTGAACAAACGACTGATTTTTCTCTTTTGTGATATCTGAAAAGTGCGGTTAATCTGGCAAGAAAACCAAGTTAGGAAAAATCGTACTATTAGATTGTGATAACCAAAGTCCCTGTACTATTCACAGAGGTGTGCTGCTTCATTATTTCTCTGACCAGTGTTTCTCTGGCACTGCTGAGCCTTACAAGCTGGCTGAATGGGCTCAGTGTGTGTTCACTAACGGATTGTAGTCCACCTGGAGGATGGTGAGAAACAGAGTGCCAGGGAGGTTATTTTTCAACCTGTCCTGTGATACATACTTATCCATGTTATGGAGGAACTGATAGCGTAACATCACTGGGTTTACTGCAGGCACCAAACTGGGGATACCAGTCAGCATGCTCAAAAGCAGACTGTCATCCAGTTTGAGCTGGAGAGGCAAGAGGAACTGGAGAGCAGTAAATTTATGAAATTCAGTAAGGGCAGCTGTGAAGACCTACTCCCGGAAAGGAAGAATGGCTGGCAGTGAGGCAGGCTGACCGTGGACTAGTGGGGGAGTAGCTCTGCTGAGTTGGCCTCAGGGACTGCAGCAGTCAGCCAAGTGCACGTGAGTTCCATGTGCCCTGGTAGAAAGAAAGATAATGGCATCCAGGGTGGTACCAACAGCAAGGCAACACAGGTCAAGTAAAATGTTCTCCCTTTATTAAACATTCATTGAGCCACAATTAGAGCGTTTAGTTTGTAGATTTCCCACCCCCCACTCCAACCCCTCCCCCCCCCCCCAAATTTAAACAAAAAAAACAAACAAACATTTGATCAACTGGAGTGAGTTCACTAGAAGGTCACTGAAATGACTGGGGAACTTCTGTGAGGAGAGACTGCAGGACTGGGGCTTTGTTTGACCTCTTGCTGAGATAGCTTTTTGGGCATCTAATAGCACCTCCCTTGTATTTATGCGGAAATCACACAGGAGAGAAACCCAGGCTTTTTCTAAGAGGATTAAAGACACTGGACTAGAAAGGTTCAGGCTGAACAAGAGGGTAAACTTTTCCTTACAAGGACAGTGAGGCTACTTAAAGCAGTTGTGCAGTTCACATTATTGGGGCTTTTCCCTGGCTAGATAAAGCCCTGAGCAACCTGGGCTGTTCTTATGGCTCAATGTTGTTTGAGGGGGTGGTTGGAGACCTGCAGTCCCTTCCAACCTGAATTTTCCTGTGCTCCTCTGCAGAGATGGTGCATGTTACAAAGCAGTTTGCAGTTTAAATTGGAGGAAATGTGAGTGATGTCTAAATAAATAAAAATTGGTAAAGCAATCCTGATGAGATAGGATAAAGTAGTTTTGGCTTCTAGTAGTCTTAATATTAGGCTAAAGTGTGGAAAAACAAAATCTTGGTAACAGTGACTGTGGCCTGTAATGGCTATACATGGCTTCTTCTTGACAAACCTCAAAGTAGTTCTATCTGATGGAGTGCTGACTATGGGCACTGGTGCCTCTACTCCCTATAAGGAAGATATCACTGAGAAAAATGGATCACAGCTGCTTTCCTTGAAGTTTGTTGCTTTCAGAGGCTGGGAGGAAAACATAATGTGTGATTATATATATATAATGTTTCAGTTAACCTTTTTTCTAACTTTTTAAATAATGCAGGTTAAACTGGTGTGCTTAATGGAATTATTAGGAATCTGCATTATGCTGTCTTAATTTTGCATTCCTGAGTGTTCTCTAGTCTGTGGACTTAAGTGTTCTGTTATAAAATTATGGTTTCCACATTAGCACTGATTATATACAGCCTACACAATGAATTTGATTGCTGCAAGCACTTTGTAGAATACTTTAAACATTAAAAAAGGAAAATTGTCTGTTGGTATATGTAATATTCTTGTACACAATTTTGACTCATCTCTTAGTCAGGAATATTATGTCCATTGTAAAGGATTTAAAATTGCACCTATTCTTTCTATTACAGCCCTGTCAGTTACCTTTTCCCTTCAAAATTTTAATGTGGAAAAAAAATCCCACAAACAATTCGCTTATCTCATCTGACTGTCTCCACATTTATTTGGCACTTTTTTCAAGTGCAAAAGATGTGCCCAAAACTGTTAACAGAAAATGCATAAACCTCTCTTGCTTCTGTGAAATATAATTTCTGTCATACCAATTATCTGATATGTTTAATTCATAACTTGAGTTTTTAATCTGCTCGTTTGACCTTTCTGATATACTGTCAATAACACCGGTGCTTGAATAATAAATTTTATCTGTTCTAACCATTAGGCTGATTTACCACCTTCTCAGTGAATTTTGAAAAGTGTCATGTCATCCAGGTGGATTATGCAGTGTAATAGAGTAAGATGGTAAATATTGCATTTAAAGTGCCAAAGATATTGAAGTGTATACAGTTACAAAAAGATTCACAAAGTGCTTCTCTCTGTTCTATAAACTATTACAGTTCTTTAGAACTTTTTTTAAGGAGTTCATGCTATTTGATGAATCCTCTGAATCTTCAATTTCTCTACTCATGCATGTATTGGAATGAGAGATTCCTCGAAGTTTTAACATGTTTATGTCAATGCCTTAGCTTGAGCCGCTATTTAAGCAGAGTTGAAAAGATGCAAGAAAGTTGGTGAGACTATACCGGGCTTATGTGGTGAGATTTTGGTAATGGGGTGCTTTATTCTTATCTTGACACGAGGGCTTGTCTTTTTTTTTTTTTTTTTTTTTTTTTTTAAGTCTGGATTGAGAGAGATACTCCTCACAGCCTACACAACTTCTTATTTTCACCCGGCACTGAATTAAGACTTCATTTTCTTTTACAACTTCTCATTCTATTGCAAGTGCTCTGTTCTTCAGCTGAGGTTAAACCTGTCATTTTAATGCAGGGAAGTATTACTGCCCTTGCATGAACAAATGTGATACCCAGCAGGATCTTCTCAGGGTCACAAAGCAAACTGGGACAGATTAAACTGGAACCTGAGCTCCTGCAGGTTCCTGGAACTGCAGCATCAGTGGTGGGGTGCTCTCAGTGCCAGTTTGTGCTTATCATGGCAGGTAAATCTGTAGTTATCTTTCCACCACGTCTCTCAGCTGAATGTATTCGCTGTGTGAAGCAGAAATCCTGAAAGTAATCAAAAGTTTCATGTCCTTTAAAATCTCCACGGTAATGCACACACTCAGGGGAGACTTGTGCAAATGAAACCAAGCCAAAGCCAAACATTTCTCCCCATGCCTTTCCTCTCTTTTCCATGCTCAGCCTGGGGAGCTCCCCACACTGAAAGTGTTGCTCTTGAGTACAATGCAACCATGGAAATTCAAGATAAATTTTGTTTCCCTCGGTAATCTGGAAAGTGCTATGGGAAATAAAAGTAGCTTTAAACACTTAAGTCAATTTTTATAGTTCTATATTTACAAATTTAATATATATTGACATACAAACCCATGCAGAAACACACACATGCATAATATTGTCTATAAATGCATTTGCAAAAGAAGTTATGAGATTAGCTCAGATCAAGTATACTCAATTGAAGATTTAACCGTTAATAGATATGCTATTGGCATATATATATATTTTTTAGAACATATGAAAGAGCACGTGAATACCAAGATTAAGAATAAAAATGCTGTAAGATTACTAAAACTTGGATCAGAGATGAGGATTATTGTGATGAAACTTGTTTGTTGCAAATATATATTTACAATGTGACATAAAACAGCATCATTCTGATTTGACTACTCTGCTTTGTGTTGATTGGATTAAATAAACGCTGTGTCAGTTTCTGTGAAAATAGTCAAGCATTTCTTTTAATTGAAATTGTTTTGTGGAAGATACAACCTAGATTTTTTAATATATGTATATTTTTAATGAAAAGTCAGTTCTCAGTTTGGATTTACGTCTCAGTGAGATCTCAAGAATAATCCAAATGTGAAGGTATCTGGTAAACTAGTTCTGGAAGCATTTTTGTACTGGTGAGAACACTGAAATTAATACATATTATCCTACCAGACCAAGACTTCCTTGTTTTGTGCAAAGAAATTGTCATTGATAGGAGTTCTGGATAATAATGCAGAACCAAAGGTTACAGATGACATTACTGATGATGAAATATAAAAGCATTATCCTCACTGACTTAATTTTTTATACTTTTTTGCCACCTCTGCATCTTTGGTGGTCTGTGTAAATCATGCTCAGATCTGTACTGAAGTAAATGCCACACTTCTGTCCTCTGGAGCAGCACAAAGCTAAGGCAGCACTCAGTCCCACGCATTGCTGGTGAAATTTCTGCTGGCCGTGCTGTGTGGAAAATGTACATGGAGTCTTCAATTGCTACCACAGGGGAATAAATGCACCTGCTGGCAGTGCAGAAACAGTGAAGGGCTCAAGGCTTTAAAGTCCTTGTGTGCTTATACTCATCCATTTTCATTTTTTCAGTGTAGGCACAAAACATCTTTCCAAGTCCTGGTGGATAACCATCTGGATGTCAAGGAGCAGTGTGAGGTCTGTTTGTGATGTTTTTACAATCAGGAAGGATGGCTGTGCTATACTGAAGAGAAACTGTTCATAGGGAGGATCACAAAAGAGCATTTCCCTGAAGCTCTTGTTATCTACTTGAGAAACTGCTGTCATTCTTCATAGGCTGAAAATGGGGCAGAAGTGAGGCAATGGCTGACAATTTTGGACACAAACAGATTTAGTGAGGCCAGGATTAAAACTCCAGGCATTCTTATCAGAAATAAAATGTCTATTAATTAAAAAAAGAAATTATAAGAATAAAATCTATCTTGCTCATGCAGGAGATAGTGCCAACTGTATGAAAAAAGTTCGCTGTTTGTAATTAGTTTTGTAGTTCTCAGAAATTCACCTTGTTAGAGAACCCAAGGTAAGCTTTGATCAAATGAAATAACCTTTTGATTATATTTCAAAAACCCAGGGACTCTTAGGGTAAACCTCAATCAAGCGAAATATTTTTTTGATCATGATTCAAAGTGTGTCTCTTTTTATTCAAGCAAAGGACCAGTTAGTGCCACAGTAAAGAAATCTGGCCTGATACTGTACATACACTCTGACGAGCTGATGAACCTTATTGTACAATGTATGATAGTGTTACAGCTGTCTCCAAAAGCAGACAGTAAAGATATGGGAATTACTGAACTAGAACCAAAGGTAAGGTTTCATCTAAAGGATGTTGTTTCCTTTTCTGAAGGAGGAAAAAAGAATATGAACTCATCCTACTTTTCCAGTTTTTGTTGGGTCTCCAAGGCTCAGGTGGTAAGAAAACTGCCTTTTTATTTCTCAATTAAAGCACACTTCATTGAAACACAATTATCATGAAAATCAATAGTGCCATTCTTGCTTTAGGAACTGGAGGTGTAATTCAAATATAGTGAAAGGAAGAAACTGTGGAGATATTCTATGTGTTTTGTCTTGCAGCAAAAGAAAAAGTAATTTTAATTCAAAATGCTGCTTCTTACATTCAACTGTAGGTAATCTGGTGAAGTAAAATGTTATGACGATTTCAAAGAAAGTTTTGTTTCTCAAGATGAATTTTCAGGGAAAATAAATGGAACCAAGATATTTTTTCCATGCAATTAAATAGGCATAGTGAGTGGAATTTAACACAGTTAATTTTAGAAGATTAGTAAGGTCAGCAGACCTTCCTTCATTCTCTCCAGACAGAATATATTCCAGTTGGAGAAAGGGTAAAAATAGCTGTCTGTGAAATGCCAAAAATATTTTTTTTCTCCTGTAGGACAGTAACCTCCTTGGAGCAGTGAATATATTCTTAATTTTTCATACATACTGGCATGTACTGAACAGACGTGTATTTCTCAGAAGGAAGGAATTTCAGTTCTCAACAATTTTCCTTCCAAATTAAAAGTAATGTCAAGCAAGAGAATGACACTAGGAGTCTACAGGCATGAAGTACTTGTCTGATCAAATAGAGCAGACCATCTGAACTGTGTGACCGTTAAAACTGCCTATTCACATTTTAAAGGAAGCAAGAAATAAAGTTCTGATGTGTTTACAGCAGATATGTGCTAATTTATTCATCAACTAATAGGGGTCCTTGAACTTATAACATTCCTATTGCTCCCCTAGCTACAGAAGTATGGTTTGGTCAGGCACTCTTTGGAGACCAACTGAGTGTACATTGGGTGCGACAACGATTTTTTGTTCTGGAGAAGTTAATGTCAGTTATTCTGTTCATAGCCTGGGCTTTTCTTCAAAATGGTTTAAGATTGAACAGAGTTCTTAGCTGAAGTGCAGCCTTTAAATGAACTACTTGATTTCATATAGAATCATAGAATGGTTTGGGTTGGAAAGAGCCTTAAAGTGCATTTAAAGTTCCAACCCCTTGCCATAGACACAGGCATCTCTCACTAGACCAGGTTGCTCAAAGTCCCATCTAATGTGAACTAGAATGCTTTCAGGGATGAGGCATCCACAACTTCTCTGGGCAACCTGCTCGTGATTTATTGCTGTAGATTTAAGAAAATTGAACTGTGAAGTCCTGATCTAGTAGCCATCTTTAGCGCTTGATCAGCCAGCTTTCCTGGTGTCTAAATTCAGTATTTCTGACACCAGCTTTGGAGGAATTTTGGAGGACTAACTCTGAGCAGACAGCAAATACTCAGTGCCCTTGAAGAAGTGTTCGTGGTGGGCTTCAGGATTTTTTTGGTGAAATTTGTGACAGTTGTAGTGTAGAGAGCTCAAAGAAAAGAATCTTCATTTTGGATTTTGCTGAGCTGCCTGCAAATGAGCACTGGTGCCATGATATATATATATATAGAATATGAACCCAGTGATGCAACAATACTCCCCTGAACTAGACTTGTGTAGCATTTCTCCCTGTAGTGGCTGGCTTTGCTGCAGGTGCTGAAACTGTGTACAACTGTGAGTTGCTTTGTGCCACAAGTCCTCTGTGGCACTCCAGTTTTATACAACAGGCTTTGGTTACTTAAATCTCATTTAGAACTAAAATTTGGGAATTATTTACTTTCTCTGTGCCACTGAGAGAGTGGCTCAGTGACTCTGTGCTGTACAAAAGTAGCATGTGCTAGAAGGAGATAACAAATTTCCTTGCTGCCTGTATTTGGCAGGGGGTAGTTGTGGCTGTTAAATGTTTCTCATTGCACTTCTCCATTAAATGAAAATGTGTAATATGGAAGAAAAATCAGCACAAAGTAACTTTGGAAATTCCTGGCACATAGATGTCAGAGGAGAGAGAAAAAATGTTAGAGACTCTGATTAAGAAAACTGAACCAATGTGATCAATTGATACTTGGTGGCAATTATATAGCAAGTAACTGGGTCACGTGGAAGTAAAGTTCTTGTCATTTATGCAGCTGGCTTTAGTGTGTGTCTTACCACTAAGAGCATGAAAAGTAGTTTGTGGGTAGAGACAAGTATTTCCCATTACACTTTCCCATTAGCTTCCAATTCAGGCATTAGGGCCATGATGTAGCTGTAACATATCTAGAGGCACCTAAATTTAACTTATCTATAAATCCCAGGCTTCAAGGCTGGCAGCTGTGCTCCTGCCTGGAAGTAGGGGAGGGGCTGGGCTCTGCATGGCACTGCTAGTAGCCAAGGGGTGTCTGGAGTCTCTGATGTGAGCCCTTTCTGGTCTCTTTGATCAGCTACTAAAGAAACAAACTGCATCAGGACCAGACGGGCCTGATTCAAGGCTCAAAAGTGTCCTGAATTAATTTTAGTGATTTATTCTTTAAAGTAATTTTGCTTACTTCACAATTTATATTAAGAGTCAGAGTCTGTCATTGCAATTTACGTTCCAGAATATTTCATAAGATTTATTTTCTCTTTTCTTTTGCATGCATTACCCTTTACAAGTAATACTTTCAGTGCAAGTCTGCCATCACTCTTGAGGATTACTTCCTTTCCCCTGTGATTTAAGATTGTCCTGAGACTTTTGCAAGCTTTAGAAATGTGTAAAAACACTATTTTTTTTTATTTGAGTTTTCTTCATGTGTACCATTCAAATCTGCAGCCAAAATTGAAGGAAACTGTAACCCACCTCCTTGGTTTTCTCCAGGCAGCTTTTATTAGTGAGTTGAGCTAACAACTTAAGAAGTTCAAAAAGCTAGTAGACAGGCTAATAGCGTATAACGCACCTACTAAGGTATGACTAATTTTGTGAATTCAGCTTCTCTCATTAGTAGCTTAAATGGTAGTCCAGATAAGAGGCTGGCAGAAGAATGAGCTGATGTATGCCTAAGAAGAGATACACTGCAATAGCATACTCTGATAAACGAAAATTCTAGCCTTGGAAATGGCTATCAGTCAGTCATTCTTGTTCTTCTGTCTTAAAAATTGAGGTAAGGTTTCTTATTCTGTTTTCTCATCTATTTCAGGTCATTCAGCTCCATGACATAGCTCATTGCTTGTTCCTAGCAGCAGAGAGCAAAAGCGTCCTCATTATTATTACTTCCTGCTCCTTTTAATTAAAACTCCTCCAGGAGCGAAAAAAAAAAATCTGTTTCTGAAACCCCGGTCTCTTCCATATTGTTTAGTGTTTCTTTTCTCTCTAATTTTGACATATTTTCAATTAGCAAGCATCTCTTTTCCCTCACTGAGTGGAGATTGGCTGTTCTTCAATTCCCTTGCTTCATTTCAATGTAGCTCCAGTTGATGAGGAAAGAATATTGTTCTTTTGTAAACACAAACAAGGCCTGGATGCAATAAAATTCATTTCTTTCTAATATATATTTTCATTTTTTGAACCATTTGTGGTTTTCTTCCTTTTTCTGAAACTGATTTTTTCTGATCTACTTGTTGCTTATATTGGTCTTTGCTGGTTATGTTTTAATTTGAAAAAACCTCTGATTTTCTTGGAGTAGTTTCCTTTACTAAACTAGTCCTGGCTGGATGGGATAAAATCACAGTTAGATATTTGCTGTCACATATAGACAATAGGTATCAGATTGAAGTCATAGTTTTTAGGTAAAAAAAGAAAAAAATAAATGTCCCTCTCCCTGTCTCTCCTAGTGACTTTGGACAGATTTAATTCTGCATGTCAGGAAAAAAAAAAATCAGATGCGAATGAGTTTGAAATTGGACTGTTAAACAGAGAAGAGAGCAAATGTTAGGAGCCACATAGGTGTTTTCACTTAGGAAGCTTTTTACACAGATTCAGAACTGTTCCAGTACTACTAGGACAGCTTATTGTACAAATATTGATGAGCTTTTGGAGGTCTCTGTGATGACCACTGTCCTGACTTGGCTTAGATTTGTTATCTGGGGCATAGTGCCCTCTTTTATTATATCACAGAAGTGATAACAGACGGAAGTTTGTATGCCTAATTCTTTCCAAAGTAAGTACACTTAAAAATGCACTGTATGACTAAGTGTTTCATAAATCTGTGCTTTGCAAATGTTGGTTTGAGCATCACTTATCTACTTGGAACACTGCATATTTGCCAATCCATTACTGTCTCTAAGTCTGTGATGGAGTGGTTCTCTGGGAATAACATGTTGATTAACTTCAGTATCAACATCTTGCTCTGCATTTTTCTATAGACTGGTAATATGTCATCTCTGTAGAACAGCTAGAAACTGTGTGAGCTATTCAGAACATAATGCCTCCTATTTCATTTTATTGGCTTACAGTGTCAAAGAAGTATGTTGGTGGTATGTCATTAGAGATTGAATCTTCCCTCCAGTGTTCGGTTGCATTTTTTTGCTGTGTGACAGTTGGCAGAAAGGTGGTCTGACAGAATGGCATGTGACACAGAAACATATATGAAGCAAAAACGTGTCATTGAATCCCTTCATGTGGAAAACATTGCACCTGTTGACACTCATCAAGACTTGCTCAACTTTTATGGAGTCCAAACAGTACAAGTGAGCATGGAGAGGTGGTGGATGGTGCACTGCAAAAGTGGGTCACCTCCGCTGGTGCAGAATTTTATGAGCATAGTACACAGGCTCTTGTTCATCGCTGCTTAAAATGTGTGGCTAATGGTGGTGACTAAACTGAGGAATGTTTTGCAGCTGAGAATTTGCTCTATCAAATATTGTTATTGTGCTCTTTGCATCTGTTGTAGTTTCCATGGAAATAAATAGGCGCCGTTACTTTTTGAACAACCTACATAGATATTAATACTATGTCGGTTTGTAGCTCTGCATTCTAGATTAGGCATGAATGTTAACATTATGAAATAAGTATTCATTATACATACTTTTTTTCTGGTTTTAAAAAATATCACTTTGCTCTTCCTTTCAAACATTAAATACTGTATTTAATCAAGCATAAACATATTAGTCTTTAGAATTCAAAACAATATGGCTTCACACTAAAGTAATATTATTTTCAATACAGAGTTATGAATGGTGGTTATGTTTTGTAGGTTTAAATATAAGCACACAATCGTCTGTGTAAGTGTCCTTCCAAGCAATTCATCAAACTCTTCTTGTGGAAACTTAAATGTGTGATGCTTCACATAAGAGCTAGATGAAATGCTGTCTAAACTTGTTATAATAAAGGAAAAAAAAAAAAAGAAGAAAAGGCAGGGTACGCAGCTAAGGAATAATTAAGTGTAGAAAATTTCCATCTTTCACTTATTGATCATTTCTATATTTTCTAGAGCATATAAGTAATGGAAACTGTAGATATATACAGATATGGTCATGATGGTGAAGCAGACAATGGGTGTTTTTCTATTAACTGGAAAACTGAAATTTTCCATCTCTTTCACCTTATCTTTTCTTACCTCAGTTTTATTAATCCTGTACTGAAACTATGTAGCCAGTTTGTGAAGTAGTAACAGTTCTCTTCTCCTAATACTTTGTTAGGCCAAGAACTGTGGGGTCCTGAGGGGAAAAAAAGTGGAAGGGAAGGCTGGAGGGAGAGGAAAAATGTCTTCAATCCAGGATGGATTTTCCAAACAAATCTTTGTTTTGCTAATGTCAAAGAAGAAGTTAATTTCAATAACAAATTAACCCCACTGGATAACTAGGATAGTAGTGGTCACACTGCTGAGTCCCTGCAGGTATCAGGACAGCAAAATCAATAAAAACTGTAGGGCTTGAAAGGATCTTCTTTTTTCAAGTCTAATTTTGTGGGTTTTTTTACAAGGTTATTCTTTAAAGCTTCTTCATGTTAAACCTATAGAATATTATTATAAAAGAGATTCATTTGCTCATGTGCTTTGCAGTGAGATGGAAAATAATGTTATCTATGAGCTTCTGAACTAAGAAAGAAACATGAATGTGATTATTGAACATTTTTTCTTTATGAGTCGTCCTGCTGGACAGTATTTGTAGAAGAAAAGGCTAGATAGACTGTGAAATGCTTTAATAGAGGAGAGAAAGATTAAATGCTCAATAAAAGGAAATTTACCAAGATCAGAGATAATAGTAGGCTGTGTTAAGAACACCAGATGAGTATGAGGACCTTGATTACCAATGTAGCTTATGCAGGAATTTAAATCTTCAGATCTTTTCAATGACTCTTAGGAAAAGCTGTGTCTGAAGGTTACTCCATCCTAGTGGTGTTTCCTGCCTATACCTATGAATTTCACATAAGTTTGTTTTCAGATTCTTTCCAACACTGACTGAGGCTGATATGTGATTATATGCTCTCCTTATTCTCCAGAAACAGCTCTTAGCTGTGTCTGGAATCATTTAATCTGTTCCATTATCTTCCACTCCAATTCCAGTTCACCTGTTTGACCATTTTACTTCAGCTAAATCATCACCCTAAATGTATATTTCTCTTACAGAACCACCCGACCCCAGGATCTTTTCTCTTCCCTCCTGTCTGATTTGGAAAGCCTTGAGACTTGGGTTCTCCATGTTAGATGAATCAAAACTTCTGAAAAGTCCTGTCTTCTATTTGGATTTTTGAAAGCCCCAGGGAGATGTTCAAACATTTATATTTTCAGCTAGATTTATTGAATTATTGTGTGCTAAGTGACAACTGAAAACAAAGAAATACTAAGAAAGAAATGCTGATGTTGAATAGGTAGGAAAAAAAGTATTTAAGTGATCATAACTGTTATATTTACTCTTCCTGCTCACAGACCAAAAAAATCATAAGCTGTTTTCCTAGATTGCAATCTCTCTCAAGATATTATCATTAGAAATTAGTTTTTCCATGTAGTTTCTGCAATACTACTTCTTAAGCAAAGGCTACAGCCAGGTGCTTTTGTCAGCCTCCATCTCCTTCTTTGTCCAGTTTATCCAGCCCAGTGCTCCTACTTCCCTTCCATTGCCTATTTCTTCTCGTTTGTATTAAGCTGAGCTGCTCAGGTCTAGCAGGTTTTTCCCAGATCTGACAAGTCTCCTCAAGGCACTTGCTCAGTGAGATTTTCAACAGTTTTCAACATAGCACTGTTTCCAGAAATTTCCATGCGAGTTATACTCTCTTAGCTCAAGTTGACATTGTCTGAAAATGTTTAAAGTCTTCTGGCGTTGATACTGGAGTGTCTCAGCAAGAAGTTAAGGTATAGACAAATGGCTCAGCTTTTTTTATGAAGTGGTTTAAGTACTTTTCTTCTATGCCAATATACCTTAAAAGCTAAAGGTAGGAAGTTTGCATGAATAAACAAACATAGCTAGTAATAAAGGTTGGTCATAAATCTGGAAAATGATATTTCAGGTAGAACAAGTGTTGGGAGTCTCCATGTTGTAGCGGTGACTTTGTAAAGCCTGATTTTAAACCATCTGGGGACCATGAAAGGGATTTGAGGAGACCCTACCTCCCTGCCCGTTGCAAGGGGAGGTTGCTCGTTCTTCTCTAGGGACTGCTGCTGATGCTATTTTGTAGAGTAAGGCTGGTGAGAGCACAGATCTGCGCTTACTTGGCTCATCTTGGTGATTCAGTGAAATGACTTGATTCCGTCAAATAATTTAAGCCATCAAAGTCATAAGGAACAATTAAACGGGGAGGGAATTTTTATAAAAGCATGTACAGACAAGATGAGGAGAAATGGCTTTAAACTGGAAGAGGCTAGATTTAGACTGGATATTAGAAAGAAATTTTTCACCATTAAGTTAGAGAGACAGTGCAACAGGTTGCCCAGAGAGGTTGTAGGTACTCCCACCCCATAGGTGTTCAAGGCCAGACTGGATGGGGCTTTGATCTGTCTGGTCAAGAGGGAAGTGTCCCCCTTGATAGGTTTTATAAGGCCATGTGCAAATCATGGGAAGAAAAATGAAAAATATAGAGGAAAATTATGTTTTTTTAATAGTTGTTGCAATTAGTTATTATTTATACATTTCAATGGGAAGTACTAATTATCAACTATATATGTATTTTTTATTTGTGGAAACAATCTTTTAAGACTGACACTTGTAAGCTGTTAGTACTGCTGTTGTTAAATTTCTGAAGTTATTCTTATGCATACTGATCAGTAAATCCTTCTGTCATAAAATTGTGGAAGAAAGGGGCCATGGTTTTTATACCAGTAAAATTTCCATCAGTCTGCAGTTTAAAACATTATTCACATCATCCCTTTCATTGATGGTGGTGAGGCACTGGAACAAGATGAGTGGAAGTCCCATTCCTGGAGTCATGCAAGGTCAGGCTGGACAGGGCTCAGCAACCTGATCTAGCTGTAGGTGTCCCTGTTCATTGCATGGGAGTTAGACTAGGTAAGTTTTAAAGATCCTTTCCAATTCTAAGGATTTTATGATTCTATGATTCTATTCCCCTGCATGGAGAAGTTCAGACTATGGAAGTGACTGATTTGCTGAATCTGCTTGTAGTGTGAAATATTAAGAATAAACATTTCCACAGGGTATGGTGTTAGGTATGCTTTTACTTTCCATCCTTCTTACTGAACTGGAATCAAGAGAAAAATAACGCACTGCATAAAGGTATAAAAAGATTTATGAACCTGAAAACAGTTAAGTTCTTATACTTTTAAGTGATAAAATCTGCAAAAGAGTAATGCTAAATAAAACTGCCCTTCATTTTGTTAAAATAAATTGCAGAAGAGACTGCCTCTGTAGAAAGTAAGTGTTATATAGATAGGATTACTATTTAATCTGATGATCATTAAGTTACCTTAGATTCACACAAGTGATCAAGTTCTCATAGTTCATCAGTAAATACTTATTGCATTTCATAATTTCTTCTGTTAGAAATAAGTGGTAGGTATAACACACTAACCTGTGGTATAAAGTCACAGCTGCAGAGTAAGAATGGCAGAGACAATGGGCAACCCAGGAAAGCCAGCAGTCTGAATGTAGAGCTAACATGCTAAGACAACCTTGGGCATGTAATGTGAGGGTCAACTGGAACACACAACAGGTCTTCAAGGGTCTGTAGGCTTTTTGAGCCAAACTGTCAGCTGGTAATTGCACAGTAAAGGCTGATCATAGCAGAGTTACTAAGAAGCTTCCATGGCAACATCTACAAAAGAAAACCTTCACCCACAACCCAGTGTGTGTGCATGAAGCACTTCTGAGGGTGTCAAAATTAATCTGTCCAGCAAATCTGGGCTAAGCACCAGGGATGGCCATGAACTACCAAGATCCCTGATTATTTTTGTTGCCATAGACAAACGCACACACACATCTAATTATAAGAACTAATTTCCAGATTTTTTTCCCCAAGACTCAGACATTTGGGAATGTAACTCTTTCCTGCAGTCTAGAGTTCTCACTGTTTTGTTCTGTTATTTTTTTCCCCCAGGGAAATCAAAGGTACAAAGACAGAGGCCTTTGTATGAGTTTTTCTGCTTTCAAATGGTTCATTCTTGTATTGTCCAGACTATAAACAACATTTAGAGTGTCACCATGCCTATGGAAGAACAGCTTTTCACTCTTCTTTCATTCCGTTCTTTTCCTAAAAGGTGGTCTGGAATTTTCAGGACGATTGAAATTTCAAATAACGAAGGAGAAGATGACAAGAGGTAACCTTATTTTTTCTGTTGGGCAGAAAGGAGAATACTTCACTCTGATTCTTGATATTCTATTTCTGTCTGTGAAATCAAGACCCGTGTTTTCTTGGAACTGGGATTGATCTCAGCAGTTGTCAAAGTCTCAAAAACATTGTTCTGAGATGATGCTGTGATTCCTGAAATGATGCTGTGTGGCTCACTGACATGCAGCATTAGAAGGACACAGATTTTGTAATGCTGCAGTATTTTTTTTTTAAATTTATTAATTTCCCCTTAGAAAAGAAAATGTTCTTGCTTTAACTGAATTATCTGAGGCCATAATTTTGATGGGGAAAAAGTTGTATTCTGATATGAAGAAGAAATGGAAATGTTCTAGGTGAGAATAAATGCATTACTGGTAGCACACAATAAGAATAGACCCACCTAAATGGACTGATATCTTTGTAGCTACAACTCTTGACGAGTGTGTGGGAGTGCAAGACAGTCAACATACTTGCATGGTGCAAGGAGGTGAGCTCAGCTTTCTACTTATCTATCAAGAGTTTCAGCAATTAGACTAGGGATCTACCTATAATTCTCTGAACGTTTCTTTATCCACAACGGACTGGCTCCAAGAGGAAAGGCTACCTCTTAAAGACATTTCTGCAACTCTAACCACCAACTCATTTACTGAGCCCCTCTCCTCTCTCCCACTCTTCATGTATGTGTAAATCTGCATCTGTCTTCCATCTTTTACAGTGATAAAGGGTCATTGAAATAGATATTTTCGGCAAGAATGGGTTCATGAAACTCAGAAGTCTCTAACAGACTATTAACAGATGATGAGCTTTTCTGGCACAGGGAAAAGCTGTCATTACGCAAGGTAGGATCTTTGCCAGCTGATCACAGGGCAGTCTCAGAGTGCTTGTTGTGCAAAATTGCTTTGACACATCCACAACTTTTCCCTCTAAGGTGAATATTTCTTGGAAGAGTTCTTGTTGTCGGATGGACGTGAACCAAAGCATTAATGTCTGGGTCATTACAGATTCACATGAGATATATGTGTCATGTTTTCTAAAGTTATTTAGTAATTATTTTGTGTCAGTTGAAATAAGCGCTTCTCTGCTTTTTAATACTTTGTCCTTTGGTAGCATGCGAAAATAAAACCCATATTGCTCCAGCAAAAACCACTGGCTGTGCAAAATGCCTGACAGGCCAACTGTCCTCACTGGCATGAAGCAGCAGTTTCTGTCATTCTAATGATGTAAATAGGAAGTCTCAGACGGTAAAACCGCACTGGTGTCTTCTGTGAGAGCATGCTTTTGAAGCAACGAAATGAAAACCATTGGGCACTTAAGTACTTTGTGTTCCTGAGGTTTCAAAAGATTTTTACATTTGCTAATAAGTAAGCAATTAGAAATCTTACGACAATTGAAAAGTACTTTTGTGAATTAGGTGATTTGGGATTGTAACTTATTCAAATAAAAAAGAGCTTCCTTGACACCGTGTACTTTATGAATACTGATAATTTATAGTAATAGGCAATTATGAAAAAAGAGGTGAAATAGAAAAAAAGGCGAAGACAGCCAAGTCGTGTGGATGTTCTCAGTGTAGTGCCTCAGCCTCAGTTCATTTTCTTTATTCCTCTGCCAAAGCATTAATTTACAGTGGGTGTTTCTTTTTGGTGCCAATTTGCTTGCCCTAATATCTGCACAGCGCTTTCTCCTTCTGCACGTTTTGTTCAGCTTGGATTGCCCTTTAAATTTTCAGTGTTATAAATCTAGTAAGAATTTGCTCTTCTCTCCCCTTTCTCCTCATTTTTTACAAAAGAAACTTTCAGCCTGATACTTTTACTCCATAGCACATAATGCTGCATTTTATAACACTGCACGCGGCAAATGATGGCAACAAAATTGGGCTTTGATATTTTATGGGGCCTATTTAGTACTCTTCAAAGCGAAGCATGAGTTTTACAGCTTGGTAATCAATTGGGCTGTAAGCAACTGATCACAGACACATTACCTTCTTGCATCATTTATTTGAGCAAACGTCTCGCACGTCGCGCCTCCATATGCTGCAAAGCATTGGCACGAGTTTTCAGCTTCATTTCCACAATTAGTAAGCTGCCATTTAGTAACAGCACTGAAAAAACACTCGTTTGTGCTCTTTATGCCATACTCCGAGAGAGCTAAATCATCTTTATGCCCTAAGAAAGGTGGTTGTTTAGCACGCTGAGGAAACAGCTTAAAGTATGTGCTTTTCTTTGTCTTGATGACGATGAGCGCTAATAATGACGATGATAGTTATAAGAGTATCTGAGGAAAAATCGAATGCCCGTGCTGGCACTGCCAGGCAGAGAGGTGATGAGGAGGGTGCCACTCGCTCCCCTCTGATGCAGCAGTGGGGCGGTGCGGGGCCGGCCCGGTGGGCAGTGGGGTTTCGGCGTGGGGCACCGACACCCTCTGCTGTTGCTTTGGAAAACAGCGTTCAGAGCCAGAACTGGCAACGCTCTGGGGGTGACACAGCAGCAGGAGGAGCCGGTAGCACCGCTATGGCTTGGGTGTGCACGCAGTCAGCAGTGGATAAAATTCAGGAGGGTTAGTATATTTCAGTAGCTCTCTGTTCTTGCTAGACACTATCATCTTCTCTCTTGGAGGCTTCCTTCCTCAAGCACTGCTGTTCTCTCAGCGTGGGTGCTCAGCACCTGTTATTTTTTAGGCGTCCTCCAGACCACTGGGCTCTTAGTGCCCTTAGGAGGCTTTGGGCGTCCCCCAGGGCCTTGCATTTGAGGAACTGCTTGCCAGCTCTTAACCCTTTGTTTAGTGATGCCCAAATAAACCCTCAAGTAATTCAGGGTTTGCTTTGAATCGCTGTTCATGCTTTAAATGTTCCCTCTTTTCCTTCATTCACTCCTGCTCCTGCACAGCTTTACTCTTTGTGCCTGATACGTCACGATACTCATTGCTCTCAGCATCCCTTTTCATGTACTCTTCACTCCTACAGGGTGAAGCAGGAGCTCCATGCTATCAGCTGGGTGATAAACAGAATTCAGTAGGCAGGAAGAACAGAATCGGGGACGCTTTGCCTTCCCCACTTTGTCCTGGAGTCAGCAGCAACTGTCTTAGCCAGCTGGTGCAGGCACAGTTCTTATTCTGAGAGCTAAAATCACGCTTTTTTATCACATTGTTTTAACAATTAATTTTATGTGAATGAATATGTCAGTAGAGGTGGGAGAAGTAAAGTTCTGGGGTAACGTATGTAAAATTAGCTTTATTTGCTTTTCTTCAGCTGCGTCTTTGTTTTCAGTCTGATTCTTACTTCTGCTAGGCATTTGGAAAGCTGAAAAACAATTCAAATTCTGCTGCAAAAAGGATTAAAATTTGGATATCCAGAGGGTGTTCAGGTTGGATATTAGGAAAAAGGTCTTCTCAGAAAGAGTGGTGAAGCACTGGAACAGAATGCAACTGGGGGGAGGTAGAGTCCCCATCCCTGGAGGTGTTCCGGAAACACATAGCTGCAGCAGTGAGGTATGTGGGTTACTGGGCATGGTGGAGATGGGTTGATAGTCGGACTAGATGTTCTTATTGATCTTTTCCAACCTTAACGATTCTATGATTCATATAATTGATACGTATTTCTTACTTTTGGGAAATGAATCTTTTTTTTTTTTTCTTGTTGAAAAGCCGTAAAGTCTCTCCAGGATTTTGAGACTGTATTTATCCGACACAATCCAATGGCATCATCCTCAAAAGCCGCCAGACTAATCTGAAAGTGACTCCTATGTATTTCCATAAAGCTTATCAATGGCGTCAACAGCTTCTCATGCCTCACAGCTGAACTCTGGGTTGTGTTGGCTGATCTGCATTCCCTTCAGAGAGCTGTGGGCCAGCTACTGGCACTTCAACGTGCCAAATGATTAACTGATTGTGATCTACATACAGTAGGTGTAATTGTAAATGACCATTAGATAAACAATTAGATAGACATTAAGAATTAAGGTTTTTATTTTATTGTTTAAGTAAGAACTGGAATACAGACACATGTGAAATACTACCGTTGTTTAAGAAAGAAACACAGCTGCAGCCTGTTCTGGACAAGCAGGAGGACAGAAAACTTCCAGTTAGGGACCATGATTAAGTAAAAAGCGAGGAAGAAGGCTAAAGTGTCACAGATTTCTGCATTTTGCAAGTACTGAATCACAAATATTTTACTGTTTACAGTCTCTGTGACTAAACTGTAAGTATGAAAGTTGTTTAGCAGGAAGCATTCCATACTCTTCCCTGCCTTTCTTTTTCCTTTCCCCTTCCTCTGCCTTGTCAGTCTTTGAAGAGAATGGGTGAAATGCAACATTTCCTGAGATGCAGGCTCACGCAGCCAGACAGCATTTCTGGATACATGCAGACAGGAGAACTTTGTTTCCCTGGCAACTGGAGCCACAGAAAAGCTCTTCCAGCATCTCCTCCCTTTGTTCGGGTTCACCATGATTGTATCCATTGGTCAATCAGGCAGGAAAAACAATTATGGACTAGAAAAAGCATTCTGATAGCCTGCTCCACTTAACTTGTGTTGCCGCTCTCACAATTTCTAGAATAAAAAGAGGCCTCATCACATGATCTCAAAGTATGAGGTGTTAGAGTTCATGGCTGGACTTCAAGGTCTGCTCCATTCTGAAAATTCACCTTAAACCTGGAACGTGTCACGATTTTCAGGGGGACAATGTTGGAAGCTCAGCGGCTTTCACACAACACCCAAAGCCTGCACGCTGCTGTGGTCCCTGAGTCGTGCTAGTGACTCAGTGAGTTTTGTTCTTACCTCTGAGTCAGGGCAGCATTAATATCCCAGTGCATTATAATGATTTTGAAGCACTGTGCTGATTGTGGTGGCTCTTTTAGCAATAAAAGGTCTTAGATTTTTGCCATAAAAAATCCCAAAGACAATGTGGAATTGCACTTCCCACCTGCTGTTAAACATCACACATATTCCTCCCCTCCACGTTCTTTATTCATTCAAATAATTTCACCAGGACCACAAAAGAAAATATTTTACAGCAACAAAATTCCTGGTTTATGGTTTTTCTTTCACATAAATGGCGCAATATTGTGTAGTTTACCTAAGAACCTGTGTGTTTTTCTGCCTGGCTATCAGACAGCTGGCTGTGGTATTTCTCTGAGGACCAGAATTCATGACTAAAGTGTTTCTTAAATATCAAATTTCATGTATGGTTTTCTATTTTTTAACGAAAAGCAAATTCAGTTTACTTCTCTTTTGTCTCCTAAAGCGCTGTGAGTTGAACATTGAATCTACAGCATTGTAGTAAAAAGAAAATTGTGACATTTAAGACACACGTGCAAAATCAGAGCTAGAGGCGAGTTGTAGCTGTGTATTTGATACTGTGCTTTTATGCTCTTTCCTTCTCCAGACCTTCCCTTGCTTTCCTGAAAAGAATAAGGTCTTTTGTCTAATGAGGTCCCTCAGGGGAACAGGGAATTCTGGAAGAAGTCTTAGTGTGGACCAGTTGGGCTGACCTCCTGTCAACCCTTTCTTTCTCTTCCTCTGTGACTGGGGCACCTGTCATTTTCTGCAGAGCTATGGGAAAGGGCACAGTGGCACTGAACAGTTTTGTGCTGGGGGAGAGGGAGATGGTGTCTGAGCATGGTTCTTCCTCTGTCCTTGGGCTTCTTTTAGCCATCACTGCAGATGTTTCTAGGACATGTGTTGAGGCCAGTTACTGATAATCCATCTGTTAAAGCTTTCATCAGAAAAGCAAACATGCAAAAGTGAAAAATTATTTTTAACAGTTTACCTGAATTTGTCTTAACTTGCAGAAGAAAAGACATTTCTTTACTCCCCATGCTTTCTTGCTACTGAATTGTAAAAAGGCCTGCAACAACCAATAGCTAGAATAGAGCCCCTGAGGTGGGGGCACATGCAGAGATAGACAGCACCAGAGAAATTAAATGTTGCCTCTGGCTCACCATACAGCTATGACGTTGTGGCTGAGCTCCACCTCGTTCCAGTCCCCTGCATCTGTAATGTACACTCACTCCATTAAGGGTCACTGACCGTAGCTGTTAGCACATATTTTTATTGTGTGTGTGCTATCTCTAAGATGACTGAAGAGTTTCAGCAGAAAATTTAGCTAGAGAAAGAGGCTCTTACTGTCCAGCCACTAATGCTCAAATATTCTGTCTGCTATTAATTAATTGTACTGAATTTTTCGCATCATCTTTGCTTTAGATTTATGCA
Source organism: Oreortyx pictus (assembly GCA_036925125.1). NCBI lineage: Eukaryota > Metazoa > Chordata > Aves > Galliformes > Odontophoridae > Oreortyx > Oreortyx pictus. The sequence goes on from JAUPFR010000003.1 coordinate 37,427,448, forward strand.
GAGCAATAATAATCTTTTCTTCTCCATAGAGATGTTTCTGATGCAGCTGTAGCAGAAGCAGAATGACAAACTGTTGCTTCTTCCTCTGTATCTCCAGCCTAGCCCTTAGCGTTCATTTTATTATTTTGTGGCTGTATATACTCACATTTAAGACACTTCCAAAAAGAAACCCCACAAAAAGCAAACAAGCAAGCAAAAAAAAAAAAAAAGGCAACAAACAGTTGCTCTAAAAGATAGTCTAGAAATGATTGCTAAATTATTGCTATCTTCTGGCTTTTGTGGTTTATTTTGTTTGTTTGTTTTGTTTTGTTTAATTACAGAATGTGGAGAAGTCCAGTGAAGATGTTCGCAGGAAGTTAAAAATCTCCAAATAAATCTATGTTGGAGGAGATGCAGCAGTATTAATTCCCTCTGATACAATTGTGTGGGCCCATGGATTGCAAAGGGAAAAAGCAGGACTAGGGGGCATTTTATGTTAGTATCTCGCTCTATCTTACAAGGAATAATTATTGTCCCAGGCCAGTTTTTCACCTTTAAAATGTGTGTGGCTCAGGGGAGTTACTGTCTTGTGTTTGTTGCCTTGCACTTTTTGATGTCTTCATCAAGGGTGAAACTTCCAGACAGCTCCATGCAGGTGGCAGTGAGCAGATGCTGATATTCTCAAGGAATCAGCTAGCACAGTCAGAGCCAACACCATGCTTGCATGAGCCTCTACCTCTGAGAAAGGGGATTCTGTACCTTTTAAAACTCCTTTGTGATTTTCAAACGTATGGCTGATGTAATTTCTCATCTTGATTATAGGTTTAGAAAGAAAAAAGTCTTTTAAAAATAGAAACGTCAGCCTGATCACAGAAGCCCTATGAGAAGAACATGGAGTAAAGTTTCATAAGAATGAAGAAAACTCTCAACTCCTTTTCTTGACCATCTGAACTTCACAAAAAGTCCAGAGAGGCATGATACCCACCCTACAGGTGCCTGGAGAGACCTGGATCTCTGAGGCAAAGCCAGCCTGGCTTATTCTCTGCTCCTTCCAAGGGAGAGGCCACTTACTCAGTCTCCAATTTGCCATTTAGGGGGAGCTCTGGTAAGGATTTCAAGGGGTATCCCAAGAACAGATTAGCGTGTTTCCAGCCCCACAGGATGGAGTGTTGTCATGGGTTGATCCAAACTGCATTGGAACAGGGCGGTGCTCCTGAGCACTTACAATACATTGATGACATCATTGTGTGGGGCAATACAGCAGGGGAAGTTTTTGAGAAAGGAGAGAGAATAATCCAGATCCTCCTGCGAGCTGGCTTTGCTATTAAGCGAAGCAAAGTGAAAGGGCCTGCACAGGAAATCCAGTTCCTAGGTATAAAGTGGCAAGATGGACGTCGTCACATCCCTACAGATGTGATTGACAAAATCACTGCCATGTCTCCACCCACCAGTAAGACAGAGACCCAAGCTTTTCTGGGTGTAGTGGGCTTTTGGAGAATGCATGTTCCAAACTATAGTCTCATTGTAAGCCCTCTCTTTCGGGTGACGCGGAAGAAGAATGATTTTGTATGGGGCCCTGAGCAGCAGCAGGCTTTTGAGCAAATCAAGCAGGAGATAGCCCGTGCCGTGGCCCTGGGGCCAGTGCGGACGGGACAGGATGTAAAGAACATCCTCTACACTGCTGCTGGAAAGGAAGGTCCCACTTGGAGTTTGTGGCAAAGAGCTTCTGGAGAGACCCGAGGCCGACCCCTTGGTTTCTGGAGTCGAGCATATAGGGGGTCTGAGGAGCGCTACACTCCAACTGAGAAGGAGATCTTAGCCGCGTACGAGGGGGTTCGAGCTGCTTCCGAAGTAATTGGTACTGAAGCGCAGCTCCTTCTGGCACCTCGACTGCCAGTGCTGAATTGGATGTTCAAAGGAAAGGTTCCCTCTACCCATCATGCTACTGATGCCACTTGGAGTAAGTGGATTGCGCTGATTACACAGCGAGCTCGGATGGGGAACCTCAGTCATCCAGGAATCCTGGAGGTGATCATGGACTGGCCTGAAGGTAAAAAGTTTGGAACAACACCAGCAGAGGAGGTATCACGTGCTAAAGAGGCCCCACCATATAATGAACTACCAGAAGATGAAAAGAGATATGCCCTGTTCACAGATGGATCATGTCGCATTGTGGGAAAGCACCGCAGATGGAAATCTGCTGTGTGGAGCCCCACAAGACGAGTAGCAGAGGCCACTGAAGGAAAAGGAGAATCAAGCCAATTTGCAGAGGTAAAGGCTGTCCAACTGGCCTTAGATATTGCTGAACGAGAGAGGTGGCCAGTGCTTTATCTTTACACTGACTCATGGATGGTGGCAAATGCTTTATGGGGGTGGTTACAGCAATGGGAACAAAATGGCTGGCAACGGAGGGGTAAACCTATTTGGGCTGCTGAACTGTGGAAAGATATTGCTGCCCGAGTAAAGAATATAGTTGTGAAGGTGCGCCATGTAGATGCTCATGTTCCTAAAAGCCGGGCAACTGAAGAACAACAGAATAACCATCAGGTAGATCGAGCTGCCAAAGTTAAGATGGCTCAAGTAGACTTGGACTGGCAACATAAGAGTGAATTATTTTTAGCTCGATGGGCCCATGAAACCTCGGGCCATCAGGGAAGAGACGCAACATATAAATGGGCTAGAGACCGAGGGGTGGACTTAACTATGGACGCTATTGCACAGGTTATCCATGACTGTGATACATGCGCCACAATTAAACAAGCCAAGAGGATGAAACCTCTTTGGGGGGAAGGGCGATGGCAAAAATATAAATATGGGGAGGCGTGGCAGGTTGATTATATCACCTTGCCACGATCTCGCAATGGCAAGCGTTACGTGCTTACCATGGTGGAAGCAACCACTGGGTGGCTTGAAACATATGCAGTACCCCATGCTACCGCCCGAAACACCATTCTAGGTCTCGAGAAACAAGTCCTATGGCGACATGGCACTCCAGAAAGAATTGAGTCAGATAATGGGACTCATTTCAAAAATTCTCTTGTAAATAATTGGGCCAGAGATCATGGCATTGAATGGATTTATCATATCCCCTATCACGCACCAGCTTCTGGTAAGATTGAAAGATACAATGGGTTGTTAAAAACCATGTTGAAAGCAATGGGTGGCGGAACATTTAAGCATTGGGAGAAGCATTTGGCAGAAGCCACCTGGTTGGTCAACACCCGAGGATCCATCAATCGCGATGGTCCTGCCCAATCCAGCTCTCTACCTACTGTAGAGGGAGATAAAGTCCCTGTAGTGCATGTAAAGAACATGTTGGGGAAAGCGGTTTGGGTCCTTCCAGCTTCTGGAAAGGGCAAACCTCTCCGTGGAACTGTTTTTGCTCAGGGACCTGGGTCCACTTGGTGGGTGATGCAGAAGAATGGGGATGTTCAGTGTGTACCACAGGGGAATTTGATGTTGGGGGAGTGCAGTCAGTAATTCCATGTATATACATCTATATATATATATGTTGTGTGTGTGTGTATAATGCATGTTAATCATTGTTCTTCTATATGTATCAAGCATGATGTAATGCTGTGGAATAAGGGGTGGAATGTCATGGTTTTATGATTTTTTGTATTGGTATTCCACATCATAACAACACGTAGTGCATTAAGAGTTAAAGAGTTAATACTCCAACTCCATAGATCACTGATATTTCCGGGTATACCTGTCTCAGAAGAGGAGAACCACATTCCCCAGAGGACTTTGCGATGCTTTACATTTTTACGTATTTTCCGCTCAGAGGGAAAAGATAAAAACCCTCTGCAGTCACGGGACACTCTCTCTTTCCTTCGGGATCGACTCAGCAGTGGGTGCTCGCTGCCGTATCGCCTTCAGCGTTAGTGTAAGGCCTTCGGTTTATCGGACACTCTCTCTTGCTCATTTTATTTGATTTATTAGCTTCAATTCCAATTATATTGTATTATATTGTGTTATTTTGCTTTCTGATATCTTATTTAGTAAATTAGCTTTCCTCCTCAGATCGTTGCCGCTGTTTTGTTTCTAGGCCCATCTCCCTTTTTCCTTTTTCCTTTCCCCCTTTCCCTTTCCTGGGGTGTGGGTCTGCGGGTCCCCCACACCAATCGTCACGGAACCGGGCCGATCCAGCCCGGTAAACCATTGACATTTTTTGGCGCCCAACGTGGGGCAAACCAGCTGCCTTAGCCGGGCAGAGACATAGTTTTAGAGTGAATCTAAATGGTTGGGCTGTGCTTCCACCCCTGGGGCAAACGGTTCCAGGTGTACTGAACGCCCCTCCAGGTGAAGGCAAACTGTGGCCTGCATTCTGTGGCCAGAGGAATTGAAAAGAAAGCATTGGCAATGTCAATGGTGGCATACCACTTGGCTGCTTTTGACTCCAGTTCATACTGGAGTTGAAGCATGTCCGGCACAGCAGCACTCAGTGGGGGTGTGACTTCATTCAGGCCACGGTAATCTACCGTCAGCCTCCATTCTCCACTGGCTTTGCGCACTGGCCATATGGGGCTGTTAAAAGGAGAGTGAGTTTTACTGATCACTCCCTGGCTCTCTAGCTGACGAATCAGATTATGAATGGGGAGCAAGGAATCCCTGTTAGTGCGGTATTGCCGTCTGTGCACCGTTTTTGTAGCAATCGGTATCTGTTGCTCTTCCACTTGTAGCAACCCCACAACAGACGGATCTTCTGACAGGCCAGGCAAAGCAGACAGCTGCTTAATGTTGTCTGCGTCTACAGCAGCTATTCCAAAAGCCCATCGATACCCTTTGGGATCCTTAAAATATCCCCTTTTGAGGTAATCAATACCAAGTATACATGGAGCCCCTGGGCCAGTCACAATAGAATGTCTTTGCCAGTCTTTACCACTGAGGCTTATTTCTGCCTCCAACACAGACAATTCCTGAAAACCCCCAGTCACTCCAGAGATATGAATCAATTCTGTCCCTTTATAACTTGAAGGCATTAAAGTACATTGTGCACCAGTATCCACCAGTGCCTCATATTTTTGTGGTTTTGATGTGCCAGGCCACCGAATCCACACAGTCCAGTACACTCTATTATCCCTCTCCCTCCTCTGGCTGAGGGCAGGGCCCCTCTATTCGTTACCTGTAGTGATAGGTATAACTTCACTAGTAGTTGGTCTGTGTTGTAATTCTCTCACCCGTGCTCGCAGTGCAGGGGTGGGTTTTTGATGCCATTCCTTCATATCTTCTCCATGTGCACGTAAGTAACTCCACAAAGCCGCACGTGACATGAAGTTAGTGAAGTCAGTGCTGTCATTTGCTCGAGCAGGACGGCGTTTGCTTCTGATAGCTGCAACCGATTCAATCCTATCAATCAGTCGGGATAATTTTCCCAATATATCTTCCATTTGTCCTTCTAACTTTGTTATGGCTGAAATGGACGTGTATGGCGGCGGAAATTTTTGTTCGAAGTTTTGAAGTGTAAGAATTAGTTCAAAAATTGGGGGTTTTCTGTCTTGGTCCTCATATCTGTTGAACGTTGTCACTAGTGTACCAGCGTACCTTTCTGAGATTCACTCTAAAACTATGTCTCTGCCCGGCTAAGGCAGCTGGTTTGCCCCACGTTGGGCGCCAAAAAATGTCAATGGTTTACCGGGCTGGATCGGCCCGGTTCCGTGACGATTGGTGTGGGGGACCCGCAGACCCACACCCCAGGAAAGGGAAAGGGGGAAAGGAAAAAGGAAAAAGGGAGATGGGCCTAGAAACAAAACAGCGGCAACGATCTGAGGAGGAAAGCTAATTTACTAAATAAGATATCAGAAAGCAAAATAACACAATATAATACAATATAATTGGAATTGAAGCTAATAAATCAAATAAAATGAGCAAGAGAGAGTGTCCGATAAACCGAAGGCCTTACACTAACGCTGAAGGCGATACGGCAGCGAGCACCCACTGCTGAGTCGATCCCGAAGGAAAGAGAGAGTGTCCCGTGACTGCAGAGGGTTTTTATCTTTTCCCTCTGAGCGGAAAATACGTAAAAATGTAAAGCATCGCAAAGTCCTCTGGGGAATGTGGTTCTCCTCTTCTGAGACAGGTATACCCGGAAATATCAGTGATCTATGGAGTTGGAGTATTAACTCTTTAACTCTTAATGCACTACGTGTTGTTATGATGTGGAATACCAATACAAAAAATCATAAAACCATGACAAGTGTTTAAGGGATTAGGCCTGAAGAATTTGATTTCTGCACACTCCTCCTCTCCATCCCTAACCACAGCAGGGGTCTGGGTTGAGCAGACCCGCAGCAGCACATCAGGATATACTTGCCTTCTCATGGTGTGGGACAGCTTGAATAAACAAAGGGCAGCAGTCAGTCTGCTCCCCAATATTCCTGCCTCTCTGTGCTGTGGGATCCAACTTCAGCATTCCCCCCAAGTTACAGACATAAGAAGGGCACAGCCACCCAGTGGGACTAGTTTGGGATCCACGGTTGTGAAGCTGAGGCAGGAAAGGGATGACAGACCAGGCAAGGACTCTGAACTGAAAAATCCTGTTTTACTCAGTACCTCCCAGCCCATAAATGCATGCAGAACTCAGTAAGGAAGCGGGGCCCACTGCTTAAGGCCTGGGTGTATGAGGACAGCAAGAAAAGTTGATTTGGAAAAGTGTACAAAAACAAGCACCCACTTACAGCAGAACTTATTTCTTTTATTTTGTCTGCCTCTGAGCGCTTAGGCAGAAGTCATGTGAGCTTCTGAGCTGCAGGGACAGAGGCAGAGGAGAACGCATGCATCAGAGCAGCGTGCTGCTGGAGCCCTGACAGGGGGAGAGGAAAGCAGAGAGAGCCTGGGAGGGAAAAGGCGAAGTGGTAGGAGCTGGAACAGCAGCAACTGCTGCTACTATGCCGTAGCTCATGCCCAGGAGTCAGCTCTGCTGCTAGCATACACCTCTGAGGGCTCAGGTGCTTCGGGTTCAAAAGTCCTAGAAGATCTGTGGCACTCCCAGGAGCCAAGTGGATGCTTTTTTTTTTTTCCTGCGAAGATCTGTCTGAGGACTCTTCTCCTTCTCCCGGATTGAGAGGTATTTTTTGTCATTCATTTGTCTCTTGTTTAGAAGCAAGCATGGGATCTAGAAAAAGATAAAGCAGGGCTTATGTCAAAGCAGATATACAGAGGGGTGGGAGATTTCTCTCTTCCTTGTTTGTAGTGGAGTTTAGGGAGCAAGGAGTCCCTGTCATTAGGATGCTGTTTGACTTAAAAGATGGAGGACGGGAGAGAGAGGGTTAAAGCGTGGGGGTGGATCTGAACTACTTCCCATCTGATTTGTTTCTCTGTGTAATTTCTGAAAGTGGAGTAAAACTTTCCTTGTGCACCTGAAGGAGAAGCACTTACATATTACATACTGGGATGTAATACTTAACGTTTATTTACTTTGAACGTTGTTTATTTAAATCCCTGCTTGGCAAACTACAGTTCTTGCCACAGCAGCATTTCCCTTAACAGGTAGAAATGTTGCAGCTCTTAATATCCACTGGCTGTGTTAGCACCTCTGTCTCATCTCCTCTCTTTCCCTTTTCCAGCATCCTTCCTCCTGCAGTCTCCACTGTCCTCCCAGTCTCTCTCCTTTCTTTGGGGGCTGTGGCCTCTATGGATGCCCCTGTACAGATTTTCCGTGAGGAACTGGACTCCACCTGTGTGCCGGGGCCCTGTCACCCCCCCAGCACCAGCAGCAGCTGGCCCCTGGGCTGGGCAGACTACGACAGCAATGCCACCGGGACCTTTGGGGACACCCAGCACAACCACACAAGCATCTCCCCCTCCATTCCCATCATCATCACTGCTGTCTACTCGGTGGTCTTCGTTGTTGGCTTGGTGGGAAACTCTCTAGTGATGTTTGTCATCATAAGGTAAGGGGCTTTGCTTGAAAGGGATGCAAATGGCTGTCCTGAAGTTTGTCAGCTCAGGGGGAGTTGATGGAACCTCTCTGGGTCTGCATGTATCTGGAGCTAGACAGAAAGGTAGCCAGGACGACCCCAAATCTTTTTAGTCACAGAGCCTGCCTGGAAGTGCAATTACAGAGAGAAGGGAGAAGCTGGATAAAGGTGATAAATCCTTCAGCATGTGGGAGAGGTGCTTGGTGCCCTTGAGCTGTGTTCATCGGGTGCCCTCTAGAGATGAGAGGCTGCCCTTGTCTGAGAGAAACTGGGAGAAGGAAACTTCTGCAAGGTACCTTCTTTTTGTGTTTTTATTCTTCTCTCCCCCTGCGAGGAATCCTTTAGACATCACATGTGTGTCCAGTTGTGTGGACACTGATATGCAGTCACCTAATAGCTCAGTGAAGCATGAAAAAAGGAAACAGTAAGAATCACATCGCTTAATATAAGCCAAGGGATGTTGTTTCTTTGCTTATCATGTGGTGTTTAACCCCAGTTGTTGGTATTGCCTTGAAGAAAACAAAGCAGATGCAGAGAGGGTTCTACTTTTCCTATTGTTTTTCAGGAAAAAGGAGAAAACTGTGTATCTGTCAAATAGTTTTTCGTATTTAAATACTTCATGAATTGCACCAATACTTACACTTATATATTGGTATATATTTTTGCCTGCACTATGTTTTCTCCCTTTTTTTGTTCTTTTTATTTGTAGTTTATAATAATTCCTGGACAGTGCAGCTCAGCAGGGTGATAGTGACCAACCAAGGAAATTGAAATCATGAAAACTTTTCAGTCTTTTGCTTCATATTCTATATGAATCTCACAAAAAGCTCTGTATTAATATTAGTGGATGTGTGGAGTATTTGGTCAATAAATAAAATCACCTTGAACATAGGAAGAAAAAATGGTGGGATTGCAAATGATCTTTTTAGTAAAGTGCATATGATAAAGGTCAAGCAATTGTGAACTGATGAAATAACTCTGTCAGACCTGGTATGGTAGGAGTTAACTGGAAGCAGTGAAGTTATTTATGATGTACTTTAGGAAAGATGTCTTAAAACCAGGTGAATATCTTTGAAAAATAAAGTGAAGTCTCGTTTAAAAGTCAGTCCAATAAATAAAGATTCCCATGGTCAATGCAGGGTAATGGGTTTGCTCCATCTTTGTGATGCTGTAGTTTTTACATCTCATCAAGCTACTTTACCCTCCATTCGGAGTAAAGATTTTATTTATTTTTGCACTTATCTTGCAAGAAGAGAGACTCCATGCTCAACATGTGCAGTAAGGTGGAGTTTTTCTAAACCACAAATCGTTTAACAGTACAGTGCTTATTTGCCAGTCTGGGCAGTAGAATTCTAACTTATTTAGAGCCCTGAAAGTCAGCGTGTATGGATTATATTGATTTGTATATATTTTATTTTTTCTCTTCTCCTATTACCTTTTTAAGATTATTTTTGTGAGGGTTTAACTAACTTTGTCTAGACTCTCCACCAGATCCTACTTTAGTCTTAAGTGCATTGCAATTACATTACAAAGTTAGTTGTGTTCAATATGGAGCATTTAAAGATTCCAAATGTTCATGCAAGAGAGTATTTTTTTTTCCGTTTTTGTACCAATATTTCATTTCCCTTTCTCTTTCCCACTCATCCTCTCTCTTCATGAGTGTGTCTCAAGATGGGTTTTCAAGACCCACTGAAAAATGCAGATTGCACTGATGCCTTATGTGGAAAGCCAAGGTCTGTGAAGACGAAGCAGGCAGAGGGGGATCATGTCCCCTAGCCATCCCAAATTATTTTTCCTCCTGTTACCACAAATTTCAAGATGGAGTGATGGCTTGTCTTTACCACCAGGAACACTGGGTTTGCAGAAGTCTTTTCTTTACTGTTTCTCATGTCTCCAAACCCCAAATCCCTCCTCCTGACACCTACTGGGCTGGCAGGCAGCATTCTTTCTCCCTTTGCTCCTTTTGACCAACACCTGCAATTGTCACATGAATTTTTCGTTCTGGTAAGGAAGCAAATTGTGTAATGACATGGCTTAGTAAAGATGATTCTTTCAAATAGACAAAGTATGCTTCCTTCCTATGTGACCGTAACAGCTCATTTATTGGAGGGATGGGCTGTGTCACAGTCTTTTGCTCTTTTCTGGGTTGGAGAGCTTGTGTTCATATATCTCCAGGGATGAGAGAGGAGTGAGATTTTTGTCTCCTCAGTGATTAGGAGGAGACAACCCTCATGGTGATGCTTCAGCATTCCTGAGACAAATGGGCATATGTTCCACTTCAGTGAGTGCAGAAGTGGAAGCAGGAAGGAAACAGGCAAGAAGTGTTGAAAAGACAAGAAGAGAAAAACAAATAGATATGGAAGTCAGAGCTAAAAAGAAAGGGAAAAGTTGAGACAGAGGCAGACACATCTTTCCAATGTTTGAATGACGTAGAGAGAGAATATGTGTTGGAGAAAATCGGCAATAGCGTTGTTCTGAAATCTTAATGTGTTAAGAAATCCCTGTGATAGGAAGACGTTAGAGCTGAAGTAGAGTAATAGAGACATTTTTCAGTATTCTTTAGGCATCATGTATTTGTCACCTCATGTTGTTGACCAATCATTCCAGCTCTTTTAGAGATCTGTGTTGAAGGCACAGAGGGGATAGTCCACTAGTACTGTGGTGCCAGTATGACCTCTTAAACCATGGCTCAGGGAACCTGAATTCTTCCCTTGGTTTTAATACAGGGATACAAAGCATTGTTCTCACCTATCGAAGTGATTAGGATCACTTTGTGGCTCTGTGACTCAGTTTCCTCATGAAAGATGCAAGTATTTATTTTTAAACAAAGAATTGTTAGATTTATTAGCCCAAACCAACCACTCAAAATCCTAACAGGAAAAGATCCGGGCTATTGTAAGCACTCCACACTCCTCAGACACATAAAAAAAGTTTACTTTTAATATGCTGAAAGAATGAAACCTGCACCCTTGGAAATCTCCTTGCTGTTAATACTAGTGCTGTGGATGGTTCCAGGAGCTCTCCCTGTGTTCAGATCAGCTGCGTGGTCCATGTAGAAGTACCAAGGGTCTGTTGTCAGACCAGCAGCCAGCAGAGCGCAAGGGATGTAATGCTCACCTGAAGCTGCTTCTTCTGTAAGAACTGTAAGAGAGGAACAGGGAATTGTGTTGCCTGCTGCACTGGTGGGAAATGCAGATGCTACGTGGGAAGCACAGTATGGAGGAGAAGAGGAGGAGAGAAACGGGTTTGTAGAAACCAGATAAAATTATCTGACCTCATCTGAGTTACAGCTTTGTTTGTTTCGACACGGTCAGAGTCTGTCTCAAGCCCTCCTAACTTTTAATCTCTGGAAGTAAAATTGTTGGCCAGTATTGAGAAATGAAATTGCTAGTCCTTAGAAACATGATAGTCCTTTTCCTTTTTTTCTTCCCTTTCTCCCTCTCCCCTCCTCCTGACTTTATTTCTCTAAAATTTAGTTCTAGCTTTAAATAACATGGTGCTTTCTTATGACAGCTGGATGGGAAGAGAAGTCCTCTGAATGAAAGCTGAGTTACAGCTTTAACAATGGATTTGCTTTTACGAAAGCCATAAACACACTCTGGTAAAAATTCTGTGGGAGCCATGTGACTGTCTCTTACCCATTTCTGATTCACTTTTTGCGTGAGTTTTACCTCCATTGTTCCTGAAGTCATTTACTGGGAGCAGTTGCTATCATCTAATTCTTAAATAGCCAATCCTGTTATTTCTTTTAAAATTACCATTGAAGCTTCCAGTGAACTGAATAATTTTCTGCATACAAAAACAGTTTTAACAAGAGGCTGTGTCACAGTTATGTATATTAATTCATAAGGGAATAGAGAAAGCTTGTATTCTTCTGCTTAGTCTAATGTTTAAGAAAAAAGTATGGTTAGTAATACATTTCTGTTGTGATATTTGTAGAAGTGAGTGACATCTTATGCAACAGGAAGAGTTTATGAAGAAAATCAGCTAAAATCCACTCCTTTCCAGATTGTTTCTGAATCTTCATCGTTCATTCTAAACAATAATAAAAATATTAAAATATGCATATATATAAAAATGGAATAGATTTGGTGTACAGGTTTAAATTAATATTATATTTTGACAACACCAAAATAGTATGTTAATTTACTATAAATTTTTGTCCTAATTTTATTAAATTACATTTTGAAATAATATTCTGAAATGAAAATTGAAGCTGCAGAAGAGTCAGTCTAACTAAATTGCTTGTTCTCTATTAACTGTAGTCAGCACGATTTCATTAAAGAATGAAATCACAGAACTGGCTGCTAAGAGTAAAGACCTAGATGCATCATACTTTATGAAGTTTATGTCTTTTAACATATTTTTACCTGATGAAAAGACAACATTCTATTAGCACAGAAACATCAAACGGATTGATAGCAGTTCATCATGGGACGTAAAGGAACATCTGGCCTCACCTCACAGTGTGGAGGATTCTTTTGTTGGATTCTTCAGGATCTGAGCTAACATGCTGCCATTTTCCTAAAGGCTTTGATTACTAATCACTACTGCCAGCTTTTACAGATGGCGCAAAGACCAGAAGCAGTAGCAGAAAGAGAAAGGATTATAAATGAAAATATTGGTAGTTTGAAAAACATCACTTATTTAAGCAAAATCTGAATGTTTTTAATATATTTAATACCCTACTAGACAATAAGTAAGTGAGACCTGGGTTTTATAAGCAGATAAGAAACTCAACACGAGTTCCCAAAAAGATGCTATGATAAGAAGAACTGATACTGAGAAACTAGAGAGAACACAGGAAGGGGTTGGAAGGAATATTTATTAGAGAGAATATTGGAGGGAGGCTATAGCTTATAGCGTGTAATCTGTTTGGCTTGTAGAAAGATATTTGTTATCTTTCCAGACATTTCCACTGGGCTAGCAGCCAGGTAGTCATTTATTTCAGAGAAAGGCTTAACTTGAATTAATGGCTAGAGCAAGAAAAATTATGGGGAGTCCTTTTGACAGGAAATGAAAACATTCAAGCATTTTCCAGTTTGGCTGCTGGTGAGACAAGAGAGGTTGAGACAGATCGTCAGTCCTCAGCAGGGAGAATGCAGGGCATGGCCATGTTCTGGCCGACATGCAGCAGGGAGACACTGGGAACAGGCTATCTTAGCCCTTGGTGAGGAGACAGAGAGAAGGAAGACTGGGGACCTTTGATTTTGTTTTTCCGAAGAGAAGATTTGGAATTTGCTAGAAGGGTGTTGTGGTGGGAAATCTTTAACCTAGTGACTTTGACCTGGGATGTGCTAAGGGTAAGGAGGGATAATCTTTACTGGCTATTTACTCTCACTATCTATTCAAACTGTGATTAGTTGGTCCCTATCTGAAATTCTCTGACACAGGTGAGTTGCCAAGGAGAAATTTAATTTCAGTTACGTATTGCTTCCCAAAGGAAAACAACCAGGAATACTTTGATAAAATCTATTTCTAGGAAGATTACCTCATGTTTATCTTCTGGTCCTCCCATCTGTAAGAGCCAGATAAGTCCCAAAATGCAGACACTGTGCTCTACTCTTGAAGGCAGACTTTGTGCTTTGATCGTTGCTATTCTGTTTTGTGGAGCCTGAGAGGCATTAGGAAATGCTAGTATGAATTGAATGTCATCTTGTCTACTGGCTGGCATGAGTGCATAAACTGAATTAACTCTGGGGAAGGAGTGTGTGTACAGATGGAGAGAGGACATGGAAAGAGGAGTGCCTAACCAGTGATGGCATTTTCAAACCATAAAATAGATATAAATAAGGAATATATGTAGATGCCCAGCATTTTTATGATCCTATTGGGAAGTTTGCATGCTAGTCTGTGTATCATCTTTGAAATATTTAATTATCCTGAATCCAGAGGGTTCAGATCTCATTAGACTCAGTCTCTAATCCCTAGAGAAGTGAAAATTAATTCTAGGAAGTTTGCTGTTTTCAATTTTCAAGACATTGTTTAAAATGAAAGCTCTTTTTTTTTTTTTTTCCCTCTACATTAGTATTAGAGCCTAACATATTTTTCTTCAGTGCGTGAGTTTCCATTAATGCACAGCAAGAGTGCATGGAAAACCTTTCTGTTTTCTCCATCCATCTAACCACCAGTGCAGCACGCAGCACTCTGCCTGGCCACTCTCTGCTACAGAAATTAGTGCTACTCTGAAGTGCACTGTGAGCAAACATCCAGGGTTTCCAAACCTAGCTACCCTGCACCTGGAAGATGGAAGATTTTATATTTGCTGATTGACTACATGGGTAAATCCATTTCCCACTGCATTGTCAATAGACTATCCACAGTGCTTGACATAGGGCAATTAAGAAAGTTCTCCTTGAGAAATGGTAGATGAGAACCTGCATGTTAGAATTAGTTCAGTTAAGCTTTACTGTTCACACGCAGAATTTTTTTTACCATGCTACTGGCTGATGGACAGCATTGCGTCTTAATCTTAGATATGGCTTTCAGAATTATTGGTTTAGTAGGGTGCATTGGAAAAGAAAAATATTTTCAAACATGGGAGCTCTCAGCTGCGCTTTTCAGTCAACTGTCTTAGTGTTTCCTGCACTTCACTTGCCTCATTTCCTGTGGAAAAGTATGTGCTCAGTTGCTATGCACAATATTAATTCCCAGGACCCCTGCACAAGAGGCTTCTGAATTCTTTCTTTATTTATTACCTGCAGAAACATCTACTTAGGAGAAAATGATCAACAGTATCTGAATGCTTCCAGCCAGTGTCTGCATACATAGCTACCTGCGCAGCAGGAAAGCAAGATAATGAAAAACATGCTATCCCTGCTATCCTTGTCCTCCTGAGCAATGAGATTTTTCTCTTTACCAGCCAATCTCTGTCCTACAGCAAGAAAATTCATTTCATAAAATCATAGAGCCATAAAATAATTAAAGAATGTGGAAAAGACCATAAAGATCACCGAGTCCAACCATCAGTCTGTCATCACTGTGCCCACTAAACTCAGTGCCACATCGGTATATTTCTTGAACACCTCAAAGGATGATGACTCCACCACTTCCATGGACAGCCTGTTCCAATATTCTCCTTTTCTCATAGACATAGAAGCATTTTTCTCTGTTTTGGGGTCTCAGGATGTCCTTCATGAGAAAGATATCCTTTCAAGACTTTAAGAGCAAAGTGAAAAGTGAACACTACCAGGGAAGGAAACTCCGGAAGAACAAATTTCCGAGTGTTGGTGTTTCTAACACTAAACATATTTCTCAGAAAAGATGCTCTTAAACTTGCATAAAAATATTAAAAGTCCTTATCACAGAAGGAGAAAAATAAATATTCATTCTTGTTAAGTAGTGAGAATTTTTTTTCATTTTAACTGGATGTATGTAAACTTTACTTTTTCCATCCCTAATTCAGGAGCTGATTGTTAGTCTTAAGAAGGAAATCTCCCACGTCTAAATCTGGAAGATCTTGTTCTGGCTCACCTTATGGCTAGTTTAGAGAAATAATGCTAGTAGTAAATTGTAAGGATTTTAATGCTGTCTTCTGACATTCATGTTATTTTGCTCCCTGAGGGGAGCATGAAAGCCAAAATCATGTTTTGCTTGTTTAAACTGGGTAAAAATGGACACCTGCAGGTGTTTATTAATAAGCAGAATTCCACTTTAGGATGTGATTTTGAAGACAACATATACAACTTTTTGTAGGTTTCTAGGGATTTTGACGTTAAAGACAGGCAACATTTGAATATGTGCAATAATAACATTTGCCTTTACTTAATGTGTTTTTCTGATACCCTCTCCACTGCTAACTTCTGTCACTTGTTCAAAAATTAATAATAACATACCAGCATGGAAACTGCAGCATATTGATTTCTGTGTTTTTCAAATGATCTCCACCTAAGCTCCATATCATCATAAATCTCTTGCATTGAGTTTGAAGATCCAAAAGATGGCTGAGTCATCCTTTTGAATTAATGTTTGGAATATATCCTCCTCCTTTTTTTCTCCCCTTGTTCTGATGCAATATGATATTGAGCGTGCCTTGAATACAGCCTTGAGATTTAGAGCTTTCATGAATAAGCTTTTCAGCTGCTTGATCTCTGTAGACATCACCCAGAGAACCTAGTGGAACAGAGCCTGCATTCTGGTGATAGGTGGTTTTGCAATTTACTTTTAGACATGCTTAGACTTTCATTTACATTCACTGACTCAGGTATCTGCCAAAAATTTGTTTGTTATACCTTGTATTTCATGCTATGTGCTTTCATTCTGATATCGCAGCATATTGTTGTAGTATACTTGTTAGATTCGCTTCCCTCTCCACCTTTCATTTCATGCCACAGGGAACATTTCAGCCTATTAGAGCTAGCTGACAAATCTTCTAACAGAGTAACAGAGTCTTTTTCATCTTGTGTTAACTTTATTAATGTTATGCTGTGCATTAGCATGTACATTCCCTTCTTCTAGTTGAGTTAATGCCTTTTAGGGGCTCTTCTAGTAGATTTACTAATGCATTTTTATTTTTTTTCTGAAAGCACACCAACTTCTTTCTAGCATATTTCCTCCTTACATAACTGCAATTTTACTGATAAGCTTGGATTGGAGGAGCAATTTATTTTTCCTGTTTAGTGTCTTAAAAAGATGTGCAAAGTAAATTCTGCTCCAAGAGGAAAAGTTCGGCAATGATGGCTGACGTGAGAGATGGGGAAAATTTTCTCAAGGTCAGTCTGAAGTCGGAGAACTTTCCACTTGTGGAAAGTGTACTCAGGCTAAGTTGTGATAGTTTAGATAAGTTCTCTTGTGATATGTACGTAGATATAATTTTCATGTTGATTCTTAAAAAGTGTTATCATATAACCTTCCAAAAAACTACATTTAAAGCTGAGTTTTCTTTCTCATTTTGTCTAAATTTCTGCAGGGTTTTCATACATTTTCTGATTATTTAAACCATATAGAGGATTGAGTCCTCCTGATAGCTTAACCTACTGTCTCAAAATCTACCAACTAGCTTAAGTCATTGAAAGATTGTCTGTTTCTTGAAATAAGATGCTAGCACCTGATTTAGTCATGAGACCTTCCATTCTTTTGTGGTTTTATTCTTGTTTACTCTGCTAGAGACATGTAAGTAGATTGCAGTATTTTCCCACTAAATAACATTCAAATATGTGAATCAATAATTTTCATTTTTGTAAACTGTAAAATGAAAAAAAATCATTTTTTGTAAAAAGGTAAGAGAACCCTCTCTTACTCCATCACTATTTTCAGCTTCTTTGAGTGTAGATTAGAGTGCAGGGGGAATGCTCAAACCACACAAAATATTGCTTCCTATATTTTAGTACAATAGAAAAGTGTTATAGAAAAGAAGTCCAATTTCTCATCTTGAAATAGGCCCAAGACTCTATCAGGGTCCACTTCAGAATGTCTGACAGACACAGTTCTTGCTTCATTACTTTAGCTGGGCTTTTGATTAAGCCAGCCAACACATATCTTCAGAGGCATCTAAGCATTTAATATTTTTCTGGATGTTTAATTCCAAAACTTCAAAAGGAGTTTGAATGATTGAGTCCAGACTCTCAAAGGATTTTCTGAATTTATGAACTCCTAAATTAATGAATGATTTAATCCATATTGTCTAACAGCTTTAAATATCTCTCTAGCCAATATCTTATTGAAGTGAAGGCCAATGCTTCAAGCTCTTTACATTGTTATGGTGACATAAAAGAGATTTAAGGTGACATCAGTAAAATGTGTTTGTACTTAGCATTACTGTGAACCTGTGTTAGGTACCCATCATTGCTTGGCTGTGCCTGGAAGAACCGATTGCCTAAATGTAATAAAATATTAATTGGAGCAGTATTTATAGGCCTCCTCCCTTGTTAAAAGTCTGACACAGAAGGGGTCAGAGTCTTCCAAGTGCCTGTTCTGACTGAGAGCTAACGGTGCAAGCAGCACCTGCCTGTGGTCTCTGAACTGGGAGGGAATTGGGCCAACTGATCATGGGCTTGCCAGGGCAGTGAGCTGTGGGGGAACACTGGGGAAAAAAAGGAGGTAAGGCTATCAAGGTCAGCACTGTTATGTGCATGTGCCTAGGAAATGAACCAAAGCCTTTCACAGGATTTTATAAGTGGAATGGCACACTGTTTTATGTAAATGTGTGTATGCATATAGATTTGATTTTATTACATTGGAGGTTGCATAAATACTGATGCTTGAATGACTCTGAATTTCTTACAGCCCTTGCACAACAAGACATCCTTATTGTTGGATCAGTGCAGTGAGGAATATTATTTTTCATATACGTGCATAGAAGGTGCAGTCTAAAAAATTAAAATTGCTCAATTTACATTTGTATTATCATACACAGTATGTATACAGAGAACATCATTCATGTTGCAGCTTCAAAATTTTGAACTTGGTAGTTATCTAAAAAATTAGTTCTATTTTACACTGGGGTCTTTCCCAGGGCAAGCCTGAGAATGAGGGGTAAAGAGTACTCAGAAAGTGAAATGTACCTTGACACATAATTAAACCATGTCATACACACACACCAAAGAAAAGAAAAAAAAGAAGAATTAAGTTTGCAAGGAACAGGAAATGTTACATATAAAGGCTTTCAGATATTTGATTTTTTTTAAGGCTATTAAAGTCCTCTTAGATATATCTCATTAACATTTTCTGATTTTCTTTAAAGGGTAAAGATCAAGGAATTTCTTCTGCTTGTGATAGCAAACTTTTCCTATCCAAATGCTTGGGGGAAGTTTTGAAGATCCACAGAAGTAGTGATTCAGAAGAGCTAGCAGTAATTTTACCTCTACTTACCTCACAGACCATTGCATTTCATTTAAATATTCCTGTATTGAGCCTAGTAACTTGTCTTTGACTGAAACACACCTACTTGTAAAACTGTAAACATTTTGAGGACATAAAAGATGGAAAAATTACTCCTATTTTGTATAATATTTTTTACCAGTAACGGTCGCTTTAGGATGAATTCATCATTGTTTCTAAGGTGAGTTTCTCTGGCTGTATTTGTCCTGGTTACACTTTTCTTTCCAGTCTAAAAGAGCTCTTCGGTCCTTGCTGTTTTCTCCTTGTGAAGAACTTCAGACACTCCAATCAAGTCACTTCTCAGTGTTCTTTTTTGATCAGCTATGTGTTTTGAGCTCTTTATGTTAAACACAGTAAGAATTTTCTCCACTTCATTGACTTTGTTTTTGTGGTGCCTTAAGGTACTCTTTCCATATTTTCATAATTATTATTATTTTTTTTTACTGTGAACCAGGCAACAGGTCCAAATTTCAGTATTCAGTGATGTCTTCAGAAATAAAATCACTGTTCTACAATTCCTTTACAGACATTTAAGGGAAATCAGTCAATTTTAGCACATACTCATTATCTGAGTGTTTAGTGAATTTTTCTTCAGTCTTACAACTGAGCTATGTTCAGAAGTGCCTTTTTTTTTTTTTTCCCAGGGGGAAAATTGCTAGCCTGTTAATGTGTCTTGTATTTGTTTCTCCTCACCTTGTCTTTTCATATTTGTGTTTTCACAGTGTCTTATGGGCTATAATATGGCCTACAAGACAAATGGCCTCCTCTGCTGGAGGACATGTTGGGGAGGTTGGTGTGGAGGTTGTAGAGAAGCCCAGCTCTGACTGGTGGGTTCTCTTCCATCTTTATTCTGTCTTTGATCTTGAAGAATCTCAAATGAGTGCAGAGGGAGACTAGAGTGGAGTAGAGCACTCATCATAGCTGTAGAGTACTCTCCCAGGAACCAAGTACCAAGAATCTTTGCAGTTCTGTCAGGCACTTGCTGTAGATTGTTGGCATCTCAGTAGGAAGGGTTTTTACCATCTTTTCACATTCAGTTATTGTTTCTATGCTTCAAACCAGCATTTTTGCTTTCTTTTCTCAATGAATTGTGATTATAGTAGTAGTGTAGAAGAATAAATGCTGTTTTTCACACTTCATGTTGGTCATTAAATTACATATTGACCCATATTTTAGTTAATATTTGACTTACTATGGGAAAATTTTGACAGCACTTTGAAGCTCTGCTAAATATTCTGCAAATTTCGATTTTGCATGTCACAGTTTTAAAGGCAAATAGACACATTAACCAACATGTTCATTATCTGAACTGATTAAATCTAGTATTTCCTTTGTAAGTTCATTAATGATGCATAGCAAAATCTAGCTGGATGTGTTTCTGTGTGTGTTGAATATATATCTTTTAGTTTGGGCTCACATTCAGAATATGTGGGTGAAATAGTTTTGAGGAGGAAAATCTGTCACTGAGTCTCATATAGAATTGACAGCAATGAGCAAAAGTAACTACGTGGTGTAGGGGGAACGCATTTCAGAGAGAAGACTTAAGTGTACTCCTATGTTAATGAAGGAAGTGAGAGATGCTGTCCTTCGTGCTTTGTGTCCATAGCAGAGCCAGCAGAAGTCCTCTTCACCCTGGTACAGAGCCTGTGCCCACAGAGTTAAGACTATCATCGTGCAGAACAAAGCAGGGTCCTGTTTGAGATCATATTTCTCTGGGTAAATTCAGCTTTTCACCACATGGAAAGAAAAAGTGCTTAATTTTGGTAAAATTAAAGGATGCAGAGAAAACTTTGCAATGCGTTTTTTGTTGTTGTTTTCCGTTGAGGTATCCTGCTTAAATAGTCATCATCTTTAATAATAGAAGTCATGGAAGAGGGGACAGGGAAAGGCTGGAGATAAGAAAGGAGGAGAAATGGGAAATGTAGGAGCAAACAAGAGAAATTGTTAGAACTTGTTCAAGATGGCAGTCTGGCCCAGCAAATATAACTATTATCAGAGATTGCTACATCCTCTGGGAGAATGAAATATCTATTTTTTCAACAAAACGAACTCAGAAAATTTGTAACCACTGACATTTAACAATAAGAAAAGGAAACACAGAACTACTTTGGCACTTTCAAATGTAAAAATGGTATTTGCTTGTAGATGTATTTGAGAAGATAGCATGGAAATCAGCATTTGGATAATTAGGTTAAATTTATTCATTATCTGGTTTTACCCAGAGTGGATAGCTGTAACTGATAATACAGGTGCTGAGGGACTGAATGAAGATTGTTACTTTAAGGATCCTGGATATGTACATTTCTGACACAAATTAGAAATGATAGCAAAAAAATAACAGCAGCAGATTGACTGAAAAATTATTACATATTTGAATGTACTCAGTCATATAAGCAGTACTTTTTTTTGTCTTTCAGATATACAAAGATGAAGACAGCAACCAACATCTACATTTTCAATCTGGCCATGGCAGATGCACTAGTTACCACAACTATGCCTTTCCAAAGCACAGAGTACCTGATGAACTCCTGGCCATTTGGGGATGTGCTGTGTAAAATAGTTATTTCAATTGACTATTATAACATGTTTACCAGCATATTCACACTGACCATGATGAGTGTTGATCGATACATTGCTGTATGTCACCCTGTAAAGGCTCTGGACTTCCGTACTCCTCTCAAGGCGAAGATAATCAACATCTGTATCTGGCTGTTGTCCTCATCTGTTGGCATATCTGCCATAGTTCTTGGAGGTACCAAAGTCAGGGAAGGTGAGCATGAGCATGAGCATTCAAAACTGAGACTATTTTATTTGAATTATGTAAAACGTTGCTTGGAATATTGACTAAAACTGACTGATTTTTGACTTAGTTAATTTGTGCATACTTTACACATAGAAGATCATCCACATTCTGTGTTTCAAAATGTATGCCTAAATTTCTGACATTTTGAAATATGCCATATAAATAATTTAAGCACAGATCCCCTTGCCAACTTAAAGAACAAAATGCACATTGAAGCACTATTTGTGCTAGATTGACACTATCGGAAAATAACAACAGACAGCAGGGAGAAGTAGTCAGGAATTTGAACACGGCTGAAAGTCCAAAGACCAGATAAAACTTGTAATGTAGGCTGAGAGTTCTTTTTGTAGACATTGTGAGGGTACTTCTGATGAAGGTTCAAGAGCAGAAACTAGACTACTTCTCATTAGCGCTAATATTAAGGCTTTTTCAACAGTTTTTTTTCAGCAGTTATTTCACAGAACTTAAAGATTTGGTGAAAAAGGAAGAAAGTAGCTAGAGAGAAAAAAAATGTAAGCTAAACACTAAGAAAATGACCATGTTGGAAATTCCTATTTAAAAAGGAATTGAGACTTTGAAATGCTGAGAATATATATCAGCAGAAGAACCAGAGCATGTCAGGGAAGGAACTACAAGAACATAAAGTCACTGAATCTACAGGAGCACCTGTAGACTCGAAATTTATAATCTGTGAAGGACTGCACATTTAGGCCCTATATCCAGTGACTCATTACTAAAGCTGTTCTGCTAGGGAGTTAATCTTATTCTGAAATCCTTGAGAAGGAAAGGGGAAATATATACTTCATACCCACAGGTCTAACAGCAACACTGTCTTCAAAAAGCTCAAAACCTCTAGCGTATACCCTGGTGTTGAGGACATCCTGTTATGGATGACTCTATGAAATACAAGGCATACATATTTATTTGGTAGTGGCATTGTCTGGGATGTTACTTGTCTTTTTCAGATGTTTAATAAGTTGCTGATTTAGCTGCCTTTTCTAGTAGAAAGTTTTCACTCCACCCAGGAGAACTGGTAAACTTTACATAAGGATACGGTTTTATCTGGAAGAGAAAATAAATGCAGTGTGTTTAACTGGCATAGATCAATGCCATCAAACAATGGTGTCCAGCAACAGCTGCTCAAGGGTTGGTTTATTTGACTGAGGATATACAAATTATTTTTTTCTCTTGGTCTTACAGCGGGTAGGTGAGAGGAGAGTGTCTCTGGAAACATCTTTCAGACATTCGGGAGTTCAAGTGCCCTGATTTGCAGTGCTGTAACTCTTCTTCCCAATCAAGATCTCCATAAAGCCACATGCAATAAATAAATAAATAAATAAATAAATAAATCTCTTCAGAGCTTCTCCTTGTAGGAAGAATAATTGACTACTTATGAAATTCTGAAGGCTATGAAATATTGACTAAGTGTTTTGTTTGAAGCATGCTTAACTAGCAGAATGTTCTTTTCATTTACTGTGAGCATCACATTCAGATCAAGGGGCTTCTCTGAGCCCAGAAACAATTAAATACCTTTTTCACACCCTGTGGCAGGTAGATATTTTTTCCTTCTGAAGCAGCTATTAGAAATACAGCTGGGCCAAATGAGGCTGGAAATCATTGGTAAATGTCTGTCAGCCCCTACTGTTCAGCCCTGCTTGTCTGATCTACAGTACCTCTTGAGCATTTACTACCAGTTGTCTTGTCTGGTGTGCTCATGAATTGAGATGATACATGGTAAAGGGGAAAATACTAAGATTCTCCTGATAGCTGAAGCTCAGGGCAGAAACTTTTTTTTATATTGGTGACAGTAGTTGCTGTTTATATGCTACAGGGCCTCTTTTGGGTTCAGATTTAAACAAATCAACAGACAGAATGTGACTGTATTTAAAGTTCCAAGCCCATGCTTAATTAGTCCCTGTTACTCTTTCAGTACAGAATTTCTCCCTGGGGTGTACTTCCAGATGCATTTTCCTTATGTCTGTATAAATTTTCCCTCTCTGGTCTTAATGGAGCCTTTCTTGCAGAAGAAGCATTTGCTTTAGAAAAGAAAAGGCCCCG
The DNA here is from genome assembly GCA_036925125.1 of Oreortyx pictus. NCBI lineage: Eukaryota > Metazoa > Chordata > Aves > Galliformes > Odontophoridae > Oreortyx > Oreortyx pictus. The sequence goes on from JAUPFR010000003.1 coordinate 37,451,028, forward strand.
ATTTGACTACTCAGTTGAGTAGAGAGGAGTGGATGCACGAAGGTGAGATATTACCAAGTTATCTAATAGAAAAAGATATTCTCCACAAGAATTAAGAATAATCTTCAGTGGTAGCTTACCAGATTTTTTACATATATATTTATATCAAAGTACCATCAGAAGTGCAGTATTTTTCTTTAAATATATTGATGTATTGGAATAGCTGGCTTCAGAGTGGGACACCATAAATCCTAAATGCTCATTTTGTGACACTGTACTGTACTTAGTTCTGCACTTTTCCAGGCAAAAAGTACCACCAAAAAAACTTGGATTTTATTCTTTCCCAAAATTCCTGAAGATTATTATGATACTGTGCGTCTCTGATTGGAATATTTGCTGGTCATTGATGTAAACCATGAAAAAGTAAAAGGATTTCACATAGCATCCATGTCATTGCGAAAGAAATGAATGAATTTAGGATAAGATTTTATTTATAAAGTAAATTGCTATGACATCTAAAACAATCATTACATTTATATTCGATAATTTGGGCTTCTGAAATATCATTGTCATGTGCAAAATTATATAAAGTGTAGCAAGCAGACTGCATTTAATGGTCATGGACCTGCAGGGAGAGTGCAAAGAGGAGAACCAGGCTTCTTTCGGTGATTCCCACAGCAGGACAAAAAGGAGTGGGTACAAAGTGGAACATGTGTTGTTCCCTCAGAGCACCAGGAGCACATCTGTGCTGAGCAGGTGATGGAGCACTGGCACAGGCTGCCCAGAGGCCGTGTGTGAGGTCTGCTCCTCACAGACCTTCAGCATCCGCCTGGACGTGGGCCTGGGCCCCTGCTCTGGTGTCCCTGCTGCTGTGGGAGTTGGGCCCCATGGACCCAGAGGCCATCCTGTGAAGCTATAATCTAAATTTTAATTTATGTTTGAAATCCAGAAGTACTGATGTTCACTAGTATATGCTGGGAAAACACGTATAAAGTATGGATATATTTTTGTCTTTTTGTAAGTAAATACAGTTTCTGTCTTTACTTAAAACATTCAGATATCATAATGCCAGTTTTGAATTAAATCCAGTTCCACTGTTTTAAGTTAAAGCATTCTATCTACGTGACAGTTTTTTAGCCAAAAGATATAACTGTCATAGTTTATTCACCACTTTTCTGAGAAGCTAATGTAAAATATAATTTGGGATTGAAGACACTCCAATTACTGTTAACGACATTCTCTGTACTGTTAGTGAAGTTTGTTAATGTCTGTAATATTTAATCAATGAATGTAACTTAATTATTTGAATTATTTAATCACTTAGGGAGGTCACCTGTTCATTATTTGGCTTTTTTAAAAAATCATTTTCCTTCTAGAAGACTTCCAGCCTTAGTTTAGAACAGGGGTCTCCAAATGGCACCTTAAAATTGAAGGTTATGCAATTATTGTGATTACACTAAGAGATTTCCAAGAAGATATTCAGGATTCAACTAGTATTTTTGGGGTGATAAAATTATTTTGGATTTTTTTTTTTTCTGTGAAAGTGATAACGCATTTATTTTGAGAATAATTTTATTAAAAAAGCTTCCAGAATTAAAACTGAGTCAAGTATACTAAAGCTTTTTTTTTTTAAACTTCTGAGTGTATATGTACACCTATATATATTTAATTTTTGTATACATCCCATTTAATATTGTTATATTAGTACTTATTTGTACTTATTTAGTATATTAGTACATACATATTTCAATTAATATTTTTTATTATTTATTACACAATCTCACATTTTTATCTCAATAATTAAGTGCATTTAAAATATCTGTCAATGTAAAATTATCATTTTTTTAATGAAAAGCAATATCAAAGTTATCTGTCCAAATTCACAGACAGGGAAACACTGTAAACTTTTTTTTTTTTTTTTCCAGGTGGTTTTGGTTAGGATGGAATAGTGTTGGTACGTTAACATTTCTAAGTCATTTCTGACCTTTCCTTTTCTAATACTGGAAGTGCTGCCTGGATTCTGATCCTTTTGCTGGGGGATCGTGGCTGGGCTAAAATTACTCTTCCACCTGCAGCTGAAGGTTCCATGCTTTCAGCATGACTCCAGATGTTCAGCAACAACTACCCTCTCAAAAGTGGCAGCAAAACACATGGATTCCTGTGGCTTTCTCAGGAAGATTCAATTGGAATAAGCATTTTAATCAGCAGGAGCTTTTTCTAACCTAATAATTTTGATAAATCCCTGATATTAGCTCAGTAGACCTGAAGAGGGAGTGAGTTTCAGTGAGGGAATGGATGTGGCCTAGAGCAGTCACAGCTCACATTTATCTCAGCTGCACATCTAGCTGCAGCTTACTGGTCTAGATGTTGTACCCACATCCTGCTTTGACTGCTGCTGCAAGGCCATTGTCTACTACAAATAATAGTAATAATGAATGTGGAAATTTCGTTGAAGATTAATTATTAAAGTTTCTAGATAAAATTATATTAGAACAGCTTTCTTTGTCAAAATGCAATTGCAGAGGATTCAGAAAAGTTGATTGAAAGCTGAAGGCCTATGATGTTATACTTGTGCTGTCAGATTTTTCTGCATCAGGCTTCAAAGACATCTTTTCCCTTTTCAGCTTTCAGAATCATCCATTAGTAATTATATTCTCTAAAACAAAATTTCAAAATATTTAGCTTCATTTTCAGCTTTTTATCTATTGTTTTAGAAACTAACGTCATCCAGTGACACCTTTCTGATATCTAACCATGGAAATGTCTGTATGATATTATAATGATAACTTCATACACAAGCACACACACACAGCCATTTTTCACAACAGTATCAGCGATATCAGCTTGATTTGTGGAGCATTTTGTTAGCAAGGAAATATAGATTGATGTTTTTTTTTCCTGAATAGATCTTCTGGAGATGTATGAAAAAGTGATACACAACAGTGTGTTGAAGCTTTCCATCCTTAGGTCTGATTCAACATAGCCAATACATACCAATTTGCAGAGGAATGATGAATTCCATAGGGGAAAATCAAAACGAAACCAAACCACACCAAAGAATGATGCAGTTTTTGAGAGGATAAAATATAAGATACAATTCAGAGTGAAAAATCCCTGCGTTACCTTGACTTGTCTCCAGTGAAGTTTAACTGCTGATAGTAGTTATAAATTTACCCCTTGTCTTGCTTTGCCGTTTATCTTATTTCTTGTTTTACTATGTGGTTTATATGCTGGAAGGCAGCCGTGAGGTCAGCAAATGAAACCTCAAACATTTCATGCCTTAGCAGCCTCCTGTCAGATGGAATATTTTTGGGACATAGAATAATGTGCCAGCTTGTGACTTTGAATCCTGACATGGTCAAGAACAAAGGGAGTGGGGTGGTGCTGGTGGATCAGATCCCACAGTTGCTGCACAGTCTGAATTTTCAGTTACATGATCTGCAAATAGAGCAGACACACTTATTTTGTTTGCTTCTATTTGACTGAAAAGAATCTATTGCCAGGAAATAATTTTTCTGTATGAGAGAAGTTACGTGTATTCCATTTGCTCTGAAGAACACACATGGGAAAAGATTGACACAACTATCGTACATTGGCAAAATCTTCATACAAAAACCTCATTGCTCTGCCACCATTCATAATATGAAAAATCTGCCTCCTTCACAGACAAAAACTTGTACAGTTTGTTAATAATTATGAGTTTTCCACTCCATTAAGCCTGGTACTATTCCTGGCTTTAAATCTCAGTGAGATTCAAATGGGAAAAACTGTTAGACCTAATTTAATAAATTTTTATTTTTGTGCCTCGGTTTTTAGCTCTTCCTGTGGGAAATTACATTTATAGAATGTTATGCATTTAAAAAAAAATTCTCGAAGTGATTTCCATAGAAAGCTGTGTAAAACCAATTTCAGTGGTTATATAAAGCTTTTCATTGAGTGGTTTAATGATAACTCCATTTATTAGTATCACAATACAAGATAATCACTTTCCGTAGCTTATACAGTGATAATTATATTATTTAGAATATCTAATAAAGAAAGCAATTTTCTTCTTCTTGCTTCTTTCTTTCCTAGATACTGCTGGCACTGAATGCTCCTTGCAGTTCCCAGACAGAGATTACGTGTGGTGGGACATCTTCATGAAAATCTGTGTCTTTGTCTTTGCATTTGTTATTCCAGTACTCATTATAATTGTTTGCTATACTCTGATGATCCTGCGCCTTAAAAGCGTACGACTTCTCTCAGGGTCTCGTGAAAAAGATCGAAACCTGCGTCGCATCACCAGGTTGGTTCTTGTGGTTGTGGCGGTTTTTATTATCTGTTGGACTCCTATTCACATTTTTGTGCTGGTTGAAGCGTTAGGGGATGTGTCCCACAGTACTGCTGCTGTATCCAGCTATTATTTCTGTATTGCTTTGGGGTACACCAACAGCAGCCTCAATCCTATCCTTTACGCCTTTTTGGACGAAAACTTCAAGAGGTGTTTCAAAGACTTCTGCTTCCCCTTTAAGATGAGGATGGACAGGCAGAGCACCAGCAGAGTTCGAAACACCGTGCAAGACCCAGCTTATAGGAGGGAAACACATGGGACAAACAAACCCGTATGACTAGTCGTGGAAATGTCGTCTTACTGTCCGCAAGAGAGAGAGGAGTCCAACGATCTCGGACTGACACAGATTACCACTGCAGTCTGAACTAGACTCACTCGGACAGACATTTGTGGAACGGTTAAGAAGTCCTAATAGTTTGAACTAAGCCAAGTTTATTACTGACGTACACGGACATCCTGAAAATAAGTTCAAATGTAGAGGACCTGATTAGTGGGTCAGATTTTGGCACCATAATAATGATAGCTGAACAGGTGCTACTACACATTTCTTGGGAGAGAGAAGCTTCTTGTTGATCTAAATAAAGTCAGCTCTGGGTTTTCTCTTTAAACTATAAGATTATCTTGACTGACATTAGGTTATAGCACTAAGTTATGCCAAAAGCATAGATTTGCCCAAATATCAATCATTTCTGAATTGTATAGCTTGACAATACGATTTGTCATACTCTTTTACAGTGAAGAGTTTTATTTGCATTTCAGCAGAATGCTACCAAAACTACAAACACTATTCCCCTCAATTAACGTATTTGTAACGTTTGTCTGTTCCGTGAAAATTCAGCTTAAGCATGAACTGCCTACATATCAAAACAATATTATTGTGTCTGTGTATGATAAAGCATTGCAGTGTTTAAAATGCTGGAACTTAAGGAAAATTGTTACTATCTTTTGCACGTGATTAATCACCTGTGTATAATGTTTTCTATGTGTGGTTTTCCAAGATGTATGTATCTTTACAGGTATGGATAATGTAATATTCATTTTCAGAGTGTATTTTCATCAAGAGACTAGAGACCTCCACATTCTTCACTTGTTACAAGTCTGATGAAAAACTGTGCCACATTCTTTATATGGGAATAAATAGTTTAATACCATTTTCAGTAAAGGGAACATAAATAAAAATAGTGCTGTTCTCATTTTCCTGAACAACTTGTTAGCAGACTCAAAATAAATACTCAAAGTGCTGTTGAAAGAAACTGGTGAATTTGCAAATGGATTATCTCGATTGATACAAAGAAAATGAAGACTAAATATATTGTCTGATTTCCCATAAGATCATAGAATCATTTGAGTTGCAGAGGACCCTTACAGATCATCTAGTTCAACTGCCCTGCAACAAACAGAGACATCTACAGCTAGAACAGGTTGCTCCGTGCCCTGTCTAGCCTGACCTTGAAAGTCTATGGAAAGGGCATTCTCATGTTTGGGCAACGTGTTCCAGTGCCTCATTACTCTTATTGTGAAAAACTTCTTCCTTATATGCAATCCGAATCTCCCCTCTATTAGTTTGAAACCATTTTTTCCTTGTCATGTCCCAGCACAACAGACCCTGCTGAAGAGTCTGTCCCATTCCTTCTTACAGCCCCCCATTAGTTACTGAAAGGCTGCTCTCAGGGCTCCCCAGAGCCTTCTCTTCACCTGTCTGAACAGCCCCAGCTCTCTCAGCCTGATCTCTCAGAGAAGGTGTTCCAACCCTAGGGTCATTTGTGTGGCCCTTCTCTGGACGTGCTCCATCAGGTCCATGTCTCTCCTGTACTGAGGACTCCACATCTGGATGCAGTACTGCAGATGAGGCCACACCAGCACAGAGAAAAAGAGCAGAATCATCTCCATCACGCTGTTGGCCATGCTTCCTTTGATGGTTCCCATTTTCTTGATAATTTTATATTTTCTCTGATGCAGTCCTATGAATTCAGTATATGTATTTGTTTTCCTATAAAGACAGAGAAGCCAAAGCACAGCAACATTAAGTACCAGCCTGCTGAAGGTAAGTCTGTGGCAAAACTGAACCTAATCTTCAACATGTAGTTTTTCATCTTGGTCACCAGACATCTTTTCGGTACCTTTATTCCTTTTGTAAAATCATGTCTCTTTTACACTCACAGGTACAAATAATGACATTTGTTTTTGTAGCTGGCAGTACAGTGGAAATTTAACCCTCTGTATAACTTAATCATCTTTTACTATTAATTCAGACACTTAGGCAAAATATTTTTGTATCCGGTAGAAAAGTGTAGTGCTTCTGCATTCATCTAGCATTGCCAAAACAGTGCTGAATAGTCGCTGGTGTCTACAGCCCTCCCATGCTGCTCCCCGGGGATACAGAGGCATGAAATTCTGGCTTTGGAGTTTAGTACTTGGGAGCTAACTGCACTCATGCAATCATCTTTGTTAACAAAAATAGTGTAGATAATTATTTCTGGACCAGCCTAGCGCTTTCTGACAGTGTATGCATAATAAGTGAATAGATGACCTCAGGATACTTGATTTGCCCAGAAAAATGAATGATGCTCACAAATCTAATTCTCTAACTCTATCTTCCTACTCTATCTTTCTTTTAAATTTTATTTTTTATTTTTGGTACATTTCTCTAAAAACATACAGACACACATAATAAATAAAGTTCTGACCTTTAAGTAGTTGCAAAAAAGGTATGTTTGGAGTAAAAACTGACAGTTGGAGGTATTTATCAAGTTAGCAGTAAGTGTACTGTGAAAGAACTAGGTCCTAATGAATTGTTTGCACTCCAAATCACATGGATTTTTAATCATATTTTATTATTGTGTTGCGTGTGTATGTATGTATTACAATATAATTGTTGCTCTAGACATTATATGTAATGCTCTGCGCTGTAATGAAAAGTCAATGTTCTTAACATGTATGAAAGGAGCATTCTAATTGTTGTGTTGGTTTTTTTTTTATGATTATAGTTTGAGTAATAAGAGCATCTTCCCTATAATAATTGGAGGAAAGAATGAGATCCTAAACATTTTTTTTGTGTTATGGATATACTAGGCTTTAAAAGTTATATGATCTATGTTCTAAAGATTTCTTTCCATGGAACATTAGCAGTCAGATTTGTTCAGATGCAGCAGAAGGGAGTCTTGGAGGATTTATTTTAAAATTAGGTGCTGTTCATTGAACAGTGATTGAAAGTTGCCCAAGATTTATTCCTTTCTTTTTTCTAAATAAATATAATTGATGAGAAAAGTTATAATAAATAGGATATTATGATTTTGCTCACTAGACCTGCTTAAATTAAATTAAATTCCCATTTTCTGTTCCGTAGTTTTCAGACTGGAATGACAAACCGACAAAAACAATTATTCTTGCAGGGACATGCATGCTGCCTTTGGAAGCCTGTATTTAAGCCTTGTAAAATACCTTGCTTTCTGTGTAATCCAAATGAATGTTTTGCCTTCACTGTTGAGAATTTTCCTATTTCAAGTCCTCGTAAAGGGCAAGGGACAGGGCAGCAGGAATGGGCTGTGCTCCCCCACAGCTCCTGGAGGAAGGCAACATGGGGCAGATGTGTGCAGGCAGCCTGACAATCTGCCTTTCTAACTGCCTCAACTCTATTCCTTCACAGATTCCAAAAAATTGGTTTTGCAAGTGTACAGTACAAGGTAATTTGACCTTATAGTGGGGTCATCTCCCCACGGTCTAGAGGAAGTATTAGGGAAACACCTTCTCTATTCCCTGATTTTTTCAATTCCAAAATCTTCCACATGAGATATAGTATCCTTGTTCAGTGCTTTTGTCAGTGCTTTGGAAAGCACAGGAAAATAGAATTACTGTTATTAGTTGTGGTGGCAAGTATCTGTGTTGATTAGTGATTGAATTTTGTGAAAACTTGGAATTATGAAATGGGCACCCTGTATGAGCAAATGATGACAAAGACTGAGAGTAGATGTTTAGGGAGATTATGAAAATTAGAAGATTGGAGAAATAGTTTTGTTAGTATGTGTGTATCTGTGTGTGGATGTATTTCTCTCCCCTTTTCCCCTCTGTATATTTTACAAATGTTACCTCAAAGAAACAGCTGACTTTCTCGTTGTTTCTTCTCAGAAATGAAACACTCCACAAGACTCCAGAAGTAAACATGGATTTAATTTTGGTCTAGCCTAGAAATGAAGACTGAAAGTAGATGCAGATTTCACAAATCATGAAAGTTAAAAGGTGTTCAGTTTTCATGGGGTGAAATTTAATTTTCTTTTCCTAGTGCTTGTTAAAAATATTTAGATTTAGATTTTTCTTCATACAGGGTAGCTTGATTGCCTAGCCACCTTAAAGTGAGATTCTGTGAATTTGGTAATGGGAAGATATAGGACCCTGTGAGATGTGATGTGGTGGGAAAGAGGTAGAATCTAAAAAGAAAGTTTGGAAACTTCGGTGAAATACTGAAGAATTTCTTGGAAGAGGTCATTGTGTCGTGGGGGGCTGCTTATTACTGTCGATGCATTTTGTTCCAGACTGTTTCCTGTCAAAGCAAATACTTAACTGTCTCTCTCCAAAGAAGCCATGACCTTTCTTTGAGTATTTTACTGCATTAGAAGGTTTTCAAAAAGCAACCAGAAAGCAATCATGAAGGCAGTTTGATGATAGACCTGGGTTCATCTTTAGCTATTGCTGCTTACTACGGACAAGAACCCTATTGAATGTATTTTTCTGTTTTTAAATATCTGAAACCCAGCACTGAAATTCTGTCTTTTGGACAATTGGTTGATTGATTTGTGAAAATACTTTGTACAGTGAAATTGTAATGTACTTGCCAAAGCCGTTGTCAGTCATCAAGGATTGTCAGAAAGCATTTTAAGGATGCTTACACACATCCCTTCTGTATTTCCTTTCATCCAGAACAGTTTTGTATGGCCAAAAATACGCTTATTTAAAAATGGCCTTATTCAACTCAGAACCAGCATTAGTACTCTGTCTTCTGTAGCAGGTAACCTGCTGTTTTGTACTCTCAGAGCACCATTTCCCCCTCAGCCTGGAGATGCTTCTTACCTCCAGCTTGTATCAGGGTTCAAGAAGCATCCAGGACAGGAAAGGGAGAAGCACAGGTTGTGTGATGCTCAGTGATGGGCCAAGGCACCAACTAACAGGGGTGCTGCTGGTCCTGCCACAGGGATTAGCTTTACCTTGTGTATCTTTTATCTCTCCTTTTCCACTTTCTGGCTTTGTCTTTTTGTCTGAAAACAGAGATTTAGAAATCTTATGCTTAGGCATAGAACTGCTATGTGTATATCACTGGCTTTTTTTCTTTTTTAATTACTATTATATTTATCTAAATTCTTCATTTTTTTCTGTTCTTAACAACTCCTTTAAGTCCCCCAAACTCAAGTGAGTACTGCAGTTATATTTGTCATCAAAAATGTGAAACATTTTACTCTCAAACATTTTACTCTCAAACATTCTTTGAGAATGCTCAGAAATTCTTTGAGAATGCTCTGCCCAATGTGTGAACACATGCACAAAGTTTTTCCCTGGCAGCTGCTTCCTTTCTGACAGGGTAAAGTGAAATTTAATCACTTTACTATGCCCTGTAGATATCAAGAGCATATAATGAGATAGATGATTTTTACATGTGTTTATGTTTTCTTTAAAAATGTTTATTTAGCGTTATTGCCCCAGTCCAGAGATACTTATGCACTGATTCCTCAGTTTGGTAGCTGTAAAAATGAGTAATAACAGTAATTATAATAATAATAGTATAATAAATTATTCATACAAAATATTATGATGGTGATTGAAATTCATTTTGATAAAATGCAACTTTTTGTGACACTGCATTCATTGAATGAAAAAATGCATGTAAGATCTCTGAGATCACAGAGATGACAGAAGTTGTTCTCATCCCAGGAGAACTCTTCAATTCTGGACACTGCTTTTTTTGTTATTATTTTTATACAGCAGATAAGGTTTGGTTTTCCACTCTATAAAGCTTTCTACAACTTTTACTTTCAGCAAATTTTGGAAACAGTTCTATGTTACAAGTGCATTGCTGGGGCTCTTTCAGCTGTGCTACAAGCATGAACTTCGTGAGCTGGATTTCAGCACAGCGTGGAGCGCTCTGCCATCAAGTTAGTGCTCTTGCTACAGTGTCATTTTCATCTATTTGAACACCAGATTGTGACAGCTACAATTGCACTTTATGTTGAACTTGAATAGGCACATGGGAGACATTTCCAAGCTACAACTGTCAGGCAAAGGCATGATCTAGGCAAGGAGTTGCTTGGCTTGAGTGCTGTGTATACAAAGTGAAAATCTGGATGTGCAGAAACATTCAAGAGAACACATAAGCCTGTAGACTTCTGTTGAATTAGACAGGAGCTGGGCAAGTTATATATATATAAGGTATATATATACACAGCTGACGTATAAAATTATGTTAAATTCTACTTACTGTTTAAAATGGATTTTTCTCCTCTCAGGTTTTGTATTGAAAGTAAAAGTTCTGTGTGTGACAGAAATCACATTTCTGATTTCACTCTGAAAACTGATTTTTAAGCAGAAAACAAAATACAATTAGATTACACCAGCCTAATGGTAACCTCATGGACATCAGAGATGCAACTCAAACCTTATTCATATCAGATGACTAAGATAGAACTCTTTTTATCATCTTCTAAGCTTACCTGTGTGTACCAGGTCTGTCCAGGAGCATACAAATGTTGAACGCACAAGGATTTTGAATATTATTTATTCAAATAATATTAACTGGTGTAACATATGCCACGTGTCATATTGGATTTCCTCTGTACAAAAAAGTGCTGTTATTTGTATTCATTTCTTAACCAGGATTCGAAAAGCTACAAGGATTTTTATATAGGGATATTTATCATTTATATGGCCTGAGAAAATAAATCAGTCAGGAGAAGCGTCATGTTGTTCTGTGGGAGACTTTTTGTGTAGCTGATCTGGAAATAAAATAATAAAACTGTATCTTTTTATAGCCCTTTTCATTTGCAGGAATCTCAAGGTATTTTACAGAATGTATACAACGTAGAAATATCTTCTGTACTGAGGAAATGCAGAAATCTATTCAGTTATGGAGAGAAGCAGGAAGATCTTTTGCTTTAAATGCCTGATTGAAGAAAATGCTATGGTTTTGCAGAATCACTGAACTGTAGGTGTTGGAAGGGAGCTCTGTAGATCATCTAGTCCAACATCCTCCTAAAGCAAGTTCCATTTATTAGGTGGCACAGGAAGGCATCCAGACAAATTTTGAATATCTCCAGACAAGGAGACTCCACAACTTCTCCGGGAAACCTGTTCCAGTGCTCTGTCACCCTCAAAGTAAATAAGTTCTTTTATACATTCAGAAGGAACTTCCTGTGCTCATTGTCCCTTGTACTGTCACTGAGCACCTTTGAAAAGGGCCTGCCCCCCCCATCCACGTGACTTCCGTCCTTTAGATATTTATAACCCTGATAAGATACACTTTCAGTCTTCTAATGAGATGAACAGTCCCAGTTCTCTCAGCCTTTCCTCACACAGGAGATGCCCCAGACCCCTAATCCTCTTTGTAGCCCTCCGTTGGACTCTCTCCAGAAGTTTCCCTGTCTTTCTGATGTTCTTTACAGCAGATGTCTCCAAAGGGCAAAAAGTCACCAACATCAGCTGATTTAACTAAATATAAGAAAGCACACTGGAGGCAGGGCTGGAGGTAGCTCTAGATAAAAAGCATGAAAAGAGCTCATGGAGAGGAATCAGTCAGCACCTGTAGCTCTAAAGCAGGTCTTTCCTTCTCAGGCTCTCACCCATCTGAACAGCAAAAGCTGTTTTCAGAAGATATTTATTCCCTCAGTTGGTGCTTTAAGAACCTTCTGTTTTACAGAATAGTACGGTTTTGTTAAGACAGTTCAATGTCTGATGCTCCAGGTATTGCTGGAGTGGCATCTTCTGGCCCGGTAACATCAGAGGAAATGCAGTGGAAGGCTTTGGTTTGTACTTCTTCCTTCTTAGAAAGTTTTAATTCTTACTCTTTACCTCAGTGAGGATGACACTGAAGAAGATGAAATTAGCAGCACTTTGGTTGAATAGATGTTTCCATTTTCAAGTAAGAATATGGAGTGATGCCATTTGTATCCTGACTATCACCTTGTCCAACTTCTCCAGCCAGCCTTCGTGGATTAGCTGTGATACATTCATCTACCTTGTCTTCTTTGCTACCATATTGCTCATAGTTGCTATAAATCTGGTTTTAAGCTCACTTAATTATAAGAAGGAAGGACTTTTTTATTTTTTTTTCTGTTAGGGAAAGTAAATTATAGAGATCATGTTTTTAGCTGATCCAATCTGCTATAGTCAGAGTAGCTGGACATTAACACCCCCAAGCAACTTCTACTTTCCTATTTTGTTCTGTTTATTGCAGTCTGACAGACTTTGTGTCACTTCAGAGCAAGACACAAATGATATGTAACATACATAGAAAAACTGTGCTGTCTCAGCATGCAGGTTGAGAAATTCAGCCATCTAAACTTAAAAACTTTCCTCATAAGCTAAGAATTGCTACACCACCCTTTATTTTCAAGAAATCTACTCTTTTAGCAGACACTTAGAAGTCACTTCTCAGATGTCTTCTTACTCTTTTCACCTTTTCTCTGATTTCCTCGCAGAACAAATTATTTCTGGCAAACGTGTCTTAAAGAAAGAGAAAAAAAAAATTGATTTACAGTTTTTTTTTCCCTAATATCTCTAATTTTTCCAGTTTTAGTGTGCTGCTGCCTTAGAGATTTTTGCTATTTCCAGGGCCAGACAAAGCACTGGTACTGATAGTGACACTTGGCTGTTTGCCACCTATGCATGCCCTATTTGCAACATATATCGTGCTAGAAGATGCAGTAGGGAAGATTATGGTGGGCCAAAGCACTCATATATCTATTCCGTTATTGCATATCCACTGTTTATTAAATATATTTTTTTCAGGATAAAAATGAAAGTGTGTTCTGTTTTAACTCATCCTCATACTTTTCTCTTTGAATAAACTCAGGCAGAGCCCAGAGTGTCACATTTAAAGTGATTGCTTGGGTAAAGTGGTCTTTATGAGTGGATACTGTGGGATGAGCTTCCTTCCCTCTGCAGCCACAACCTGTCATTCAAAATCTGGAACTGGGAAAACAATTTGTGCATTGCTGTAATATTAACAGCTTTCTATGCAATTTGCAAACTTGTGGCTTGTCTTGATATGAATATTTTACACATCCTGGGTGATTCAGCCTTAGAGGAACCCTACGAGGTATAAAAAAAATCAACACTTTAATAAATTGAGGAGAGAAATTGGAATTTGCTGTTTGGAAGGCAAGAAGTTGTTAGAGAAAGTTGCCATGTTTATTAATACAGCTATTTTGAATACAGAATTCATTTTGCAAAACCATTATGGGGAACTGGGGAAAACAGGAGATGAAAACAGAGCCTTTTTTCTTCTTTTCTTGGGAAAAGCAGCATGCTACACTTGGCCTGCCAATCTCATTACCAGCTTTAACAGGCAACTAATAGTTTTTAAAGAAACTGAAATGACGTCCTGAGCAGCTTTTTGCTTGTGGCACCTAGCTGTGGCCTAAGGGCACAGGCTTTTTTGTTAACTCATGAGCAAAGCTTAGGTATGCAGCTTGAATTTTAAAACTGGTGGCTTTTGCAAGGTAAGGTGAATGCTAAAATGCTACATTTGATTTGCATTCTGTGTTAGTTTCTGCATGTTGCATTCATAGTATTTATAAAGAGAGGAGAAACTGAAAGAGCTGGGCTTGTTCACCATGGAGAAAATGAGGCTCTCATCAATGTGGATTAATACCTGAAGGGAGGATACAGACAATGGCACTTTTGTCCTCCTTGACCTTGCCCCACTTTTCTTCCAAATCCTTCCAGCTACTGGCCACTCATTCTTGGGCAGTTGTAGCTGGTGGGAAGTGTTCACCCTGTTAATTTGTCCTTCAGAGTGATACCCAACCTCAATATACCATTGGAAATTTTCAAGTTTGCTAGTATGTTCAGAATTAAATCTGAGAAGCTGCATGATCTTGCCTTGGAGGAGTTGTAATATTATTTTGAGGGCTGGAGAGGAGCAAATGCAATAGCAGGGTGTGGGTTAGATAGATCATCACTCTTCTCCCTGCTGCTGTTTTTCATGACTATAACATGCACTCTGCAAACAGAAATTTTACTACTTAAGTAGTTTTTCCTCATAGTGTTACTCTGACATGAATTTTCCTCCTTGCTTTAGGCTTCCATGCGGACTCATGTATTACTTGGTGAGGAAAATTTAACTACTGAAGTTTGGTGGTGGCTGCTAGAGTCATAATAATAAAAACAGTATTAAAGCTGTATGAGTAGTTATATTTTAAAATGACCTTTCTGACTTTCAATTCAAGATTTCCAAACAGTTCATCTTCTAATCACAAATATCAGCTGCAGACAGCCCACCAACGAGCAGACCATTTTCGTGGGTTCAGACCCAAGTTCATTTGTAAGTACACATCTGTGTTTTCTATAATCTAATGTCACTGTGTCTAATGTTTCCGTGGGCTGCACTGCACCCTCACAGAAATTGCATGCAGCTCCCCAGAAGGAGCTGCATCATATACCCCTGGTGTCTGAGGATATCTGTAATGCTGGGCTTCTCTGGGTCTGCAGTGGGAAGGTTTCTCTATGACTCCACACCATCCTTCCAAGTATTCTTCTGGAATCCCTTCTCCGTCACCTCAGGGCAGGCATACCTTGTTCTGTTCATGCTACACCTCTGCTATTATAAAAAGTCATGTATTCCTTAAGTGGCATTGGTTTGACTTCATCTGCATCATTATTTTTGATCTTTATTATATTCTTAACGTGTCCTAATGCCCGCAGTTGAATGGCTCATTGTAATTGTTCTCATCAGTAACACATTCTTGCTGTAATTACACATGCTAGAAAAACAGTATCAAATATCATGTTCCAAATCACCTATCTATGAAAAGGCAATGAGAAACTAGGAGGTTAAATTCAAGTACAATATGCAGCTATTCTGATTAGCATGGAGATGCATTGTGTATTTTCCTTTGCAGAACCATCTATCTGTGCTGTAGTACTTGTGTCAAGAAGAAGGTGAATTTCCTCCATAGATACACAAAAGGGGAAAAATAAGGAAGGATTTATACTGGAACCTATTTATAGAGTTTTCCAGTAAACAAGAAAAAACAGATGTTTTTTATCTCCCTGCAGATTCCTGTGACAATTTTCCCCTTGTCAGCTAATCTCTTCCCTTTCTGTCATGGTTTTATGATTTTTGTTGTATTGCTGATATTCCACATCATAACATCATGTGGTGTATTGGGAGTTAGAGAGTTAATGCTACAGCTCTGTGGATCATCGATAGTTACGGATATGGCTGTCTCAGGAGAGAGGGAGAACTACATTCCCCAGAGGACTTTGCAATGCTTCGTATTTTTACGTGTTTTCCGCTCAGAGGTGTGAAAGACAGAAACTGTTTTTCCTTTCTTTTGTCTCAAAGCTTGCTTCCTAAGGCCTTTTCTGGTGACAAGACTCTGACTGATAACTGCCAGTTATCCAGATGGGTGTTATGGTGCCTCATTGTCTCTGCTTATGGTTGTAAAGACAAGCAGAAGTAGGGGCAAATAGTCTTTTCCGGGGGTACGGCTTGGAGAAGCTGACCACCACAGAAAGACAGTGCTCCTGCATGGCAGTGAAGGCAGCATCCTCTGCTGGCTTATCTGTTAGGCCAGACATGTCACACAAACCAAGAGAAAGAAGAAACACCTGAGAAATGGGGATAAAAGGCCTTCACTGAACCAAGGATTTTTGGGAGGTGAAGAGAAGAATTCCTGGAGAAGAACTCCCAAAGAGAAAATCTTTGAGGAGAACTCCCGCAGACGGACCCTGAGGCCTGCTTGCTGCCATCTCCCATCCCCCGCAGTGACCAGATGAGTTCCTGAGACTGCGAACTTCGTTGGACCCACGGTGGTGATTATTTCTCTCTTGCTTTCTATCAAGACTCCTTGCTTTTTATCCCTTTTCTATCGCTCACCTTTCCTCCCCCATATCCCTAAGCAACTAGTAATTGTAATAAACTGGTTGGGCTAACATTTGACCCGCTGTGTCTTAATCTCGCCATCGGGTATACACATAATCAAAGAACCTCGTCTCCCTCCTTTATATTGGAGAGTGTCAAGAGGGAAAAGATAAAAACCCTCTGCGGTCACGGGACACTCTCTTTCCTTCGGGATCGACTCAGCAGTGGGTGCTCGCTGCCATATCGCCTTCAGCGTTAGCATAAGGCCTTCGGTTTATCGGACACTCTCTCTTGCTCATTTTATTTGATTCATTAGCCTCAATTCCAATTATATTGTATTATATTGTGTTATTTTACTTTCTGATATCTTATTTAGTAAATTAGCTTTCCTCCTCAGATCGTTGCCGCTGTTTTGTTTCGGGGCCCATTTCCCTTTTCCCTTTCCCCCTTCCCCTTGTCTGGGGTGTGGGCCCATGGGTCTCCTTCCTCAGCTGGGAAGTTCCTCATGGAACTGGGCCGAACTGGCCCACAAACCGTTGACACTTTTCTATCTCTCAACAGATATCTTTTCCTGTTTGTTTCCACCCTACATACACTGGCTATACAGAGTAAAACCAAACCTTGCTTTACACATGCTTAAATGCCATGCTTATTTTCAAGTCTGATAAACACTCTCTGATTGTTTTCTGGTTGACTGCTTTCCAGAAGCTTTCTTCAGTGAACACTAACTTACTGCTAATTATGGCAGCTGACAAGAAAAGTTCATGCCTATGCCCTCATTATCGTAAACAGCGAACAAAGCTCACCACGTCCCAGCAGCCAGCATACATTGATGCACTAGCTGGGATGCAAACATGATAACTGCACTTATCACTAGAAGTACTGTTTTATCAAACCCAAAATTCTCTGCGGGTCTGGTTTTTTTTCTGCTAAAATTTTTCTAGGGGAAACGCCACAAGGCAGAGCATACTTCTTAGTGAAAACAAACACAACATCCTCAGAAGGGCTGCAGTTCAGGGTTTGCTTGTGTACTGAGTGTGTGGGGGATGGAGTTCAGTACAGCTGAAAATAGAGGCTCAGGGCCTGGATCTCTTGCCTCCTAGAAAAAAGGATTCATCACTGAACACAAATGAATTTTTTTGCCAGCCACTTTCCAATTGTACAGATGTCTTCTCTCGAGACAAGTGAGACCCAGAATCACTGATGTCAAGGCATGGGGGTTCCCAGACAAGATACATTATCAGAAGAAACTGTGAAGGATAGGATGCTCTACTTTTCAGCTGGCCTTAGAAAGTGGACTGTGTCAGAGCAGCTGTGTGAGACCCAGACTGAGAGGCTGTGATACTGTGCTGCAGAGAAGTGAGACAGCTCTGCTAAGGGAGGAGCAGGAGACGAGCCAGCTGCACCAGTGTGGGAGGCTTGCCATATTCGTATCTGAGATATTTCACTTCCCCTAAACATTTTCAAGTGGCCTTAGTACTGCTCCCTGCTCTCAGTTAAAAGTGTTCTCTTTTCCAGTTCTTTATTTCCTTTCTCCCCTTTTCATTCCTTATAGCTTATGTGGGTAAAATTTTGATTGATTTGAGATTTAAACAGTTTTGGGCCTTTGTATGCCAAACCACAGAGGGTGTTGGTTGGTAAGTGAAAGCTCATGTGCCAGCTCTGTTCCACACCACACTGCCAATTTGTTTTCAACAAGTGGAGCTAAATAGTATCCACGGGAAACTTGCTTTGATGAAAAATGACTGCCCAGAGAAGGTGTGGATGCCACAGCCCTGGGGGCATTCAAGACCAGGTTGGATGGGGTCCTGGGCAGCTTGATCTGATGTGTGGCAGGAGGTTGAAACTGGATTACCTTTAAAGGTGCTTTACAAGCAAAGTCTTTCTTTGATTCTATGGAATACAACTGAGACTGTTTGCCTTTCCTTAATATCTGGGATGAAAATGGTGCCTGAAAATAACAACAACTTACATCATTTTGTTAACAGCTCAAGAAAAACAACACAAATATAATTTTATTACTTCTGAGAAGTTACAGAAATAAAATGACTGTATTTAACGTGGAACTTAACTACCTTTTAAATGCACACACCTTCCTGAGGGCTTCTTCTAGATTTTATTTTATTTAGTTTTTACTTTATTTATTTTTTTTCTTCTAGTTTTTTTCTAGGAACATGAAGATATTCATGTAGAAAACATCTGTGACCCTCAAACTTCCCAGTCACTGAGATAGCCCTGAGTATATCCTGTTACCTTGAAGCCTTCTGCAGGCATACTGTGAACCTTTACTCAAGCTTGATATCAACTCTTGCCCTTGGCTCTTCTCTTTATTTGTTCACAGCTTGGTCACTATTTCTTTCATTCACTTCTTCACTTCTTTCTTCACCATCACTGTCCTCCTGTTTTATGGTGTTGGTCCATGACATCAGAGGCATATGGTGGTAATACAGCAGTAGAAGTTAAATCTTCCTGCCAGTATTCTGTTACATTTTGCTGTCACATGATGGATGTCAACAGAGGGGCACTCTAACAAAATGGCATCTGAGATGGAAGTGAGGATGAGGCAGAGTATAAGTGAATTCCTCTATGCAGAAAAAATGGCACCCATTGACATTCATTGATGCTGCCTGAATGTTTGTGGAGAGAAAAGCAGTGGATGTGAGCACACTGAGGAGTGAGTGGTGCTTTTCAGCAGTGGCAGGAGTGACAGTGTATCACTTCCACTGGTGCAGATTTTTATGAGGGTGGCATGCAGGCTGTTGCTCATTGCTGGCAATAATGTGTAGCTAATGGAGGTAACTACATTGAAAAAGAGTGTCTCGTAGCTGAGAATTCTCTCTATCCAATAGTGTTTTTGTGCTCGTTGTAACTGTTGTAGTTTCCATGGAAATATATAGGAGGTGTTACTTTTGGAGCAACCTGCGTACTACTACATTACTGCTGAAAATTGATGTGTCTGTGCAAAAACAAAGGCAAGAGACTATGTAAGTCGTTGCTACATGGAAGACTAGAAAGTTTCATAAATAAAATAGGTGTACTTCAGGGTGGTATATTAGCTGCTGCTGAAATTTTCACCAAATTGATAAAAGGGGTTGTAGTCCTGAACTCTGCTCAGGTTGGCCTGGTAGCTGTATGCTTTTGCCACCTTCATGACTGATGCGTGGATATGCTTTCAGTGTTTAATTTAGCCTTTAAAGATGACATGGAAAGAAATCAAGTTTGTCTACTTACTGCTAATTATTTCCAAGGCTTGAAATATTGTTTTGTGTATCAGTGGGTTTAATTTACATTGCATCAGTGAATACAAAGCCACATGGATCTAACTGTGCTATAAGACTTCAGAAAAAATCTGAAATTAAAAGTTAGACAACCAAATTATTGGTTTTGCTATCAGCAGTTGCTGAATTGAATGGACCCTTGTAAAGGGCTTAACCTAGGAAGGAAAACAAAATCATTTTCCCATACTTAACAAGCTATTGGAGTGAGACATGGATGATGGTGTTAATCATGATTTTCATGAATGGAGATCAGGATCCACACTGTTTGCCTTTATTTTATTTGGGCTGCCTCTACTTCCCTCCAGAGACAATGGAGCCAGGGGAACTCTCACCCATTTCTGAGGAACTTACCTCCCTCCTTTGCCTTCAAGGTCAGACCAAGGAAAGCAGGCTCACAATCGTTGTCTGACTCATACACAGGTTGAAGGTGAAAGAGAGAGCTGCCATCTCTGGAGAAGCTGATGTACTGTACTAATGCAAGTCTAGGTGCTGCTTGTCTGAAGAGAAAATGATTAAGTGCAAGCTGTCGGAACCAATATTACTGGAGGAATTTTAATGTCCCAAGCAATTATGCAGGTTGCCTAGGTAATTTTCAATTATTATATATATGAGAACAGCTGGTGCATCACTGAAATATAATATTCCATTTTAAATTGTGTTTTGTTTTATTAAAAGTAAGAAACTGAGTGAGAAAATATACTTTTATCAAGACCTAAAAAAAAAAAAATTCTTAGAAAAAAACTGAACATGAGGTGAAAAAAGCTGAGCATAGTTTTCTCAGCCAAATGCACAAGTTTTCCTTTTTCACTTTCTTTTTCTCTTTTTATTCTCTTTCTTTTTTGTAAGGAAGATATCTCAAGTGGAAAGCATAGCAAAGGAAGGAAGTATTCTACTATTAAGCATAAAGTACATCAGATAATTTAAAAAACTTGCAGCTGCCACGCTGTGGTTTAGTGTCTAAGGCCAGTACATTCTGCTGCATACGTGCAAAGTAAGTAAAGGGCCTTTGATAGAAGTGCTAATGAGTTATTGATCCCTCTGAAACTAACAGTGATGGCATTGATGTTACCGTAATTGGTTTGCTGAAGTACTTCTTCACATACAGTGTACTTCTACCTGGGCATTTGATGCATGTATTCTAGCATTCTAGCTTCCACGAAAGTTAGAAAATTGTATATTAAACTCAAATACATTAAAAAAAAAAAAACTGTAAGCATTTGTAGCAGAAAATATTTGTAGATTTTCAATTTAACAATTGTACATCCATCTTTTCTGTTGTAATAGAAAGTATGCATGTGTGTGACAAAGCACATAGTACTAGTTCGTGCTTTTTCTGAAGAAAAGTGGAATTTTCTTAACAATCATAACTTTATTCTTACAGTATATGAACATGAAGAATCTTTGCATAAGAAAAATAAACAGAAAATCATATTCTGAACAGATTTTTTCCTCGCCCTTATTCCTAAACAAAACAATTATGTATGTGAACATTTCACACATTTAAGCACACATCAGTAACAAAGTCCAAGCTGGAAAATAACAGCCTCAGAGGCTTCAAGAAAGTTCTACAGGAGTAATGAATCACTCATGCTACTTCATTCTGTGATGTGACAGTGTTACAAAAGCCCTGATACCATCTGTAGCAGAAATGCTATCACAACCTGAAGCAGTGACTGAACACCCGGTGTGAAGGCAGGGCCAACTCAGGGGCGTTTAGGTGCATGCAATACACCTGACTAACTTGAGGGGGTGGAGTCAGGAGCCACCCCTTCCCAGACCTCACTTAGGGGTTGGCAGTGGAGGTGAGATATCTTTTGCTGAAGAGCCCTTTCTACCTGAGGCCTCCTGGAGGTAAGCAGTACCTTTCCTTTATTTCTGTGTCTACTGCATTTGGGATTGTTTTCACGTTTGTTGTGGTTAAGGGCTTTGCTATTCTGCTCTCTTTGTGGTACTTTCCATCCCGCCACCCAAACTGTCTCTTTCTCCAATGGTGGTGAAGTTTCTCCCTGAGGATAGGGTCTAACTTTCATCCAAGGAAGATGTGAGGCAACCGAAACAAATCCAGGTTATAGTGTAAGTAGGTGTTCTATGAAATAAGATCACTGAATGTCTTTCTTCGCAATAAGATGAAAGACTGGGAAATGTAATGGTGTTAGCGCTTGTATAAGGCTTTAAAAAGAAAATGAAAAACTTTTTGTGAACTTTGTAACTGTAAGGGAAGTATCTGAGTTGTGGTAGGAAGCTGGGGGAGGTTGTGGGGTCTGCACTACTGGAATTCTTGAGGATCCAGTAGTTAGTGAATGGTGACCTCCTTTCTACTTGCTCTTGCCAAGAAAGCTGAATGGATTAGATCCCAATTCATTATTCAATGATTTCTATACAGCAAACTGTGTTATGCGTTATGCAACATTGCAGTTTTAAAATTATATAGTTTCACACTGAATTTGTGGAAAAGTTAGGAGGTTACCTTTCTGTCAAAAATAGAAGCACATTGGAGCTGTATCGATTTGCAGCAGGAAATGATAAGGAGTATTATACTTTAAAAACTACCGAGTACTATTCATTGTAATTTTTTTTTAGATAGGAAATTGATCAAACGCTGCCAGACTAGCACAGGTGGTTGGTTTGCAACATTTGATAGTGATGCTCTCTGCTCTGTATACTACGCCCTTAACACACAAAGTAAACCCCTCCTTTTAAATTCTTCTTGTGAAACTGATTTACACACTAACCTAGGAAACTTTCTCTGAATTTCTTTTTGTGAGTGATTCACTTGTGTATATGCTAATTAGTCATAAGCTTCTTTTAACATACTGGATTAACATAGCTTTTGTTAGTTACTGACAAATCAGTCTGACTCTAATCACGCCTGAAGTGCTGTAAATAGGCTTTGTTATTGTGCACTAATGTAAGAGGAATAAAAATCAATTGAATGGCTTTGTGTATTCAATGGCTTATTAAAATACTCAAACAGGAGAAGAACGA
This sequence comes from Oreortyx pictus, assembly GCA_036925125.1. Taxonomy (NCBI): domain Eukaryota; kingdom Metazoa; phylum Chordata; class Aves; order Galliformes; family Odontophoridae; genus Oreortyx; species Oreortyx pictus. Next base: position 37,473,667 of record JAUPFR010000003.1, read on the forward strand.
AGTAAAGAGATGGTGACGTTCTCCAGGGGAAGCTGCCTGCTTGTTATTTTCCTTCTTATTGTAATGGAAGACTAGGGTAGAAAAAGCTTATAATAGGTAAAAGGCTGTATTCCATCTATTTTTAACTATAATAAATAGACATATATGCCAGAATTGATGGCATTTTGAGACTTGCATCTGTACCATTTTATTAGCTAATAATCTTTATTTGTTAATATGGGGAGAAGCTGTTGTAGAAGTTTCTTTTCCTCTGGAAAAGAAAGATAAGTATATTTTATCATTTTTCTTACTGTTTATTATTTTGTTGGGAATTTGCTCTGTGTAAAGCATATTGAGATTAACTAGAGGTTTTTCATATACTATTATAATTCTTTCTAGGTTCATTCAGGCAAGTCCAGAAAATAAACTAGAAGCTGATTCTGGGAAAGTAACCTTCAAATTGGATTGTCTAGATGATAAAGAACATTTGTTTTTTTATTTACTTATGTGAGAACAAAGACAATTTGATTTTACGTAGAATAACTCATTTTCAAAATGAAATGCACTACACTGATTTCAATTTAGTTTTGAATGTAACTGTCAACTTACGTATTTAATTCTGTTTAAATAATGCATTTAAACTTGTAGCTAATTTATCCTGTTCAGATTTCTTGAGTTTAGTTACATAGACCAACTCAATTTAAAGCTGGCTGGGGGAAGTCAGCAAATATTTCTGCAGGAATTACTAAGATACTTCCTATTCATCTTTTCCAAGGTTCTCTAAGAGAATATCTTTATTTCTAGTACCTGCTGTGAAATCTGTAAACTTCATTGTGTCAACTTTTGTCCTTGTTCTCGTATGAATAGTGTTTACCTTGACAGGAATGTGAAATGCAATGTCTATTGCCAGTGCTTTATGTTCTTATGAAGGCTATAGACACAAGCGCTCTTTGTACTCCCTGACCTCCTTTGTGGCTGCTTTGTAGGAAAAAACAAGATACGTCTATTTCTAGAGTATATTAGTCTTAGTCTTCTGTGTTTTTTTCATCTTAATTTTTCTCTTGCAGGTTAATTTATTTTTCTGCAGCTTATTGTTTTACATTGCGTTATGCAGAGTAATAAGCACTTGGGACTTCACCTTTTTGTCCACTTTACAGTGCCATCTCCTTAAGGACTCCTCCAGGTCCTTTAACAGGTCTTACAACTCAGAAATGTCCTCTGTGTAAACACTGAAATTAGATGCGGAATGGAAGCTCTGTAGTGCAATGAGAGAACAAGACAGTAAAACAAGAAATATTTCACTGACTTTTCAAATACAAATAGAAAGAAACCCAAAGGCTCCCTGTACTGGGAAAACAAGTAACTCCTTCCTTTGCATCAAAGAATAAGCCTTTGAAGAATGATTTCTCTCTCTGAAGAGAATGTGGGACTGGGGGAAAGGCTCATGGGTGAGTGTAGGCACACTACACACACATATTGGAGCAAAGGTATAAAAATTCATGTGTGAAAATTCTAGGAAGACTTTGCAAATATAGGAGTCAAGTAAGTAGGCAAAAACCTAGTAGAAAACTTGACGTTAGTAACTGGAAAGTACGGGACATCAGTATGCCAATTCCTGTTTTATTATTCTCATGGTGATACGTTTTACATTAAGACTGTAACACATTAAACACCTTCAGCTGTTGCTTGGTATTGGAAGTTGTTTGTAGTATGTTGTGATTTCTTCTAGATTCATCGTTCAAATCGCCAGAAGCTTATATGTTATACAGTGTTTATTCAAAGCTGTGGATCTGCAACAGCAGGAGTCTCCTCATTGATCTTTTTTTTTCCTCGGGGAAACATCTTTAATGACGAAATGCAAAACATATCTTGTATTTCTCTCCTTGGCAAGTCTTCTTGCAGAAGCAAAAAACAGGCTTCACGTGGACCTCTGTGAGTGTCATTATTTGTGTGTTTTTAAAAATGTGGAAAATTAGCTGTCAGTGGTACCACAGAGCTGACACCAGCACAATGACTTCCATACTGGAGAACCTACTGCCAACCATCATTCCTGTGTGCATTCTGGGCTTCGCTCGCGTTGACTGAAAGCTTCTAAGTGAATTATCTTACTGTTATACAAACCCGTTTCGAAGAGAATTCTGGGGAGAATAAGTAAAACGAGGCTCTTTCTCTAAGCTTAGTATTTAGTACATTGTGTTCTCAACAGTGTCAAAAGCTTGCAGTCATTCTCAAAAACTGCTCTGTCTTCAAGGTTAGAGAAATAGTGAGGGTCTTAAAAAGTTGTCCATCACGCTTTCCTCGGATGGATATATGGCTAGGCTCGACTGGTATGTTAAAAAGCACTGTTAAAAACATATAACGGTAACTGTTGGAGGTAGAAATCTTTGGTCCTAGAGAAGTAAATCTTCCTGTGCACATCGATATTCATCCTCTGCTCTTTTCTGTCTTCTAATGTTAGTGACTTTATATTTTATCTTTAGGTAGCTTCTGCTTTTCTTTTATGTTCATTAGAATTTCTTCATTAAGCTGCTTTCTAGACTTGTCATTCAATGGCTTTGCAATATAATATCAATCTGGCTCAGCAGGCCTAAATTTTGGTCCCTTCTCTGAAATTAATATTATGAGAAGCTGAGTATACCTCCTCTTTTTAGAAGAAGATCTTTTTAAATGCAGTCAACAGCTAATTTCATAGCCTGTTTTTTAGGAAGGCACTACAGGCCTCTAAGCTACCACATCTGATTTATAAACTACTCAAAATCTTTTTTTTTTCCATTTGTTGATTCTTGGACATCTGAAAAGGAACTTGGCCAATGCAAGGCTGAGACTTGCATGTGTTATTTTTACCTTTACCTTGAAGTTGAAACCTCAAGTCCTGGGGAGGATGTCTATCATTATGTTGTGAATGGAAAGGTGAGTGGAAAAAATCAGCTGCGAGAAAACCCTTAGGTTGGGAATAAGTTCAAAGTCCCCACTGTCTAGAGCTCAAGTATCAAAGCCTGGGCTCTGTGAGCTTGGTAAACCTTTGCAAAGCTTCCTTAGGATGGATGTCCAAATCAATTCATTTTCAGGAAAGTACTGAAGTGTTTCACCTGTGTAAATTATTATAGTTGAATATTTTAAATACAATGACATGAATAAACTTTAAAATTTGGATGCAAAAGAGGATTTTTACTTCCCAAGAGAGCTGTCTAATAAGTAACGTTAGTCATGTTGCTTTCCTTTTATTTTTTTGACCTCTTCTGACAGCACCTTTAAAGTGTAATAGCTTTGGTTTTGTTGGAGTAGGGGAAAACTCAGATGCATCTTTGAGGTCTCTGACGTTGAAGAAAACTTATGGGATGAGGGTGCCATTCTGTGTGAAAGCCAGTACTTCCTCTTGCCTTGAAGACAACAATAACCATCTGTTTTTTCAAATGAACTGCTAAGGTTGGCTGACAGTTTGGACCTTCTTTAATAGAAGTCTCAGTTGAAAGCATGAGGTAGCAGCTGAGCAGTGAAGTGTGTGAACATGTTCAGAAGTTTAACAAGCAGTGCTTACATGCTTACCTATCAAGTAAGACATTCTTATTACTGGAATGGTTTGCATGCCAGTGTGTAAGTTGTGCCCACATTGGTTACTGGGACCTTTCTGTGAATCTTAGAGCTTGTCTTTTATACAAAGCTTTAGGGGGTAATGTAATACAAACACTAATAAATACAAGATACAGCTTTCTTTTTTTTTGGTGATTTTCTTTCTTTTAACTGGCTGCCTTTCCTCATGAAATCTGTGGAACTTTCATATGCTTGGGAAGCCAGTCACTCTGATTTTGATTGACATTTAGTCACAGGGTTTAAAAGCCATTACTCTGAAATTATATTCAGAGGTACGTGTGTAATGGCTTCCTCCCTTTCTTGGGATACCACGACTGAAAAAAAAAAAAAAAATAAATGCAAGACTTCTGACCTGTTTTGTAACAAATGAATAATGACACAACACTTGAGTTCTGTAAAGTTACCCAAAACTTTTCAACAGCAAGTCTAAGACTGCTAGCATAGAAAGTATCTGTAAATATGGAAGATGCTTCATAGAAAATATGCATGACTTAAATACATTTTTTTCTTTCAATTCAGAGTTTTTATTAGGGGGGAAAAAATATTCAGCTAAAAGCACTCAAAAGCTTACTTATAGCTGAGGTACTCAATGACTGGATGTACTAATAATGGCACTTGAGACCATTAGGCTCCATGTAAAATAGGATGATTGGCAGCTAATGAAAGAGAATACAGTAAGGTAAGAGTCTACACTCTAAGAATAATGGAAGGCTGAAATGAACAATGTGTAATAGTAATAAAATGAGACACAGTGTTGTCTCCTAATAAAGACACAAAAGAGTGGCCTCATGTCTAACAGAAATAAATTAACTGTGCTCTGAACTTGGCCTCCTATCATCTGTTTGGAGAATGTCTTAATGTGAATATAGGTGTGATGATAATGAGGAAGATTCCAGACAGGTGGGATGAAAATAGTTGCTTGTACATTAATGACCAGGCAAGATTACAGTTAACTAAGAGCCTGAATCCTTGATTGGATTGCGGGAACTATGAAGATTGGAACAGGAAAAGGGGGGAAAAAACATACAACAGTGCAATGTAAATACTTAGTAGCATATATACAGATAATTTAGTGCTTTTCTTCTTTACCTCATGCTTACTAATTGGGTTTCCAATAAGGAATTTCTGCGAGTTTGCTGCATGAGATCCTGCAAAGCAACTAGAACTTAAGGGAAGCAAAAAGTAAAATTTGGCTTCTACATTTGAAAAACAGCACAGTGGGACTGAATTCCTTCAGCCAAAGTATCACCACTCAGAGTAGGTTCTCTGATTTATAGGCTGGATATATCACTGCGTTAGAGCACAGTGGAGTCTGAGTTCTACCCTTAGTAAGCACATCCTTGGATTTCTGAGTGTCTTCTGTAATATTTCAACTGGACCAATTGTGTTTTCTGAGGAAAAAAATGTGTAAGTTCCTTCACTTTAAGAAACAAGTTCTAATCTATGCATTGTATATATATTTTTTCTTTCTTGTTTGCTTGTTTTTTGACATTTTTTTCCCTGTATTTATTGCTATACTTAGAAGAAAAATAATTTCTGCTAAGAATTATAAGCTGATAGGATCAGATGGATCCTGATATGCATGGTTTAGAAATGCCAAATGTCAGCTCAAGACTGACAGTTCTCAATTTCTAAAGCACTGCATAAAAAAATGGCCTGTCAATTTTCCTTCCGAGATTTGGTCTGATGTGGTTATACTTAGTAACTACAGTTTAATGCAGACAACTCCAGTTAAAATATCTTCTATCTGTAACCACTGAACAGTGTACACAAAGCAAAGCCTAAATGCGATTAGAAAAAGCTTTTAAACTGTTTAACAAACTACATTGCAGTTTTTCAACAATTCTATAGGAATGTATGTAGAAGGGAAATTAGGAAAAAATTTTGATGGATACCAAATAAAATTATTACTCTGTGCCATGAAGTGCATTTATAAGAATGTTAACGACTACTTCAGTTGTTATATACTGCATTGATAGATAATTAATGCATTTTTTTCTGGTGCTCATGCTATCCCAGATAGGTGTTTTTTGAGATGGAATAATTGTTCAAGCAATTTGCTAGAGAATAATAGTCATTCCATGTTGCCATCATTTTCCATATGGCCTTGAATCATACAGCTGATACAGTGTAGGCTGGTTGACTCTTTCCTTCCTCACAATGAGTTGATGGGGAGGCTGACTGTGGCTGTGGGATTTTGTGGGCAACTAATATAAATGTGTCCTATCTGAGGTGATGGGTGTGAGTGGCGGTGCCCTTGGAGCACTCTCCGGGTCCTTTGAGCAGTAAAGGTGTGAATAGGTTAAGCCTGTATGTACTTGGTTTGCCCCTCACGTATTCATTAGGGAAGAAAACTTGCTATGTGGCTGTCTTCTGATTTCTATTAGAGCACATGCATTATTCAAACATTGCAGTCTAATACAGTCATGAACTAAAAGGTAGGTCAGCATACGTGTTAGGACATTCTCAAGGGGTTCAGATTTACCTCAGATGTCTTTTCCCATGTCCTGGATAGGTGTAAGGAGCAGATGGCCAAGGTCACACCAATTCCAGAATGCTGTAAAGAGAAGATGGAACTGAGGTGAAGTGGAAGCCTGCAGGCAACTTTGCATCTCAATATTGATCCCACAGGGTTTGTCACTATCACTTCTGTCATCCTACTGTTCAGACCTACCCACACTCTGTTGGCTACAATTAAATATATATGCCAGGCGTGACAAACAGAGAGGGTTTATCACACTATGTGAGAAACAGATTTTGTGTACTGTCTTCAAGTGACTGAATTACTGGAGGCACAATAAGCTACGTAATACTGGGGTTTGATACAAATAAATGAAAAGTCACTTGCAAAGCAATAAATTTTTCACCAGCAAATCTCACAATCTCCTGTAAACTGGATCCTGACACAAAGGGTCTAGAAACTCAATGTGTCACAAATCAGGAATGAGAGATGGATTTTTGATGTATTATATAAAAGTAACCAAGATCCAAGTTTTCAGGCTTGGGCCTGTCTCCAAATGGAGTTGGGTGACTACTGAGCAGCTGGGAAGGACTGAAGTTGCAAGATTTTGTCAAGCTTTGAGAAACTAGATCTAGTAAAAAAAAAATCAGTGACACTTATGTTTTACATCACCATGGTGAAATCAAGCTAAGGATGTAAATTAAGAATTCTTTAGGTTTTTTGTTTGTTTGTTTTGTTTTTTTTCCCTAAGATATATTGAATAGAACAACAACATCAAAAATAAAGTTCAGGTATCAATTGTTTCTACAGCTTCTTTACTTCTGGAGTGAGACTTTAAAGCAGTTACTAAAATTCTAAGGGAATTAAACAATTAACTATTGCTGTGATGTTAATGAATGTTTTAGGACCAAGCCTAAATCTGTAATGTCTTACTATCTGCACTGAGCTCAAATCTGATGCACAGACAGAGGCAGCCTTTTTGTTTTTAATTGATTAAAAGGCGTTGAGCTCCTAGATTATGCTTCTGGAGTAATACTAGTAGGAGAAATTTGCCACAGCAGAAAGAGAGTTAAGAAAAGCTGTGCCTGCTGCGAATTGATTTGAAGGAGAAGCACATGCAGGATAGATCCTGCTTCCTGTCTCTAATTAATCATTCCATAACAAGAATTTAAAAGAATCCTTATTAATTCAGGGATATAAATTAATGGAGTAAATTTTTCATGTCGCTTTTAATACAAAAGTTAGTAGAGAAGTTACAAAATACCAGTCTGCTTCTGTAACGAAAAATGGTATAGCATTTTAACTTGTAAGGACAGACTTTGTACAGCAAGTTGTCCTAGCAATACTAAGAGATATATTTGATGCAGCATTCTATTGAATGCTTGAAAAATGAAAAAAAAAAAAGATATTCTCACAGATAAAAAACTTACTTTCTGTCAAAGATATTCTGCAATGAGAAATGTTAGAATTGTATACCTTCCGTTTCCACTGATTTAGGGAGGCTGTCTTAGAAGTTTGTGCAACCCAAGAGCTAACAGGCTCAATCTGTAGACTAAAGACCATTTAAGTTAAAAGCCCATTCAAGTTAAAACTATGGCTATACAAAGGGCAAATAGGGAAATCTTGGAGAAAATATCAAATATTACGCACATAGCGGAAAAGACCCAATGATTTTAGAATGTGAAGTACTGAAAATGCACTGAAATCGAAATGGCAAACATGTCCTGGTCCTTGGGAAAGTGAAAAATTTTGTTTTTCCCTAATCATTTGTGTGTTTTTCTAAAGACAAGGGATTTGCAAGAGGTTTCTGAATATGCCAGAGAGAGAATTGAAGGGAGTGAATCTTAGACATCGCTGTTCTAAAATGTTCACAGAGTGAAGATAAAACAGAGAACGGGAGAGAAACAAAACAGAAACCCAAAGAGGTGACTTTTACTGGTACTGAATGGACTACTCACTGCATCATGAAATCATTTATGGTAAGTTTAAAATTAAAATATTAAGTTTCAAATTTATATATATATATATAGCTTTTAACAATAACTTCTTAATTTTCTTGAATTCCAATGCAAAGTGTTGTGCACTGCAGTTTGACTGAAAAGACTAATCTCTAGAAATATTCTTAATATTCATTTATTTAAGAACAGTTCTTTTGTGATTTGAACTTACTTGCTAATACTGGAGTAGTGTTCAAAGGCATGGAACTGATAAGTCTTTCTGTTTCCAAATCTTGTGTTTACTTGTACCTGGAAGAGGTCAGCTTGTTCTCTCAAAGTTTCATCTTCTCCAACTACAGAAACAAAATGTTTTGCTGAATTTCCTGAGATCATGGGAGGATCAAATAACATTAGTGACAGAGGAACCACATTCTTTAGATTCACTTTCATTAATTCCCACTCTCGAAACTTCTGATGTATTTTAGAAAAAAACTCCTACTCTGCTGTAATTCTGACTGACTTGTTTGCCATTCACAAGTTTATCTTCCTCACTCTCCTTCCTCTCCTTCATTTTTCTCAATCTTTTTTCACTCTCACCAGTTTATCTCCTATCAGGCAGATGTTTTACTTGACATCTGTAGCAAGGTCTATTTATCCAAGAGAAATATTTTTTTCTTTACCTACTCATCACTTCAGAAACATCCTGAGGATGTTGTGATGTTCTTTCTCTTCTAACTGCTGCTCTTCAGTTTCAAGGAAAAGAGTTATAATTGCTACTGCAAATAAATACTGATGTTATCTAGCCTCTATTTAGCTTATAATTCCAGATCCTTGGCCCAGAAAGACTTTTGCTACAATGAAAACTTTCCAGAAATGAATCAAAACTGCTAGGTAGGGATTGAAAGCATATGAACTTATTGCAGATCTGATGAACAAGCAAATCTTCTTACATTTTGTTTAAATGTACAGAGAATTCTCATGTCCATTCATATTGGACAGTCATTTTTAGGATTTGGAACAGTACTTCCATTCTGGAAAAGTTTAAGATGTTCTCTGATACACTTTTATTGCAAGATGGAAGCAATAGCCTGAAGGTAATACACATGATATAGGAGACAGATATACTTAATACTGCTGATATAAAGACCCATTCAGCAGTTTCAAGATCACAGTTTATTAGCCTTGCTCTTGGCATGCTGTGATAATGCAGTACAATCTGTTACTCATTTCAAATGAAGGTAGTTGAACTCCTAAGTTGTTAAAGTCCAGAAATCAAATGCATATCAGAAAGAAGATATTTTTTAGTGAAGAATTGTTTATGCTTGTATCACTCACTGGGAGTAAAATTTAAAACTATATTAGTAGACTAAATAAATTTTAGTGTTATTTTGCTATAACAGTGGGAATGTATCTGAAAACTTTTTGTCTATAACGTTCAGTATTTCAGTATAGCTACAAAAAAAGGTTAGTTGTACATAGTTTTGAAAATATTTTTTTTTTAAAGAATATTTTGTTCTGTTTCTATGTAGTCTTCTACATTAAATGTTTTAGCTGGGTTTGTTGGTTACTTACAATGAAGGAGCTGATTGGATTCAGGCTTTATTGATCATGTTAGTTCAACTACTGAAATTAGATTGGAAGTTTCCCTCCTACTTATTTTCCTTTTTCTGCTGTAGCCTTTATTTTTCTTAAGCCATTAGCAACACCCTCTTTAGAATTCACTTATTCTACCAAAGCTTCTTTCTTTATAACCTTTAAAAATAAAAACAGTTGAAGATTAGAGAGACTAAATCTCTTTAACATCTTTTAATATTCATTGAGTTCGCTGAAGGATAAACTGTTCTGGCCCTTCAGATTAACACTGCAGTAACACCCTGTGGGCAAGCTGAAGAATGCATTGTCTAGAACCAATTAGTAAAGCACAAATTATATCAGCATCTGTCAAACAGCTATTCTATTTTTTGACACCTTTGGAGATATTAATTGTTTTGCGACAGTGTTGTGACTGAGGAGATTCATGTTAATATCTGCTGGGCTTGTTATGTACACCAGGTCTCAAGCTGTCTGTAACAAAGGCTTTCTCCCAGGCTAAGGACAAAGGAAATAGATAAGCTTTTCTGCTTTAGAATGATCAGGGTGTGACAGTGTTAAAACAAGCTTTGTCTTGTTTAGGTAACAAGGACAAACAGTAAATAAAATAAAATTTTAAGGGGAAAAAGTTTCAGCAGTAAATACTAAAATCATTATAGCATTTTTGTGCTCAGAATATGAAGGGAAAATTAAAAAATGCAGTGAATAGATGAGGCAACAAATGCTTTGCCATAGAAGAGCAGCTGCAGTTTGTTGGAAGTTTATATAGGTGGTATTATTTAGTATTGGTAATATGGAATTACGGTAACTTATATCTGTACTGAGCAGGTTCTCATGGCAATTCAGTTGTACATTTTCATTTTATGAACAACTTTGTGTTCAGGAAAATAACCTGCTACTGTTAGAGAAAGCATTTTGAAAGAGATTGTAAATAGGGACTTCTACAATCTATGACAAATTATTCCATCTGTGCAAAAAAAAATGATTCCATCAATATCCAGTGATTGGTGCCACTGTGCAAAAGACAGCTCTCCTGAATGATGGGGATTTCTAAAGATTATGCTCTCTTTTCCTCTTTAACTGTATTGAGAAAATGTTTCAAATCTGGGGAGAAGTACATTTCCCAGAAAGAAAGGGATATAAAAGTGAGTATTATCAGTTAGATATTTAAAGAAAGTATTCTGTAAGGGAGAATAAGATATTTTGTTATGATTGATATAACCATGAGCAACCTCCACAATTTGCTCAGATTACTGTCCCAAGTTACCATCATGATGAATGCAATCTGTACATAGTATGAGCATCGGCACACTTGGCTGATCCGAGTACAAAATTGTACACACAAGCATTGTGCTCTCATTGAGGTCATTCCTCCCTCCAATGGATGTGGGTGATGAGCCTTAGCATCTCACCTACCAACAAGGGACTCAGTGTGCTGCTGGTCTTGCTCTTCCACTCACAGCATTACCCTGGTAACAGAACTACACTGCTAGCGATGTGTGCAGCTTATGTTGCCTGGATGGAAAGTGGAAGGAATTTTAATGTGCCTTATATTACTGTTATATGCATCTGTGTATGACAAGAGACTTTGAAACATCTGCAGGAATAGCTTATTCAGTTGCTTCCATTTAGAAAATTAATTTGTGCTGCATACAGAAATCCTTTCAAAAGACCCAAGCCTTGCCCTTGCTTCTGGCTTCTTGCTTCTCCCTCGCTCTAGTGAGTATGCTACAGAAGAGGAAATGCAGAAATGAGAAGGCAAAGCAGCAGTTCACGCAGGCTGGATCTGTGCCAGGGAATAGTAATAATGGCAAAAGTAAGAAAACAAAGTCTCATCCCTGAACAGGTCTGTTCTGCTCTGCTGCGTAGTTTAAAAGAGAAAAATGACCCAAGGGATCCATCTTGCAGTGATTACATGTCCAGTAATAACAAGCGATTACTCCAGCAGTTTTACTAATAGACTATAGTAGTTTTCAGCCTTGAAAAACAAACAGAAGGTATGGATAGATTTGCCTGGGGAGAGGGCAGCTAATGTTAGGACCTTTAGCTTCCTCTGCCAAGTAACAGGAGAGGTGTGCCCTGTCCTAACCCCAGGTGATCTTTCTCCAGCAGTCAGGTAAGAACACTGCCTTCCTTTGAGAAGGAAGATGGAATTCTGTTAAAGCAGAGAGCTACTAGTGTAAATGATTAAGCTTTTGCCTTCTAAGCCCATTGGTTTAGGAAAATGAAGCAACTGCAAAGTAAAATAGAAAGAGAGAAGTCAGCATGACAAAAGACAAATATTTCATTAATCCAGAGAAATGCCAGCAGCGTTTTTCAAGATTAAAATGGTTAAAAATGAATTTCAGTCTGCAAATGAACTGTGAACTCCAAATATAGTACTCTCATTTAGGAGAGTACTAGTTTATAACCCATCTTAATAATGTTATTTACCAAATGCGGAGGAGAATGAGTTGTAAGTAATTGTTAACAAACTAATTAATTTGATGATCACTAAGATTTTTACTTTTTTATTTCTCTTCCTGTTTTCTTACAGGGGCTATACAAATACATGAAATGTTGTGGCATTTCATGGCTCAAAAGAGGGTAGAATAAGAGAGTTAAAGGTATTGTTCTAACTGTAAATATTTCAGTGTGAACAGAAATTGACATTTAAAAATATTTATAGGTGTTTAGGTTATCATAAAGAAAAATATAGAATAATAATTTGGGTAATTTTTATTTTTTAAGTTGAAATGGTTTGATTAAGGCAGTGAGAGTTTGTTATAATTTCTAATCACTACAGTATACCTCACCAATGAATTTATTTTTGCGCCTAATTATTTTTATGTCGATTAAAAACCTGTTATATGAAATGGTTTGAGAAAACTGAAAGTGTGTTACCAGACGTGCTTCACATCCTCAGGCTCACTGCATAGTTTGAAAGAGGTCCTTCCAGTTGGGGAAGGGAGGTGGAAAGCCTTAAAACCAACTTTCTGTGTATGTGCGTGAACATGAGTGTGCAAACAGTGAAATCAATGGAGCTAATGTGACACTTGAATTTAGCTCAGCGCGTTCCATGTTCCCAACATAAATGCAACAGTGTCGTGTATCCTGCCTAACACTGTGTGTTATGCTCCCACGCCATGAAAATGTTGAGGAGTACCTTGAAAACCTCAGGAACAGTGTGTGGGAGTGCTCTGAAGATTGGATTGAAACAGCACGCAGTGAGCACAGAAGGATAAAATTGTCAGGGTGCCTTCCTTCAGTCAAAAGAGCTGCTTGTCTGAGTCACTGCTGTCACATGACATCGTTACCTATTACAGCAATTTCACAGGCAGCAGGAGTTTCTAGGCATGGGAAAAAGAGATGCTCTTGCCTGTGAAATGGGAATAGTGTACCTTCTGCCAAAATACAGTGTTGGAATAAAGTTATAGCAGAGATGAAAGGAAAGGATGCATGTCTTACCATTGGCCAACACTTTCAACAGATGCTTTAGCAACAAGACAGATTATGCAAAAGACTGTAGAAGGATGAATTTCTGAGACATTTTTGCAGCAAAGTGAAATTTGAAAAGTTAAGTGAGAAAACAAAATTAAACCAGCAGTGATAAAGATGGGAACTTCTCAACATTAACCAAATACATACTTAACACTCAGGACTACTCACTGTAACCATGAGTGCTTATTTTAATTACTTAATAATATTTTTCTAGGAGATAAATTATAACTAAATTTAGATTGAGGAGATTATGGTATCCTTATATTTCTGCTGGTTTTTTGAAGTTGATGACGTTATTACTTTCAAAAGCACAAAACTGAAAGTACCTCCTGCTTTGTGGATTTGGCAAAATTACATTACAACTGCCGTAGAACACCATCTTTTTGCAAAGGACAGTATCCAGAGCACTGAGACATTTGAGTGTAGACAGACACATTGCATATCGGCCTTCACATACTTGAAGTTGAATCTTCTGAGAGTTTTTAAGGCTGAGCGACAGTCCTCAAAATGAGATTTAAACACACTGCAGGTGACAATATCTGCATTGGCACATAGTGAGTCACAACAAAGACAGTTCATGCTGACAAATGCTTAACCTAAGCCTAGTGAAGGGAGACAGCCAAGAAATTAGTTCAAAGCTGAAGTTGTGATTATACAGTAATGGATAACTGTGGTATTTTAGTGCCAAAAAAATATATTGTCCATTGCAATGTACCTGTAAAAATTGTTGAAGCTGTGGAAAAGTTTCTTTAAATCTGGCTAGATGAACAAAACTTTCTGACCATCACTGAGGCTTTTATTTCTCCTTTTTCAATATAGGTGACCCATGAAATTATTTAAGAACATTTATTTTGATCTTACAGTACATGCAGTTATTTTGCTATGTCAGTCCTGGTTTTCTAAAGGAATAAATCAGGTTCACCACATAAAAGAGCTGTCATTTATGTAGTATCAGCTTTTTGTAAAACACTGGCTCTGTGAAGAAGGCTTTGTAGTCACACTTTTTTTTTTTTCCATCTTAAATTCGCTGGTTATTATGTTTGATTGTATGTTTTTTTACCTCAGTATCTATTGGCACGTCATACTTGCAGGCTGATCGCATAGTAGAAATGCCATCTGACTATTAACACAGAGAAATTGGTCCTGGGACAATATTTAGTGATTTCAGCATAATAAATGATGTTTTCTTTGTGGTTAGAGGAAAACTGAGCTTGAAGTGCTAGCAGAGAAAAATTTCAAATCTTTAAAACACTGAATCTTTCTAGCACTTCATGTTGGGGTGCTTGGTCTGAGTACTGATGAAATACTGTGATGGTGAGAGGCATTTCCTAGCCAATCTCACATTAGGGTCATAATATATGTGTTACACATTTTGTTCACAAGTTTTCATTAATTTTCACAGCAGACAGCCTGAGGTGCATCTCATGAATTTCCTTGGCGGTGTGCAGATGGGGGATTAGTTAGACAGAGCATACATATTGAAGGTGTGGCTCTAACAGTCTGATACTTTCAGAAAGGACTGAATTTAATGCAGCTGGACTGGGCTATGTGCATGGTGGTATGTAAGTGTGGACATGAAGCTCAGGAGTGGTCATCTACATTGCTGGAGATGTACTATATTTCCAATTCAGCCAGACAGAATGGGCATCACTGTCTTGATTACAAATGCAGTCTTCCTGTAGGCTGGAGGGCTTATTGCCTTCAGAAATGTGTGAAGAACTTTAGGAAGAAACATTTTGCTAGAAATCATTTCAAATTGCCAGTATGTGTATTTTCTCCTTGTTCCTTCATTTGCTTAAATGGGTGTTTGACAAGTAACTTGTGTTTGAATAACATATATTCATACATAATGATGAGTTTTACATATATCTGAAAGTCACACAAGGGGGGGAGGGCACTGGCAATATCCAGGAATTCTAAAACCATCTTTCATTGGTGGGAGTCATTATAATTATCTATTGAAAATTCTTCAACCTCCCATCTGTTGCAAGTGTCTGCCCCACCTCTGTAGTGAAACTGACCTACTGGCTTTTCAGCAGGGAGGGAGTGGAGGGTTGGGCTTTGTAATGATCCTCTTGGAATTTTGTTTACCTTTTTGGAGGAAAAGCATATCTTTATCTTAAAGATGGTGACATTTGTGGAAGAGAAAAAGCAGGCTTTTTTTAGTGTAACTTTGTGCAGGAACCAGCTGTTGGGAGATGTGTCAACAGAGCATCTCTCTCAGACATCCCGCTGATCTTTCTTGGGTCATGCAGCTAATGTCAGAAGTAATATGAGTCCCAGACAATGGGAACCAATCAGGCATTTGTCCAGCTGTATGTCCATGTTCTTCTGAATCTCTGAGTCGGATATCAGGAAAAGATTGGGTTGAATATCAAATGAAGGTTCAGATTGGATATCAGCAAAAGTTTATTCACCAGAGAGTGGTCAGGCACTGGAACAACCTCCCCAGGGAAGTGGTTCTTTGTTTATCTCCAGAGAAGGGGACTATGCAACCTCTCTGGGCAGCCTGTTCAAGTTTCTCATGTTCAGATAGAACTTTCTGCATTCCAGTTTGTGCCTATTTCCTCTTGTCTTAGCAGTGGAAACAACTGAAAAAAGCCTGTTCCCATATATTTGACTCCTTTCCTTCAGATATTTATAGACACTGATAAGATTTTCTCTCAGTCTTCCCTTCTTTAGGCTAAACAGATTCAGCTCTCAGCCTTTCCTGGTACAGGAGATGTGCTGGGCCCTCAATCGTCCTGGCTCTCTGCTGGACTCTCTCTAGAGGTTCCCTGTTTTCTTGAACTGAGAAGCCTAGAACTGGACATATTCCCTTGACCTACTGGCCATGTTCTTTTTAACAAACTACAAGGGCTCTCTTGGAAAATTTCTGTCAAAAACCTAATAAAGTTTCTTGGGTGTTGGAAGGGTGAATATGGGTTTTGCTATGACCTCTGAGATATGAGAGTACTGTCCTTTGCTCCTGTTTGGACTAGTTCTCTTTCTCTAATGAAGGAGGACAATTTTTTGTCAAAGGAAAGAGGCTTTCTAAAGCTGAAGAGCCAGAACTCAGCGTTGGTCCTCCGAGTGGATTTATGAGATTGCAGGGAAGGCCACAGTACTGAAGACCACTTATGTGCTGAGGAAAATAATCCTCTCAGATCAAAATTTTCAGGCTGTTCATCAGAGATAAATGGATGTCCCTCTCTTACAGTGTCATCTTTAGGATCTTTCTGTCTCTAATTTCTTGGCATACAAAATTATTAGGTTCTGTTTTCAGAAGATGTAAGAGTCGCAGAATCTATAGCTATTCTCTTTGCCACAAGGGAGGATAGTTAGATCCTTATACAATGGAAACCACTGAATGAGAGTAAAAGCACATTTGCAATTTATAAGCACTGCATCTTCTGTTGGTGGAAAGAAGGGGACGCTTCAGTGGACTGTGCTGGACTGTGAAGCAGAGTCCAACAGCCTTTTCTGGGAAAGAGAGTCTGGCCTCATCTTGACTTTGAAAACTATGAATTATTTGCTGATGTTACCTGATCTTATTGAGCTATGAACTGAAAAGTGTGAGTTCCATTCCAGTGGACCAGAGTAAACAGTAAGTTCCCTTTTCCTCAAAGACTTATGTTACTGTCGCAGTCCCATCTTCTGTGTATTGCCAGATCTGGTAATGAATGTGTAGGGAGTCCCTGTGTGCAACTGGATTTCTTGAAGGATGAGAAATGCAAAGGTCAAGTGTAGCAGTAATGACCATAAAGTCCCTTAAAGACCTAACTTCAGGCTGGCTTGAGTTTAATGCAAATACTGTTGACATCAATTGGATTTGAATGAAAGCTGAAAGGATGCCTCTTCAAATTTTTGAGAGTATGGTGGATTAACCCAAACAGAACAACCGAGGCAAATTTACAACAGGATCAGGTTATTGGTACGTGAAAAATACACAGGATTTGTTCCTTTTTTTTAAAATGCCTGATTCGTGGTACTGTTGAAGTATCTGTGTTTGCTTAACTCTAGCTTTGCCTGTCTTTCATAAAGGGTATTTATGAAAATATGAATATATTATCTAAGCCAAGAAAAGTTGAACTTTATTATCTGACAGTTAAGACTGCAGAACTTGAGACTGGAAACATTAGACTCACTCATCCTTCATTGTATTTAGTTCAATTTTCCTGTCAAACTGAAAAAATTATTTTCCTTGGAGAGTCAAAAATTTTATTCTTTTTCACTTTCAGTTAAAGAAAAAAAAGAAAAGAAAGAAAGAAAGACAAGATGCTGTTTTACTTCTGTGATTCTTGGGAAAATGCAAAAATACCAATTAAGCTGTAATTTTAACTCACAGCTGTCTTTCAATGGTAGTGAAAAAGGTAATATCAAAACCACTCTATGGCATTTAGCTATCTTGAAATTCTGAATTGTGCATAGCACTTGTTTGTACTTCATAGCTTGTCTGCCTTCCATATTTAGTTGAAAGTAAGCTAAATGTAAATTCCATGAATCTGTGTTTTTCTAATCTCTTTGCAAACAAAATTATTCAGTGCTCCACGGTATCAATAGAAAGACTTTCAGGACAAATTTAATCACGTTTTTAGCCTTTTGTTCTGGTTTATAAACAGCTCTTCAAGTCTCTGAAAATGCAATATATATGTATATGTAAATATCACACTGAGAAACAGATTGTGTGCATTGGCTAGGCTAAGCACAAATTTAATATTTATCTACTGGCTTCAATCCAAGAATTCATTTAACTTACTCATGTGCTTATGACTAGATAAATGTTTAGTGGATTGGGGCCTAGAATGGGTATGTATTTTTTAATTTGTTTTTTCATTTTTTTTCCCCAGTCCTAAACTTGCAATGCTTGCCTAGTTTTCATATGTCTGAAAGTTGTGTTAGGAACTGTAATTTACCTTGTAATTTTTTTCTACGCTCAGAGGAGCAGGACAAAGCAGTAAAAATAAAAATGTGGTGCAGAATATTAAGATGAAGCTAAATTAATTACAAAAAATACAATTCAGCTGGTTAGGAGGCATTATTTCTCATTGAAGAAAAGAAACAAAAAAAATCTGGTTAGGATCTCCCAAGTTCCCTAAACAGAATTTATTTACTGCAACGTGAAAAAAATCAGAGTAACTTGATCTGAACGTTCCAGTGTACTCCATCCTTGCAGACACAGCCATAAGAAAGTTTTGAGTTGGCATGATTTCTGAAGAGATGATTGTTTGATGTTCCTTAAGAGTGTTTTAAACAATAAAACCCAAGAACAATTAGTAGAGTCCCCTCCTTCTGTTTTCTGCCCTTCTTCAGCTTGCTTTCTTTATACATCTAGTGCTATTTTTAACCTCTTGTCTCCAAATTTACCAGGCGATATAGGGATATATAAGTCTCTCAAAAGGACGGGACAAAATGTAAAGCTGGATCAAACCATCATCTTGTTTTCTATTTCTGCATCTACTTTTTCTTTTCAGATGGCTAAATTCTGAGATAGAGACATCTGTGTCCTGTATCTCGTTAGAGAGCTATTAGAGTTGAAATGATTCTCAAACACAGAGTTGTGGAATGGGTTTGATTGGAAGGAATGTTACAGATCATCCAGTTCCAACCACCTGCCATGGGTAGCACTCCCCCCCCCCCACCAGCTCAGGCTGCCCAGGACCCTATCAAATCTGAACTTGAATGCCTCCCGGGATGGGACCTACAGCTTCTCCGGGCAGCTGTGCCACTGCCTCACAACCCTCTCAGTGAAAAACTCTTTCACATAACCTGAATTACTCCTCTTCTAATTTAAAACCATTCCCCCTTGTTCTGTCACTGTAAGACTGCAAAAAGTCAGTCTCCACCTTTATATAAGCTCCCTTTAAATACTGAAGTGTTGCATGTGTTCCAAATGCTGTATCATTGTTTGGGAACAGCATGCAAAATCGAACTAAAGGAAAATGTGACTATTGGCAAATTACAACAGTTAAAACAAATTAAACAGTCATTGACTGGCATTTTGCACTAATTTTTTTTCAGCTGAAAGCGGACAGAATTTACTGATGGGCTTTTCTTCAGGCTTCCCTTGGCTTGAAGGGGTGAGAATCAGCAGAAATAAGTTATGTATGGGCATCCTTTCTCCTCCAGGGTGAAAATGGCTTAGGGAGCCTGCCATTTTGTGTCATTTCACTTTTTTTTTTGTGTATGTGAAAAGGAACTATGTATGCATGGATGCAATCCATAATTCCTCCCTATTTCTGCAGTCACACTAGTGGTTTCCATGGCAACTTACATAGAGTTTGGAAAGAGGTGCACAGCCTGTCTTTAGGAAAAAGTTGAAAGGTGAGATGGTTCATCAGCATGAGTGTATCTGCAATGATAGCTGTAATCTCAGCATGACTTTTAAAAAATTACATACCTATTTTTTTTTCTTTTTTTTTTTTTTTTAATTTTTATTGCCATAGTCATCTCTGTATCCTGAAACACAGTGCATGACGTAGTCTCTGCTTTTCTTAGGCTTTTAATTCTCACCCTTTACCTCTAGTCTGCAGTGTGCGAAGACTTCTCATCCCCTTTTCCTGCAGCTCAGGCTCAGGGAAGAGTCCTGTCAGGATCAGGTCCCAGGTGTCTTGGTGCCCTGTCCTTTCCTGTTCCTGAACAAGCTCTGAGGGCTTTCAATTGGGGCACTCCAGCCACCAGCACATCTAAATGAATTGAACAAATGCTAACAAATATGCCCTAGTAATTGAGTGTCTGTCTGTACTTCATTGTAATTTTTATATTTTGTAAAAAGATTCAGCTAAAAGGGAAGAGTGGATGAACAGCAGAGGGGTGCTGTGCAGAGTGCTCCATGGTGCAAGCCTAGAGTGCAAGGTTTGCAAGGAAGCACTGTGAGTCTACACAATCAGAATGGCAGGAAAGGAAAACACACGTTCTAAAGACAGAATTTTAAAACTACCATCCCTTAAAGAAAAACAACCATCACTGCTACAAGTAATTAGATAATGTAGTCCCATGCTGCAGCCTCCAGCTTTGTTTAGGAAGAATTGAAGTCCAAAACAGTGATGACTGAGCATTTCTCAAACCTTTCATTTTTGTATATGCACGTATATATTTATGAGGGCAGCTTTTCCAATGCTATTTATTTAGAACTTAGATCTGATGTACTTTGTTTTAAATTGTAGATGGGAACTTCTATTGATCAAATACACAACTGAAGGTAGATTTTCTAACTGGAAAAACCAAACTCAATCAAAAGATAACAGAAAGTCCCCCCTGGAAGTAACGTTGAGAAATGCCAACTTTCTTTTTGTCATCAAGAAGCAGTTGCTGATCATGATGAGGTCACAGAGGACATAGTTTTCAGTGCTCTCTAAATCATAAAATGGAGAGAATTTGAGAGATTCATAATGTTAGATTTTTCCTCTTGCAGGAAAAGATATATACAATGCAATGAAAAAGCTGTGTATGTTCTTCTAAGTGGAGTGACTTTGATCATTTGACTTTTTTGCAGGACTGATCATGGAGGTTGGGCAAGAAGAAAAGTTTGAGACAGATTTGTAAGTCTAATTATTTAAGGAATGATTGAGTAAAAATCGAAATTAAATTCAGTCAATGGGTTTCCCAATAAAAAGCTTAACATGTTTTAGAATAGAAGACAATATCTCACACAATTAGCTATATTATTCATGTCCTGTAAAGGATGCCATATTTATCCATGACAAGTTAACTGAATAATATACCTACCTTTGGTGAGGTAAGAAAATATATCTACAGATTAATGATCGTATATCAGCCTGAAATCTCATCACTGGTGCTGGCTGTTCCACAAGGCAAAGCACAAAATCAGATATGCTTTCCACCATGCAGTAGAAGGAATTGTAAAATATGTGTTATTCATGGCTAAGAATATGGCTTGAATTTCATATGTCAAGATCCTCAAAAATAGAACCCTTTTTTAAAAGATCTGTTCTTAGAAATGGACACTGAATATACCTAAATGGACAGATTAATTTACACACATGCTATTGGAGAGTTTGGAAAGGATTCAGGTAGGATTCTGAAGTGAAAACTGTAAATGAAGATACAGACCCCACTTGCTTACCTGATTCTGCAAATAGAACTGTGCTTCCAGATCACCATCCCCAATAATTACTGCCATTAAACTAAAAGCTCTCTTTGGCACATTTGTTTTGCTCGCCGTCTTTGGTTGCTAGATAAAGAGCAGGCCGCTAATTTGTTTTCAAGGATATTTTTGCAATGTCTTGGTTAAAAACTCTTCCTAAACTGAGTGTTATCATTATGAAAGCAGAGCCAAATGTATGCCTGAAGTCTAGATACCTGAGAGCATTAATATGTGGAAGAGGAAGGAAAAGAAATGACAGCACGCTTCAGAATACCCCCAAATGACTTTCTTGATTTTTTCTTCTCTAGAAATTTTTCAACCACCTGCATTGCCTCTGTCAAGCCGTGATTCATACTGCACTTCTCCTGTACCAGCCCCGTTCTGGATCAGGGCTTCCTTTCTTCTGCCCAAGATACCCTGTTTTCTCCTGCCCCTGGCACAGCACAGCTGGCAAAACTCATGTATTTGTGCAGCTCTCTCCCCCCCTCTACTTTTCTGGGCTCCATCTCTCCCCACTACTTGCTATGGCTTTGGCTGCACAGTCGCTGTTCAGCAGCTTTATTTCTGGTACTGGAAAAGAACAGAGTTCTCTGTGGAATAGAGATATCCACTGCAATATTGCACGGTGGGTTGTTTCATTTATCTTCTTGGTAATTTTTCTGTAATTAATGGGGTAAAACTATCAGAGATTCCATTTTAGAAGATTTCAATTTCCGTTAGTAATGAACATTAAAGATATGGAGCAGTACTTTGAATGCGTATGCACAACTATTTCCTGTACTTAGAGTATAATTACTGTATCTTTTCTATTAGCTTTTTATTAGAGCTAAATCCAAAAACAGAAATAAGTATCATCTTTTAGATGAGTTAATCTTAAGGAAACTCATATTTTTTCTTTTCACCTTTTTAATCCTAGACATGAAAACCTATATCTTGTGGTTTAATCAGGCAGGTAGCTCAGCACCGCATAGCCAGTAGTCACTTATTTTCCCCAAGCTGGATGAGGTAGAGAATAGGAAATGTAAAAGTGCAAGAACTCATGGATGGAGATAAAGACAGTTCAACTGTTAAAGCAAAAGCTGCATGCATAAGCAAAGCAAAATGGGATTAATTCACTACTTCCCATGGGCAGACATATTCAGTACTCCCGGGAGAGTGGGGCTCATCATGCCTAATGGTGTCTTGGAAGACCAGCATCATCAAATAGAATGTCTCCCCCTTCTTCCTTCTTTACCCCAGCTTTTATTGTTGGGTATGAGGTGAAATGGTATGAGGAATCCCTTTGGTGAGCTTGTGTCATCTGTCCTGGTTCTGTCCCCTCCCAGCTCCTTGTGCACCCCAGGTCCTTGCTGGCAGGGCAGTGTGAAAAACTGCAAAGTCCCTGGTTTAGTGTAAAAACAGCTAACACATCAATTTTTTCATTTTTATTTCAATAAAAAATCTAAAACTAGCACAATACAATCCTTTATGAAGAAAATTATTCCAGCCAAAACAGAGGCTGAAGCAGCCTTTTAGCTTCCAGTAGTGACAACAAGCTGGAATCTGATGGCAGCATGAGCATCACATTTGTTTCTCCTTTTCAGGAGTCACCAGAATAAATTAAAATTGTGGAGCAACAGAAGACATAAAGTAGAAGACATTAGTCAATGAGGGCTCATAGATGGCTTTATGTGAAATTTGCTTGCTCTGAAGTTACAGAACACTGTAATAAATATAACAATTGGATTTTTGAAATACTGACAAAACTCCCACAGCAGTTGCTAGCATGTCCATTTAAAACAATGACTTTATTTTGCAGGTCTCTTCTGCATATTTGAATAATGTCTTCTTTATCACAGTGTCTTATTATGGGGCTGTTAACTGGACAGCTGACCTCATTTCTACATCTGCATGACTGTGATATGATCTGATAGGAAAAGAAAATGTTTATAATATCTGTATCATACAGAGCATTAGCTACTATTAAAATGATGATTAGTTTGAGCAAGGTGTTTGTTTTTCCCTAGCAAAAAACTGCTACCAATGCCCAGATGCCTGGATAAAATGCTGTCTCTTGAAAACCTCAATAAGAAAACAGCCTATGCTGAAGGTGGACATCCTGACACAAATGGTGAATAATCTACTTGAAATAGTCATAATGTGACCCAGAATGTCTTTCTGACAGTGCACATACCTTTTTCCCCTGTTCTGGGTTTTTGAACATTAGATGACCCTTCAGCTTTTACCTCAGAACAGTACCACCACAGACCTTTCCTCAGCTGATGCCGGTTGCCAGAATTCAGTCAGATCACTGTGATTTGAGTCAGGTTGAATTCCCTCCTGAGGAGTTTGTTGACAAGCTCAGGGATTGGACATACCTCAGTCAAAGCATGGTAGTAATCCTTTTCATTTATTTATTTCCATTTTGCCAACCCTGAGCAACAGTTCTCCTTTGAAGTAAGCTTCACTGGAAGTTCTGGTTGTGCAGTATATGCTGCAGTAGGTTTTCTGGTATGCGCTATTCATTCCCATCTCATGCATTTTTGACTGGGAATCTCCTGTTAAAATCACTTGTTAAATTGCATTCTGAGAAAAAATAAAAAATAAACAAAATCTTAGTGTTGTATCTCCTGTTCAGCATATTTTAAGGGTGTCTGATCTGTGTTGGATTTAAAAATCAATACATAGTTGAGTAGAGAAGTATGTAAGATCAAATAGCAACGTTTATTTCCTAATTAGAGAGTTCAGGTACTTTTTGTAGTAAAGCAATTAAGCTGTTTCTTATAGTACCACAGTACATCTTGAAAGACTATTTCAGCTGACATTTCTTTGGAGACCAAAACAATAATGCACATATATATGCTATGCTTGCTTTTGTTTCTGGTAGTTCATTTATATTTTATCTGGTTTATTTTGACAACAGCTGCCTGAGTAGTTTGTAATATATACTTGTTGTGAAAAGAGTAAGCCATGCAATAGCACTGTTAGACAAAACTGTGTTCCTTCAGGGAAGTCCTCGTTGGAAGTGACAAGTGATGGTGCTGCAGGGAGTTTACTAAATTAACTGTTTTTCAAAGTGTAGGTTGACATTAATTATGACCTGACTTCTGAAAAGATCTGACTTCTGTCACTACAGTCATGAGATACCTATCAAGTGGAACAAACACTCACTGTGCTTGTTCTTGCATAGCTTTTTCCTTAGAGGGATTCATCTGTCTCCACAATGCTTTGTGCTTAAGGCTTGCTGTTCAGACCCATTGCCGAGTCGTGTTTCTGTTTATGACATTATATTGTTAAACAATCAAATCCATAAGGTGTAAAGCCTTCATGTGGCTCTATCAGTTTGCATGTTGACTTATAGTAAGAAAAAGATTTACTTTCAAAAATTCATTGGCAGATATAGTTGGAAATACTCTGTCAAAATGATTTCCTAAGTGTAGATTTGTTAAGATTGAGTTTCTTTGCTTAGACAGCCCAGCTGCAGTGAGAGGATGGAAGATTTGGTACCAAATTCTGGGACATCTGGTTAGTTTGGGAAAGATCCATTGGCAGCCCAAGAAATCATTGTTTTTGTGGTAGATAAATACAGTCCTTTGTCGAGAGGACATGGGGAAAATTGTTGTAAGCACATCCCTCCTGCAAGCAGTCTGTGCTGGGTGAACTGCCACAGAGTTTGGCTTAGGCAGCCTTTGACCAGGCAACATAGCAGGACTGGAAAGCAGGACCCCAACTCCATGTCTGTTTCTATACTCCTGGTGTTATGAAACAAAACAGCATTTATTCCTCTGAAGGTACAAAGCAAATATAAAAATTAAAGCCAAGTACCCCTATTTTTGCTTCCCTCTACTTTTTGTCTACATTCATCACTCTTACTTACAAAATTATGTCTTGTTGCTCTCCATTCCCCATTCCTCTGGAGAATTGACTTTTTCTCCTGATCCTAACCTTAGTGCTGGAAAGAGCAATTATCCTTTGCCTGGCTGCAGGGAAGTAACTTCTGCCAGATAAATACTGGCAAGATTTGCACTTATGATTTCAGAGCCCTGTTTTTTTTCTTCCAAACCACGGGGATTTTCTGGAGAAAAGGAGGCTGAGAGGTGACCACAATGCTCTCTGCAGTTCCACAGGGAGTGGAAGCAGAGGAAGGTGCTGGGCTCTGTTCTTTGGAAACTGGAGGCAACATGGAAATGGCAAAATGCTGCGTCAGGGGAGGGCCAGTCTGGGCATTAGGAAGCATTTCTGTGCTGTGATTATGTCAGGCACCAAAACAGGTTTCTTAGAGAGGTTGTTGGTGCCTCAGGACTCAGAGTTCAAGAGACATTTGGACAATGCTCTCAATAATGTGCTTAACTATTGGTTAGGTCTGAAGAGATCAGGCAGCTGGACTTGATGACCTTTGTGGATCCCTTCCAACTGAACTATTCTTTTCTATTTTAAAGGATAGAACATGCTGAACAGAATTGATTCAATTTTATAGGACTGAGGTGCTCTGGGAAGGCTTCAGAAGTTGACTTTTAAAAACGCATTTTCATTAGTGATTTCTTGTCTACTTCTTTCTCAATTAAAAGTTTTTAATGAGCTGTGCAGATTCCTACTGATGACCCATGTGATTTTCTGTATCATACAAGATATTTTCATTTTATTCAAATGACTCCCTATTCTTACTCTTGAATATGAAAAGTGCACATACACAGTTCCTGGAAATTTGTGTTTTAGCAAAACAAATAGCAAAGCTCTAGAATAATCTTCCCTTAGAAAAGCTACTAACTTGTGAAACAAAAGAATAAGTCATCTTAGATGAAACAACATTTAAAATAAGAGGGAAGAAAATGAAAAGCATTCTAATTATCAAAAAGTCTATAATTTTACTTCCAGCACTTTGTAATTAGTGCACACATTTCTTGGATATCTGCAATTTATCCTGATTTTTTTGAAGCAGACTTCTAAGCATATAAAAAATTCATTTTTATTTGTAGTTTTCTACTTAGTGTGTTATAGCTACAGTTTTGCACATAATAACATGTGATGAAAGCACAAAACCCGAAAAGTAGGTTTTTTTTGTTTGTGAACAGCTGTAATTATAACATGTTAATGAAATACTTTATGGTTACATTTTGTGTTAGAAACAGAATAAAAGTGGAGTACAAGCCCCACAATTAAATTTTATAACAGTTTAATTAAGTGTCATATGAGCACAGTAGAATGTACAATTGTTGAACCCAGGCATTGCAGTAAGGTTGGTGGTAAAGTGGTTCGAAATTTTTTATAATTATTTGAATGAGTTTCATTAGTTTAGTAAATAATTGAAGTTGTCTGATGCAGCTTGGTATTATTTAGTGTTCAGCCATAATTTTTGTTTATAGATTCTTTCTTTCATCAGGAGTTTTTAAAAATAATAAAAAATGTTATAAATTTAAATCAAAGGTTACTCTCTTCAAGCAAAGCATAAACTGGGATCCCCTTTGCCTTAAATCCCCTTTACCATCAAAACAAACAGTGGCTTCCCTCTCCTGGACACCTACACTCCACTCCCAACCCTCTGGGGACTGTTGCACAGGTGCCCAACCAGATCCCCTCTATCTCAAGGGAACCTAGCTGGGCAGCCTCCCCAACCCTTTTAGCCCTGACCTCCATCAGTGTCGCGTTGCCTGCAAACTGCAAGATTTGCAGTCAGGCCAATGGCCTCACATTGCTTTGTTGAGAAACTTCATGAACCTCTGACCTTTTAGTCCTGCAGTTAATATACTGGTGCTTAACTATCATCAAGTTGATGGAATTAAGCTCACACTGTGAGAATAAATATTCCCAGTGTGCTGAGCAGGTAGCAATACAGAAACTGGAAGAGCATAGTGAGACATCTGATATTCAGCTGCAACACTCTCTGGTTTTGACATATATAGTTTGGCAATTATAGCTCAGAAGTTTTCAGAACTACAGGCTGCATTTCTGACATCCTGTTCAGCAGCTACTGGCTGTTGACTTGTCTACAATCTTTGTATGAACCTGGTTTTATTTCCAGCCGATAAAACAATTTTTTTTTTTTTTGTCAAGCAGTTTCACAACATGAAACTGTGTAGAAATAACTTGTGTACAAGCATGTACATATCACACTCCATGCTAATGGAATCTATCACTAGTGTACCAGTATCAGCAGAGATGCTGCCATCATCACTGCTCTTGTCCCTGCAAGTCAGTATGCTTAAGATAACTTCGATGTTCATTTTTTTGGTTGTGTTAGGATTAGTTTGCTGAGTAATAAAAAAACTATTATTTGAAGGAAAACCTTTCATTTTATGTGTGAATATAATAACATTCTAAAATTAAAAAGCTCTTTGACAAAATTTTGCAATTATTTAATGTTTTATTATCTGCTAGTAGTGTTTCTTCAAGAACAGTGAAGGTGAAGTTGATAACACAAATTTCTGCTACACAGAAATGCTTCTCAATTTATTAGTCAGATGTCTTTAAGGAGTTTCAGTTTCTACTTTTCTTAATTCTGATTGATACATCTGTAAGCCACACACAGTATAATGTAACTACTGTTGGAGATGAGATAGACTACTTGGAAAAACAGACTGATAGTTTGGTTGTTTCTCTTGAATACTTTTAGCTGCATTAACTGTGACTCAATTGTAGCAGTTCTTCAGAACCTGATTTGACTTAACTATGTAGTCTGACCACTGAGTAGCACTTCATTACTTATTTAGTCACAGGGGAAAGGAAATTGGCCACCTCAACTTTAACAAGGCTTGAATGAGAATCTAGTAATCAGTGCAGCAGAAATAAATAGATAGAAGACAATTGCTAGCAATGTTACAGACTATTAAAATTATTTCTGCATTGGTCATTCTGTCTTATGTTCAGGCTTGGTTTTTTTATCTTTGTTCTCATTTTTGCAAGGATTAATTTCACTGGATAATATTTCTTGATTCCTTTTTCACTTTAACAGAACTTAAGTAAGCGTTAGCAGAGTGCTTTATCACACTAGAAAGATTGTCAACAGGGCTTAAGTTTCTACCAAGCTTTTTGAGAGCTGAAGATTTTGGTAAGACTTCTAACATTTTGGTTGTTTCTACACTTCATATTACCTGTTTGAATGAATGAGTATATTAGATGAGTAAGAAAACCTTAGAAGAAGAATTTCTGTACTTTCTTTTTAATCCTGCAGCACTACTTAGAGGATTGGTTTTATTTTCTTCTTTTTTTTTTTCAATATGGTCAAGGCATCTTCAAAAGATGACAGACAGCGAGCTGCATTCTCCTTTTATGTGAAGCTTTCAGATTCAGTTTTCCAAAGTTCCCATAGTGTGCTGTTCCACCAGAAATCAAAAATGACCTATCACTTTAGCTCTTGATGATATTTGAGTAGTGTTCTTATCAAAGAGAGCAAATGTCAAACTGTAGAGCTCGTCAAATGTGAAGACAATAGGTTCTATAGACACCTGATATAAAGCACATTAAAGTTTTAGATAGCATGTTGCTGCTGAGTTACTATGCCAACCAGAAATTAGCTTTGCTATTTTCTTCAGCTGAAGATTCCTTTTGAAACACAGACTAGGTGACTGAGGCATAAAAGCCCACATGCAATATTTCAAAGGTGAATTTAATACACAGGTGAAATATAGACCTTGGAAAATGCATGTTTCTTTTAAGAGGAACAGAAGCCTAGATATTCATTACAGAATCTAAGAGGACTGTAGGAACATCTTATCCTGTAATAAATTACAAAAACAGATTATAAGGTTAGTTATTTGTTTATCCAATCCCACTGTATTACCTACAGCTCCTCAGAATTCTACCAGGTACATAAATGATTACATTCCTGCTCCTCATCAAAATGTATATTTTTTTTCTTGATGTGCACATAAAAAAAAAAAAAAGACATGAGGAAAATTTCCTGTAAATGAAATCATTTTTCTATAAAGACTTGTGAATGTTGTTGATACACTCTTTCCTCACTGATCTGCCTCATGTCTGAAACAAGAACTTGAATTTTGGAGCAGAAAGAGGTTTTAATCTAGATTTAACTACATGATCCTTAAAGTCTCTTTCAACCCAAGCAATTCTATCATTTAAGTTAAATCAGTTGTATGATTTCAGCAGACTTTGTTCAGCCATTTAAGCAACATCCATTGGAAAGTACTAACCTTCAGAAATTTTGAAGGTCTATGGATATCAGTCTTGAACCCGTGGAGGGGGACATCTTGTCACAACATTGTCTTTGAAAGTAATAAAATCTGCTTAGCTGCTGTTCTACTCTGGTTCAATAAACTGCTTTTACAGCATTCATTTCCCGTACTTGCCTAAACTGAAAAATGTCCAAGGGTAAAACTGCATTCACTAGCCTGATCTGCTGTGCTGCTGAACGTAGCCTCGGCCCCATTGCAGCTTCTGCCATTCTTCTGCAGCCACGTGGAACAGCCAGGACATCTCCCTGGGTAAGGGGAGCTGAATCTGCTTGACAGCGCAGGTACTGATGAAGGAAACAATGCTGCTCTCCTCCTACAGCCAGTTCGTGTGTATTTGTGCCACTTATTGTATAATTTATAGCAAAAATCCAAGTATTTTGCTTCCCTAAAAACGGGCTAATTTGCAACAGTTTGGGCGTCTCATGTAGCTGTTGGAATCAATTTTGTAGTTTGCAATTCTGGTTTGGGAACGTTTCACTGCTTTTCAGTGATAAATCGGCGCCACCTAGGGGCTGGGAGCTGGAAGGAGATTCAGTGTGCAAAATGCTAATTGCAGCCAGGGGGAAACAGGGACGAGGGACAGGAAAAAAGAAAATAGGGGGCAAATTTAGCTGATGAAATTAGTGGGAAGCATGAAGATACAGAAATCCTTGCCCCGAGGCAGCTTGGCCTTGCCCTGGATCAGAGACTGGGAGGGGGGAAAGGTGGTCTCTGTGACACTGCCTTTGCTTTGTGAAATAAGTTTTGCAGGAGGTGGGCTTCTGTTCACCCACGGGACGGGCTTACTAGGAATGGGAATGTGCAAGAGGAGATGGCTGCTCAGCTGCATCCAGACATTTGCAGCTCTTGGTATTCAAAAGTGCTGTATGTTCAGTGAGGATGCTTATAAAGAAACAAAAATATTGAGCAGCTTTGAGATCACACCTAGAAAATTATGAACTAAGCTCAATGATTTTTTCCCTCTGTATTTTTATCCCTTTCTTAAAGCCATTTTAATATCCTACTTCTATTATGCTTGTAAGAAAAAACTGTGGAAAGGGAATTTACATAGAAAATGCAGTGTCAGGAGTAACAACAGGAACTGGAGTCCCCGCTTAGTGCCTTTCAAATAACTTGTCTTTTCACTCCCTCTGGTGGTGTAAATGTTTTGTGAGTAGGTACAAAGTCTCTTAGTACTTGACACGATCTTAGCAGTGAGTTTCATAGTTTGATAGTTTGTTGGTATAGAAGGAAACAGGAAAAAAAACAAGTATGCAGTGGGTTTTGTTTTTCTTTTCCTTTGAAGGAAAAAGAAGTCGCTGGCTTTCTCTTGCTCAAGAGACAAACTCTAAATAATTGCCTTTGGTTGTAATTATGCTTTATCACAGAATCACATAATCACAGGGGCTGGAAGGGACCTCAAGGGATGGAGTACAACCCCCCTGCACAAACAGGTACCCCACAATAGGTTACACAGATAGGTGTCCAGCTGGGTCTTGAATATCTCCATAGAAGGAGATTCCTCAACCCCTCTGGGCAACAAATAGCAGAATTATACAGCTTTCTCTATTGACCACCATGAAACTGCTTTAAAAGAAAGTGGAAAGATTGAGAGTGTTGGGGACCTCTCTGGGCTGGTCTGCCATGAGCTGTTCTTACTATGCTTACCATTTATACAGACAGAGCCCACAGGAATCCTTTCCTGGACTCAAACACAGGAGTTGATGAAGCCTGTTGTGTGGATCTTCTATCTATCT
This sequence comes from Oreortyx pictus, assembly GCA_036925125.1. Taxonomy (NCBI): domain Eukaryota; kingdom Metazoa; phylum Chordata; class Aves; order Galliformes; family Odontophoridae; genus Oreortyx; species Oreortyx pictus. Next base: position 37,504,695 of record JAUPFR010000003.1, read on the forward strand.
ACGATATCAGCTGTAGGACAGATAAAAAAACTGTACTATAAAGAACACTGATTTACTTTAAATTTTACTTATTTTTGTAAATACATCTTTACAACAACTGCAGTGTATCAAGATGTGACACTGCTGAATTTCATTACCAGTGGTTAAGAATGGGATGAACAGGAGCATAAATCCTTCTCCTGGAAAAGAAGTACAAAGATTTATGGGGAGCAAATCTTGCTAGGATATTATCCTCTACTGCTGCTGTGGGGGTTAAAAGTTAGCTTCTATAGAGCAGCTTGCTGACAAGCAGAGCTAAGGATCTGAGTTCTGCTAAATGCTAGCTTTGATGATGTTTGAACTCTTCCAGAATGTTCTGTTTCCTATTAAAACAGGGCACGCAGTAGAAGAAAGTATGTGTCTTGCCTGCTTTAATGTTGAAACTCTGCATATCAGAGGAGGCCTTACTCATACTTCAGCGTTTCCCAGGCTGTCCAGCCTCACCTTACTCCTATACACAGCTGCCAAACTGCAGTGTCCAAAGCAGGGTGGGTGAAGGACAGGGCCCAGTGTGCACTCCTAGATGTGCTATGTGCACTTGATGAACTGAACACCCTCATCAGTGCTGGGCTGTGGCTGACTCTCAGGCATCTCTGTGTCACAGGAAAACCCCAGGCATTTGGGGAAACACTGGATTCTTTTCAGGTGGACAGTCTGCTCTGAAGAAGTTGTAAAGATGAGAAAGAATTTATGGAAGGATTGTATTTAGCACAGGTGATGCTATGTTTGCATCTTTCTGTTTTTTGATGAAAAATAGACAAGCAGTGGAAGACAGTGGAAAATACGAGAAATTTGGTAATATATGGCATTTCCCATATTTTCACATGTGGGAAAACAGGAACTGAAGACAAAGAGGCTGACTACTGGTATCAATTGACCATCTCAGAAATGCACTACATTTGTGTGTGGATCAAGATTTGCAAAAACATGCTAAAAAAACCAACTTCACTGTCAGTAACATTTCTATAGTAAACAGAAGTCCCAACTGGTGATAAGACAAATGTGCAGCAGCTCTATCAACATTTTAATGTGATGGACATCAGGAGCAATGCTATATCTGTGCCACTGCCAAAAAGAACATATGCACACACAAAAACACAAATACCCTACAAACATGATTCACCTGCATTCTTCAGTTCTCAGGGAAGGATCAGCAAGCAACAAAAGCACAGTAATCTTGAAAAATATCTTTTCATTGAATAATGTTGTTTAGTTTCAAAACTGTGCACAAAGTTTACACAAGTAATGTTGTAGACATGACAGGACAGAAGTGTGTGTACAGACTGATAGCTTGAATTAAGAGACTTTATTACTTGGTCCATGCAGTGTAATATCCCAGAAAGTGCATCAGGTAGAAGAAAATGCTGAGAAACAAAGATCTTCCTGCTCCGCAAGTGGTTGACCAAAAAGAGGCATCATTATGGGTTAGAAGCATAGCTGAAACAACAGGCAGTTGTGGGGAAAATATAATTACCTTTTTAATTAGGCAGCAAAATGAAGCCAGAGTCAGTAGTTCCTGCAGCATGATTCTGTACATTCATTCTCAACACTTTCTTGGACTTGCTCTGTCAAAGGCCAGCTTCTGTGCCTGATGGAAATCAACCACATGCCCCCCGCCGGCTTCAATGAGGTTGAATTAGACACACTTGTTCCCTAAAGTAATCCTTCCATTTCCATTACAGCTGGAATGGGTGTAGAAATCAGCTCTGGCTGCTTCAGAGAAGATTAGTGATTTGTAGGAGGAAATGATTTAATCATCAACACAGTTACATGGCATTATAATGTATCAGAGTTCATAAAATTGGTGCAATCTGAAAGTAAAATTCTTGTTTGGGGGTCTGTTTGGAAGGACATGATAAAAGAAACTTTTCACAGAGCATTAGGCTGCAGCAGTGGGAGAGATCTGCTGCAAAGGACTCTCAGGAGGCATCTGAAAATCTGAGCATGAGCCTTACGCACTTCCTGAAACCCATCCTCCTTTCTCATGTAAATGAAAATGCAATTCTTTAACTGCATTTCTCTGCCTCTCTGTACTCAGTGGATGGGGAAACATGAAAAAAAAAGTGTTACTTTCCTACATAAAAGTACAAGACAGACCATTCAGATGGGAAAATGCTAAAAGATTGCAACTATTTTCACAATATTCCATATTTTTATTCAGTTTTCCTTAGAGGGCTAGCGTAGGACGAAAGAGAAAAAAGCCTCTTCATGCAATGTGTAGATATGTGAATGCTAGAGAAATTCCACTGATCCTTTCTCCCCTTCTCCTTACTGTTAGAAGTAATCTAAGATCTACTCATTCAGCATTTGAAAGGAAGAAGTCAAAATCTTCCCCACATTGCAGTAGACACAATTTGTATAAAAAAATACATTCATTTTATAGGGCCAAAATTAAAGTATTTGCAAGAAGGTGATTGTCCAAAAATATATGGTGAATAATGAAGTAAACATCAATTCTGGAGCAAAAGAAGCCGAGAATTTTACTAAATACAGCTGCAAACTGCCCTATTTTCCACAGTAAGTGGCTCTAAACCCACATCTAGCTATTTTATTCACCAGTGACAGATTGCTCATTCTTAATGCCAGGCCAAAGTCATTCTTGCCTGTTCTCATAGTTTTGTGTTACCTTCTCTCAATTTCCTGTGAAATGAAATAACTTCAGTGTCTTGTTTATTCCCTACCCAATGCCTTGGTTTATTGTTTATCCTTTGGAGCCTAACCTTTTTCAGTACTGGCAAATTTGTGAGAGTTTTGGTAAGCAGATAAGCAGGACATGAAGGAGGCTGAGGAATCATCAAGCAAGACACTTAACAACACATCTTTATTTGGCTTTGCAGATCTCCAGTGACAGTCACGTGGCTAAAGCTCACAAGGCAACAAATTTTAAAATGGAAGAGGGATCTGCTGCAGCTGTGTGAGCTTTCACATTAGGACAGAAAGGCACATTAGAGAGAAGGGAAAAAACAAACACTAGGGAAAGAGATCGAAAGCAATGCTGAGGAAATAGGTGCTAGAAAGTTGAGAATGACACATCTGTCCCCAGTTTGTACTTTGGACAATTAGACAATCTAAAGCACTGTGGACCATCACAGGGAGGCTGGAGCAAAAGCACCCTCTGGGCTCAAAACCCTCAGGAAGAGCAGACAACAGTGAGAAGGACACACAAGAGAGAGTACAGCGTTGGGCCTATGAAGTGGTTCTGCAGTCTATCAGTTTGCGAAAACTCCTCCGGAAACTGTCATCCAGAAAGGCATACAAGAAAGGATTGAAACAGCTGTTGGCATAACTCAAGCTAGTGATGAAGTAGGAAATCCCAACAATCTGAGGAGTTTGTGGGATGTCCGTGGTGAGGGCCACCACTGTGCTAAGGTGATAGGGTGTCCAGCAGAACAGACACACAGCCAGGATGACAACCACCATCAGTGTCACTTTTTTTTTTGCTTTATCCAGGGCTTTTGCATTGCTATGAAGATGCACACGTCTCAGTCTGCACAACATGATGGTGTAGAGGATGCAGATGGTGGACACTGGGATGGCAAATCCTAAGATAAGGGTGTAGATCCGACTGCCTTTCCACCACATGCTCTCAGGATGGGGGAACACAAAGACACATTGGGAGCGCCCTTGCTCCTTGTGTATCTTAGCGAAGACAGTGAAGGGCAGGATGATGACTGTGACGAAGGACCAGATGCAGAGGCTCACAATCTTAGCAGCTCGGTAGGTGCGGTAAGACATCTTCCTGGACTTGGTGGTGGCCACTACAACAAGGTAGCGGTCAATGCTCATGATGGTGAGGAAGTAGATGCTAGAGAAAATGTTGTACTGGTCTATGGAGATGATGAGCTTGCACATGAACTCCCCAAAGGGCCATTGTAGGAGCAGGTAGTCAGCAATGTTGATGGGCAGCACCAAGGTAAAAAGCTCATCAGCAATGGCTAAATTGAGGATGAAGATGTTGGTGACTGTCTTCATCTTCGGGGCTTTGAGGATTACATAGATGACAGCAGTGTTACCTGTCAGTCCCACGGCACAGATGATGGAATAGATGATAGGCATCGTGATATAGGAGCTGGGGCTTGGTGGGGAAGTGGGAATATTCAGCTCTTCATCTCCACTCCTTACACAGTCTGTGTGCCCAGCCACACATGAGGAATTGGGCTCAGGGAGAGAGGTATTTTCCATGGTCACAGCAGAGGGACCAGATCTGCTGGTGGCGAGAATGACTTGGAAGTGGGAGAGAAAGGCAAGGAACCTGGTTATTCTCAAAACTGCTTCCTCCAAATCATTCAGCCAACAATGTCTTCCCTCCTGCTCCCATATACCTCCTACCAGAGTTGGCCTGCTGGGAGAAAGGGGACATTGCTGCTCACATAAGGTCCCACCACCCCATTGCTGCAGGGGCAATCCCTTCTGAGTGCCCTTCAACTATGCCCAAGATAATGAGTTGGGGGTGAAGAAGGCAGTACTGAGATCTGCATCACCTTAAGGTGACTCCTTGCAGGAGTTCTCCAGTCTGAAGTCCCCTTCACACCTGGGCTCATGGAGACTCTCAGGCAAAACTGCTAAGACAAGAGCTCAAATGAGTGGGTCCGGTGTCTCGAGGATGCTCAGGGCTGAGAGGTGGGAAACGGGGAGCCCAGGGCCAGATTAGCAGAGTATGGGACTGTTGCTGAAGTTTGGTTTTGGAAAGGGGGGGTTATATCTACAAGATTGCTCCAGCCTTGAAAATAATCCACCCTACCCACTCCCCCGGGGCTGAGCGCGTTGGAAGCAGAACAGCTGTCTCACCTTTCCCAGGCAGCTGTGGGCATGAGCCGGCGGCAGCCCCGGGTGCCGTTTCTTGGCCGGATCCTAAGCACAGCCGGGAATCAAACGCGTGCCCATCTCGATGTAAGGAACAACGGACAGGCAGCGGTAACCACGGAGAGCAGCGTGCAAAATTCAGGAGCCGCAGCTTTCCCAGGGAAAATAATAATAATAATAATAAAAAAAAAAACAATAAAAAGGAGTTTGGGGAGCAGTTACCTCAAGTCGCATCTCCTCCCGACGGCAGCGGATAGCAGCACGGAGAAGGTGGGAGAAATCCGGGCTCTAGGTGGCATCTGTGTGTGGTGCGGGATCTGGGAGCGCCGCATCGCCCCGCCCGGTCCTGGGGTGCCCGCGGCTGCACTCCCTCGGGCGGGGCCGCGCCCGTCACCCCGATCCCACCGGGTGCGGAGTGAAGCGGGATGCACCGACGGCAGCTCTTATACCTTCGCACTTTCCCTCTGTCATGCTGAGATAATGGCAGACTTGCATGGATCCCCCCCGCGGGAGGCAATCTCTTTTAGAGGGTAATTCAGAGCTCTTGATTGCCTTGTTTTCCCAGAAAGAGCACGGACTATTTGTCTATCTGGCTTCAGCTTTATCCGTTTTGCTACTTACAGGAGATTGAATTCTGTGGGCTAGTGGTACATCTGATAAAATTTTGCATCTCTCGCACCAGAAGCAAAACCAGTGTCTTTTGTGGTGCGACTAGCAGTACTGGCTACATACGTGAAGCTAATACTGTAGTTCATGTTCTCTTTTGCCAAACAGTTTGGCAAAATTCTTCAGCATCTCTGAGTTAACACCACAGAGTGAGAGAGAAACACAGCTCTGACTGTCCTGTGCCCTGATACACAGCTACCAAGATCCCCAGGATTTCACAAATATGAAAATTCAAGCAAATCAATTAATCAGTAAGTGGATTAAAATATATATATAACCATAGAAAATTATCTATCTTTTACTATATACCACTACTACAAAACAAATGATATGTTGCAGTACAGAGTACACTGTACGCTCCGTGATTCCTGCCTTCCTTAACGGAAGCAGAAAGCTGTTCACACACTTATGAGCTCCCATGAGAGTGACACCAAATCTAGGTTGTGTGTCTGCCATGATGTTTTGATCCCTTTTCTGCATACTTTGAATCCAAGAAAAGAAAGCAGCACCTTTACACCTTTCTGTTAACGGATGATAGGAAATTGAGGTATCAAATATGGGAGGTATCTTCCTGCACATGAGGTATAGATAATACACAGTGAAGTGTAGGTTGGGCGCTGACTCGCTAGGAAGTTTTTCAGAAAACAATGTAAAGCAGATCAAAAGAAGCAATTATTCCTATTTCTTGGGCAATTCTGATACTGTGCTGTGTCCTGTTTAGGCTCCCGATACAAACAAGCAAGACATAAATCCAGTGGAGTGTCACTGAAATGATTTGGAGGCACACTACAGGAGAGAAGATATTGAGGGAACTGGATTTGCTCTGCCTGGTGAAGAGAAGTGTGAGTGGGGGAATCTAATTGCTATCTCCAGACATGTGAATCTGGGTTATGGAGAAAACAGTAAAAATATGTTAAAGCTGAAAAACAGTAGTTCAGGCAGTTGCAAATTACATCAAGTTAAGTTCTGACTAGATATAAAGAACAAAATTCTTCACTGTGAGAATGATTGACTTTCTGAATGCTTCTAATTATCTGGAAGTGCTCAGAACTTGATTGGACGTGGCCCTGAACAACCTGATCTAGTTTTAAAGCTGACATAAGTTTGAACAGGGAATGGAGTTGGATGATCTTCTGAAGTCCACCTAAAATAAATAATTATGTGATTCTGTGGTTATACCATATACAAATAATATTTTAAGCCTTGGAAATCAGACACTACCTAACAAATCACACTGTAATTAAAAAAAAAAAAAAATAAAGTGTCAACTGGAAATGATAATAAACTGTATCACAACTCTGTAGAAATTTCCTTTGAGAGAGCACAGAACGCCTAGTGAATAATTCATGTCTAAACAAACCACTTTGCTCAGAAGCAAAGTTTACTACAGAGTTACATTCATAAAATGATCACTGTGAATGAGCTTAAGGTTGCAATGCTGTGTTTCTGAGATCTACACTTTGATAGAATTCTTAGGGTGGTTTATATAGTGAGACTATAGAAACAAACAATCAGTTGTTTTGTAACTGATCCCATTTTGTTGAAGTAGCTACAAGGGTTAGGTATGTGGGAAGTTCCCTTTAAGTTTTAGGTAAAGGAAAGCCTTATAATTGTTTATATTCTAACATTCTTTATCTGACCTTATGAAGCACAGAGGCTGAACAAGCAGTGTATCAAAAAACCTATTTAGTGTCCTAGAAAATATATTGCACATTCATTTCTATCCCACATACAAAATCTTTCAAGGTTATTTCTGTATTTACTAGCATTTTTTATTACGTATATAGTAATATTTAATATTATTTATTAATATATTAAAAATTCATTTAGATTCATTTAGAATCACCTTCCCTCTTTAGGAGTTCATCATCAATATGCAAGTTGTATTAATATAAATCAGCAAGATAAGGCTAGGGGTACTAAGTATTTATATTCCTGCTTACTCTACAGGCTTACTACATGTAAAAATTAACTACACTGTAAAAATCTACTCTGTTCATACATTGGTCCCATACAAGTCTTTCCAGGTTTATTTTTATTGGGAAATAACTGTGTAGACCAAATACAACATAAAGAGAAATTATTATTCATAGAACAATTAGAGCGTATACTTTTAGCATAGAATAAAACTAAACAGTCTAAAAGATCACAATAGATGAGGGCTGATCTGAAAGTAATGCCTCCTTCTCTAAGATATTGGCCTATGACATCAGAGGCAGATGGTGGTGGTATGGCAGTAGAGGTTAAGCCTTCCTACCAATATTCCCTTACATTTTGCTGCCGTGTTTCAGATAGCAGCAAAGAAGCAGTCTGACAAAATGACATCTGATACAAAACTGAGACTTTGAATTCCTCCACACAGAAAAAATGGTACCCACTGACATTCATCAACTCTGTCTGAATGTTTATGGAGACCAAATAGTGGATGCAAGCACAGTGGTGAGGTAGAAGGTGGTTGGTTTTTTTTGGCAGTGGTGACTGTGGTGTGAAAGACAAGCCATGTTCCAGAGGGCTATGAAGATTTTGGCGTGCTGCACGCAGGTTTTTGTTCATTGCTGATGGAAGTGCGTAGCTAATGGTGGTGACTATGTTGAAAAATAGCATTGTATAGCTGAGAATTTGCTCTATCAAATGTGCTTGTAGTGGAAATGCTAAGTCACAGCTTGAACCAGTGATTGAACACCTCATGGGAAGGCAGGACCAACCCATGGGAGCTCAGGTGTATGCAATGCACCTGAGTGATCGGAAGGGGTAGAAGCCAGGAGCCACCCCTTTCTAGACCTCATTAAAGGGTTGTCAGTGGAGATGAGGGTTTTTTGCTGGAGATTCCTGAATACTTGAGGCCATAGGAAGGCAAGCAGCTTCTTTCATTTATTTTTGTGCTCATAGTTACTGCATTTGAGTAAATCCTTACTTATTGCAGCCTGGTACCTTGCTGCTCTGCTGGCATTGCTGCACTTTCCATCACATTACTGTACTATTGCACTCTTTGTGTCTGTTGTATTTTCCATGGAAATAAATAGGAGGCATTACCTTTGGAGAGATGTATTTATTTCTATGAAAAATTAATTCATAAATCACTTTTCTTTTTTCGCTTGATTTTTTTGTAGAATCTTAGTGCACATAGTTGTACTATCTCTGTTTGTTTTCCAGTTCAAAACTAGCTGATTTGAGACAGAAACAAAGGTCATGGATATTTGGGTAAATGAATGGTCTCATGTGTGAAGGAAATTGGTGTAATTTGTGGGAACATTACTGTTTGAATTTGACTGTTATTTCCACAGCCGAAAAGTTGTAGAGTTGTTTTTTGAATGCTACACTAACAAGCAGAGCTGCTGTCAGGCATCTGTAGAATCATAGCATTTTTATGGCTGGAGAAGATCACTAAGGTCTTCTACATCATCCCATCACTACCATGCCCATTAAACCATACTTGTGTACATTGCTGACTAAAGCTGTTTGCTATCTGCTCGTAATGCACTTATTCTCATTTCAACCTGTCATTTTTCATGTTTTCCTTTATTAAGTGCTTTGATTTGATGTCCACTGATGACCTAAAAACTTTTCTTTGTAATACAGGTGAGAGTGTAATACAATATAGTGGTTCTTTTTTCCTTTTTTGTTTCTGCTTTTTAAGTCAAAGTTCTAAGTATTTTTGTTGTTGTTATCTTTTTGGAGGAAGCAGGTTGCGTTACCACGAAGGTAGTGAAAGAGGAGTTAATTGTAACAATCAGTACTGGAGAGTTGACTGTAAAGACAGGCCCATGAGGTTAAAATGGTTCAGGTTACCTGTGAATCCTGTTAAAGGCTCATAGTTGAGGGAATGTTGTGTAAAGTTAATGGTATGAGCTAGCTTTTTCTGCAGCATTGTTGATTGATATTTGGGATGGCAAATACTCTTATATTATTCTGTGCTCTGTTATGTGGTTAAAGATAAACTCAAAGAGAGGTTGAAATAAGAAAATGAGAAAAATAAGAAATAATCCAGAGACTTTAATTTAATTTGAATCTTTATTGTTCACTCTTATAAACTTAAAAACTCCATACTCTTGTTCTTATGTGGATATGTCCAGGCCACTGCATGTGTCTCAATGGCTCAGCAGGTGCACTGAGCATCTTCCTCTCAACTGAAAGTGAAGATAAATGAGCAATGTTAGGAATAACCCAATAAGCCCTGTAAGTTACGACTTTCAGGATTTGTAAGTTTAGTCTAATAATCAGAGCAGATCCTCAGGAAGACATTTAAATCTGTAGACCAAATCTAGCTCTTGGTCAATGAAGCATGACCTCATTATGCCTGCTGACAGCTGTAGTGCCAGGCAGTCGTTAGGCGTGTAAATGTCATACATTCATGCTCTGAGAAAACATAAATCTGTAATCATTATCTGTGCATACAGAATATCTCTAGCTTTGCTTTCTTATGAATACTTTAAGTAGTTCATGCTGTCCAAGTTGAGGGCTAAATAAAAGATCAGGGGTCTTTTTCTTTGAGCACAATTACTTCTTTGTGAAACTGTGGTGTCATTATATGCTGACCTAGACAAGTAGCAGACAAATAAATAATTTCATGAATTACCACTAAGGGAACTATAGTTTCTTCATAAAGTGCCTGCAAATCTTGTATCATTCCGTTCAATTAGTTCATGTCTGAGTTTCAGAATGTGTCCCTTCCTCCTGCTGTCCAAAGTCATGAGGGAGAGATCCCTACCACTGGTAACTAAGTCAGTCTTGAAGAAATTTAGTGATCTGAAGTGGGAAGTAAAAAGTCACATAAGCCATTCCTGCAAAGAGAAGTTATGAGTCAGTGCAGAAGATAGCTTAGCAGTGAAGCTAGGGTGCAGCTTCTGAAATGATAAAGCATATTCATTTTCTACCTTTGAGACTTACTATGAAGTATATTTTATAGTATTAGCAATTCAGGAAAGGGGAAGAATACAAAAATGTTCAAGTGAGAATATATTGTCTGACTCCTGTCTTCATGGAGGGAAGACAGTGGATTAATAGATCTGTTATTTGCAGAGGAGTAAACTTGCCTGAATGGTTAGTGAAATGAAGATCAGCCTATCATTTAAAAAAGCATTCAGTGATGGCAAATTCTCAGCTTCCTCAGATAACTTGCTCAATGCAATCTATTCTCAGAGCTTTTTTTTTTTTGGTATGATTTTAAATACATTGGTTATTTTCCTGCCCCAAAGTGGATGCTGAAAACATCATTTTCTACTGTGATGAGCTCTTCCATGTTCAAATACTATAGTACTGTTTCCAGAGACTTTGAAACCTAAGTTGCACGTCAGTAAGTGAGGCCTGTGTCAAACTTTCAGGTCATTGTTGTCTAGTTCAGGATTGGCACGGCTTTTACACACTCAAGATTTTGAAAAGTGAAGAGTAGAATCAACTAGGGAAATGTGGGAAGAGAGCTGGGAAACTTGTGACATGGATGGTTTCTTTTCCATTACATTAACCAAAAAGAAATCAACACATGTCCATCAGGTCTTCCTGGAGAGCTGTTGAATTGAAACATGGGTAATAAAAGAGAAGCAAAAGTAGTAGTAGCTGAGTAAAAAGGGAGAAATAATCCATAGGTAATGTTTGTGTGCATAGTTCTCTTTCACTCTTGTTTCGTTTGGCATTCTAAAATTCATTGAACTTCAAGGTTGTGTTTTTTTTTCCTCACCTTTTTTGGTCTGAATGTTCTGTGCATGTGTGAATGAGAATGTTCTGCTTAATCAGCCTGGCAAACCCTCTTAGCAATGGTTTTAAATTCACTGACTTTGATAGATTCTCAGTAACCTAACGGCTTAAACTAAACAGTGTACTACTTGTTCTATTAAAAATTAATTCCATAAATCTCTCAAAGGTTTGTTGTTTTAACATGAGAATTTGAAATGTGTTTAAGTAGCATGTTAGGGAAAGATAATCCACTTGCAGGACCAAGAGTAAGCTATGAAACTACAGTAAGTATAATTAGAAATTCATCAGTTGAAATATGATAAGAACTTCTGAAAGACTTGAGTGTTTTTCTCACTACCAAAACTCAAAGACAGTTGCCTATATTTTCTTACTTTCCTTATTATCCTTAAGCAGAATTACTTTTGTCCAAGGTCAAATTTTAATTAAAAAAAACAACAGAAATACAATAGAAATACAGTAGGACTATGTCACTTAAAATTTTCTGAATGAACTATAGGGTTTGATTTGTGCAAAGTAGTGCACCAGGGCTCACTGAAGAAAACTAAGAATATCTTGAATCAGTCAGGGAACAGTCTGGTTTATCACTAGTTCTGTCTGGACTTGCTTTACTTGTGGAATTTGAGAATGACTTTTGGTTCCTTGATGCTTAGCTGACTAGAGCATCAGAATTTATTCCTTAACTTTAGGAAGCACGATTATGACTGCATGAGTATGGGGTTTTACTCTGTTGTATAACATCTACACTGAAGCTCTGAAACTTGCAGAATGCAGAAAGAAGAAAGGGGGGGAAGGGAGGCAAATTTCAGCCCAAACTAGGTTTCAACTTTTTTTTTTTTTTAGTACTATTAACTTTTATATTTTTTCTTACTTCCCCTTGCTGACTGAATGCTCATCCATATCCATCTGCGTAATAAACCAGAAAAGATGCATGCACTGTGAAATTCACCTTGTTCTGTGAATAATTCTTCAAGAGAAAAGGACTTGATGGCATCAGATGTGACATGAAATAACATCTAATGCTACAGTTCTATGAGAAATCTTAATTTGTTTCTCCCTGGACCGTGGGAGAACAGTCATTCTCCCTTCCCCAGTGAAAAAATCCCAAACACATACATAATATGGACACTTTATCCTCCTTGCCATGCATAAGCCTCATAAAACTGCAGAATTTAGAGTTGAAAAGACATTTAGAGATAATCTATTTTTAAAAAAATGAAAAACAAAAAAACAATGCCTGCTTCAAAATTAGATCAGATTGATCAGCACCTTGCCCTGAGTTTTGAATATTTCAGGGATGAAGATTCCACAGCCTTGCTGGGCCACCTGTTCCAGCACTGTCACCTTCACTGTGAATAACTTCCCTTAGTATCTCATTGAGATATTTTGTTACTTGTTCTATTTTGCATCTCAATCTTTTGTCATGTACCTCTCAGAAGATTCTCACTCTGGGGTAAGTAAAGGCAGCAATTATATTCTGAAACTTGTGTTAGGAGTTAATAAGCATGTGGATTTGATCACTGTCTACACCTTGTGCTACAGATTAGAAAAAGAATGAGTTACTGTAGACAGTTTATCCAGGAGGCACACAGCAGTGTGGCTGATCATAAAGCAAAGCTGAACATTGACATACTGACACTTTTCTGGTCTTATTTTCTCCTGATTCAAGATGGCACAGTAGAACCACCTACAATCAGTTCAGTTGTCATGCCCAGTAACCTCTGATTGCAATTCATCATGGAATGGTTTAGGTTGGAAGGGATCTTTAAAATCATTTAGTTCCAACTTCCCTGCTGCCGGCAGGGACTTTTCCCTTTAGATCAGGTTGCTCAAAGTCAACCTGCTACAAGTGGTGTCCCCCAGGGGTCAGTACTGGGGTCCATCTTGTTTAATATCTTTATTGATAACCTGGATGAGGGGATTGAGTGTACCCTCATTAAGTTGGCAGATGACAACAAGCTGAGAGGTGGTGTCAATCTGCCTGAAGGTAGGGAGGTCCTCCAGGCTGATCTAGATAAGCTGGATTACTGGATGAAATGAATGGGATGAGGTTCAAGGCCAAGTGCTGGGTCCTGCGCTTTGGCCATGAATAACCCCATCCAACACTATAGGCTTGGGGATGAGTGGCTGGATGACTGTGAAGAGGAAAGGGTCCTGGGGGTGTTGGTTGATGCTTGACTGAATGTGAGCTGACAGTGTGCCCAGGTGGCCAAGAGGGCCAATGGCATCCTGGCCTCCATTAGAAATAATGTGGCCAGCAGGAGCAGGGAGGTGATCGTCCCCCTGTACTCAGCGCTGGTGAGGCCGCACCTCGAGTACTGTGTTCAGTTATGGGCCCCTCAGTACAAGAAAGATGTTGAGGCCCTGGAACATGTCCAGGGAAGGGCAATGAAACTGGTGAGGGTTCTGGAGCACAAGTCTTATGAGTGTCTGAGGGAGCTGGGATTGTTTAGTATTGGAGAAGAGGAGGCTCAGGGGAGACCTCATTGCACTGTACAACTTCCTCAAGGGAGGCTGTGATGAGGAAGGGTTTGGCCTCTTCTCCCAGGCAATAAACAGGACCTGAGGAAATGGCACAAGTTGTACCTTAGGAGGTTTAGATTGTACATAAGGAAAAGCTTTTTCTCTCAGAGAGTGGTCAGGCACTAGAATGGCCTCCCCCAGGAGGTGGTGGAGTTGCAGTCCCTAGCAGTGTTCAAGAGGCGTCTGGATGAGGAGCTACATGATATATATGAAAGTGTTAATGCTCCAATTACATGGATAATTGATAGTTCTGTGTGTATTTGTCTCAGAAGAGAACTACGTACCCCAAAGGACCATTCACTGTTCTGTTTCCATTTTCTGTTCAGTGTGAAAGATATAACTGCTTGGCGGCATTGATTTGAGGAGGAAAGCTAATTTGCTAAATAAGATACTGGAACGCAAAATAGCACAATATAATTGGAGTTGAAGCTAATAAATAAAATGAGGAAGAGAGTGTCCAAAAAAGATAGAAGGCCTTATGCTAAACACTAAAGGTGAGATGGCTAGCGAGCACCCGCTGCTGGGTTGATCCGAAAGGAAAGAGCCTGTGTCTTGTGGGACATAAACAGTCTTTATCTTTCCCTCTGAGCGGAAAATGGAAAAATACAAAGCAACACGAAGTCCTTCTTCTCTTCTGAGACAGGTTATTGATGATCAGATAACAGAAGTTATTGATGATCCATGGAGCTGGAGCGTTAATTCTTTAACTCCCACTGCACTACATGATGTTATGATGTTGAATGCCAATAACAAAAATAAAACCATGACACCTGTAGGCCCCCTTCAGGTACTGGAAGACTGCTATAAGATCTCCTTGGAGCTGTCTTCACCAGGATGAACAGCCCCAGCCCCCTCAGCCTGTCCTTGTAGGGAAGGTGCTCCAGCTCTCTGATCATCTTTGTGGCCCTCCTCTGGACCTGTTCCAACAACTCCATGCCCATCTTGTGTTAAAACTGGTTGCAGTACTTGAGGTACGGTCTCGCAAGAGCAGAGTTGAAGGGCAAGAATCTCCTCCCTCAGCCTGCTGGTCACACTTCTGACGTGACTCAGGATGTGGTTGGTCTTCTGGGCTGCAAGTACACATTGCCTGCTCATGGTGAACCTTTCATCAATCTACACCCCCAGGTCCTTCTCCTCAGGGCTGCTCTCAAGCCATTCTCCAACCATCCTCTATCTGTGCTTGAGATTGCGCTGACCCAGATACAGGAAAATTGTTCCTATTCTGTTTCATAGTAACAAAAAGCCGTTCTTCAGTGTAGTCATTTCATTTTATTTCAGGATGCGTGTACAACCCTTCACTTACCAGCAGTCTTGTGCAAGATTCAAAAAAATAGGTCACATTCTAGCTTAGCCATGTGAGATACAACAGCCAAGTTATATTCTTGGCATTTACTGTTTTCAGGGTGAAAGCTCCCTGGGTACATTTTCTGAACTTTAGAGAAAAAATACTGGTGAGCTCTTTGAGGCTTCTGTCCTCTGTCTACCACGTAGCAACCTTCCTTTTTGATGACAGGAACAGTCACATTCTTTTGCTTTTTCCTTCTGTCAAACTTGTTGTCACATACAAGCTCACTCTATTAAACTCTTATTTGCTGCTGGTTTGGCTAGCTCACTATTAAAACTGCCAACTATTTAATTATAGGACTGAATGTAATCTTTTAAACTACATAATTATCCTAGATAAATTTTGTTACTGAGATGTAGTAATAATATGGTGATATTAGGCTGAGAAAGCTATAAACTTGATAAAAAGAAGCATTAGCACTTACTAAAGTGTAATCCATTAGTTGATAACATACCATACTTTTCATGATTTTCTGTAAATTTATGCATCAGGCTGTTTATGTTGACTCATCTTTCACAGATGGTGTCTTCAGTTTAAGTTTTCACATATATCTTGCTTTTTATTTTTGCCTTTATTCCAAGGATTCAGTTAATGCAGATGAGTGTGATATGGTATGTTTGAATGAATCCAACGCTTCTGCTGTAGAGGTTACCTTAAGAAACTTTGGGGTCAGTCATAGAGGAGCTGCAAGACGTTTGTCCAGAGCAGCTGCTGAGCAATGGGTATTGTGGATTGCAGCAGCACCCACAGTTGTGGGGCATTCTTTTCTACTTTGCATTTCTACTTTGTCATTCTTTCCTACTACATGCCCTCACCCTGACAAAAGTGGACTTTGTCTCTGCCTAAGTGATAGGATGCACAACTCTAACAGTCAGGTAGGTCAACCTTAATAATGGGGGACACAAGAAGTTAATTGTAATGTTATAACTCTTCTGGAAATCTGGTGACCTCCCTCTCTACTGTGCACTTATTTGTTCTGAGACCTCAGAGTGTCTCAGTAGGCACGTGCTTAATTGTTCCTAGGTATGAATTAAAGTATTTTAGTGAAAGTGAACTCTCTTCCATGTGATTTGGAATTTGAGAGTGAGGGGTCTAATAATGTTTTTCCTTTAGAGCCTTCTTTCTTTTTTCTTTCATACTGAACAGTAATAAAAATGATTAAAACAGTAGTCATGGTGATGAGATAATGTAATAAGCCTGTGAATAAGCAGCTACGTGGTCACTGTCAAATATAGTTTTCCACTCAGACAGACTATAAAGAGCTGCTTATTGTCACATGACTCATAACTATTAAAACCACTAAGCCAAGGTTATTTTTTAGCATATTTATAAGTGATATTTCTTAATGTGTCAAGGTTTATTCACAAATGCAATTTACTCACTGGCCATTTAACACATATACCCAGCTTTTACTCGCATACTCTTATGCTTTATATCTGCCTGATGACAGAAACAATCTATTACATAATTTACTATGATTTAGATGGGTGGAAGTGAAGAAGGCTGCCTGTTCTTGCTTGGTAACATGACTTAAAGAGCTGATCTCAAAATGCATCACCATTCTCTTCACTCTGACACTTCATTGAAAAAATCTAAAGATCTGAGACTCAAAATGCCAATGTAAAAATCCTATTGACTGAAAATTAATACTGATTTTCAGCAGCTTGAATATTTTTTCAATCAAATAAATACAGTGCAATTTTTAGAATTAAATGTTTTAACCAGTACAGTCAAAGAGATTTATTTCCTCTAACCTTTTGGAAAGGAGAGAGAACTTGGTGGCCACTATTTAGGTGCATCGAACTGTTACATAGTGCTGCGCCACATCAGCCTTTATAGTATAGACATGCTGTCTTTAGATGTGTCTGCTCACCCTGATGCCTGAAATATATGGGACCATGCACCTTCAGTTATGAAAGTGTGCTAACACTTCTCAGGGGGACTATGCTGAAGAAAACCAGGGCTCAACATCTGCCATGTTTTGAAGTCTGTGCCTCATCAGATAAAGACAAGATAAATGCATATTTGCAAAACAAGATTATTAAAAGCAAAGCAATACACAAATTCTTGAGGAAGCTTGGATAATTTTCCTCCTCATTTTTAACTTAAAAATACGTTCCTTCTTTTTCTTTTCTAGCAATTTTACTACTCTTTTTTTTCCCCTGCATACCAAATAGTAAATGTAAAACCAACACCTTTTTTTTTTTTTTTTTGCCTCCCAAGCTTAAAGTGTACAGCCTTTATAAGGCATCATTCTGTATTTTTTCTACCTTGCCAGGCAAAGAAAGTGAAAATAAAACAGATAGCGACAGTAGTATCTGTCTTTAAAATACAAGTGTACAAAAATGAATAAATCTACCCTGCCAATATTGCTGGGAGCAAGATGATGCGATTAACTGCTCAGAGAAGTCTCTGAGGTAGCACAATTGGTACACATTTTGCAGAACACACAGCTGTGTTTCTGAGAGCTTTATTGTGCAACTGTGTTCCTCCTTTTCTGGCAATATTTTAGCACAGATTCTGCAGCCTCTGATCTTATATTTATTCACTGGGAGAACTGTTCACTTATCTGTTGGGGTCTTAATTAGGCAATGGATAAATTAGTAATTATAGACGGAACAACCAAGAAACTCCTTTGCTTAATTTTAGGTATTGCTGAACATTTTTGTTTGTTTTTACATTCACAGCACTGCCTGTTACGGAGAGAACTATTTAGGCTGTTCTTCCCCATGAATTTTGGGAAGCGCTTTAGTTTTTATCACCAGTGTAGAGACTGAATTTCCATACCTCATTTATTGTCTGTTTTCTATGTGATATGTCTCTGAATGCACTAAACTACATTTAGTGAAAGAGACTCTGGGAACACTAAGGGAAAGAGTATGTGGTGAGGTTCCCTTTAAGTGGGAGCCCCAACACCTGTTTTTCTGCTGTTACCCCTCCAAAAACTATTTTGCTTTCAGACGTGGTCCCCAGTGTTTGAAACAAAGGAGGCAAAGTAGAGGCTTTGAGTTCTTGATGAAGTTTCTGCAGGCAGAAAGATGCTCCATCTACAGCTGAGTGCAACTACAGCCTCCTGTGCTCAGTGCCCTGTAGGTGGTTCAGAGGCTTTCTTGTGAGGGATATTTATTACAACTGAATTGATGCAAATATCTCTGGATGGCCACTTTCTAGCCACAGAGCCTCAGCTGTTGCAAAAGGATCAATATCCGAAGAGTTTTACTGGTTTTCACAAATCTGTAACCTCAGTCAGTCAGTAAGCCTAACCAAAATATATCTGTAGGAAAACACCTTGTTTAAATGCAAGTCTGATGTGGAGAAAAATACTCTTTTGATAATGTACAGAAATTTTGAATTTAATGAACTTCTAGACTTTTTCAAGTTCTTTTCTTTTTTTTCCTTGGAGCTGTGTGCAGTCAGGTGCTCTCTGTTGTGTAACCCTCCACAACTTAAAGTAGAATTTTCTACCTGTGCTCCAGGTATGTCTATAAATGCTTGTTATTTTTTGCACTTGTCTGCTTCCCTCATGAGGTAGCAAATGTCCTTGTTTGTCTGTGGACAAAGCTGAAGTCTCAGGGAAAAGCAGAAGTAAAGGCAGTAACTGGAGGAAGAAAGATTCATAATGAAAACTAAAGCAAGATCTGTGTCATGCCCTAGGGTGCTAAAATTGCAATGGTGCAGCATGACCCCAGCATGTGCTGTCCTCAGACTGGAGGTCAAAATACTGCATGGCTAAGCATTGTAATATCTGGAGAATTTCTACTTAAATAAACATTTTGTGACTGGGACTGAAGATGAAAGAAATCTTCTTGCTGCAGAAAACTTTATTGATGTGAAACTCGGGAAGTTGGGCAGAACAGCGAATATCACTTAAAGCATGCTTATAATGAAGCCACTTTGAATGTCATTTTCTTTTTTCTTTACTTGATGTAGCCAAGTTATCAGTCAGGGAGAGATTGCTGAGCTCTTCATGACTTTTCCTTGCCTCTCTTTTCCTGTTGCTTCTTCCTTGATGAAATGTTGAAATGAAATACATCCAAGTTTTTTTCAGTCTGTGAACCACCAACAACTGGTGTTTGGTGAAGAAAATTTTTTGTTCCCCTTCCAGAGGCAAAACCAGTCATCTGTTCTGGGGCCTGGCCAGCTCTAGCCTTGGGGCTGCTGCTTGGCCTTCATCTCCCATAACCACAGTGTGTTTATCATTGTGTTCAGGCTGCTAAAAGCATTGCTGGAATGAGGAGCACTGTGAGCAAGCATATGCTGTTCAAATCAGGAGGCATGAAGAATTTACTTACGCACTTCTAAGTCAAGACACTGGCTGCTTATGAACAGAATCTCCAGCCTATGTGTTTTTTTCCTCTCCTTTTATTGGGAAACCCAAGCTCAGAGATGCTGAAGACAATTCAGGGATTTATTCTTTGGAAAAATCAATGTATATGTGAAAAGGAATGGAGAAAATTAGGAGCAAACAGGACTGTGAAGACAAGTTGTCACTCAGTCTGATTTTTGTCAGTGGACTTTTGTAAAGGACATCTACTAAAAGGTCTTTAAAGAGTGAAAAAACATAAACATAAGCTATAAGGTCCGCAGAAGTGGGAGCATACATAAGGAGGAAAATCATTTTGCCTTTATATATGTATGAATTTATTAATATAAATGTGTACATTTATATATTTCCTCTGTTGATCTCTGTCTAGATGCTGACTAATGGAAGATTTCTGTACATGAGCTGAAATACAAAAGGTGACTGGCACTTGACATGGCAAATGAAGTATTTCTTCTTAATCTTTGTGCTGACTTTGAGTTCTGGGCAACACCAGTAACAAGCACAATACTGAATGTTTCATGACTCACTTCTGCATAAGCTGTTTCCGGGAGCATTTCTGAAGTTATGGGATGCTATTAACCATTTTCTAAATTGAAATGCTCTTCCTAATGAAAACTTTGTATTGCTTCTTGACTCCAGTTTCTTCTCTTGTTTCTGGCTACTGAATTCTGGCCAAGTAGATATAAGCTTGATTGGTGTAGTAAATATATCAATGGCCTCAGGCCAGTCTGTAGCTAGATTTGGGTTCATTTTCACTATTTTTGACCAATTGTGGCCTATGCTAAAGATAAAAACTGACTGTTCCTCTACAGTTTAACATATCATATAATGGCTCCAGATGGAAGATCTAGTTTCAACTCCCCTGCTGTGAGCAGGGTTGCCACCCACTAGACTTCCCATATGTTAAAGAACTCTTGCATTCCCAGGTGCTGAAAGCTAGACAAAAATAGGGTTTTCTGTATGTCACTGTCTTTAGGTAGACTGTAATCTATATTGCATACATGATTTTAGCGTGCATTTGTTCCTACCATGTGTGCACACAGAGTAGTATATGTGCTTGACTAATATGGCTAAACTGCCAGCTGAACTAACCCAGCCTAGCAGTACTTCTGGCTTCAGAGTTCTATGACAGAACTTATCTACTTTTTCTTGTTTCCTCTTTTGTTGCTTATTTGAAGACAATAAATTTAATAAAGACTACCTACTCAATTTGGCTGTAAAACATTTAAATAAATGAAAATGGACAACCTTTGAGACAGAGGAGAGAGGTTTGCTATAATTATGAAAGCAGAAATAATATTAAGTAGCCAGCATAGTAGATTTGAAGTATTGCTCCTTTCTCAGAGGGCTTGTCTCAGTGTCCCAGGAGATAAATCAGTTGATTTGTCACCACAACATCAAGATTCTGATAAACCTGTGTGTTGCTCTTTCTACTGAGACCACTTTTTACAGTTTGAGGGAAGAAACTGTTCAAGCACTTTCTGCTCTAATCATGGCAGCAGTAACACAGAGGGAGCTTTCCAAAACAGCTTTTGGAAAAAGCTCTTTTTTTTTTTTCCTTGAGGAACTTGTAACATCTTTGACTCAGTTTTGATAGCACCAGGCAGCGAGAAATTCTGGAATGAATAGCTCACTTCTAACAAGCATAGAATGAATTTAAATCTGTTCTCAGGACCTGTGATAGTGCCAGGCAGTATAAAGATGGAAAAAAGCCAAGGCTTATAAAAATGGTTGCATAATTAACTTCTGATTTGCAGGAGAACTAAACATCAAGCCTTCTCTGCCTTACTGCGAATGTTGTGGTGTACTATTACTCTTTTTATTTTTCTTTTAATTTTCTTTTGTTTCTTCTTTTCTTCATATATTCTGGTATCTTTCACTTACAGCCTTTGCCTGCTTGCTCTTAACGCTTGGTTTATTGGACTGTTCCTCTTCAGCATCTCATCCCGCAGAAAGGAAAAAAGGACTACGCTTCAGATTCTGACAAGGAAAAGTAATCACAGTATGTTTTCCTGTTTTTATCTGTGCTTTGCCTGTTTCACCCACAAATTTCTTGTGGCTCAAGAAAATTTTACCCTGATGTTAGAACTACATCCTGTATAGAAAATTTTATTCCTGGTAAGGACCTGGACAACAGGAGCAATATTGTAGAGGAAAATGAAGCTTATGAAAAGATCTTGGCTCCTGCATCAGGCACACTTTCCACCAGTTAGAACTTCAGACTGGAGCATTTTAGTCCCTTAGTCCCTGTCCCCAGGTACAAAATGATCCAAAAGAAAGTGAGGATATATAACCAGGTTTGTTATTCCTACTTATCTCATTTTTTTTCCCACACTTAAGAGCAGCAAAATGTGCAAACAAAACTGATTTGAGATAAGATGTAATGTCTACATCAGTATAAATTAAAATATCCAAGTAGCAGTTAAAATTTTATTATTTTTCAGACACTGTGGCTAGAAGGTGCAAACGGTCTACATCCCAGCATTAAATCATGACCCCAAATCATGGTGGCTTGAGGAGAACTGCCCACCTCATCTATGACAGGAAGCTACCATTTATATGGTTGGCCCAAGTGGATATTACACTGGGAAACACAGTAAGAATAAATATATCACTGATGGAGCAATTTATCCTCCCAGAAGGGTGGGAGTTCCTGGGCATCGTTTAGCTTAGATGCATTCATGTGTGTCGAGCTGTGGTGCCTGTATCTGTCAAATTCATGCTACTGAGAAACATGCAACATTAACTTTTCCATAAAAGACAATGTCACAATTATACTAATCAAGAGGCATTTAATGATACGTTGTTTATATAATTGCAATCTGAAAATATTTGTTAAGCTTCCTTACTTGATAAAGATGCCTGTGTGAGCAGCCTGGAAATCGTACAGCAGGCAGTAAATGAGGGCAGCCTGAGCACTGAAGAACAAGGCTGGTCAGTGCAGGAAGCAAAAGGTGCTGTAGAAGAGTTGAACTATGCCTTTTTATGCTTGAAGTATGCATTTACACAATTTTTTCTCAAAATGTAAAGGGAGCTGTTGATCAGAAGACAGTGCAGCTGGGAGAGGGGCTCAAGGCCTAACTAAGGTCTTCACTCTCAGTTCTGGGCATCTGCTCATCTTCCTTTCCCGATTTCTATTTTTGCACTACTTTTATTTATGGTAGGAGGCTTTCTGTTTATGAGTACCACATTTTTATATAAGTTCTAAAACTTTGCTCCAGTCTATTCCCAGAAAATAACCTAGAGGCCAGGCAGGTGTCTGCTGCACCGCACAGTGAAACTGCTTCTGACAAGTTCTTCACAACACCAGGCAAAGCATTGTTGGGAATACCAAAAGTCATATGTAGGAGAAAGACAGCTGTCAATGAAGGTCTCTAGCTGAGACACAATTTTTTAACGAAGCCATATTTGTCCAGGAGATGTTCTCCCTTCAGAGGCTAGACCTTAAATGAGCCCAGGGTCCACCCCTTCCAGTCACACCGTAAGCACTGGTAAATTGTTTGCACCGGTGCTTTCTGGGCCAGCCAGACCCCTTCACCAGGTGCTCAATCATCAGTCCAGTCTGTGTCATAACAGCTACCTTATAGAAAGCCTTTGAGATCCATCTGATCGTTGGTGAAAGAATAGGGACATAAATATTTAAGTTGTTCATTTCCGTTGCTTTATAGCAAAGTTTTCAAAGAACCTTAACTTAGCTTTTTATCCTGATGGGGTCTGAATTGAAGTTTCATAGAGAAGACCTTCTTCGCTGTACCTCTAAACAAGTGAAAACAATGCATTGCATGGAAGTGTTTTCACATTGGGTTGGTTGGTTGGATGCATAGTGAGCATCAGTGCCATGTGTTCTGATGCTACAAAATATGATCTTGTACACTTAATTTTTTGCATGTTATACTTTTAGTTTTGAATAGATTTTGATATTCTCAACAGCCTATCCTACAGAGTTACAGGTTAAATGACAGCTGATGAACTAACATTTTCCTAAGTGAAGGGAGGCAGAAAGGTTGAGGACTGGAAAGAAAAAAAAAAAAAGGAAAATGTCCCCTTTGTGTGAAGCTGGAGAATTACTTCCATAATAAATTAACTCTTGTAAGAGGAAAATTAGCTAAGGCAGTAGATTCCAAGCATTTTCTCTATTTCAAGGTTGTACCTTTTTTCCCCAGAGTCAGGATGCGCAGTTCTCAAGAAGTCTTCAAGGAAAATGGTTACTTAATGTATTCACTGGGATATCAATAGTATCACACAGAAGTAGATGAATAAACCTTCATTTATTTTTTACTTTTTACTTTTTACTATTTTTTTTGTCAGATTCAATGTGAAAATACTTATATTCCAGAAGAACTATCAGCTATGACACATTTTCTATGTTTGAATTTGCCAGCTGCAGGGTGAGAACACCAGTGAATAATCATTTTGTTGTCTGATTTCCCCAGTGCATCAGTAAATTACAGCTCCTATGGGAGAGTGAGAAGGTAAAGAGATAAAAGCCTGTGCTTTAGTTTATTTTAATGAAAAAGAAAAAACAAAACAGACTATTTTCTGTGTCTTCTGTGGGGCACAGATTACAAGATGAAAACAATCTCCCTGTGTAACAGCAGCTGGGTAAGTACACAATTTTTTTCAACTATCAACCAAAGCAGAGACCCCAGGATAAGCAACGTAGACTCTTCTAGTGGAATCTGTTAGCTAAATAGCATATTACTTGAGCAGCATAAAGCCATTGGTAGCTGAAAAAATTATTAATGAGCATTGTATGTGTCCTTACAAACAAAATATCCAAAATGTACAGCTTTTGGAGCTTAGTCCTAGCAAACTGCAATAATTCAAAGCTCCTTGACAAGCTTAATCTCAATCTATTCTTTCTTCTTGGGTTTATCTTCTTACTCTTGCCAGGCTTTAAAAATAAATGCCAGGATGAATTTATACAATCATCAGGCAAGGGAAATGAGGAAGTGATCTTTAATACTTGCAGGACTGCTGGCTAGTTGTTAAAAGTTTTCCTGCCTTGTGGTTTTGATGGAATAATGCTATAAAGTACAGCAAGGGTCTGAGAAGTAAAACCACAATGATGGATTCATCTTTACTTATAGTATAGTTACATGTCATTTGAAGTGGAACTATTAATGCTGTGATTTCCCTGGAGATGAATGACTTGGCTCCATTCTTTTCATTTGGTAGGAAAGAGACTCCGTTACTGAAGGAACTAAGGACCAAGACAACTTGATAAATGGGCTATAAAAATGCTTTTAAGTTTAAACGGCACATATTTGGATAGCACTTCTTGTGCTTGTGAGGCTTTGCCAAACAGCAAAAGACAGATGGAAGTAAATGTTCTTAAAGTTCAATTATGTCATACAAAAGAAATAGAATGGCTCTTTTTTTTAACTTTTTCTTTCATAATTTTGTGATGGTGATCATTCCCGAAGGGAAAAAAAAAAAAGAAAAAAAGGAATTAAAAAAAAAAAACCCTCAATTGAACAAACAAAACAAAACAAAAAATAAAAAAACCACAACCAAATAAGAAGTATCAGCTACTTCACTCCATCTCTCCAAAAAAGAGGAACTGGCTCAGGAAATATTCCTAGTTAGACTTATCTTCCCTCCTTGTTAACAACATTCAGTTTCTGATTCTGTAGTGAATTCCCACGGGGAAATCATTCAAACTCTCTCTTTTCCCACACTGTTGGTTTTCTGATGTTTCTCCCTGGCAGAGTAAGCCAGGTCCTACTTCAGTCTTGCAGGCTTACCATGCGTGATATGGGCTAGCTATCTATAGAGGAAATGATAAGTCACAGCTTGAATGAACACCTGGTGGGAAGGAAGGGCTAACCCATGGGAGCTCAGGTGTATGCAATGAACCTGAGTGACTGGAAGGGGTGGAGCCAGGAGCCACTCCTTCCCAGACCTCATTAAAGGGTTGTCAGTGGAGGCAAGGGGCTTTTGCTAGAGGCTCCTGAATTCCTGAGGTCTTGTGACGGTAAGTAGATTCTTTGTTTCTGTGTCCACAGCTGCTACTTTTGAGCATATCCTCACTTGCTGTAGCCTAGGACTTAACTATTCTGCTCTCATTGTTACGCTTTCTGTTGTGTTATAGCATTATACGATGATCTCTGGGGCTCTAAAATTACAGCTTTCTTGTGCTGTATGCATGCTTCACAAAGTTATGAAAACTCAGAAAATTATAGCAAACCATTATGGCTGGAATGCCTTACCTGTTTCATAAAAATTATTTTATTGTACTGAAGGAAAAGAATGTGGTTGTGAAAGAAACTGTCACTGTGAAGTTATCAGGATCTTTCTTGTGCAGTGCTCTGCACCAGTAACATTAAAGCATTTGAAGTCAGTGAGACAGTTGAAATGAAAGTGAAAAATGGGAGCATCAAAATGAGAGCATGCTGCATACAGATTTTTATACTCCAGTCCATAAAATGTCACTGGCTAGATTAATTCAAAAAACAAGGTCTTTATGGGAGAGAGCAGCTAATCACAGTAAATTTTAGCTGCTCCTTCACAGATCAGTTTTTCTACTCCACACAAGGCATGCAGGGAAGTATTTGCCAACTATCCCTTGCAGAAAGGGAAAAAATGTTAAAAAAAAAAAAAAAAAAAAAAAAGTAACCTTCAGCCTAAACCAGAAATCTCAAGACTTCATCTTGAGTGATGGTGATCTCTCTCCAATTGTGGAAATTTTCTTGTTTGTTTCAGATAATGTCAGTTTCTAAGATTCAACTCTGATTATTCTGTTAAGACAGACACTGACTGGTGAGCACATGTTATTAAGGGGCAGAAGACCAATCAGATTTGGGGGAACATTCTGCAGGGCAGTACCATTATACAGTCATTTCTGTATCAGGAAACTCACTCAGTACACCATGCTGTCCAGTGCCAATAAGGTTGTGAAGGGGAACATCAGACCTTCTTAATGTCCTTAGTAAATCTACACATCTTCAGAAGATAGGTATTACATTGACTAATTAGAAGGTTTGTAGCTATGAGGGTCTTGATTTTAATTTAAAACAAGAAAAGACAAATATTTTCATAGGAAAACCTATTCAGAAATTACAGTTACATTGTTTGAAATTTGAACCATAATTTGGAACAAAAAACAAATCAAAACTTGTAAAACATTATTTTCTGTTCTGTTCAACATAAAGCAAACACTTAACAAGCAAAGGTCAAGATCTCTGTTTTGGAAACAGCCTCTCTACGCACCTTTTAAAATCTCTAGAGAGTCTTGATTTTCATATAACTATAGAACCCGAGTTTGTTTTATTCATAATAAGAGATTATAGAATCCATTCTTTTTCCAGCTTTCTGCCACCAGTTTTCCCTGAGCTGTGTGCTGTTTGTTGTGTCCATTCTCATCACTTTGCATGTGGACTGATAGAGTATTTCTGGAGTTGCTTTCCAGTATACTTTTAATCCAGAAGAACAGTCAGATGTAATTCTATCATGTCTAGTGATTTATAGTGGCATTTTTTCTCTATATTACTGAGGACTTTTTAATATTCTGTTACTTGATTTTCTGTAGTTTTTTTTTTTCCCAAGTGTTCTCCACTCTTTTTTTAATAACTAGTAGTTTTGTTTACTCTCCTTGATGTATTTTTTTCTGCTGAAGAAAATGAATGATAACACAGACTTCAGTGGCTTCATGGAGTTTTGAGTGGGGTTACTCTCAGATATAGAAAATCAAAGGCGCTCAGGGCTCTCAAACTTTCCTCATTTATTCTTCCTTCACTATGCACGAATGCTGCCCAAGTGTTTTCTACAACTAATGTGATGGAAATGAAGCTTGCTCATCTTCGTATGCACTGTGATGTTAAACATATGTAGCTTGTAAAGCAGATAAGGTTGTCCATGCCAAGCCATTGTGTGAATCAGCTGTCCACAGGCTGTATGCTGCGACTGGTATTTCCAGTGTAGCAAAAGTAGCAAAGTCCTGGATTTGGGTAGGTGAGTTTGTGCAGGGTGCACTATAAAATACATCCTTGGCACAAAGCAGCATGAGACTTGCCGTTTAAAAAATCACTTTACAGTTTTTGTTCTTCTAATTTTACACACAACTGATTTTTGCCCTTTTGTGAATAAAATAACAAAGGAGTCACAACACTGACTCATGCCCAAAAACAATGTTGCTTACTCATTGCCTACAGGTTCTACTTTTTCAGTTGGCTAATATGCACAAGCAATAGATAATCCTCTTGCACTGAAAATACTGACAGGAAAATTGTCAGCTGTTAAAAACTGCATTATTTTTTAACTGGAAGCAAATTTCTATAACTACTTGCTGCTCTCAAATACAATGTAGTGGGGTAAGTTTGATTCTGGATTCAGTGCGGTGGGGTTTAGAGTTCTGCTCACTATATAGAAGACTTGCTATTCTACAGTAGACCTCTCACTTTGCTTTTTAGTCATTGCTGAATACCTCTGTTTTGTCAGCCTGTTTACTGTACCTTGGTAGCAGAAAATCCTAAGTCACTGTACAGGGTAGCTCTGGATACATCTGCTGCGTAGTCATACACACTGTATCAAAAAAAGATCCACAGGCACATGTACTCATGAGATAGTCCTGGAGAAACATGTTTGGAATTCAGTTTGCAAGGGCAAGTACGGTCATATTCATATTCTTGATTTTATCATTTGGAAAAGCATAAAGCTTTGTTTACTTTATCTGTCTTTTATGGGCAGCTTGGGATGGAAACTTGTCAGTTCAGCAGCTTGAGACACAAAGCTGTGGTGTTCTCTGGAGCAGACCAGGTATATCAAGGATGTTGTTGGATTCCCAGTTAATGTCACAGAATTACATTAGAACTGTATTAGTAAGCAACCTGATTTATGACAAGATTTCAGAAATTCCACTGCGCCAATGTGTATCTCTAAGTAACTGCAAACTAACAGTAATGGCAAGATTTGTTAATCTTAAAGACAACTGTCAAATGATAGAAAGAACTTGAAATTAAACCCCTTGTATACCGGAGTGCTTTGCCAGTGACTATTGTAAAAAAAAAAAATAATACCTTCTTGATTTCTTTAGGCTAAGGATAAGGTAAGAATTTAGTTTTCTCTCCAAGGAACAGGAATTTGTCTGATAACTTCGGCAAATGCATAAAACTAAGGCTCATAAACCATGGAATCAGGGAATGTCTTAGGTTGGAGGAAACCTCAAAGCCCATCCAATCCCATACTCCCACCCACCAGATCAGGCTGCCCAGATCCCCATCCAGACTAGCCTCTGGGATGGAGCATCCACAGCCTCTCTGAGCAGCCTGTGCCAACACCTCATTGCCCCCTGAGTAGAAATTTTTTTCCTGAAATCTCTCCTAAATTTCCCCTCTTTTGGATTAAAGCCATTCACCCTTGTCCTGTCACAATTAGACTATGTAAAATGTTGGAGCCCCTTCTGCTTATAAGCTACATTCAAGTATTGGAAGGCCATGATGAGTTATTTCCAGAGCTTTCTTCAAGGTAAACAAGCCCAAATACCTTGTGTGTTTAGCAGATATCCATGGTGACCAGCAATTTCCAATTCTTTGTTCCCAGCTCTCACTTCAGAGGAAGTAAAATTATGACTCATTGTTTTGTGTAATTTCTGTTGTTTTTTTTTTTAACAAGACAAGATAAACTGTGAAATGTCAGAACTGAGTTTATAATTCAGTTGGCAAAAGTATTAGCTAAACTCTGGCAAATCACTATCTTCAATCTTATTGATGTTATTATTTCATTATAAATAAAAAGATATTTTAAGGCATTGCATAGAAAAAGGCAAATTCCCCTCATTTCTATTAGAAATCAGACAAGACTGGATTCCAGAGTCACCACAAGATCAAAAAATATCCACATGAGCATCTGAAGTTTTCTCACTTTTGCTGCAGAGATTACTACAAAATGTAGTGACAGCAGATCTGAATTCTGCCTTCATCCCCTCTGACTACTGGTAACTCCAAACCAGTGCTTGGAACAGTAGCATAAAATATCAAGTTCATGTTAATATTTTAATCCTATTGAAGTTATATTCTCGTGAATATAATTTTACCATTTTTTACCATTCTACTTTTCTTTCTGTGAGAACCACAGGTTCTTGTTTTCTCACTGCAGTCTCTGTTAATGTTTTTAACTCTCATACACACTTTTAAAGCAGATGGGAGTTGGATGTCTTTCCTTCGTGCTGCACCACTAACATGTACAGAGAACTCTTTAGGCAACAGCAGTTAAATACAAGGAGAAATAAACTAAACTATTTTTAACTGAAAATAAGTGAATCCTGGAACAAATTGCAAGGAGTTGAAAGAGTTTTCTGCTTAAGGCTTTGCACAAACATCAAAGCCTTCTGTCATGGTTAAATTGCATCAAATTCAGAAAATTCTCCCTGTCCTGAACTTTGAGGACTAAATACTCACAATAAGAAATACTGAGGGGATTTGTATGAGTTGTTCATTTGCCCTCTTCTTGTATGTACCAAAGAGGGTTGTCCTCTATTTTCTAGCTCTATCTAGTCTCTGGCTAATTATATCCAGTGGCTACTGGCCACAGATGAAGACAGGTTTCCATGCTGAAAGGATCTCTGGCCTGACCCCAAACTGGAGTCTAAGCTGCTCTTATTTTAATGAATATTCAGCTATATAAGCAAAACAGACTAAAAAAATCAGTGTTTCCAAAATATTCTGCAGAATTATGTAACCATATTCATAATTTATTAGTCAATCATAGATCATCATGTAACAACTGGTTCATAACTTTATGATTTAGAAGAGTAGACAGCAGTTTGAAAATTCATGTACTGCCAAGGAAAAAGAAACTTCCACATTTTACATTTTTTCACCCATTACATATAAAAGTAAGCTTTGCACTAATGTTGCGATTTTGTACTAAAGAAATGTAAGATCTGAAGAAGGTTTGCTGTTCTTGGAATGGACATGAAGAGAACACAAGGAGGTGTTGCTTTAACAGCTTGAGAAAACACTTGAGCTTAAAACATGGAATTGTCTTTCTTGATATTTAAAACATCATTTGCTTCCTGTCATCTGCAATGTTTTATATTTCCACTCTGTATCCACAGTATTGTTTTGAATTTGTTTCCTTTACCCTTGCTCAATGGAACAAATTTTAACATAGCTCTTTGTATAAATTGTTGCAGAGTCCTATATCCTGTAGAAAACTGAAACTGATGTACCATTCATAGCACAACTTTGAAGATTACTGAAAAAGGTAAGTTGTATAATTATTATTATTCCCATTTAACAACAACAAAAAAAGTGTTGATCTCATTTGATGAGAATATATCACGTTCGTATCAGTGTACATAGAGAAAACAAAGTTATGGATTACCTTTTGGTATTTTTGGCCCCAGGTTGAACCAGGGGAGATTCAGGTTGGATGTTAGGAAATACTTCTCCAAGAGAGTGGCTAGGCACTGGAATGGCTTCAACAGGGAAGTGGTGTAGTCACTATTCCTGGAAGTGTCCAAGAAATATTTAGATGTTGTACATGGACATGGTTCAGAAGGAAATATAGGTGATAGGTGGAGAGTTGGACATGGATGATCTTAAAGGTCTTTTCCAACCTTGGTGATTCTATGGTTCTATGATTTTAGTGTTTCAACGTTACAGAAGACATTACAGTAGAATAGAATGGCTTTCAATACCAATAATGTTTATTTATTTGAATTATCCCTCTCCTAGAACTTAAATAAACTTTTTTGTAAACTGAAAATTAAAATGAGGAGCAAATACTGCTGTCCTTGGCAGAGCCTAGAAATAGGACTGTGTATTGAAGTATTATTAGTCTTCCAGTATGACCAGCTCAGTCAATCTTTAAACTGCAAAAGGTTGATGACTGGCAAACAAACACTGTGAAGACTCTGCTATCTGTCTATCTGGCCTGCTTTTACATGAATAAGGATATTAGAACTATTTGTCACCACACAGGCATAGGTTTTTAGC
Organism: Oreortyx pictus; assembly: GCA_036925125.1. Lineage (NCBI taxonomy): Eukaryota > Metazoa > Chordata > Aves > Galliformes > Odontophoridae > Oreortyx > Oreortyx pictus. The sequence goes on from JAUPFR010000003.1 coordinate 37,536,022, forward strand.
AAGATATATTGATAAATAAAACCTAAAAAGCTAAAATTGCTTTTCATGTAAAATGAATGATTTTCAAATCTACAGAAGCTAGACAAAAACTGCCAGTCTGTTACAATCCCTGCACCCATTTTCTAGCATAGGATTTCCCTCTCTATGCTTACCTTACTGTTTTCAAAAGCCACTTGTTATGGGACACTAGAATTTGATTTTGACTGTAAGTAATTTAATCCCCTGCATATTCCAGCTGCACAGAAAATGAAGGGTGGCTTTAATTTTTTCATTAGCTCTGTAGCAAAGTATTTTTTCTGCAAAGCAAAGCATATTTTCTCCTACTTCTCAATTTTTCATGGAGAATTGTGAGGCTGGTGACATTGGTTCTTCAGACACATAGTGCCCTACTGTCAGGTACTCTAGTATTATATATTATTTTACAGGAAGTCATTTATCATAACTGTGTTCTCTGTGCATTTAGTTGGACTTTACTCACAGTAGATGAAAAGCAAGGAAAGAGATGCTTTGCTAAGCAATGTTTTGCTGTTTTGTGGGCTGAAAGTGATCAATATCATTATGGAGTTGCATTAGAAACTTTGTGTGTTCAGAGAACAGCTTCTTGGCAACAATGAGTAGTAAATACTGAACATGAAACACTGGGAAACGGAAAGGAGTTGAAAAGTCCAATGCGCAAACTGGTCTGTGAGTAAAAAATGATTGTGCTGTGATGTGGATTTAAAGATGAGAACTTTTCAGGAGGTGTCAATACTTCAGTTTGTTTTTCTCCCAGAGATGATATGTCCAGAATCTGAGTGGCAGCACCCAGTAGTGAGGTCACTGGAGGAAGCTCCTGTTTCACATACACTGATGCACTGGTTTGGTGTTTGAGAGATGATGAAGATGGCTCCAGCTTGTTTTGGTTGACACTTTAATAGCCCTTCATTTTCCTCCTCAGGGTCTGCAGAGGGAAATAAAAAGCCTGATGTATGTATAAACAACAAATTCACATGCAGGCTTTTCCTGAAAACATGTTAACAATGGAAAAAAACCCACAAAACTTATTACTTAGAGTGAAGGGGGGAATATTGGCATACCTGAAGTGAATGAGTAGAATATTTCTATCCTCAGACCTAGGAGTCAGAATACTAAGACAATGACTCATTCTTAGAGCAACAGTTTGTCACAGATAATCTTCCAATTGTTGAAATAAAATACTGTTTTTATCCAATTAAGTCCAAAAAATGAAAAACACTTGTCAGACAGGACCATTAGTTTATTGTACTAAATGCTAGAGTTTTATCAATGTGGAAATGCCTCTCTATTTTGTCAAGGAGCTGAAGTTGATATTTAAGAATTGCTCTGAGCCCTGTGGGAAGGCTGGTAGCAGGTGTGTGCTAGCGGAGCAACGCTGAATTTTTCCTTCAGCTTCAATATATTAATCACCTACGTGTTTTACCTAAGGAGCATTATATTGATAGTTAGGCCATAGCACCTCTGTACTCAGTGTGGAAGTAGAAGGATCTAGGCTGTCTATGAATAAAAGTGACTGCAAACAGACCAGTAAGTCTGGTTGGCTTGGGAAGTGCAGTGGGAGTTAAGGCTTGCAGCCAACTTGTCTCTGGGTGGCATCTTTCATTAGAATGAGTGCACACAACTTTTGGTAAAAATGCTTTTGTAGGAACTGCTGAGATGAGGGAGAAAGGTCTCCTAAAAGAATTCAATAATTTTCTTAGTTAGAAGAAATCCTTTACAGGAATAAGGTGTAGCAACTGATGAGAAAGAAGAACTCTAATACAAATGAGTTGCCAGGTACTTACCAGGAGTTGGTAACTGCTGGAGTAGGTCTGGATGTCCTGAATGTTCTGGAGAATTTCTTGCATTTGCAATAGTCTGCTTCTTATGGACTGCTTTCTGTCTGTGCTACTGTCAAAAGTTTTGTTACCTCTGGAGTCCTTTCTCCAAAGTCTGGAGGTATCAAGCCCAGATTGCTCAGTCAAAACATCTGAGGTATTTGCATTTACACTACAGGGTTAGTACAGGGTGGTCTGGCAGATGTTAGGTTTGTATTGAGTGGTGAAGAGGCTGACTTTAATTCTTTGAGAGCCTAGCTCTAATTTTATTGCTATGCTCAAGATGTTAGTAATAGATGTCATCCTGGTATAAGAAGTTTTCACAAAGTGATATCCAAGTTCAAAAAAAAAAAAAGATGGAATTAGAATTTTCCTTGTGGCTTGATACTGATTTTATTCTTCACCTGATGCCATTATATTTCATTACCTGTTGCCTTCTTTAAGATCAGATTAATAATTGTGACAACATTTTTTGAAGACATCTTGTTGCCTCAGAATGAGGGTTTTTATGAAGATTGGTGTCTACTTTGTTTCTGTTTGATGAAAATTACAAAGTCAGAACTGTTTTGTTGGGCTTTTGTTTTTTTGTTATTTTGCCGTGAAGGCAAATCATAGAACCATAAAAAAAATATTCCAAGTATAAACTGGCCAAAGGGATATCTCGTACCACATGGTACCATGCTCAGAAACAAATCCAGGGGAAAGGAGGAGGAACAGTGGACATTCCAACAAGTCATATGTGATCTGGGCCCTGCTTTCCTGGAAGCATAACAACTGCTTGCCAATAGGAAATAATGAATTAATTCATTGTTTTGCTTAGCTCATGTGCACAGCTTCTGCTTTACTGTTATCTCATTCCATGAGTTCTGGCACTTTCACCATTCTGGTTCTCTCCCCCATCTCACCTGGGAGAGTGAGGGAGCAGATGGGAGTTGTTGAGCTGCTGCCAGATGTTACACCACGCTACTGTCTCTGAATTCTTGCATGAGCCCAAGTTGATCTGCTCCACCAAATAAATGTGATCTTAAGCACATATGATTTTTTTTGTGTGGTCCAATTGCGCTGGAAAGGAAATAGTGTAAAAGTCATGAACTACACAGTATTTATGACAAATTTTGAATAGCTCTAGAAGTTAAAATGCTGAGTTTGCATTAAGTCCAAGATGTTTTATCATTTTTGTTATTTTTTTTTAATGTAAGGCAGTCTCTGGAATCATAAATTTCACATTTCTGGTTGCTGCTGCTGCTTTAGAGACTTTCTTAATCTTTTTTAGTGATGAAACAATGTAAGAAATTTCACTTTCCATCATTCCTGAGCTGGTATTTAAAAACTGAGGGCAATTGTTAAACAGGAAGTTACAGTTTTGATTCAGCGATCCCTTTTTTTTTTTTTTTTCCCAGTTACTTCTGTAGTGGTTTTTCTTCTATATTCTTCTATAAAATACCATTGTTCAAAAGACATGCACTACCTTTGTTTTCTTATACAATTCACAATAAGTTAATATATCCTAGGGAGTCAAATTTCCCAATGCCATAGGCAGCAATAAAATCTCAAGATGTAATTCTGGATGATAACTGATCTTGGGAGAATGTTTTTTAGCTGTCTGCTATAAACTTTGAATACTTCTAAATAGAATTGACACAATGAATATCTTGATATTCTTGAGTTGTAGAAATAGAATTTTTATATAAATTAGATCCTCACTTCAAAAGTCCACCTTTTCTGTAGTGTAATAAAATGAAATGAGCAATGGTATCTAACAATTTGTTCTGCATTTTATAGAGACCCGTTGGAAAACCCAATGCTTATTTGGCAGGAATGATGAGCAGCGGTAGTTACAATGGAAGTCAACAAGAACTGTGTCACAGATCACCAAGTAACCACGAGGAGTGGTACTATGGAAACAGTTCTTAGTTGTTATCAATAGGCCAAGCAAGTCAGGTGTTTCTGAAGCTTTTGATATGGATTACTATACTACTTAATCTCTCTTAATATCAATTAACCCTTTTGCATTGCAGTTGGTCATTCAAATGCACATTACATTTTGGTCTTAATATTCCTCTGAACCTGCAGAGACAACTTAGGATAGTTTCTCCCTTTTTTCCTAAGTTAATTGTGATCAAGCCTTGGGTTAGAAATTACCTGCCACACCTAAGTCCTTGTCTATTTCAGTTTTTCAAACTGGTTGGTATTTATAGCTACAACAAAGATATAATTATTTATCAACTACCTTCCATATTCCTACAGGATATTTCAGTTTTATTCTATGTTGGCAGTGCTCCTTGTCTAGTGTAATTGGCAGATATCACTGACCTTTAATCACTTAATGCACTTTTTGTGCAAAGGTTCTGATGAAAGTACTAAGATCCCATCTAACTCCCATCACTCAAAAATTCCGGTAGAGAATTCTCTTCGAGCAAATACCTCTTCTTTCAGTTGTCTCTTCCACCCTACAAAATAATTTCCTTTTCTTCACCAGTCAAACCATACCTTTTCAGGTTCCCTCCCTAATTTACATTTCTTTCACATATCATCTTCTTTTCTCTTTTTGAAAGCTATTCTTCATGTAAAGTAAGGATTTTCCTTCAGAAAACAAATGAAAAACATTTCACATTGAAAAGAAAAATAGTTTTCCAATTGGCTCCAGGTTTTCTACTGAGTTGCTGTATCTTGCTGGAACACCAAAAATGCAAATGATCCTTTGCAACAGCTTAAATCAGAGAAGGCTTTCAACTCTTGTCACAATGAGAAATATTTGTTTAATTTTTCTACATATTAATTTTCATTGATAATCCATCCTGAAAATTTCTGGTAAAAGTTCTATTTGACCCCTGAAATGCTAAGATCTTAAATAAGCACTAGAAAATTTTAACGATGATACCTGTAATTTCTAACAGAGCAAAATAATAATAATTTGCAGAACAGTGTATTCAATAGAATTTTAATTAGTTAAAAACTAGAGCTGGTTAAGCAATTTGCTTGATGTGACACAAAACATTCAGCAGTTACAATGGGAAGATTCACCTGCTCACTGAAAAGCTGCCCTCAATATCTGAGGCAGAATTAATTTTCTACTTCACCAAATCAACATTAAAATTTTGAAGTTAAAGGAAATGTAAATTACAGTAAATGTGAAGAAAATAATTTTCAAGCACAACTGTGTGAGATATGGATACACATGAGATAGAGCAGAGAGCAGTCTCATCCTCAGATTAAATAATACAACCAAATATTTTATCCTATTTTCATTTTTATGCTTCCTAGTGTATGTCACTTTTAAAAGTACTGTCTATAATATGACAACCTATAACATCTTTTGCTTTTACTGAGCAAAGTTGAAAAGACGTGAAAAAATCTGTGATGTTATTTAATGTTTATTGAAAAATGTTCCAGAAGGAAGATTTAACATTTTTTTCCTTGTGTCTGCTTTGAAATGGAAATTCATTTCCTGAGGAATTAAGTTTCAATAAAGACTACACGGTATGGTTGGCTACAAAAATTCATAGGAGATATGAAAATAAACACATACTAGAATAAAAATTTTAAAGTTTTAAATTGAAAATTTGTGTCAGGTTCTCCCTAATTATGTAATAACAAAACTCTCTAGACACTTTCCTAATAGCTTTTTTTTTTCTGATGAATAAGCTTCTGTAAAGTTTTGAGTTGCTGAAGGTTCAAATGGAGTAATGTCTTAATTCAGCTGTAATTATTTAACTATTAAAGCTACATTATTATGTTGAAATCACCTCCATTCTGACAATCTAAGTCTCTCAGTTGCATACATAATGTTTCTCGTCATCCAGATCTGTTTCAAAGCCACAAAAATCCTACTGTATGTGTGACATACTAAAGTGGGTCTATATCAGTCTTGAACTTAAAAAATCAGTCCTTCCTTGCAGAGTGCAGTGCAGATGAATGCCTCTGCTGAAGAGCTGTGTTGTTAAAGACTTTTGAATAAAGGTTAGATGACAGTTGCTGAGATGCCTGAAGGGGGAAGAAGTGCTACCTAATGGCATTTATAAATACAGGGGACATTTTTTTCATGGGCCACCACTGAGCCCTCAAGCCTGAAATCTATTGCTTGGAGAAGTATTCTGCAAGATGGAAAGTTCAATTGGAAAATGCAACAGATCATATCTAATTGTTTACTTCCTTGAATAACAGAAGTAGAGTTACTGGGATATCTGCTTGTGAAGGTTATCTACCCCTTTTGTGTTCTACTGCCTTGGGAGTGTGATTGTTCCTTAGATACTAACTAGAAATGATTTGTCTGGATATTCAGTTGGAATTTGGCCTACAGCTCAGAAAAGCAAACAACAACAAAATAGTAATATTTAAGGTTAATAATGATCAAGTTTTGGTTTTGAGAATTTTTCAATAGCTGTTTTATTAGATGTAAGTGTAATTTCTGTGCTGCAGAAAGCAGAACACTTGTATGTAATTTCAGCCTATGGGCTTATTGCTTTCCTGATTCAAATACCATCATCCCAGATAGATTAAATGTATTACTGTGTAAAGCTTTCATCAGGAAACAGGAACAAAATATATGGTGCCCTTATACCTTTTGGATGCATTCTCAATTCCAGCTTCCTCTCTGTGCATGGTGACTCAGGCCTGAGACTGTCTTACAAATGAAGAACACCAACAAGCTTGGCACCCTGATGACCACCAGGGGATCCTGTTCCAGTGCCTGACCAGCCTCTCAGTAAGAAACTCTTTCCAAATATACTATTTGGACCTCCCTTGATGCAGCTTTAAGCTACTTTCTTGCATCCTATCACAAATAGACAGCATGTCCCTCTTCACTTCTTGCGAGAAAGTTGTAGAGAGCAATGGGGTCACCCTTCTGTGTCCTCTTTTCAAATCTAAACAAACCTTGTATCTTTACCCTCTCATCAAGACAAGCCCTCCAGTTGTTTCACTACCTCTGTAGGACACATTCTAATGTTTGTATGTCACCCTTACATTTTACTGCCCAAAACTGCACGCCATACTTGGAGTGGGGCTACACCAATGCCGAGTACCTCAGCATCAACTTCTTCCAAGTTAAAAACTCTTAACATGGTGTCCCAATCTATTACTATATATTATATTGCTACAACATTTTTCAGTATCTGTAGAAAAAGACTTCTGTATCTCAGCTAGAGTGCAAAGCTAGAATGTTTTTCTAATGTTCGTTCAGATATGGAAGACCATAAGCTGTGACAAGTAAATTAGGGCTGTGTGGACTCTTCTGTAACCTCCTGAGAGACCACAAATAGTGCAGGTTCAACAGTGCTTGCCTAAAAACTTCTGACAGCTTCCAAAGAATGTCTATACACTGTATCTACAAGGAGGGTAGCACTGAGCTAAACTGAGACAAGCTTGGAAATCTCCATCTAAAGAATGCAAAAGCACTCTAAGAAAACATACAGCAATAAATTGCATGTTACAGCCGGTCAGACTTACCTGTGAGCAGCTGGGTCCTCCTTGTATGCAGTAGCTGTTTGCGAAGGACTTCTGAATCTCAAGCTGTTTACTTAGGATTTGCTAGATGGGCATTGCAGCTCTTTCTTACTCAGTTCTTGACCCTCTTTTCCTCTTCATATCTGTTTGGTAAACTACAGTAAGGTAAATCACAATGCAGACTTGTTTTCAAAATGAAACATTCTAAGTTAGTTCTCATTATTTAAATGCACTCCCTTAACTTTTCTGCATGAAAAGTGAATTTCATGAAGGAAGATTTGATTCAGTAATTACAGTCTATATGAGAACCGCTGAGTCACAGCCTGAACCACTGAATGAGCACATGAGGGAAAGATCTGGTCATCCCTTGGGAGCACAGCTGAAGGTGATTCACCTGTGTGACCAGAAGGGGTGGAGGTAGGCTGCATCCCTCCTAGATCTCATTTAAGGGATGACTGCTGCCAGGGAAGGCTCTCTTGTTGAAGATCCTTCCCTGTGAACCTGAATCTTCAGAGATGGGAGAGTACGTGCTTTCCTTCTTTTGTAACACCTCCTTGTTTGTGGTGGTCTCTTTGCTCTTGCAACCTTTACGCAGTCTGTTGAAGTTGATGGAAACTGTGCGGAGAAAAAGTGTTGTTGAGCAGTATGTAAATGAATGAGAATTAATACACAGTCATTAAATGCCTGCATGTGCCATTAAAGAGGAAAAACTGTTTTCTTTCAAAAGTAAAAAGAAATGAAGGAGCTCAAAAGTTACAGAAGAATTTAAAACTGTTGCAACACTGGACAACCGCTTAGGTCAGATTCAACTTGACCATAGATGGACAAGGTCAGAACTGGCAGCCTCCTGGCACATTCAGGGTGTTAAACCAGGACAGGAGCTGTGACACCACGTTGCAGGTCAGTGAAAAATGTGCCATGGTTTTATGATTTTTGGTATTGGTGTTCCACATCATAACAACATGTAGTGCATTAACAGTTAAAGAGTTAATACTCCAACTCCATAGATCATTGATATTTCCAGGTATACCTGCTTCAGAAGAGAACTACATTCCCCAGAGGACTTTGCGATGCTTTGCATTTTTACGTGTTTTCCGCTCAGAGGGAAAGATAAAAACTGTCTGTGGTCACGGGACACTCTCTTTCCTTTGGGATCGACTCAGCAGTGGGTGCTCGCTGCCGTATCGCCTTCAGCATTAGCGTAAGGCCTTCGGTTTATCGGACACTCTCTCTTGCTCATTTTTTTTGATTCATTAGCCTCAATTCCAATTATATTGTATTATTGTGTTATTTTGCTTTCTGATATCTTATTTAGTAAATTAGCTTTCTTCCTCAGATCGTTGCCGCTGTTTTGTTCCTAGGCCCATCTTCCTTTTCACTTTCCCCCTTCCCCTTTCCTGGGGCATGGGTCTGCGGGTCCCCAGCACCAATTGTCACAGAACCGGGCCGATCCAGCCCAGTAAACTGTTGACAAAATGGCTCATGGGTGTGCACAGAGCAGGAAAGAGATGCTTTGCGAAAGCTGTAGAGTCTTGAAATATGTGGAGGTTATATTTGAAACACTGAATCTGAATGTGATTTTGACTACGTAAACATAGCACAACAGTGTGTTTATTGACATTTATAATCTGGAGAGCTCCAAACTTTTAAAATGAGTTTTAAGAATGACGGTATCAACAAAAAGATTAGCATGATGGATAAAAGAAAAGTAAAAGAGATGTCTGTTTAAATAATCACATATTGTAACTAATGTATATTACATTTATTGGGGAAAATCAAGGGGCTGGAGCACCTTTTCCATGAGGTCAGGCTGAAGGAGCTCAGCTTGTTCAGTCTGGAGAAGAGAAGGCTGCAGGCTTTCCTCACTATGACTGTCCAGTATTTAAGGGGAGATCATGAGCAGGGAAACCAACTAATAACAAAGGTAAATAGTGATAGGACAAGGAAGAATGGCTTGAACTAAAGGAAGGGAAATTTAGATTAGACATTAGGAGGATATTTTTAACTGAGAGATAAACATATCGTGACTTGTGTCTAAAACAATATCAATTCATGTTCTATTCTCTCTTATGGTAAGTAAAGTTTTCTATACGAGATTAATCTTTATATGTGAAGTAAAAACCCTTGAAGTCATTAAAAGTGTACACAATGTGACTGACATCCACTCCTTGTGTAGCTTAGGTGCTACAAACACACAGAGCCTCTTTTCTGAGCCTATTCTGTGGTAAATGAATACAAAGTTCTCTGCGGGGCTGGAAGAAAACATGAAAATGACAGGAGCGCTTTTTTGTTGTCTGGAAGCTGAATGAGGTGGACTTACTTCACTTTCTCAAGGCTTTTTAATTCAGGATATGTTCTTTTGCTTTTATACAAATCTCTTAACAACGTTTGAACAATGGAGAAGAATCAAATAGAGGCACCTGTTGAGAAGGATGTGGTGGTGTGCTGTTGCCATGCAACCTGCAGCAAGAGCACTTTGATAATCTGCCTGTCTCTGGACAAGCTGATCTGAGCTTGGAATGAGGAGGTTAGAAAAAGGCTTTGAAAAAATGTCCATGACTACAGTGCAGTAATAATCAAGTGACTTTGTTGAAGTTGGGTGGAATGTTTTGGGGAAATTCTGTGCATGTCTTAGCTGTATTTTGGAAAATCATAAAAATCTTTTGCTGCTCAGGGCACCAACTTCATTTTCTCTATTCAAAGAAGAAAATTAAATAAGGATAACTAGAAGTCTGGAAACAGAAGTATTTGCATTATCTTATAGAAAAAAAGGCTCTATTTTGTTGTCTGCATATCTGAGAGACAGTGAAATTCATTATATTTCTTTCCCTTTGCTGAAGATAATCTATTAGAGAAATATCTTGAGGAGTTCAATAATCATTAATTTAGTTGTAATTGTTTTATATAAAATGCATTGGTCTGTGCTTAGCTTATTTATAAATGCTTTAAAAATATGCATAAAGTTTCATACATTTATGATTTATCATCCATAAGAAATGATAACACTTGACAATAAGTAAAATACAGCAAAGTATTTTTTTTCTAAATCTGTGGCAGATAATCTTTAGCTTGTAGTATTTTGTGTCACCACAACATGACTGAGCCCTTGTAGTCAACATGTTGTTACAAAGATTTAATTTGCTGATTAGCTTGCTGGATGCCTTTGCAATGACCTGCAAAGCCTTAAGGATTTCAGTGATTAACTTGCAGCTGTGTCATGGCAACCCCCACTAGCCATACAAGCTAGGGGATGAGAGGAGAGAGTACAGCCGTGACATAAAGAACCAGGGGCTAATGGTGAATGGCAAATAGTACATGAGCCAGCAATTTGCCCTTGCAGCCCAGAAAGCCAACTGTGTCCTGGGTAGCATCAGAAGAATCACTGGTGCTGATGAGGCCACATCTGGAGTACTGCATCCAAACGTAGTGTCCTCAGTACGGGAGAGACACAAACCTGAGGAGGGCCACAAAAATGATCCAAGGGATGGAGCACCTCCTCTGTGAGGACAGGCTGAGAGAACTGGATCTGTTCAGCCTGGTGAAGAGAAGGCTCTGGTGATGTGCAAGGGTAAAATTTCAGTATCTAAAGGGGGGCTGTAAAAAGAAGGGGACAGACTCTTTAGCAGAATCTGTTGTGATAGGACAAGGGGAAATGGTTTCAAATGGAAGGAGTGAAGATTTAGACTAGATAGAAGAATGATTTTTTTTATGATAAGGGTGGTGAGGCATTGGAACAGGTTGACCAAAGATGTAGTGGATGCTCCGTTCTTGGGGACATTTCAGGTCAGGCTGGGAGGATTCTGGCCAACGTGATGTAGCTGTAGATGCCTCTGTTCATTGCAGGAAAGTTGAACTAGATGATCTTTAAGGGTCCCTTATGACTGAAATGATACCATGATTCTAATTCTAACTAGCCTGTGTCTTATTTGAAAGGCTAGTTATGCCAGGCCATCTGTTCATACACAGATTAAACTAGCAAGTATGAGGAAACTTTTAGAATGGTGTAAAGGTAAGTGTTAAATTCTTGTTCCTGCCTTCGGTTATCATGTTACGTATACTATTCTCATTAAAGGAAAATTGAAAAACAAGGAGAATAGATGAATGATAAAGAAAGTTTCCATTTGGCATGACAGTTGAAGTATCACATAATTATCCTGTTGTGATGAGTTGCTGCTTCCAGTTATTTTACATATAAATTGTTTCACTCATCCCTCATTGGCATGTTTTCTTGGCATTAGTAATATTTAATGTCTAATTCTTTGAGCAAATGCTAAGAAATATTTTCATCTTAAACTGCTTATGAATTACTTGCACTTGGCACCGGAAAAAAATAAAATAAAATGCAGATTTCTAAACACATGGAGGTTTTGGGGCCCTGTAAATGGTCAGAGAGAGGCAGGAATTAATAGACATGCCAACCCTGAACTAGTGAGGATGATGGTTAGAGAAAGGTTCCTTATGCAGCAGCTGACTGTCTGAAAATAATATAAGTCTTGCTGCTCTGACCATAGCCAGTGTAGTTACGCAAAAAAGATAACTGCAGGGAAATGTGAGATGCTGTCACAGTAGACTTCAAACCAAGGATAAGAAGTCCTTGTGTGTCAAAGGGAGGGCTTATATAAGAGTAGACACACAGCTGAACTTGTAGTTAGATGAGTGGCCATTGAGGTGGCATGACAACTGGCTGACCGGCAGAACTCAGAGGGTTGACATCAGTGGCATGGAGTCTTGTTGAAGGTTTGTAGCAAGCTGATGTTTGCCAATGATACAAATCTGGGAGGAATGGCTGACAGAAGTTTGAGAAGGGATCTTATCAATGCTGATAAATAGCTGAAGGGAAGGAGTCAAGTGGATGAGGTCAGGCTCTTTTCTGTTGTGTCCTGTGATCGGACAAGGGGAATGGGCACATCTGGAACACAGGAAGTTTTATCTGAACACAGGAAAGAACTCTGTATAGGTGACGGCACTGGAAAAGGCTGTCCAGAAAGGTTGTGGAGTCTCTTCTCTGGAGATATTCAAAGCACTTCCTGGAGACTTTCCCATGTAACATAGTACAGGGAACCTGCTTCAGCAGACTGGTTGGACAAGGTGTATCCAGAGGTCCTTTCCAACCCCTATGACTCTGTGATTCTGTGACAGACATGAAGAGATTAATGTATTATAACTGAAGAAAGATTGCAGCTTTTTTTAAAATATCAGTGAACCTGTCCATAAAACCTTCTGACTTCATTGCCCACATGAAGAGTATGAAATGAATTAATATTTACTTTGTCTTCTTTCTTATTTCAGAATATGCTGACAGTCTGAATAAACCGGAGGTAAAAAGCAAGTGTAGGAGTACTTGGAAACACTGTGAACATGCTGATACAGACTTTGAGATAATACACACTTCCTGTGATACTGGAAAATGAAATTCAATAGCACTGAAAATTCATTATAAATAGGAAAAGTGCCAGATGAACAAGACATTTTCTGACTATGGATAATCACAGAATTGTAGGGGTTGGAAGGGAACTCTAGAGATCACTGAGTCCCCTGCCAAAGCAGCTCCTTGGCCCACGTTGCACAGGTAGGCGTCCAGGTGGGTCTTGAAGATCTCCGGAGAAGGAGACTACACAACCTCTCTGGGCAGCCTGTTTCACTGCTCTGTCATCTACACAGGTAAAATGCTTGTAGCATTTCTTTTGCATATATTTATTCCCTGAAAGGACAAAATATTGCTGAGGTAGCACTTCTTTTTCTTAGTTATTTGCATTTCTGTTATGTTTTCCTCATGACAAGAGTGACAGAAGAATTTGTTAGGAAGGCAAGTGAAGACCAACATAGTAAATTCAAATTTTGTTCTGCACTGTAGCTGATTCCCATACTTCAAAAGGAATGTTTTATTTTATAGATATTGTATGTATATCTTTTTATAACTTTTTGAATAGTTGTGTATAGCTCCTATATTACAAGCAATATGTAACTCCTACAGATAAAGATTCTTTATATACTTAGTGTTTGTGGGTGTGGAAAGAACAAATAAAGTGCACCAAAAGACTTACCAGATAGAAAATTTAGGTAAATACTAAAGTGAGAATAAGGCAGGTTCCAGCCCGTGCTTACAGCTACTTATCATAACTGTACAGTAATTTTGTCAAGAACGATAGAATTTTTATCGCCTTAGCAAAATACATTGCCATTTTATGGAGTTTGACCTGTTAAAATAGATAACAGAATACATAAAAAGACATTTAACTAAATAATGGCACCCATAAAAGTAGGCATCTCAATCAAATCTTGTTTAAATCATCTGTTTTCATTGGTACAGAGAAATAAGCCCTCAGAGAAACTGAATTGCTGACCTCCAGGGTTTCTGTGCTACCTGTGCTATCTAGGAAAACTACAGATTTCTGAGTCCCTTGTTTTCTTTCTCAACTATATGAACACGTGTATTCAGAAACATTGGATATTACATTTGGAAATAGAGTAGTGAGGATTACAGGAGAAAAGAGAATGAAAATGGCAATAAAGAAGAAGAAAAAAAAAGGATGCCATGGTTATTGGACCTAATAAAGAAATAATTAAGTGGTGTAATGATAGCTGGAATAGGAGAGTTTCTCTTATGGATGTAACAATCTTAAAGACTTGGTTTTTCTTTTTTTTTTTTCTGATCTTCTGAAAAAGGATTAGCAAATGGTCTTTTTCTTTCTTTCGTCCCCCACAAGTGGACTTAGTGCAGTTCTCTTTGATTTCTCTGGGACGTTTTTTGATGTTTCCTAAGAAATATGTTAAGATCGGGACATTCTGAATAATATGCTTGTGTGTAAAATGCTCAGAAAAGTCCTATCAGACATAAAGCACAGGAGGGGAGAAGTCTAAATCAGTTACTCCTGAGTAAGAGCTAATGCTGATGCAATCAGAAGCTAATACTGCGTGCTTTTATAGGGCTCAGCAGGAGTAAGTCTTCCACTCACACTGGGACCCAGACTTGGTGGATGGTGAGTGACAATATACAGCTCAGTGTATCCAAAAAAATTATAATTTAGCATCCACTTAGTGTTGCAAACTTATCTTGAACAATTCAGCCTTAATCTTAAAAAAGCATATGTGCCTAAAATAAAATTTGTGTAATAATTTGATTGCAGATTAAATAACAGCAAATTTAGACAGTTAAAGATAAATGGTTAGATGAAAGGTAATCATTTTCATGCAACCAGAGTGATGACAGTTAAAGATAGGTGAGATAGATTGAGATAAAACAGAAGACAAATTTTGATTCACTTTAGTGTTGATCTTAAAAAAAAAATAATAAAAATAAAAAAATGCCAACTTTATTTGTGAGTACATGTATTTATGAAGAAACCCACCTATAATTTCCTATCGCCATTTAAAGTCTATTTTTCTAGAAGATAAGTCAGCATTTCACTTTTATTTACAAAGACATCCATTATGGTTCTTACAATTCTGTCCATTCTATCCAAATCATTTATGATTTTCTTAGCAGAGGAATTTTTTTTTTGTGAAGTTTATTAAGTGTTGTGGCTATTTTTTTTATTTTTTTTGTTCTCGTATACATTATATTTGGACTGAGAAATAATTGGAGATCTTATTGCTGTTGCATTTTTAACCTTGATATTTTAAATTGGGACTTTTTTCAGCTATCTCTCTTTCTGTTTTCATTTCCATTCCAGTCACAGTTCAGAATCCATAGAAGTGAAATTCTTGTAATGCTAAAGAACCTCAGATAAGGGAGAGGGAGAAGGCTCCAGGGAGACCCCATGTGGCCCAGCACTACCTAAAGGGGCCTGCAAGATAGATAGGTGGAAACCTTTTACCAGGGCATGCAGTGACATGGCAAGGTTTTACATGAAAAGAAGGTAGATTTAGATTAGATATACGAAAGAAATTATTTGCTGTTGAGAGAGCTTACAAGGCTGATCCTTCTAGGAACACACTCCTTGAATCTCCAACTTGTTTAAATGTCAGATATTTGTCCAGTGATGTTACAGCTGGGTAATTCTGCATGTATTTCAGATAAGTGGGGAACTTCAGAGTCAGAAAATTCTTAAGGCTAATTTCTAAGGAAGCAGAGATCCCTGGAGTGAGATAGCAGCTGGAAGGAGGTTTCTGGGTTGACTTTGTACTGAGGGGGAAAGTTAAGTCATTCTTGAGCTGTCTGCTTGAATGAGGTTATGTAGATGGCAATATAATCAACTGTAATTGTTCCTTTTGCCCTTTTAAATTAAACTGAAAATAGCAAACCAATTTAGTTTGTAAGTAATTACAATGGATTCTTAATTGCCTCAGCACAGGTTGCCACTCCAGTGGATGTGCAGACAGTATCAGCAATGATGTGCTCACAGTTCTAAGGGCCCCAGGAGATGTATGACGTGACTGGTGACAGCAGCTGAGCACCCAGCTGGCCTCCCCACTGCACTGTGCCAATTGCATGCGATCTGAGTGCCCTGTGAGCCCACGTCTCATAGTACCATTTAACTACGCAGTGGGTTCACTGCTGGTGGAAGGCCACAAAAAATGATGCAAGGGACGGAACACCTCTCCTGCGAGGACAGACTGAGAGCTGGGGTTTTTCAGTCTGGAGAGGAGAAGGCTCCAATGATAGCCCAATGGGGGGCTATAAGAAAGAAGGGGACAGACACTTCAGCAGAGTGTGTTGTGATAGGACAAGGGGAAGTGGTTTCAAATGGAAAGATGGGAGATCTAAACTGGATAGAAAAAAAAATTTTTTTTTTTTTTTACAGTGAGAGTGATGATGCACTGGAACAAGTTGACCAAAGATGCGGTGGATGCTCTGTTCTTGGAGACATTCCAAGTTGGTCTGAGGGGTCTCTCAACAACCTGATGTAGCCATAGGTGCCCCTGTTCCTTGCAAGGGAGTTGGACTAGATGACATTTATGGGCTCCTTATGACTCAAATGATTCTTTGATTCTGTGAAAACTCACTGAGAATGAGTGATACCTTATTTCAGGTATTATTGAATTAGACAATGGCCTGCAAGTGAGGTAGGATTAAGAGCTGACTGATGTGACTGTATGGAAATCTTAGTTTTCATATAAAGAAATGCATAAGATAATTATCATATGTTTTTATTTGAATATGTAATTGAAATTGAATATTTTTTTTTTCCATTTTGCCTTTGTTATAGAATGATGGGAATGGAAATTAATGAGCACTAATCAAATGGAAAATAGAGAAATATTTCGGTGCTGGCTGAACATAAAGTAAAATTTAAATGAGATTGGAAGAGGAAGGAGGGAAAAGAAAAACTTTATTTTTGGATATGTTTTAGTTTACACAAAATTAAGTTTTCTGTTTTGGTTGAGGTATATTTATTTGAACCTTCTATGATTTAACTTGATAACTTTATAAAAACTTAGAAAAAGCTTTCCAATTTGAACAAGAATTTCTCCAAATAGTTTTGAGTATTCAATACAGAAAACACGAATTCTGGTTGAATGAAAAAAAAAAAAAAGTGACATTCTGACTCAGTTTTCTTCTAGAGTTCAATTAAAATGAAAATGAATTTTCAAAATGGAAAAAGAGCTAGAAAAAACACTACTCAAAAATATCCAAATAATACGCTTTTGTCTGCAAGTTCAAATCCCTAGACTCTCTTGCTCTCAGATCTTGCATTCTATACTTTGGAAAATTTCCACTTTCACTGCTATTATTTTAATGGTAGACTTCCACAGTAAGTCTTCTTAGAAATGTTTTTTTTGTTTTTTAAAGTCTTCATGTATTCGTTTGTCAAACAAGTGTCATTAAAATGTAGCATATGCTTTATTTGAAATCCTAAGTATGCTGGACGCATATGGAAAGTCCATTGTCTGTTTTATTGGGCTTATCCTTTCAAATGTACATGCCACGTTTCTGAGCACAGCAGGGCTGCATAAAATACAAGGGCTGAGTACAGGCTAATATTGAAGGCTATCATTAGTGAAAATGAAATTAATTGGGTTATGCATTATGTGCTGTTGTCTCTTACAGAAACACCGGAATGAAACAGCAGGCTTTCTTGAGAAAGGACGAAATCATGTAAACAAAGCATCAAAAACCTCACCAGGAAGCATTAAACTTCTGAAAACTAGAAAGAAATTAACTATAATTGCCAGCCTACTGGGGAGGTTATAATCACAGCCTCTTAAATACTGCCAGTACTTCTACAAGAAAACATGCTTTTTTCCCTTTGGAGATGAAGTCTACAGAAGTGGCTACCTATGCCTGTGTACTGCTGGAGAATTCCTGTAGTCATGCATTATACAGAGGGAGAAATTATAGTATTGACTGAATTTAACCCAATGTAAAATGAGTGCATGATCACCAGCAGCTTGACGCATTGAGTAACGTGGACCATGGACACAGTGCTGTGCTAAGTCAGGGGCTCGCTACCGTGAGAGATGAGACTTCCTGCATAAGGGCTGCTGGATGCAGATACGTTTCTGCTGTGGCTTAGGTCAGCTGTCACATCACTGTGACAGTGAAGTCCAACATGCTGGTCATTCACTCACTCTTTGAGAACTACTACTTCAGCTGTGCCATGTAAACTTGATGTTTTCCACAACAGACTCACATCTGGCTTTTTTAGGCTAATCCAGCTTTCCTTGGGTATATTCTAACACTCCGTGAAGTGTTGCTATAATTATTCCAATATCTCATTTGCTTACGTGCACTGTCTTTGACAAAGGACTAGATGCACATCCTTAATCTGCTACCTCCAGAAAGGTTTAGTTTTATATGGCCTTTGCAAGAAAGAGTCAAGTACTGAAACACAGCAAGTAATAAAGTGCACTGGGTCTATGGCTAAATAAAATAATGAGCATACGTTGGCTCAGACAATGCTAATGGAGGGTAAAGCTCATTAAACATGCCAATAGTCTGACCATAGCCATACGAAGGTAATTGTCACAATGCTTTTTTTGTCGCATTTCTATGGCTGCATAAAGGTAATTCTGTAACAATTTCAATTACACAGAAATATCATTTTGGAATTACATTTTCTTTTCATTTCAATTCATGAAAATTCAAATGAAGCTCTATTCATTTTCTTTCTTCTCTTTTGTGGACTTGAAAACTCATTTTGCTGTTCCCATTTTCTTAATGTTAGCTTTCTCCCCATACACACAGTGCTGCTATTACACTTGTTCACAGTACTCTATCAGATGGATTAAAGCAGATGGACAAGCTTTCTCTCTTTCTTTTCCCCCCCCTCTTAGTCTGTAAATAAGGATAAATTTCTTTCACGTACTGAACTGCTTGTACTTTTATATGGGGAAAAAAACATCAAAATCTTTCATGAAGTAATTATGTACAAGTAATTAGTAATTTGCTCCTGAAAAATTAAGATTCTGAACATTAGAAATAGAAGTTGACTTGGAAAATTCATAAATCGATCAATACAGGATGGGTTTTTTTCCACTGAATGATAGAAAACAGTGGAAATGTAAAACAAATATTTTTTAATAAACACTTTATTTCAACTTTTAATATTGCCATCACATTTCAAAACTTGACATTAATATTTATTCCACTTAACAGTACTGTTAACAAGGTTGGTTGTATAAAGCTGTGTAAAACCTCATAATTTTGTTGTGTGTAAATTTAGGCATGTGCCTCTGGAAAGCTTCTGAGTTGCTTGTTTTACTCCATGGAGAGAAGTAAAACCAACAATTTCTTAATCCAAGGCACTTGAGGCATTAATTACAGGCATTAGCCATGCATGTAAGGTACCTTTTCAAATATCTCAGCTGCTATTTTTCACTTGAAGCATCATATTCCAAGCAGAAACAGATGTGACTGATTTTTTTCTACTCCAGCCAGTCAAAGAGTTTTGTATGGGGAAACCTGGGATAAAGCAGCAGGAAGCTGGGCATTGCCACACTGAGGGAGGCTGCCTCTTCAACCGGCTCTTGGAAGAAAAGCAGTTCAGTCCAAAGCAAGATAACTGGGCTGGGATAAGCCACTGCCAGATCTGCTTAAGGAAATAACAAAGCAAAAGATTTCAGTAGAGGATAAAGACAGGTACATATGAGCTGCTTTTATCATTGTTGTTTGTTCGTTTTAGCAAAGTTCTGCAAAAGAAAATGGAGAAAGTGTAGCCAGAAATACACCATGACAGATGACAACAAAGGGTTTTGGGAAGGGACCTGTCTAGAGGGGCTTGAAACAAAACAGATCTTTCTCAATCCTTGCTCTGTTTGGAGAAAAAAAGTTTTTTTTTTTTGTTTTTTTTTACAGAAAAAGGTAACTTAATGGCTTGTTTGTGTTTGGTTTTCTTTTTATTTATTTATGTTTTCTTCATTTGGAGAAATTCAGAACACCTCCAGTCTGGCTTAAGGAGAGGATTTGAAAGGTGGACACTACAGATGACTTCAAATGAGTTTACATATAAATGAACACTCTTTAGAACACCTAATAAAAACTGCATTTTACTGATAACTAGAATGCATAGAATCAGAAAATCATAGAATCATAGGGGTTGGAAGGGACCTCAAGAAATCATCGAGTCCAACCCCCCTGCCAGAGCAGGTTCCCTACACCAGGTCACATAGGCAGGCGTCCAGGCGGGTCTTGAATATCTCCAGAGAAGGAGATTGCACAACCCCCCTGGGCAGCCTGTGCCAGTGCTCTGTCACCCTCACTGTAAAGAAGTTCTTGTGCACATTCGTGCATCTCCTCATCTACACTGAACGACTTCAGTTCTGTGGCCTCACTGAGACCTTTCTTTACAAGGGTATTTAAATTAATGACTCAGATTTGTTGTTTTTTATGTTTGTTTGCTTGTTTTTACTGCATATTTGGTACTCGAGTATCAGAAGCTGGTCTCCTATGTACTGTTTGGCTGTTATGAAATCTTTTTAACCTGCTTGGGAATAAGCCAATAAATCAATCTTTTATGAACCAACCTTAAGGGATATTTTTCTGACCTTGCAACTTGCCTCTGAATCCTCTTCAGCTGGTAAAGCCCCTTCCTGCACTGTAGTTACAAAGCTGAGCACTACTATGTTACAGTTTGACTGCAGTGCTTCTAATACTTTAAAATGTCTTATTTCTAACCTTCTGGGAATAATTTTCATATATCCCATATATTTCATATATTCTTTATCACTTTCACCTTCATTTGCATTTCATTGCTGTCAATTTACTGTATTTCCCATTTGTTATGTACTGGTAAAAAGGATTTGCTTTCTTGCAGTGTTTACTTATATTCCTTGTGAACTTAAAACGGTATTCTTTCTCTTGCATATTTAAAATGTATTCAGATAATTCCCCTTTATCATTCATATTTATATATCTGTGTTTGGGGGGCTAGAAGATTTTTAAGGCACCTTTCAACCCAAACCATTATATTATTTTCCACCTCTTTAGCCTTTTAATGTACTCTTTCATGGTAAAGATTTTTCTCCTGTTTTTTCTTTGATCACTTTGAGTTGTTTCTCATTTTTCTAAACTTAAGACCAACTGTATTCTTTATTTTCTACTGTATTCAAAGCTGGTTTTCAGTCCCTAGATTCCATTTGTAAACATATGAGGACTGAAGTAATTAACAAGTGATAGTTACTTTTTGTCACAAACATATGTGGGAAAATGCAGTAGGAATAATTTGTTAAAAATGCAAAATATAGGGAGATAATTAAATGTACAACCCACTTGTCTACAAACATTAATAAAATTGCCAACCTGATGCCTATTTAGAAAACAAAATCCAGGGTTGGTTGTAAGTCGTTTTCATCTCCATCATTTTCAGTGACAGAAAAAAAATTACAATGAGGCAAAGCCTACAACAGTCCAAATTTGGTTTAGTACATATAATTTATCTTTCTACTCACACACAATTAAACAGCATGCTTTGAGGCTTGTCTAATTTACTTGTTCCAAAATATAGACACCCATCATTGAAGTGAATGGTTTTTATTTTATTTTATTTTGCAAAGCTATTCCTGCTATGCTAAATTAGCGGGAACATTTTAATCAAAGCTTGCAAAGGATCATCCCTTGCCAGTACGGGGGGTATTACAGCCTGGTACACACAGATGGTATGTTTGTTTAAACACATCCATGTACAGACATAATGGTCAGCTCACTGCATGAACGTAGTCAGACTGGTTGAACCATATGATTTGGTCATAGCTGTAACAAACTTAAATCAGTATCTCAGAGTTAACTATACTGCTTTTGTGCAGCTTGCAGAATGGAATTACAACCTGAGTATTCACAAAGCCATTCAGATAACTGACATTCGGAGAATTACAGAGTGAGCACAGGTACAACAAAGCTTGAAATCATGGCAGCTTGTTGCCTCACTGTAGTTCCTCAACCAGAGAAACATAACTTAGGTCTCAATGTGTTGGACTGCTTGTATATTATGAAACTTTATAGTAATGCATAGGAATAGGTTCCCTCAGTAAAATACCTCATTTTGATGCTCACTTAGTACGCTGTTGCTGTTTTTTTTTTTTTTTTTCTGTGAGATCTATTCTATTTTCCAGTATTGCTTTTCACTGATGAGGTAGAAAAGATACAGTAGCATTCCTTACTGAAATTAAAATTGGCATTGGTTAAGGTTCTAATACATTAACCAAATAGCACTAAATATCTAGCACTATGATGTTCTGGTCTTCTGAAAATATCAGAATTATTTTTTTTTATATTTTTGTCATCTTCATAAACACTGCAGCCAATTGGAAAACAGAAAAATTACATTAACAGTATTGTCATGGTTTTATGATTTTTAGTATTGGTATTCCACATCATAACATCATGTAGTGCATTGGGAGTTAAAGAGTCAATGCTCCAGCTCCATGGATCATCGATAGTTATGGGTGTACTTGTCTCAGAAGAGAAGAACTACATTCCCCAGAGGACTGTGTGATGCTTTGCATTTTTACGTATTTCTGCTCAGAGGGAAAGATAAAAACTGTCTGCGGTCATGGGACTATTTTTCTTTCCTTTGGGATCGACTCAGCAGTAGGTGCTCGCTGCCATCTCGCCTTCAGCGTTAGCGTAAGGCCTTCGGTTTATCGGACACTCTCGCTCATTTTTTTTTATTTATTATCTTCAATTCCAATTATATTGTATTATATTGTGTTATTTTGCTTTCTGATATCTTATTTAGTAAATTAGCTTTCCTCCTCAGATCGTTGCCACTGTTTTGTTTCTAGGCCCATCTCCCTTTTCCCTTTTCCTTTTCCCCCTTCCCCTTTCCTGGGGCATGGGTCTGCGGGTCCCCCACACCAATCGTCACAGAACCGGGCCAAACCAGCCTGGTAAACCGTTGACAAGTATGAAATAGGCATAGTTTTACACAATCCCCAAACACAAAACATGTTTTGATGCTCATGCATAATACCACAGATACCATTACAAAGAGGAAAGAGTCAGGCTCTTCACATAAGAGCACAGGGCAGAGTGAGAGACCATAGGCATGACTTGAAACAGGAGAGGTGCCAACTGGACGTAAGGAAAACATTTCTTCCATGATGACTTTGTCAATCACTTCTGTGTGTTTGATAATGCATGTTCCCTTCAGCTCCACTTAATGGAATATGAATCTATACAATTGACTTTAAATATAAAATCAGGATGGATAAAAGTTGTGGAAGTCCTTTGGATTGTCTCATATCTTCCTTGAGAACTTTGAGAATCTTTCCTATTGCAACTCTTTCCCAATTGAGAACATCTGATTTTTTAATTATTATTATTTATCGTTATAACCTCACTTTTTGCACTTCAATGTAGGTGAACACGGTGTGCAGCCCTTAGCTTCAAGAGTATAGGATTCCTCTGTGTTTTGCTGCTTGGAATAGCTGCTTCTTGTCTTCATCAACACTGTCAAAATGGAGCTGTCAAAGACTGCTGTCATTACACACACACACACACACACTGAAAAGTGTCTGTGCGGGGTCTAATTGGGCTAGAGCAGCAGACACATCCAGATAAACAAAACAGACCCATCAGTCAGTTTCCATGCCAAACAGCATGACGCTCAGCAATGAAAATAGGGCTAGAAGAAAAAAGGGGATGTTGACTTGGGGCTTCTAAGGTGATCTACTTACTGTCTGGGCACTGATCTGCGTGAGTGAGCTGCTGAATGGACATCCTTGTGTCATTTGTTTTTTTGCCCTCTCTTTCACTTATTAAATAATCTTCATCTTAACACGAGTTTTGGTACTTGTTCTTCCCATTCTCCTCAGTCCCTCTGTGGGGTGAGGGGAAGTAGCTGCTAACCATGGCAAGTTTAGGTTACATTTTGATTAATATTTAAGAAATATTCTGAGAGAAAATTAGTCAAAGCTGGTTACTATCACAGATCTAACCAATCACTTTTCCACTAAAAAGGTGAGTTTATCCGATCTCAAATTTTCTAATATAGCATACTGTATAAGTTTCCTTTATAATTCAGATGAGAAAATAATAGTTTTTCTTACAAAATAAGAAATACTTTGTGCCTGATACAGACATAATTCCAAAAGACAAAATGATCCCACAAATAATAGAAGATATATGCTCACCACATGTGATTTTGAGGCATCTACCTTAAGTATTGCAAAGTATTCTCTGTGAGATAATAGCGTAGCCAGCAGGAGCAGGGAGGTGATCATCCCCCTGTACTCAGCTCTGGTGCGGCTGCACCTCGAGCACTGTGTTCAGTTTTGGGCCCCTCACTACAAGAAAGACATCGAGGCCCTGGAGCGTGTTCAGAGAAGGGCAACAAAACTGGTGAGGGGTCTGGAGCACAAGTCTTACGAGGAGCGGCTGAGGGAGCTGGGATTGTTTAGTCTGGAGAAAAGGAGGCTCAGAGGAGACCTCATTGCACTCTACCACTTCCTGAAGGGAGGCTGTGGTGAGGAGGGGGTCGGCCTCTTCTCCCAGATAACTAATGACAGGACGAGAGGGAATGGCCACAAGTTGCGCCGGGGAAGATTTAGATTAGATTTGAGGAAAAATTTTTTCTCTGAGAGAGTGGTCCGGCACTGGAATGGCCTGCCTAGGGAGGTGGTTGAGGCACCGTCCCTAGCGCTGTTCAAGAAGCGTTTAGATGAGGTGCTAAGGGATTTGATTTAGTAGCTTGATGGGTAGGGATGGTGGTGGGAGGATGGTTGGACTAGATGATCTTGTAGGTCCTTTCCAACCTAATGAATCTATGAATCTATGAATCTATGAATCTATAAACACTTGCCTCTGCCTTTGTACTGAGGCACAGTTACATTACTTGCACTCGGGTCTACGGAAATTAGATTTTTAATATTCTACTGGCTAATGCATGGGAGTTGGGGAGGGAAAATGTGCCTAATAGTTTAGTCCTTTCCTTTTTCACTACTCTTCTGTGATAACAGCTGAGAATTAAATCAGTGTTTACTAGAAATGTTACTTAAGAGAATGTATGCAAAACAAGATATGTGGTGTAGGTGTTTGTGATACGATATCACACAGTTTCCAGTAACAGAGCTCAGAAACAGAAAATCAATGAATGCTGGTTAATTTTTCCTTTTCTGACATCATTCTCCAAACCCCAGTTTTGGCTTCCCGAGGAAATAATAACAGCTGTTAGCCTGTCTGGGAGCCCACTTGGCTTTGATGGGATTGTTAGATGCCAAAGTAGAGAGTATGTTTTGTTCCCAGTGATCTTGTGTCTTTGCTTTGCTCTTTGCCAGTTGCCAAGAGGGAAAAAGCTGAAAATACTGAATGATTCAGATCTAACACAACGTGATGTTTCTTACTTCTAGAACTTGTAAGCTACACGATTTAAAAACAATACCTTAGTGATACTTTAGATGTCTAAAGCAGGTGGAGAAAACTACGCATGAGGATTTTTAAAACACATTTGGAGTGGTATTGACAAAGAATCCAGCATATTACCCATTTGTGTTTTTCTAATGAGAAGAGAGAATTTCTCCTCTCTGCCCAAAGATCTCTGATAGGTTATTCTCTTAAAATAAAGGAGCTGAGTTTAATTGTAAACAGATTCATGGGAAAAGAACCATTTCAGTGGAATTTCTCTGAAAAAAATACATAGATGTTGCAATGTATTGACTCAAAATGCCTTCCAAATTAACGTTGTATCAATATTAATCAATATGACTAAGTCAGGTTCTGTTCACTCACACTTTCTGTCTCCCACAAGGTCAGTTTGATTCAACTAGCTGGCTCCTCAGTGCCATAGTGCTTCTCTCTGGTTGAGCTACAGGAAAATGTGATGTAATGAGGAATGAAAATAAAGGTAAATAATATTGGAATTTTCTGTGAAATTGAAATTCCAGTTTTTCAGCCACCCTCTGGTCGCGTTCTGAGAGAGTAAATGAGTTTATCAAGTTACATAGCTGGATCTCTCACTGGTGAAAAAGCAAGAGGCAAAAATCAGCAGATTGATAAATCAGGTACCAGAACTGAGCCTGTTCTTTCATCCAGGATTTCCCAGGCCTTGCACACTTCAGATGCCAAACTGTGCTCTGACTTCTAAGTACAGCTATATGCTCATTTCTTTCAGTGATAAGACTAGAGTAAGCTGCTTCTCAACATGAACTTTGCTCCTGTCCTACTCTCTTATTTAGACATGATGAACTAGAAGGGGAAATCAGTGGCTGAAAATTAAACCACTCATGAAAAAAAGGCTATTTTTAACCTATCTCTTTTCCTCATTTAACACACCATTCCACAACCCATTGTAGTTGTGAAGCTGAAGGAGTGACACTGGAGCAGTAGCTGATACAGCTTTTCAAAGCAATGTAAGTCTAAAGATATGATTTCTTTTTTCCTCTGCCATGATGAGCTGGGTACAAGTGCTCGAGAGTCTGCTTAACCTTTCTGGAACTATCCTTGAGGGATTAAGTAGCTGTGAGCTACTTAATAAAAGACATTTCAATAGTTTCCCTACCATATCCTTAGTAAAACAGATATTAATATTGGTTGACATTGGTTTCTCTACTAAGCATAACATTAGTTCATGATGGCTTCTCTTTTAAATATGTTTTTGGGCAAATATAATGGTTGAATAGACATTGTTCCACTCTGAATTTACAGAAATAAATAATAACCCCATGAGTTGCTTTTAATGCCTTGATTTTCTGTGGCTTAATACAATACTTTTTGTTTGTTCAGTTTTGGTAGCTTGTCTGAAAGTTTTGTTTTTCCTACTGTTTGATATAGTTACTGAAATGCCTTGAAGACTGCATATTTCAAACTACCAGCAAGATCCTCACACCAAGTAAAAGACGGAAAAAGAAGCTAAGCTAGTTTATTTCTGCCTCTACTAACTTGCAGCTGTACAGTCATCTCAAACTCACATAACACACTCACCAGACGTACTCAAAAGACACCCAGAAAACGTGAATGCCTCACTAGTTAGCTCACTGCTATGATGACATACTTTTTATTAAAAAACGTAGATGGCCTTACACAAAGAAATGCTTAAATAATCCTGCTGTAGAAATTATTCCCAATAAGAAATGGATAAGATACAGTCCTATCTTCAGCAATCTTATTCAAATCCAAACAGCTTTTCAACTGTCTTTCTGCTATAAAATTTGAATTTAGAATGTTATGCTAAATGGTCAGTTTTATAACTATTAAATCATGTGTATGCAGGAGTAGGAGCCGTTTTTAAATTGTTCTTGACCGAGCTAATAGTTTCAAAGGAAGGCAGTCTGCTTTGCTCATGGCTCACGCAAAATGGAGGTAACTATAAAACTGTATGTAGCAACCTTTTGCAAAAATATTACATATTCAATTTACACTCCACTCAAATCTGTACAGAATAATACACCTGTGCTTCACCCAAATTCACCTTCTTTTGCCCATGCTTTTTTCTGCATTCTCTATGCTACTATATTATATTTCCCTTACTCCCCAAAATTCTCTCCCATGTATTTTCTTTTTAAAAATTAGAAAATGTTTTTTCCCCAAGCATTTCTTTAATGCTGGAATTTCAAGGATTTGTTTAATATTTGACTTTCAAAAGATCCATTCAAGATGTTGGAACAAGAAGCTATCCAAATTATTTTAACTCTAATTTAAAAGCTACAGAGATAGAAACATTTTATTTTAAATAGTTTTTCTATTTAAATATTTTGTTTTCAACTGTATCTAATTAAAATCTTTTTAGGCAACTGTTTTTCACTGTTCCCTCTTTTGACATCTCTAAAACAATTTGAGCATGGCTTTCAGCACTAAGAAGTTATTCTCCACTGATCTGAGTCTCATTTACATTTAGCTATGGCAGAATGAATATCTGGAGTGGAGATAAA
The DNA here is from genome assembly GCA_036925125.1 of Oreortyx pictus. NCBI lineage: Eukaryota > Metazoa > Chordata > Aves > Galliformes > Odontophoridae > Oreortyx > Oreortyx pictus. The sequence continues at coordinate 37,563,543 of JAUPFR010000003.1, forward strand.
ATGTGCTTCTAAAAGGATTTTGTACAGGGTATGAAAAATGAAGATGGCTACTTCTCACAATTACAGTTCAATGTTTTCATTTCTCGTGACATGGCTGCTTTTGAACTTGTGGGTTAGATTTAGACACTTTTGTGCACACAGGCAGCAATCTGAGGAAAAGTTACTTATGGGTTTTAATGGTCACATTTGTCCAATATCACTTTTACAGGAGGTATTTAATGAGCTAGTTACTCCAGCACCAAAACTAGTGCTGTTAATTCCCCATCATTTTAGGTATTGCACTAGTTCAAGCGATTTTTTTGAACTTCTATTCATATCTCCTATTAGCTTTCTGTGTCAAAACTTTGGTTCTAATCAGAGAATCTGCCTTTACTTCATATACCCACATGACATTTTTTTGTCTTTCCTTTTGCTGTTGTCTTATCTCCTGCAGGACTGCCACTGTGCTGTTCTAAGGTGTACTGTTTGGTTGTAGGGCTGTTTGGGTTAACAACCACTTGTTGTTATTACCAGCCCAGTTTGTGGTGTAGCCTCATTGCTGAGCACCTAGCTTGGAATAGAGGTTTTATAAGCTAGACCACAAGCAGCTGTCTTGGTTTAAATAGATGTTTTACCAGATAATTCACAGATCCTGAAATTTGCATCACCACATTTGCTGAACTACAATGCAAGTGGTTAGAACTGTGGGTGCAGTTTGTCTCTAACTCCAGAAACAGTTTTTAATCTTAATGATATAATTTCCAATAATCTGTATTTAGGAAAACTAACTAAAGGAATGTTAGTGTTCTGTGACCATTCTCTCCACTTCCATTGGTCTTCATGATCTGCCCAGAATCTGTGATAACAGATAAAAACATAATTTGGAGAGAAGCCTGATTCCTTTTTGCACAATTCTCTTCCACCACCCAGAATATTATTTGAGAATGGGACTTCTTATCAAGAAATATTATACAGGTTACGCAGTACTGAAAGAATAAATTTCAGTCAACAAATCCTACAGAAGGAGCAAAGTAGTCAGACAGTATTGAAAGTAAGCTGCAAACTGAATTTTGAGGAAGCAGGAAGATCAATATTATTCTAACATTCAAAGTGGGCAAGCTGGAGGGGGCACCTTGGTGTACAGGAATTGTCAGGTCACAGCTTGAACTGGTGACTGAGCACCTGGTGAAAGGCTGTGGCTGTCCCAGGAAGCACAGGCACATTGTTTTCACCTGTGCTTTCCAGGTGACCAGAAGGTGTGCAGCCAGGATGGAGCCAGACAGGGCTCATATAAGAGCCAGCCATGGAAGGGAGAGCATCACTTGAGCTTAGACTGCTGCCTGGGACGGGGTGCTGTGTAGTCAGAGATTCCTTTCACCATATGGGTCAGTTTGACTTTTTTTTTTTTTTTTCTGGAATATATGATTATGAGCCTATCTGTGAATGCTTCACCTGGTGTCACTAACAACCTGTCAGTAGTTTTTCTTCATAAGCAGAACAGCTGGAAAGACTCAAATTCTGAAAGCACTTTTCAGCAACAGAACTAGCATAGTTTTACTAGAGCAAAGCATCACTGGCCAAACATTTTTTCCACGAGCAAGTGACTGGCTCTGTGAATGAAGGAGAAACAGTTAATTTGTCCTTCCTTCATTTTGGCAGGGCTTTCAAAAAACCCTATGGTATAGAATTCTTATAGACAAGATGGAGGGAGAGTGTTTGGATAGGTGTATGTTAAGATTGTTGAAAAACTAACTGGAATAGAAGGTTTGAAGACCAGCTGTGGTGAGTGAAACATTCCCTCCCTAGGATTTCTGGAATAGATAAAGCAAATCTCTATTTCATCCCTGAATGATGGGATGTACGTAGTGCACCCTCAGCAAGCTTGTAGGTGGTGAAAAATTGGAGGGAGCAGGTAATATGCTGGCAGATACATCTGCTGGTCAGAGGAGCTTTCCTAGTCTTGAGGAACAAGCTAAGAGAAGCCTGGGAAAGGCCAGGAATGATAAAGGGGGTTTCCAGAATGTGAGATAAAGTTAACACATGTGACAATAAAGGGCTGGGCTCTGGCTGACTGTGCAGCAGCCCTACAGAAAAACCCTGGAATGCTGGTAAAGAACAAGTTAGGTGTGGTTACAGTAGTCCTGTGCTAATTATACAGTGCATCAGCAACAGTCTATTGAAAGGTCAAGAGAGTTGATAATTCCCTTCTAGAAGGCATTTCTGAGCTTGACTTGTCACATCTCCCTCTGGGCCCTCTTATTCTCCTGTGTGAAAGGAAATCAAGAGACTGGAGAACATTCTCCAATACGAGAAGGTTAGGGGGCTGTAGTATAAAATATGAGGAGAGGCTAAAGAAGATGGCTTAGTTCAGCCTGGAGAAGAGGAGACTAATGATTAAGAAAAAAACTCTGCAGTCTTATCTCTTATGTAAAAGTAGGCTATAGAAGGCTCTTACTTATGCTTCTCTGCAAGGCCTATAGAATGAGAGGTAAAAGCAAAAAGCTGCAGCAGGAGGAATTTTGGCTGTTTAAAATATCAAAACTATGGTGGTTAAGCTCTGAGGTGCATAGACCAAAGATGTTTTGAAATCTATCCTTGAAGGCATCAAAAGTTGACTAGACAAGGCCTTAAGCAACCTTGTATAACAGTAAAATGGATTCTGTAAGAGTTAGGCTGGCAAAGTGGGAATGGTTTGGTCTCCTGAAGTCTCTTCTAACCTAAGTTATTCTGTAATTCTATGATCAAGTTAAGCAGAGAGGATTTCTGTTTTATACCAGGAGAGTAATAAATGGCTATGTACAGTCAAACTGATAAGGTCAATGAAAGCAATAAATACCCTCTTAGAATGGCTGAAAATTGATTCAACACTGCCTTCAGCTAAGGCAAAGCTTGAGTACTTGTCTCTTGTCAATGACTGGCAACATGTTTTGGCAATAGTGATTTATCAGATTAATATATCAGTCACAGAAATGATACTTGTTCAGTTTGAGTGATACTTGCCTGAGCATCTGTATCATCCCTTCAGGCGTGCCTTACTACTAACCCATATTGTATGCATATAATTAGTCTATATCAAACTTAAGAAATTTTGTGCATGGGTTGCATGCACAAAATGTTCAGTATGGGCTACTTGTACATTTCCATATCTTGTGACTTCTCCATCTTCTGCAAATTTTAGTAAGACAGAAGACGGAGGAGAGCAGGAATGGTATCTCAGAATCAATCCTCAGTTCCTTTAACTGAAAGGAATCAGCTTTTACTATTTGTTGTACTGTGGTAGGAATATGTTGTTGGATACAAATAGCTCTTTGTACTGTAAGACAACTGATACTACTCTTTTGTGCTCAGTATATTACTCCACTCATTCATATGCTCTTTATTTAGAAACGTTGAAGAAATTTAAGGTATATTGATTTGCATTGGCTGTAGTCCATGCTTCAAACAGAATAAGTGCATCTTTAAGCATGTTATATGCATGGGGACTGCAAGTCAGCCTGAATCACTGATTGAACACCTGAAGGAAAGACCTGGTCAGCCCTGGGAGCACACCAGAAGGCAATTCACCTGTGTGACCAGAAGGCAATTCACCAATGGCCCAGCTCCACCCCTCTTATACCTCATTTAAGGGCTGTTTGCCACTGAGGAAGTATCTCTTGTTGGAGATTCCTTCTTTTGGACTTTTTTCCCTGCAAGCCTGGATCCTTGGAGACAGGTGAGTATTCATATTTTTTTCCTTTCATAACTTCTTGTTTGCACTTGTTCCTTTGCTTTTGCATTATAGAGCAATGCTTTTGCCAGGTCTGAAGGAAATCTCTGAGCAGTGAGTAGACAGATAACCAGAGTTGGATTTCTAAAAATTATTGGTTCTTAGATTTCATTATGCTATATCAGAATATTATAAAGAGTTGCTGCTAATTGGGGTAGTTACTAATATCCTGGGACAAGGACAGAAATCAAGTATCTGCTGATACTCTTCTTATTGACCTTACTAAGACTTGCCCATTACATACTGCAGAGAAAATAAAACCCCAAACATGGCAGATGGGGTCAGTCTAAACAACTTCAAACATGTGAAACTAACTTGAATTAATCTTCAACTCTCAGTAAGCATTTTGTATAGAGTAAAATGTGAGCACTACAGAAATTCTGGCAAAGCAGACTTCATCACTTCTGTGCTCATATGAAAACCATAAGGCATGCTGAGGAAACAAGTAATTCGCTACTGTTGTGAAGAACAAGCATACTAAGGGTGCCTTCAACACATTCTATCCCTTGCCACTACAAGAATTCATACTGAATGCAGACTGAGCTTTGCATCAATAAGAAAATTTACATTAATTCTGCTGTTAGCAGCAGAACAATTGTTAATTGAGGCAAATGTATAGTTAAGGAAATTTCCTTTTTCCTCCTCTGGTTGTGGAATCTTCCCATCAAGATGATGGGAATTATGCTAAGAATTTGAGCCCACAAAGAAACATCAGTATTTTTCTTTAGGAATTACTTAAGTTGTGGAGGTAAATATCTACAGGAGAATTTGCTTAAAAGAATCTAAATTCTCCAGGCAAGGTACTGGGAAGATACTAGTAATCAAGGAAGTCCCCATAGGTTAACATAGTGAGCTGAAGGAATGGCTAAACAAGTCAAAACAAACAAACAAACAAAAAAAAACTATGCCAAGGAGAAATCTCATCTTATGTTGACCTAAACATTTACCTGCATTCTTCAGATCAAATTCACAGTACCACGTTCCTTCTGCACTTAGATGTGTGAACTGCTCCTTTGAGTGTCATAGAATCCTAGAATCACCAAGGTTGGAAAAGACCTACAAGATCAACCAGTCCAACCATCCATCAATATATCGTTCTCACTAAACCATGTTCCTCAATACAACATCTAAATATTCCTTAAATTCTTTGAACCAGGCTCGGTGTCTTCACCACTTCCCTAGGCAAACCATTCCAGTGCCTGACCACTCTTTTGGAGAAGTAGTATTTCCTAGCATCCAGTCTGAATCTCCTCTAGTGCAGCTTAAGGCCATTCTCTCTAGTTCTGTCACTAGTTACACAAGAGAAGAAGCTGACCCCCAGCTCTCTACAACCTCCCTTCAGTTAGAGCCCAATAAGGTTTCCATTGAACCTCCTTTTCCTGACTGAACAATCCCAGCTCCCTCAGCTGTTCCTCTTAGGGCCTGTGCTCCACATCCCTCACCAGCTTCACTGCCTTTCTCTGAACATGCTCCAGGGTCTCAATGTCTTTCTTGCAGTGAGGGACCCAAAACTGAACACAGTACTAGATGTGCAGCCTCACCAGTGCTGAGTACAGGGGGACAATTACTTCCCTGCTCCTGCTGGCAACACTACTTCTGATACAAGCCAGGATGCTACTGGCCTTTTTGGCCACCTGGGTACACTGCTGGCTCACGTTTGGCCGAGTATTGACCAATGCCCCCAGGTCTGTTTCTTCTACATGACCTTCCAGCCCTTCTGCCTCAAGTTTGCAGCATTGCCTGGGGTTGTTGTGACTGAATTGTATGACCTGGCACTTGGTCTTGTTGAACCTCATCCCATTGGCTTCAGACCAACTACCCAGCCTGTCCAGAACCCTCTGCAGGGCTTTGTTACCCCCAGGCAGATTGACGCTTCCAGCCAAGTTGGCATTATCTGCAAACTTACTGAGGGTGCCCTCAGTGCCCTTGTCCAAGTCATCAGTGAAGATATGTCCTCCACTTAAAGACAATAATTTTTTTGTGGGGAAAAAAAAAAAAGCTAGGCATTTCAATTGTGTTTATTCAATTGCCAAAAGTACAGTGTTGAATCCCAGCAACAAGAAACTTGTGCTTTGTAGTCCTTGGTCATTAGCTGGTTGATATAAGGACCACCACAGAGATGCTCATGATATTCAGTTTGCTAGATTGTGTCTGGGCTGCCTGTCAGAAAAAAAAATCTCTAATGATAATGGGAGGGATTTGAGAACAAGCAGCAGAAAATGGCATTGATAAGAGGTTTTTTCTTCCCCGTTTACAGTGAAGGATTAGTAGAAATCCCTGAAGAATGTAGGCAGGCACCTTTGAAGCCTTTGGTGTTAAAGTTTTAACCACTTCATGAGAGCCCTTTATTTTCTATAGAGTCTTGAAGAATTACCCCTGCTGTTATGGAAGTGTAATACAGAAAGTGAAGTAACACTTCAGAAAAGCTATGCTGGCAGGTGAAGCAGCTATTGTATTTTGTTCTGTGATTTCTGGTATGTGTCTCTTTTAGGATGCTCCAAGCCTTGTGCATGATGGTGCCTGATGCCAAACAATAAAATTGGGGGCTGTGAGCTGGGTGTTACACTAAGCAGAGCCCAGTAGTGGATGTGAGGTTGGTGCTCCTTACATCCCCTTGCCTTCTCTTCTGGATAAATTTGATCACTCTTAATGGTAATTTTCATAGCTACACAGATTTCTTTTCCAAAAACTATGCAGAAGCCAGAATACTCTTGTCTTCAGTGATCTGAATTATTGGCTGATGATGATTCTGGGATTTAGGGATGAATCTTTAGTTTGAGGATTAACATCAGTTTAACTTCAGTTCAAAATTATTTTTACTTATTCATTTATTTATGTTGTGATAATGATGTTAATGTTTTCAGAATTTTCCCTCAGTATGAAAGGTTTATAGGAAACTATTTGAAAAGGTTCACTCTACGATTTTCATAAATACACAGAGCTTAAGCAAAAACTCTCCTGTCTCAGCGTAGAATTCAGACTCAAGATTAACATTTCACCCTATTTGATAGCTGAAGGCTAAGCTTCTATAAGTTCTGTAGGAGAAACTTCTATAGCACAAAATATCTAATTCCACAAGTATTATTGGTGGCTTATCAATAGTGACAGCACAGTCTTACTAAATATATTTCTAGTGATGTTCTTTTTTTTTAAAAAAAAAAAGTCCTGCTGCAATCTTTTGCTGTCATCTAGTGTCCAAAGGAACTTTCTGCAAGTGTTCAGTGTTTACACAGAAGAATGAAATGCTACTTTTTCCCAACTTAATTCTTCCCAAACATGAGCAACAAACAACAACAAAAAAAGCCAACAATAACCCCTGGATTAATAATTCTATCTAAAATTTGAGCATTCTCTTCTGTCTCTAAGGTTCATCAGTCAGGAAATAATCCATTTAGATAAGCATGTATGGCCAGTGAGGAAATATGGAGAAGAAACACATAGCTTTGAAATACCACAGTATTGCAAGACAACAGTTGAAGGAAAAGATACTGTAGGTCCCATTTGTGTCTGAGCTGGAACAATGAAGGCTAGAAAAAGGCACCATCAAGTAGGAAAAATAAGTAAATCTAGTGGTGAAAAATACTAAGACATTGCTGAAAGTCAAATGATAATTGAACAACAGCTGAAACCCTAGCAAGGCAAGAACATGCATTAAATCCATTTTGCGCCTTCACATGAAATCTCTCCAACATGAAGTAAGTAGAACATGAAGAAAACACAAGGAAAGTAGACACTGTCAACTTTCAGTAGATTTCAGTCATGGTCTTCAGTGCTCTTGTGTGGTATTTCAGTGAGCACACTGCTTGTATTGTGAAAAGCTGAGCCATATTCAAAGCATCTATGTTTAAGCCTTACTCTTCATAAGCACTCTTGTTTATCATTTTGATTAGTTCTTCAGTAGGACTTATAAAAAAAATACTGCAATAAGAGTATTTGACCACTATTTTTACAGAAATGTGTTAATTCTCAAGGTGAAAGATTAAGTAAAAAAGAGTTTTATACAGATGTAGCTGTGGGAAATACACATGATCAAATTCAGGTTTCATTTCACAACACTTGCATAGCATGCAAGATATTCTGAGAAAAGTAGGAGCTGTGATCAAATAGTATAAAAGCTTATTTTAATCCTCTGAGATGTCATTAATATATTTAAGCCTTTTGGAATTAGGCTCCAGTCAGGGCACCAGACTATAAAATGAAAACTTAACTGAAGGCGTGAAGGAACAGATGCACCATAAGGATGCTGCCAAACTTATATTGCCTATTTAATTTATAAATATAGTAAAGTATAGTGAAGTTCAATAACGCCTTGTCACATAAGGGTAATTACTTTAACATACAACATATTAATAAAAAGCAAACTAAAAAAAAGTAAAAAATTTGCCTTTGTAAAACAAAAAAAAAAAGAAAAAAGAAAAACACTTATGTGAATAATTAATTCAAATACAGAATCAACATTAATTATGCCATTTTACAACGTTGTAAAGATAAAGGTTTTAAAATAAATGTTCAATCTTTTAAGAATCAGATTCCAGTCACTTTAGACTGCAAAAAAAAATTAATCAGCATCTTACAGTTATTTGAATTACAGTGACTAAAGAGTGAAAAAATGTTGCAATGACTTAAACATTTAAGATGAGCAGATCCATACTCTGCTCCTTAACCTCACAACATGGCAGCAGCACTCTCAGTTGAAGCAATCTTGGTATCCATAAAAGCTAATAAATAAACCTCTTAAGAACTTATTTTAAAGTATTTATTTGGAAGTTAGTGCAAGCAAAAATAAACTTGCTGTTCTTGGATAAGGTAGATACAGATTTGCAGTAGGTAATGGAAATAAAAGCTTCAACTCGCTTTTTCTCTCAATCTCTCAATTTCTCTCAATCTTTAAGCACTCTTCCTGAATTTACTAAGATGTAAATAACCAGCAACATTTTTTCAGTTTTCAGTCAGCAAAAGAAATAACTTACTGTCAACCTCTTTTGATGTGTGGCTCACAGTACTGAATGATAATATCTCAATTATAGATTTCTGGCTAATGAATAAGGTGAACATAAAAGACTATGTTATAAAGTCCCAGCCCCGCAGAGAGTTCCTTACTGCAAATGTAAACAACATTTGGAACCCAGCGAAATCAGTTTGTGCATTATTTATTATCCTGTCTATTGCCTTACTGAGCAACTAATGAGATTCCAGTAGCTTGGGGTTCTGAAAAGTGTTTTAATGTGTTTTCTATAAAGAAAATAAGTTATTCTGTAAACCTGAATGACAATTTCTTTGCTTTAAAATACTATGCCAGAGATGTCTGTCCCATCTAAAATACTGCTTTCAAAAAAAGTTGTTCCAAGAAGTCTTTTTTGATTATGAAATTATTTTTGATCTTTGAATATAGTAATCATCAAGTGAACATAACCTTGGAACAGTGTAATACAACTTCGGTCCTTTGTGAAATTAAGTCTCTGTGTGTCTAGATGGTAAATTATCTACATACTAAAACATTTGATGTCATGCTAGACCTCCAGATCTTTACTTATTTTATGTTAGAATATTAGAAATATACCGTCCTGCACGTAGTAAATGACTTTCAGAAAGCTTTGTACTTATTGGAGCATAAAGGAAACAGAAGATAATTTTTTTTTTCCTGAAACACTGCCTGAGCAGCAAGCATTCTACATGCTAGACACAACTCAGTAGTAATTTCTAAATCTATCTTTGATGAAAAATATTAAAACAGAAAATCCTTGCTAAATTAGGTATTGAAATAATGATTAAGAACCTATTGGAGAGAAATAAGTAATATAGGACTAACATGCTGGTTGCTTGACTGCTCTGTTGGTTTTAATGTACATGCATTCCCTTGTCTGTTCTGGGATTGCTGTCCTACTCATATTTCCTAGAAAAATATATTAAATGAAAAATTCTAAAGTGTGAAACCTTATGAAACCATGCAAAGAGAGAGAATTTGGTTCCCAAATATGCTCCACGCTTTTTACGTTTAAAGCTGTCCAGCTATCAGAGGCTGAAAACTTGCTTTCAGATAGAGTAAAAATATGAAGACTAATGGTGTCCCCTAGTGTTGCCTTTTCAGAACTACAGTATAGTGTTGCCACCAATAAACCACAGCATCCATGAAATAGGTAATTCTAGACTGTATTATTCAAGTGAGAGGCTGATGTACTTCATAGTATTGCTGGCTACGCATCCTGAGATCTTCTGTGGGGAAAGAACTGAGTAGAAGTGCTTTCTAAGATGAGCTTCATGCAAGGATAAGGCTGTGACTGAGCCTACACAAATACCCTGGCTGTGTATTGGCTTCAATAACCATGAGTCTGAGCAGAACAAACTTAGATTACACAGACATGGTTTTTTAATAAATAAATAAATAAGTAAATTGGTTGTTTGGGCCTGAAAAGAAAGCAATGCTTTCCCGTGGTAATACCACAGGTAAGCCGAGAAACTTTGGTCTAAGCCCTATAGCACAGATCATAGAATCATGCTTCAGATCTTGCTTTCAGATCTCCTATGTGCCTGTTTGAACAGTGGAATCAATTTATTTCTACTAAATTTTGAAAACACCTACTGCTTCAGAGAAATAAGAAAGAAAAGACTGTATGGACAAGATGCCACAGCAGGAAGGCAAAAAAGAAAAAAATTCTCTATGACACCCCAGCACCTCTTACAAGAGGACCAAAGAGGACTTCATAAACACAGCTAAAGAGAAAGCACAGAATGATCTCATCAGGTTCTTTCAGGCTTTGGTGCACTCAGCAGTTACTGAGGAGCGCAGAGTTTCTCACAGTAATTCCACTTTCAGATCTGGCTTGCTCTTACTTGTTCCTCACTTTTCTTCCTCTCCTTGCTTGCTTTCTAATGATAATGTTAAACATGCTGCTGAGCTTACTCCTTACGTTTGTAAGTTTTCTGTGATTTCCTTTAATTGCTTCCATTTAAATTCTATTTCCTCTGTCAAGGTGGATGTGCTTTAATTTTTTTTTTTCTTTCCAGAGTATGACTAGCAACACTCGAGCCACCCTATACCTGCAGTTTGAGATTAGTTTAATTGTAATCTTATCATTAGGAAAACAAGTGACCAGAAAGCTTATGGTTATAAGTTCTCCACCTCTGTCTTTCGAAAATAATCTCTTATAAGCAAACTGGAAAAAAAACTTTCTCCTGGAGACAAATCTGTATTAACTAATTCATGAAGATGACTCTACACCTGCTTCATGACTGCCAGCAATGTTTGTCTCACATTCAGAATGGGTGTACTTCGGTCAGATAAGAGCATGTATGTAAACCTAGCGCTTTCTTTCACCTAAGCTTCCAAAAGTAATGAGCAGATCTCCCCTGAAAAGGTAAGTTCAAAGATAAATGTGGATGGAACAGGTTGTTCTTTCAATGGATTTAAAAAGCAGAACAAAATCCCCAACACTGTAATCTAGAAAAAGCTAGCAGTAAGAGTCTATTCAGATTCACTACCTATATAAAAGAAAAAGTTAGAAATTAAACATCTTAAACAGCAAAGATAACCAGCATCGTGTGTCAGATTAAAAGGAAAGGGAAATAAGTAATAGCAAAGTGACCTGGAATTTACAAAACATGAAAAACTGGAAAGCTGAAGTGCATAGCCAGTTAAGGCAGATGTTAATTGTCCTTTTCTTCCCCAAATCCTACAGCTGATGCTGAGCCTACGACAAGCTGCTGAATATGTTAATGACATAAAAGTTCTCTACTGATAATTACAGATGTTACTAGACCCTTGCTGGATTAATAATTTGAGCAAGGAAATCCAGGTAACTTAGAATTGTACTCTATGTGAAAAGCAGGGAAACTTCTTGATGACTAAAATGTAGAGCTCTAACGTTAAGGCAATTTTGAAAATTGCAAATGTATAAAGCTAGTTAATCCACAGTTTGATGTGACACCTACACCACCGTTTCCATCACAGTGCCAAAAGCTCAATTCAGTTAAGACACCTGAATCAAATAACATCACTGATACTTCTCTGAATGGTTCCTTGAAAATGGAGACAAACCAGTTAAGACTTCATTGACTCAGATTATGTATTTGATGAAAAAACAGACAGACAACTTGCAGAGGCTTGTACCTTCACAGTTAAATCACAAACATGCAAAACACTATGAACAAATCTGATTTTGTGTGTACAAACAAAAAAAGCAAAACCTCAAAGCAGCCTTCAAGAAAAGAATCCTATTCACAATTGGATTACGCTTTTAACATATTTTTCTTATTCTCCTACAGAGCAAATTCCAGTGCTGAAAGAGGATTCTGCCAGCACCCACGCATGATCTCATCAATGAATATAAAAAACCTCCTGAGTAATGAATGCAAGTGCACTCAGAATAGTCAGATTTTTAAACGACTTAAAACTTAAGAGTACTCCTACAGAATATTTTAAAATAATTTAAATAGGTAATTAAGAATGTTTGATAGGTACAGCCTCTTTCAGAGATGCTAATAATAATCTTTTCAGTTTATTCTACTAAGTGAGGTCAATGACTAACTCACTGAACTGAGACTGAGAGGTAGATGACAGAACTAAATGATAGTTTTGTTTCCACTTTGTTCGGGAATAAAAAGGAAACAAAGCACTGAATGCTATAACTTGCCAGAGCAAAGGAGAAAAATTAATCCAATATGTTAATAGATTGTGAAAAGAAAATACTATCTATCTTCCTATAGGGACAAAGTGAGTTTTATATATTTAGCTTTAAGGCCCCTATTAATTTAAATAGAATTAATATAATGTATTAAGAGTTTCTGCATCTTAAATTTCCAGTTTGTTCTAAAGAAAGTTCGTGGGTAGAGGGAGACTATAAGCTAATATAAAACAGATCTGTTTTTTTGTAACCAAAAAAAAAAAAGTACCTAAATTTCTGACTTAAGATTATACGCAATTACACTTTTTCTAGTTTTTAAGAAGATAGACTACACATGAAAATCTAAATACAGAAGGAGTAAACATAGTCCAGAAGTGTCCAAAGCTGTCTCAGGGCAGTCCCTGATGAGGAATCTTGCTGCAGGTAGGGTGCTGAGATCATGCCTGACTTGTGGCCTGGGTTTCCAGATGTGTACACCTGAAAATCCTGTTCCAGGGCAATTCTGCCTCTTGAACCTCCCTTCCTGTGCTGTTCCAGGAAATACAGTGAGAGGCAAAGCTCATTGCAAGGGCTGTGATGAGCCGTAGCCTCACAGATAATCCTACACCCCTTTGCTTACGAATTATTTCTTTACGGTTACTGATCCAGGACAGTGACTGATACAAATCATGTGAAAATGTGAACAGAAAGACTATTAGGTATTTTGAACGCTGTTCTTCAAATGCAGACAGCATATACTGTCCTATAGCTGTAATATGAAAAGAGGTGTCTTACCCTTCAGTTAATATATACATATAGTTAAGTATAATTTCTTTAGTATAAACTTTCTTGTTAGTAAAAAAAAAAAACAACCTACAAATGTATAAGTAAAGTGACTTAAGCGGTTCTATGTATATGCATATAAAGCCTCTACACATTAAAGAAGTCATTTCTATTCACAATAACGTGAAACACTTAGTAATGCTACTACAACAGTGTCTTTATATATTTGCAAATAGTGTTACTGCTTTTTTATTGCATTCCTTGCTTGGCCTTGCTGCACTCCAGCATCCTCTGTGTGTTGTGGACAGGTGGTGAGAAGGTTCAGTTGTTACAAGATGAGCGACAGAGGATTTTTATGTGATTGTTCAGGCAGCCTGTGTCCCTTTCAGAGCTCTGCTTCTTGACTACTTCTGAAGGTATGTTTGTTGTGACTATTTTATCTGAGGTTTAAATGTCATTTGCACATTTCTGCTCAGGACCAAAACCTGATCTCATGACCTAGATGTTAAAGTGAAGGTAGCTGTCCCCTTCCTACACAAAGCTTGGGCAATAAACTCAAAAAATCAAGTTACTCACTTATGAATTCAAAATGTGTGTAAAAGGAATTACAGGAACATATTGGGAAGAGTCGCATGACGTTCAAATCACTGGTTAGGAATGATCCATAAAAGGGCCAGAGGGAGTGGCATGCTTTCAAAAATGGCATCAGCTGCTTCTGAGTCATTGACCATTCAAAAACAAATTACTGAGAGCTTACGGACTAGTCAGCGCTCTGGAAAAACGCTGGTGACCAATCTGGATTTGGCCACGAGACCATGCTCCGGTGCTGTGGGACTGTGCCCCTTGTACACAGTGACAGCTCCCAGACCACTCGCCCTAGTAGAGCAGGCCATTCATTCTGTTCTCCAGCTACAGCTACATAAACACAAGGTTGAGGAAATGCAATCCTTGATATACCAAATGTAACACCCAAAATTAAAAGCACATAGTGTAAACCTCCTTCAAACTTCTGGTCTGTTTTACAAAATGTGAAAAACTGCATAAGTGACTGTACGATAACCTAAACAGGGCACAGCACTTTGAAATGTGAAGAATTATCCACTTTCTTTTGTTATATCCTGGAGCAAAATAACATTCATAAAATTATTTCTTTTCAGGGCAGACGTGCTAGATATAATGTTAAACTTTTGTTTGTTTTTGTTCAGACAGGCTCATGAAAAAGCCCTGTAATTAGCTGCTTGGCACAAAGTCTCTCTGGATCACTTTGAGAGGAAGCAACATAATGAAATGTTATAAGAGCAAGCCAGACCAACCTGCTCTGCTGGCAGTGCTTTGCTCGCTTCTGTTCCTGCTATAGTCCTTCCCAAGTTGCACTGAAGCAAGCTGTCCTGCACATGCTGCCAAAGACCAAACAGTGCCTCAGTGCCCAGAGCCTCCCTTCATGCAATTGCTGAAAGCCTGAATGGCAGAGGTGTTGTCAGAAAACTGCCAGGACTAGCGGCACTGTGACCTGTGTTGGAATACTTGCTATCAGTTTCTCTTGCTGATGTGCAACAGGTCATCTCAGTTGTATCTCCTTGGCCAAATAACTTTAATGAAGCTCCCTGGTGCTTCAGCTTTCTGAAAGGAGGTTGTGTTGAGGTGGGGGTTGGACTCTTCTCCCAGGTAAGAGTGGCAGAATGAGAGGGAACAGGCTTAAGTTGCACCAGGGGAGGTTCAGGCTGGATATTAGGAGAAATTTCTTCTCTGAAAGAGTGCTGAAGCACTGGAACAGGCTGCCCAGGGAGCTGGTGGAGTCACTGTCCCTGCAGGTGTTCAACAAACATGGAGATGTGGCACTGTGGGATGAGGTTACTGAGCATGGTGGGGGGTGGGTTGACGGTTGGACTAGATAACCTTAGAGGTCTTTTCAGCTTTAATGATCCTGTACGTTTCGAAGTTGTTGTTGTTGTTTGTTTGTTTGTTTGTTTGTTTTTTACCAGTAGTTCACCTCCACTTAAAGCATGAACAGTGGTTGTTTTGTAAAGCTCTTTGTGCTACAGATCACTCCTTCATCACACTCGAAGAATTTAGGAAGGGGAAGAATATTTTAGAAGATGCAGAAAGTAGAAGTTAATGTCTGTAGAATGGGAGGTTGACCATTGGGACTAAAATTAAACCTGCCTTGAATTGCTGTTAGAAACTTGTACTGGTGTTTTCTATTAAACTCTGTCTGCTCCTCTTGGTACCAGTACTCCTCAGCTCCATTCACTGCTGTACTCAGAGCTGACAGCAGCATCTTTCAGGATGTGGGTAACTAGGCCATGCTAGAATGCAAGAGCCAGAGCACTCATATGTCTGGTGCCACAAGGCATCACCTGGTGATAGTGAGGCCTTGTTACTTTCTGCATCCCACAGCAGCAAGGTTTTCCAAGTACAGACACCTGTCTGCATGGGCTGTGAGTGCTCAGAGCTGTCTGAATCAGGGCAGCTTGTGAGAAGGGATAACATACAAGCTGATGAACTAGAATCGAAGTAAATAAATAAGTTAGGTGAAGGGCTGTGTGTGTGAGATTTGAACAGGCCTAACATAAAATTTTGAGATTTTTATTCTGTATATAGCCAATCTAGTTATTGTACTAAATGCACTTGTTCTAAAAGCTGAAAATGAGTTGCCCTGTGCTCTCCTCTGCATTCCACTTATTTACGTGCTTGCCTCATAGTTTGGCCATAGGATTGCACTTTGAATTCTGCTGTGCTATGACCTGCTGCCCATGGTGTGTGGCACAGATGCCCAATCTTTTGGCTTGCTTGGGCTGCATTGAGTGAACAGAAATTTTCTTAGGACACAAACACAAAGGTTGATCCAGAAGTAATACCTGTGTTTCTCTGGAACTGCAACTGATGCAGTGAGCATGACAGCACTATTTGATAGAGCAGATTCTCAGCTACAAAACACTATTTTTCAGCACAGTCACCACTGTTAGCTAGTTTTCACTAGTGATGGACAAGAGCCTGCATGCTGCGCTCATAAGCATCTGCACCAGTGGAGATGATCCACTGTTGCTATCAACCCTGCTGAAACACACCACCGTTTGGTCTCCATAAATGGTCACAAGTGCTGATGAATGTCGATGAGTGCCATTTTTTCCACATGGAGGATTTCAGTTCCATACCTTTGCTTCATCTGCGTTTCCATGTCAGAAGCCATGCTGCCATCTGTCACATAGCAACAACATGTAATGGACTGCTGGTGAGAAGTTACAACCTGTACTGCCATACCACCAACACCTGCCTCTGATGTCATGGGTTAATATAATAAAGCATTACTTTTGGAGCAGCCCCCGTAAAATATACACTATGGTTCGTGTACATAGGTAACAAAAAATATTTTCATCTTCGGTATTTTTTATTAAAACGAGTAGCAAAAATACAGAACTAGTGGGATAGGGAACCTGCTTTGGCAGGGGGGATGGACTCGATGATCTCTAGAGGTCCCTTCCAACCCCTACAATTCTGCGATATGTGACCCTGCTTTTGTCAATCTACTGCACTGGTCTGGTTCAGTGGCAATTCAAACACACAAAAAATTTTTTTTTGCATTCTTGAAACCTGTTTTCAGAGAACAGGAAAACAGAAAGCAAGGTTGCACAGCGTTTGCTGCTCACAGGGCTGCGTTTAGCCAGTGAATGCACCAAATCGTTATCTGTAAGTTGAGCTGATACTGCACTGTGCTGTCCCCGTGCCTCAGCTGGAGTCAGTAGCACGCCGACGTGTTGAGCTTAAGGGAATATTGCGTGAAAGACCCACAAGCACAACCGTAATTCAGAGCGAATCCTCTTCACACCTCTCTAGCGTGCTCTTACGTGGTTAGAACCCTGCCTAGAGTAAAAGAGAAACCTGAAAGCAGCGCGTGCAAAGTTCAATTTCGCTTTCTCAGCACAGGAGCAAGAGGCCGGCGTACAGAGCAGACCGCGTACCAGAGCCTCTCCGGGGCCTCAGCCCTCCCCTACGGCCCCCGCGGGCAGGCAGCGCCAGGGCAGCAGAGGTGAGTGCGCCCTCCAAACAGGGAACAGTTGAGTCTGGTGGAACACAGCCACCCAGTTCGTACGGGCCACAGCTCCGCACCGCCCACGAAGCGGCTCCGGCCGACCCCGCACCGCGTTACGCCGCCACGGCCGCTTCCGCCCCACGGTTCCTCCTCCGGGCCGCCCTCTCCCGGCATGCGCCGGCGCCGGAAGCGGCTGACGACAATAACAAACATCGGCGGCGGCTGCGCCTGGGCTCTCCGCTGCCGCTGCCCCCGGCCGGCCCTACGCCGCCTCTCCCCGCCCTCGCCGTCCGCTCGAGCGCAGCGCCCGCCGAGGCGGCCCGGCCGCGCCGGGAGGGGGGGCTCCGCCGCCGCAGGATGCGCGGGGCCGCCGCCGGACTCTCGGGTGAGTGGCGGCGGCGGAGGCGAGGGCCCCTCCGCGGCCGCGGGGAGTCGGGCGTGAGGCTGCGGCGGGGCTCCTTGTGCCGGGGCTGTCGCGAGGGGCGGTGGCTTAGCGGTTGGCCGCGGAGTGGGCGGTGGAGCGCTGGGGGCCGGGGGGGTGGGGTGGGGGGGGGGGGCGGAGCGCGGCCCGGCGTCGGCTGCGGCCCCGGGGTGGCGGGGGAACCCGCGGGGCGGCGGTGCCGGGCGGGCTGGGCGCTCCCTGCCCGCGGTCCGCTGCCGGGGGAGGGCTGTGCGAAGTTAGTCCGTGGAATGACTCAGCCCGCGCCTTCGGCCGGGCGCGGCGTGCAGCAGCGCCGTGTTGGCCGGTGCGCTGCCGCCGGCTCCGGTGTTTACTTATCGCTGCTCCCGAGAAAGCGTGTGCCGAGCTTTGCCGTTGTTTTCTCGCTGCTGCTTGTGAGCGCGCTGTCAGGCGGCTCTGCGCTGCTGCTCGTCCTCAGTGCCCCCGGAGTTGTAAGTGAATGCTGGCTGAGGGTAAAAGGACGAGTGGGAGTACTGCGGGGACAGGTCCTGGTGACGCCTCAACTTTATCTAGAGATTAAAAAAATAAACTACGCCTAGAACGACCTCAGAATGTTAGTTTTCCCCTCCTTACCCTTCATTGTCTCAGCCTTTTGAGGAAAAACTCATTTTGTCTGAAGTAGTGAAGAGGGATGTCCTACCAATTTGGTGAGTTCACATTGACGCTTTTGTGTCCTTAGAAGAGGGAAGGAGGAGCTCACCTTTTAGCTGCCTTTTCTGCCCCTGCGTAAATGTGTGAGGCCGTGTGTCCTTTCTGCCCCTATGTAAATGTGTGAAGTAGTTGGCCCATCAGCCTTTATGGAAGAGCTGCGCTTGTGCAATTGGTTGGTTTGTTGCACAGTAGAAGATATCTCATCTCTGTTGTAAAAATAATGCGGGCACAACTCCCATTTGGTCCTTAGTGTTGTTGGGCAGTATTTGAAAGATGCTAGGTATCTCTGATACTTCAATAAAGGAAACGTTTAATCTTATATACCCTAAGATGTGAACTTAAAAAACAATAAAAAAAGAAAAAAAAAACAACCTAAGACAATCAAATACCTCAGTTGTTTTTAGAAGATAAAGCACGTGAATGAAGAACTGTTACCTATTTTCACATAAGCCTTAGTGGCAAAGAGAATGTATGAGAAAGAAGTGAGACTGTAACTCACAAGGTTTAGTTTAAATGTAACCCTGCAGAGGATCTCTTGATACATATTTTAAGTGATATCAAAAGCTCAAAATGGTTTTATTTTGTTTTACTGGGAATAGTGAAGAAAATAAATAAATAAATGTGTAGTAAGTCTGTGCCAGTTATAGATCCAGAAATACAAGCAGGAACCTTTGGGATAATGCACTAGTGTAAGGTAGACCTAACTGCACCTTGGAAGTTTATTAGTGTTATGCACTCTGTATGGTGTGTTTTTTTGTTTTTGTTTTTTTCTTCTTTTTTTGTTCAAAAAGAAAAGGCACCCAAACTATGTTGAGCTGTAGTTTGTTGACCCAGCCTTCTGCTTGACGCAGATTTGGGTTAGTAGTCTCTGGGATCCTACTCAAGGGGCTGGCTCTCTCCTCATGTCATGTTACCATATTTATAATTAGAAGCATACGAAGCAGATTTGCATTTACTGGGGGAGAGAACATTGGTTATTTTAAGGTCTTTTGTGGTGTCTGGTTAAGACATTGCTTGTCCCTGCGTAAGATTTGAACGTTACTAATGTTATGTATAGTTCTGGGAATTAAGGTGAAAAATTAAGTTTCTAAACCATGCCTAAACTTGGGATTTAGGTTACTGTGGTGAAACAGGGGCAAGCATATGTAGAAGGAGAGGAATAGTGCGTGTCTTGCTGCTGCTTTTGATAGATGGTGACAGTTTGAGTGGGATCGCTGCGAAGAAGTTTTCACTATCTTAAACTGGAGAGTTGGTGGCTGTCAGTGTGTTCTTTAGTCTCTGTTTTTAATCTAGCAGCTAGTTTAGTTAGAAGACTGGCCTAGAGTGGTGTGAGGATCTAGAGATTTTTATTGTGCAGGTTGGATTTGCTCACATATTACAGTCAAATGAAACATGTCAAAATGAAAAACTGTTGTCTAAGGTGGGTGCTCTCTGAGCCATAGCACACATACCCTGCTGTCATCTGAGCTACTCCAGAGTCGTTTGGACACTGTCCCAGCTGTCATGCCTCTCCTTCTACATGTGTATTGCCCAAGAGCAGTTGTGCTCCCGATGTTGGGTTCACAGCTACGTGATATTACACGAGGAATTTCTGAAGAGGAAAGTGAAGTGGTAGAAAGGTGAAATTCTTAAATAAATTACCAACTTTGCACCAGACCGTAAACTGTTGATATTGTCTACAGCAGGGATCAGTGAGGTAGCAAACACTTGGCTGTAAGAAGCATACTAATAACAATATTGTGTTGTACCACCTGATTGAATGCACTGATACCAAGCAGACAAAACAAACAAATGAACAAAAAAACAACAACAACAACCCTAATATGGAAATTACTAGCCTACCTGCTTGACGTATTGTGCATTTTGTAGCTGATTTCACAGAGCAGTGGCCTGGGTGATCGTGTTGAAAGGCTCTCATGTGGTCTCTTAGTCATAAAAAATGACTGATGGTTGAGAAATCACTGACAGTAGCTTCTTTTATGAACTAGTTCAGGATTCTGTGGCTGTTGTGGAAGTCACTTGTCTGTGAGTTAACTTGTGTTTCAGATACGCTTTTAGTAGTTTTGTTCAGTTTTGTTTGTAGTTCAGTTGGGAGAAAATTTGAAAGACATCACCTGTTTCCCTCCGTGAGAAGAACTGGAAGTGGATGCACTTCAGTGATGCTTTCTGAAGCCTGTGATAATTTAATGTATCTAAGTAATTAATAATAAATAATATCTAAGTCTGAATTGTTGGCAGCTCTTGATAGAAATATCAGAACAGATTTATTGATACAAAATTTTCACTCAAATTCAGATGGGGCCAATTGCTGTTGACTGACCAGGAGAACCACTGGCTATCAGGAAAATTCTTGTTTGTCTTCTATCTACAGGTGCGTATTTTCCAGTAGGGTTCTGAGCTCAGACTGTGTGCTCTGGCAGTGCCAGTTGCTAGTGCAGCTTTTTATGTATGTCCAAGATGTTGACATTTTCTTCTGGGAACTGTTTTTGTAGCTCGGCCTGCCTCCTTTGTCACATCAAGGTGAAGTGATTACTGTGTGCTATATATAATCTCTAGTAGTCGTCCTATCTAGAAAATCAGCTGTTGAAGAAAGTGATAGCCTGCTTTCTGCATAAAATGACTTGCTGCTCTTTCCGGTCTGCGTTGGCTACCTGTTGATTGAAAATAAATACCAGACTACTTTGTTGATTTGGGTTTCACATGTCCCTGATCTTTTTGCTGTTATGCCATGTTCTGACTACAGTGCTTTTTTTTTTTTTTTTTTTTCCCCCCTAGCTATGAAATAGCTCATATTTTCTTACCTCCCAGGGGTTATTTTTCAATACTATTTTTACATATTCAGGAGATTAGGAAAGTTTTGATAGCATGTGGGGAGTAATGTGTTCGGTATTGGAATTGCCCTTTTTTTAATTTGAACAGAGTGTAGATTGAGTCTCAGTACAGCGCTCTTCATTACTACGCTTGTTGATGTACTTGAAAGGTCAGCACTGTGCTTTCAGTTTGAACAGATTGAAGGCAATGTATATTTTTGAGGTAGAAAGTGGCATTGGAGAAGTACATGAAGGATTTTACTTCCATTGCAAATTCAGAAATCATGCCTCTCAGCAAAACAGTCAGTTCTGAATGGCACTTCTGAGATCCGATGTCTGTGAACATTTAAGGTAGCTGCTCAAATTTCGATTGTGTTCATGTTCTCTTCTGTAAGTGATGGAACTTATCTGCCTCTTTTTTTGTATGAGTATGTTTGTGCTACGTACCATCAAATATGCTCTTTTGTCTGTTCCGTATGGTGCAGATACGGCTGCAGCAGTTTCCATTCTTTTAACATCCTCTGATACTTCAGGGATTATAAATGTCAGTGTTTTATCTCAAATACTGTTTTGAGTACATTTATGCCTACTGTTAGTGCTGATATGTCAAAAGTGTAGGTATTTGATCCTTATTTGGTGTAGTTGTGTCTAGGCTAGGCAGTTTATACTGATAAAATGGTGCTTTTAGTGATAGTTTTTGTTCCATCCTTCAGAGTGTATATTTCTATTAAATTCAGATGAAATGGAGGTTCTTATGTAAGAATATATTGTGTAACTGGACTAGCAGCTCTTTTCAAGTATATTATGCTTATGTTAGATTGCAGGCGTTCTGCTAGTAAACTCAAGATGTCTTATTTGTCTATTCTAATTTAAAATACTCTGTACAGATGCTTGTGCTGACTACTGATTGGGTTTGCATGAAGTTCCTTTCAGTAAACATTTCTTTAAACAAAAAATGAAAATATCATTTAAAAATTCTCACATCCCAATCAGAGCAAAGAGGGGGGGGGGTGGAGTGTGTAAATTTGCCTTTTCTTATGTCATGTGAAAGACTCGAAGGCAAAATACCAATAAGATGAACAAAGCATGTGTAATACAACAGAGCAATTTCACGTGAATGTTCTGACTGCAAACACCACAATTGGGGTTGAATAAGGTAGAGGTGCAATTGCAGTGTATAAACCGTTGTGGGTGTGGGGTTGGATTTTTTTTTTTGATGGTGGTGGTGATTTTGGTTTTTAACGTCTGAGGTTGTCTATTCCTTGAATTGGTAATATTTCACAGAGGGATTTATTATTGTGCTTTGTTAGTTGCTTTAAACTGCCTAAGATTTATCAAGGAAAAGCAAAGGCCATTTGAAGGCTACTGAACGCTTTTTTGAGATAAGGTTAAATTTAATGTTCTTCATGCTCATCATGCATTTTTCTTCATTTCTCAATACATTGCTCTTTCAGATTTACATCAATAAAGACCTGAAAAATTATTTTTAATTGTTTAAGAGGCAAATAGAGCATTAAGCTTTTGTGCCAGGAATCTAGTTATGCTTTTTTTGACCATATGTAGGGAGATGGGGTTTATGTCAATTCTGCATGTTACTGGTTCTCTGCTTGTCTGTTTCATGTAGTACTTTTAAAAAACAATTTGATAAATAAGAGGAGGTTCGTAGGTGAACTCTATGAGGAAAGAAATCTGAAACAAGTTTGGAAGCTGCTAATTATTTATACAGTTTACCAAGACTGTGGTGGGTTCCTTTACTGCTAGAAAACTTTGATGTTATTCTAAATGTTTACCATTTACAAGAACTTTATTAATACCTGATGATGGCATGTGTAGTTAGGAATTTGAGTGATGCCTTTTGAAAATTGTCACTTCTCTTCTTGGCTGACAGAGCTGGCTTGGTTACCTCTGTGTATCCATCAGCCTTTTTCCTGCCCTTAGCTGTGGAGTAACAGTTTGAAGGGCTGCGTGGCAGACAGCAGTCCTGGAAAGAGTGCTGTTTCTCACTTGTTCCAGTGAAGTAATCCAGTTTACAGCATATGACTGAGGAAAGTTGTGCAGCTGGAAGTTGGTGCAGGAAGAGGATCTGGACAACTGGCTGAGGAAACGGATTCACAAGGCTGGTGTTTGGGCTGTAATCAGTGTTTTCAGGCGTGGTTTTGGTTAGCCAGAGAGAGGGTTTGTGAAGGAGAAGTGTTGGTGTTGACTTGTCTGATCTTGATCTAAGCAAGAAAGGAATGCTTGTTGGCTGTTTCTTGCGGAATTGTTTGCAAACACTGTAAGATTTTACATGCTAATTATTTTTAAAGAGCTCATTTCTGCAGGGGAAACCTTCCCACTCATATGGAGTCAAGTCACTAACTTGAATAAAACCACCTGAAGCTCTACACACTGAAGAGTACCATTTTTTTTGTTAAGTATTAATCACTGTAATGTAAGGGAGATGTATAGTCTGTGTTTGCTTTTCAAATGGCAGAATTATACATTAAAAATAAAAATGACTAGACCTTCAGTTAATTTTTGTCAAAGACACAGTTGGAAACAGTTGTGGAAAGACTGTTTCCACCGATTAAGAAACTACTACAGAAAAAGGGTACTGATACATACTATAAACCGTTCTGTGGCGGTAAGAATGTCAGGAAACCTTGGTTTGTTTTCTGACTTGTTAACCGAGACACAGAAACCCCACTTTCTGACAGATAAGAGATGTGAAGTTTGGGGTTTGCATAAGTTAGTAAACTTTTTTTTTTTTTTTCCCCCAACTGTTGAAGGAGAAAAAAATGTCTGATTCATACACGGATTGTGTTCTGGCAGTTTCTCAAATACTGTGGAAAGAATAGTATAAATAGATGCTAACCCTCAAAACTGAAGTTTTATAATTATATATGTACGGAGTCATGATGTAATGTCTAATAATAAGCTTGTTGCCTCATAAATGTGTTTGAAACTATTTGTTTCCTAGAATTCATTATATAAGTTATGTCTGAACTTGCAAGAAGTTGTACTGCTTTGGGCCACACCAATTTTAAAGCTGCTTAATGCCATGTTTTCTTATCTGCCCAGAAGCTGAGGGTGGTGTTGATGTTTTGCAAAATGCCTGACTGAAGGAAAAAACAAACAAACAAAAAAGCCCTCAAAAACCAAAAAGACAAAGAAGTAAAACTGTATTGTACTTCTGAGTTTTGAAATTCCTCATCAGTGAATTGGGAAGTAGTGACTTGAGCACATTTCCTGATTGCTTTGCAGAACTGCAGTGTCTTTCCTGTTTTAAGAGTGGAAGGCACTTGCTTGACTGACCAGTTGATGAGTCTGAGAACTGCTAACAATGCAGTGACTGTTGGAGATGCTTTAATTAACTGCTTCTGTGCCAGTATCAGTGCTGTATAAATAAAGCTACAGATGGCACCCTGTAGATATTGGGGTTTGATGGCCTTACATGAAGATGACACTGAACAGGGTTTTAGTACTTAAAAGGCTGTAATGGGAGGTAGGATCTCCACCTAGAGTGAAGTGTATCTTGTCCATTAGATATGGCCTGGTTAAGAGTTTTTGGAGGGAGGAGTGATGAAGTTTTTTTTTTTTTCTGCATCTGGTTCAGAACAGGCTCTGTTGAGTGTTCACCCTGTAGCACAGCCAACTGTAACCTTGGCTATATCAAAACAGTGCAACTAGCAGGTTGAGGGATGTGTTGTATCTTCTACTCAGCTCTTGTTAGGGCCCCACCTGCAGTACTGTGCTCAACTCTGGGTACCCCAGCACAGAAGACAGATGAGGATGTTAGAGCAGGTCCAGAGGAGGTGACAAGGGTGATCAGAGGTCTATAGCACCTCTTTAAAGAAAGGATGGAGCTGAGCCTCTTCATCCTGGAGAGGGCTGGGCTTTGGGAACACCTCGCTGTGGCCTTTCGGTATCCAGGAGGGGCCTGGAAGAAAACTGGAGAAGGGACTCTTTGTCAGGGAATGTAGAGACGTGATACGGGATAATGGCTTTAAACTGAAATAAGTTAGAATTAGATTAAATCTTAAAAGTAAATTCTTCACTGTGAGGGTGGGTGAGGCACTGGCACAGGTTGCCTGGAGAGGTTGTGGATGCCCCATACCTGAAAGTGTTAAAGGCCAGGTTGGATGGGGGCCCTGGGCCCCAGTCAGGTGGGCAGAAACCTTACTCATGATAGAGGAGTTGAAACTGAATGGTTTTTTAAGTCACTTCCAACCCAAACCATTCTATGATGTATTTATTTAAGTGCATTATAAGAAGTGTTTCCTTTGAACAGTCAGTTGTACAGATAAAAGTATGCATTTTCATTGTAGGATTTTTTATTTTTAAAGTAAGCTGCTTGTGTTACTAAAAGCACTGATAAAGAATGAGGACATCTTGTCTGTTCTAGGTGATTGTAGTGTTTTTTTTGCAAAAGGAAGATGCTTCTGATTAGAAGCATTGCTAACATTATTGAATAAAGCTACTTGAAGTCTGCTTTTGAACATCACTTTACATGAAGAAAGTTATTTCCTTAAATTCAGCCATAGTCTCTATGTTCCTTTTCCTTTGATATTAGGAAATGTGCTATAAAATCCTTTTCTAGTGAAGTGAGATGTAGAAATTAGGTGAAGAGATTGCTTTTTCAGGTGCAATTCTAAAAACAGAGGAAGTTGAGGTAGAATACAGATTTGAAGAAGAAAGATTCAACTGAAAGGAACATTATGTGCTAGTCAAGTTCTTTAGTTTAATGTAGAATTGTGAAGTTGAAGTGAAATAGGAAATCCTGCTTAGGGAAAAGTGAAGTCACAGAAATTGCAGTGCCTCAAAGGCAAAACTAGTTTTGCTGCATGGAAATAAGAGGCAGCTTAATAAAATAATAATGTGTACCAAAGTTGATTCTCCATCCCCAGAAGTGATAAAGGCTTGTTCTCCTTCAGGGAAGATGCATTCCAAATAGGGTAACTCACTGAGTGAGGAATAGCACACAAGGTTTTTGTTTTGTTTTTAGCATGTGGTGGACTCATCAGACTTTGGATGAATTACCTTTTGTCAGATAGGAATTCTGTTTACATTTATCTGCTGTGAGAAATTGGACCTGTGTAATCACAGGTAATATTTATGGTTCACGTTCAAGGCAAAATCTGTTATCACCTGCAATGTAGCCTTAGTGGTTAAGAGAACTTCCCTTTATTAGAATTGTGCAGGTGATGTTCATAAACAGTTATGTGAATGCCTGATAATTAGCGATGTGGAATTGTAAGCTTCTGAATGAATAGTGGGGTACTGCCTTGCTTGAGAACTTCAGTTCTGTCTGTTTTTGGAATTGTATTTCTTCCAACCTGGAGATATGCCAGGGGTGGGATGATAGGGAAGGAGTTTGGACTTCTTGGTCCTCTCTGATCTGAGCGGTGAAGCACTGATGAGCACAGCACTTTGCAGATATGAAGTAATGCTTCCCCAGGCACTAAAAGCAAGGTACCCTTTACTGCTGATGTGTTTCTGTAAAAGGAATGTAAAACCCCTGGGATTAAAGAGAAGCAGTGACTTTGGCATAGTTTAGTTTAAATTTTTGGCAGTTTAATAAAAATGTTTTTGTAACTCCGATTGTTAAAATCTGGTTTGTAATGCCCATTTGAGCACAAGCAGTGTATATAAACATTGAGTTTTGTCTTTGTCCTGCCCTGAATGCTGTATTTTAGTGTTTTGGGTTTGTGAAACTGGAAAGAATTGTGCTATGAAGCAATGGAACAGTCAGAATTGGATAATGGAGAAGGGATTCTGCACTTAATGGCAGAAATGGATGGCTAATGTAGCTATAGGATTATTTGTGGAGTGCTGTGAAACCCATGATGTCTGGTTGTTTTTACAGAAATGTCATGATTTTATGACTTTTGGTATTGGTATTCCACATCATAACAACATGTAGTGCATTAAGAGTTAATACTCCAACTCCATAGATCATTGATATTTCCGGGTATACCTGTCTCAGAAGAGGAGAACTACATTCCCCAGAGGACTTTGCGATGCTTTGCATTTTTACGTATTTTCCGCTCAGAGGGAAAAGATAAAAACTCTCTGCGGTCACGGGACACTCTCTTTCCTTCGGGATCGACTCAGCAGTGGGTGCTCGCTGCTGTATCGCCTTCAGCGTTAGCGTAAGGCCTTCGGTTTATCGGACACTCTCTCTTGCTCATTTTATTTGATTTATTAGCTTCAATTCCAATTATATTGTATTATATTGTGTTATTTTGCTTTCTGATATCTTATTTAGTAAATTAGCTTTGCTCCTCAGATCGTTGCCGCTGTTCTGTTTCTAGGCCCATCTCCCTTTTTCTTTTTCCCTTTCCCCCTTCCCCTTTCCTGGGGCGTGTGTCTGTGGGTCCCCCACACCAATGGTCACGAAACCGGGCCGATCCAGCCCTGTAAACTGTTGACAAGAAACAAAAGATCTTTAAACAGACATCCATTTCCTTTTACAGATGAATGTGTCCTGAATTAGATGAGCTACATTTAAAAAAATTCTAAGCAACATGCATTGGAAGTATTGATGAACACAGACTTCAAAAGTACTCAGTTGTTTTAGAGTTTATATTGGGTGGGACAGTTTTGTGAGGTGAAGCAGATGCATTTCTATTGCAATGTAAACACAATATAGAACAATGAAGTAAATAAGTGTTACATTGTCAGGGTAATATATTCATGGCTGCTTTTCATGTTAGGTAATACAACAAAATGCGTGTTTGAATTAGTTCTTCAATGTTTTAGTACTCCATACTATTCTTACCTTTGCTTGTATCTCGTAATTCTTTTTCTTATATTCATTTCTACTATCTTCTGTCTGTTCTGGGACTTGCTTAGCAATTCCCATTTCTAAATTATCAGCTTTTCTTTATAATGATGTTGCTAATAATTCCTGGCTGTTGATCATGTAATGTTCTGTAATTTGCAAGATCGTGTATACTGTGGACGTAATGCTGCAGGACAGTTTCCAATTACATAGTTAGCCTCTTTGTTAGTTGGCAGATGTTGAAATTTTTCAACTTCAATTAAAAGTGATGTAAGCAATTTCAGCAATGTAACGCTGAAAAGCTAGAAACTTGTTATATTTGTTCATAGTGTTACAGAAAAGATTGTGAAATTCTCCTAACAGCCTTTTGAAATAATGCAAATAGAAGACTGGTAAAATGTGGCTATACTCTGTTGAAACTTGATGGTTGCTGACTTTCCCTCGAAGTTAGTTTTCTTCAAGAACTGTGAAAACAGTTCACCTGGTGTAGGGAACCTGCTTTGGCAGGGGGGTTGGACTCGATCTCTTGAGGTCCCTTCCAACCCCTATGATTCTATGAACAGGCAGCTGAGCTGGGTGGTGTCCTCAGCAGGATGGTTCCTGCTGGAGGGAGTGCTACAGCCTGGCCTCAGAAAGCAACCGGGAATGTGCTCAGGAACTCAGCACTCAAAGCACATGTTCTCTGAAGCCTTGCTTCACTTAATTCTTCTGTTTGTGGGAAGTGCTTAGTGGAATTTGTGTCAACCTTCAGAGTGGGTTTTGTTTTTGTTTTTTTCTTTCTATAGAATAACAGTGACAACGTGGGGGAGATTTAGGTTAGATGCTGGGTGGAAATTCTTCACTTGAAGGGTGATGAGGCACTGGCACAAGCTGCCTCCATCCCCGGAGGTGTTCAGGGACAGACTGATATATAGCAGATATTGCTAGATATACTTTGTCCAGATACGATTGTTGCCAGTGGCCAAAAGAGGGACATTTCATTTAGTAGTTTTCCAATAGTGATTCTTAAACATGTTGCTTTTTTCATTTTACTGGACCTTAGCTTCTGAGTAGGTGATGTATGTGCCTTTTGAATAGGTGGAAAGAAGGAGGCACGAGAGGGAGGCATAGAACCTAAAAGCTCAGATAACTAGCTGCTGACGAAGTGCCATCTGTTCCATGCGCGTAAAATACAGTTGTGTAATTTTCTCCTTGATCATAATGTTTGCAAATTTGGGATGAAGAGTTTGTTTTTGATTTACTGTTAGTCACGAGTTGTGTAAAATGAGTTACATGTTCTAATGGTTTTTGGGCTTCAGCAGTCCTATTTTTAGTGATGGATTATCACCCTTTATAGTGCCTGATCATCTTCTCAGAAAGCTTGCTAGGGCATTAACAGGGTAGAAATAGTATTTGTTTCAATTCAGATGTTGAACATGCAGTTTGCTGTCTGCTGTTGCGGCAGTTGTACTCAGTGGGTTACTGAGCCCAATTGCTTGTCACTGCCTTCCCTGCCAAGGGCTCCTTCTCCTTCAACACTGTTATTTGACTGATAACAGCTAAAATGAGCTAAGTAAGCTTTAAAAGACCGCTGATCTGTCTCACTTTGGTTGTAGTTATAGCAGTTCTGGAAGAGGAAGCCTCTGGCGAGGATGCCACTGACAAGCAACTGTGTCTGGTAACATATTCAGTTTATAAGAGCAATAGCAAAAAGAAAATACATTGAATGTTTTGTAAATAGGTAACTGGCTTAACAAGGTTACCTAAAGAAAAGGAGCATTTATTCCTGAGGGAGTTTGTTGGATACATCTGCAAGATAAAACTGTTGATTACGCAGCAGTAGCATAAATGCCATTTTACTCTGATTTCCCTTAGATCAGTAGCATTGTGACTTTCTGTTTTGCTGTTAGTATCATGTCAGAATTCTGCAGTTGTTCTTGAAAAAATAATTTCAGCTAATGGAAATTCAGGCAGTTCTTTTTTAGTGAACCTACTTTCTTGTATACGCTGAAAAGTGTTACAGACAGCTATTTTAAATGCAATTGACGTGGGGGAATAAAAACTCAGTTTTGAATGGACTTGTTACTGGAGGGCATTGTTAATAACGTAAAAGAATGAGAAAAGAGAATGCCACATAATTTTTCTTGAAAGCATTATCGTACATTAATTTCAGAGTTAATTGCAGTGGTAGACGTAAAATCCTGATTTTTTTTTTTAGTGATACCTGTAATTACATTCTGTATGTTTTCTTTGCAGGTCTTTTCTGGTTTTGAACAGCCATGCTACTTCATTGCCAAAATCAAGTAAAACAAATGCACATTGATTCTCTTGTATTTGAAGAAGGTGATAGCTTTGTGTAGCACCTGAAGGTAATTCTTTCTTCGATTGAAGTTGGAAAGTCTGAGACTGCTGATATGTGTGTCACAGATGCTGCTGTAAATATTTTTGATCTTGATATTATTTTTTCTTCCAGTGCTGTAAATGGTTAGCTGTAGTGTTAAGAATGGGGAGGACTGATTAAAATTTCTTTCTGTTTATGACCAGAATGAGGTTTCCAGTCAGATTATCTATTAAATACTACTGGATTTTGTGAAGTAATTTTTATATGGAAACTAGATACACTGCAGTTATTTTACTGTTAAGTGGGAAGGAGGTGCTCCATGTTGCTTGTTTTAACATTATATTTAATAGTGTGTTTCTAATTTTACAGGGACCGTAGTCACAAATAATGCCTTTTGTGAAAATAAATTTCTCTGTATTTGTGAGTCTCATTTACTATATAGCTTAGGGCAGAAAATTTAATAATAACTAACTGCTACTTTTTTTTTGAGGTCTGGGAGTTTCTGTCTGTTTAGTAATCTTCTTTATGGAGGCCCTTTGTTTATTTCATAGAATCATAGAATGGCCTGAGTTGAAAAGGACCTCAAAGATCATTTAGTTTCAACCCCCCTCCTGTGAGTAGGGTCGCCAAGCACTAGAGCAGGCTGCCCAGAGCCACATCCAGCCTTGCCTTGAATGCTTCCAGGGATGGGGCATCCACAACCTCTCTGGGCAACCTGTTCCAGTGCATCACCACCCTCTGAGAAGAAAAGCTTCCTCTTAACATCTAACCTAAAGGTCCCATGTTAGTTTCAAACCATTCCCTCTTGTCCAATCACTATCAACCTGTGTAAAACGTTGGGCATGGTTCTCTTTTTCATGATTTTCTTTCTTCATAATATGCGTGTCTATTAGTTTATGTGCTTGAAAAGTGCTCTGAAACTGTGTGTGTTCATGGAAGGAAACTAATGACTTTCTGGAATTGTTCGTCTGGTACAACTACCTTCCTAGCCCTGCGTGCTTTAATTTTGTGTTGGTTTTTTCTTGCTTGTTTTTTCTTTTTTTTCAGTATGATTTATGAGGCTTTTTTGTCTGTAGACAAATACAAATGACAACTCAAGCTCATTTTAGAATAATACAGTTAGCAGTGTGGATCTCGTCTATGTTCTTTTCTTATTTTCAGGAAAAAAGGGGCATCTTATTCTTCCTGTGAAATAATTTAATACAAAAAGCCATTTCTGTAATAGTATAGAAATACAGTTGAGGCTAGAACTTCTGAATCTTAACTTTTTGTAACACATAAAAGAAAAGAAAAATGAATTGCATTAGTGATTGCAGTGATACTGTACTTCTGCAGCCACTCCATTAGCACAGAAGAAATTATTCACAGACTTAAGAGCTTCTGTGGAGCAGGAGAGAAAAAGGTGCAGAAGTATGGAGCCTTTCAAAGACAAAATAACAAATCTAGGAATGTACTACAAAACAGTTAAATGCTTTCCTCTCCATGCACTGAAGGAAAAAAAAACAAAACAACAAACATGTTCTTTCTTACAGTTGCTCATCTAGAACTTTGTATGTCACAGGGACTGAAAATATTTTGAAATACACTGTCTTTTTTGATCACTGCATAGTGACTCATAATAACGAAGGCTGTAGAGTTAGCTAGTATTGAAAATAGAAAAATCTGTAGTTTCCTTTTATATGAGTGGGAAAGTAATGCTTAGGGGTAGTAAGCAGTAGCAAGACTTTGGTGCTGTAGGTTGGGGAATTAATACTGAGAGCATAGACCATTCTGCTGGTTGTAATGAGCAGAAAATATAACTGGAAATAGCTGTATCAGGGGATTTAAAAATGCATTTTATAACTAAAAAAAGCCAGGTAATGTACTGGGATGGTGCTCCTCTTCAGCTGAAAGCTGTCTTCCTCTTCCCTCCTTGTCCATCCCCAGAGTACCTTTTCACGTGTTCCTCTAGCCCATTCACAAATCAGAAAGCTTCCTGAGCCCATGGTTCTTGTAGGAGAAGCATCTGTGTTTGTAGTAACAAAGAACTGGAATATGAAAGCCAGTGTATTCACCCTCTGTATAGCTGAAAGCTGTATACTAAATGCTTCTTGTAACTCTTATGTGAAACTGACATCTTTATGTTTTTGCTTGTTTGCTTTTTACAGTTTCTAAATGATTTTAGCAGTGGAAGTGATAAACTTCAGAAACCTAAAGAAATCATCATGAAGCTATATGTGTTTCTGGTCAACACTGGAACTACTCTTACCTTCGACACAGAGCTTGCTGTACAAAAGTAAGAAAGTGAAGTGATTACTATTTTGGAAGGCTTATCACCTAGCTGTTTTCAGTCTGGATCATGAAGCTTGTGAAGGGTCTAGAATAAAAAACATGTGATGGGTTACTTAGAGAACTGGGGTTGCTTACCCTGCAGATAAGGAAAGTGAGGGGAGATGCTCTCTACGACTACCTTGAAGGAGATTACAGTGAGGAAGGTGTCAGTCTATTTTCTCATGTCACACTTGATAGGACACAAGGAAATTACCTCAGGTTGTACAAGGGGAGTTTTAAATTGGAAACCCAGAGAGTAGATAGGCTTTGGAATGGGCTGCCCAGGGGTAGAGTTGCCATCCCTGGAGATATTTGAAAGAGGTGTGATTTTTCCAGTTGATTCTATGATTTGCAGATATGTCAATGCCTCTTTGTGTGGACGTTGTCCTAAATTACGTTGAGGTACAGTGTCTGAACTTCCAGACAGGGTGTCTAATGGCCTGATATGAACTGACTTTTCACTCAGTCTGATAGATTTTTGAGATAAAACTGATGGACAAGACAGAAGGCAAGGCTGTTCAATTGAGCAGTTTACTTCTTGTTCTCTTTGTCTATAAAGAATTTGTCTGTAAAGAATTGCTCTTTTTTGCAAGGCTACCTTTTTCTTGGATTCTTTGACTATCTCTGTACCTGGATAGGTTAAGCCATTTTACTGAAGAGCATAGTAATGATATGCAGAGCTAGTGAGAACAAGCTTGTGCTCATGAGGTGGTTGTAGTGAATTAATTTTGCCATATTAAATCATAGTAATTTTGGATAACTGATCTTAATTTTTCAAATACAGTGCAACCTGTAACATTTTTATGCTACCTGCAAGTTATATCAAAATCCCTGATGCTTACATTGGTTATTCACTTGATACTCTTAAGCATTTCAGTACCTTTACACAGCAGTGACCATAGTGTGTTACAGTTGTGATCAGTTACTGTATTATATTACTGAGTTCTTTGTTATTTTGCTGTTTACGTGTGTAAAAACAAAGTCTAGAATTGCCTAAAGTAGCAGTATCACGAGGATGTCATTACCTGGAATTAAAGCTGCTAGGGGAGTGAATGAAAGTAGGGATGATGGTTTATTGATATACTGTTTGCACATTAAAAGTATCTTCAATGTTTATATGTGTTTTTTGCATACATAAAGATTGTTGAACTCCCTGTCTGTTGACCGTTATACTATGCTTCATGCACAGTAAATCAGAGTTGATCAGATGAAATTTTGCTTATGCAGTGCCTAACAAAGTATTAAGGACTCCTGTTGTAATCTTCTAGAGTTTCAGAAAGTCAGCTGTGTGTTCATTAGGTGAACGTTCAGAGAATGTAAAATGATTTTTACAGATACTGTCCTAAATGCTTGGCTTACTTCAGAATTTTAGCATGCCATCACATCTTATTGAAATAAGATTGCTGATGATATACCAGTATTGTGCAGGCTCCATTGCTTCATCTAACTGCTTATCAGATGGACATCTTGAATATGACACGTTACTGCCCTAATGAAATGTAAAGATATTTCATTATACAGAATAAAAATGTAACAGTTTTTTTGTTAAGTCCTGCCTTGAAACAGAGAAGTTGCCTTCTCTGTATTACGGGAATCTGTGAAATTAAGTGACATATGTTGATGATACCTTCTCGACCCTGCTTTTTCTAGTGTGGCTGACCTGAAACATGCAATACAAGCAAAGTATAAGATTGCCATTCAGCACCAGGTATTGGTTGTCAATGGAGGAGAGTGTATGGCCCCAGACAGAAGAGTGTGTAGTTACAGTGCTGGAACAGTAAGTGCATGCTGTGTTCATAATCTAAACTGTCCTTTATAGAGGAAGAAAATGTATTTACTAAGGGATTTTTAAGTATTTTTTCTTCAGTGCAGTGAGTTTGCTAGATTTCTTTGAACTTTTTTTTTAATGTTCAGTTTATAAATGTAGAATGTTCTGAAAACACGTTTCTCATATGATGGAATAATTGGTGCTTGATCATTGTATTGCCTTTACTTAATGTTTGGTTTCATTTTCATTCTGAGTGTAGGACACCAACCCAATTTTCTTATTCAACAAAGAAATGATCTTGTGTGAGCGTCCCCCAGCCATCCCCAAAACCACATTTTCAGCAGAGAATGAGATGGAATTGAAAGTAGAAGAATCTCTCATGATGCCTGCAGTTTTTCATACAGTGGCATCACGAACACAGCTTGCTGTGGTAAGTAAATTCTTAGTGTACTTGAACAACAAAGAGCAATAACTGTTTTGTATATCAGATTGGTAGCTTGATACAAACTGTGAAATAGTTTGTTCACAAGTCATCGAAAATAGCACTTTGGTGATTATGTATTCTTCAAAGCCTTTGTCTCTAAGATTCAAGGTAGGTACTAAAATGTGCTTGCTTCTTCAGCATCTTCAAAGCTTCTTTCAAAAGCAGATGTAATACAGCTTAGCGGATGCATATGCTTTCAGTGTTTGCAAAAATAATAGCAGTCTAGTTTCTCTGGACTGCTGCCCTAATGCTTTGCATAATTTCCAACATCTTTAGTCTGCCTCTACCTGAAAAAAGGAAAAGTTAGTTTGGAAATGCTATTAACCCAGGTAGAAAATTTCCTGTGTAATTTTTCAAACTGCTTTTCTAACTTTGTTTCATTTTATCCATCTAAACAACTGGTGAGGAATTTATGAAATGGCAGAATGGCCTGGGTTGGAAAAGACCTCAAGGATCGTGAATCTCCCACCCCCCTGCCACAGGCAGGGCTACCAACCTCCCCATTTAATACTAGGCCAGGCTGTCCAGGGCCCCATCTAGTCTGCCCTTAAACACCTCAAGGGTTGGGGCATCCACAACCTCTCCAGGCAGCCCATTTCAGCATCTCTCCACTTACCCCTGGCATCCAAAAAAGTAAACTTCCTTTTCCCAAAATGCATTCACGTCTTTTCTTGCTGAGTGCTCGCTTCTACTTACGTAGAAAGTAAACTTCTCAGGATTTGAGTTGGATTATTTCCATATTACTGTGATAAGGAGGGACTAGTGCCCTGCTGCAAGGGGAGAAAGATACTGTGTGTATGCACTGTGAACAGCTGCACGTTCAAGAATGTGGTGCTGTGTATTCAGTAGCTGAACTGATTGATTTTTGCAAATAGTATCCTATTTAAATTTGAAATATCAAATTTTTAAAGTTATTAATTCTTTTTGCAAACTCTAAGGATTATTTAAGCTTCCAAGTGGTGGCATTTGGGGAATGAGTATGTTAGCACAGGCTGAATAGAGGTATATGTTTCTTAGCGTGTTGTCTTGGTAATAGTTTCTGAGTTTCAGTAACAACTTCAGTGTAGTCCAGAAGAGTATTTCATGTTCGAAGTGACTCTTTGTTTTTTTTGTTTGTTTTCTTCCTGGTACCGTTCAACCAAATTCAGAGGAGAGTATCAAGTCATGCACAGAGTACAAAAGTTTTGTGGTGCGGGTTTTTCTGGTTTTTTTTGTTTGCTTGCTTGTTTGTTTGTTTTTCCCTTGGCCCGTCAGGAGTGGAGGAGTGGTAAAGTTAGCCTGAATAATCTGACATTGACTTATTGGTCTGATTTAGGGCAAGTATCAAGTCGTATAAAGCTCTGTTCTCCTCCGTCACCTGTTGACAGTTATTGCTGACTTAATAAACATGACCTTGAGTAATGAATTTGTGAATCATATGATTCTCATACTGAGACGAGTAGTGATGTGAATTCATCTAGGAGTAGGAGGTTTTCATCTGTACTACTTACTTGAGGAGTGTGAGAATTGTCTTTTTTTTCCCAGCAGCTGAGCCTGAAAATGTTCTTTAACTGTTTTTTCTGTGAGGTGTTAACTTTTCTTAAAAGTCATTAAGACAAGTATCTGTTAAATGTTTAAATTATTGATGGATTTTGTAGAAAAGAGTGTTATGTCCTTCATGTGTGTGCTTTACTTGACATAATGGAAGTGAAAGGTGATGTTATTGTCATTGTTATTTTCTCTTTCTTTTACCTCATATCTGAAGGGGAAAAATTAAATTGTCATCTTGAAGATTTCTAATTTTAATTTTGGTCCATTGAAGATAGTGTAAACTAGTTAAATAAATTGATTTAATTGTTCTGGATTAAGCTTTTTGCATTCCAGAGTTAATTGTTAGGGTTTTTTTTTTGTTTGTTTGTTTTTAGTAAGTGTTCTTATACTTAAAGTTGAAAAGAAGTTTTAAGACTACTTTCTCTCCCCCTTCAATTATGAAGGATATATTAATATGCAGAACAAGCAAGTTTATTGCAGTGTTTAAATTAGTACTTCATATCTTAACTTGTTTTAGTGGTATCTCTTCTGTAAGGGAAGCACATATTTCAGAAATAACTTCCAAGTCTATGTGAGAAGTACAGATTCTGTTGGCCAACTGGAGCTATACCGTTTAGCTTAAGACTATAAATTTTACGTGGAGATTGATCTTGAGCAAGTTTCCATGAAGTAAGGAAATATTTTCACGCTTGGTGACGTCTATTATTTTTGATGGGGGGAATAGTCATAATATTTTGAAAGTCTTTAATTGTACTGTTGTAGAGTTGAGTTATCCTGGCATACATATGAATCTTCTAAAACACCGTCCTCTCTCCTATTCTTTTAAGGGAAAAAGTATTTTATGGAGACTGAATAGATGGTTCTATTCTTAAATATGTTATGCCTTTATACTGCCAGTTAGTTTTATCCAGTATTTTAAATATCTCAAAATCATGGTCTCTGTTTGGCTGTGAAAATGCATGGGGTACTTTTCTGGGAGTTCAGGGGAATAAGAAAACCATTCTGCATAATAGAAGATGAGAAAATAGGGTATTCTAACTTAAGATGTAAGAGGGTGTGAAAATGCCATAAAGGAGTATTGCATATACTGAAACAGTCTGTCATGTTGCCTGCATGAACTATATTGAGCTGTAATTCAGAAGAAACTGAGGGCAGGCTATGAATTTGATGAGAAAATTGTTTTCCTTTAAGTTATTTGTAAATGTGTGATTTGGAAGGAAGAGGAAACATGGGACTCCTTTATAAAGATATGGCCCCCCAATATCTGAACCTTCGTAGTTGTGAGAAAAATGCATACAGTATATTTAGTGTTATTTTGGATACTGGACTTAAAGTAAAATAAAAATCTGCACTTTAAAGATCCAAGACTTGCCTTGTTGTAGAGAGAGATATCTGATGTTAGTAGAAAAGCAGAGTTGAAGTAGGAAATAGTGTTTTTGCCTGTTGTAATTATTCAGGGAATGTAACTAATTAATTTATAAATTATAATTTATTAATAGTAGGTATTAATTATGCTGAAAGATGTTTTGCAATACAAAAATAGAAGTTCCAATCTAAATTGTTCCTTGTAATACAAAATATTCTTTTGACAAGAGTGAGACATTGAAGTACAACTATTTAAAAGTAGTGTAGCATATTTTACAGCTGCTGGTTTAATTTTTATTTGTAATCTGTTCTGTCTGGAAGAGAAGCAGTCAAATGTTCATATCGGACTTGATAAGAAATCATAAATGCCCTCTATTAGACGGGCAGCTGTAACTGACCACCATTGTTTTAGATATTGCTTTTGCTATCTGTGTGTTTTTGTGATACATTTCTGATACCTTTAGTTAATGTTTCAGTTCAAACCATAGTTGTTTCTAGCTCACAATGAAGGCAGGCATAGTTCTTTACCTGCCTTACGGATAGTGAAATCTTTTGAGTTCAGTGATTAGTCATGCTTTGTGGATTACTTTAGGGATATAGGTACAGCAGTATAGTCATAACTGGAATTGTTGTTGAAAGATAGTGTCTTCTGAGATATGATACCTGTATAAATTTTGGCTTGTTTTTTCTTCCAGTTTATTAATTTAAAAGCATGGGCGGAAAAAATTATATCAGCAGAATTGTACAATTTTTCAGTAATATCCATGAAAGTTTTTTCGTTTTTTTTTTTTTTTTTAATCTACATTTTTCTTTCTTTGTCACATGAGCAAGCCATTTCACCTAAATAGCTTGATTGCTTTTATGGTTTGGACAAACCGAGTTAATTCCACTTGTAAGTTTTTTCATAAACAAGGAACCTAAAATGTCTTTGTGGAGTGTTTGCATTCTCATAATTTTTTTTCCCTTTTTGTATAGAGATACATTAAAGCCTATTTTAGATCTTAATATCTACCAACCAATACCTCCCAGCCTTGCATCATGCTCATGTGAAGTTTATTAAGTTTCTTTTTCCACTGTTTTCTATAATTATCAAATTGAGATAAATAATTTCATTTGATATTTATACAGATGTCCATAAGTTCTTGTGGTGTTCTTTTTCATGGTGGTCTCACTAAGTAGAATTCACAGTATAAAGATTTCATAGCTTTAAAGAAGCTATATCTGTTGCCATGATTTGTTCCTTTGCTGATTAAACTGCCATTCTTTTTGTCAGATTTGGCAGTGCATTGGCTTATTAACCTTCTTAAGTTTTTTTGTCTAATAGTCTTTATTCAGTGTTTTTTTACAGTTACTGTCTTTTAAATCACAGTTAGAGCAGATATTTCCATCTCTTGTCCAGGCATCTGGCTTTCTTTTTGGCTAAAAATTTGCTGGACAGCATGCCTTTTTGGAGCTAGTCTAGTTTCCCCACTTCCAATTCAGCACTTTGGACCTTGAGCTCTGTAGTATATGGACAGTGACACTCAGAGTGCTTTCAGAAGTCACAAACTCACAAGCAGAAGAGATGACAAGCTGTTCTCTAGGCAGTGCGTTGTGCAATTAACTGTGTTCTTTGAATTTTTTCTAATCTTTGGGTCTTTTAACACCATTGCTGTAACCTTGTAGCTCAGCTTTTAGAACATTTTCTAGTTTAGTTCTTACGTAATTAAACTGAAATTTCCACATTATTTGTCCAAGAGGAAGGTTATTGGGAACTTGGACTTTCTGTTAGGAGATACCTTTCACATCTCATTTGATGCTGATGCTGTCATGATCAAACTGTCAATTCCAGTCAGTTTTTATCTTAGACATGAGAGTGAGAAACTGTGTCGTTGTTTCATTTGGTTACCTAAAACCGTGACTGTAGTCATAGCACCTACATCGTTCTTGGTTCAGTTCCAAATGCTTTGTGACTCTTAGTGAAGAAATACAAGCATGCTTCTTGAAAGCTGCATAGCTTCTTGCCTTGATGAGGAAGCTACTGTGACATTCACTGGAAAAGAATTAATTTAGAATTTTATTCTTTAAAGTGTTGTAATGATTATAATCATGTGTCGAAATTGTTCACATACATTCTTTTTGGATAAAAAGTTAAGTAGCCACAAACACTTCTGACTCGTCCATGGAAGTCTGGACCTCTGTTGTAACTTAGATTAGTGATCAGTCTGATCATATTTTAGTATTATTGAGTTGGATGGGGTTAAAATAGAATAGCTTTTATAATGTATTTTGGTTGGCCTTTGTGACCAAGCTGTTTGACAACTGAAAGGAGGGAGGAAAAATAAAGACTTGAGTGACTTAGAATCAAACTAGTGAAAGTTACTGCTTGTCTTATACCCTGCTTTAATTCACTGGCTGTGTTTTACATCAGCTTCTCATATCCATGTCAGTGCTAAATTGCCACTTGACTACTGCAGCCTGCTTTTAGGATCGCTGTCAGGAGCTAGTGAAAGCAGGACTAAGGAGTCACGAAGCAATGAATAGCTTAGTTCTGTATTGTGCTGATGAAAAAATACCTTATTGAGTGTGTAATAAGTCATGAACTGTATGGACAAATGTCCAAAGGACACAGTCACTAAAATCAACTGGTTTTAAAAGGGAATGGAATATCAGCTGTCTAATGAAAGAAATCACCATGAAATCTCAAGTCTCCCTCACAAATTAGCTGTTGCAGTTACAAGTTCTAAAACTGAGAAATAGTTAGGCTAGTAGCATTGTTGTTGTTTTCAGATGAAGTGCATGAAGAGAGATATTGGCAGTCAAGATACTGGTTACCTTCAGTTACTTCTGGTAGCGCTTAGCATCTATTGTGTGAACGTACGTAACTTCATTTTCAGGGATCCGTTGTGATGGCCCGAGGTTGATTGTTGTTGTTTTTTCTTGTTGCTGATGGCATAAACGTCTAAGGAGTCCTTTTTACAGAATTCCATACACATGGCAATAGAGGGCTTTGATGACTTGTTTCCTTTTACCACAGGGTTGTAGAGAATGGAAAGAACCCTGCATTTCCTGAGAACTTTTGTTTTGTCGAGGTAAGTCCAAAGAGTACTTAAGACAACTGGACCTTCCCAAGATTTATTTTTTTCATTCAGTTGAGCAAGATTAGGATGACAGAATGCAAGGACAAAGACTTGAAATTAATGAGAAATTAACTTTACAAGTTAATTATTGTTATAGCTTAAGTCATAGGAGAAAATAATAAAGTAAAAATTCTGTTACAACATCTGAAGTTCTAGTGGACTTGTGAGTTTCTTGACAAATATGAACGTGAAGATCCCTTTATTTACTATTCAACTGAAGTGGTTGGGTTTTTCTAGTCTTGTCTTAGTAGTGGTGCTCCTCAGGGTCCACATTCCAGCAGTATGGTCAGTATTGTAGTTTTGCAGGTATATCTGAGTAAGATGGACATTGCCGTGCAAGCCAGCTAGTTTTTATTTTTTTTTTTAATTGTTTGTGAATCACTGTCTGTCTCTAAATTACTCCTGAGTTAATCTGTGAAAAATCAGTGACAAAAGCGTGCCAGTTGTTAGGCAGGCTTCATTTTTCTGTGCTGGAGCTGGCAACTTAACTGAGAAGTGCTAAAACATATGGTGACTTGCAGGCCTATGTTTATACACCTGACGTAATTGACTTTTTAGACATTAGTTTATATGCCTGACATAGTTCAGCTTTTAGACATTATTAATTTAGCAGGAAACTATTTCTTTTCTGCATGCAGATATACTGATTGTGAAATAGATTGTTCTGCTTCTAATGTAGCTTGAGGAAGTCTCTCCTTAAAAATAGTGTATGGAAAAGGCAGGGAAAATAAGCCTTATCAATTGTAGCTGAATTCAGTAGTGATGAAATAACAATGATACATCTATGCAGATTTCATTTTTATTAACTACTTCTGAGCTTCTGTGGAAATACTGTTTCAGAATCATACTTACGATTGCTTTCATAATGGAATTTTTTTTTTAAGTATTTGTGTCTTGTATGTAGAACAAAGAGCTGCAGCTCACCTCATATTCAAAACGAACCTGGTTAAATTGTTAGATGGTACTTGAGTTTTTGTTGTTGTTTTTCTTATAGAAGTTTCTAGGCCTGTCTGTTGTGTGACAGATCTTGACAGTTAATAAAATGCCCTTTTGTTATGTGGTTTCTAAAAATTTGTCTCTGGGGGAAATACTGTTTAGTTTTTCACTTTTCTAGGAGTCCAGCTTCTGGGACTCAGCTCTTTGGCTTGGATAAACTTGTCTAAATAATCACAAGTCAGATCGCTGGATAAAAATTATCAGTGCTGATTGTCTCTGGTCGTCTGTAGCATAACAGTCAGGCTATTTTTTCTTACAAAAATGTTGTAACTCACAACATCTGTTTTGATTTTTAAAGTATTGTGCTTTGAATACAATGTTGCTAAAACTAATCTTAAATTGACAGCACTAAGTTTCTCCAGGGAGCATCAAGAATGACAGACAAAACTTAATAGGACAAAGCAAACTTTACAACTTCTTATTCCTATTTTGAATAACATAATTCTATCTAGATTAAAAATAAATAAATGAAGCCTGAATTGAGGCAGAGTAAATGATCTTTTAGCCTGGTGTATGCATCTCCCCATTACACCGTTGATTTGTTCAATTTGTCCAAGGGAAAATAGAACCAAGAAAGGTTCTATAATGTCTGTTAAAGAAATATTTTTGTATGGTGATGAGTCAAATCTAGTCTTTATTTTCCCCATCACACTGTGATGCTCTCTTGAAGGTACTACTGCATAGGAAGACTTGGGGTCAGTTTAGATTTTGTAGGTTGTTTTAGACTTCAAACTACTGTGTGGTTCTGCACGTGCTCTTGCCTTTGGGATTCTTGCCAATAGTTTGGTTGAATTTGGGAAGGGAATTGTATTTGTGGGTTGAAAGTAGAATGCTCATTTACATTCACAAGGCACGCATTATAATACAATGGATAAATTTAGTTGTCTTTTCAGCTTCATATTTTTGGTGTATCTTTTAAGTATACCTTATGGCAAAGTAATGTATTCTTCTGGTTCTCAATATGATAATTAAGAAAAGATATTATTTTTTTCATCTGCAGAAATTGCATTTGAGAAATTTGTGTTCAAGAATTTTTTTTTTAAATTCTTCAACTTATCAGTATCAAATTAGTTTGCACGTGTGTGTTTTAATTGTATAGAGGGACTGAATGCAGCATTGACATCTGCAAGTCATTATCCTAGAGACTATCTGGATGCTGTTCAAGTTGTTGTGTTGCTACTTTTTTGACTTGGGAAGTAAGAGCTATGCTGTGAATAAAATATATGTTCTTCTCAAGCTTGAAATCCTTCCTGTCACATGCACAGAATATGAACAGAGTTCAGAAGATAAGATGTAGTGTCTTGTTGAAGTAGTAAAAATTTGTGTTAGCTTTTGATTTCTGTGGGGTTTCATGTATATGTGGTTGTCTATGTGTGGTTCATCTCATTATTGATGGCAGTAATTTGAAGGACAATGGAATCTTGTGATACCACTGGAAAAAAGGCTTGGATTTTCAGAATTTATTTTTTTTTTAGAGACTTCATAAATTAGGTATTCTCCTCATTCTGAAATATTCAGATAAAGAGCTCCACTGTTTTGTGATTTGTTTTGGGAAAATGGCTGTTATTGTTGGTTTTGAAACTCTTGTGTATTGAGCATATGTGCTGTTAATCGTGTTCGGTAGCAAACATATTCTGTAATAGAGTCATAGGTTTGGGGTTTAGTACTGCTTTTTTCACCATACTTTGTTTATCCATGTGTAGTTTCTCACATGTACTATGACAAAGGAAAAAATGTGCATTCAGTTTAGTTTAACAACATGAACAAGCTGCAAAAAGTTGTAGGGTTTTCTTCCTTGTGAGGTAGGGCAAGGAGAATATTTCCAGTGTGTGCTGTTGATAAAGTGTTGAGCTGAAGGATTTATTGTGACATCTGTTTTGTTTTCTCATTTGGTGTTAGGAAGTTTCACTAGGAGATGAGGGTGGCAGTCTGCTTTATTAATAACTCCAAAGTTCTGACTGTTAGTAGAAAATCTGTTTAGAGTTGAACACAATAAGGCATTGCTTATTAGTGCATTTCTAAGAGGATATAGTACTTTCCATATCTAGGTCTCTGTTTAATTACTACCTAATTTATCAGAGTTAAACACTAAGAAGGTGAGAATTTTAAATACTTCTGTGTCATCCAGTTGTTAAACAGAGAAGCTTCCATGTTGTTTTGCATGCACCAAGCTTCAGACTGTAATAAGAGTTTTGTGGGCACTCTGCATTGCTTCTTATTGTGTTACATCTGGTTTATTAATCACTGGAAATTTTTGAGTAAGGTATCACTCAAGGAGAAGGGAAATGCCCTCCCCTTTTCCTTATGCATCTCTCTCTGCATCTGATGCACTGTGTTTCTGCTGGCTGATGCTGCAGTTCTGTGTCACGTTCTGAGTTTCTGTTTGGCTCATCAGTAGTTTTCTCTTTAATCGACCTTGTTTACTGACTCTGTTGGATTACTACAAATGTAATTATGTGTGCGCTGAGTAATTTATATTGACAGTGTTTAATTCCACAAGGTTTGATAAAGTGCTGGGATCTCTTCTTTTTGGAACTGCAACGTTTATTCTGCCCATTCATAGGAAAAATAATTCTCCATAAATGATCAATGATTTTTCTATCTTCTAATTTTTTAATTATTTTTTAGTTTTAATTTTTTTTTCTTTAAAGGAAGTTTTATTGTTCTTGGTTGAAG
Organism: Oreortyx pictus; assembly: GCA_036925125.1. Taxonomy (NCBI): domain Eukaryota; kingdom Metazoa; phylum Chordata; class Aves; order Galliformes; family Odontophoridae; genus Oreortyx; species Oreortyx pictus. The sequence goes on from JAUPFR010000003.1 coordinate 37,607,953, forward strand.
TTTACAGGTCACAGTTTAACACTTCTTATCTTAATATTTTCTCAGTCTCTTACTTTTCAACGGTAGCAATATAAAACATCACAAATTTATCTAGAATGACATGCATATATTTTTTTTTTTGTTGGATTTATTTTTTTGGCAGGAAATGTATGAAGTTGCCAAGAAGCTTTGCTCATTTTGTGAAGGTCTTGTACACGATGAACATCTTCAGCATCAAGGCTGGGCTGCCATAATGGCCAACTTGGAGGATTGTACATACTCTTATCAAAAGCTGCTTTTCAAGTTCGAAAATGTATATTCAAGCTATTTGCAGTCCATAGAAGATATTAAGTTGAAACTTACACAGTAGGTTTGCCGTTAAACTTCAGACTGTGTTTCCAAAGCTACTGTATTTTTTTTTTATGTGTGTGTGTGTTGTGTATCTCTTGCTGGCTCCAATTAACCAGGCTTGTATTTGATTATACATCTGTGAAAATATTATTTCTGTTGTATGCAAGTCATTTTTGAATGAATGCTTATTCATTGCTTTCATCAGTACTCAGAAACCTCTACTGAGTTACTGGAAAGATGATGATCGTTAATGAACAGCTGTTTAAGAGCTGGAGGCCTTCCAAATGTGCACTAGAAATGTCTAGATAATAAATTTAGACATTAAATAATATTTTAACTACATATTTCTACTTCAGAATTAGTTCTGAATACACTTAAACAACATATTAAGAATATTGATCTATGTTGCAGATTTGAAGCTTATTTTAATGCAAAATTTTGATACATACATTTTGTGTGTGTGTTCATATGTATACTTAAATTCTGTAAATTCTGGATGTTACTTAGTTGGCAAGTATTTTTTTTTTCTTTACCTTTTCTTATTATGGTATTTCTCTGCGTGATGTCAAATACTTAAACTGTATTTATGTTTTATTTCTTTACCTTTTTAAGAAAAAAAAGTTGAACTTTATAGCTTTTAACAAACACATAGAAACTATTCAAACTATGCAGATGTATTCAGCCAGAGGGCACTCAGTCTTTACTGGCATGCATTGGTGTGTACCCATCCAGAATGCAAACATATGTCCTAGGTGTGTATTTAAAATGTGGGCATGCCTCAGTTTATCAAACTGTTGTGGTTTTTCCTTGTTTTTGTCACTGCATTGCAAGTTTACTCTGAAGTTCATATTCTGCAGCAGAATGATTTGTGAAATATGATTTGTGAATATATATATATATATAATATATATAAAATATGATTTTGTGAATTTGTGAATATGATTTCTTAATAAGTTGGTACTATACATGGTACTTGGAAAGGTAGTCAGCAAATTCATTTTGAATATAAATAACACTTCAATTATGGGTGGTTTGTGTCAGTTTTTGCAATTGGATACTGACATCTTTTTGTTTTCACCTTTTTTAAAAAAGCTTGGGCTCTGCTGTCTCTGTCATGGCCAAGATACCACTGCTGGAGTGCCTAACAAGACATAGTTACAGGGAGTGTTTAGGAAGACTGGATTCATCAGCAGAGCATGGAGGGGCAGAAAGTGAAGAAACTGAGAATGGGAAATCTTCTGAACTGGTGCTTTATTCTGATGTATCTAAAGTGAACAATAAATCAATGCTAGCATCATTTTGCAAGTCGGTTGAACATTCAGCTTTAGAAGGCACAAATCCTGAAAATGTAAAAGGCGATAAGGAGTCTGGTCAAAATGCTGCTGTCCAGGACAATGAAACATCAGTAGAACTGAAAGATGATGATCAGCCTTCCTTCAATGTGTCTTTATTAGATTGGATAAATGTTCAAGATAGACCTAATGATGTTGAATCACTGGTCAGAAAATGTTTTGATTCTATGAGCAGGGTAAGTTAATAATTTTCCTTACGCTTAAATTAAATTGGAAATTCACTGTGGGATGTTTTTGTTTATTTTCCAGATGCCAGTTCTTCTGAAGTGATTCAGCTGTCTGTAGCTTATTGTTTCTCAAATAACTTTCTGATGGACACCAAAAAAGAGTGAGGGTGGGGGAAGTACTATGAGTGAGTTCTTCAGTTTTAGAAATTCAGCCTTTTACGAGAATTTGTAATTTTGCAATGAATGCTCATTAACTTAGTGTGATTTTTGTTTGCTTTTGGCCAAAAGTAGCCATTCTTTATGGTAAGTCAGTGCCTTCTTGGAGCTTTTAAACAAATCAGCTTCTGATCTTAGTTTATTGTGTCTTTTTGCTTATAGTAAAATACTCATGGTCCAGACTCAGTATTGTTCTCCAATTATAAATACTGAAGTATTTGTTGAAATATAGGTCAAATTCATGTGCTCAATCATGACTTTGTTTGAATACTATATTTGCAAATATATTATTAATCAATCAATACAGGTGACTCACGAGAGCACAATATATGATTTTGTATTTCTGTTGATAAAAGAAGAAAAAATTACTCTTTTTCTTTCCATATGTCTTTTAACCACTGTAACTTTTTACTTTGAGGTTCCCTCCTCTCTTCTGTGCTCATTCCTTTCACTACGGCTTGTATTCCTTAACTTTAAAATTTGACTTTCTTTGCATATGTATGATATTATTGCAACTAATATACCTATAAAAAAGAAAATACATTTTATTGACTTGGACGCTTTATTTTGCTTTTAAGGTAAGTCTGAAAGACTGTCTCAGTTATGTCTAAGCCCTATCTGTTATAAGGAGCATTATCATGTAATTGGTTTTACACATTGATTTATATAAGTTCTACTTTAAAAGTAGTGGCTTACCTCTTAAAAATCAGTGTTTTAAGAGAGAAGGATTAAACAGTCCTTCAAAATAAACTGTAGTGATACTAAAGTAACAAAAATGAATAAAAAACTTAGATTATTATTGGTGTCATGTTTAGAAGAGATTATCTTGCAACTTTGTGCTTTTCTGTCCTTGCTTTTCTTATCCAGGACTAGGTAGAAACCCTTTGTTTCAATTACTACAATGGTTCTATAATATAAGTTGCTTTTTCTGGGTGAGGGGAGAAGGGAATTGCTCCTTCTCCTTTCTTGTTATAATCAGAATTGGAAAGTAGAAATGATATTCAGGCTCTTCAGACTACCAGTGGAACAACTAATGGTGACTGATCAGTCTTAAACTGTTTTGGTTCACAAGAACCCAAAAGCTTCAAAGTTGTATGACAGTTCCTGGTTTTCCTTACGAAAACATTAATATCCTTTTTTGATGGCAGCACAAAGGCACACTTTATGTGCCATTGATTTAGAATTAATTTGAAAATAGGATCGGCCTATTTAGCTGAAAAAGTAAAGAAAAATTTACACAGTGAATATCCACATCAGAGGATTTCTCTTGTCATTTACTTGAAATGATGCATTAATACAGGAAATGAGATTATAAAGCCTGTAGTTTTTTGTTATTCTTTTCCCTTGTTCTCTCCCTGCCCTTTCCTTCTTTGAAAAATGAACTATAGAAATGGCATCTGATTACAATTGATGACCTGAATTCAGTTTCAAGTAATATTTCTATTAAAGTGTAAGATTTCAGAGCGTGAAACTTATATCTTTGACAGTGGTAGTCTTGATAGAATTAGTGTGTTGCAGAGCACTGTCAGGCATGCGATTCTTCTAGCCTCTAGGCATTTCTACAGTGATGCTTCTAGTTGCAGAAACAGAGGCTGCAATGAAAGCATAGGGTGAGTAGGAGCTAACCAGATGTTTCTGTGAAGTGCCGTCATAACTATTTACGGTAGAAAGAGAAAAGACTTAAAGAGGAGGACAGCAATATTAATCTATCTAATAGTGAATGTGGAACAGAATGCTACAGATGCAGTTAGGTCAAAGGATGAATAAAAATAATGGATGTGGGAAATAAATTACAAGGTGAAATAAAAGGAATAGATTTTCTTCGTAAAGGGAAAAAAAGATGGGATAAACCACGGTTTATGGTGATTTTAAGGGAAGGAGAAAAGAAAAGCTAACATCCTCGTCAGTATTTTTTTTCTTTAGTTAAAAAACTTCAGGTGGTTGCAGTGGATGCTTGGGAAAGAACAAGACTGGTAATATGATAAAAATAAACTTCTGAGTTTTGAGAAATTCTGAATGCTTTGTCCATTATTTTTTTCTCTAAAATTCTGGAATTACTAGGTTTTAGTATTTTTCTTAGTGGTCATTTAGTTCCACTCCTCTTTCCCCCCCATCATTTGAAAAGATTGAAAGACCTTCGTAGCTGCTGCTTAATCCTCTTTGGGTTCCTCTTTCTGTACCTTGGAGGAGTGTTTCTAATGATAGTGTGTTGTGTAGGAAAGCTTTTAAACAGCTGAATACTAGATTAAGAAAAAATAGTATATTTATTCATGTTAATATTGATACATGTAAGTGACCTCATTTCTAAAGAGTTACTGTGCTCTGTGGTGTGGGTTGATGCAAAAACTGCGTGTTGATGCAAGAAAGTAGCATTAAGATAATATGGGTGGACTCAGAAGATTGTATCATTTCATTAGATTCTTTCATAATAATAACTTATATAATGATATAAAATTAATATATAATATTATATAATAATAATAATAAATAATAGCAGGCTCTGCTACTTCTGAAGCAAAACCTGAAGAATTACCCCTACTACTGTCTATGTAGCTTCTTATGTCAGTTGTTTTTTCCATGGATAATGGACCACACAGGAATTTGATGAAATAATTAAAAAAAACCAGTGTTTTTATTAACAAAAATGTCAATGAAAAATATGTAGTTTGTGTTCCAGTTACTAGTACTGTTCTGCTTACCTTTGAAGCTGTCAATTAAAGATATTTGTTCAGTGGGAAAATACCAGTGGGTCTTGCAGCTCTTTTGTACTGCCCCTCCTTTTAGACTTTCTGCTGAGTCATGTTTGTCTTTTTTCTAATTGCGGCTGTATGGATTCTGTTCCACTGTAAACTGTTTTAATCCTCCCTGCCTATTCCTTGCCCCTTCCCCTTGCAAGAGGATGCTCGTCTAGTTGGAATACTTCAAATAGATCGATGTAGTGACTCAGGGTAGTCTGTGTTACTGCTTCTGAAACAAATGAAAGATGTAGGCACACTTTTGATTCAAACAAAATTCCTAGTGAAAGCACTATTAGAAACTAGCTAGCAGTGAAAGTAAACCAATGAAGTGATAAAAGTTCATGTAGTTCTTTAGTGTTATCTTTCATCAAGAGCATTTATTTATTTATTTCCCCAGCTTGATCCAAGGATCATCCAGCCCTTTTTGGCAGAATGTCGACAAACTATTGCCAAACTAGATAATCAGAACATGAAGGCTATTAAAGGTCTTGAGGACAGGCTCTATGCATTGGACCAGATGATAGCAAGTTGCAGCAGACTTGTAAATGAACAAAAAGAACTTGCTCAGGTAATATATATGTATATATCTGTGTGTGTGTGACATTTGAAGACTTTTGATTTGTGCATGCTGTTAAAGATTATAATGAAAGAATTACGTATCTTAACGCAGGATAATTTTCAACGTGTTATTCATGATAATTAGCGATTTAGATATAGGTAATTTTTAATCTTGTCATGTTTTCAGTATAAATGATTCTCATATTCTTTTAAATACTTTAAAGTATGGTTCTGTTTCTCTTTCTTACTTGAACTGAAAAGAGGAGTCAAGATACCACTGCTATACACCAATAGTTAGAGAAAAAGTGTTGACCTTAAATCCCTCCACAAACGAAAATTAATTGTTATCCTTGAGGCCTAGATCTAGAAAAATGACTGGAAAATCAGAACTCGAGATGGGCAGATTCCCTTTTCCTGTTGAATGAAACACTGAGACCTTCATAACTGATCTCTCTATGATAGGGCCTAAGAGTTTACGCCCTTAATGGTTAATCACCAGATTTGTAGTGAGGAGAGAGTGTTATGTATGTGTACTATGTACACAATGCCGTTTGAAGTGATAGAAAATTTGATTTAAGCTTTTTCTAAATGTTAAGAAAATAAATCCAGTATCCGTATACTTGTGAAGTGCCCTAGTAAAGCTGTTTCATTAAGTATGGTTGATAGTCGTTTAGGACTTATAATTTGATCTACCATATTTAATTCAGTTGTTTAGATAGCGTTTGGGGAAAAAAAAACTTGGGCACATTTAAGATACCAGAGCTAGTATTGTGTTACTCATTCAGGTGATGGTTTGCATAGAAATCTAAAAAGAATGGCTAAGTGCAAGGGTTTATTTTTCTTCAGAAATATAGATGAAGACTTGAGTATTCTTGAAACTGATGTTAGCAATTTTTGTAATAGTTGTTAATATTTGTGTTACTGGAAAAAAAGTTTTCCTTTACAAGTATTTCAACAGTGAATCATTTCTGTTCATAAGGAATCAGCAAGTTGATATACTTTATGGAACAAGAATACGAAACATCTAAATGGTAATCCTAGTGTGGCAGTGATGTGTATAGGAAGCTACAAGCTTGCTTTTTTACGATGGGAAAAGGCTGGTGTTTCATCTGAAAATTGAGTTAACTTTCTACTCCAAGTTTATTGCTGAAGTTCAAAGCAAACTTAGCTTGCAGAACGGACACAGGCTGCAAAAAGGCCTCATTTTTTACGGAATCTGGTATTTGTATCATAAACATGCTTAATTATGGTCAGTAGGTGGTGTTACTTGGTAAGAGTACTCTTTCAGAAAATTTGGAGCCCCTTTAATCTTTCAGTCTCATTCTATTGAGCAGCTGGACGACTGTTTCAGACAATCTTTACTGCTGCCTAGATTCCAAAGAAAAAGATGGTCAGAATGGTCTTTTGCCTTTTCTTATATTCTCAGACACCCAGGGTTAATTTCTCATTCACATAGCATAAAATAAAAGTTCGTAATTCTGAGTAAAACAAATTATGAGGAATTTAACATTTTGAAAAAGCACTCAATGTTTCTGAGTCTGATTTTTTTTTTAATGCTTCAGTAATTATTATGCTCAAATTTTCTCTGAAATGTATGTCTTATAGAATATGGGGGAGTTAATGCCAGACAATTACCTTTCAAAAAGTTTAAGAGCAAGTTTAAATTGGTTCTTCTAATGTTTCAATATTGGCCATCCTTAACTGTCATTGCATATTTTTTATTTTGGTGTCTTCATGGTTATACATTCCATGATGCATAAAGAAGTTCAATAATTTCTCTTATGTGGGACTTGTGTGGCTGAAAATGTAGTGACAGTTATGGTGTACTGATAATCCAGCAGGTAATAACTGAAAATAATGTTGGAGTTCATATGTATGCTTACAGGGAGGAGAGGGAAAAAAAGGCTTCACGTAAGAATTTTGATATTCACCAAGCAGATTATTTTGCCCACAGTAGTACTGACTGTGCTATAATGTTAAGTCTTCAGTATGCTAGAATTTACCAAGCTGGCTTTTAAAATCTGACTGATAGTTGATTGTCTCAGTACTAGTATCTATTTCTTTCTGCTGCATTAAATTTATAATCTTTCACTGATATTGGTTTGTTGAAGTTAAGTTCCTACAGTGTTTTGATGGTAACATTTAGAGAAGAAAATCTCAGGTGAATTTATTTGGATTGGATTATAGAATGAAAGGAATGTGAGTTGGACAGCAACTTTGCAATGTATGATCCTGTTAGCTCCTGAGGATTTACAGGAGGCTTTAATAAAACTCTTGCTTTCATATAGAGAAGATGATGACTTCTGTGCCTTTTTTGTTGTCACAAAGCTTATGTAACAAATGTCTTTTCTTCTCCAGGGATTTTTGGCTAATCAGAAGAGAGCTGAGAACTTGAAAGATCCTTCTGTGCTGCCTGATTTGTGTTTGAGTCATGCAAATCAGCTGATGATTATGTTAACTAATCACAGAAAGCTATTAGATATTAAACAGAAATGTACCACTGCCAAACAGGAGCTTGCGAATAACCTACAAGTTAGACTAAAGTAAGTTACAACTTTTCAACTTGACATTGCAAATTCCACTTGCATTGAGGCTTTTAGAAGTATTTTATAATGGTAATGCATAGAGATTTTTCTAAATGGAAGAGAAAATAGAAGTTGGAGTACTTGCATTTGCATATCAAAACACTTCTAAATGTGAAATAAAATAGTATTGTAAAATTTTCTTGAGAGTTTGTATGACCTTCATACCAATAAAACATTATCCTTAAACCTGCAATCTCCTATCAACATCAGAAGCTATGTGTTATATTTAAAATTTGAGTCATAATTACATTGATGCTTTCAAAAGGCATCTAAATCAGAAACACTCTTCAGTAGCTTCCGATCATATCAAAGCAAGAAGGTATGCCATTGCTTTGTGATTTACGAGCAGTTGATGAAAAATAATTATATTAACTAAAACAAAAAATAGTCTTTTTTCACGAGCATTGCTGTACGACAGTCAGTAAGAATTACATATTGCTCAGTATCAAAGTTTTTCACACTACTAAACCTAAACAACTCAAATTTCTTCTTGACAAGATTATAGTTTCTATAGAAGATACAGCTTCAAGATACAGAAGAAAGTAAAGAAGAATTAGAGTACTAGTGATGAAGATCCTGTTATGTCTAAGAATTACTTATTGGTAAATCAGAATAGAAGTTTGTCTATTCATCAAATTTTAACCTACTGAAAAGTTGCCTTTTTTTTTTTTTTTGGCACCATTTTTCACAAGTAATGAGGGTTAGTGCCTAAAAGCTAACTTCCCATAAATATCTTTTTAATTTCCTATATTTTAAAGTATTTATGTAGCTATGCACCGGACTCATGAGTAATTAGAGGAAAAACTAGCATCCCCTTGGAAGGAAAAAGCTAATGAGGCAAGGAGAGTGAATACAGGAAAAATAGATTTAAAGAGAATAATAAGATTTTTCAAGAAGAACAGCGGAATGTTGTGTTCTGGGTCAAACCAAATCTTCTAGATTGTCTTCAGTAGCAGTAGGTAGCAAATGAGTATAATGGGAATCTAGTGAGTGGGAATCTTTTTGTCTAAGAATATTTACTTATGAAAATAGTTATTTTGTATTTAACTGCTGGTGGAGATTTTTTCCATTAATTCATTTTTGAATTCACAAGCTCCTGGCTTTTGCGAGGACATTGTCATAACTTGTATGGAAATGAAGTACTTCCTTTTTGTGCTTGAACTGGATGCTTGTTGGCTTTGTGTAATACCTTTTCTTTCTTTCTTGCTGCTCCTTGCTGTGAGAAAATTAACAGTTGAAAGTGACTTCTTTGGAAAAGCTACTTGGTGCATTCAGGTGCACCATTTTATCACTGTTTTGGTTGTTAAACTGTGATTTAATTATTTTGGTGACTATTTGAAAATTGCATGTTGACCAAGAAATGTTCATATTTTATCATAGGGTGTGGTGGCACAAAATAGGAATTTGTATGTTACAGTGGCTGTTATTTGTAATGAGTGAGTAGATGGCAGTCTTTCAATGTTAACTCTTGGACAAGCCACAGATTCAGTATTTCTTACTAATTCTTTTCTGTAAATAAATTTTAAGACTTACAAACAAGGATTAGTATTTTCCTTGTTCTGACCATAGCAGCTTCTTTTTCTGTTCTTCAGGAGAGGACTTCATTATCATTTATTTTAAGGCTACATATGCTTATGCTATTACTTACCAAAAACAGTACCTTCATTCAAACACTACTAAGTATTAATTATTGAGCACTTTTGGGGCTTTCTTATTTGAGAAATTAATGAAGAAGGCAGTTGATGAATTCTGAATTACTTGGTGCTTCCAGATAGCTTGTTGTTCTCCTGTGTAAAATGATATAGTTGTTCAGTTGATCCAAAGATGCTGCTGATTTCAGAAGCAATTAAAATGTAATTAAAATGCAGAAGAGATGACTAAATTGTTGTTTTCTAACATATTACCTACTTTTGTAGGTGGTGTTGTTTTGTAATGCTTCATGCTGACCAAGATGGAGAGAAACTGCAAGCATTGCTTCGTCTTGTGACAGAACTGCTAGAGAGGGTCAAGGTTGTAGAGGCTCTCAGTACTGTTCCCCAGATGTACTGTCTAGCTGTTGTTGAGGTTGTGAGGAGAAAAATGTTCATAAAACACTACAGGGAGGTAAGTAAACAACATGTCAGGTCCGAATCTTTGTGTCAGTGTATAAATTAACAACTAACTATATCTTTCCCCTTCCACAGTGGGCGGGTGCTTTAATAAACGATGGAAAACACCTATATGAAGCTGAAAGAGCAAAAAGAGAATCTTTTGGTAAACTGTTCAGTAAGTACTTTCTGTTCTGTGATCTGTGGCTTAGCGTGGCATTTGTCTTCAGAAGCACTTAAAATACTTCGTTATGTTTTAGTTTATGCATATGATGATGTTTTTCCATATGGTTTTATAAAAAGTGCTGTGAATGTTCTCGTTAGCGTAATACTTTTGAAGGAAAAGTTACCACACTTGAATGCAGTTTCTGCTTGAACACGTTCTACAAGCTTTACAATTTCTTTAAACTCTTTTGACATCATTACTGAGTATTTGGGCACAATGCAGTACAGCATCCTCTATTACTGATAAAAACAAAAGCTGAAGTTGTGCACCCAAAGCACTTGACCAGAAGTTTTTTTCTTTAAGTAAGAAAATTGAGGAAAAGGTTATCAAAATTTAACAAGAGATTTAACAAGATTATGAAGAATTAACTTTGAAAAATAAGCTGAGGCTTTTGAAAAAGTGATCAGGAAGCAAATAGAACTTCCCACACCATTCAAGCCTCTGTTTCTGATGGTAGCTTTTGCATGAGGTTCTGTCACTACTTTTTGTTGAGAAATGACGTTTGGAAATAACTTCAGATTTATTTCTGCTGTTAAATTACAATAGCTCAACTGTATCTTATTGAGGCATTGTTTGCATGTTGCATTTACTTCTTTGAAATAACCTTTTTTTTTTTTTTTTTTTTTGCCCAGGGAAGTCTTTTCTAAGGAATCGCTTGTTCAGAGGACTTGATTCCTGGCCTCCATCCTTTTGTGTATGTACTTAGTACCTTTTTCTTGTTTCATTTTTGTGAACAGTATTTTAAATGAGGCTTAATTCATCTATACCTGTCCATTGCCCTAATGGATGAGATAGCTAGACAGTGTACTTCTTGATATTTGTCAGGACCTGTATTAACCCTGTTTACTAGCTTGTATGGTGGGAAAGTGTGTATCAGCTTGGTATTCCTTTTTAAAAATTCATTTGTGGATCTGATTTAAATAATTAATTTTTATTAATGCTCAGAAAACAGAGGCCAGGAGGAATAATTGTTTATTTGATCCAATATTCTGAATAATATAGATACAAAATTAACCATTTGGTAAAAGCAAGTGTTTTCCTGTAATCACTGGATGAGGGGAAAAGAATTTTTGTCTGTATTCGAGCATTACATATTTAATTTCTCACAGAGTAGTTAATTTAAGTAAGATATTCTGATTCTAATATTGCTAGCTTTTATTTTTCTTTAGTATTTTAAATAGTGAACTGTGTTAATATTTAACTGTGTATTAAGTTACTCTATTAAGTTTTAGTCATCTCTTATCCCTTAATATTAGTTGTTCAATAAGTTCAGTAAGTTTGGTGATTGAGAGAAAGTGTTGCTGCCAAAGGCACTATTGATAATAACAATAAACTTGAATTTAGGTATTTATTCTTTAGGGTTGTGAGGGTATGGTCAGATACTGCTTGTTTAAAAGGAGCATTAAATCTTTGATAAGAGAGATCGTAGTTTAGCTTATCTATTATGAATGAGGATCTTTTTGAAACCTTCTTCAGTTGTCTTGTTATCATCTTTTACAATGTATAAATTAATTTCTTCTTAATATAGACAAGAAAACCTCGCAGATTTGACAGTGAGCTTCCAGATATCTCATTAAGTGACTTGCAGTTTTTGCAGTCTTTCTGTCCTTCGGAAGTACAGCCATTACTCAGGTAAGTCACCTTTTTAACCTCACTGTGATATGGAAGTGGCTTCCCTTTCTGTACTGTTCAAATGACTTGAACATTTATGTATTATATGTTCTGTATTGAGATGTAGTGAATGTTGGGCATTACTATGATGTTTAATAAGCTTTCAAATTCATGCATTTTAAACCTGTAGAAATAGGATAGAGAAATGTTAAGCAAGTTAGCCAGCAAGAAATAGGCAAGAACAAGTCTGGTGTAAAGTCCTACCTTGGAGGAGATCTTTCTTCATATCACCACAGTGAGATCCTGTATGTATTCTTCTGTTAGAACAGAGCTGTAGCTCCATTTTCCAGTTTTAAGGCTAAAATTCCACAAAGGATAATAAGGTAAATCCCAAAGGAGGTGGTCTGTTCTCATTTGTTAGGTTCACCAGCAGTATCAGCCTGAAACCTGTTACTGATGCACCATGTTGAAATTCACTCCATTTTTCATGTTTATGCTGTACTTGTATTCTTTGATTCAGAAGTCCAGTTGATCCTCCTGGTGCTCTGTCTGATGGTGTTAATAATAAATATAGTGACCTTAGCCTGCTTGACAATGAATTTGCCATAGATCATGATGGTGCTGAAAAACCCTTTTAATTTCTCTTGTTACACTGTTAGACTTGCTTCTCAGGGATTCTAAAGATAAAATCTAAGCTATCATTTTATGTATTCCTTATGTTGGCATGATTTTGGGGTTTGTGAGAATTTTATAACTTTCTTAGGAAGCTCTCTGTCAGTTCAGTAAGAATTTTGTCTTGCTCTTAGAAAGTACTCAGTAGCAAAGGTGTTGTTCATGGCTGATGTAGTGACATAGCTTTCCACTTGATGGCAATAGAGGTGGGATTATGTTGTATTCACCGTGGCTTCTGGGTTCAGACTTGCATTTGATGGCAACATTAGTGACTGCGGAGCGCTTGTAACTTGAGTGGGCCTAGCTTTCACATGCCTTTATAGACCCTGAGCTTCAGAACAAACTTCAGAGCAGTGATAAATTCAGAGTTTTAATTGAAAATCCCGAAGAAAACAGTTGACAAAGTAGCAAGCTGAGGCTGAGCAATGGGATTCTTCTCTATCACCACTGATCCCATGATTAAAATTATGCCTCTATTTTCTTACAATACTTCAGTCTTCTCAGCTTCAAAGTTTAAGTAGTTACCAAAATGTTAATTCCATAAAAATAACACTGTGTACTGCATGCCACGTATTTTGAATAGAGACTGCAAAATGCAGTGAAACATTATCTGCTTTTGTTGTATTGTTATTCTAACTGAACTTCTCTTTCATGACTTCAGTGGAGCAATTCCAGACAAATATTCTGGGAGTACGAGCTCTCAAGAAAAATGAAATAAATGTTACTTTTTCAGAGGTTTAGGAAACTTGTAAATGAAGTCTTACCTTTCAACACTTGCAGTGTGATCACATGTTATTCAGTCTTTTCAGTGATATGTAATGTAAATTAAATAGAATAATATAGAATTAGTTTCTGCTTCAAAGTAAGAGCTGGAGAGAATCCAACAGAAGAGAATAACTGAGTCATTTGCAAGCGTAAGTGCTTCAGTTACCATCAGTTCTCTTCTGTTATGGCTTGAAAGAAAAGACCTTGATGCAATACTTCCCCATTATTGTTTTTATTATTATGTGGTCCTTAAGAGCTCTCAAGTTCTTAATTTAAAGCACAAATAAAAGGTATTTTTGTGGGTTTTCCACAATAAATAGTTGAAATGAAGAAAATATGAACTTTATACAGAGGGAAGCTTTTTCTCATTGGCATGTCTGTGTAAAAACTTAATTTGTTTGAATATTAGATGTAACAATGTGAAAAAAGATTTAATTCTGCATTGTTTTTAAGGGTTCCAATACTTTGTGACTTTGAACCTCTTCACCAGCATGTACGTGCTCTACATAACCTGGTAAAAGCAGCACAGAGTTTGGATGAAATGTCACAAACCATTACAGACCTGCTGAATGAACAAAAGGTATATATATTTTTTAATTTTTCTTAAGCAAGAAAATAGAATATTCTATTGAAGAAGAGCTGTATATTTTCATAATGTTATTTTAACTGCTTCAAAAAAAAAATTTAGTTTTTCCAGATATGAAAATTAGTTGATCACACAACTTTGAAGTAATTTTCTTCCTAACAAGTAAATTAAGGCTATTTGGAAAATAGTCTAAAGTTATTAAATGCCTTCAACACATCAGGTGCTTGTATTCCACAGAATTTGTAAAATTTATATAATAAACTATATTTTTGTGGAATTATTCTGTTCATATTTTTCTGCCTTTTTTATGACCCTCTGCTGAATGTATGTATTTGCCTATGTTGTTTATTTTTAAATAAGCTTGTTACTTCTTCATAAAATTGATCAAAACAGTAACTTTAATTCCAAATGTATATAACATTGGAGCGAGAAACTGGGAAGTTGCCTTGCTTGTTCAGCTGTGATTAATTCTGATATTCTGAAAATCTATCTAGAAATTGGTTCAGTCTTATTTATCTGAGACATTTTTATCAGTACTTGGCTGCACAAAATATATTTGCTAAATCAGGAGAATCTATTCTTCTACACTTTTCGTTTGCTGTGCTTCAACCATTTTGGATTCTTGACTGACTCATAAATGTCAAATGACTGGACAGATTTGGGTAATGGTCTCTTTCTTTAGAGTAAATTACATTGCACAATCAGAGCTGGGACACTCATGAAGTCATCTTGCAAATGCCTGTCTCTGTCTGTCATTTCAGTGATTCATTTGAACACCTTTATTTTTGCAAACAGGTGTGTTGGAAAGATTTTGTGTGTGTGTGTGTGTGTGTGTGTGTTGTTACCATCTGATAGAAGATGTTAGGTCTCTTTTCTGTGTTGTTTTGGTGTCTTTCTTTTTTTAAATCTTATTTATATATATACATGCCACTTCTGCATATCCTTGTGCTTTTGCTTAGAATTACTGTAAGAATATGAAGTATCCTTTTCTTCTCTTTAGGAAGAAACTGAATTTAGGAAGAAATATGGGAATTAACTCTATATAACTAGCAAGGTGAATAAACATTTAATAATAGTCCTGACAGTGACATCATCTTCATACACGTACAAGTTGTTTGTGAATTGTGAGATCTCCCCAGCTTGTCCGTGACTCTGTGGACACTGAATTTTTGCCGTGTGTAGCCCATGGTATTTGCCCAGGGAGGCCTGTTAGTCCACTGGGGATAGGAACTAGTTGATTATTAAGGTGAGTTCCAACTCAAGTCATTCTATGATCCCAGCCTTCTGTGCAAAACATGTGGCAGTAGAAGACTGGTTCATCAAGTTGGACTACAGAAGTTCCCTGTGCTTGTTGATAATGCAGCACTTGAGCTCTGATTCAGACAGGAGTTTAGCTCTTCTTGCTAATGCAGGAAGGATGGTCTTTATGCATTTGCTTTTGACATGAGAGAAGAGCTGTGAGTGTAGCCAGGTGAACAAAGAACAGGTCAGAGAGGAATTCCAATACGTTTTTCGGAATGCTATTAATGTATATTTTTTGTTCCCTTATATCTTACGACAGCTTCCAAGTTCATGGAACTCTAATAATAAAATGCATCTTTGTCTGATGAGTTTCTTTTAGTATTACATCAGAGTAAACCAAAATGAACAGCATTGTTCTTTAAATAATGTTACTGTTGTGGAAATGTGTTTTTAGTGCTTTCTGTTTATTCTGTTTAATGGCCTTGCATCAAAGAGATTGCTGTGCCCTTTCATTTTTGTGATACAGTTTAATTGGATCAGGGATTAGGTTAAAGAAATCTAGGAGAAAGTTGAGGTGCCTGTAGGAGTGAGGTAAGATGATTAAGGTGTCTTCTTCGTGGTTAGCAGGTAATTAACGTGTGCAATCCTGTGGTATTAAAAGATACTCTTGTAAGAGAATCTGGCCTTTCAAATGAGATTATGAATCTGCAGCTTGTTGTAATTGAGTTCAAAATTCGTCACTGTTTGTAGTCCTTCAAGAATTGCCCTTATTCCTTGTCCATGAGTTTACCTAGTAACATAACTCAGGCTTTGTATGTAATCCAGCAACACTGCAGAACTTAAAAATTAGCTCTACCTCTCTACTTTCTAGTTTTTGTTACTTGTTATAAACTCCTTTTCCCTTTGTCATCATAGGAATAACAGCATATGACACATACATTGGTTGCCACCTATTGGCTATAAGTAGACCACATGGCAGACACCAGGCTCTCAGGGAAATTGGCAAGAGTCAGCCAGTCTTCCATCTTGTTTCAGTTCCTCAAAATGTGAAGTTTTACTCTTCTTGAGGCTGTAATCTAGTAATTCATCTAGACTCAGCTCACAGCAGCCATAGCAGAGCATGAAGCTTTTTTACAGCCACTAATTGTGAGGAAAACAAACTCTCTACACAGTATTGTTCCACACAGTGAAGAGTTGTGGTTTATTTTACTCTTCATGCTGTATGCTTACTCTCTACCTTCTATTATGGTCCTGCAGAGTATCAGGAATTGATACCATCCTTGCTTTGCATGTAGGACCTCATAATATTTACTCCGTGAAGTGTTGTAGTTTTTTTTAGTTTTGTTTTGTTTACTGACATCTGTGATGCTGTCTTTTATTACTGTTGAAGCTCTGGTTTATCAGTATTAAATGCTTGTTGGTTAAAGCTTATGATTTGAGTCCAGGCATTTATCATCATATGCCCCATCTCTCAGCATGTTCTTCTCTAAATTTCCATAGATAAAAACCACACTGATCCCAAGGCAAGTTGAAATATGGATTAATAATACCTTTAACAAAAGGAATGTTACCACTTGAGGGTTTTTTTGTCTCTTATGTCTTATATTCATTTGAGATGACTAAAGACAGCATGAGAGACAGCACGTATTCTTTGTGAAAGAGATGAAAGCAAGGTTATTATTGCTAAAGTTGGAGGAAGTGTTGGCTTTTTGGAGCACAGCAGTGTTCTGAATGTTGTCCAGTACTAAGAGACCAAACACTTCACGTGGATCATTTACTGTAAAATTTATCATGAAACTTTGAGAACATCTTTCGTTTTAATTAAGGTCTCATTTCTCATACAAATAAGATGAAATTAGTCCTTTGAGACTGAAGATTTGAAGATCATGGTTGGGCTTGACAGTTCATCTGAGATCTCTTAGAAAACTGATCTTAACATCTCTGGTTTTGCAATCCTGATGGTCCTGCTCCTGATTTTCTATCCTGCAGCTCACATACATTCTTAAGTATTTTAACTGTGTATTTCACTGTAACTTTCTTGAGGAAAACTGCTTTGCTATCCATACTATTATATGAGGAGTACATCCTTGATGGATTCAGGGGCTGGATATTGCTTTTTGGCTTCTATGGTGATGTTCCACACCTGCTGTATTTTAAGGCTTATTTTTTTGAATCTGCAGATTATTTTAAGACTGGCATTAGGGCTCTGATATTTCTTGGTGTATATGACAGTTAATAGCATTAAGATACTGCAGGTTGGCCGTTTGTTCCTAGTTCTGGTAGGTGTGAGGATAGTAAAAAAGGAGGACTTCAAATATCCAGTTCACTTCTATCAAACGAAGCTGAAAACAGTAATGTATTATGTTAAGTCTAGGAAATAAATAGCAAAGATATCAAAATTTGTAACTGAAGTGAAATCCTGTGGTTATGTCATGCTCTAAGTTAAACTGAGTTTGTCACATGGGGAAAGCTTGAAAATTAAAAAGTACAGGCTGCTTATTAATTTGCACGACCTTATTGAGGTTGATTTTTAAAATCGTTTCAGTCTGGTTCTTTACTGAATTTCAGATGCATGTGAATAAGGGTATATTAAGTTAGCCTGCAGTTAGTACAATAATAGCCTACAGCTTTTGCTTTTTGGCTTCCGTGGTGATTGCATAGCCTACAGCTGTTGTAGCAATAAATCAAATTTCAACTGAATTCACTTCCATAACAGTATAGAAAAGCATTTGGACTTCTGAAATGTTCTGAAACGCTCATGATATGTCTTTTTAAATTGCTAAGATTTTTTGTCAAACACTGTGCACGAACTTACACTTCTCAGTAGTGTATGCAGATCTTGAAATCTTGCTTTGTAGTTCTTATAGTATTGAACAAAAGTTAATGATGATGATTTTAGCATGTTATCTAACATCAGTGAATTGGAAAATAGGTTTTTAGCCTTCTAAAAAACCACTGAGATTGATCAGATTTACTTGGGAACAGCTTCATGAAGGTAAAAAAACAACAAACGAAAACTTTATATAACCTTTTTGCTAGATAACAAACTGCTGCTGCTCAGGGATGATTATGGATAGTTATTCTAAACCATAGTCATTCAGTTGAAGACTGAATAATCTTGAAGACTGACTCTGGAGCTCCAAATTATTCAGGTTTGGTGATATTCCAGTGTCTCTAGGCAAAATGACAGAAATTGCTAATGTTGGATGCAACATTAAAAAACAAGTCCACTCAAAGGGTGCTTTAACAAGTTCCGAAAAGTGAGAATGTGACTTTTAATTAGAATGTGTCCTTTATTGTATTAACCTTCTTTTGCATTCTTCTCACAACTGATCTCAGAAGCTTGCATACTCTCATTAAATATTTTTTGATAACTGTGTAAGAAGGCAACAGTTTTCTTATACTAAAATTTTGGATGAACTTTAAATTAATATTCATTATCATTGACTGAGTTGCAATGATTTATAAAGCTGTATTAGCAAAAAAAATAATATTTTAACTAACAAAATTATTAGGAAGAACAAATTCAGTAGGTTGTCAGTAAACAAAGAATGTCTTTTTTTTTTTATCTTTACAGGTGAGACTTCTTCATTTTACTTTGGAGTGGTGATTTTTAATCAGTTTCAAACATTTGCCAACACTTTTACCTATTACCTTAAATATTTGTTTGTATTTTTTAACTTGCAGGCCTCCAATAGTCAAGCATCACCACAATCTGCTACTACACCAAGGATGGAAAGTGCAACAGGAACTACAATTGCTACCTCTTCAAGAACTCCTCCATCACTCAGTCTTCAGGGTCCCCTCTGTCCTCCTGTGTGTCCCCCTGCTCCATTAGAGGAATTGTCACCAGACAGCATTGATGCTCATACGTTTGATTTTGAAACTATTGCCCATCCAAACCTGGAGCAAGCTCTCAAGCAAGGATCACTGGACTTGGATTCATTAGCAGAAAGTCCAGAATCTGACTTTATGTCAGCAGTAAATGAATTCGTAATAGAGGAAAATCCGGTGTCTCCTAATGTTATAAGTGATCCACAAAGTCCTGAAATGATGGTGGAATCTCTTTATTCTTCGGTTATCAATGCAATAGACAGTAGACGTATGCAAGACACAAGTTCTTGTGTTAAGGACATTTCAGTAGAAAATGCTTCTCGCAGTGTTTCCATGGAGAAGTGTAAGGTTATTGCTCAAGATTCAAAAGTACA
The DNA here is from genome assembly GCA_036925125.1 of Oreortyx pictus. Lineage (NCBI taxonomy): Eukaryota > Metazoa > Chordata > Aves > Galliformes > Odontophoridae > Oreortyx > Oreortyx pictus. The sequence continues at coordinate 37,627,296 of JAUPFR010000003.1, forward strand.
TTTAAGAGGTATAAAAGAAGATCTTTGCCACTTTAGAACACTTGTACAAAGAGAACAGTGTGACTTTTCTAATTCTTTAAAATGCACTTCATTAGAAATAGTAAATACTATTGAAAAGGTAAAACTTTCACTTGAAAAAACACTAAAAGATAAACATCAAAAAGAACTGCAGTCTTTGAGAAGTGAATATGAAACCAAAATTAATAAATTACTCGAGGATGATGAGGAAAGCAAAAAAAAGATTACAAAGCTAAAAGGTGACTTGTTAGGCCTTGAGGAAGTACTTCAGAATAAGAACAATGAATTTGCAATGGTGAAAAACGAAAAGGAAGCTGTAGTTTCCCTTCAGAATGAAAAAGATCAGAAACTACATGAATTGGAATGCCAAATGGAGACACAAAATTCTGAAATTAAGAAACTGAAACAGTCACGTGAGATAGTACTTGAAGACTTGAAAAAACTTCATGTTGAAAATGATGAAAAACTACAACTCCTGAGGGCAGAACTCCAGAGTTTAGAACAAAGCCATTTAAAAGAACTGGAAAACAACCTTCAGGCCAGGCATTTACAGGAATTTGAGAAAGTGCTAGCTGAGCACAAGGACAGCTTAGAGAAATTAAAAAAAGAGAACCAGCATAGACTTGAACAAATGCAGGAATCTCATGCAGCAGTTGTGCAAGAGAAACAACAGCAGGTAGAAGAGCTAAAACTGAAGGTTTCAGATCTGTCTGATTTGAGGTGCAAATTAGAAGTTGAACTTGCCCTGAAAGAAGCAGAAACTGATGAAATGAAACTTCTCTTGGAAGAAAGCCGAAACCAGCAGCAGGAGACCTTAAAATCTCAGATTGATAAGGAGACAGAAAGCTTAAAGAAAGAGATAGATAAACTAAACAATAAGATACAAGTTAGCAGTGATGAATATCAAGTGGGCTTATCAGAACTAAGAACTTTAATGACAATTGAGAAAGATCAGTGTATTTCTGAGCTAGTAGACAGATACGAAGAAGAATCAAATTTGCTTAGAACTGAACTAAGCAAAGTAACGGTTCTGCATCAAAAAACTTCTGAAGCAGAAAAAAGACTTTCAGATCAAATAACAGAACTGCAATGTAAGTTAGAGTCGGAAAAGAGTGCCCTAGAAAAGGAGAAAACAGAAAAAATGGCACTCTGTGAGCAGCAGGAGAAATATGAAGCTATTATCCATAGGCTTAAGGAAGAGAAAGATCTGTTAGTATCTAACCAAGAACAAGACAGGCAGTTGCTCATTCAGAAGCTCAATTCTGAAAAAGAAGATGCAGTACAAACTGCTTGTAAAGAATTTGAATTACAAAAGGAAGCTGCTGAAAAAGGGCTTTTGGAAAAAATACAACAACTTGAGATGCAAGTAAATCAGAGGTACTGTAAGGATTAAGTTGCTGTGTTATCTTAGTACTCTAAAGTAATTGCTGCATATTGGAACATAAATATACCAGATTAAGTAAAACTTCTATGTATTTGTAGTAGTATTTGTTGTTATTTTTAATTCAAGTTACTTTTATTTTATAGATAGCGATATTTCTGTCTCTGCAATTAGTTGCAAAGATTGTCAACTGTCTTGTACAGTATTATTTTCAGACAACAACAGAGGTTTTGTATTTCAGTTTTGTGATGCTATGCTGAAGGAATATTATTATAATTGCCTAAAATTCAATTTTTGATGGTCTTAGCCTTTCTCTCCTGTTCCGTCCTTTCCTCTGGCTGTAGTACCGTGAGACCATATGGTAATTAACTTTTGGGTTGATAATTTTCTTATACTAATTAACTTTTGGAGGTGTTGATGTTGCCATGAGAAACTGCATGAGAATATATGAACAGCTGTGAGCAGTCCCACAGCCACCTGGACTTCAACTGCCTTTAACTGCCATATTTACATATGTCAGGGTCTTCAGTTTGAGCTTTATAATGAAACTCAGTTGGGCAACATTTTCAGGAGCATCGTAGTATGATTGTTTTTCTTTGTTAATTTCTGCAGTATTTTTCCAATTGGGAAAATAGTTCTCTACCATAAAACCCAAGTTGTGCCTCCTGACTTCCTGTTTCTAATCTACATACAAGTTCCAAATGTTGTCAGACTAGACTGTGATACTGTTTAATGGAAATACTAAATGCTTCTTTGTGACTATGGCTTAGAAACAGTATTCTAGTTTGAAATGCTAGAATTTGTCATTAGTGTCCTTGGACTGTCACAGAACTCCAAGGTTAGATCTTGTTAGTACGATAACTAAGTTAAATATTTTGTTCTAGGTATTATGATATATCAAGTATGTGTAATAGAATTATAGAGCAGATATAAAAAGAACAGTGCAGAACATGAACACAAAGTTAGGTTAGCATTTAACTCTTAAATGTTAATGTAGTATTTGTTGTTTTTTTTTAATGGAGGGAAGAGTTAGAAAGAGAATGCAGTGATCCAGTGTACACACAATTCACTTTGTGGTGCAAAGAAAAATATAAACATCCACTTCACTTGAAATAACCCGCTTCATCCCTGTTACCTCAGGATTTTGATATGCTAACACATCTGTCATTGATATGTTATCAGTGTTGGCATTTTATGTGTACAGAAAAAGAAGGTCAAAGTGATGATACACTTCTTGACTTAAGGTTCAGTTATTGGGTTGCTGTTAAGACCTATGTCTTTCTTAAAATATTTTCTAAATTTAATAAAATATGGTGGAATGCTGAGGGTGAAAACATCAAATGCTGTATTCAAACCATTTATTTGTAGCAGTGCATGTAGAAGAGACTCAGTAGGAAAAAGATGTAGCTTTGTCATCAGACTTAAAAACAGGAAAAAAGAAAATGGAACAAGAACAACAACTAAACCACCGTCTGCATTTAATTTTGAACAACTGAGCAGAGCTGCATGTATTTCTATGCAAACTGGTTAAAAGTGATACCAGCGTATTCCAAAGAAATGTTATCTGCTTCAGTCTGATGAAGCGTTAGTAGTAACTAATTCTGTCAAGTAGTTTTTATTTTTGAAGTGTGATGTTAATATACGTACTGCCTTCTAAGGCTTCATTTTATGCCTTTATCTGCTGTTATGTTTTTTTCTTCTAGGATGTGTTTCGTCTCTGGAGGGCAAATTTGTTATGTGAATCTGTCCTAATATTTTACAGTTACTGTCTAGCTGTTTGTTTTCTGAGTTCCTAAAACTCTAAGCTATGTCAGTAATTCAAGTTGACTTGTTATCTTCACTCAGTTGTAGTTTAGAACTTTATTTGTAATGTTAGGCAGAAGCTTTTGTTTGTCGCATAAATGTTTTTTCTGCAAGATCACTGTTACATTAACGTTCCAGAAGGCACTGGTGGTGACTTAAGTTGTTAAATTTGACCTGAATGTCTCACTGGTATTGGGAGTTACATTTTTGAACTTACATGAAAGCTAACAAAAATATTTAGAAGATAGAAAGAAACATTTGTGACTTGTGCATTACCAATCTATGAAAATTTGTGTATTTTGGTTATAAAGTGCCTGGAAGTCATCATGATTAGGAGAAGTAATGGAACTACAAGCCATTTGTAGCTCTCCTATTTAATTTTTTGTACACAGTGTGTACTGTGCTCAACTGGGATTAACTGGAGATTAACAGTGCAATTTTTGTAATTGTCATTAAGCAGTTTGGTTAACTCCATTTATAGTATTTGAAAAAAAGGTTAATAGTTTGATAGGACTCCTGACTGCTTTGAAAACTAAATTAGACATTGGTATCTTCCAGTCTCAGTATTTTCCAACCATTTCTGTAAGACCGCAGTTAGTGGTGAAGCTTCTCCGTGAAGAGAAACTTTGACATTAGGTCATAATGAATGTCACACACACACACACTCTCACAGGTAGAACTTATTTATAAATAAGTTGAAGTTCAATCCAGCACAAAAGAGAAGAATGAAAAGTTAAAATAGTATAGGTTTTTACAGAAGACACTCAGTGAAGGGATTTGTCTGTCCCTGTACTTTATACAGTGATGATTTGTGATAACTCAAAGCCATGCCACAGAAGAGGGTAGTTAGTGCTTTGAAATCAATCATTAGAAAATATCCATTTAAGATTATCTGCTTCAAGAGCCATTCAAGGTTCTTATTCTTCCTTTTTGAGTGACAATTAATGCTTTTCTTTCTGATCATTACTGCTGTTCTCTTAGATTCTGCAACCCACAGTATTCTTTTACAGCTGGATTCCTTACTTTTGCAAGAGTTTTGGAGGCATTGTGTTTTGACACAGTGAAAATCTTTAGGGAGTTGAACTGTCATTGTTTCTTGTTTTACTACTTTGCATACTATGTATTCAAATAGTAAAGACACGTCTTCCCCCTCAGCAGATTTTAACAGTAGAGATGCTAATGGACACTAGAAAACAGAATGCTCAAGGATAATAATTTAGTGAGATGCGTGTGTTTAAAATTAAAGTTGAAGAGTAAGAATGACTCAATTTGAATATGGTATGCACTAAATATTTCTGAAAAACGTCTCAAAACTAACTGCTGACTTGTTGGTTTACTTATTTCATATATTTGGAACTTATTTATGCTATGAGTTTAAAGCCTGAACGTTTTCTTTTAAGTCCTCCCACCGAACCATCTGCTGAATCAAACTTGGTTGCTGAACTTCAAGAAAAGCTTCAGGAAGAAAAAATGAAATTCTTGGAGCAACTTGAAGAACAAGAAAGAAGAAAGAATGAAGAAATGCAGAATATTAGAACATCTCTAACTGCAGAACAGCAGGTAAAGCTGATTCTTTTTGCTTTTACTATGTAACACTTGTGCATTCTGAATTTGCATTATGCTATTGTCTATAGAGTCAGAATATGGGATGCCAGTGGAATTCAACATCCTTATGACTTGTTTTTGCTTAACTGTTTGTGAAGTGACCAATGCAGATTCATTTTTTATTTTTGCTTGTGTTGTTATGCTAGTGCTCTAAGTTTTATCCAGTAATCCTCTGAGCTCCAGAAAAACGTCATTTAAGAATAGTTTAAGTTAATGGTATTATTTTTGGACAGCTCAAATTTAATGCTTAGAAATACTAATTGATTTGTCATGCTTCTTAGTGGCTCTTAGACTTTGTTAGCCTGGGCAGATGGTGTTTTAGGTTCAATACAAAGGTAATGGTTTTCTTTCTAATTTAGATTAAGCATCTCTGTGTACTCTTTACCTCAATACAAACTTGCACTGCACCGGATTAATTATTACGGCATTGAATTACTTATTGCAGTATCTTTCCTCACTCATACTTTCTTCTTAAAATATTGAACCCCTCAGATTTCGTAGGTGAATGTTCACTTCTAAAGTTAAATCTCTAAGTTAAACATATATTATCTACAGCTTTGTTGCGTTTAAATACTAAGAAAGGATTTTCTCTTCTAAGTATATCTGCTTACTTTAGCTGTAGTGGGATCAAATAAGGACAGAGAGACAGTGTAGTAATTGACTTGGTGAAATGAATGCTACAAATCACTTGGTGCAGAGAGCAGGATATTGCGGGCAGTTGTAAAGACAGAACTAGTTCTCAAAGTTTTGGATTGCAGACATTAATAAAGTAAGCCTTCTGTAGTTAATCTAATAGGACTATTTTATAGATTACATAGACAATTATATTATTTCTTTTTCTGTCAGATTTGCTCTTGGTATGCGATTTTTCCTCATCCAATAATTATCATTCGTGCAGCAGAGTGCTTTAGGAGAGGTTCAGATAGCAGATCCTGATGGAGTACAGAATCTACTGAAAAATGAACTGGCACTGACTAATTCATGCATAAGATTTACAAAACTGTTGCTGCTGATCACTGAATAATCTGGATGTTTAACTTCACATATTTGTCATTTTTGTCTCAGTAATGTTATCTTTGAGATGTTACGTACTTTTTTGCAGTATTGTTGGCTTTCTTATGCAGACATTTACCGAAGTCTGCTGTGCATTATGTCAGGTGTATATTGGCCATGTATATATGTTATAATTTATATGTGGTTTAGGACAGACATGAATAGGCATGTTTATAGGCATAGAGAATCTAAAGCTAGTCAAGATCATGCCTGGCTCTTTAATTCTCTGAAGAAGTGAAAATGTAGCTTAAAACAACTTCTTAATAGGTGGTTGTTCATAGATTTTGCCTGTCTCATCACCATAACCATAAAAGTTGTAATGTTGAGTATGTAATAGATAGTAGAAGAATTCATAAAGTAGAAAGATCTGTCAGTCTGATACAGAAGCTGATAGACTGATCTTCTTTATGTTAAGTAATTCAAGGTAATTCACCATGATTTTTTTACAGCATTCTTCAGTGAGGAATTACTGCATTCCTGCAGTAATATGCATACATATTCTAATGTAGATTCTCCTTGATTGTTCTAGTACACTGATAATTATATTTTTCTTTCGTATTAGGAATCTTAATGCAGTGTAGCTTTGTCTTAATAGCCCTTCTAATCCCCAGAAATAGCTTTTTTTAATAAAAAGCATGCAGCTGTAGTGTATGAATTGGAATATAAAACATATTAAAAAGTCAGTGTTCTTTTAATGATGGCTTGTTTAGAACTGTACTACGTTGGACTTGGGAGTGATAGAATACAAGAGAGAAGATATGGGAGGAAAAAGAGAGGCTGTTTTAGAGAATCCTCATAACAAAATATCTAACAGTATGTCCAAAAGAGTTTTTGAACATGCTTACTTCCTTGATTAATCAGAATCTAGAAAACTACATTGTGTAATATCTTTTGTACTTCCCTTGTTTCAGTGATGTCATTTGCATTGCGTTTATAATGTACATTTTGTATTTCAGTAGTAAGTACTTCTTTCTGTTTTCAGACGAACTTTAACACTGTTCTAGCAAGAGAAAAGATGAAGAAAGAAAATATAATTAATGATCTTAGTGACAAATTAAAAGTGCTAACACAACAGCAAGAAAAAGATAAAGGTAAGCTAACTTCTGGAGAAGTGTGTGACTTTTCTAATAGGATAATTCCATTTGCTTGTTTGGTTTTACTCCTTAGCAATGCTATTATTAAAGGAATTTTTATTCACTTGTATCATAGATTTGATTGAAACACTTTCTGAAGATAGAGCTCGTTTACTTGAAGAAAAGAAAAAACTTGAAGAAGAAGTCAGTAAGCTGAGAAGTAGTAGTCTTTCTCCATCAACCTACTTAGCAGCAAGTTCAGAAGCTTGTGGAGCCTGTGCAGCTGATATTCCCACTGACACAGAGAGACTGGCTTCCGACATTGCACCTGAAGGGAGGATGGACTCCACCATGGAAACCAGTATGATGGCTGTGCAGTAAGTATGGGGCATTGCAGTAGAAATGAGTGAAACATACACGCTCTTTTAGATGTGTGCTGTTAGATGTTCTAAAGTACAGATGAACTTATTTAACACTCCATCTACCTTTGACATTCTTGCTAACATCATTCTTTTCAGTAGTACGCATGCAAATGTGGTGTCACAATTATCAGGAATGCTTGATTTTCATGATTTAGAAGTAGGCAGCTTCAAGGTGGAACTTGATTGAGAGGTGAAGAAATAGGCTTAGGTATGTGAAAAGGTGAGCTAGGTGTGTTATTAGTGTATCTTTTGAACGGTGACTGATTCTCATGTACAACACAAACAAAAAAATTTGTGCTTGTTTACATGACTGCTGTAGATAGCATGATGATGTTTTTAGGTGTGTGGGAAGTGTTTGATAGAAATTAGCCCAAATCCTTTGAATTTAAACAAACAAACAAACAAAAAAAAAGCATGAGAGTAGCCTTGGTGGATTGATGTTTTGTTTATTGGAGTGGAGGACAGATATTCAGCATCTCTTTTCTTGTGTAACCTCTGAATCATCAGTATAAGAACACTTGGTAGTAGATGGTAGTAATAGGACTAGGAACGAACAACTCTGCATTGTTTTAAATCCTTACTTGCAGCTTGCAAGAAAGTACATAAAATCGATTCTTTAGTGTCTGCTTCTGCAGTGCACTGGTATTACAACAGATGGAAATAGCTGCTAGTAAATATTGCTTGCATTTCACTGTTATTCACAATTTACAGAGGCTAGTCAATAGACAGTATTTCAAACATAGCTGTGATTAGCTGAAGACAGGAAAATAAACAATTTAAAAGCACAATACAAAATAATAATGATAAAAATTATAATCTTAATTATAATCTTTTAGTTCTACCTGGTATTTTGCTTTAGCTTGTAGCTTGTCTTGTAAGACTAGATGAATGCACCGTAAATTCAAAAATGTGTCCATTTTCTTTTCCCAACCAAATCAAGTTGGGCTACACAATGTATTGGCACTTCCCCAGTAACCTACCTTTTAAAATACAATTTATATGTAATAGGAACTACTCTGTGATCTTAGGAAACTTTTAATTAAGTTACTAGCGTTATCTTCTTGTGCCCAACTGCTTTTTATCTCGCAGATGATGCACAAATACTCACACTAAGCAACATCATATTCACATTAGTCTTTCTCTACCAGGAGGTCCCAAAGCACAGAGCATTTAAACTGCCAAGATTAGGGAAAATACAGCATTGTGCAGTATCAAAGGTTAGCTGCCAAAAGCCTTAGATGTGTAGCTTTCATACTAACATTCTGAGAATAATGCAGAATATTCAGAAATGGCTCTGTGTAACCTTGTAAGTTATTTATCAGTGACTGGAAATTCGCTGGGTTGAAAAGAAAGCTATTTTGGAAAAAATAAGATTCTGTCAATGCTTATTCTTAAGTTACCTTCTTGTGCTGTATTTTGTTTTTTCCTTTCCCTTCTTATGTGCTACTTTCCTGATCCTTTCCTTTCTTGAATATATGCCTTGCCTACATATGACAGAATGGTAGGATCTAAAGTATTCTGTGAATTCCAAGGTAAGCTCCATATCATGCAAGCAGAATGATAGCATTCATCTGTGAGTGAGAAGGGGAAGGAAAAAAAAACAACACATTTGTGTGTTGGGGAAATAACTTTTAACGTACCTGTTTTCTTTCGATTTTAGTGAAAACATCCACATGTCTGAAGAAAAACAGAGGATCATGTTGTTAGAAAGAGTGAGTAGATTGTGAGATAAAATATTGCAACTAATTATTATAAATATGTTAGTTATGTACTGTTACAATTTTTTTTTGGTTGTACTAATTTCACTGTAAATGAAGCCATCCAAAATGGATAGTAGTGCACCATATTTGTACTAGGACTAACTTAATTCACCTTGTTCATGTGAACTTCAGTATAAATGCATCAGCTGTAATACTTCATTTTGTAAGTGACAAGTCATTATTGTAGGGAATTCTTCAAAGAAAAAAAACACCACTTATTTAAATCAGAGCATCCAAACCAATTGGTCAGGAATCAAGACTGATTTACTCATTTGTTTGGGAAACAGAAATCTTAACACTTTGATCATTTTAATTCGGTCCGTGATCCATTATAGCCTTGACAATATTGCTTGCAATTTCATATGGTGCTTTCAGTGAATGTTGAATAAAGGAACGTATTTGATAAAATAAGTTTTTTCTTGTTGGTAATAAGCTATATGAATTCTCAGTAGTTACAATGGAATCTTCAAGACTTCAGTCATTTTAACAATCCAGTCATATTTAACTACGTTCTAGTTGCCTTCTTTCATGCCTTTTCGAAGTCAAAAGTTGATTTTCAGTCCTCAGCTTTCAGCTTTCTAGGTTCACTTAGACCAAAGTCTGAGATTAAGAGGAAAAATTGAATATTGAAAGAATAGTAGAGGAAATTTTATATTGAACCATATCATGCAAGTGACTGGATATTTCTAACTATTAGCGCTTGCATGTTTGATTCTTCATCTATTTCCAAAGGATTTGTCATTGTTTATATCTAGCAGCTGCAAACAGTAATTGATTTTCTTTTGCTGTTTTATCAGTTAAATGTTTTTCTCCTTAATGTAAAAAAATGTGGAGATGAACATAGTTTAGTACTTGGTGTAGCAATGGTAATTACTGTCCTTTGAAGTTATTACAAGTCTTAGTTCAAATTACGTTTTGATTCTATTTTGAAACTATAGTAAGTATGTGTGTTGTACAAGTATTCTGTCTCTGGTCATATTAACACTATTTAAGATTTTTATACTGTATAAGTTGTATTAATTAACTAACCAGGTAAGATTTTCTCTCAGACTTTGCAGTTGAAAGAAGAGGAGAATAAGAGATTAAATCAAAGATTGGTAAGTGTGCAACACATTTTAAGTGCCTTAAAAAAGGAGGAAAAAAAAATTGAATGTTAAACTACTTAATGTACACGTTTTTAATGCAAGTGGCAACTTGATTATCAGTGAATCTTTCAGTTACCTCAATTTAACAGTTTCCTTATGTAAGCAGTCAGTCTGGAGAAGGCTACAGGGAGACCTCATTGAGGCCTCCCAGTACTTTACAAACAGAAGAGTAAGAAGTTGTTGTAAGAAGTCTCATAGCAGTAGAACAGGGAGGAATGGCTATAATAAAAAAGGGAAACAGGTTAGATGTTAAGAAAAAAGCTTTACTTAGAGGGTGGTGAGGCCCTGTCAAGGCTGCCCAGAGAAGTTGTGGGGGCACCATGCCTGGAGGCACTCAGGGCCAGGCTGGATGAGGCCCTGGGCAGCTGAGATGGTGGTGGGCAGCCCTGCCCGTGGCAGGGGATTTAAACTGGATGGACTTTAAGAACCCTTACAGCCCAGGCCATTCTTTAAGTCTAAAGCATTTTAGAGAAATACCTGAGGAAGTTATATGCAGTTTACAACTTAACTGCAACATTTCTTACTAAAAAAAACCCAAAACTAGTACAATATGAATAAGTAAACAAGTACAATATGAATAAGTAAAATGTTGACTTCAAAAAAGAAAAAAAAAAAAGAATCTGAAGTCAGATTTCAGAAGTTTTCTTTATGCAAAGGTCATCAAAAGTCAAAGGCTTTTTGCATTGGGCTGTGTCTTATTTTATAAAGGGTATTTTGAAGTGAAAAAAATTATCTGACTATGCTTCAAGATGATATCAAGACAGGCTTATTACATATATAGGAGATGAGAATTGTATGCGTTAACTTGCAGAATTAAGGGTTTGCTTTGTCTCAGTGCATATTTCTACAATTTTTTTTTTCCAAGGAGGCTCACTCTAATCTAGAACATTAAACTTCAGATAGTGTGACAGTCCTCAGTGAAACTAAGACCACATATTGAGTTCAGCATCTAGAGTTTATCTGCAGTAAAGCTGTGTAACTTCCAGTGTATTACTGTCTGTTTCCTTAGAATGCCAGTGGCATGCTTTTTATAGCTTTTCTTTTGTTTTTTTTATACAGATGTCCCAGAGCATGTCATCAGTATCCTCAAGACATTCTGAAAAAATAGCAATTAGAGAGTAAGTGCTTGTTTAACAATTTCCCTATGAACAGGTGACTGTGCTTTCATTTATAACTATGTAATAAAAGGATGTCGCAGTTCTTCAGTTCTTTTTGTGATGAAAAGATACACATAGATTGTCTCAATAGCTCACATACTCACATACTGTTATTGAATAATCCTAGTTCAGCATAAATAAGACCTGAAACTTTTTTTTTAATATTTTCATTAAAAAAAAAGAAAAAAAAACTTTTCAGATTGGTCAACTTGGCTTTATTTATTTATTTATTTATTTCCTTTTCCTCTGCCTTTCTTTACATTTTTCATAAGGCTGATACCTCATGTGACTCTTAGAATGCACCGAGTGTTTTCTTTTACATTCCTTCTTCTTTAGCTATCATAATGTGAAGAAAAAGTGGGAGTACATTCACCCTGAATGTGTAGTGCTACCTTGTGTTTCAGTAGATATCCTACTTTGCCAAAATCTTAGCAGTTTTTGGCTTGAGATAATGAAATGAAATCAAATATTTCATTAGATATGATTGAATTAATAATGTAGAGTTAAATGTCCTTACTGAGAAGTGAAGGGAGAACTGTTAATTGTTGCAAAACACAGGAGGCATAGACAGCTGTAAAGTAATTTTGCAGTGAGTAACAAAAAAAAAAATGCTTTTACAAAGAAAAACAATAGTGATAATTCCTTTAACATTTTCAGATTTGCAGAAAATTGCATTTTTATTATAGTAATGATAGTATGTGCAGAATCAGCCTTTTCTTTGAGCTTGTGAACATTGTAGCAGCACTCTTGGTAGCAGCTGGGGAGAAAAATAATATGAAAGAGCACTGCTGCCCAAGAGATTTGTCTTTGTCTCTTTATAGCCTGACATCATAGTCTGTACAGGGAGAAAAGCTTGTAGTATTGCTAATTTAATCTGAAAGTGCACAGTCTAGATTATGAGCTAGATTTCTCTGTGGATTTACCTATTTATCCCTGAATAGATATATATCTCCGCTCTGTCTATGAATAAGAGATTTGCACTTTCTTTGATGATTCCTCCCCCACTCCAAGAATAGTATCAGTATTTCTTATTGGATCGCTCTTTGTGGATTAATGCTTAATTTGTAGCTATTTTAGACTTCATTTCATTCATGGATAATTAAATTACTTCCAGTACATTTGCACTGTGAGGCAGAAATTGGAGGCAGAAAAAGGTATCTGAATTCTGTTACTGAAACTTGGCATAAGAATTTTGTAGCTTCCTGTGTTATCCTGGTGTTAGAAGAAACAGATTTTTAAAAAAGCTTTTTATGTTAAGTCAGTTACCAGAGTGTTTCTTTGTTTTTGACCCTTTCACCAAAGTCTGACAAATATTCCATCCCTCTCTTGTGCTTAAAATTTTAAGATTAAATATTTACATAAATACTTTGCTCTATTTTTGTGATCAAATCAGCTATGGATGTAGATTTACAGTTATAACACTGTGGTGCGGTGATCATCATCGTTAGTACTGGTGAACAAAAGTCATTATAAAGAGACCGTAGTATTCTGTTAGATATTCCTGTTTATATTTTAAAGCAAGGTTGTGAATTCTTTTGAGGAAAAAAATAAGGCATGGATATAGAAAAACATATCAGAAATGTACTCAGTTACTTTTTGTTGTTGTTGATTCCACAATGTACAAAATGTAAATGAGCTGGCATAGAAAGTAGAAAATTCTTTGCTGTTTCAGAGAAGTCTCATCCTGGGTAATGTGTGGAAATACATTTTGTGTAATTTATGTTGTCTTACACTTTCATTGTTATAGCTAAATGCCTTAATTTCTTTAGTTTTCAGGTTGGCGATTTGGTTCTCATAATCTTAGATGAAAGACACGACAACTATGTATTATTTACTGTTAGTCCAACCTTGTATTTCTTGCACTCAGAATCTCTTGCTGCACTGGACCTCAAACCAGGTGAGTGTGGTAAGTGTCAGATTACTTTTAATTATTACATCTTCTTTCAAGTTAACACTCTTAAATGATATTCTGATAGTAAATGATATTATAAAAACATCTGTGGTAAATATAAAAAGCGTATAATTTTCTTCCCTGTGTACCTGCTTTTGAAGAGATCTGCTGTCCTCTTTGCAACTGCCCCTTTAGTACTGAAATACTGGAATGAAACCCTTCCAAGCCTTCTGTTCTCTGAGACGAAAAGACATGTCTTCTTTAGCCTTTCCTCGTAGAGCAGGTTCTCTTAACTTTTCAGTTATCTAGGGAATTCCTTCCTATCCTGAATAAGGAGCTCAACTATTCAGAATCAGCAATAATGATGTACAATTGTGTGTATCTTAGGCCTGTTTTTATGTGGATTTCTGATGACTTCTTTGATGACAAAAGCAAACACAAACTCATTGTAACATTTTTTTTTCCAAGCTATGCGTGCTCAGTTCTTATTTTAATAACTTGTCCTTGTGATATTCTTTAAGATTGTCTTCGGGTAAAATTTGTTCTCTCTGTATATGGAATTCAGGAATTTAAATACATGTCTAAAATTAAACTTTAACTCTTGTGTAGGGAGATTTGCAATTACTGATAAAATTTTTCCATCATATCCACTTGTGTTTATTACATTTTATTATTCTTCAGAGAATAGTTTCTGTATATTTTGCTTACGTTGCCACCAAAGTTGGTGGTGCATTTGCTTTCCCCCCCCTTTAATATTTATGTTAATTTTTAGCTGTTCTTGGCAGCTATGTAAACTTTGCAAAATTGAAGCATTAATCTGTTCGAAATGAGGAAAAGTAGCAGAATGTTTAGTGTATTGCACTAAATTACATGCTAAAAGAAATAGATTCATATAAATGTTTTTAAACTATGAAACCTAATGTATGTCTTGCAGACCTTCCCAGGCCACCATGCTCCATATTTTTGTTGCATAGAACTTTCGTACTAATTCTAACTTTTCAGTGAAAATTTCTATGTGGTGTTTGTGAGAAGCTGTCAACTTACTCTCAGTCAGCAGATCTTATTGTATATGTCAATCTCAGTGTGAGAGAAAGCCACCAACCTCTAACTGATTTCAGGACTGCTGATGAATCTGTGCTGTGTTTTCTGTGACACACAGGAGAAGAATTCCTGTAATACTTATAGACAGATGTATGCAATGCCACTGTTAGGTTATATCTGAAATATGATTTTATTGTTTTTCATTCATAGTGTAACCCCTGTGTCAGTTTCTGTATTGTTGTGATTCACTGAACTCTTCTAATTGACTTAGTTTGTTCCATTCTTCACCACTTGTTAACTAGAAGTAACATTCAGATTTGAGAAAACTGCAAGTACAACAACCATGAGCACTTAAAATTTGCCTTTGAAGCACATTTCTAGCTCAGTACTTTAGGAAACAGTGTTTTGCTCCTATCCCCACATTCAGGTCAGGTATAAATACTTAATACAGTTTACACAGGTCTGCAGAAGTTTGAAACTGAATGGAATCTGCTCCATTATTATGGTTTAACCTGGCAAGTGGCTAAGCACCACACAGCTGCTCACTCATTTCCCCCTGCTTCCAGTTGAGCAGAAAAAAAATTAAGTAGAACTCATGGGTTGAGTTAAAGCTATTTACTAACATAGAGAAAAGGATGATAATTATGACAAATGTGTGTGTGTGTGTATATCTAAGAAGTGATGCACGAACAATTGCTCACCACCCCCAAGCAGTGTCCCCTGAGCAGCTGAAGAGTGTGATGAACTCACCCGCTTCAAGGTTCTCCTACCTCATGATGTCATATAGTAGGGAATATCCCTTTGGCCAGTTTAAGTGAGCTGTCCTGATTCTGTCTCTTTCCAGCACTTAGTGTGAGCTGAGAAACTGAGCAGCCTTGGCTCTGTACAACACTGCTTAACAATAACTGTAAACATCAGTGTGTTTTCAGTGTTGTTTTTCTCCTGGAACCAAAACATAGTGTCATACCAGGCATTCTGAAGAAAACAGTTCTGTACATGCTGAAGACAATTATGAATAGCCAAATTTTTAAGAGTAAGAATAAAAGTTTAGATGCTGATGTGAGTGACTCAAGGGACTCATGTTCTTCTCACTAGATGCAGTTCTTCCTGCTTAGAACTGATTATGCACAGCATATCTGAACTGTTCCTTCGGTCTGATTTTGATGTTTTATTCATGCCATGATCATTGATACTTCTAAAAGAACAAAACAAGTAAAATAGATAATGTTTTGTAGAATAGAAGAGAAATAAGCATTTCTTTACTTCATACAAGCAGAAAGTTTTTATAGAGACTTTCAATCCTTTGAAATCCTTCAAGAAATGATCGTCTTCAATCAGACCCCAGAATTAAGCTGGGTTGACTGGAGTAATTTTCAGCCCTTAAGGGAAGTTAGAGTTTTGATTTGCTTTTGTTTTCTCTAAAATTTTAATTTTTCAAATGAAATCTAAACTGAAATTGCAGTTTTTTAAATTTGAAAATTCCAGTGACTTTGTTTTTACATCTGTTCTGTTACCTGTAGTTGACTGTCTATAGTAATAAACTTATTGTCTCGTTAGCTTCAGGTGCATCTAGAAGACCTTGGGTGCTGGGAAAAGTGATGGAAAAGGAATACTGCCAGGCAAAGAAGGTAAGGAAATAGGAGTAGAAACATCTGATTAAATTAACAGAGAAGAAAATCAGATTCTATATGTAAAAATGTTAGAGTAATCAGTGAGAGTACTTCAGAATGAAAATTGTCCCAGGTTCTGCCTATCCTGCTCTGTTCTTCAGATCATTGAATAGCAAGGGAAGGGGAACTAGAAAAAAGAGAAAGTGATAGTGTCTTGGGCAGAATTGCCTCTGGAAAACCTGTCTGTGTGAGAAAATCTTCCTTTCCTTGGATCCTTCTGAATGTTTCTGATGACCTTTTGGAACCATATTTCAGTGATTTGTAGATGGCAATTAGTAAAGTTCCCTTTGATTCCTAGAAAAAATTTGGCACCTTTAAGCATCAGGGGAAATAATGAGGCACCACTGAAGGCCCAGATGTAGAAATAATTTAGTATGAGAAAGGGAAGGATGGGGGTCAATTTTTGCTTAAAAATATATTAATCAGAGGAATGGTCTTCCAGTTATATTTCTAATCTGATTTGTTCTGTTTTTCTTCTTTGCTTTTATAGGCGCAAAACAGATTTAAAGTTCCGTTGGGTACAAAATTCTACAGAGTGAAAGCAGTACCATGGAACAAGAAAGTATAATACAACAGAATTTCAGTCCGTTCTGTCTCCATTCTTTTTTGACTTGTCCTTCAGTGCTCATTCATCGCTCCAAATACCAGGCCATGTTTTTATACCGAGTTCACGTGACAAGATACTTCACTGATGTACTGCTTTTACTTTTTAACAGGTCACATTTTAGAAACAAGAGTTGCATCAAAGTCTCTGGCCCTAACTGTTCCGATTTTTTACCCTGATAACTTTAGGAGTGTGGACCAAATGTGTTCATTTTCTCAAAGGGCATCCACGTGCAACATGGTTTGTCAGCCATGTTAATTGCCTGTTAAATATACATTAGCTTGTATTTAGGTGTTAAGTGTTAGTTACCATTATTACCAGCATATGTCCTTTTGTGAAATCATTATCAAAGTACTTGCACTCTTTAACAGGTTCTTTATATGTGTAAAATTCATCAACTATTTAAAGAGGAGTGTTCATTGCATGCAGATAATCATATAATTTTTCTTCAACATGAGTTTGCCTCAGTAGATGAATAAAAATAACTACTGCAACTTGTTTCATTACATGAAAATGCTCTTTAATGTTATTTAAAAAAAAAAAGAAAAAAGAAATAAAAAAAAACAACCCAACAAAAAACCCTTGTAATTTGATGGACTGATTTTGGAAATCAGTTACAGTTAGATCTGCAATCTTCAAAAGCACTTTCAGTGGATTGTTCACACAGATTCTGAAGGGAAGTTACCTGTGCTGTTTGTTCAAAGTGAAGCACGTGTTCTTCCTGACAAACCAGAAATCTTGTATTAATATATTTAGAAAAATCATATTGATGAAATTGTATTTCATGGTTGAGTTTCAGGAAAAAACTCATTGTACATTAACCATACAAGAGTCATTTAAGTAACAAATTATTGTAATTGTAAAAAACATGTAGAATTTTAAAACAATAAAGATTTGAAACTGTATGTTTGAAGCATTTGTGTGCCTTTTAAATATTAACTTTCTATAATGTTTATTTTATATGTTAATCTGTTGTAGCTTTTCTCTGCTTACTTGAGCAAAGTTTTGTTATATAGAAATAACTGTTATCTTCAGGAGGAGTTCATGTTCAGTAGCATCCAGTAAATTCAAGAATTACCTTGTAATAACAAAAAGAACTTAAGTAGAAATTAATTTTCTCAGCAATTCAAAATGATAGGTGGCACTTTTCAAAATGTAGTTATTTATTCCATTTTAGTTTTTAATAACACTATGTAAAGATATATACTACAAATGTGTAACTAGTTAAAAGTGAAATTCTAGATTAAATAGTAAGCTTATGTCTAGGACTTACTGAATAAAATCAGGTCACTATGATTTCTCTTCAGGAGGCAAAGAGGGGAGGATCAGAAAGGTAAAAAAAAAAAAATATCAGAATAAAAACGTTCATGCTTTTGCCCTTATGATGCAAATAATATTCCTCTAGACTAACCACTAAACTTGAGTACCCAGAAACTCCTGTATATAATTTACTTCTTTACTTAAGATTTTTTTTTTAGATGTTTTAAGTTGTGAAATGCATAGACTTGGAATTGTATTTCATCTCTGATTAAAATAAAACTAAGACAGCTGTTCTCTGGAAAATAGGATGTCATTTTGTCAAGTCGTATTCTTACCTGATTCTTAAATTTGCTAGGTGCTGTATTGACTTTTTAGCAGAAAGCATCTTGTACTTCAGTAATAATATTGCCACTGAATATTATCCAGTTTCAGTTATGTAAATAACATCTATCTACAAAACAAAGCAAAAAAACAAACAGTGATGCATTATTTTCACTGAATGCTTTACCTTCAAATTCATAAGAATTCAGTTATGTTTGGAATTTGCCTGTAGCCTCATTCCTTTGATCAGCTGAGTTTAAGAAGGTCACATGTAGCACTGTACTTTTTTGTTCCCTTGTATGCTGCATGTTCATTTGCACGAGTATCTGTTACTCCACTGCCAAAGCTTCTTCCACCTGAGGCAAGTCTCCCTTCTGCTTTGAGCATTACTTGTCTTCTAGGGACCTGTAAGCCACGAGGACCCCTTGGTCCTTCCATTTCAGTTGCTCCTGGAATAGCAGCAATGGATCTGCACAGCTGTATGCAATCCTGCACTACAACCTAAAACCCTGTGCTGCCGTCACTGAATATCATACTTCAAAGTTAACTCCCCAGGTTTGTTCTTCGTGGAGAAGAGGATGTGCCTGTAAAGTTTTAGGTTGGAGAAAAGCACTGGTTTGATTATGCCCCTACAGAACTATGCACCTACGAGCAGAACTCCTTTTAGGGCATACAGAAGTTCAGTTGTGTTTCTGGTACTGTAATATCAAGAAGTTATTCTGTGTCTTGAAGAAGGTCATTGCGGCTTGGGATCATCTCTGTGAGTGCAGAAGTGTGGTGAGTGTAGAGCTCTGTGCTGAAAAGTGAAAGAAAAAAAAAAGAGCTTTCATATTAAATAAAATGTTGTTTGTTGCCTGGATTCAAATGTATGTACATATTCAAACTTTTGCATGGACAGTAGCAGTAGTGATGTATGATGCTTTGAAACTTGGCTTGATTTTCCTTTTGATTTGTCCTAGCATAGACAAAAAGATGACTGACATTTATATAACAGAAACACACAAGCAGTTTATGAACGTGAACTTGTGAGGCAGCTAAACACCTTGATTAAAATAAAGTGCTATAATGCAAACCCGAGGGAAGAAAAAGTCCTTCCCTGCTGATATATCCCACATACTACAAGGATATATCTGTTATTCTTTCACGAGATCATACTTGTAAATTATAAATAACCAAAAAACCAAAGCAATGGCTTCAGTTTTAAGGAATATTTGTCATGTGTTTCATCTTATAATCTTTATGTATATTCAAAATGGAAATTCTGTCAAACAAACTGCTAACATATTCAGTAATGATTCTGAACAGTCATTGAAAAAAATTTAGTTTACATATTTTTTGTATGTCACAGCCTTACTGGTTCTTGCAACTATGCTTGTTATGCACCACCTATGTGTTTCGTCTTGCTCCATAATAAAACTTTGTATATAGCTATATAACTTGGAGCATCAGCGTATTCACAAGGTTGGGGGAATGCTGGGAATGCTAGATCGTCAGAGATTTCTCTAATTCTTTTTTGTTGGAAATGTATTGTTTAAAAAAAAAAATGGAGGCTTCTTTTTTTGGGGGGGCTTCAATGTTTATTCTGTAAGTCCTATTTCAGACAGCAGCAACAGTATTTTGAAGTGCAGAATAACATGAGTGGTGGAGAGAGTTGACTGAAAGCAAACCTTATCCTTTAGACCTAAACAAAAAGGATGAAAGGGTATGATGATTTAAAAGGGCTCTTTTTACTGCTCTTGAAAATACTCTGAGAAGTATGTGGCCTTTTGTACAGCTCTGCTGCAGCAGGTCTCAGTCTGGTGCTTGTGCTGTTAAGAATTCAGTTGTGGTTCTTCAAATCTTGTTATGGTCTGTGAGTAAGACTGGTTAAGTATATGCTAAAGTATTTGTGTTCCCTTAATATAGCTGCCTTTACAAATGTTGCATAGCAAGACTGGGAAATCAACCCTTTGCTCTGCAAAACCAGTTGGTGCTGTTTTGCAATATGAGATTTTCTCTGTGACCCAGTATTCCACACTTTCTAATTTTGTGGAATTTTAGCTGCAAATCCCATTGGCTGTAAACAGTAAAAACTGAAAAGTAGTTCATAATTCCTACTTGCTCCTATCAATATTTCATTGAGAAGTTGTAGTTCAGAAAATTCATCTTCCTTGGAGTAAAATGATTAATGTTAGAAATTGAGCATTCATTGCTCAGTGATTGTTGCCTTTTCAAGCTGTGTTGAGGCTTAAGTAAGCTGCCTCAGAGCTGCATTTTAAGGTCACTGTGTCTTAATACCGCTTTACAAGCCGTTCTCCAGTCCTAAAGCAATGATGATAAATTATAAATGTTAAACAGTTACTTCCTTTAGCGCTCACTGTAATTAAATCACTTGTATTAACAACATCCATATATAATACTGAGGAGTACTGGAAAGTCTGGTCCTGTGTTCCAAGTAGCTACTGGTGAAGAATTCAGTTCAATATTAACATGCTCAAGTGGTCTCAGAATCGCAGAACAGTAGAGGTTGGAAGCGATCTCTCAAGGTCAGCTTGTCCAGGTGCCTGCTCAGGAAGAACTGCGAGGACTCTTTCCCTATAAGACTGGAGATTACAACTGGGATTACTGTTACTTCTATGGCAGCCCTCAGCAAATACACTATACTTTGGTTTTCTATATTAATTCCTTTTCATAGTTGTAATTGAATGCTTCAAACCTTGAATTTATATCTCGTTGCTTCACTGCTGAATAGTTACTCCATATTTTCATCTTAATTCTGTGAAGTTGACCATGGGTGGCAGCCTTGCCTTTTTTTCTTCATCTTTTTCTTGTTGGATTTAAATTTGTCTTTTACATGTTTATCTTGAGACTTCCCCAGTGGACCACTTTAGTTGTCTCTTGTACTAAAATGAACATTTAGACAAAATTCCTGTGTTGAACTGAACTTGTAAAGTTTCCCAAGGGATGTCAGTGGAGGAGCTTTGCCAAGACATTCACGTAGAGTAAGAAATTCTGTTCCTGGCCCCACACTTCTACATGTGATCTAACTAATCAAAACAGGTTTCGCAAATGCTTGCCAAAGCTGCAGTATGGACGGTTGGACTGGATGATCTTGTAGGTCTTCTCCAACCTTGGTGACTCTATGATTTTGGTCCAGTTTACCTGTGGGGGAAGCATTCGAAGTCTGGAAAATTTCAAAGAACGTACAAGATTATTGTATTATGATTGGGTACAGTAGTGGAATCTGTGTGTTTCCATTACTGGAAAGTTTCTGTTCTGCTGGAGTTCAGTGCTTAGGAGCTCATCATTCAATAATTGCAGAAAAAAATATCAAGGAAGAACGTAGGTGATCTTAGAGATCCTGGACTTTTAAGGAGAAGCTGTTCAGGAGACATCTGGAGTGTGTTGTGAGTAACCTCCAGTTCAGGAACAAACCAGCAAGTGCTGAAGCACTGCTGTTGTTGTGCCCACCAGTGTAGAGGAGGTCATTAAAAAGGTTGAGTTTGGAAGCAGTCTGGCAGTGAGTGGAGTCAGGGCCTGGAACTTCAGAAGAGTTAAACTTCCAGCTCAGGAATTATTGTATGAGAAAATGTCTGAAAAACTGTCCTTAGGGACAAAGGAACAGAGCAGAGCTGGAAGGTCTTTAAGGAAACCTTAAAGCATAAGAGCTCTCCATCCGCCATGGCTGAACAAGGACCTGCTGATCTAACTGAGAGATAAGAAGAGAATGTACAGATACATTGTTCGATAGGTCTTCAGAGCAGGTTATTAGTCTGATGCTGAAGTTGCCTGCTTCATTCTGAAATTATCCTACTGCTACCAGTAATACTATGTTGAATTAAATATTTGTTTCTATCAAAATATTCAATGCCACGTGATTCTTTAAGCCTCTGACAAGCTTACAGAATCCTGCTTCGTTTTGTCTGGAATTTGGTTTGTTTCTGTACTGTCAACCCCAACTTTGTCATCGTCAGTTCTTTGAAATGACTGAGGCAGTTTAAAGGAGCTTAGAAGGGAGCAGTATTTGAGTACCAGCTATGAACAGCTGGCTGTCCTGGGAGCAGAGTTCTGTTGCTGCCACTGACCATGCTCATGATGGGATCAACAGATGTGGCCTTTGGGATGATGCCATTTTGCCTCAGACTGATGTATCAAATGTAATATTTTCTTAAACTTGTTCTTCAAGTTTAATCCTTAAACTGAGTGAGTATACCAGGTGGTTCAGGGTGGCAGACTGTAAATATGTGATGAAGTTGTTGTCGCGCATGCTGTTCTCCAAAAAAAAAAAAAAAAAAGTTCAGGACAGTGTTTGAAGCTTATGTCCTTTCCTACAAAGTGTGCAGATGCAAGAGAATAATGATTCATGATCCTGGAGGAGAAAAAAAATGTTTTTCTTCCAACTGCCAGAGTCCCAACCACTTGCAGTTGTGGCATTCATCTATCTTTAGTTCACCTCCAGAAATCAGTGTTCTCACTTCTAACTTCTTTCAATGAATTAGTAGTTC
This sequence comes from Oreortyx pictus, assembly GCA_036925125.1. Classification (NCBI taxonomy): domain Eukaryota; kingdom Metazoa; phylum Chordata; class Aves; order Galliformes; family Odontophoridae; genus Oreortyx; species Oreortyx pictus. The sequence continues at coordinate 37,649,984 of JAUPFR010000003.1, forward strand.
CCATAGGACAACGTCTGTCTCTGTTGCTACCTTCTTTGGGTTCTTTCTGAGAGAGTGTTTCTGTTAAGAGCATGGTTGTTAGGTAAATGAAAGAGCAGTAGTAGCACTTATTTCTGCATGCGTAGTTGCTCCATTTAAAACAAGCAAATGATTATAATATGAAAGCCAAAGTAGTTGGCTAGGTAGGTATGTTCACATCCAGAATGGATTGAAAATGGAAAATAATAATGTACTGAAATTCAAGTGCAAAGAGGACTATTATTAAGTTTTTGAAAGCTTAGAATGATTCTCAATAAGTTACTATTTCAAGTGTGTCCTGGCAATCCAGGAGTCTTTTTATAATGTAAAATCCGTGGGTTATTTCAATGGAAAAAAACAAAGCAAGGGATTAGTCTCATACATTTTTTTGACATAAGTAGTGTTTAAATCTATTTTTACAAAGAGAATTAGATGCCTTTTTATTTTAAAGCCAGAGTTGAAAAAAATATTTAAGGGTTATCTCTTATTAAATCAGATGCTATTACATGTGCAGGTTAGTTAACAGTTCCTTTTCTGTCTCTTAAACCCTTTTTGAGTATGTTTGATGAATGATAAAAGTAGGCAATAAACAATACGTTAACAGCTAGAAAGAAATTAATTGCTTTCTTCTTCCTGTTGTGTTTCATCCTTTAGAAGATGTCTGAGCTTAAGGCAGTAAGTCCAAGTTGAGTTCATGCCCTGCTTCTAACCTGTGTTTCCATAGAGGTCACATAGCATGAAAACAGCAATATGGTGTTGCTGCGTGGGTAGCTCCACGTGTGCTGTTTCTGAATGGCTGTCATGTGAAGCTGGTAATTCCTGCTGTCTCTGTCTGATTTGAGATCAGACTTTTCATTATGTGGGCATCCTCCAGTCAGGCTTTTTAAAAGTTGCATGTTATAAAGTAAGACATTTAAAAAAAAAACAAAAAACAAAAAAAACCCACACCTAATTTCATGCAAGATGTACTCTGTCTTTTCATTAAGTTCTTCTTTTAACTTGTGAATGAACATATTTCCTGATTTTATAACAGAAGCATTGAACAATGAAGACTATATTTATGACTTGGAAGAAGAAAAAGTTTTAGAAAAAGATAATTAGTTCTAGAACAATTAATAAAGGAAAGGAGAACTACAGCTGATGGATTAAATAACTCCTTGATGGGGCTATTGGGCTAGAAAATAATTTGGGGTACTTTTTGAAGAACAAGCAGTACATTTCACTGTGGTGTAGTAACACTGATTTTTAGCATTATTGATTATCTGTAGTTCCACTCACTTCTCTGTATTACATCTTGATAGATGGGAAGAAGAATCTCTGTTGGCATGTTTCTCCAGGTCCATATTTCACACGGGGGCTGAGCCTTACAACCTATGGTTGTTCTACATCTTGTTTCTTTCTTCCCATTTGTGAATTTTCCATTTTTGCTTTGTGTGCTAACCCCTCCTTCCTTTCCTTGTGAATAATGAGAGTGAGAAATCAGGAGATTATTGTGGAAGAATATATACGTTTTTGTTGTTGTTTTCTTGTTGGGTTTTTTTTTTCTTTTTTTTTTTTTTATTGAGAAGATGTTATCATCTGCTTCTCAAAGTACTGAACTATGGAAGAACAGAGGGGAGCAGGGTGGTGCCAGATGGCTAAGCTCATCTGTCTACTCTCAATTGAGCTTTCAATAGTTTTCATCTAACCTGAAGGCTTTACACCTCCTGAGTGCCTCTTTGATGGCAGTTTTGAGGAGGATATGGCTGCTTCCATTTCAGGAGGATATTAAAACTGTGAAGAGGCAAGATAAAATTTGCTGTCTTGAGAGTAAGAATGGAAATTGATTACTCGTTATTAGCTACTAGAAAAAGCTTCAGTGCGTGTAAGTAATATCTGAGTAGAAACGGTGTAATTCAATTCTGAGGTGGAAAATAGCAATGTGACAATTTCTAGAATAATACTGAAAGTTCACAGTCTCATAATAGAAATAGCTGTCAGCTTAGAAGGAGGGAAGGAAAATTCTAGCTATTGCCAACAGGATGAGCAGCTGGAGGACTGCTGGCTGTATACCACAGGAGTGGCAATAGAGCAGTGATTGTGAAACAGGAAATCCAATGGATTCCTGGGGAACAAGTCCTGTTGGGGTGACATCATCAGAGGGGTATCTGCTAATGTGCCTTTAAGACTCGCATGAGAATTATGTGCCAGTACTGTCAACCACATACACAGCCATACCATGGCTCAGGGTAAGTTCATTGAATAAATATCAGAGGTGGAAGGGTTCCTCCGAGTCCATTGGGCCCAACTTCAGCTTGAGCAGGGACACCAGAGCAGGGTGCGCAGGCAAATATCCAGGTGGCTGCTGAAGGAGGAGACCCTACAGCATCTGGGCAACCTATGTCAGTGCTCCACCACCTGCACAGCACAGAAGTGCTTCTGGTGTTTGGAGACAGCCTCCTGTGTTTCATGTTCCATTGAGCTGCTTGACTTCTGCTGAAAGTAATGGCTGCTGTATGCTTAATTAAATATTCATGTGGATTCTGATTTTCCCAATTTTTTTAGTTTTCTAGTATGGGTCTTTGACCAATTCAAACATTTGAGAAGGCCTTTTCAGTGTTGCCTTGACTAGATGTGCTCCAGTCCAGAACTGTTCAGTGATTTGCAAAGACAAGGGAAAGAGCCCAAAGTGGTGGCTAAGGACAGACCAGAATTAGCCTGGCTGGTTTGCTGAGTTGCATCAGGGAAACATAAGTGCTTGCCTTTCACCTTTACCCTTAAATTCTTGTGATATTCTACTTGTTCAGGTTTTGCTGAAACACGTACTACAGAGAAATGGCTCAGTGGCTTCAGCTGAAAATATCTGATAGCCTGATGTTTGTAATGAGCCACAGATTCAGAGAGGAATACAGTACCCGTTTGGTTTTAGGGATGTAATTCCATGTGCTCACTTCCCTCTTCTGAAAGCAATGGGGGAAAGATCCATGTCTGAGGTCAATGAGTGAGCACTAAAAGTGAAACTGGGATCTGTACTCTCAAGTAACTGTGCAATTTTCTGACACATTTAGCAGAAAATCCAGAATAGCCACATTAGAAAGAAACATTAGAGGAACTGCAGACAGGTAGAAGTATCAAAAAAATCTGTGGTTGTTTCAGATGCCAGCAGCTGACACAATGTCAGAAGCATGATGTTGTATGAGCAGAGAGAAAGATGGTACATTCTGAGAAGTCAATTATGAATGAGATAACTTCATTTTCTTAAAAGGTTATCTTCAAGGATAGACAAGTAGAGGACTGTGTGATTTCAGGACACAGTGCAGTGAATTTAAAAGTGCCAGATATTATCTCTTGGCAGAGGAAAGTAATTTTCCTTTCTGAAGCCTTGTGGTACCGGATGAAAGGAATGTGGTGCCTCCCAACACCAGAGCACTGTTATTTAAGGGAAGACCCCACAAATCCAGACATCAACAAAGTGCCTATCAACTTCATTTGGTGCTCCGGCTTTAATGAATTGGAATTTGGAACTGGTGTTGTCAGTTTTGGGGAAGCAAGCTTTTGCTTCTTTCTTTTCATCCTATAAGTGGAAGGCCATGGTGGACTTTTTAGATGAGTTTCTTCATTGGAGAGAAAAGGAAGCAGAGGTTTTTCTTCTGCTAGTGGAAGCCGTGGTAACTGGGTGAATATCAGTGAAGAAAGCAGATCTTTTCCAGTACTTTGAATCCTTGAATATCACAGCTGTAAGGGTGGTAAATTCCTATGAAGTTATCAAACTAATAAAAAAGCTACTATTGCTTAGAATGTTGGTTTGTTTTTTTTTTCTCAATTAAGGAAAAGTCATCTGTGACCAGTATGAACCAAAAGACAACTGATGAAATGTCCTTTGATTTATTTTTTTTTCCACTATTCATTCAAAGTCTTATCTTTAGTAAGAATGTTTTTTATTAGTTTCTTGCTGAGATGAACCTTTGACTCCTCTAACATATGCAATGCTACGGACAGGGTATTCTGTTAACTGATATGGAGTCTTCTGCAGGAATTAAATCAATTCGAAATATTAAACACACAGTGGGAGATGTTTCGTGACAATGCAGTGGCAGAAAAATATTGTTGTAGCCTCTCACCAGCTTATTTCTTTAAAATGATAAGACAAGCTAACAACAGTCTGCAAGGAAAAACATATTCTACAATAAAATTACATTTCAAGTGAAAGGCTGCCTTCTCCTAAATTAGTTTAAAGGTGTGTTCCTTAATTGTGTGAGTTAGAGCTCCATTCCAAACTAATTAGCTTGAAATTCCATTAAGAGTCATTTACATGGAGATAAAGTATCTAATTTATGGAGAAATGTAGATTTATTTTACATGATTATTTTGTGGATTTTATAAAAATACTTGTTTTTTGTTCAGACTGAGAAATGGCTTTTAAACGACTTTACGTTCAACCAGTCTAATTGCTTCTTCCGTTTATCAGGAATGCTGATGGTTGTTGCCCTCTTGAGTGTTTTCATATTTCACTTTTTTTAAATTTTAAACTATTTTTTGTAATTCTGTAGACTTTTAAGTCAGAAAGCTAATTAGGTCACTTGAACGTCAGTTTGGCTTTCTAAGGATTGCCACATATTTCTCCATTAGGACTGAAGTGAAAACTATAACCTGTCTAAATAGAAATAACAAGGATGAGCCTGTTTTCCACAGTGATGCTGGATCTCAGCATCAAGACTCTCAGCAGACTCTAGCAATTTGTAACAGTGATTAAAATTGCTTTCTAAAAATAGAAGCAATAAAAAATGGGTTTGACTTCTAAACCTAATGCATCTGGTCCTTGGTCTCATTCTGGTGTTCTGTCACCCTGGGCATGTTAGACAGGGTCCGGTGGCAGTTGTATCTTGTACAAGTTCTTCCATAACTCTGTGTCTACTGGGCTATGGGGGAAGCAGAAAAGCATGCTCCCTTCCTGAATTTACTTGTGTCTTATTCTTTTTTTTTTTTTTTTTTTTTATTGACTTCATAGATAGATCTCTTGATCAATCAAGAGAGGTCCTTCTTCTGTCTGGAGAGCAGCTGGAGGATCAAAGGTACCTTCCTGAATGCCCACCACCCACACTGATGCTGACCGCCCTAATCACCAAGGGCAAAGCTCCCCAGTGCTAACAAGAGATCATGTGGTCCTGCTCCTTCATCTGCTGTGTGTATCTGTACATGTTCTACTCAGTGTTGATACAGCCTCCAGCTCTGTGACTAGAAATCCCAAAGCAGACTGTCAGTCTGAGGATGGCTAGCAAATTATCTGTAGGATGTATTTACAATGGCTGAAGGCAAGCGGAGAAAATGTTTAAAATTAGCCCTTAATACACATAAAAGCACCAACTAAGACCTGTTTGTTGTGCGCATTAAATACCCATATATATTGATTGTTAACTGCAGCTAGGGATGTTTCCAAAATATTTTATATGTGTGATGGGTGATATTCTTCCCCTTTGTGATTGTATCTGTCTCAGAGTTGCTGCTTTGGGAAAAAAAAGGAAACAATTGTTTGAGATTAATGCTTGGGGACACATTTCAGAAGACTGAAGAACAGCTCTGATGCTGTGATGATACCTGTCCTGTGCACAGAATCTTTTCCCAGCTTTGATAACATAAGGTAGTGTGGGTAATATAGGAAATTACTTAATGATGACTGTTTGGTCTGAAACAACGTTTGTAATCTGTTAAACAAGGAAAAAGTCCTATCCTGATGTTTGTATCAGGCACTTCTGATCTCTGCTGAGTGTTCTTTGTTACTGTAAATGCTGCTATGAAAACAACTAATTGCAAGCTAACAAGATTTGAGCCTTGTTACTTCTCTGTGGAACAGATTTCCCCTTGAGGACTTTGAGTTTCAGCATGAATAGATATTTAATGTTTCCTCTTCTATGTGAAAACCTGTGCTTTATAAAAGGCAATAAGGAGGCTTTGTATTTTTTAAATAACCTGTGGACCTGGTACCAGGGACAAGATTTCATCAAGATCTGTCACCAAATGCAGCAGCAATTTCCATGAGAAAGGTAATATTTAACATCCAAGTGAAGTGCTGTAGGTGACAGTACACAAAGAGATTCAACAAAGCTTCCAGGAAACAATTCCCTTGGCATCCTGATAGACATGGCAGCAAAACATGCTCTGAAAGATAGTGGTAGAAGTGGATTCAAGTGCTCCCAAGCAGGAGCAACAGTTTAACTTTCCCTTTTAGTTTTGGAGTCTTCTAAGGCCTCCAAAGGAGTTGACTTCGTGCCTCCTGTTACCTAGGTCTTTGATTTAAACCTCTGTATACATGGAGGGAAGGTAGGGCTTCCTCTCATAGTTCTTAAGTGAGCAATTGTTTGTTTTAGATATCCTGAGACCCATAGAAACGAGACTATTTGGTTGATATGAGTCCTTAGGAGGGATCCCAGGTTTCCCCAGCCTGTAGTGTTGCCTAAAGAAAACCCTGTTCCCCAAGACTCTTCATGCTTTTCCTCCACTTCTGGATGTGTTTGGAATTCAACTTCATGAGTTGGCCTCTGTGAATTTCTTTTAACTTATCCGTAGTTCCTTAGCAACTTTTAGGTTGACAGATGTTTCGTGTGCAACAAAATCACCTTGAGAATCTAGCTCTGACAGATCTATCTTCTGTTTCCCATAGTGTGAATATCTACTAACTGGATGGACTGACTGCTGCTATTCAAAAGCTGCAAGGACCAAAGGTAGGCCTTTTTTAGGAGAACAATGTTCTGGCTTGCTCCCATTGAAAGAGAGAGCAGTCTAATTTTAAAAATCATATAGAAAGCAGTTCATGCAGGTTCTTATGGCCTTAGGGAGGATAAACAAGGCAGTAACAATGAATTGAAACTATCACTTCTTAATTTTCACTGTTCAAGTAGACTAGGCCTTCAAAGGCACTTCTTGGTTCAGCAAACCAAAACCTGATTTGATTTCCTCTTTCCAGACTCCTTCAAATCAGTATTTAATAGTCTCATCTTGAAATGAGATGTACTTAGTACAGGGTGTTTTTTTTTCTGATTGCTGTTTCGTGCGTTTTATATATTTATATATACATATAATTTTATTTTTTTAATATATTTTTCTTTTGTTTGGTCTGCAGCCAATTCTATGACTTCTCTGTGCTTGTTAAAACAAAATGGTTACCTAAATACTTTGATACTTTGGCATATCAGAATTCATACGCAAATTGTATCTTTCTAACACCTACTGCAGAAGGCAGAGGCACCTAGAAAGCAAACAAAGAGCAGGGCTTCCTGTGCCTTGGGATTTGTGTCTAAGCAGGACACAAATTCGGGTCCAAGTAGGAGCAGCTGAGGTGGGAGTTACTCTTCAGTGTACAACTCTGCAGCTGCTCCCGCTGCCTGGCATGGGGAGATTTGCAGACAGGCTACCTCTCCTGAGGCATTCTCACTGTAGGAGATGGGAAATGTCCAACACAGCCTGGAGGAGTCATGAGAGATAATAAACAGAAAGACTTTTTTTTTAAATAATTTTCTTAGATATTAGTCTAGTCAGAAAATGTGTCACTGAGACAGCAACAGCCCTATTTAGCAACATATAAGCTCTTTCTTTCCTGAAACATCTGAGGCGTTAAGGAATTTGCAGCTTAAACAGCTAAGAGGAGTGCAGCTGACGTATCAGAGGAACTGCATTACATAGACAAGTAGGGTCATAACTTATTAAAGCATTTGCAAAACACATTCCAGCAAGATGAAGTTAAACAGCTAGAGCATCTTCATGCATAAGAAAGGCATCAGGGAGCAGAATCATGAACATCGGCTGCTCAGGTGCATTACTCAGATGTCACTTTTGATGACTCTGAATGCCCTGGCACTGCCTCATAGGACAAATTCAATTCGTACTGCAGTGTGATTCTGGATCTTATGTAAGAGTTTTTTCCCTTCCTACACCCCACTGTATATCTGTCTGTACGCAATTGTAAGCGGCTCTTCAACATATGCTTGGTGGTCTGAAAACTGGGTTGTCTGTCCTTGTGTAGTGATTGGCAGCGGTAAGCAGGAACTGTCAGGGATTTCAGCTTCATGTGCACAGGTCCTAGGCTGCTTCTCTGTGCTCCATTTAACGTGTAATTAGTGTAGCTGCGCGGTCATGACTCTTTCCCCTCCCAGCCCTGGTAGCCTCCTGCATTTTTGAAGGGCCATAAAACTAGCTGGGCTGTCCTGTAAAGAAGAGACAAGCTAGGTAAAATCTTCCCCTCTTCTACAGAAGGCTGTGCAACTACATGCAGCAAAGATGCTTGTTTTGAAGAGTGAGTATCCAGCCTTTTGGTTTGCCTGGGCCTCACTGAGTGAAGAGGAGATGCATATAAAATATATAACTTACATATATAGCTTCTATTCTTTTTTTTTTTTTTTTTAATTAAAACATTAAAAATAGTGGGCAACAAAACCATAAAACTCATGGGATATTTGACCTTTACATGAAACTAATGCATCAGCCTGGTTTGATGGCAGTGGTAGCAATGCTTAGTGAGATCTCAAGGTGTTTGTCTGAGATTTATCCACTCAATTTTACTCTTCCTGTGCTACACTCTTGAAAAGAGTTTTCCAAAAAGTTAAGTAGAGCCAAAAAGTGATGATGTGAATAAAATGTGATTGTGAAGCGACAGATATCCTTCTCTGGTATGAAAGGTCTTATAAAAGTCTGGTAGAGAAATGATCACACTTCTTTTTTGAGTTGAATATCTGACTGCAGATCTATACATTTAATCTGAAAATTCACAGGTAGTGTATTTATATTGACTGAAAATGGTATTGCAAGTATGCAAAAAAATTGATGGCTTATTCAGAAACCTTTACACTTATTCTCAAATTGCCCCCAAGAGTTCAGACTAGCAGAAACACTAATCAAATATACATTGCAAAACTAATTAAAAACATATTGCAAATTGTTTCATGCTTTTTGTCAGCTTTTTGAGGTGTTGGGAATTACTAAATATGTCAGCACTACACTGTTGTGGTTTGCCCAGCACCCCACAACCACTCACTCACTCCTCCCCACAGCATGGAGAGAATTGGAGAAGAAATAGAACTTGCGAGTTGAGATAGAAACTATTTACTAAGGCAGAAAAGGAAAAGGAAAACAAAATGCAATGACAAATATACATATGTATCCACAAGACGTTTCCTTTCAACCTGAAGCCCGGCTAATAATTGACTGCCTGCCAAGTGATGCTCTGCTGAGCGATGCAATGCCTACCTGTGCAACCTGGTCTAGGGAGCTGGATTGGAAGGGGGGGTTGGACTCGATGATCTCTGGAGGTCCCTTCCAACACCTACAATTCTGGGATTCTATCTCACCACCCTTTGACAGACAACCCCTGAGCAGGGGCTATCCCCAGCCAACTCACTGCAGCTTTATACACCTCTACATGGTGCCATGTGGTATGGAATGACCCTGGACTCATTCAGGCACCTACAATCTTCCCCATCAACTGTTTAACAGTGCACAGAAAACCAACAGCCATGCTAACTGGAGGACTCAATATTTTTGTGTATCAAGTCTTGAAAGCTTCTATGACTAATTCTTGCAAGCAAGAACCTGTAGAGAAATTGATTAATACTCTAACTGAAAGTGAACAGTAATATGGAGATTCTGTCACTAGTCAGTTACTTAACAAGTCATGTAAAATTAGGATTACTAATTCTTAAATAAGCATCTACTTCTACAAGGCTGAGTGCTGACTAGAGTCACACACCATTGTATTAATTGAAAGATACGCAGTCATTTCAGGCTACTAGACTAAATAGCAAGTAGCCCAAAGGAGCTATCAAGGTGATGCGATAAAGGCCTTATGTATTTAACTTAATTCTGTATAAATAGTAATGTACCACTTGTTCTACAAAGGACACAAGGGAAAATATGACTAATACATAACAGCAGAGATTAGTTTACTTGCCGGTTCATGATCATGATATAGATGGAATTTCCTTCCACAAAAATAGCATGACAAAGAATTCATGAATACTTTCATTAGTAGCTAATGTTTCCATTCCTAGAGGAGAGCTCTTAGAAGAAAGAAAGTCTTTCTCTTACAAGAAAGACTGCTGCATTTAAGATTCCAGAGGATGTCATCACAAAATGTAAACTGCATACAAGAAACTTTCAGCTTTGATAATTTTATGACATTAGAGACAAGTGCGTCACAACTGTGAAGTGCATCATAGAGCAGATGTGACCTATATTCACAAAAAATATGCGAATAATGTAACACTTTTTTGCATTAGGAATCTGTGCTGTACTGTAACTGAGTGGGCTCTGCTGAGAACAGTATGAGTTGGAGATGAGGGGTGGTATTCTGTTTCTGTTGTGTTACCATCTTACAGAGAAAGATGCAGCTTTTCCACTACTATAGGCACGTGAATGCATTTTCAGAGGATGCCATAATGAATTTTTATGCATTCGTCATGTGACATTCAGAACTGTTCAACAAATGTAATAGGTTAAGTTAAAAATTAGTGAGTAGTATGTGGATGTGACAAAAAATATTTTTGGAATACATATTTTGAATGTCTATATTGTGAAAATGCTTGGCCTTGCTTAAAACAAATTATTTCCTAGAATAATGATAGTCCCCATAAGTGAACACAAAATAGATATAATCCGTCTCTGAGGGATTGTCTAAATAGTTCATGAACTAAACAGATTTAAAAGAGCAGAATTGATTATTTGGAGCTAACTTACTTTCTGCAGAGAATAATTATGCATCATTTTAGTTGTTATCTTGTCTCTTTCCCAAACTTTTCATCCCTTTTTGAAGTTGGAGGGGACAGGTGAATGACATTGGAAGGAATATTACCCAAATATGGGTAATAATAACAGTAAAAACTACAAGGGGAGGAAAAAAAAGAAACAATACAAAAAGCTGATGATGCAGTTAACTGTAAGGAGTAACTATAGGAGTTAACATACAGAAGAAAGTAGACTAATGGTAAACAAAGAACAAGGTTAGAATAAAGTTGAATCAATAGTCTTAAAAACTTGTAGTCAGTGGAATGAGTTAGAGATGTCATGGGTGAGGAGAGTCTCCTGCAAAATGCATTATGGGAAGTGACTTGCAACCTTCAAAATGTGATAGATTAGAAAATCATCAAGTCTTTATAAAGGGAAAAACTCCACATCAAAAAATATATATATATTTTCAGTTGAGTGCTGTGACACCTTTTCCACATAAGGAGAACAGATACTCAGGAAGTTCTTAATTATAACTGTGGAACAAGCCCAAGTGGTCAAACAGATTTTTCCAAGCGTACATGAGTTCTAGTGGCAAACTAGTTCTAAGAAAATAAGATAATTAAGCCAAAGGACCTTTACTTCTAAGGAAGTCTTAAAAAACATTTTACTACATTTCTATTGTTTATATTATTTTAACACCTCTAAGTGACAACTGGCCTTTGTGGACACGTAATAAAACCTTCAGTTTAATTTGCAAGCAGTCCAAGAATCAGCTGGGGCATATTTGGAGCAGGAGAGTGAAAAATGTCTTCCAGCAGCTGAAAGCAACCTGGGAAGAGTAAAGATCTGATGCTGTCTTGGTGCTCTGAGCTTAGAGCCCATGTGAAGGCAGACACTTTGTTCTGTTACAGAGTGAATCCTTGACACCAGGCTTGGTACCACTGCATTGTGGAATGCTGCTGTATGGGCAGACCTGATCCACAATGCCTGGATATCAGAAAATGCTACTTGGTGATTGCTATGAGAAATATCGCCTCTCTTTCTCCAAGCAATAGATTTCCCAGTATTTTGCCATCAATTTTAATTAAAGGTACCAGTAAGGAACTATATGGGCAATGAGAATTTCATTCTACTTTTCCATGGAATTCAAGGACGCTTCCACATAATGTTCTGAGAATGATCAAAGCTATGGGAGGAATGTTTAGGATTTTTAAGGGAGAACAAGAAGAAAATAGGAAAGATCAGCTTCGCTCAAAAGAAATAGATGTTACAGTAAACCAAAACTAAATATGAGACAGCTGTGATCACTCATCACTGGTTAAGTAAGCCCCATTCTGGGTTAGTTCACTTGGCATTGCTGAGGCTGCTACAGTATACCCTCTTTTGAGTCCTCCAAGAAGGTCAGACATGTCTGCAGACATGTTAGATATCAGATACTCATTTTCAAACATTGGAGGGAGGCTACCGGCCCTTTCACACTGACCAAAACAAAAGCCTCTTGAGCTTCCAGCATAGCCATGTCCGTTGAGATGGTCTTGGGAATATGCGTGGGACAAACTTGTGGTTTCGCTGATAGAAAAGATGTGGATTAGGTTACTACGATATTAAAATCTCAGAAGGGAAATATCTGTTAATACATGAAAAGTTAATAGTTAAGAAAGGAAATAGTGACTGTGAGCAGAATGGTCCTTCTGAACTTGCTATAAGTCTGCTGAAATTTTTTCTCTCTGTTCTGAAATATTTTGTTGCCAACAATGCAGTGGACTAGTGAGCAGCAAGGCCTCAAACTGCAGCATAAAGGAATAGAGAAAAACTGCATTAATGGAGTTAATATACATTGATGTATTATATATTAGTATTTTGTTCAAAATCAAATAATTATAGGGAAATTAATTGATAACTCGCGAACTATCAGTTATTTTTTAATATGAGAGAGATGCTGCCTTCTGTCTTGTTGAGTAGCAAAATCAGCCTAGGTTCACTGCAGTTCCATGTCCTTTGTAAACCCTGAAAACATGCACTGAAAATATATCTTATTTAGGGAACCAATTTTGAAGCATCTACTGAGAAAAAGCAGAAACTGTCTCTAGCTGCTGTTTCTGCACTTCTTAGCCTAAACAGGCAGACTGTTGTCTTCCTGGCGCAATGTTATATGTTATTGTAGAAAATCAAGTGTGAAGTATACTAGCAGTCAAGAAATATGAAAGACACGAAGATGAGTCCTCAGCAGCTCCAGAGGCAGAAAGGAAATTGGAAGAGATGACAGATGCAATTTGTGCGTGTAAAAAGAGTGCAAAACAGGAAAAAACAAAAAAAGGTATCATATGAATTGTTTAATTTGGAACAATACAAATAAGCTTCACAAAGAAAAATACAATATTGTGTTCATGCTTTTGTTCTCCTTAATCACATTCTTTATAACAGAGCTGATGACTTAGGGGTTTCCTAGGGTTCCTTTCATAGCTCTGTATGCTGAATTACACTGGATCTCATGGGTCTGCTATCAAAGGGATGTTGGATAAGTTGGACTGTAGCTGGGTATAATTTTTGGCTGTGTTATAGCAATTCATAAGATGAAAGTCTGGCTCCAGGAGATCAAATAGGAGTTTTTTATTTGTTATTAAGGCTTTGCCTGGTATTTTCATTTTTTTCACAGCTTGATCAGAGTCAAGGGAAAAAAAAGAAAATACAAGTGGTATGCTGGCTGTTTTAGAGTGGCACTAGAAATGAGAACTTGCAGTCTTTTTAATCTTAAGTTGTTTTTTTTTTTTGTTTTTGTTTTGTTTTTTTAAGCTTTGAAACATGAAATTCACAGCTTTAAGAATGTGTGAACTTGGAAAAGCAGCTCAACCAAATGCTCTGATTTCAGAAGAGAAATTGCTTGAAAGTTAATTATTTAAAAAACAACACCAAAACCGTAAATCTTTCTAAAATTGTCATGTGATCTGACACATAGTATTTTAATGTTTGGAATACCCAGCTGTGGATCTCCCTAGGTTTCTTAAATCCTGATGTATTTCAGACTGAGAATCTAAACTTCTCAAAAGTTGTCTAGAGATCTTTGCCCTTTTCCTCCAAATCCAGCATGAAGATGAAGCTGAGAAATGATTAAAGAGGAAATATATTTTACCCAGCGTAGCAGACACGTCTGTTCTGTGTTTTCCCTGAATATTAGCTTCTCCGTTTCCATTGCTAAAAGTTATGGAAAACTGGGAGGCTTTTTAATAGAATGTTCTATCTCAGAGAGAAGGATTTATTTCCTCACCCTTACACAATGTACTGGATCTATGGGGGATCTTTGTGAGAATTTTGCTCTAAAATTGCAAGCTCAGACAGATGAAGGCAGTGTGCAGAAGTTGCTTTTCTTCTGGGCACCTTAAGGGGGTTAATGGAAAATCTAAAAGTAGCACTGAGCAGGCATATAGGAAATACCATCCTGGATTAGGCTCCAAACACATCTAATCCCATACCACATCTTCAGTAAATCATTACTTCAGAAGAAAATGGGATTACGTGGCCTTTGCTCCTCCACAGATATTTGCAGGCTTATTCTGAGTTGAAATCATTTGAAATTGTCTTAAATCCTGAGAACTGTGACTACATGTCTTGCCCACTGAATCAGTTGTAATGAATTATGATCCTGTGGATGTTCTTGTCATCCATGGAAATGACCACTTTTTCCACGAACTCCAGATTTTCTGACCTTCAGTGCTTTTTGTGCTAGCATGTTCTTTCTCCATGCTTTAATTGCACATGAACTGAAAACTGCTCTGGAGTCTCCTTTGTTTTCTGTGCTAACAAGGAAGAAGCTCAGAAATTTCTTGTCTATGCTTTCTGGAGTACTGGTTATTTCCATAACATCTTGTATGCTTCCACTGCAACATTAATTTTTTAACTCTTTTTAAGGTTACTTTTTGCAATCTCACTTAGTGTGACCAAGTTTTATTTTCAAGTTTGATTATTCTGTGTTTCTCCGAAGCTATCTGACCATATCTCTTTGGCACTGACATTCAGGTCCAGCTAAGGCAGGAGTAATGTGTTAACAAATATGCTGTAAATTTGGTAAAACTTCCAAAGCAGAGTTGTCTTTGATTGGGATTATAAGCAGCAAATGAAGTATTGATTACAGCAGAGACTATACGGAAATTTTAATTTCATCATTGACAAAAGCAGCAAGAAGATCTCAGAGAAAGGACGTGCCAGGCACTAGGAGGGACAGAGCAAGCAAGAGTTTGCAGGCTCCATTCTAGATGAAAATGTTGTTTCCAAAAAAAAAAAAAAAAAAAGCGATGATACATGAATAAATTTCCATATTTTTTACATTTCTCCTCCTCTTTTCAATTTTGTAAAGAAAATTTACTTCCATTTTCCCAGGAGTTGATAAACACTATAAACAGTGTAATGCTTTATATTATCAACCTAGTGTTAGATGATTGTAGATCACCAGTTACAGGAAAACCTGTTATAAAACTATTGCATGAGCTTTCCTTCCATAGTTCTTAAACGTGATATTGAGAGGTTGCAACGACCTTTTGTTGACTTTGAGGCCTGCAACTTAGGAAATGCTAAATAGTGTCTTTATGAAAAACAATGGGGAGTTCGCATATTGTTCTGCATCAGAGCTTAACTGTATTGACTAAGTTCTACCAAAAAGCTTTTATGATCTACTTCAAAACATAAGCAGTAGTTGAATAAAACAATGAAAAGATCATGACATCCTGGGAGACTGAATGAAGCAACCTCTTCTTACTTGTGAGCTGGCAAAGTCTAGGGCTGCTACAGCTCCTGGTAGATTATGAACTACTGAAATCATGTGTGAAGTAGTGAAATCATCTGTGAATAACAGAGGTGGAAAACTAATTGTGTAATTGTTTGAGACCCAAGGTATACACTGCTGTTTAATATCCTTTCCTAGCTGTGAACACAGTATTTCCTTTGGGACAGTGCAAGCTCTCCTGTACGTGTGGTGCAGATCTGATGCTTAAGCCTTATGATTTACAAATGTACTAACAGAACAGCAAGGAAACAAACTTAATTGTTACCTTCTGGCCACTGTATATGATTTAGCAGAAGCTTGCAGGTTTGTCGCTCACCTTTGAATAGACAATGATTTAAGACTTCTTGTTTCTATATTAAGGCCGGTATTAAATCCTGATTAATTTGAATTGCAATGTTTTTCAGCTCTAGTAGTAGCAGATAGATCAGGTTAAAATTCAGCTACGTATACTTGATCGAATTAAAATCTCTTTGCCAGTTTTATTGGATTTTTGGTTGCTGTTGGAAGCACTCCTCCCCTCCTAACCACATTAAGCTGTTCTTTGAGGAAAATTAGAATATTTAATGGTACTCCAATCCAGAATTGTTACGGCTATGCTGGCAGCTTGAGTGAATCTTCAGAAATACTAGCTGATTTTTATGTGCAAGTGCAAAAAAAACCAAACATGAACTCATGAAGTTATGAAGTGTGGATGTGGATGATTAAAGGAAGTTTAGTAGAAGTGACTCCAACTGAGCTCTGTGCATCTTCACTTGCTTGAAAAGAGAGCCTTTCCCAGGCAATCCTTTAGTATTTCAATTCCTTTAACTCCCCTATAAGTCATAATAAAACATGTAATTTCGTGCCAAAGCTTTGGTTGGTAGAAGCCTCTGAGTTCTCTGGCTATTAAATGAAGCAATTACACACTTCAAATTAATGGCTGTACTGACTAAATTGACATCTAAAAGATGTTTCCTTCCATATGGAGGATTTTTATTTTTTATCATTATGAAATCCTTGAAGCTGTGTTTCTTTGAAAACTCTCCGGTCCAAAATGCTAGAATAAGGATGAAGATAAGGGGAATATGACAAAATGCTGTATTTTTTAAGTTAAATTTTGTCTCAAGGAAGTCTTAAAATCTAAATTCTTGTCTTTTTCCATTCAACTGAAGAATTTGTTGATTGCTAGAAGTCACCATTACATTCAGTGCAGGCAATAGGACTGCAACTTTTCAGTACATTTTGTGCTTTGAAATCCCAAACATTTTACCATTACTAATGCACATACATATATTTGACTTTAATTTGACTGGTGAAGTAGTAAAAATTTAGGGTTTGTAATCATTTTTTTTTTTTACTTTCTTTTCATTACAGTTGTGTTGATTTCTTTTCCCCAGAATAAATTCCTACCTCATAATGGTTGGCTGCAAAATTACAGAGCATGTCTGAGTTGCTTCTACGTCATTTTTTTGTGAGCAAGCAGATATCTCCCTTCTGAAGTCAAACACAGCTGGATTGGTTTCACTCAGAAAAAGCCTTCCCTTGGTCTGTAGCAGTGTCCAATAACAAGTATCAATGGGTAATGCCAGCGATGAAAAAAAATCACCTGCATTCTTGTTAAGCACTATACAGCCTTCTTCAGTGGTGCTGGCCTCCACAAAAGACGTCAAAAAATAAAATCAATTACTAACCTGATGTGGCAACAGAATATAAACCAAAACACTGTAGGACAGTTTGACTTCCATATGAGAAATATTTGATTTTTTTAATCGTTGACAAACCTATGAAAATTGTATGGTGACAGATATCAACAAATATATATTTAAATGCTTTTGGTCATCTGCTACATTTTAGTGGGCAGACAAGCACAGAAAATGCATAGTTGCATTCTAAAGAGGAAAATTAATCAAGAAGCAAGAGCCATGGGTGCACCACAAAATTTGTTTGCTAAGAATAGCTTGCAGTAATGAGGTTTAAGTTCAGTCTTTAAATGCTTTACACTGGTTCATTTGGTTCCTGGAACATGTGGACTCATCCTAAATTATACGTAACTTTCCAGTTGCTCTGTGATTGCAACCATTCAAAGAAGGAAAAGGAAATCCATTTGAACAGTGTTCCTAGTGAACCCACAGCAGTTAACTGATACTGACCTGATGGCTGTATAAAATATATAACAATTAAAGAAAGGAAAAGAAATTCCAAAAAAGTGGATAGCAGTTCATCTCTGAAATGGCACATGTTGAAGGATGCGCTAACTGGCTACATTTTAATGGCAAATTTGAAACTGATCTTCACTGAGAATTTGGTTACTGAAAATTTGAATGAGATCAGGTCTATATCTTAGTCTGGGGAGGGACTTCTATAAGGGCATGTAGTTTCAGGACAAGGGGAAATGGCTTTAAACTGGAAGAGGGTAGATTTAGTGTAGATATTAGGAAGAAACTCTTTGCTGTGAGGGTAATGAAACACCGGAACAGATTGCCCAGAGAGGCTATGGATGCTCCCACTCTAAAGCATCCAGTGCCGTGGTCTCATGGGAAGTGTCCCTCCTACAGTAGGATTAGAACTATATGATTTTAAAGGTCCCTCCCAACTCAATTGTCACTGAGCTAAATTATTCATTATTTAATACAGTTAATTTTATTTGTAAAATTTTAGCTTACTGGAATCTATGGCTGATGCTACTTGTAGATTTCAAAGTTGCCTGGTAGCTCTCATGTGGTTTTGGAAATCCTTTTCTGTGTCTTAAGTGTGGAAACCATCTGTCTTCTGGCATTTAGGGAACCTCTGTTATGGGGGACCTTTGCACGTACCAGTAACTACAGGAGTGAGGTTTTCCGCTGAGCCACTTAACATCATGCAGTGAACTGGTATGTAACTGAATATTTCTTGTTTTTAAGTTCTTGGCTCTACCATGAAACAGTATAGTCAGGTTTAGGGGTTTACCAGTATCTTAAGGAGGTTTGACACTGCATGAAAAATGAGTATGCATCTGTCAGCCTCTGTGGAGTGCTTTCAGAAGGAAGGAGAGGGGTAGTAATTTCTTCTTCCACTTTGCCCTACTACCTACCCCTAAAAGACAGAGAATGATTAGAGTATTCAGTTAGGGGACAAGTGTACTAGCATGAACAGATCAGCAGTAACAAATGCTTTGAAATTACATGCTGACAGTTGCAGAAGCTAAACAGCGGTGGCCTAGAGCTTTCAGAGCTTTGCCATCATAAATCAAAGCCAACAGAAATGCAAAAGTATAGTCTGTGAAACATCATTCAGTAAGTCAACAGCCACACTTTTGGGAGTAATGACACAAGGGAATGAGGAGTATTGTAAAGAGAAATATTTTTATGTATAGGAAATCAGTGCTTCACCCTGAAAAAATAAGATTTTTATTTAATTTTAACTGTTTAAGCTATTTGATTCTCTCTGGAGCATTTAGTTGCTATCTATGTGCTGTTGACAAAACAAACTGAATTTATGCTGCTAGAATCATCACAATGAGTCATTACAATAATTAAAATGAGTCAATGAAATGAGTCATCCAATGAGAGAGAGTTACAACTGCAACCAACACTTGTTCCTACGTTACACAGCGCACTTTTTGATGATGGGTTTAAAACTTCTGGCTGTCATGCTTAGGTGGGTTTTTCATGGTTCATACTGTAATATGAGTTGTAATATTTTTTACTTATGAATGAATCCTTGTAATTGAATTAACTTGTTAGTCACAGAAAATAGAATTTTGAAAAAGAAACAGAAGGGGAACATTGCTACTTGAGAAGAATTTTCCTTTCAGAAAAGTTTTTGTAAGTGTATGCTTGAGAAGATAGTATCATGTTTAGCCTTCAAAAAAAGTAGGTATTATGAGGATATATCCTGCATTTCAGATTAGAGTTTATTTTCATCCTGGTTCTTGCGCTGGTCCATTTTTCATTTATAGGAATGAAAATGACTTGTTTTTTTGGAAAGAAGTGATTGTACAAATGAAATGCGAACTATTTAAGGAGGGGGATTACATACTGTGGGTATCTGCATAACATCTGCTATGCTTATTTCTCTCTGTTGGAGTAACTAAGTTTACGATCTTTTAAAGAAAAAAATAGCTGCTCTCTGTTTTCATTATGTATTGGATGTTATTTATGACACAACAAAGATCAGAAAACATTTTAGAACTATAATTAATTGAAAATACTATTTTGGGGAGAAATTTGGTTAGTGCATTAATATTTTTAATTGACTGTAAGGTGTGATTATCACAGCCTGAAATACTGACTTCAATTCTTTTTCCCTTTTCAGATCTGTTGAACATTCGGCTTGATTTCAGGTGCCTGACAGTAAATTTGGCTGGGCACCTTTACAAAAACCACCTGTGAAACCTTTGACCCTATATATTTATATCAGGCTTTAGGCAGGTTAGACTAGAAGGGAGAATTTGGCTTGCTTTGACCATCTTTTTTTTATGATTCCAGCTGCTACCTCTGAATTTTTCCAGACAGTACATTGCTTGTAAGAAAGCACATTTCCAATTCTTAGCTGATTAAGAGGAGTTTCAGAATGTTTTTCACAAAGTACTAGTATTAGTAGATCCATAATTCATGAATAAATTAATAATTCAATTCAAATCCACAAAGAATATTTCAGATTAAATTTATCAATCTCATTACAAATGACTTAGAGAACTGGTGCATTGTTATATTTTATTGCATCCTTTCATTTTATATTTTTTCACTTTCATTTCTGGACTAACTACTTTTGGCTGGCAGGGCAACCAAGTAACACGCTGAAGCTGAAGGTGCCTGCTGTAGCAGGTAGGGTGTATGTGTGCTGAGCATGCTGCTATGTTTCATTCAAAAAGGCATGCAGGAGCCTGGTTCTGCTTCCCAGCAAGGCATAGAAAGACCATGGCACCCAGTTGCTTTAGCACTTGTCTCAGAAAGAAAGATGAAGATGATTGGTGGATTGATATGCTCTTTTTAAAGAGTTGAAGCTGTGTCATAAGCAGTGTAAGATTATGGAGGAGGAATGTTGCACCACTTTCCTGCCTGCCCAGTGCTTTCCTTTGAGTAGGCTTAAGAATTTTGTTGAGGAATGAGGAGGCTTTATCCTTTCTTACAGGTAATCTGGTATAAATTTATACCACGCAACAAACTGCCATTTGCAGATAGGTTACACAAATTTGTTCCTTGAGTCTATTTCACAATTTGTCAGTTTGCACAGAGGTACCAATGGGGGGAACTGCTTTTCTGTCTGCGTTAATGCTTTTATTTTAAGAGTGAGTTGAAATTCCCAGGCAGCAAATTAGAGCACAAGAACTGTAAAATTTATTATCACCTTTCTCTGTGGACTTCTGAGTATTTAGTAGGTAACATTAAGTCCATCTTTTGTGGGTAGTACATCATCTACACAGTGTTGGTAATCCTTCAACTTTAGCTTGCATGAACTGGAAGATGCCAATTCCACTGAAAAACTTCGATCCCTCTTACAGTGATAAATTGTATTATATTGAGCTCTGTAGAGAGAGTCCTTTGGGTCTGGTCTGGTTTTTTTCAGCATGTAGAATAATGCATTTCTGGCCAGTAACTATTCTCTCCCCCACACTTTTTTTGTTTGTTTGCTATTCAAGTGTGTTGTTTACCAATGGGCACTTACTGAATGCGTCATACTTGGTAGTGACATCTAACATAATCTGGGCAGAAAAGAGAAGGAAAAAGAACTTAATTTTGAGAAACCTAGTTTTCAGATTGACCATTTCAGCTTATTGAAGCTAGAGCCAGATATGCTGAAGTAAGGCAAAACAATACCAAGAGCCTTAGGTGTGTGAAAATTCTGATACTTTTATAGTATAATTCCTTTCTGCCTTCCTCTGTTCCTAAATTTTGTTGTCAGAATACCTCAAACAAATACATTCTCCAAAAAATAATGCCTCCAGCTAAACTCACTGCCTTGCTTTATCTTTACTTTCAAGTTAAATAACAGAGGATGAAAATCAGCAACAGCTTTCTATCTATTACTTTCCCAGTTTGAATGTTTCAAAAGTTTTAAGGGAAATTCTTCAAGGACTCTAATAGGCAATTTCCGTAATGCAGCAATGTTATAGATTCTTGGCTTTTCTGTAAGTTGGACTATGATTTAAGAGGCAGACCTTTATTATTATTATTATTATTATTGGCCTTAGCCTTCTATTAAGGAGCTTTTTGCCTTCCTGGAAAAATGCTTACTTCTATTTTTGATTGATGTCTTCAGTGAACCACAGCTTAAAACCTAGTTCAAGGGTTAGGTAATTCTTAGTGATTTGATTTAATATTTTCAGACAACAACTTTTGCCTTTAAAATTTAAAATAACAGTATATTTGAGTTGCAGGCTGTATTATTGTACCAGCCACTCCCAGAATGAAGACTGGTACAATGGTTAGAAAAATGCTTTTGCGGGAAGATACAGTAAGAAGGCCTTCTCAAAGCATACTTCTGCAATTGACCCTCAAAAAACAAATGACCAGTGCAGTCACTTAGTCTTCTCCAAAGACCTGTATTACTTCTGGAAATTGAAGTTTTGATGAAGATTTTATGACAGCCTTCAATTACATGAAATACAGACATGAAAGAATAAATAAGCTTGCCCCATTTTAAGTAGAACTAGGAATGATGGATTTCAGTTATAATGTGACAAGGAAGTATATTGGAAGAAAACTTTCTTATAGCATTGAAGTAGCCTCCATACTGAGGTGATCATCTCCCACCATTGTAAGCTCTTAAGAATAGACTGGACAAGCATCAGTCAGAAATACCAGTGGCATGTTCTGAAGAAGAGTAATAGACTAGATGTTTGGTGAACATCACTTCCAGCTCTACATCCCTGTGAGAAGAGAGAACTTTAGAGCTTCATGCAGAAAAAGCAATATTGATCTCTTCTAAAAACAGACATCATAGACTGTGCATCCCATGGTGCCAGTGCTGGACAATCAAGCCACATAATGCAAGCAGGAGAACAGCACTACGACCAATAACGGAAGGATGATGACAAAGGCAGAGCCATTTCTCTGCTATTCCTGCAAGGCCTGTGCTCGCTCTGCTTTCATCTTTGCTAATGGAAAAGTAAGCATTTACTAGCTGTATGTTAACTCCAGAGCAGACATTGGCAAAATTTTTTTCTTACACAGTGTGATTCCTACAGGCTCCAGACTCTAAGAGCTCAGTTATTTCTCAGCTTTCAGCAGTTACTGCTTTCCTGGAGTACACGAGAATTGCACTTATGTAATGTCTCTCAGCTGAGGATCTCAGGATTCTACTCTATTTTAAAGGTGAACAAAATGGGTCACGGAATGGCTGAGTGGCAATTCAAGATCACGTAAAACCAGTCAGGTACTCAGAGCTCCTTGTCAACCTTAGACAGACCACAGGATTTTGCTCAGTATTTCTTGGCTAAATGAAGCATGCAGTCATCCTTCCTGTTGAATGGACAGGCACCATATTCCCAGGAGAGAAAAGTAGAGCAAAAGTTTTTGGTAGAGCAAAAGTAGCTAAGTAAAATTTTACATTTTTTCAAGGATAATTAGAGCAGTAACTATTTCTGGTTGCAGTCCCAAGTTAGTTATAAACTAACAGTTTCTGACACTGCGTTCTGCCATAGAGAGTGGAAAACGTCTATTGAGTTACAAGACTAAATTTTCTTTTTTTCTATGATCTACCACACACTGTATATACAGATGCTTTCCAATCCCTCTGACTGACTGATGACATCTTTGTACTCCTCCTTGGTCAGTGTCACAGTTTTTTCCTCTGCTTCCATTTGCTCGTGGCAAGTATTTTTTGTTTAACACACCAGTTGCATTTCTTGTCTCTGACCAAGTGACTGATCTAGAAAAGGGGGATGAAGGCAGGCAGTTACAGTTGTGTGTATGTATTTACATATGTATGCATAATATATATTTGAGATCTGCACTTAGCGAGGGATGAACAACTTAACAAATTAACTTTGTATCTTCATGGCATTGATTTCAATAATGGTCTGAAGTAATCAAACACCTAGGAGTTACAAAGATCTTAATGTGAAGAGGAAAATAGTTTGTTCAATTCAGATTATTGCTATTCATGACAACAGGGTAAAAAGTGTCCATGAATTCTGTTCTGATTTTGATTCCCTTAAGGAGTTAAACATAACAGATGCCTGTATTATTTTCCAAGATAAACTGAAGAATTCCGAAGACTCCCTAATTTCCTTCTCCTTTTGACTAGCTGGACATCTTTTTTTACCATTTCACTTGCGGATCAGTGCAAGCCAATTTTTCAGCCCTGTAAAAATGTGTTCACCCCTTATGTCATGTCGAGGATCCTGCTGGCTGTCATGTTATTGGGCTTAAACTATAGAAAAACACTGTCCAAAATGAATCATATTACTAAATAAAATACTGATCTCATAGGATTCTATCAAGACACATTTAAATTTGCAGTAGAACCAAAATAAAGTCAAAGACAATTGTCGATTTACTTTAATAAGTACAGAAGAGTGGTGCTCTATTGAGAGCTTAATTTTGTGTGAATGTGTTTTGCAATCAGGTTCCTCCCTTGTATATTACATTGATCCCTCAATGCCTTGTCCCACACAAGGAAGAAGTAATTTAGATTAACTGTGGACTTCATTTAGTAAAAGATGTGTAAATTAGGGTTAATGCCTCCTTTAAGCTACAGTTCTATTGACACTGAAAATAAGGGGTTTACCAAAAAGTTCACTGTGTGAATCCAACCTGAAATTATAAAGGTTTGATTGGCACAAATTCAATTTTTTCCTTGGGCATTACAAAGGATGAAACCTTTGTTTCATTCTTATCAGTTGTTTTTGCTATACCTGTGCCTCATAGTCAGTGCGAAAGTTAGTTAAATGAGTAGAAAATATTTCCTACTCTTGAATTTTTGTCTTTACAGAATATAATAAATAGCTGCTGAGAAGACCTGCTACAGATCCATTTGAAAGAAAAGAATGTGGCACAAGAAATGACTTGGATGGTTGTGAATACTATTTTCCCAGCATCTCTTCCCTGAAAAAAAACACCACCTGACTTGATGGTCCTCTTGATCGGATCGAGACAGACTTCAAAAGGAAGTGAATCAGGGATGTTGTGTCTCGCAGGGAATACACATATTGCCTACTAGGGAACTACTTTTTCTCCCAAAGTCCTATTTAGGGCATTTGGATTCCCAAGTGAATGCTGGTATGTGAGCGATGTAAACGTTTCTTTTTCACCATCAAGTTGTATATCTCTAAGGTCTATGTGAGTAACATTACTATTTTGGACACCTTTTATCTCTTTACAGCAGCTCATAATTTTAATGTCTAGCTATAATCATTTTAAAATTTATTTAGAGCCAGCAATTAATTATTTTTCTCAGCTGAGAATCTTGCCCTGTTTTTTTTTTCATTTTATTACATATATTTATTCTAAATTTTGTAGGTTAGAAATATGAAAAAAAATTTTAATAGAAAGTACCTGAGTTTGCAACCCTGGTTTGCAAGCTCAAAAGCAAGATTATTGAGAGATTGGGTTGTATTTTAATATTTATGTGGTAATATGAAATGTTTAGGTTTTGCAAATAAGATTTTCCTAACCCAGCATCATAGCAAGTTAGCCAGAATCCTAGACAGATGTTTCTGTCATGATTAAACACAGTTATGTTACCACTAAACTAACTATTCTAAAACAGAGCCTGTCCAAAACGTGCAAATTATGTGTGGAAAAGTTAAAATGTATCTGCCGTTTTATAGCATATGGAATATGCCTTCTTGCCTTTGAAGTGAATAGCACTGAAGTCTTCAGCTACATTTCTTCAGTTGTGTCAGTGGCCAGAGAGAAAGGATCTTAATAAAGCTATCAGAGGAGAAAAGCTGTGTGCAGTCATCAAGGCCAGCAGCTACTGCAGCTTCTATGAGGGACTTGGAAAAGATCCCAGCTGGTGAGCACTGAGTGAAGCACATTTCTGACAGCAACTATTCAGTGCTGATTTGCTCTTCTGAAGGTCTGTACATTATGCATGGGCCCTCACAAATCAAGACACTGCTTCTAATCCAAATGCATGCTATTATTGAACTGATCTTGTGTTCTCTCTGTGCTTCTATCACTGAATCAAGAGAAGTATTTTTTCACACTTGAACTTAAATAATCTTTGTTCACAGTCATTTATTATGCACTGATTGATTCAAAGGAATCACTTGCGTTACCAGTTACGCTTGTTACAGATCTTAGTTTGGAATGAAACGACTAATACTGTTTTCTTGCTTTTCTAGGAATTCAGAATTAACAAGTGTGCTTTTAGCCTCTTAAAGACAACTATTCCTTTCATACTTGTGTTTAAGGACAGCAATGAATCTCACATCATGACCTAGAAGTCATTACGATCATAAAAATTCCTCTCAGGCTAATTACATGAGGAGCTTAAATG
Organism: Oreortyx pictus; assembly: GCA_036925125.1. Classification (NCBI taxonomy): domain Eukaryota; kingdom Metazoa; phylum Chordata; class Aves; order Galliformes; family Odontophoridae; genus Oreortyx; species Oreortyx pictus. Next base: position 37,675,878 of record JAUPFR010000003.1, read on the forward strand.
TTTCAGAGCTTCTGTAATAGGTGGGAAAAGAGGTAATAATTACTCATGTTTCTGAAATGTAAAACTCATGTAGACTTCAGGTAAACAGTAATGACTCCAGACTTATTTAGAAGGGAATAAGAAACCAACATAACTCACAAATAAACTTACTGTTGTTAAACTAAGCTCTCTTCTGGCACTTACAGGAGACAAATAATCATCAAGACACTCTGTAGATGCTGTTTGGGAGTGGTAAGTCCAACTTCTTTCTAAAAAGGTCAAAGAGAAATTGTTAACACTTATCAAGGCTCACATGAAAAAAAGATGTTCTGATCTGGGAAAACTTCCTGCTTTTCTGTCTTAGTGGTATTAAGTTCTGTGTCTTAAATCACATTATTTATGAATGGCATGCACTGAGTCAGCTGTGGAAGTGTGGGCCACAGCCAAGTTAAAATTTTGCACTGAAATAAAAACTAGTTAAAGACATGCCAAAAAATATGATCTATTCTTCTGTAGTCTAGGATGATTCTTCAGACTCGAAGCAGAAAACAAACCTAACAACAAACTGAACACAGATTTATACATGAGAAGAAAAAGGGCAATATATGTACACTAATTTCTAAAAGCTTTCTGGCTGATTATTTTTTTAAGATAAATCAGGAGGGCAGAGACATCTTACTTGTTTACTTTTTGTCTTCTCTTTCACTGTCTACCCTTTCTTTTCCATCTTTTTCTCATTCTGAGCGACACTGAATGACGTTGAATGGAATGTCACGTTGGTACCTACTAGCAAACAGGAATACTTGGCTGCAAGTTCTATGTTTTGCTCCAGGTTTTGGTCAGTTCAGCTGTGTGCCTAATGTTGAAGGCATCCCTGAGGACAGAAATGTAACAGATAATCTGCTTTTTTTTTTTTTTTTTTAATCATCTGTGGGGTTTTCTATACCACGGTAATTATTAGTTCTGCTGAGCACTTGCCTACATGGGAAGTGATTTTTAAAAAATGTCTATCTAGCATCTAAGTGGATTGTGTAGGCAAAAAGTTGCACTCACACCAATGTAATATTTCAAAGTCAAACTTGAGGCAATCAAATCAATAACAGTCAGATTAACAAAACTACAAAGAAGTGGTTGCTCCACTATTTACGTATGTTGTAAATTTCCTGTAATCCCTTGCTCATTTAATGTTTATTTCTAGAAGAAAATAAGAACAGTAACTTTATAAATTCTTTTTTAAATACAGAAGATTGCCGTTTGTCTGTTCCTTAATATTCCAAAGCATAATAATAAATAATAAATTTATTATTATTTTATATAATAATTTATTATTTTTTTATATATAGGACACATGCTAAGTTATTGTACTGTGATTTGGACATACCTGCTTGTACTTAAATGCTTCTTACTGTTACTTCTTAAAGTAAGAATTTCAGGCTTATTAATTGGGATCCATTTATTTACACTGAAAAATCATTTGCTATTTTTTTGGTCTAGTCATGTGGTACCTCTACGTTTCTACACAGATAGCTCTTACTTTTGCCATCTTAGATAACTTGGTATCAATTCACTCAAAATTGCAGCTCACTTGTAACAGGAATAATAAGTCTGCTTCTCTTTTCATGAAGAAATGTGATGGTAATGGGGGCAGGAATAATGTTAAAGTCTTGTATACAACATACATGCTAGTTGACCAATGCTATCTATATTCTACATACTTACAACAGTGGCCAACCACAGGCTGACTCAGCAGTCTGACTTCACTCAAGAATATTTCACTGTCATTGGCTGGGCATCTCTTGTGATGCCACTTTCACAGTGAAAAAAAGATGAATTTTCTTGTCCTTAAGGAAGTGATATGTAACTTCAGAGACCTTGGATCAATTTCTGTTGCTTCTACAGGCCTAAAGTGAACAAGGCATTTAATTTGTTTATACCTCGGTGTCTCATTTGTAAAACACTTGCGCATTTTTTTTTTTTTTTTTTTTTGCTGTCTTGTCTATACTGAGAATCTCTTCAGGCAGAGTTTCGTTACCTGCAAGAGTGCCTAGAATAAAAGAGATCCTGACTCACATGGAGAGTTCTCAGTGCTGCTAGAAGAAATCATAATCCTTCTTGGAAAACACATTTTTTATACATGAAAATTCAGGAAAGTGGTCATTCTGTGAGGCTTTGCCATGGATCTACAACAATCATTTTTTCCCCTGGGGAGCTAGGATTTTATCTTTAGGTTAGAAAGAGGCTATCCCTTCCTTATGGTGGTCATATCTACAGTTCTTATCTTGCAGTTAGAAAAAACTACATGCAAAACAAGTGGTGGTAGTGAAGTGGGACACAGAAATTAAAAACAATTCAATAGCTTCAGACATCTTGAAGGAAGAGGAGGAGTGGGGCTCAGCCTCTATTTCTGTGAATTTTCAGCTATACAGATAGGTGTAGCTGGAAAACTTCAAAAATACTTTGTAACTTGGAGTTAGGACATTTTTGTCAGACCCTGAAAATAAAGGTCTGAAAGGTCTTCGGCTAGAAAATAGAATTAACCTTGCTTTTCTCCATTCCCAGTATGTTTGTAACCACTGAGCTAATGAGGAAGAATGTTCTACTGCTGTTATGTCTCCTGTGAGTGTAAATACTGTTCTGAGAATAAGATCAGCAAGAGAAGTCCTCATTTGTGAATGTTGCTGGAGCTTTGACACAGTGTTGAAGTTTAGCTGATCATCATATATTCAGAAGACTGTATGGAAAACAGAATTGCATTCAAACTACAGACGTGGCCATGATTAGGTGATAGATCTGTGTGGTATTTTGAGGATCTACACTTTGGACTTCAGTATTTAAAGCAGGAGTTAAACTCCTAATCCCTTTAATGAATCCTTGGTGATTAGCCAACTCAAAGACTCCAGAAGACTCAATAAATGGTTGGGAAAGGTGCAAGGATACAACAGTAGAAAGCAATTACCTCAGAGTGACCATGGAAGAAGTAAAAACAAGGAACATAAGTAATTAATTCCTTCATCAAAGCTAAGAGATGGTTAGAGTTACCTTGTGTCACAGGAAGCTGTGCAAGTACTAGAAGAGAAAAATTTTTGTTACATATTTCACCATCTGGATAATCAGGTCTTCCAGGAGTTGGCTGATTTCTCCAAGGAATAACCATGACTGTTTACTGTTCTTAGTCAATGAAAAGACATGTACCCACTGCCAAGAACTATAGACGACTGAAGCTCAGTGAGAAGCATCTGGATCAGAAAGAGACCAACACACAGTCAAGACTTGCTTTTCTCTTCTGTTGTTTTCATACTAACAACACATACTGTCAGAAATTTTAAATTTATCTCATATAACAGTTGAGAGGACTTATTTATCCCCAGTGAGACAAAACTGTTTATTCAGAAAATTCCTCATTCTTGTCCCCAAAATGTATTGGTCACCAACTGTGTTTCTGAGTGTACTTTTCCAAAGATGGTGGTGACTGCCTGCTGAGTCACCCTTGGTAGCGGCACATTAAGCAAGTGAGACATGGGTGGAAAGCAGAAAGGGAAGGCTGCTGTGAAGAGATAGCTACAAACCATGTTTTTGTTGATATTTGATGATATTTGTTAGCAAAGGAAGTACACCCATACACTTGCCTTCGGAGGGAGGGATGAACAGCTCAATGGGAAGGCTTCATTTTAGCTGGCTAATACTAAGACACGGATTTGGTATTACAGTAGGCCTTAAAAGAGGTCTCCTTAATCCAATGACTGCCTGAACATATGTGTGCAATGTTCCAGTCAAAAGTACAATAATAAGAACAAAACTCCAACACTGACAGATGGATCTACTTGAATACTGACCCACTTCCCGACGCCTGACTTAAGATCCACATCTTTTACTCCCGCAGGAAACTGAGCGATCACTGCCATCTATTGGTAACAAATAAGCTAACAATACTGTTCCACTAAGATAATGCACTAGAAATTACATAATTTACCTGAAATCCAACTTGCTACATAGCTAAAGATGATCATATATCCTCTCAGCCTACCACATCCTATGATGACGTTTTAAAATGCTACTTTCAGCACATGAAATGTTGTCCCTTTATGCTTTCCTTCATGATACTCGTCTGCTTTTGTCTGTTATGATACAGCTCTCCATGATTAAAAAGAGAGTATGCTCATGTTTTCAGAAGAAAACACCCAGTTGGTTTAAGGAGGGGATTCTAGGATTCCCAAGACCGAGATGAAGTGGTTGCCAATGGGAGATATTCTGTGCTGTTGGAAGAAATCTAAGAAGTAAGATATCTTCTAGGTGAATGGTACTGGTGGCCACTGGTTGATTTATCGTTGTCACATAGTTCTTAATAGAAAAACAAACAAACAAAAAAAAAAAAAACAGGGAAATACTTGTTGCATGAGTGCTCTATGTTTCAAATATGTAAAGGAGAATTGTTCTGACCAACACCCATGAAATTAGTCAAAGGTGAAGTAAAATAAGTAATTAACCTCTTATTAATATCTAAAACATTTATCACTATATATGAATAGTGTTTAATGAGGGTAGTAATTACAAACAGAACTAACAATGGAATAATGAGCTAGGTAATTTGCTTGAACATCTTATTTTGATTGCTCATAAGATTTCCACACCTATAAATAAATCAGTCAAAACTTATTTTAAGTGTCCCTCTGGCACTAACTGTATTAGAAGTTCCAGCTATTTATGCCAGAAAAATGTTCCATGAGTAATGCCATAATTGCAGATGTGTTATACCTAACACAAAAGTAAAGTCTTTTTGCTGCTTTATACTTCCATTATATTATTTGGATTTCAAATTAGAGCATTACATGTAACATAAATTTAGAAGAAATAAATTATTCTTGTTATATTTTTAAATAAATGTTTTTATCGAAATTTATTTATTTATTATTTAAATACATTTATTTCTTTCCTATTTATTTAAATACATTTTATTTCTAAATACATTGAGAAGTAAGATCCTTTTACATATTAGCTAAGATTTTTTTTTCCAGAAAGCACAACTTTAATCATGCGTTGCCAATTATAGGTTGAGATTTGAATTACGTATTCAGATTTGAAATCTTTCAACAGACATCTTTTTCTATAAATGTTCACTATATAAGATGTGTATAGATTCACCAAATAAGATGAAAACTGATCTACATAAAAGAAGAATACTGATTCATGTAGAGATCTTAGAATTTGATTATTTTTTCATTAAAATGAAGATTTCCCAGGTCCTTGGAGCTTTGAACGAAAATTTGGAAACTTGAATCAAAAGGTAAGATGAATAATGACAAATGGTATATGTTGGTTACAGTTTAGAACAACTAAACAAATGAAAAATATATATATATTCCCAGTGTTAGAGGGAAGCTATATGATGAAATATCATATGAAAAACTACTGAGGAATATTTATTTTAGTCTTTTTTACATAGGAAGATTTATTCTAAAAAAATGTTTATTTTCATGTACTTCGGATATATTTGTCTCTTTTTTTTTTCTTCTTTAAATATAGGTTGTTTGATATTTAGTAGCAAGTGATGCTCTCTGGCAATGAAAAATGATGATGCTGTACATGGATTCTGGTACAATTAAATAAGCTGCTTTTCCCGGCCATCACCAATAAGACCATAGCATAAATCCATCTGTGTGGAAGTGCACTAAGCTCTCGCTGGAGCCCTAGGGAGTATAGCAGTCTCACAGAAGGGACTGTCTCCAAGAAGCCACCAGGGCTGCTCAGTCATTGGAGCTATGGGCTGAGCAGGACTTGTGCGCACTTACCGCACTGTGTTTGTGCAAAACAAATAAGGCGAGTGATGTCACGCCCTGGCATTGTCTTGCAATTGACCTTTAATGTACCCAAACAATACCATACTGCTCAGCAAAGACGACAGGCTTTAGTTGTGTGCTCTGGAAGTACAAGACAAGCAAAGCTGTTTGACAAGTTTTATGAATGTTTGAGTTTTGTAACAGAATATTTTAATAAAGTTGTAATCCTTTCATCTCAGAAAGGTTGTTGCTTAAACTACTGTTCACAAAATCAAGAGTGGGAGGTAGCAGAGGCCTGCTGGTATTAAGATCAAAGCACACAGGCATCAACAGTTATATTTATTCTGCAGGTTTACTGAATTAAATTATTTAGGGGCTCTAGAAGAGAAGAAACGTTTTATTATCAAAACAAGAAGAAATATTTTCTTGCTAATTTTAGTTTAGGAATTTCTTTTCTGGGAGAGAGCATCTTTCATTTGGCATTATATAACAAATGCAATTTGGAAAATTATTCTTTTAGAAGAAAACAAAATATTTTCCTCTATGATCAATAAAAAACAATCAATGAAACAATGTTGACACCAACTGTACCTTCATGAGCCTTCTCACTGCAGCTGACATTTGACAGGTAAATACTCTCATAGTTTCAAAGCAGCCAAGTATGTTTAACTATTGATTTAGGATTTTCCATGCACAGGTGAGTTGTTGATTGGACACAGGCAGAGGGAACTGGCTAAGTCCCTTGGAGATATGATGTTGGTGCAATCAGAAACTGTTGGAGAGCCAGGAAAGTTGCTTCTAGTGACCCAGGAATGGTGAATTCATCCAGACAGTATCACTATTTCAGCTCCTGACTGGATGAAAGCAATATCTTTAGCAGATTCACATGGACACTTTAATAAGTAGCTGCCAAGACAGTATGCTTGTTCACCACTCTTAAGTTGTGGTGCCAGAGGATTCCATACTAGAGACAACAGTGTTTACTGCCTTTGCTGTTATTTTCTTTAATCTTTCCTGTATCTTGATCTTTGACTTCAAGAACCAGGATCAGAAAGTTCTCAGAAAGCACTCAAGATCCTCTCAGCTTGGGTTTTATCCTTTTTTTTTTTTCCCCTGAAGACTGACAAACTGAGGATTATTTTGTTACAAAGAATAAGGGCACAAGAAAGGTAAGAACAAATATTACTAACACAGAAGCTCTACTTCAAACACAAATATAAGTATATAAATATATATGCAGAAGTTATAAATATGTTAAGTCTTTATAAGAGTAAAATATTATGTTGTAAGCATAATTATATATTGCTTTAAAAGTATAAATATTTAGAAGCATAAACAATATATAACTATATAAACATAAATAATATTTAGAAGCATAAATATATAAAAATATATTACTCATGCTTGTTTTCTCTCAGTTTCTTATTTTTGTCATGCTTAATAGAGCTTTACAAAGTATTTAGCAATATTTATTTAATATAAGATTAAAGAAGTTACACTCTTATCAACTCCATCCCATGGATCATATTTAATTGTAGCAATATCCAGCAACAATGTCACGGCACTTCCCTTCATCAGTTCCCTGAAATTTGTTTCCCTAATTTTGGCCTGCATTTGTGTACTTCTAATCTTCATGGCAGAATACAGAAGCAATTCATCACAGCCAGCTGGAAGAAGGATTTCCTTTCTCACATGATATAGTATTTAAAATAGGTATACATATGCATATTATAAATATACTTATACATATCTTCCTGTATCAGGATGAAAAGCCAGAAGCCTGACTCTTTTCATGGGAATGAGATTACTTTAATGTCTCTCTTGGTTTGCCAGCTGCCAAACTCCTTAGCTCCCCACCTCACTGATTGCTTTCCTGGATGCTCTGTTTGCCCAGCTGCCAAGCTGACTTGTTAGCTGCCTAAGGACCCAGCTGCTCTGATAGGGAAATAGAGGGTCTCAGGGAGCCGGCAACCTGCCCACTCCAACTGGGTAGGGCCTCATCAAGGCAGGCTGCCCGCAAAGCTGGGTTATTTCTGTTGAACTTTAATACGGATTCCCGTAGGACCCACATGTCCTTTTTAATCAGTGTTCTCTATGGAGCAGTTTTCCTTCAAAAAAAGACCCAAAAAACTAACATGCATCTATGTTCCCGTGGTGTGTTAGAAAAACAAAGAGATGCTCTGAAATGTGTCCTTTAGCAACCGCTGCAGTAATGCTTGCTCACTTTAAAGATCATAGAATCTTTGAGTTGGAAGGGATCATTAAAGGTCATCCAGTCCAACTCCTTTGCAAGGAACAGGGATACCTACAGCTACATCAGATTGCTTAGACCCCCATCTAGCCTGACCTCGAGCATCTCCAGGGACAGCTCTTCTACCACCCCTCTGGGCAACCTGTTCCAGAGCCTCATCACCCTTATCATAAAAAACTTATTTATTACGTCCAATCTGAATCTCCCCTCTTTCAGTTTGAAACCATTTCTCCTTGTCCTGCCACAACAGACCCTGCTAAAAAACCTGTCCCCCTCTTTCTTATAGCCCACAAAAAGCCCACTCTTAGGTCTACCCGGAGCCTTCTCCAGTCTGAACAGCTTCAGCTCTCTCAGCCTGTCAAAATGATGCAGAGATGCATCAGAACAGTATTCAAAGAGGGATAAAGAAAGATGAAAAGAAAGTTGTGGAGGCACTGGAAAGCTGATAACAGAAAAAGTGCACATGGTTATTGCAAAAACAGAAGAAGCAGGGCATCTCAGAAGGATAGGAGAAATCTAAGTGAACAGGGGAAATTCTGAGGTGGGGGGAATTCTTTTCCTGAATAGCCAATATAGTTAGCTTTTAGATATTAGAAAGCTATGAATGTGTCATGCTTTAGAAATGTTCAGAGTCACTTTATAAAGGCTGAGGATTGTTCCATGAGTAGACAGTAGCTAAAGAACAAAATCTGTGGTTATGCAACGGCAAAGCCAAGTTTGCAGTTTTTCATTTATCTCAGTAGCATGCCAAATGCCAGCCTGATGCACTATGCCAGAGAAAATGTTTTGTTTAGGGTTGTATTCAGCTGGTAATTAGCATGAAATCAAACTAACATACCAAATATTTATTTAAGACAGTTCATATCTTAGAAAAGTGTATGAAATTTATCTGACATTCTGTATGTGTTGTTCTGTATGTGTTGTTTATTTGGTGATATTTGAGAGTGGGCTTTCTCTGTAACTATTTACTTTTTAAAAATCAACATTTCCTTCATAAATGCTTCTCCAATGTATGTATTTTTTTCCCTTCATCTGCCATTCATATCTCTCTCAGCTTTTTCCCCTCTGTATACAAAACATGTTTTTTACTTTGAAATTCCTTCCTACCCCAACTCACTTTTTCTTCCCTATCTAGCCTATTATGATTTCTGCATTTGCTTCAATTTCTTCGTATTTTAGAAAAGGTTTGCAGTGAAATTTCCTTCCTTTAACTTATTCAAGATTTTGTCTATCTTTCCATATTTTCCCGTCCCCTTCTGATTTCACTGTAACAAAAATCTTTCTTCCTTTTAACATTCAAATTTTTGATTCCTTCTTAATCATCTCCTCCTACTCTGAGTTGACTCAGAATTTCTTTTCCTCCTCTCTTAACCCTTCCTTGCCTTACATCTTTCCTCCTCCCTGTATCACTGCTTCTCACTCAACAGTCCTTTCAAAAATTTTTCTAACTCCTCCACGCAGCTCATTATCTTTCCTACTTAAATTCTCTCTTTGACTCATTTAGTGTTATTATTGTTAAGAATAGTAGGAAAAAAAAGCTTCCCAGAGAGAGCAAAAGATAAGGTCTCTGCAAATGAATGTGTCAACATAAAAAGGTATTATAGAGACAAGGGTGAAGTGAAAAGGACTAAAGAAGGCAATGGAACCTAATGGGAAAATGAAGTCTTCACTGTGTAGTTCTCCATCATTTTGTTGTTTAAGTAATCTCCTAGGGAAAATTGAAATAGGGACTGAAGTAACTGGAAAGTACATTTTAGATAGGTACCTGCTCAGAACAAGGGAGCGCTGTAGCTGCATAACTGGAGCTTATCTGTCAAGGCCATCCATATCCTTTATTTTCCAGGATTGTCTGCAGTATTTATTCTTCTGTCCTACAGAGCTGACACTGTGTCATACAGAAGAAAAAAGGGGTTGCAGGTTTTTTTAATCTGAATTACTCACCAAATATTTAGTAGGGATTACATCCAAATAAGTTAAACCTGCTCAAATCAGATTTAGTAAAGGTCCATATGTTGCAGTCAAGCACTGTCAGAGGCTATCCCTACTTTTAGTCTTCCCCCTCAAACAGCTAAGGGTCTTTGTCTGGGACAGGAAGATCTGCTTATCTTAGATCTGCTAGCTTTAGTAACAGATTTTTCACAGTATTTTATAGACCCTTTACAGCATCAGGCCTGACAGCTGAAATCTATTTCATATTCTTTTATTCACAAGGGAAGGGAAGAGGACGTTTGGGAAATACATGTGTCTAGCTTTCCTTAGTGCTGCCTAGCAGGTGAGTTCCACAGCTGCTGCGGAAGGCTTTTGCAGTTTGCTCAGCAACATGTTCAAATTCCTGCAATGATAATGAAACAAGAGCGGTGGAGGAAGGAAAACAGGAGATGAGACAGGAGAGATGGAGCAGTAATGAATGCAGTATTGAGCTTGCTTCCTGCTGTGTCAGTTTGCTGTTGACCTCTTCGGATGGATGACAGAAGACCAAGGCAATCCTTGGGAAGGTTTTTTGTTCCTTTAACTGTCCAACATGCTTATTTGGATAAGATATTTGGAGAAGAAGAGCAAGAGAAGCCAAGAGGGCTCATACTAAACACGACTTCAGAGTTGGATTATGTACACTTAGCAGTGTGAGCGGAGCTGAATTTGGATCCTTGCAGACTGCTGCCTTAACTGCTGACACTCCCCTATGCCTCTCACATGCAGTCACGCAGGAGGGAAGCCCTTAGTAAATCTGGGCATGCCTTTTGCAAGGAAAGACTGCTCACAAACACCTTGACTGAAGGAAAGCTATGTGACTGCCTCTCCTAAAGTGTCAGTATTAAGATGGGGGATCAAATTAACTTGGACAAGCTATTTGAGTATCTCAGTGCCTCTGTTTCAGCTTAGTGGGCACTTGTGTGCAGGTAGAAAAGCTCCACCATTGTCCACAGATCTCAAAAAGCCAATTGTTCTGAGACGAGAGCAGCCAATAGAGAAGTGTTTGATTTGATTATACTGTTGTAGATTTTTGTACCTGCAAGACATTATGTTCCAAGTCAATGAGAATATGATTGCTTTGTCTATATAAGACAGAGTCATCTTATACAGACACCAGTGGGCTCAGATGCTGTTAGGATTGCCAGAGAACACCACAGTCACCCGCAGACACGTATCCGAGAACACTGTAAGTCCGCATTCTTCTGGAAGGTGAAGTCCTGCTACCTACTCATTGACATCTTTCTGCTCTCTGCTTCTACACATCTACAAGAAAATCTATGTGGGCTGCATGGGGAAACCACACATTAGGAATAAATTTTAGCTTGAACCAGTACCCTGACGCAGTTAAGTAAGCAACCACCTGAGTTCTTATGCCAGTAGAATAAGAGATCTCAAGAGCAGAAATTAGGTGGCCAGAGACATGAAGAGTATTCTGTCAGTTTTTCTGGCAGCCATTCCAAATTATCTTAGTTCAAATTCTGCCTGAAGATAAAGACAATTAATGTAATTGGGTGAGAATTTACTGCCCCATGAAAACAGGCCAAAGAAAGAGAGATTGTAATGAAGTACAATAAATGATCATATTACTTTTCAGTTATGAAAAGTTATGTTGAGAGGCAAACAGAGCTCTGGGTAAATCACTGTAAATGAACTTCATGTGGGCACCTTTACGGTTCCCTTAACAACCTGTAACACAGCCTCCTGATATGTTTTTGTTTCCTTCCCTTCCCTCATTCCTTCCCTGCCAGCAGAGTTTCCTTTTCTGATATTAAGTGCTAATGTTGAAGTAAAGTTGGTTACCTTGGATTATCTGAACTGAAGAGCCTCTTCAGTGGTGCACAAAGAGGGATGCAGTAGAAGTTATAAGAAAGGTTTAGCTCCAATAGGGTCACACTACAAGGATATGTGGCAAAAGATGCAATAACTCAGAGTAAGGAATTCACAGCCTCAGCACAACTTCCTCTTTTAATATTGCTTTCAACTGTCTGAAAATAAATCTCCAGTGACAGCATGCCATGTAATTAAGACAGCTTGATTTTCTGTCAGTCAATCTTTATTCCCTTAAAAATGTTCAAGTCAATTTGGAAAACAAAAACCAAACAAAAACAAAACAAAACAAAAAAAGCCCCACAAAGGAAAAATGAAAAAAGAAACAAAATAAAACAACAAAAACCCACATCCACTAGCTATAAAAAAATACCACTATGTAGATTAAAACTTAAAAAATATAAGAAGTATTACTTAACTCACTAATTAAACTGTCATAGTTGAGGTACCAAGTCACAAATGCTGAGCAGGAATATTGTGTTTAGTACGTGTATTTTTTTTTTCTTTTCCTTGGTAACAAAGAACTTTGTATATGACTTTCTGGTTGTTAAAAATACAAAGGATGTGTAAAAAAAACTTCATGAGTGACATCTTCGATATTTCAGCTGTAGTGTCATGTGTCATTTTACATGAAAAGAAAAAGAACAATGTAGGGGAAGAATGCCAGAAGAGGAGGGCAGGATCAAATAACATACACCAAAGAGAAACTGAGGCAATTTAAGGAAGAGGAAAGTAAATATTTTAAATGTAGGGCAACCATGACACAGAGAGAACAAGAAAAGAGGACAGAAAGACTGCAAACACTTAGGAAGATCTGCTTTTTTTTTTGGTACAATATTGGAGCTGGGTTCCTCAACGATTCAATCTTGCAATAAAAGAGAATGAAAAGCAAAATGAAACGTGCTTTACATAAAGTGTAATTTACCTGTGCCACTCACGATCATCAAAAGCCTCAGTTAAGTTGAAGAATACAAGATCTTTAAACGGATTTCAAATCCAATGGCAACAATCCAAATTGCTTCTTATTTTTTGTAAGGCCCAAAGACACTGATATGATTTGTTACAAAGTGATTATCTCTGTCACTGGCTACAGGACTTATAAAAGTTAATTCTTATCAGAAGTTGGACATCTTAAAAACCAGGCAAAATCTACTGTCAACTATTCCTCTACACTTGTTATTTTAGTTTTGGAGAATTAATAGGAGAGGTTTTTTTTTTTGTTTGTTTGTTTGTTTTTAAGAAAAAGAAATTAACTGCTCCGACTACTTCTGTAAGCTACTGCACCTAGAACTAGTCTGTTAGAAACAATCAGTGGATATATCAAAGGGAATTTGGAGGTCATGGGATCACTGCTCACCTATTCCATTTCTATTGCTTTAACCTCATATTTTCTGTAGTCACATGATGAAAATTGGGAACATTTATAGGTATACCTTAAATGCTCTGTTTGCCTTAGGAATAGGAGAGGAGGAAGAGACTGTTTTATTTTTTCCTTTCCTTTGAATCCCATGAGACTTTCACAGCTGGAAACAGGGTGTCAAAAAGATCCATTAGTAAGTCATTACATTCTCAGCTTCTCTGTTAGTGTATCTCAATCATACTCTAAGTGAGATGTAAGTCAGCCATCAGGGTTGGAGTCATCGTGAAATTCTTCCTTCAAGCCTGGTAGGCAGAAACATTCTGACACTCATAAGCAAGAGAATGACCTTGTTTCTTGGGCCAGTTTATTTAAAAATTTCCCTACTTGTGCAGGACATTTTTCTTGATTTTTTTTCCTCTGATTTTCCTTCAGGCATTTCAGACATTGTAATTTATCTTTTGGTTTCTTACACAGATTTTCTACTTGCTTAAGAGTGTTTTAAAAATTTTTTGTGACCCAAATTGTGTAGTGGCATTTAGAGTGCAAGTTTTATACATGCATTTTAACATGTTTTTTCCCCAAACTTATTTGGACAAAATTTGTCCCCAGTTTTCACTAGTCTCAAGGTGTGAATTAGTGACTCAAGTACGAGACTTGAGTAGTGGGTCTAATTAGTAAGGAACTGCTTCAGTTTGGATTCCTCTTTCTGAATATTAATAGCACTGCTTTGGCCAATTATGACTTTTATTTTGGAGCAACTGTTTATTTTCAGGTTGGAGTCCCCACTCAGATAGCTTCACACTCTGCCCCTGGTTGCATCATGTATAATTGTGCCTTCCTTGTCCCAGTTACTCAAACTGGTTTGCAATGGAAACCAGCCTCCTTTATTCCTTGCCAGTCCACAAATTGATTTCTGCTGAAGATTTCTTCCTAAAACAACAATCATGTGCATGTTATTTAAATAAATAGGGAAACTACATTCGATTTTTTGTTATGAAAATGAGTGAATCACTCGTTAACCTAGTGAATTCAGCATGTTCTTGTTTTCGAAAATTCTTGACTACATTGCCACATGCCACAAAATCAAAGGCTTCTTAGAAATCTCATGCACTGATGCCATCTCTGCGCAGCTGGTCTGGTAACTCTGTGCAACATGCAAAGGGACTCATGCATCCTACACACCTGATCATCTCTGCACAGAATATGCTGCATCCAACTTAATTTAAGGCTTCTCTTAGGAATATTTCAAGGCTTTTTTCTACTGACATCAACTCAGAGATATTCCACTCCTTCTTCCCTTTCCAGAGATATATTTGCTGGCATATTAGGAAACTGGACAATGAATCAGAGGTCATGAACAATGGAATACTGTGGAAATCTACTCTTGATATAATACAGCATCAGGAAATGTCTTTGCTGTAGGGAATGATACCCAATGTCTGAACTTCAGCTCTATTCGTAGGAGGCATGAACTTGAGCTCTATGACTTTCTCATTTAGGGTGGTCCCTGGAGATCTTTTTTTTTAAAAAACATTTCAAAACTCCTCATTCACCAATGTGTGTTACTCCTGACAGGACATTCATATCAGAATGTTCTTTCTGTTAAAAATGATCACCTCGGTAGAGCACTTTGGTAAGCTCTAGCCTCTTATGCTATTCTGATGCAGGCTGCCTGCAGTGACTCTCCCTTCATCTGTGGTGAAGGCTGCCACTGAACTATCTCCTCCGAACATCCTTAATTCAGGCTTCTCTGATTGAAACTTCTCATTGAGAGAGAAAATTAGATACTTTTTCTAAACCAGAGAGTCCAAGATTTGATTGGAAGGATTCCTGTTTGTTACTGCCCTTGCTGCTAAACTCTGAAAATGACTATTCAGACCGTAGAATCAACTATTTGGATTAGATTCTTTTGTGAAGTAATGTCTAGCCCATGGGTGTCCAACCTTCTGGCTTGCCTGGGCTGTGCTAGGTAAAGAATTGTCTTGGGTTGCATATAAAATTGATAATTTAGTTTTAAGTATATAAGTAACAAAACACCTCTTATCTTTTCTCTATTTTCTATTGAAACATAAAAAGGGAGAAACAAAAACATAACACTAGTGAGATATTTGGCCCTGTGTTTGTGAAATGAACGTGTTAATGTCTTACTCAATGAAAGTGGTTGCAATTCTTAGTGAGCTTTCAAGGTGTTCATCAGATATTTTTGATGAAATTTTATTCCTGTGCTTCATCCTTGAAAATAGCTCTTTACAAATGTACGTACTATCACAGCAATGTCACGAATACAGCATGATTGATTTATGTCAACTGAAAATGGAGTAGCAGATATATCAAAAAACAGATGTTTTTCTTTTGGAAACCTTGAAACCTATTCTCAATTCCTTTATCAACGTGGAAGGCAAGCATGATACCTTTTGCTGTTCACCAGACTGTGCCTAGATAACATATCAAAATGCATAAAATTATTTGCCATAACTTGAGCTTGCCATAGTTTAATTTTCAGACATGTTGATTTCCACCTTCAAGATGCATGTTCCAATGAGTGGTCTCAAATCCACCAAAAAAGCTTATAGCAAATTACTTAATACTTGTTTTTCTGAGCTTTTTGAGATGTTGTAAATTACAAAATCTGTCAGCGTCACACAAATACTCTCTGTATTTCTTCCGCAGTGAATCTGTTACATTGTTAAATTACATTATGAAATAATACATGCTCAAGTTTAATAATTAGATAAGAAAACTTACATACTTATGTTTGCTTAACAACAAAAATCATGCATCTTCATGGGCACACACACTTGTAGGTAGGTTGAAAGACTATTATCATCAATCACATCATTTTACTCACCAAGTGAAACACATGCATGTAACATGTAATAGGCGTGGGTTTCAATTCAGCTGAGCGTGTGTGGTGAGCACAAGAGATGGAGCTAGCACAGCACTGTGTTCCATTGTAGCCTAGGCAGAGCACAGTGGAGCCAAAGGTCCTCCAAAAATGACTTCTTATGACTTCTTGGTTGCACAGGCAAAATCCCTCCAGATGAAGACAGACTCAGGACAGAATTCATTAAAGAAAAAAGACTGTAAAGATCACTATAACTTTGCAGTAAAAAAAATAGTCAGATATGTTTATGATTGTAAAATTGGGCTGCTATATTTTATTTGGAAAGACTACAATATTGATTTTATGGAATAAATTTTTAAAGTTACAGCTTACCTTCCACTACAACAGAATTGATATGCTAAGTAAAATTCAGTAAAAAATATACCGCAATTCTCTTCTATTTCTAAAACAAAATGCTGAAAAATATATACTTTTTTTCATAAGTTAAGAGATTAAATAAGTTTCAAGTTTCACTGTATACATGAGACACTGCTTCTCATACCTCTTTTAGCAACACTATTTCACTTCTTTATTAGTATGGCCTTTCACTGTCAGACAGTTCATTAGCATGTCCTCTGGCTTAAGAACTGCTTGCAGAAGTATATAACAAAAAAATTCTATAGACTCATAGAAATAAAGGATGAAAGATACACAAACGATCGTTTGATCAAGACCTCCACACTGAGACAGGACTAAGTATGTTTACATCAGCCTCAATAGGCATGTATATACAGCTGTTAAAAACCTCTGATTTTAAGGAAACTGTGTGATGTAAAAAACAGACAGAATGCTCTGTTATTTATCAGAAATTACAGCAGACATCTATAAATTACCGCCTTGGCTAATAGATTCATATTTTTGTGGTCATTTTTCACTTCTTCGTGTCCCCTTTAGTAACAATTCTGCATTAAATCCCAGCTTAACAGAGTCAACTGAAAAATTCCCATGGAATTCAACAGAACCAGGTTTTCTCTCTGTTTTTCTTCTTGATTTACTTTAGTGGCCACGGAAATCTTTGGCTGACAGATTTATTTAGAAGCAGTAAGACGCCTAGACTTTAAATCTTTCTTTAGACTGTCTTTTATTTGAGCGTGTGCTTTGGGAGTACATTTCGATAATTTTTATATTTCATTATAAATCCTGCGATAAAAAAAAATAAACCAATATTTACCAACTGTTCTTTTAATGGATTTGGGTTGTAGAATTAAGATTGATGGGAAAAATAAAGGTCAGGTTTTTCACTGAGCTCTGGTGACACAGGTACAGTTGGCTCTATCTTGGGCAATGGAAAGCATTAGATAATCTCTCCAAGTCCCTGTCAGACTTATGATTCTTTGATTTAACTAGTCTGCTTTTAACTTCAATCAAAGATAGACTTGTGGCTAAGAACAATCAGAAAATAAAAAGAACATGTCACAGGAGAAAAATAATGTGATTCACTTGTTTAAATCCACTGGCTAATAGAAGCAAATAACCAGACTTATTTAAGTTCATTCTGAACGTGTTTTCCGTCCCCAAACCAGATGCTGAGTGCAGCCTAAAGAAGCTCTCTTTGATGTAAACTTCATGCTGGGGTTCTTTCACCACCTAATGAGGTGGATGCATGGTGGGGTTACAAACAAAAAAGGCCAATGTGATTGTGACCTGAAAATGAGTTTTCAGTCTTACAGAATTGCCTGGGCTTAGTAAAGGAGGTATCTTCCTCAAGTTGCTCTCTGGCTGCCATTCTTTCAAATACTCTCTAAAGAATTCAGATATCTAAACAATGTGAAAAGAGACAGGGTTTTGGGGATTTGCCGTTGTTTTTAGAAAGCCTGTAAGGCTCTTGGGCATAAAAAGAATTTGAAAAAGCAACTTAAAACTTGTGATTTAGATGTGATGTGTAGATGTGTAATTGGCTCTTTTCATTTTAAACTCTGATCCAACTCCTGCAGCAGTGAATAGGACTGACTGCAGTAACATTAGGGCCTGATAGATCTGCACGCAGACACCCTATCAAGGACAGCCACTCTCTTGTTTTACTTGACCTTTCAATTATCTAGTTTGGAAACACACAAAGGGTAACATTAAAAAAGAAAAGAAAAAAAGAGAGAGAGAGAGAGAGAGAAAAAAGTACTGAAGTAAATGAAGCACCCACTTTTTCAATTTGGTTTACAACAGTAATAAAAAAAAAAGAAAGAAAAAAGAAAAAAAAAAAACAATAGTTTTTGCCCTCCAGATGGGTACAAAGTCAATCCAAAGAGTTATACAGCTCTTCCAAAGGAGGGAAGCAAGTGTCAGTGCAGATAAAGGAGGAAGCTGAAGCTCTTTGGGTAACAATGGTGAAGAGCCTAGCTCTGGTGTGGAGGTTTTGAACCCCAAATCTCCATAATACAATTTAAAAATTTGAACTAACATTGTTGTATATTAAAAATCCACTAAGTGTAGGTGATATTTGGCAATATTTGTCCAGGAACTCATAAACTTTCCCAAAGGAGCAGTTTCAGGATGTTCTTCATTGAAAGTGCATAGCCACCTACTGCAGCTTGAAGTGTTTAGGGATCTTCTGGGGGACATATGGGAGACACGATGGGCTGCAACACTGCTTTTAGTTCCCTTGAGTATTCTGCTATTTGCCTTGAATGTTCATCCAATAATGTCTCTTTTTTATAAAGAGAAAGACATTTTTCTGTCTTGACAGGGCCATGTAGATTTTTCCTTCTCATGTAACAGCAAAACAGTGAAAAGGAACAGCCTCAAGTTGCGCCAGAGGAGGTTCAGGTTGGAATTTATTCTCCAGAAGAGTGGTGAGGCATTGGAACAAGCTGCCCAGGGAGCTCGTGGGGTCACTGTCCCTGGAGGCGCACAAGAAACATGGAGATGCGGCTCTGGGGGACGTGGTTAGTGAGCAATATTGGTGGTAGGTAGATGGCTGGACTAGATGATCCTGGAGGTCTTTTCCAACCTTAATGATTCTATGATTCCACGTGACTTGCTTCTAAGGCTAGAAGATATGAACTATGAAGGTGCATAGAGGAACACAAATCAATTCAGACCCATTCTGCAGTAGCAGTATACGTCTCTGAAAATGAACAAAGTAAACCAAGTGTAGAGAAGCTTTTGGATTTGTTTTGGAGCTGATAAATAAACATACTTTCTCAATCTGTAAGGAGTCTTTTTTTTTTCTTCACTCAACCTGACTCTTTGACGAGAGAAAACTCCTTATATGCCACTAATAAAGAGGCTGAAGCAGTAAATCATGCAGTGCGAAAGAGGTTGCCACTTCTCTTCTGTGACCCTGGGAATCCACAGGCCAGACCGTCTCATTCAGTGCAATACACTGGCCTCTAAAAAAAAAAAAAAGTACTAAAATCCTTTGAAAAACTTTTGTAATCTTTCAATAGTTCGTTCTGAGCCCCCATCTCAGTCTTACTACCCTGACCAAAGGTGAGGACGGCACAAGGGCAGGAGAAGGTGGAGGAGAAGCCATCTTCCCATCACCAGCACTGACACAGCCCCTGTGAGATGCAGCCCCACAGATGCTCTTCCAGAGGGAGCCAGAGAAGGGCAGGAAAGACAAAGTGTTAAGGAAAAGACAAAGTTTGTAGAGAGATGTCCAAATCTAAAATCTCATATTCAAGGATACCTCAAATGCTTTTTACTTGTCTCCTGCTCTTACTACTGAAAAATCTCAGTGGTACTTTCCGACGAAGTGCTATACCTACAAACAATGTGCAAAGCCTCAACATTTGTGTTGCTTTTCAATCTACTCCCAGACCACCTGCAGGCACCGCTCTCAAACAGAACAGTTCTCCTCAACTAATTGTTTCCTCACGTTTCTATGGTTCTAGGAGGCAAGATTTTGATCCTCTGTGATAAATGGTCTCATCAGGTCAGCGTCTTCTGTTGCTCCCTTTTCATAAAGCCTCGTTGTTAAAAATTAAAGAAGCTGTTTGGGAGAAACAAACTTGTACATGGTCCTTCGTTTGTGAGTTCACCCACCGAAGACTGAGCACCACTTCCCGTCAAAACAGAACCAAATTCATACAGACTCCGCTCGAGGCTTCTCTGTTTGGTAAGAAAGAAGGTAAAAAATAGTCCTTCTGCTCTACTCTCAAGGGAACCCCCCCCCCCCTAAGTTAAAGCACATTTTAATCTCTTGAGCCGGCAGCTTTATTAGTAAGCGTTTCCCGGTCTTCGGGGAAATCTAATTTCACGAACAGATCAGAGCCGCTTCACACTCAGCGTGCAGTTGCCATCCACCGGGGGACAAACGGGGAGGAGGGAATTTGTCAGAGGAGACCTTCTCCGAGCCCAAGAGTGATTACCAGAGGTGTCTCCACCGCCTGCCACCCACCTAAAGTCGATAGTACTCGGATGAGCACGCCGGTGCGCACTATATAAGCGAAGCGCATGGCCCTGGCGGGCGCATCGCCCCTCTGCGGGCGCAGCACTGAGCGCCCCGCACCGCGCCCGGCGGAACCTCCGCGGGAACACCGGCTCTCGGCCGACGGCAGCGGACGGCTCCCTGCAGGCTGCAGACGCTCACTGAGGTTTTCCTTCGCTTGAAGGTAAGCTGGTGCCTCTAAGGAGGGGGCTTTTAGCAGTGTCTTTCTGGAGCGCCCCAGAGCGTCCCGGGGCCCCGCTCTTCCCCGCCACCCTCGGAGCATCATGCGTCCTGGAGGAGGACAGCGAGGGTTAGCCCGGGGCCGTCGGGGAGAGACGGCGGCTCCGGTTAACTCTTTCACCCGAGAGGATTTGCCGGGGAGGCGGTTGGTAAATAACTTGTTTTTTTTTTTTTTTTTTTTTTTTCCTCCCTCCTCCTTAATCCTAACTGTTTGCTATAATTAGAATAGCTTACTTAGGGGCATTACGCTCCGCTTCCGAAGCCTCAGCCTCTTGTAACTGCTTTTGCCCTTTACACACCGATTTGAGGCACTTTCCGATGTAACTCCCCGGGAACTCGGCACCGTCCGGTCGCCCTCCCGTGCGCTCCCTCCGCCGCAGGACCGGTGGCCGCCTCCTGCGGGGGACCGCCCGGGGGCCAAAGAGAGCCGAGCAAATCGCTCGCATCGCGCTACGTGCGGCGGGGCTAATAACCTTCCCCTATAATCCGCCTCTGTAACGCGGCGGGGCCGTCCCGTGGCCGCACGTCGGAGCTGCGCTGCCGGCTCCCCGCGGGGCCGCCCCTGCCCCGGCGTGCGGGGGTCGGGCGGGCGCGGCATGGGCGGCGGGCGGGCGGGGTGCGAGCCGGGCCCGGAGCTGACCGCCTTCGCTCTCTGCCTCCTCCCAGCGCCGCAGAGATGCGAGGGGCGAAGAAACGCCAGGCGCTGCCCGCCATCGTGCTCCTCCTGCTGGCCTCGGCCCCGCCGCCTCCGGGCGCCGAGGGCAGGGACGTGCCCGCCGCGGGAACCGAGCGGGCAAAGCTCCTCGACCTCCTCTTGCAAGCCCTGGACGACGACGGCCGCCCGATACCGCCCCGCCCGCCGCGGCGGGACCGGCTGATCTCACGGCGCTACAGCGGCGGCGCCCCGCCGCCCGACCCCCGCCCCGTCGCCGCCGCCGCCGCCGCTCCCCGGCCGCCCCCGGCCGCCGCCGCCCCGCCGCCGCCGCCGCCGCCTCGGCTCTTCGCCGCTGCCCGTGCTGGAGGTAAGAGCCGTGCGGGACCCGCACCGCAGGGAGAGCGCCCCACGGGAGCTGCACCTTGGGGATCCCCGGCCGAGGGAGGGAGGGAGGGGGCACTCGGGCTTCACCGCCTTCAGCTGGCGCTGACTCTCGGTCTCCGCTGAGCGCGCCTCCCGACTTCCCCGTGCTGCAGTTGCTGCCAGGTCCCAGGAAGCCCCGTTGCAAAGTTAGAACTGCACCTCTGCTTCGAACAAAGAGGAAAAATGACTGATCTGAGAGGCACATGTTACTCCTGCAAACTTTCTCTGGCGTGATTCCTTGTCTCTAGGCTTGCCTCGGGTGGATGCAGTCTGTGCACGGGCGCTGGTTCCGTCCTTCAAGAGGATGCGCTGTAGGGCAGAGACCTGTCCTGGCTGTGACAAGTTAGGGACAGTCCGAGCTCAGCTGCCCGTCACAGACGGTGCTTGGCCAGCAGGTCCCGTCTGCTATAGCGGTTTTTCCTGCAAAGCCGCCCAAAACATTTCTGAGCTCCTGAGAGATTTGTTTGAGTTAGAATGGTGCAGTTCAGAAGGAATGAAACAGTGATTGTCTCGTGGCTGTAGCCCACTCATATTTTCGTCTTGACGCCTGCTAGAGTCTCTGCGGGAGGGAAACCGGGATGCGGGAAAGCGGGGGAGTTCGGTTTCCTAGCGATTTGCCTCTCTGGAGAGCACCCTTGTGGCTGAAACTGCTAGGTAGCTCTGCTCTGACCAGTGGTCCATTTTAATGGAAATTAAGCACCTCACTTCAGGAAACATTGACGGTGTGCGCAAAAGTCCAAGCGTTAGGAGGTGAATTTCTGATCAGTAGGGCACACTCACGCGATGCAGTCATTGCACAGGCTGAAAAAGTCACGGAGTGGTCCAGTACTGCGAGATTGGAGTGTCCCCACAGAATTCCTGATTTCCTTCCTTTTTCAGAGGCAGCCCAAGCCAGATTGCCAGAGGTTTGTACGCTAGCTGAAAAGATGCTGCAGATTTTCAATGTGACTGGTCATGAATGATAACTTACCGAGTCTTAATTCTTTGTGTGCTGCAGGCAAGCCTTCAGTGTACGCTTTTCAAGGAAAAAAATGCAAGTAGGCCTTTTCAAGGCACAATGTGAGATGCCTTGCATATGTTTTCCTTTCCAGAGAATGAAAGAAGTATAAACTTGAGAGCAGTGGTTGCTAGTACCAGGTGGCTTAGGGAAAAAATCCATTATGGACAACAGTATCCCCATTTGAGATGTTTATTCCTAGCTGTGTAGTTGTACCAGGCCGTAAGATACTTAGGCAGCTTTGAAGAGGAAATTTCTTGAATTCATCATAGGTAATATATACATAATGAAGTTTGTTTTCTATTAATCACTGGTTTTAGTAAATACACTGTATGTTACAGAGGTGGAATTTCTGAACATCCTAGTCGAGAGGGGTTCCCCACTTATCCCTGGCACAGGTGTCCTTTGGCCAGCCACCAAGCTACCTTTCACCAGCCCAGGAAGGACAGATCTAGAGTTTAAAACATGTTCATGTTTTGCTATTCCTTCTTTTTTGAAAGGAAAACAGCCAGGATAGAAATTAGCACCTGTTGTGATATGTGTTTGCTTTGGGAGCTTAAACAGTGAAAAGGCTTTACTTACAAGTCTTCTTACAACTCCTGTCATCAGCATGGGAACAGCAGCTTTCTGCTCTGGCCAGTGGGACCTGAGGGTCAGCTACTCAGAGCAGCTCATCTTCCCACCACTCAGGAAAGGGGTTGCGTTCAGCTGCATGCTGAGCCAAACGTTTAGGATCAGTTATATTTTTGGACTGAGTCCACTTGTTGCAGAAGATGAAACCCAAGTGTCTGATTTAGAAGAGATTAGCTCAAGTGCTTCTTGCATTTGAAACACAGAGCATCAAGCACAGTCAGGCATACAGAACAGAGAATGAAAAGTAGTCCTGTTTTTGTGTGTTTTCCCATTCTTTTCTAAGGATGAGACTCCTTATTGTCAGTGAGCTGGATGGCAGGAATATTGAAATGTGATTTCCCTCCTGTTCTCGAAGGACTGTCTCCAGCATTAGCCTTGCACCACCATAGTCTAATTCAGCTCACTGATCTGCATCCTTGCACACCAGTCTTGTTGTTTTTTCATTCTTGGGACTTAGCTGTTTGTGTAGTGAGGAGAGCTGGCCTGGTGTGCTACTGAGTGAACTGCAGGGAGAGCTTGATGCAGATGGCTGGAGCCTCGTCCCCAATGTGTGGGATGAGGTGCTGAGAGGGGGTGGGACATCATCCTCATTGCCGTGATGGCTCAGGCCATAATGGGAAAGCACATCATGGGGTTTCTTCAGTGAGTCTAGAGACAGAAAGGTGAGACACTGTCAGACATCCTACAGGCATCACTCAGTTATAGGTCACAGAGTCACAGAACTGTTGGGGTTGGAAGGGGCCTCCAGAAATCATTGAGTCCAACTCCCTGCCAAAGCAGCTCCCTAGCCCAGGTTGCACAGGTAGGCGTCCAGTTGGTCTTGAACGTCTCCAGAGAAGGGGATTCCACCACCTCTCTGTGCAGCCTGTGCCAGAGCTCCATCACTGCACTGTGAAGAAGTTCCCATGCACATTTGTGCAGAACTTCCTATGCCTCAGTTTGTGACCATTTACCCTCGTCCTATCACCTCACATAAGAAAAGATCTAAAGAAAGACTGGTTGGTTTGCGATCTGAAGGTGGTTTGTGGCAGTTCAAGGCCAGGCTCTGACTTTGAGCTATGTCACAGGAATAACAGCTGCACAGCATCATGGAGGTTTATTGGGGGTCTGAGAACTAGAGAGAATGAGCAGCCACTGAAATAGGTTTGACTGAAATAGCAGCACTGAAGTAGGATGGACGCTCAGACCCGCAGGGAGCTGTTGTGGCCTCCTTCCTGAATACGGCTCTTCAGGTCATTTTCCCCTTAGGCATCAGAAATGTATCTTGTGTTGTGCGCTTTTCATCTTTATGAAGATTTGTATTATGTATCTTACAGGGCCAAGAAAGGCACCCAACATGTGCAATAAAGACACCAGTTTTCCCATCACTTCAGCTGTCTTAACTTCTGCCTTTTATCGTCACACATTCAAAAGCCTTCTTGCACAGATCTTTCTGTGTCTTTCTTGGTGACCCAATTAATGAGTGAGCACTTCTGAAGAGTATATTTAGAAGAAATAATGTATTCCAACTAACCCAAAAGCAGTCTTTATCTTCTGCTAGGATTTCTAGTAGAATTTCACTGAAAATACAAGTTGCTCCTTTTAGTTATTATAGCTAGTGAGATTGGATTTTCTGTCATAACATACTTTACCTGATTTCCATGGTCTCTATTCTTGACGTGTTTTTTCTTATTTTCTGCTTTTTTAATTTTTCTTTTTTTATTAAGTGTCTCATAAAGTTTTCAAGCCTAGTTATAAAAGCTCTCCATGACCAATTCTTCTTGTAACTATTCCTCAGATTCCAAAGTGCCATTTTTTATTTTTTTCATGAAGAACCCAAATATGATTTTCACAAAGACAGGATTCAACATCAAGTTATTTTTGAATATCGTGTTGGGGAACTAGAGTAGTTTTCACCATTTTCATGGGATTTTTTTTGTTACCTTTATCCAGACTCTACCCACAGAACCTAAATAGCTTCTATAAGTTCAGGTTTAAGGGTGTGTTGGGAAATAAAGCAGACTTTTTTTTTTTTTTTTTAACTATTCTTTCCTTGCATATTCCCCATGCCAATGGAGAAATGAGCATCTGGACTTCAAGGTACTGAAATTTGTCTTTGTGCTGAGAGACCAGCGTTTTAAAACATTCTGATTAGTTGTTTTTTAAGCATGAAGGAATGAAGATAAATATTGTTCCCAGTTTACCAGTATGTTCAGATTAGCCTCTTGAGCATATCTAATTCAGATTCAGAACAGCGTATTGGAAAGAACCTTTAACCCTCAAACTATTTAAACTCTGTGGTTAAATTTAAGACTTCAGATTTATTCCAAAGTTTCTTACACCCCAGCAGAAGAAAACTGCATCGTGCCATGACATGGTGCTGATTTAACCGTTATCCATAACAGATTATATTTGAAAGATATGTTTGATGTTTTAGTTTAGTTTACAGTTGAATCAAAACCACTTTTTACTCACTTAAAAAATCTCGTGAAAGTGCACTGATTGTTACAGTCGGAAGTCTCCAATTCTGCATGACGTGCTGTTCCTTAAACTACTTCAGTGAGTGTAATTGCAGGTCTGGAATAAAAAAAGGATGCCACAGAGGAAAGTAAACCTTGTCTCTAACAAATTAAAATGTATGGCATGGAATGACACAGGGCTCTTTGTAATATCTTTGTCTCTATTTTTTTAAGGAGTATTGTGTTAGTAGAAGTTGCTAAGCATTCAGAAGGGTTACAAGAAAGTGAGAGCTAATAAAAATGATATTTTCCAAAATTATGATTACCAAAATGTAATTTTTATTTTCTTATAGTAATCTTTCCTGATTCTGTATCTGAAGCTTCTGAATACGTTATCTTTACTGTTAAGTTGATGGATATGCTGTTCTGGAAGTGAACAAGGCTGACAGATTCTGCTTTCGGAGATTTCATATAATCAATATTCCTAAAGGTTATGGAGCTCGCTTTTCTTTGTTACTGGGATGGTAGTGATGTGTGAGTAAATTATAACTGTGTATGTAAGATCTAGCAGTTAAAGGAAAATATATTCTCATAGAATTAGTAAACCAAATGGTTTATTGGATATGATTCCACTCAGCAGAGCATCTATGAATGCTCACTAACTTGTGTGCTGGGAGCAGTACAGATGTCATATGTTGCCCAGTCAAGTGGATACTGAGGCAAGGTAAGGGTGGATGAATTTTTCTCATTATCATGTTTCCAAGGTCGGAACAATCCCAATGAGTTTGGTAGGACTATCCACTGATGGTCACTGTCTTGGATGGTATAAAAACCAGGTGTCAGTTCTATCCACAAAAGTACAATTAGTCAGGTAGATTTTTTTTTTTTTTGCACAGTGTTTCATGAATGAGTCAAGAATGACTTTTCTTTCGCTATACTGACAGTATTTCAATCTCAGTCTTCTAAAATTTTCCATGATAAATTCTCCTAAACAATTTGATATTCACCAGTTTTTGACTCATTACTTACTGTTTCCTGTCATAAATGTGTAGTTCCACACCCCCAAGTTTTGTTTCTGACAAGTGTGTATTTGTAATATGTGTTTTTCTCAGCATTTTCACTATTTTAAATGGAATGACCTTGGACTTTATTTCAGGACAGCTGTTACTTACCACAGCTGTTTCTTCCAGAATGTGTTACTTTTGTGTTAGTTCTTTAAAGTGTAAGAGGTCAATGATCTTAGTGATCTTAGTCTACTTTCAGCTTTCTTAGTTTCTTGTTTAAGTCAGCCCGAATGCAGCATAGCACATATACTCCTTTATCTTTCCATTCAAGGGCCTGCATCTGTCGTTATGTACATCTCCTTGATGGACCAATACCTTTATGACATGTTTCTCTGCTGCTACGTTTGTTGCCTCGTCTGCTTGGGTTCCTAGGTGTATTGCGCAATATGTATTGTAATAGTGATGCTGTGATTTTGGCAAGAGTGATTACCAGCCAATGAGGCTAGGCCGCTGTACAGAAGAGATCTGAAATTTTGCATAAGCCAGAGATCTTCATTACCGTGGTAGGAATGGACCAAACCAAAAAGCTGTTTGCTATTGCAGTGTAATTACTATACACTCTGGGTTTTAAAGTACAAGGGACCCATCAGAACAGTCCTTCAAATGAAATGTTTATGTCAGTTTTCAGGGGGCTCTTTTCTTACTTCCATTTCACATAATGCAAACTGAGGGTCTCAATGCACAGATTAATTCTGTGCTGGCAACTGAGGGAAGAAACCTTGCTGAACTGCAGTAGACTGGGCAGTCAGAATTTCAGATGACAGTATACCACAATAAGGGAAAAGAGATTATCTCAGCATATGGAAAAGTTTTTTTTTTCCTCAATTGTCATGAACAAATAAAAACAGCAATGACTCCTTCATTCAGTAAGGGGAGTTCTTCTGCTTTTCATTTTAGTCCAATTTTTTATTAAAAAAAAAAAACACACACTATTTAACATAACAAGAGGCATAATTACTAATATCAGAGACATTTTACTAATATGTTCAATTCTGTCCCCAGAAAAATGGCAAATTCTCACTGAATTAGACCAGACTTGAACTTGAAGTACACCAGGGTTCCTCCAGTGTGCACGACAAATAAAACAGAGGTTTCACTTCAAAGTAGATCTAAGTGCATAACTGTCTGTAATCCAGGAACTATGGCATGCGTTTTGAATTAGTCTACCTTGGCACTGTGCCTATGAACAAACTAAAGTTTTGAAATATTTCTTTTTTTTTTCTTTCTTGTAGACATAAGTTCTGATTATTATAAAAAAAAAAAAAAAAAGCGGGTCTCAATGTTTTACTAGTTTGTTATTTCAGGTGTTAATCTGCCAAAGGTTCTGTGAAGTGTTAGAATAGTAGTATAGAAATGTATGGGTTTGCAGGACATTTATTGTTTAGTATATATCTTTTGGCCTTGGAAATACACTTCCTCAAGTCTGAAGATTATTTAAATTTTTAAATTCTGACATAAAGATGGAGAAAAACTTAAAAATATGAGAAAAGTGTAAATGTATTAAATGTATGTACTTCCATATATATAGGCAATATGCTTACGTGTACACTTTGTGTAGGAAAATAGCCACTGGAAAGCTGCAGAAAGAAAGGGGAGGCTGATTCCATTTGTAATCCATAGTGTCGCTGCCAGCTTTGGGATCGTTCTTGAAGAATGGTTCTCTGAGTGACCAGAAGGTAGTTAGGAAGGCAAGAGAGAACATCTCATTGCCTGTGTTATACCATTTACTTAGGTAATTAAATAGATATTTACTGTTTTACATGATAGTTCAAAACAAAATACCTCAAAGGAGAATGAATAGGTATGTTTTTCCCAGGTAACCTTTTGTAAAGTTTGTTTTTAAAACACAGTAAATTAGTGCACTTTAATGTCCATAATAAACGTTTTCACTTTTGATAAAAACATTCTGTACTGAAGTATAACATTTTTTGTTAATTCATTGCTTACATTTGGTTTTGAAGATGAGGGAGAATATTAAAGCTGACTGTAAGAGAAGAGTACAGTGGTTTGGAATGCATGCAGACATGAAGTGTTAAACAGAACAAGAATTTTTTTTTAATTGGTAGAAACCAAGTTTTCTGGGACAGTTATTCTTTTAGAGTTGAAGATTCAGCACTTAGCATTCACTCCCTGCCCATGAGACCACAATCTTAAGTCTTGAGAAAAACAAGTCGAACATACATATTTCAAAAATGAGAAGAAATCAGAAGATGCGATAATAGAAAGCATTTTGATGGAAAAAGGGCAGCTTATCTCTGTTAGCTTCAACTGATGGTGATCATTTCTGTTCAGTTTAAGGATGTGTACTTCATTTTGTCACTTTTAAATTAGAGGTTACTACTCCAGTGGAAGTCCTCCAGGCTATTCATTTGTGTTTAGGGGCATTTTTAATGTCGGTCAAATGGAAAGCAGTTGCTCTAGTCAGAGGATTGATTGAATATTGATTACATCTGAGGGTCCAATTCTTTATCTCTAGGGTATAAACAATATTTAACACATGAAGGATCCAAGCATTTCATTGATTAGCAGCCATTTTTATATTATCCTATTTTTATTATGTCTACTGGGCAAAAAATCCTCCATTTCTCCACTGTCTTTACTAAAGAATGCCTAAAAATGTATTTGTTTAATACTGACTTTAATGGCGATGGAAAGTACTATTTGAAGTGACAAATTATGGTTGCTTTTTAAACTTACTACTTTGCTTTTAAAATATGATTGAAGTGGTGAAGTAATGAAACAATTATAGGAAAAACACAACTTTGCATGCAAAGAATATGAAAACACTTTTGAATTATTTCTTGTAAGTCTTTAGATCTTTCAAGATCTCTTAGGTTGATCTCTTAGCTCAATTCAAGTTAAATTGGTTAGATTGTATTTTAGTACATGCGCTCTTCCCATATAGTTTGGAATCTGTGGATAGAAAATAGACATATTTAGTTATGCATCACTAAAGCAATTATTGTATTTTTCCTTGCAGATCTTAAGCAACTTTAGGAGCAGCATGACAATAATTTAGTTACGGCTTTGCATACATTATGTTTTCCTTTCTACCTGACTGCCTAATATATAGGTGACAAGCAAAAGCAAAAACTTACTGGAAACAAGTTAGACACTTTTTTTTCCATATCCCTTATTGTTTATGATATGTTCTTCAGGAGAAGAAACCTTTTAAATGAAGTGTTATGCCTCATCAGTATGTGTGGCAGCACTAGACTAATAAAATTGTTAAAATCCCACTGGATTACAATAGCTGAGGAGATAGCTGTGATACTACTGCTGTAACTGTGATAAAGTAGTTACTTCTTCATTGTCTTCTTTGTGGCTGGCTTTTTAATGGGTTGTTTTTTTTTTTTGTTGTTGTTGTTTTTAAATCATGCAAGACTGTTCACATCCGTGAACAAGGCTGAACCTGGGTCTGTTCAGTGTGGGGGAAAAGAAGACTGAGAGGGGTTCTGATAAATATTTATACATTTGTAAAGGGAGATGGGAGACAAATGGATGAAGCCAGGCCCTTCTTTGTGGTGCATAGTGATAGGACAAGGAGAAATGGCCTAAAACTTGAACGTAGGAACTTCCATACAAACATGCGGAACAACTTCCTTATGGTAAGGCTGATGGAGCACTGGAACAGGCTGCTCAAAGAGGTTGTGCAGTCTCCTTTTGTGAAGATATTCAAGACCCACCTGGACACGTACCTGTGCAACTTATTGTAGGGTACTTGCTTCAGCGGGGCGGTTGGACTTGATGATCTCTTGTTCGTCTTGGTCCCTTCCAACCCCTGCAATGCTGTGATTCTGTGATCAGAATATTCTACCTGTACAAGTAGATGAAATTATTCCTGTATGTTATGCTTGGGAAAAATCTCAAACATACATTTTAAGAATTGTTTTTGTTTTGCCTCCATCCAGCACTAGTCTTGCCTGTTCTGGCAAAGACTCAGTAGCCACAGCTTTGTACCTACATGCTGGAAACAGTCTCGCGGCTGGAACTGATCACCCACAATACCTCACATGGGCTACTGTAGACAATAACTCATACTAGTGATCCAAAGCTTAGGCTTGGTATAGCCTCTGAATGCTTTGCAGCCCTCTTGAAGCTGTAGTCATCTATGTGAACTTCCAGCAGCTTCTTCCGGAAGAAAACAGGGCAAATCATTCAAAACTGAGTGTATCTCATTAACTTGAGCTTATCATGTTGCAGAGTGGTATCAGCCATTCTACAGCCTTATTTCTCAAGTGGAAGTAATATATGTAGTGTTAGTACTTTCAGAAATCAGAGAGACAAAAAGTTCCACGATGTTGAAAGAATTTTCTGTAATCTTATTTAAGATTAGTTCTTTCTACCCTGGAAATTTTGGCCTACTGAAATGTGTGGTCTCCCCTTCTCCAAGGGAACACCTAGAATATCAGTGTCTAAATAGCTCACTACAGTCGTCGCATTTCTGTTTAACCCTCAAAATATTTAGATCTCAGTTGTCATTTCTAAGATGTATCCTTGCATAGCTATGGTAAAGTAAGATGACCTTATCCTGGGTATAATGTTCACTGGGAATGCCTTCAAGATAGCAGTTCAGCACAAGTGAGAATCTGTGAGTTACTCATCTGTTTTGATAGTTCTGAACCTGTTTTAATTCAGACAGAAATGGAAATGTTTCTAAAATTAGGATAGGAAATTGAAATAAAGTTAAACATTTCCATTTGCATAGCAATCAACTTGGAACCTATTCATCTTTCAGAAAGACCAGGGTCTGATTAAGCGCTGTTAAACTCAATTCCATTTCCTTTCACTCCAATAGAGTTGGCCCTTGTCTGTCAGTTCTGAGTTTGGCTTGTATGCTGTTAAGCACATATCATCAGCTTTCATTCAGATGATTTAACTAGTTCATGTCTTCCTTTTGATGTATTGCAGCTGTTCTTGTGTTTAATTTATGTAAATATTCTAGAATCTACATTTATTAGCAGCCTTGGTAGCTGAAAGGGAATACTTGCACAAAAATTTGCAGAATTGCAGAAGTGAATTTCCTCTTCATGTTTTGCAATACCTAGTCTCTGTATCTCATTCTGAGAGTGATACTGCTTTCAGTCAAGAGCTTTGTAATAACTTTCCAAATATGATTTGGAGTTTGTGGATTCAGCTGTAGAATCTGTCTTAATAGTTAAGTGATTTCAAGTAGCTGATAAACGAATAGAATTTGTTATTCGTTACAGAAAAAAAGATTTGTGAATAGTAAAAATATAGCTTTAGTAAATTAATGCCTCAGATAGTTTAGCTAGTCTATATGTCTCATTATTTTTGGTGAATTATCCTTTTATATTTTAATGAACAATTAGCATTATAATACATCATTCCTCTTGGAAAGAGCAAAGAAAATATTCACAGCTTAGTATTGAAAATAATGGGAGTTTCATAATACCATACAGTTTGCCATTTGAATTCCTTGAGGAATAACTTAACCTGCTTATTTGGATCTCTTAGGGAAAAGGGAAACTTTGCATAAACTCATAAACAGGGCTGTAATTGTTTTGAGGCTTTTCTTTCGCTTTTCAAAAGAGTTGTGT
Organism: Oreortyx pictus; assembly: GCA_036925125.1. Lineage (NCBI taxonomy): Eukaryota > Metazoa > Chordata > Aves > Galliformes > Odontophoridae > Oreortyx > Oreortyx pictus. Next base: position 37,708,301 of record JAUPFR010000003.1, read on the forward strand.
ATGTGTTTCCCATGTTCGCATGTCTGACAGAGTAGAAAAGAAGAAAAATTGTTATTTTGAATTGTGCACATAGTGCTTGTTGTGAGTGTGTGTGTTGCTATTCAGTGGGCTTGCAATACAAACTATAATTGCTTAATTTTTTCTTATGTTTTTTCAGATATAAAACTTGTCAGAATAGACCTATATTCATATGCATTTTATTTTTGTTTTGTAGTGCGATTGCTAATTATAATAGCAGAAAAGTAATCATGTACATTAGATTTGGCTTATTTCTTGATCCCACAGTATTTTCTGGTAGAAATGGGGATTTACAGGCAAGAAAAGAAAAGGAAAGCCATGCTTCTTAATGTTCTTTTGCCAAACAAATATAAAGGTCTCCACAGGCAAGGATTAACTAATACAAACATGCTTTCTGAGCAGCTACTGAAAAATTACTAATAAACATAATTATAGCTGAGTTCAAGATATTCAACCTGGTAAATATATCCTGTTATTATTTCATTATGGTTGGCTGAAGCCTTAGGAGATGCCGACAATTCAACCTCATTGTTAAAGTCTTAATGAATTATTGGAAAGTGGTTGATTAGAAAGCAATGGATTAGAAGGGGCCACAGCATGATGAATATTGCTCTCTTTGATGCTATTTAGCTCCCAAGTTGACTCATTTTCTTGGCCAGAAACGTTATGTATGAAGCCGTATGCCTACTTGGCTGGTCCATTATATGCCAGTGCATGTCTGTCAGCCAAATGTGGTAGTTGGTTATTTAATGTATCTTGTAAGCATTCAAGGAACCCCATACCTTAAAATATGATTCTGCCCAGAAACGGAACACGGCTGTATTTTGGCTAAAGGGGATACAATAAAACAAGTGGAGTGCCCAAACAGAAGTTTGGCTTCTCCTTAGATTAGGTGCACTTTTCCATATCTACTCCTATGTCTGCTGTTTGATAGAAGTCTGCTTTATTCCTGCTTCTGGTGGCTTCTGAAATTAGTGAGATGTCATCTGCCCAAGGCAGAGTCTACACTAATGTAGGAATACCTTTTTGTGACCCTTGGACTGCTGCACAGCGGTGGGTAAAAGCTTGCCTCAGTGCTGTATATCAGCATCTATTTGAGCTTTGTCTTCCAGAGAGCTTCAGAGTTTAGGTAGTAAAGCATGAACACAAGCGAAAGAGATTGGGATGTTGATAGTGAATGTGTCTCATGTGACTGGAGTCAGATTCTCGATGAGTCTGACAGTGTAAATATACTCAAAGGGATGGAAGTTTGAGTACTTGGTTCCATCTTCACAGCAACTTATCTGCTGCTTTCCACATCATATATAAAGGATTGTTTCTGTCTATAAAGGTTCATCTTTCCCATCAGATCCGTCCACAGTGGGATTGGAATTCAAATAAGAGCAGCAGTAAACTACATCCCCACCCTTTAAAATACACTTGATTGACAATCTTTCCTTTGGATGTATCACCTAAAATAATGTAAAATTTAAAAAATGTTAGGAAAAAAAAAGTGGTTAACAATGGCTTACTTTGATTAAACTGTGTGTTTTAATGATAAATTTCAGTACAGCCTCTACTGTCTTGTGGTGTGGAGGACATTCAGAAAGTTGGGTTGATTGGATTGAGTGTAAGGTTCACTTTACAATATGCTTGGATTCTTAAGCAAAGCCTCCACAGGTAGGAGTGACCTACATTTTAAATTTCTGAGGCGTCTCATTGGTGGTGCACCTTGGACAGTTCTTCAATTGTACCTCTTCTGAAATACCACAAAAGAAGTGTGTTAAATACAAAAGCTTCTGGATTACTTAAAATTAACAATTTGTCTTTAATTTGAAAGCCAAGTATTCAGGCTAAGAGTATTTGGAGCGTGGTAACCAGGGTTGTAACCACGCTTCTTATTCTTTCACATAAGAAGATGGCTAAGGTTCAGGGAGTGCTAAGGAGGAGAAAATAACATGAAAGCTGGTTTTGCCAGACAGGTAAAGACTTATTCCTGCTGGGAGAATCTCCAGCTGGGAAAATCCACAGTTGTTACAGCCTTTGTGCCACCAGAATAGAAAAAAAAAGGGTTAGCTAGAGTGGAGAATCTGGCTCAAAGAACTTAAAATAAATATCAGATGTCAGAGCTGTGACTTAATTGTTTAGCTAAGTAGATCATGTGAATTACACACAGTTTGAGGACCTGTTTTTGCTTCTGTTGAAATCAAGGAGAACAGAATCAGGCTGTGCTCTCCTTCCAGAGTTTTTTCAGCCATCAGAACTGTTATTGAATGTATGACTTTTTCTAGAATCATTTTTTTGACTAGTCAGAAATCCTAGAGAGCTGCTAGCAGACAACTACTTCTTGTTTTATTACTGTAAACTTAAGCTAAGACTTTAAGCAGAATGTATTTCCTTGTATTTTTAGTTTTTATTTCACAGTTTGACATGCAGACAGTGGCTTCTAAGCCTCTGAATGTGGAAAGAGGAATTCCAGATTCAGATGTCAGTTTCTGACAGTAGCCAATTTCAAAGAGACACACTGAGACCTGTACGTATTTTAATACATTCTCAGATTGAAGCTCTATCTCAAAATTACAGCTGCATCCCCACTCAAAGCATTTCAGCATTTTTAAATTTTCTATTAAGTAGAAAGCAAAGGGTTTAATCATGAAGTCTTTGCAGGAGAGAGTAAACAATCAGAAGACAGCTGAAAAGTTGAAAGAATCATTTAAGTATAATCAAAATTAATTTAACTGGACTCATTAAATAATCTTACATCCAGGAAGGAGTGAAAGATTTTGGAAGAAGTCTTCACATGTGCAGCTGTTTTTGGGAGAAGGTAACATGTACAGCCGTTACCTGGCTAAGAGCCTTCTCATAGCTCTACTGACAGGGAAATATTGGTTAGACAGATGACAGACAGAAAATTATCTTGAAAGATCTACAGCCAATTTGCAGGCTGACATGTATTTCTGCAAATTCTGCCCAGATGATGAATGAATGTTGGTACAGTGAGTAACTGATGGCACTATAAATGGAGTAAAAAGACATTACTTAGTGTCATATTTCTGGACCTACTTGGAAGATGCTGCTGGAAATATTCTGATAAAGGGGAGCCTTTTGGTGCCGATCTCTGTATTCACACCACAGAGGGCATCAAAGAGTTGCCGTGCAGAGGGGGTTGGCAAGCACCTCTGTCTCCTGTCCAGCCAAGGTTCAGAATGTCCAAGCTCATGATGATAATAATAATAAAAGTAATACCGTTAGTTCAGTCTTTTATCCAGCATGATTTCTCTTTCCAAGTATATTTTCTGGGCACTTAATAATTACTTTGCCCTTCACAAAAGATAAATTAATAAACGGAAAATCAAAGCAAGAGTGGGAGGGGAGGAGGAACAAAGTACTAGCAGTATTGAAAATGCAGTTTACAGCAGGTAAAACTATCCTCCCCATCCTCCATATGCCTATCCCAGCCCTTCAGATGTGATTAAATGCTGCTTCTGCAGCTCTTGTGAGTTAGCTTCCTCCGACCTCAGGTTATATCCTTCCCACAGCTCAGTGCCCAGGCTCAGAGGAGCCAACTCTAGGGATAATCTGTTGCCCTTAAGAGGGTGTTGAACTGGAGGCTGGCAACCTCTTTCAGGCTGTAAATAGTCATTGCTTTGCTGAGTTAGGAAGGCCTCCCTGGAATTACTGTTCGTGCCGATAGTTGTCTTCATAGCAACGATTGCTGCTAACTATTCCTGTCACTCCCTGCTCCCACTCACAGCTTGGCGGAGACCAGCCAAGGCAAGAAGACCAAAGGGAGCGCAGTGAAGCAAAATGCTATGGATGAGTAGAGCATGGGCAGAAAACGGTGCAGATAGAAGCTGGCTGGATCCTTCCCCTGAATATGAGGAGGTCTTTATCATCTTCCCATGCTGAAAGTTTTTCTACTGCTCAGACTTCTGGAGGAACTTACCGAAAAATAGTTTTTCCTCACAGTCTCTGAAGAAGTGGTGTAGATATGGGTGAAGACAGGAATCCTGGGTAGGTGCCCATCTGCTGTACCTTATATCCTGTGGAGGTGCGATAAATGATTCAATACGAAAACCAGACGCTTCCATTCCTACTTCCCCTACTTTTATTCTCTTACTTCTGGATGTGCGTTCTTTTCTACTATCACAAGAGCTTTCATTTTTGTATGCTTCTATTATGTGGATCACAGGGAGAGAGAACTGAGAAAACATGAGCAGTTGTGGTATCTCAAAGATAGTCCTGCAAATTCAAGTCAGGAAATCGGGTTATAAAGAAGAAACTTACGTATCTTTCCCAGGTTGCATCATCATGAAATGAAAAGGTGAAAGTTTAAGTAAAATGTATATGTATTTGCTTTGTTTGGTCTTACCATTTTGATTTTATGAAAATTTATGTTGGCAGATGATTCTACCTGAAGCACAAAAAAGCTAGACAGAAAAGTTTGTGTCAGAGGACTTCATATCACTTTCAGCTCCTTTCACTCTAATGAAAGAATGCAGGTGTTCCACGGATTGTACTTAGGAGGTCTGTATTGTCAAGTGTACCATGAAACTGTCTGTAATAGCATAGGAGTGTTGACCAGGACATTGCTTTCCTTGTGGCCTGTGAGAGCCAGTAGGGATGTACAAGGACTATGGGACAAAAGTTCTCATATTCTTAAAAAAGAGGACAGTCTTTGCTTCTGTTCCCTTGTTACCGCAGATGAATGGAGAGGAAATGGCAGCAGTGAAGAAAACATAGTAATTGTGATTTTCCTTCTTAGTACAAAGAATGAGGTGCATTTTCTCACGTAGATGAGCATACATGCCTTTTGAGACAGCAGAGGATGGCAGTTATGCTCCTGGTATTTTGGAAAGAAAAATTTGATAAAAGCTGGCTATTTTAGAGCTATCTATTTCATTATGTGCACCAACATTTAATTACTTTTCATGAAAACAGTAATTATTTTACAATTTGAAAGATCTAAAAAGGAGCTAGATAGTGGATGTTCTTTTCATAAAAACTAGGTTTAACAGTAGAATGGTACTTGTGAATTTTCCCTGTGCTATATGTGTGTCAAGGAGCTATGTTCTGAATTAATTCAGGAACTAATCCCATTTAATGATTGGGGAATAAACAAAGAATGAAGGAGTTAACAAGAAAACACTATAGCAAAAAAAATGTATTTCTTCTCAGCATAGAAGAATGTATTTTGTGTGACTCATCATCATATGTTTACAATCTTACATAGTCTTCATGTAATATGTAACATTTCATTATGAAAAGCTCTATAGGAGTTTTAGCAGAGGGGACTCCAGAAAAAATTCTCTCTTAAACACCTTAAGCCGTTACCTAATGGAGATATCACACAAAACACAGATGAGAGTTATCTGTTGAATTCAAGCAAGTGTCTCACTTAGAATCATATGGCTGGATCCTACTGGATTTATTAAATACAGCCATCTGCTATTTCAGGCAGCACCTCCTAGACTCTGGTTCATCAACTTTTCAAAGAACTAGAATGTTCCTACCTAATGCAAGGCTTTTCTTGCTTATCAGTTAGCAGAAGTAAATAAATACCCATTTTTCCTTGCACACTAGCCTTTCTTTTTTGTATGATACCGTTGATATGTTATAAAATGTACAGAACCTTCCGTACTCTTTTATAAAAGAGTGTTGCTAAAGACTGTATATCCAACTGAGTTAAATCAAAAGTCTAAAGGCATGTGTTTTCTTCATATCCACCTGACACTCTTAATATTAACAAAGCTGAAAAAAATGTAGGCCCAAAGCAACTTTTGTTTTTTCCCTTGCAATTAAAGCTTTAAGAGGGTGCTGATGAATGAGGATGACTATGCAGCTATGGCTGAATTGAATTTACTGTGGTTTGAAGGTGTCTTTATTTGTTTATATCAACTGTGTAAAGAAACCTTTTGTAGAATCCTGTTGTTGTTGTTGTTGTTTTAACTGCTTAGTATTCATAATAGTGTAATTTTGGTAAGACCAAATAGATGCAGTTACTCTCCTCCTGACTCCCCATGAATATTAATTCCCCTGAATTTAAGGGAATAAATGATAATGCTTACTAGAGTGGGCAAGAAATGTAGCTGAGTAGACTCTCTGGGATCAGAATGAGTGTCTGGTTCTACGTGTGGTGGATTGATGCAGGGAAGAGAGAGGGGAAAATGTAGTGATAATAAATAAAGGACAGACTGAGACTTTAGAAGCTGGTGTCTCTTTTTATGCCCACCTTTAACACATTTGTGTACTGATTTCTTGCTAGCAGTGACTGACGTAGCAGACTGCATCGGCCGTAATGAAAGCAGGTCCTGTTCAATTTTCGCTTTACAGTCATTGTACTTTTAAACTGATGGATGTCACAGCCCACTTCATCACTCAAGTTCCTAAAGAGCGTTACAGAATAAAGACTTCATTTTAAATATGTGACACAGATATTTTATTCATAAGTAAAGTTGGGAGAATGTGAAAAGATATTGATTACTCAGCATGTAAATGGAGTATTTTTTGCCATGCTCACATCAGAAAAATATTACAGGAATGAACATCAGGGAAAGTAAACTTTCAGTCACCAGTTTAACTATACTTAGAAGCGTAGGCTAAAACTTGCACATGGGAATAAGCTTGGAAGCATTTATTCAATGTGAAAGTGGAACTAGCATTTTAGGACTTGACTAATGAGGTACAATTAAATATCACAGAGTGCATTCCAAATATTCCCTATAAATAATGTCAAAGTACTAAACAAAGGTTTCACGGACAGCAGATTAATCTAAAGAGATTAGAATACTGTTTATGTCTACTTCTGAACGAAAAGATAAATGGCTCTAGTCATTCATTGTGAATTCTTTGTTGCAGCCCTTAAGCTCCAAGCCACACTTTGTATTGTGAGATTTGAAAGGGCTCCCTTGAGGTGGAGTTATTGGGAATCCTAGTAAACTCAGCTCCCAGAGCAGAAAGGTATGTGTGAGTACATTCAGCATACTCTACATTCAGTAGATGGCAGTGGTATGCAGTTGTAGATTAATTCAGGATTTTCTCTTGGTCAGATGCTCTCATCTCTATGAAACCAAGTAATGTTCTTTTTATTTCAGTCCTTTTTTTTTTTTTTTTTTTTTTGCCAGCACATACTAAGATAGCAGGTTATTTTTCACCTGCTAGAGCAGACATGGATACAGAATGCTAGAAATTTTTGCTAAATTACTGTAGTCTACATTATACAGCCCTTGGAAGCATCTGGTAAGTTCTGAATTTCAAACAGTGGTATTACATAGGGAAAGGAATACATCTGTCTGGAGCATTGACTCATTTTCCATCTATGCCCTGTGGAACTTAGTATGTATACATCAAAGCCTCAAAATAAAAGCATTCAGTTAAGTGGGAACTGTGTGTGTTATTTAACAGAAGTAGTAACATGGTGGCATCCTGGAATACTGTGCACAGAAATAGATTATTTTCCATTGTCCACAGGAGCAAACTGCAGACTGTTGGTGGAAAGCAGTGTGTGTTTGTGTGTGTAAACAAGCAAATTATTGAGATAATTAGAAATTATTATTAATCTTTCAGTTATGAAAACTTGGAAAAACCAAAACAGAAATATAGTTTGTGATAGAAATCACAGATGAAGAGACTAAACATAATTAAATTGCTTTGTCTAAGTAGATGATTTCTTATATGACAGTTATTTATAATAGAAAAAAATAGAAAATTTGTTAAAGTTTTTGACTGTTAATGATGGAAGGATTTGCTCTCTGTTGCATAAAGCAGTGTTTATTCTTGCCTCCCTATGGGAAAATACAATAGAAAACACCTTAAAAACATCAGTCTGTGAGTTGTAACACTACCACAGATTTGTCCTAAGCATGTGGATTTTACTCTTGAACAGACCTGGTGGTCCCTGTGCAGGAAGTTCAAATGTTGTATGCTTTCAGCAATGAAATATGTACTCTATTTCTCTGATGTGTCAGACGCCACCTAATAATCCACAGAAACTTAAAAATCTATATGAATGTCTGTTCTTTTCAGAACAAAAACTGATACCATTCCAATTGCAATGAAATAGCAACATTTATAACTCTGTGTTTCCATCATAGTCAAAACAGATGGACATTTCCAGTTCTGTAGGTAAGAACTTTGTCCTGCCTAGACTTAAGAATAAAAGTTTCAAGCAAGTTGATCACAGCCAAAAAGCATAAGAATAAAAGTAGGAAACTGGGGCTTTTTAATTGGTCAGGATACTGAGGGAAGCAGTATGTAGTTATTAATTTGACTTTCCCTAACATCAATTAGGAACCATTCTCCCAAGCACGATAAAGCTGTGGTATGGCAAGTGCCTTAGTAAGGAGACGGAATTGACTGCCTGGGACAGCTGCCCACAGTGGTGTCTGTGTCTAGGAGGAATACTTGAATCAGATTTCTGGGTGCGTACTTCATGCTCCATTTATTCGCAGGATGTTTTGCCAAATGTGACATCGACTGTAGTCAGATACCTACAGTTTACTCAGCATCACAAGATGCTCTTATCAAATGGAATGCTACTTTTTTCCCCACAAGGATGCCTTATGTTTGTATCATTTTCTATTTTACATGTTGATCTGGAGCAAGACTTTTTAATATATATATATATATATATATATTAATTCTATTGAAGCTCTACATCCTTTCTTATAATTTGCAGAAATTATTACATAGTTAAATTATGGCATAAAGAATATCTTAATTTTACTTTCTTATGTTTTTTTTTTTAAGAACTGCTTTTGTAGAGGTATTGTTTATTTTTAAGAGATCCTACAATCATGCTCAGGATATCCTGGCATTGCAATGTTCCATTCATTCATCTTTCAGGTATGTCTCTTCACTCAGATATTTTCCTCTTGTTTCTGTCTGTTTTCATCTCTATAAATTCTTCTGACACCTTACCAGTTCCTTTATGAATTTCCATTTGAAAGATTTTATTATCACTTTTATCACCATACATTTTATTTTTACATGAAGTAAAGGCATCTCTGTATTGTTGCAAGTATGCAAGAAAGAAATAAGGGTAGAGAATACTTGAATCCTTCCCCTTTCTGAAGAAGGGGCAGAACATAACATTGACTCAAAATAGATTTACCAGTATGAATTTAAAACAGATCAGGATCATTGGATTATATGCTAAGATACATTATCATTTCTGTTGACAATATCTTGAACTGTGTTTACTTGCAAACAAATTTCTGTGAGCTTGTAATATTTTGGACTGCTTAGCTAACTCTATTATAAATAAATCCTTGAAGTGCAGAGCAATGTAGGATTCAGAAAGGCCTGTTATTTCAGTGTGTGACATGCTATCCATAACAGTGGATAGTCTGAGTTAACAGTGGATATTCTGAAAAATGGAAAATAACTAAACCTGGCTAAAAGTGCAAGGCTTTAAATACCCTAATTGAGGACTACTGTGGAGAATACTTTAGCATCTTTAGTGTATAATTCTGACAAATGCAGTTTAGGTAGCAGACAAAGGGTTAGTGCTACCTCATGTCATGTTCCCTTGGATACACATGCATTTTCCTGAAACGTTTACCTGCCTTGGAGAATTCTTCCAGGAAAGCTCTAATGTTCATTTGTTCATTTACTTCTTTTTGTTTTGTTTGTTTTGTTTTGTTTTCAATAGTAGTAGTAAAAAAAAAAAAAAAGTGCTTATATTTATTTTTTTAAATGCATGTATTTTCTTACAAGAAGTGAAGATCATGGTTCTTGATGAAGATTTCTTTTTCTTAAGTACATGAGTTAAGGGACAGCCATTGAATCACAGAATTACAGATTTAGCTGAAAGGGACCTTAAAGATAAGTGAAGATAGTTGAATGAAAAACAGCCTGAGACCTGATACTTCTCATTTTCTATGTTTGCCTAGAGTATAGCCTGAAGTGAGACATTGTAGGGCCCTCTAGGTAGACTGGTATTAGACCATGTGAAGGAATAGTATTTGATGGCTGATTTAAGCAGCTTCCCTGAATAAGCTAAAACAAGCAAAAGCTGGTGCCTGTTGGGTTTGTTATTTATGTGTTTTGTTTTGTTTTGTTTTTCTGCCAAGGTGATAGCACCTCAGGATACGAGGATATGGAGCTGTCAACAAGCTCTGTTGTGTGGGTTTGGCCTGTTTCAGTGCTTTGAACATGTGTCTTCTTATTTATTCTACAGCAGGACATGAATTTTCCAGGCATGATTATGACAACATAGTGCTGAAGTCAGTGCAAATACGGGGTTAAAAATCAGCACCTGATATCACAGCTTTGTGATCTGAACACATAGAACAAATTAAAGTGGAAATCCTCATCCAAAGAAATGCAGCTATGTCTCTATTGCAGGCTGAGCGCATGCTGTAGCTCAGGACTGATTATTTAGTCTTCTACCTCTCTGCATGTCTAAATTATTGAAAAATTAAACATTCATCTCAGCTACCAGGTGCTGAACAACAAGAATAATTCACAACAGTAGTTTAAATCAACTTTGGAAAGTTTATGACAAGATCGTGGGTACAGTGGAGATCTGTAGCAGCTGTTGCTTACTGTCTAGCTCACAGCTTGCTTGCTCTCGCACAGGCTTTTCATTCCAGCATAGGGTAAAACTCTGGCGCATCAACTCAACTTCTGCCTGAAGCCCCAAGTCCTGTGAGGTATCACAACTCAAATTAAGAAAATTAACAGTATGAACATATATTACAAGCATATGAACAATGTGAGCAGAGACTGCAAGAGTGGATATTAAGATGTCTGTATTAATAGGTGATAGGTACCACATGAAGTGTAACTGGAGCAATTAAGAACAGGTTAAAAGATGGAATAACCTAGTGTAGATGTTCTGTCTTGGTGATCTTTCATTGCCTGATAAAATAATCGTGTATGGAGTTGTGATCCTGCTTTTGGCTGCAGTGCGATCTGGTCAGGAGTCAGTGATAACTATTCCATTCCTACTGGATGTTCATTAGTTTGATTTAAATTGTAAGTTCTTTTGAACCTCAACCTCATAGTTTTGCACAGTTAGAAGAGCCTCCCTACATTCAACGTGGACAATTCTCGAAACCTATTTTTGAGGAACAAAGTAGGAAAAAACTATGGAAGAAATAGTTTATCTGATCATTAGCTGAAGTCCCCATGTGCTGCTGGAAGACAAGAAAATTATTTTGTTTGCATCAGGCAATTAATAGTTCAGGCAGAGCTGCCCATGCCATTACAGAAAGCGGGCAGAAGTGTTTCATTGACCTGTGCTGCCTGTGTTTTCTATACAAATGAGCTTGGGTTGTCTTTGTGGAGGGCTAGGGGCTCACCGATTGCATTTCAGAAAGTGAATGCATTGTACCACATGAGAAGAAAATGAGTGCTTGAAGAAAACTGAGACATGGGCACATGTTGAAAGGATGATTGCCTGGAGGGCTGGCAGCTGCGGCAGGCAGGCAGTGTTGTCCAGCTCCTGCACCACACATGGCTGACCTAGTTTTCTGATTGGGGTGGCGGAAACCCTGAGCCAAGAGAAGTTGCGTGTAGGAGGCATACCCTGCAGCCTTCACTCTCAGTTACAGCTGCAGAGTATGCCTGAAATGCTGAGCTCCTTTCCTCAGCATTGTATCTTTTATCCTGTTTTGCTGCCTGAGTATTTAAGTGTGGGGTTTTGGCTTTCCATTAGCTTTGATATAGAAGGACATCATCTCTTCTGATTGTATTATAGATTTTTCCTAGAGGATTTTACAGGGTAAAAGGTGCTTACTGTTCTCAGAGCAAATTCTATAGACTTTGAAAGGGCCTAGCACATAAATGTTTGTCAGAGCCAGAAATGGCTTGCTCGTAGTCCAGCCTTCACCAGGGTTTGGCTGTTCGTCTTTGCTGGTCTAATTGAGGCATCCCATTCAAAACTCATCCAGATTGTTTCACTATATATTTTTTTATTTTTAATGCTTCATTCTGAGTACAGTTTTAAGGTTCCTGATGTTTCATTTCATTCTATGTTTAAGGTTGGAAAGGTTGATATTTTATTTGAAGTAAGGAAACAAAATAAATTCATGTCAGTTAAAACAGAGATTCTCATGGAATGTTATGTAAATTGCGTGCCCTCATCTTGATGAATTGCAGTAAGACTTGGGCATTATAGCTTAAAATCCCAGCCTAAAAATACACTCTTGACCTCTGAGAAACTGCCTAAAGCCAGTGATAAGAATTTATTTTGGAAGATAATTATCATCTTCCAATAGTTTGAAAGGGAACTTCTCTCTCTGAGCTGTTAATTCAGATTGAGTACTGAGAAGAAAAACTGTAGTAGAACACAGAGATTTAAAATTACATAAATGGCAAAGAAATATTTTTGATGAATAAATATGTTCAGTTGCTGGTCCTATGTCCTGCTGGGACATAATCAATTCATTGCATTAGTGCTAAGAAAAGCATTTCTTTTGAATTTTGTAGTTGATGTGTAGTTTGTCTGCAGTAGTAAGTATAACTAGTGAACAATTTTTCATGCTGTTTTTCAATGGAATATGTATAAGGCTTGGAAGAAATGTATTAGTTTTAAGAATATGTACCTGCAACAGGTTTCTGCTGTAAGTCAGTGGGAACATCCCATTGCAAAAAAATCCTCATAAGTGGAGTTATTTTGTTAGGTCATCAGATTTCTGTTCTTCTTGATTCATTGGGCTGTTCTGAGATATGTACTTCCTATTTTACTTTTTGGAAAAAGTGCCGTATATGAAAAGGGATTATTTTAAAATACATGGCATTTTTCACAGGAGAGTACTATTTTTTGACTAATAATGGTCATAAAAATCTACAGGGACTTTATCTGTCATAGTTGATCCATAGGAAACTTTTCTCCCAAGGTATTTGTTATTTCAGTACCCAATGTATGGTATTTAGTTTGTGTGTAGGTATTTCGCATAATTTGTTCATGCTCTCAAACACTTGTTATTACATAATACCATATTTATGTTATTTATTGTCATTCTGAGTGTACAGTCCAATTCTGTTCTAAGATGTGCAGAAATGGTTGACAAAAAAAATGAGTGCATGTTGTAGGATGACTGATATTCCACTGTGAATTAAATAGAACATTTTATAATGTTGTTCAGACAAAAAAAAAATAAAGTAAGAAAATGAAAAGAGTGTGAAAGAACCTGTATTAATTTGAGAAGTTATCACAGAATCTCTGAATGTCAGTGTTTGCAAGGGATCTCAAAAGATTATCATTATTGTGGCTCTTTACAGATTCATTGTTTTATCATGATTTCGGTGTTTTACTCATACTCCATAGATATATTTGTTTTCTTCTCTCCTCAGAAATTTTTCCAAGAGATTCCAGTCTAAAAGACAAATTCATAAAACACTTTACAGGTAAGGAAAGTTGCTTGCTCTTAATTTACTCATACATGAATATTCTAAGCAGCCATAAGAATCATAGAATTGTAGAATGGCCTGGGTTGAAAAGGACCTCAAGGATCATTTAGTTTCAACCTTCCTGCCTTGGGCAGGGTCACCAACCACTAGAGCAGGTGGCGCAGAGCCACATCCAGCCTTGCCTTGAATGCCTCTAGGGATGGAGTATCCACAACCTGTCTGGGCAACCTGTTCCAGTGCATCGCGATCCTCTGGGTGAAAAACTTCCTCCTAGCACTTAACCTAAATCTTCTGTCTTAGTTTAGAACCATTTCCCCTTGTCCTATCACTATCAACTTGTGTAAACAGTCGTTCCCCCTCTTGTTTATACTCTCCCTTCCAGTATTGGAAGGCCACAATGAGGTCTCCCCCAAGTCTTGTCTTCTCCAAGCTAAACAAGCCCTTTACAGCCCTCTGATCATTTTAGTGGCCCTCCTCTGGACCTGTATCAGCTTTCTTGATGTTAATGAACAAGTTTAACATTTGTAAAGTTACAGTTCTGTGATTTGGGACTGGAAAATTTAAAGAACTCTAATCACATTTTGGTTTGAGTCTCTCTTTGAATAACTGAGCTTAAAATACCTTAAAAACACAGTAAGCTAAAACATAAATTATTTAAAACCTATTGTTTCATTTTTATAAATGTATTGCTGCCTGTTCATTTGCAGCCTCACAAGAAGATTAATAGTTGTAGGTACCAATTTTCACATATTAATTTTTAAGACTGTCAATTTTAAATCTTTCAGATCAGATCTATGTGGCTATATAATCTTGTACTATATCAGTAGAATACTTTGTGTCTTTTATATCGTTATATTTATGTGGATGCTTGTTTTAAAGCAGCAAACAAATGGATTAAAGAAAGGTTAAATCAGTGTAAACGAATCAGAAAAAACATTAGCTATGTTAAATATGGAAGCTTAATATGAATACAATCTAGTACTTGTATGTGAAATATGAAACGTAGTTGTATAATACACTTACCTTTTGTACTTTACTTTGTAACTACTGGAAAAAATATGCTCTCTGATTGTAAACAAAAAAAAATGTGCCAGCAGCAGTGTTCTTGTGCTGATTCTTTATTTTCTAGTTTCAAATATTCTGAAATTCAGAAAAACAAAGGTCTGGGTGTATGGCACTGCAAATCTGCTGGTGATTTTAAATGTTATTGGGATTAGTGAAACTAAAACCTGGAGAAATAGATGGCAGTAACTGCAGGAAAAAGAGAACTGGAAATTTTGGACAGTCCTTGGCAAGAAAGGGAAGAATGTGTTGTTTCCTTTGCATGGAAGAGGGGTTCTCAGTCCTTCAGGATAACCACAACAGTAAGAATCTGTCTGTCAGCTGCTCACTACAGACTAATAGCATCTACAGGAACAGTGCTACACCTAGCTGCTCCTTCACTCTTACAGTCAAAAAGGATAATTATGAACCTGATCATTTTCAATGTACATGAGAAAGAAATAAAAGGAACATATAGATTTGACCTTGCTATTCTGTGTAGCTCAGGAATACTTGAAGATTCTATTCTGAGGAGTGCAGACAGGAAAGTTTTGCTTGTGTTAATAATTAATGTGTTTCCTTTTCATTTTTAACTTTGGGTACTTTTTGGCCACCATAACAATCTCAACATAAGAATCTGAGTAGGCTAAATGATGACTACAGAAAAAGTTCCTTTGCTCAAAAACAACGGTGAAAAAACAGCCGTGGGTTTTACAGAGGGTATTTTGAGACTACTAAATCACAGAAGGGAAAAAGGACAACACTTACAGGCCTGTTTCTGGAGCCATTTATTAAACTAATAGTCTTCTTCTGCATGGGTAGTTGTCATCAAAATAGCTGAAATTGTTTGACTAAGAATAGCTGGAATGAATAAGGAAAGCTGGTTCATTCCAAAATTCCTGGAAGTTTATTTCTTTGTTGGTTCAGGATTGCTACCTTCATCTCTTTTTTTCTTTCCTTTTTTTAAATTATACTCAGGATCTTTGGTGATGGGGTTTTCTGCCGGTATGTCTTTTCCACAGCTTTATTAAATTTTATAATCCTTAGTCTTTTTTTTCTTATTACACAGTCTACATTTATTTTTCGTGATTCTGTTCAAATCATAATCCTTTCTCTAGCTACCTTAGTTAAGTAAACTATTTCAAGGTGGGCATCACTAGTGCAATACTCAGGACATCCTTAACTAATGAAGTTGTGTAAAAGAGGAGAGGAAATTAACATTATCTTTATAGTCCATTGTCTTTGTAGTTTCAAGGTTAAGAGAATTATTCTACACTTTCAGTTTGCCAAGAATCGTAGACATTTTAAAGCCAAAGAAGAACTGTATGTAACATTCCTTGACTGTAGGAAAAATCATAAATAATATTATGAGTCATAAAGCTATCTATCAGTTTGGCTTGAAAAGCCTGTTGACACAGATTGCTCTATAAGGCAAAAATGAAATTAACAGATCATATTTTGTGGCAAGGAAGAAAGCTGAAAAACCGTGAAGGGACATGGAATTTATTTAGTGACAAAAGCCATTGTTATCTTCATATATCTTCGAAAATTCCAAATTGAATATTTTCCAAATATTTTCTCTGCAGCCTAATTACTCACTCAGATAAAACATAGCAACAGTCTTCCAGTCCACTGTCACAGACTTGATTTGTCAGGTTATGCAAAAGCTTACTTGTGGCTGAAAAATCAGAGAATCATTGAATCACAGAATTACAGGGGTTGGAAGGGACATCTAGAGATCATTGAGTCCAACTCTCCTGCTAACGCAGGTTCCTTATAATAGGTTGTGTAGGTAGGCATCCAGATGGGTCTTGAGTGTCTCCAAAGAAGGAGGCTCCACAACCTCACTGAGCAGCTTACTACAGTGCTCCATCACTCTGACTGTAAAGAAGTTCTACTTATTTGTGTGCAACTTCCTATGTTCCAGCTTTTGACCATTGCTCCTTGTCCTAGCACTACACACCTCTGAAAACAGTCTGGTTTCATCCAGTCGCCTCCTGCTCTTCAGATATTTATAAACATTGGTCATATCCTTTCTCAGTCTTCTCTAGGCTGAAAGGACACAGATCTTTCAGCCTTTTCTCACAGGGAGATGCTTCAGGCCCTTTATCATCTTTGTTGGCCTCCACTGGACTCCTTCTGGGAGATATTTGTATTTTGAACTGGGGAGCCCAGAAGTGGACACAGTACTCCAGTTGTCGCCTCATGACAGCAGTACAGAGGAGGGTCATCTCGCTCAACCTGCTGGCCATGCTCTTTTTAATGCATACCAGGATCCCATTCGCCTTCTTGGTCATTAGGGCACACTGTTGGCTCGTGGGCAGCCTGTTTTCTACCAGGACCCCTAAATCATCTCTGCAGAGATCATCTCCTACAGGTCATCCCCTAACCTGTACTGATGCATGCAGACATTTCTCCTCAGGTACAGAACTCTACATCTGCTTCCATCAGACTTTGTCAGCTTTCTCTTTGTCTAACTCTTCAGTCTTTCCAGGTCCCATTGAATGGCTGCACAGCTTTCAGGTGTGTCAGCCACTCCTCCCAGCTTTGTATCATCAGTAAATGTGCTGAGAGTAGGCTCAAACCCTTCGTCCAGGTCACTGATGAAGATGTTGAACAAGACTGGACACAGCACTGACCCTTGGGGAATACTGCTAGTTACAGGCCTCCAACTAGGATCTGCCACTAATTACAATGCTCTGAGCTCTGCCAATCTGCAGGTTCTCAGCACACCTCACCATCCACTCCTCTATCCCACACTTTCTAAGTGGATGGTGTGGGGGACAGTGCCAAACACCTTGCTGAAGTCAAGGCATACAATATCCACTACTCTCCCCCTACGTACCCAACTAGTGACGAAACTGTAGAGGGCTACTAGATCGGTCAAGCACAGATTCCCTGTGGTGAGTCCATGTTACCTACTCCTGGTAACCTTCTTCTATTCCAGTTTGGAGATTGCATTCAGAACAAGCTGTTCCGTCATCTTTCCAAGGACAGAGGTGAGACTGACTGGCTTGTAGTTTCCTGGATGATCCTTCTTGCCCTTTTTGAAGACTGGAATGACACTGGCTATCTTCCAATCCTCAGGCACCTCTACTGTTCTCCAAGACCTTTCTAAGATAATGGCAAGTAGTGCAGCAGTCACCTTTGCCAGCTCCCTCAGCACAAATGGGTGCATCTCATCAGGTTTGAATCTGTAAATCTCATGAATTCCACATACTACTGTGAAATGCATCTGATGTTCAAATCAGTTCACTGTCATAAAAAGGAGTTTTGTGTAAAGCCTCCACTGTCTGGAATATTGGTTCCTTATGCTTTACCAGGCTGCTAACCCACCTCTCAGGTGGTGAAGTAAATAATCTTTGCCCAAAAATGCTTAGTAGCTTCCTGTGACTAAAAGGTTAGTCAAAGCAGCATTCTTCATATTGATCCTTTTGTAGCATTGTGTGAAACAATTTATAAAGTCTTACTCAGGCTCCCTATGTGTGCTGAATTAGAAGAATGAAGGTTAATTTTGTCCTGTTCAGTTTCAGTTTATATCTGTATGTGGATACTGCCTCCTTTGGAGTGTTTGGTGAGCCCAGATTCTTGGAAAGGAGTGATCAGTTCCTTCTTTATTTATTGGGTTGTGATCGCTGCCTTTCTTCAGTGATCCAAAACCGGTTTAAAGCAGCTATATCTGCTACTGCTTATTTTTACAGCATGTTACATTATTTAAATGTTATGTTTGTTTGTTTGTTTGTTTTTTCTCTTATCTTGGATGCTCTTACTATTACATTCCTGGGGTTTTAAGTAGTAATAGAAGGCCTTAGGCAACTTGTAACCTGTCAGTCACGGTTTGAAGATCCCTAGTTCTGCATTATTATCAAATATTAATATGACTAGTTGACGTGATATATACAGAGAAAAGAATAGAGACTGGAAGAGCAGACAGTGTACTACATCGTGGGCACACAGGGATTTGCCTCATCCAAATGTTAAAACACGTGCTGCCCTCTGCAGGTCTGCATGCTTTTCTGCTAGGACTACTTGAACAAGAAATCATGTTCCTTGATACTACTCAGCTGTAATTTTTTTCTCAACACCCAAGTTATATTCCTACATAGATTTATAAACGATTGATGTGCAAATTAGAAGCATTAGTAGGTCAAGCTACTTAACTTTTGCAGGGCTTAGAATTTCATATTTGCTTAAAATGTTACTTTTATATATCTTTAGAAAATATGCAGATATTATTTCTACATTATTTCTTCTATTTTATAATGCAGACTAATGAACTAATTCTACTGTAGTTGCACTGTTTCATTTTTTACCACATAGGAGTTGTTATTGTTAATTAGAAATTAATGGAATTTCAAGGCTAATGTGAAACATCACTTCCTCTCTGGATCATGAGTGTAGTATCATGAACCATAGGACAGGCTGGGTTAGAAGAGACCTCAAAGGTCATCTGTTTCAAGCCCCTCTGCCATGGGCAGGGTTGCCAACCACTAAGTCAGTCACTGCATAAGTCTTCTACCACATCACCGTTCTCTCTCAGTGAATATTTTCCTCCTGTCATCTAATGTACATCTGTCCTCTTTTAATTTTAAACCCTTCCTGTGTTCCACTTTCTGCCTGTTGCCCCTTGTTCTACTGCTGTGCATGCCACCAGAAAGAGTCTGCCTCATTGACTCGACTCCTGCACTTTAGACATTTATGAACAGTGATGAGATCAACATTTATAAGCTCCCTTTAAGTATTGGAAGGCTGCAATGAGGTCTCCCTGGATCCTTCTTTTCTCCAGGCTGAACAAACCCAGCTCCCTCAACCTTTTTCCCAGGAGAGGTGTTTTATCCCTTTCATCTTTATGACCTTCCTCTGGACCCTTTCCAAAAGCTTCTTTCTTACGCTGGAGGCCCCAGACCTGGATGCAGTACTCTAAATGGGGCCTCACAAGGGCAGAGTAGAGTGGGATGGTC
Organism: Oreortyx pictus; assembly: GCA_036925125.1. Taxonomy (NCBI): domain Eukaryota; kingdom Metazoa; phylum Chordata; class Aves; order Galliformes; family Odontophoridae; genus Oreortyx; species Oreortyx pictus. The sequence continues at coordinate 37,727,659 of JAUPFR010000003.1, forward strand.
ACCTCCCTTGTCCTGCTGGCCACCTCTCTATTTATGCATCCCAGGATACTGTAGGACTTCAGTGGTGCAAGTGCCTGCTGCTGGCTCATGTTGTTTCATCTAGCAGCGCCCCTAAGTCCTTCTTGACAGGGCTGCTCCCAAGGAGTTCTCCCAGGCTGTATGAGATTTCCCCAACCAAAGTGAAGCACCTTGCTGAACCTCATTAGGTTCACAGGGGCATACTTTTCAAGTTTGTTTCTACTTTTTTCCTGCTATCAACTGCACTACTCAGCTTGTATAGTAGCATAGTAATAGTGTCACTTTCTGTTGTTTCAGTAGCACGTATTGTTATAATTGTTTAAGGCATAGCAAAATATGAAGAGTAATTTTATCAAAGCACACTGAATTTAATTCTATCCGTTGGCATTATTGGTTTGAAATTGCAAAGTAGTGCCACTGAAAGCTTGTAGTTAACTTCAGCTTACCCTCTAACAGGGCCAGTTACGTTTTCATCAGAGTGCAGCAAGCACTTCCATCGATTGTATCACAACACAAGGGACTGCTCGACACCAGCTTGTAAGTAGCAACTAAAGTCGTTTACAATTCTAACAGTGATACTTGTTTTAAAGCAATGTGCTTTCTCCTTTTGCAGCTCTGTTTTTGATGCGCTGGTCCTTCTGTAACGCTTTGGTTTGTTTTTTTTTCCTGTAAAATACTGCTAAAGTGTTTACGCAAGGTCTTCTAATACACAAAGATTTTTCTATGATATCTGTGTGTCTATCTTTTCAAATATAATGCAGTTGCAGTCAGCTACATATAACAGAGTTCAGTCTAAATCCTCTTAAATGAGACTGATGTAAATGAAATGAAAATTCTGGGGGAAAAAAAAGTCAGGCATGCCAATGAACAGGTGGGTTATGAAGCCATAGTCTCCTTCCCATTCCCATTAACTCTACTTATTGACTTGTGCAATAAGATGAAATCTGGACAATACCCTACCTTCTGTTGAACTTCAATAACATGGTTATATCTTATTTTTGTGTACATGCCAGTTTGTGATGACAATTTTCTAGTAAGTTATACATATAACATTGTAAGTATACAAATAATGAATAAGTTGGGCACATATCTGTCATATGCCACGTAACAAAAATGTCATGTATTTTGCATGTTGTGTACCTTGAATATATGCGTACACTGTACATGGATACTGTTTGGACTGTCCTGTCTGAGTGCTACATTTTTTCTACTAAGAAACACAGTTGTGATATTTCTGTTCTAAATAAACAACTTTTCTCTAAAGTTAAAAATGAGTTTGCAATTAGGACTGTGTGAAGAACTTACTTTTAAATTTAACTGTCAACGCAAAAATTGAATTAGAAGATGGATTAAAACCAGAGCAAGTTTTATTTCTCTTTCTCTTCAACCATACCTAAACCAGACAATGAGTTTCATTCAACCTGAAATGTTCTGTTGTTCTAAAAGGAGAGTTCAGTTCTCAGAACTGTCTCCACCTTAACCAGCACCAAGACTTAGAATAATTATCAAGATTGATTGTAGCCAGGATATTTTTGTGTCTTTTTAGAGGGATTTGATATTTTCTTTCTGGGAAACCCTACCTGCCACAGAATGTCTAAGGACAGCTTCCTCTCCTGCTGATAAGGTTATATGTATATGTATATATATATATATATATATATATGTATTTATTTACAAATATTCCCTGAAGCACTGATCCCAGGTCAACATTCAGTCTCTTGCTGTTTGGCACATTTTCTGTTAAGTTTTCTGTAAGAAATTTATAAAGCAAGAGAAGAAAATTGCACTTCCTTGTTAACAAATACGTAGGTCTTTCCATCAGAAAAGATGGCAGTGGCTCAGGGGCCACTTGAAACAAGTGATCCTTTGATCTAAGGACACTAGGGAGAGGACAAGTGCCCCTAGTCATATAATTAGAAGATTTATTTGGACATGGAAAATATGGTTTCCTACCAAAGTCAATAGTAAGTAGAACAATAAATAAGTTTGGAAGAGTCTGGTGTCAGAATACCTCATAGTCTGCGTATTAGAATAGCCTCCCAACCAAGTAATGTGTTAAGTTCCTTCAGGTAAAGTTGGAAATTCAGCTTTGTCTTCTACATCTTAAGAGGAAACTATCTGGTAGAAAATGAACTGCTGCCATCACTCACATTTCCTTTAGAGTCCCAGATAGTGTAAGGTATAATTTTGCATCCTGTACTCTTAATATAATGAATTTCCATCAGAGAATGGTTTTATTCTGCTGAAAGCCTGAAAATCTAATACAAATCCTATATTTAATTTTACAGTGTTTGAGGGTATCTGGCAGTTGAGATTCATTAATGTTGTTGGTAATCCTTTTTTTTTTTTTTTTTTTTTAGATTATAAAAGGTGTGCAAGGTTACTAACAAGATTAGCAATGAGCCCTTTGTGTACACAGTCCTAGGATGTTTGCTATGTAAGTATAGGGTTTTTTTCACTATTCTTTTAAAATTTTTTAATAGTCTAATGATTTATTTCATATTTGTACCTTGTGCATACAGAAATGTGATATAAATAATGCATCAACATGGAATTCTAGCATTGATGTTAAGACTGGCTAGATCGTCGTGGAAATATATGGAAGCACTGCTGTCTCTGATACAAACCCCATTGTAACGTCTTACCAGTCACTGGTGGCACTGTAGACCAAAACTATTCTCTGAGTCACATCTTGCTATCAAAACTTTGAGAAGACTAGTTCTTGAAGGTGAAAAATGCATGAAGATTTTATCAATGCATTTCAAACCTTTAAATAAGAGGGCTCTATTGCTAGTGCTTGGAAGAGTCTCAGGTCTGCAATCTTAGTAGATGCCCGATCATTTCATTCATCATCAGGACCCCTTTTCATTCTCAAACTGTGTTCTGAAAACTTGTCTGAAGTTAATAACATAAATAGTGGTTGGAGTAAACTGAACATAAAGTTGTAACAAAGCTGAAGTCTTTAATTAACAAGCTGTGGAAGGTACCAGCTCAATGTTATTCATAAATAGGATGTTAAATATGTTATTAAACAGCAGTACAACTGATAAAAGGAATATCTTCAAGTGAACTGTTCCCTAGAAGGTTGAATATCAATGAGTTGATTGCACATTTTGCAGTAATTTGAAAAGCAGCACTGATTATTATGGGCCAAGAAATATTTATAAAATCAGTTAAAATTGATGTATTTAAATTTCTTCAAAGACTGTTTCCTCTTACAACCTCCTTCTTTCATATACTGCCTGGAGCTTTGGGGAGCAGTGTATGTCACCTTTTCCTGAATCAAGACTTTAATTCATACTAATCAAGAATAATAAAAGAGTAGGATATGAGTCAGTGTTAGCTGATTTGATTTCCAAGTGGAGGTGGGATTCATTTTGGTGGCTGTGCAAAAATGCTTAGAAGAATATGGCAGTAATTCAGTGCTGAGAAGAAATGACATCTTTTCTTTCTCCTTTTCATTTATTTTCTTAACTATTTTCAGTCTTTTTGGCCTCTTGCCTTCTGGGTCTTGCACACGATTTTGAATGTATCAGGGCACCAAACCTGAGACTGCCTAATGGATGCTATTACTTTGCCAGGATTTTCGTTTTGCCAGGAATCCTTTCTGAATGTCCTTTTAAGTTTTTTTTTTTACATCTCTGCAAAAATATTTTTGTTAGTTTTCTCATTCAAATCTCTGCAGTCATAAGTATCCTGGAAATCTCTCATTTTATGCACTTTCATCTATTTTATCTAGTTTCCATTCATCTGTATTTCTTTACTTCTCTGGGTTCATGGCTTGGACCTTCCAGAAGAATTTCTGACTGTTCTAGTAATTTTTTCCCTTTTCTTTAAACATGGTGAGTCAAAGGTCTGTTTCCATATTCACAGTACAGAAGCTTCTATCACATCCCATTTCCAGCTTTAAAATATGAAAGGATCATAAGTTGTTCATGAGTTGCAAAACCAGCTGTTCTAATTTGCCTGCCAAAAATATACTCTGGGATGACATGTGGGAAAGGGAGAGTAATCCATGTTAGCAGCTCATGTACACTGTTTTCGCATAAAATTGTCTCTAGGCTGACTTTCTCTCTTTAACAGAGAGAACATTACAGGGAAAAGTAGAGCTGTGATCTGACTATTTTCCAGCTTGCTCTGTTCCTTCACTATGTAGATGGAGTGGCTAGTTTCTGTGAGAGCTATCCGGTGTCTGTTTGGAATTGATAATTTTTTTCTGAGAAAGATGAAGGACAGCAGAAGCTACTCTCTCTTCCCTGACTAAACAGGACAGTACAGGAGTTAAATATGTTATTCATTTAATAACACTGGATTTGTAGCACAATTTTGTGATTGCTTCTACTCCAGCTTTTGGACAGAGGATCTGTTTTCCTCTCCACCTTCATAGTAGCTTATAACAGACTGGGTCCTATGTAATGTTTTTTTGTAAGGTAATTTACACCTGCTTTAAAATATTGAAGGAGTCCTGAAGGTGCTCAGTTGACAGCAAGAAAGAAAGACATCTGTCTGATGTCTTTAAACATTTCATCTTAGTGTACTAAAATAGGCTACATTTTCCTCAAAACCAGAACTGCAATGCCATAGTATGGATAGTTTCTTCCTTCCCTGTAAGTACCTGAGAAAGAAAGGAGATGCGATCTTTTCATGTTCGAAATGAAGCTTTGTCTTGGAAAATTGTTTTCCGCATCGAGGTGGTGGCATGTTGCTGCAGCGGCCGAGGGATGCTGCCTCGGACTGTGCTTCAGCACCATGGAGAAGGCCAGGGAGGGGGCTCGGTCCGCAGCACTGGGCGATGAGTACTGCCGTTAGGACTTGAGTTTCTTTTAATCTTGCAAATAGCAGTGAAGCATTTGATAGAGCTCATTATCTACAAATATGAGTAACTACATGCATGGAAAGCTTTATTGTGAAATGTGCAGCATGAAGTGCTGTGGGTAGCCCTCATTGTATCAACACTGAAGATTTGCCATGGCCAAACTCACCAATGTTTGCAGAAGGGCAAGACTTACTCGTGGGCTGGAGTGAAGATTTATGCAATCTGCAGGAAACTGGTTTACAGTCAGAATTATACTAAACAGTCTTCCTTTGTGTTTTGAAGCTAATGGCATGTTCTTTTATCTTGCAGACTTTCTACTAAGGAGAGAATTCTGATTTGCCATGAAAGTGCCTTGAAATCTTCCAGGACAGAGAAGACATCTTTTACCTTTTTGATTTACAACGTTTTGTTACTAGATGCATTTTATTTTCATATATTTGTTGGACATTCCATATTTGTGTAAAACATTATTTTATTTTAATTTGTAAATTTGTTGCCTATAGTTCAGACAAGCCAATTATTTAAATACATTGTATATAAAGAATACTAATAATATACTGATTAAATGTTATAATTGTATGCAGGGAGATGGAAAAATTTTGCTGTTTCTCTTGTTCCATTGTATTTACATCATTTTGCTCAGGCTCTTACTTTCATTATTTGCACTAACTTGAAATGCAGAAGTCTATGTAACTGAAATCTGAATAAGCTGTGGGGAAGTTTTACTTGCCATGGAAGATATTTTATATTATGAAGCTTTGTTAATATATATATTATTGCGCATAAAAAAAGAAAAATGCTAAGAAATGCACCTTGCTTTCAGGAACATTTGTAAGAGTATTCTGGATTATCATCAGTTACATTTGTACTGGCACTTATGGAAAGAGTTGCAAATAATGTAAATATAAAGACTGGAAAACTGCAATGCAGTTTTGATGGAATAAAGAACATAAAAATAAACTGTTTTCCAGGGGGGTTATTTGCTTTTTTTTTTTTAAAGAGGTTTCTTGTTTAATACCTAAATTTAACTAACCTTGCAAAGTAGAAATAATTTTCAACTGAGAACCTCATACTATTGTGTTTAGTTTTTTGCAATGTTTATTTTAAAGAGGTAAACTTGTTCAGTGGGTTGTCAATAAAAATATGTCATCCACCTACTGTGGACAACAGAAACCTTTTGTGTGAGTAACAAGAGCATAATGAAAGAGCCCCATAGGAAAAAAATATTTCAGGGAGTTTGAAAGTGAAGAATGGAATGAAAGCGTTTGGCTTGCAACACATCAAGCTTTCCTATTCGTGAGGAATCTAAAGCAAGGGTGCTAAATCTTATTTAAACTTAAATTGTGGTTATATAATTTATTAGTCATTCATCTCAGCTGCTCCTTTTCGCAAGCTTTACAAAAAATCTCTTATTGCTTTACAAAGAGCTAAGTGAGAAGTGAGGCATTTATGGTTAGGTGTAGAGTAACTGACAGTGCATGTTGATCACTGTGCTCAGATCACAATTCTTCTGATTAATTGACCGTTCAGAAATTCTCCCCTAGAGTCAGTCTATCTTTTCCTTCAGTGTAGGCTGTAACTTCTGTGGCCAACACTTCTCTGTCTACAGAATATCAGGGAAACTGCTCTGGGATTCCTTATCAAATAGACATATAGACATACAACTGCCTTATTCTCAGATCCAGAGGGGATTTGTTTCTTCTTTCTAAATTGTTCACTGCCTTTCAGAATTGAAATTGTGTTATGACATACCAGTCAAATAGGTTCACACCCTTCTCCAGGTAAGGTCACATTTTGCCTGGGCAACAATATATTGAAGCAGCTAATTCAAAGCTGCCCCTTACTCACAGCCTTTGAATTAGTTACTATTTCTGTAGTCTTGCTTGGAAGGTTGTCACACTGTTTGTATTTATTCTTAGCAGTTATTTCTCAAACTTACTGCCAATGTGTTCTTTCGATGTGAGTGAAGTTTTCAAGCCTTGTTCTAATCATGTGGATGGGAGTATTCATACTGAAGATACAAAAGCATAGTTAAAATCCTTGATTCTGAACGGTGAGATAGGTAACCTTGTTTCTGTTTGAGTAACATATTTAATAGAAGGATTATTGGCCAAAACAAGTTTATGGGTGGATCAGGAGAACCATAGCTAGAGGACAAAGGTTTAGGCCAGGGAAGCACAGAATAGAGATCAGAGGCTCTGAGAAAAGCTTGACTTTAGTCTTGCTTTTTTTATTTTGGTTTGTTTTCATCTCAGTTTTTTGTTTGTTTGTTTGTTGGTGGTGGTGGTTTTTGTTTTTTTAAAGTCCTTCATCCCTCTTTTCATTCATCAAGAAGGGTCTACTGAAGATAATGAACAGAGAAGCACAAAAGGTTGTTTTTTTCTGTCAATAAACTGATGGGAAATGAGGACTCTAATGAGAAAACCTTGACTGGTTTGTCTAATGCAATTTCTGGACTTAAATCTAGTGTGCTAAATCAAGACCTTCACCTTACTTTGTTAGAATAAAGACTTCTTCCTATTGAGCACTAAATTTCTACTTCTGGGAAGGTTCACAAATATTATAAAGATAATAAACATAGATTCATACATCAAACTAAAATTTTGATAAAAGGGAAAAAAGTGTGTAAAAAGAATTACAGAAGGCAAAGCTTTCATTCTTCTAATTTCCTAGATGTTCTGTAGTTTATGGTTTGTTTGGGGGTTGTTTTATTTGCTTGTTTGTTTGTGGGGAGGTTATTTTTTATTTTTTATTCATTTATTTATTTTAAAGTAAGATATTTTTCAAGTCATCTGTGGCATGTATTCTTTTCTTTTTGGCCCTAGAGACTTTTTGATTCTCAATGTGCTTTGGATGGCTGGAATTTAAACTAGATATTCTGTACTCTATTATTTCTCCTATTCGCCTATCACCATTCTTCACTGTAGTGCTTAGATATAAAATTATCAAAGTCAGTAGTGCAAAAAAAAAAAAATTACCATGTTGGGTAACAGAGTAATTACACTATGTAATTCCCATTTTGGAAGGTGATTATTTGGAAGCAAGATGAAGAACTATGTGCCTTAGAATAATAGAGGGGATGTTTTTAGGTAAGTTTTGTATTTTTCCAAGTAAAGCAACCAAAGATGATTGTTTTCCAACATTCCTTTATTTTTTTCCATATCGTTAAACCAAAGCAACAATTTGGCTTTGAAAAGATTTGCTTATTGTTTTCCTGTAAGCATGTTTTCCTTGCATGCTCAAGAGATTCTGTCTAATTTCTATACTGATAGAGAATATTGGGTAGGGGCAGCTCCAGCAGCTGAAGTAGTGTCTCAATCCAGTCTTTCAATCTGGTTAACTGATCCCCTTTCTGAGTCTACTCCGTTGCACTGAAGATTTCTGAATTAGTAATGAAAACTGTAGGTAAAAAATATCTATCCTCTGTCATCGTGAAGAGAAAATCAAAAGGCCATCAGTGATTTAACCTGAATGGAGACAATAAAACAAAGTTTGATTTTCTCTTTTAACTGCCGAAACTTATTTTTTAATCACAGCAGAAAGTGTCCTAGGCTGTGTTTTGAGTGCTACTCAATTGCAGAGCTAAGACCTCATTCTCATCTCAAAGAGGTTAAAAGCATAGAGTAAAATTAATCTAGGTAATCTATGACCTTGTGGAGAATTGATTGAGTGTGGACTGTCTAAAGACACCACTCAAAGTGAATTTTGACAACAGACATCAAGTCAGCCAAGCAGACTTTTCTATTTCTTCAAGGATATTTTCCCTCAATGAAGTCTGATTCCAAACCAAGTGGGCAATAGATGATACTGTGAGAAAAAATTGTAGGGATAAGAAATTGAATTTTCAATATGGAAGGAGACATTAGCTTTAAGAAGAAAATTAAAACCTTAAAAATGAAGACAATGAAAAGATCATATCATAATGGTTGTATAAATGACTATAGACATTTGCAGTAGGGGACTAAAAAAAAGAATCTGAGTCTTAGAGAAAAGATAGATGACTACAATGAATGATGGAAACCCCTAATTATTTCATCCTGGCCAAAGAGATCAGCACGCTTTGGATCCCACTCAATCCTCTTGGTCATACATGGGATCCCTAATCCACTCAGGTCTTATAGCAGAAATAAAGGTGGTAAACAGAAATAAAGGCATTTCTCCCAGATGTCAGAACAACCTACTACAGAGAAATTTAGTGGGAGAAGCTGCAACATCTAGTTGGTGAAAAGGACTAGGACAACTAGGACAGAACAACTAGCTGTTGTTCTGGAGAAGCAAGTATTGATGATCTCTAGAGGTCCCTTCCATCCCCTACAATTTTGTGATTCTTCTCCTCTCCATTAATCCTTTTAAAGCACTGAGCTTACCACCTAGTCTTGGACACTTCCTCTTTGTCCCCATGAATGTGAAAGTCTTATCACCTGCTCACAGACAGTTAAAAAAAATGAGATACAGGCTATTATTATTAAAAATCTATGAGGTCAAGGTTTATGAGGGCATAGAAGAGATGAATCCAGAAGCAAAACAGTGTATAAAAAAATTTGCTAAGCTTTCATGGAGCTTCACTGTAATAAAATGACACGTTTTGACAACCTAGTTTATGCCATTTGATATCACAAAATTTGCCCTTTGACCCAGGCATATATGTTATTTTCAACAGTTTATGCCATACCAGCACCATTTTACCATCCATGTTGACTGATTTTGCCATGGCTGACTGTGATTAATTTAGCTTTGATGTTCATTTATCCATAATTCTATGGAAGAAGTCTTTGCTCAGGGGCATTTAGTGCACCTGAGTGAGTGGAAGGTGTGGAGCCAGGATCCACCCCTTCTCAGACCTCATTTAAGGATTGGAAGGGGAGGCAGGGGTGTTTTGCTGGAGTTCCCTGCCTACCTGAGGCCTTTCAGAGGTAAGCAGATTCTTTTCTGTGTTCATGGTTTCTGTGTTTGTGCTTGTCCTCGTTTGTTGTAGCCTAGGACTTTGCTACCCTGCTGTTGTTTATTTGCTTTCTGTTGTGTTATAGCATTACAAATGTAAATGCTGTTTTGGAGGTGGAGAAAGTAGCTTGTGTGGGTAATTCTTATGGGAAGATCACAGTTGCTCCAAAAATTGGCATGACACTAATGCACCTCACGTGTGCAGAAATAGGTGTAGAGTGCTGGAAGAGAAGTAAGGTGCTGGGAGACCCATACACAGAGCATTTGGGTTTTTGAGTATTACAGCACCCTTACTTAGCCAGTATTACTTTACTGAGTGGTGAAGAGAGAGCAAGCTTGTAACATGCAGTTTTAAATATATAAGCCTATTTCAGTAAGTTTTTAGGAGCTCATAAGCTTGTTGATACCTATATCCAGTGGAAGTGTCTACCATGAGAGTTCTTAATGGTAAAACTTCATTTACTTTTGTTTTGTTTTCCTACAGGATTGGGAACCTTATTGAACACTTCTGATAAAAAAGAAGCAAAAGTCTTGAAGCAGGTGAATGAGGGGATGAAACTTTCACTGCAGCACATAGCTTTATGGGCTGACTGCTATTTGTGGCTCTGTCAGTTGTGCTCAGTCATCAGGACCCTGAAGACGCATTCATCTTGTGTAAGTTGGCCCTCTTTTAGAACTTCTTTGTCTGTTATATAGAGATAGCCAAGCAGATGTAGTTGTGTCTAGAATAATGTTAATTTGCAGTCAAGAATGTTTCTAATCTCAGTAAAACAAAAGCTATTACCATTCCTGTATTTTATATTTTTTCTTATCTATTCTAAACTATCCTTTAGTAGTAATGTTGTCTATATATATTTTATAGTGTTTTGTGTTTTTTTTTTAAAGAGAACTTGCTTCATTCTCTCAGTTTTCTTTTAAATCTGTAAACTGTCTGATTTTCCCATATAGATCTGTTTTAAAAACTACTGAATACCTTGTTTCCAAACACAGAGGAAATAGTTCTGGAGGTTTGCAGAAGAACTTTCACAGAAGTTTTCTTCAGAGTAAAATCCTCACTGAGAAAATACATTGGTATGATCTGGATGAGCCTTGATAGTAGTGTGCACTTAGGAATATCTTGAAATGAAAGTTTGTTCGTATGAAACAAATGATCACAGAAAAGATGGAAGTTCCTAGAGATGACTAAAACAACATCAATATGGAATCACACTTAACCAGAAAAACGGGACAGTCTAAGATGGCATGAGTGAATGCCGAAGATGTACTTATTAAGTGTGAGGACACAAGTTAGAGCAGACTAATCCCTTTCCTAAGTAAAAAGAGGAATAAACAGGACTGTGAAAAATGTATCCAAATATTCAAGACATGCTCATGCTGGAACTGTCAGTAGCCTTCCATCTCAGGTATATGCCCTATAACTGGTATCCTAATTCAGTAAGTAAAAGTCTTGTTGATTTGCTTCAGATTTAATTTGTACAGCACAGAGTAGTGAACTCTGCTTTTTTTTTTTTTTCTATGCTGACAATAGATGTTGTACAAGGATGAGGTGAAAAAGAAAGGGTATGTGAAGTTTTTAGTAGACTATCTGATGGACTAGGGAATGCATATTCCAAGGCATCTTTCCAGCTGGTGATGTGCCCAGAAAAGAGAACCCTGAACCTTCTCAATATGTGAAACTGCTTCAATAAATCTGGCTTACACAAGTGTTTAAGTTTATTAAGACTTCAGTGTCTGAAAGCTACTTGGAATTATTGCTACATTCTCTTGTTGGTCCAGTATTCTTTCCTCCATGGAAATCTCATAACTTTATGTTTAATTCATCATGATGATTGCTAGCTTTGAGCCAGAGAAGGCGCATATATTATAGTATTCTTGTCATGTGGAATTTTTATTTTTAAAAATAACATAAGGTCTAATAACAGTTTGCAATATGATATTTGTGAAATATTTCAAGGAAAATGGTAGCTAGATAGAATTTCAGGTGAAAGAATTTGAATATACTCCACATCTATCATTTCTAAATTGAATTTCTATAATCTCTTAACTGGACAGAATGCAACAGTAACAAAAATCTTGCATGTAATGTTGAGACTTGATTCGCTCTCTCCATGATTTATCACTCTCACAAATGAAACTGAGATTAATTTCATCTTTCCTGTGGTTATATGCAAGAAGGTAAAAAGGGAACTGTAGAATGGGGAGAAGAAGAGGACTTGACAAGGCACAATCAAATCATTTATGTCACTACTTTTATTCGTGACATTCTAACCTACCCACTCATCTGGGAAAATGCATTCTGGTATTGGCCTATGCTGTGTTTCTGTGGCTGCAGTCTTTATGAAAAAATACGTGTTCTTTATCTGCACCTTCTCCTTTACCCATGTCCTACTGCAAAGCATTTATCTGAGAGGCAGAAGGGGTGCTGCATTTGTAATATATTGCATCAATTTGTACATCTTATCTGTGCCGCCTTACGTGTGTGTGTGTTACCTATATCTTATCTATATAGCTGGAAGGTAACTACACTTGTGTGTATGGACAGAATGTAGGGAAGAAATACAAATGGCTTAAAAATGTAGAATGTATGTTAGAATGAGAGAATTGAAAGGGTTAGTCTGCCTAGTTGGTTTTAAAAGACTACAGGGTATTGAATAGACTTCCTTGTTTAATTACTTTCCCAAGGGAAAGCAAAAAGCGACTTCATAAATTTTTACAGAGTTACAAGACCAGAAGCTGATTTCATGCAGATTCAAATTCGTAATGGTCTTAAATCACTAATAATCTGTTTGAAAAGTTAATCTAGCAAGAGCTATGATAAAGTCTATGGAAATATAGAAAACCATCCATCCTTAATTCTTTCTTCATAAGATATACTAGTTTGATTCATAAATCATCAAGGTTAAATAAGTAGCTGAACATATTAAGAAGTCTTAACCTGCAACATATGAGAAGTTGGATAATCTAATGATTCTTTCTGTCCTTAAACACTATGCTTTCTTTCTCTATCTCTTTCTTTCTAAACAAGACTTGTGGGGGAAACTGCCTATAGTCTATATTTGAGTACAGTCCTGGAAAACATGATAGACGGATTTTTCTCTTCAGTGGGAAAATGCCTTTTTATTGATGCTGTGCTAGTACTACACAGATAACCTTAGTGACTCTGTAATTTCAGTTGCAAAAGCACTTCTATCTGAAGCATCTTCATTATACCAGGCTGAAGAATATAAACAGTTTTGATTGACACTTCTCCATACTGAACTTAAAGTTTCCTAAAAAATAATGGTCTTAATGACTTTGTTCTAGGCACAGAAAAAGCAAGAACAAGCCAAATATTTCTGTTGTATGATTGAGTAAATAAGTAATGTAACAATATGTAGTTCTGGCTTTCCTGGCTTAGTGGCTGATGGGAGCTTAGATACGTGAAACAACTGTTTTAAGTAACTTAACTTTTTTTAAAGTTGAAGGAATGCTGATTTTTTTTTTCATTAGTTCAGAAGTATTTAAAACACTTCCACGTTTTCCTGTCATTATTCTAATGATGTATTTGATGTGTGCTTTGTGGCTGACCTTAAACAGCTTTTCAAGGCCTGTGCAATTGCTAAGGAGAAAGAAACGAGAGTCAGTGTCTCTCCATAGTGATTCAGACTACCAAACATCTAGATATTCTTACTATACTATGGCATTTAATTGTATGATGCTAGAAATCAAGTTATGGTTAGAAACTTCCAACCCAATAATTATGTACAAAATAAGAAAGATATTCTGGTATTTTAGAAGGCTTTTTACATTTTTGATGTCTAGTAAAAAAATATAGACATAAGGATGTCCTAATAGAACTATTTACTTTGGCTGGCATGGAATATGCTATGCATCTTCCATGCTAAACATAAATGTCTACAACATAAAGGTCTGCTAATGTCTAAAACAGTTTCCACAGTCTTGGCTTGTGATGAAAGTGACCTTTTCTCTATGTCCTGCAGGGTCTGTTTCCCATTTGGACAGATATAAGTTCCTGCGTGCCAGATATGTGCTCCATATATCCTTTGTATATCTGGGTCATTACAAGGATCAGCTGGTATAAAACATGAGGAAAGACATGATGACATATCATGTTCACAAGAGCCCTGTGGCTACAGGGGGCAGTTTTGCACTAATTCACATCAGTGGTGTGTTACAGTTATGTGATAAAGATGATCACGTTAGATTTGCGTTTATGCCATTTGCCATTCAGCAGCACTTCATCATATTCACAGTACCATACCTATTCTGCAATAATAATGCAATTATCTTTACCATTTTGATGTAAGGATAGTTATATGGATCATCATTTAGGAAAACACTCTATTCTGTTGCATGGATGTGCTTTTCAAACCAGTTTCTCCAGTTACACAAATAACTCCAGTGCTCTGAGTCATTTGTGTAGACTCCTATGCCTTATGAAGGATTCTCTGACATATCAGAAAACTCTGAGTGAATAGCCCAAAAAACAAGAATGTAGTATTTCATTAACAAACGCTCATGTTCATTGTATGAGTAACATGCTCTTTTAGTAGTCTGTGCAGAACTTGTCTTCTGCTATGTTTGTGTGTCTTGTGTATCAGAAGTATCTAAACACACTATGCAACAACACTTTAATGTAAGGATCATCACTGTCTTTTTCTAACAGTTCACATCACGTAAATTGTTCATTTCCTCAGAACAGACAAGATGATATAACGAATGCTATAATGAAATTATATAATGAATGATATAACCAAATACTAGTGAGCTGCTAGAAATTGTGTATTGTACATAAATTGCAGTTCTGTGTTTGCTTAGCTATCCCAGCTTATTTTTAAAGGAAAGTTTCTCACATTCTAATGTCACAAGGGCAATCTTAAATATTTTAGCTGCAATTTCAAGGTAAAATTTCCCTGTAAGGCCTCACTTATTCATTAAATAGTCTGGATTTATCTGAACAGCTCAGAGTACTTTTTTATTGTATCTTAGCAGAGATGTTAAGAGTCTATTTTAAAAAGTGAAGAGGAAGTGTAGGAAATAAACTTGTATGACAGAGAAATCAACACTTAGAGACTTTGTCGATAGATATCTTTAACTGAATGTGAGGCAACTGAGTCCTACGTCTGTGTCAAAATGTTACTGCTCTGTATTAAAAAGAGGCCAGAACAAGGTCTGAAAATCTCTTTAATCTGTCAGTGTACCAAGAAGTTATTACCAGTGTCATCTATTTAATAGAGGCTCAAAAGGAAGACAGTTATTTCATAACTGATTTTCTGAAGTTTTTTTTTGTGTGTGTGAAAAATAAGCAGTAGAATTTATTTCTCAATTGTATGTTACTGTACGTATTTTATTTTTTTTCTGTTTGATAGTTCTCTATCTCTAGACCATCTTTGGAATTTCAGCTGCAGTTACAAACTACCTTTTTGGGATGCAGAAATGCAATGTTTATATAATTTGAGTTCTTTTTCTTATTTCTGTTACTTTTTTGAATAATTTGATGATTTGTAAGACAGTAAAATTATTAATTCTGTAGTCTTTAAATGGTTTAAGTTAAACTTTCAGTAGGTTCACCTAATTTGTCCATCTTGAGAAAGCTGCAAATTCTGACATTGCTTGCTTGCTTATGTCACCAGCTGCCTTGCCCAAAATCAGCTAGCAAGGCTGGAAAAATAATTTGGTCTGTCTCTTTTGTTTATACTTCTATCCCCAAAAGCAATGCTTCAAATTCTATACACCAAGACATTCATAAATATTCTCTAAGTAGAAGCATTGCTGGATAATGTTGAGTTTACTCCTGGAACTTTTTCACACGTTTAGTGCTAAATGCATCCTATCTAAATTAAGAACACAGTTATATGATTTCTCTACACAGTAAAAGGAGGAAGAGAAGTGGAGGCATTCAGTGACTTTAGATAAATCCAAAATCTACAGTCTAACTCTAACTTAAGAAACTTGTCTTATGCATTAAGATGTCTATTGTAAAAGCATTATTTTCCCAGCCTGTTGAAGTTGTATAGATCAATCCTGGTGTTATGTTTAAAAAAAATAAAAAAAAAATAAAAAATCACTGGTATCATGAGGAAGAAAAGGAACAAGGAGAAAGAAGGATAGATAATTTGTGGGCTGCTATGGATATGCTCCTTCTAAGTGAAGGAAGTAGGAAAGGATATCACATGTAAAGCACAGAGCAATTGATCAAATTGTTTCCATTTGTAAGGAGAAATTAGTTTTTACACTTGATGCAGGGGATGCTTGTGGAAGGCACAGTCGATTTTGGTATTCATGTTTGTTTTGTTTGTTTGTACTTCCCATGAATGAATGGGTAGTTTTCAAGCATATAAGGAAGGGAAGACTGTGTCCAAACTGTGTTATCAGTCTGAAGGGAGATGGGGCAAGAACAGACTCCAGGATAGGGTTGAGACTAGATGACAGCAGAAGAGGGGGATAGGGTCTGCAGCCATGAAATTTACTTAACTCACCTGCAAGGAGCCTATGAGACAGAAAATATCCTTCCTGTTGTCTGCAAAGAAACACTTCTAATGAATACTTCTGCAAAAGCTAGCCCAAACAAAGTTCTTAATTGCCAAGTGAAAAATTCATGGTTGATGTAGAACAAAATTACCAAAACCAACATGCATCTATGCTGGAGTTGGTGCTAACTGAATTAATGTGAGCTAGGTCAGTTAGCAACATGGAAGTAAAGGATAGCGTGTGGTTGCTCTGTCTCAGGAGGTAAATAAAGCACAAAGAATTATAGCAGAAAATTATTTGGTGTCTTTTACATCCAGTGAAAGTTGTGCGATGTATCTTAATGCCAATTTAGTCTGGAGTCCCCAAGCCCAGCTGGTCTGGGTAAGTCAACCCCAAACAGAAGATCAATATTTTCTTAAAGATGAGTTAGATTAGAAAGGAATTATTATTAATATTATTACACTGATTTTACTAGCAGAAGAGATTAATGTCATCCTCTTGACTGTCTGTTAGTTAACTCAGTTGGATAAGTTTGTTTTCATTACATCAGGGTTGCAGGGAAATGACCAGTTGGGATGTGAGAAAAGTCTGGCTGTGACAGTCAAGGTAGAAACAAAAGAAAACTGCCATCAGCAGCATAAGATAGGGCTGATTTACACAAGTAGTAATGGAACAGCTCCCCAGCAAAGACAGGCTGAGAGCTGAGGCTGTTCAGCCTGGAGAAGAGAATGATCTGGGGAGATCTGATAGCAGCCTTTCAGTATCTAAAGGAGAGCTATGAAAAAGAAAGGGACAGATATTTTAGCATGATCTGTTGTAGTAAGATGAGGGAAATGGCTTCAAACTGAAAGAGAAGAAAATTTAGATAGGATGCAAGGAAGATGTTTGGTGATAATGGTGGTAAGGCACTGGAACAGTTTTGTAGAGAGAAAGCTGCCTAGTCCTTGAAGACGCTCAAGGTCAGGCTGGACGGGGCTCTGAGCAACCTGATGTAGTTGTAGATGTTCCTGTGCACTGCAAGGGAGTTGGCCAGATGACTTTTAAAAGTCCCTTCTGACTCAAATATGATTTTTGATGATTATTCAGTTATTATTATGTATCATTTATAATATTATGGTACTGTGGTAATGGATAGTAATATGAGAGCCAGCCAAATCTATATAAACCATGAAAGGGAAAGGCTGATGGTCTTCTGATGATGGCAGCTGACAAGGCTGTCAGAACCCAAGACCAATCCCACAGCCCTGGCCAGGATCATTGCTGCTCCAGCTCCACAAATCAGGCACCTGCCTGGTGACAGGTTGAAACCAGGCCAGGAGGCATGCCCGTGGGTCAGGATGAGTCACACGTCAAATGCAGCCATGAACATTTACAGGCCAAGCAGCAGGACATTAGGTGCTGTGACTGCTGGGGTGTATAGGCAGAGCTTCAATCAAAAGCTCCCAGGGTCCGGGTCTTGGCCCTGGAAATACCCCACACCACCCAAACACAGAGCACTACTTTGCCAAGAAGCCAGGTCCTCCTATATTTTCTACTTCACATGTTGCTCACACAGAAGTGCAGTTAAAGTTCTTTGTGTGAACAAACATACTTGCTCAAGGTGCTTATTCATTCCTGATTTTACAAACTAAGTTAAATGAGTAAAAAAATTTGAATTTATTTGTAGTACATATCTTAGTACTTGCCAGTTTTTAATTTATTCACCCTCGCAATTATATTTTGGAGTAAGGAAGTCCATGTTATCTGTATTCTGCCTCAAAGAAATGCAGAGATAACGAGGACTTATGTGCCTATATTTTAAGTCTTAAATCCTCAAAGCCATTTTTTAGAATCTGCCAACCCCTGAAATAAGTATTTTTCTCAAGGTGCATAAAATCTCACCTTAGTATTTTCATAGCCGCCAAGACCCTATAGCATCTGTCCTGTGAACTAAACCGTATGGTTTAGTTATTTATTTACAGTGAATCAACTAAGCCTAGAAAAGACCAAAATCCTCATGTAATACATGTGATAAGCAATGATACTGCTGCACCCTTGTGCTGTAAGCCCACATCTCAGTTGTGGAGCTGATTTGGAAACAGATCTGAATCTCTCCTTCCCATCTCCCTAGATGCATAATTTTTTTTCTCTAGGCTCTGCAATGTCTTGTGCATGAAACTGGTATTAGTGGAAGGACTCTGACAAATTCCAGTGTTCACCCAATATAAGAGCGTGGATTATTGGTAGTTCCTGTAGTTTCCCTTCTAAGGAACTATTTTAGTTTACTAATTATCAGCATTACTAGTAACATCAAAGAGGCAGAGAATGCTACCCACATTAAAAGGTCCATGTGACCAACTGGTAGTTTCAAATCTAGTAAGATGATGTGAACTTCAATATATTTAATATTTGAGGAGGGGTGTGTGTGTAGAGCTAGTGATTTTGAATTGAAAATTTAAATTTCCTTTCTCAGCTAGGTGTGTTTGTGAGTGTGGTTGGGTGTTTGGCTTTATTGTATCATTTGTTTGATCGTTTAACAGCATCTAGTGCAGCAGTCCTTAGATTTATCATAGTTTTCTGGGAAGCTGATGGGGAGTTTCTCTACTTCCTAGCATTTGATACTTGCCTTAGATTCCTTTAGTCATAGAGGGAGAAAGACAAGTTCTACTACATGATATATTTTTAGAGCACAGTGTCTCACCATTTACTGTACAGGAACTTTGAGCAGACTAGCTTATTAAATGATCTGCCTAAAGATGTGAGGAAAATTACTTGTATGTCTAAAAGACTTCAATTGAGAGGCATCCAGAAATTTGCTACAGACCAACGGTGACATAAATTTGAATTTCCACCCAGGGAATATTTATAAAAAATATATATTAAGGAATAGTTTAGAAACTTCTATTTTTAAAATATTTTTTAAAATATGCAGATGATATAACTCATAGATAAAAAATAGCATATTTATTTAAATTTTGCACTTACGTCTCCCTGTGCTAAATTTCAGTGGGTCAATAAGGAGGAAAAACATGGTGCTACACAGAAAATTGAGATTAAATGCAGCTCAAAAAGAAGTATGAAACACTTGAACTCTAGCACCAAGGAAGAATAGCAAGGTGCAAGGTCATGGATCCTTCTCATGTAACTGAAATCCCCTCTATATCACATGGGAAGAGAGGGAAAAAGAAGGGAGCCCATCACATATGTACATGTTCTTGGTAAACTTTAAACTTTCAGTTTACATTAAATTTTAGAATTGACACAGAATTTTATTCAGTGCTGTTATCAATATGGTAAATCTTAAGGGAAATCTGTCTAGGCCAACCATTCAACATACATTATGTGAAATGCATACACTTCCATGCTATTGTTATACTCATTTTATGTAATGGGGAGGAGATTTGGAGAAGGCAGAATGAAGTTTTTGTGTGGAAAAAATTGTAGTGTAGATCTGAATTTCAAATAGGAATTTTGGAATAGCTTCTGCCTTGTGCAGGACCTTGTCGAGTTAGTTCTTTCCTTAAAGACATATATAACTTACAAAACAAGAGCTACATGACTGCATTATCAGAGAGCAGCTCAGTGAATTTTATTAGATTTGGGAATGAAAGGAATTAAAATTCAAATGTTTTCAAATCTGATTCCATTGATTTCAGAAAATTAGATATGAGAAAAATATATAAATGCACAGCTTTAAATTTTGTAGAGAGGAAAAAAAATAGCCTTTGACACAAAATGCAGTGTAAATATACCTCAAGTGTTGAACCACAAGTCTTTGGTTGTATTCTCTCCTAATTCAGGCATGGAAAACAGCCTTTAAATTAATGCAGTTATAATTGCTTTGGCAAGGGTGTAAATCTGACTAAGTGCTGTAGACTTTATTTACTTCTCAGAGGACTAATTATACCACAAACATATGCTTATGGAATAAGTTAATAAGAAGAACATAGGACAATAGTAATATTTTTAAAAACAATAAAAATATACCATTTAACTTTCTTCCAGGGAAAGAGTGCTTCTTATAAGATGCTTAAGAAGCATTAAATATAATTGAAAACAAATACCATAAGCCTGGGCAAACAATCACACAGTGCAGGTAATGGCCTATCAATCATTTCCCAGCTCTTCAGTGGATGTTTTGTTGTTAGAAAGCCTATGGTGATTTTCTTCACTTACTGCCTTTAATATAGAGCCATCAGTGAGTACACAGGTTCTTAAAAAGAATCTTGTGTGATTCTGCTTATGAAAACTTCAGAAACAAATTCGAAATACTATGATGAAAAGTAGAAGACAACAATGTCAGCAGCTTTTGATAGTAATAATTAGCAGAAAAATCTATGTTGACCACCAAAAAAAGACTATGGACTAGGGGAAACAAATGAAATGCCCACCTTTCTCAGTGAAATAAGTATTATAGAAAAAGTAGAGGAAGTATTGCACCAAATTTTCTCTTTCTTTTCTGCTTTTGTATATCTTTTTGCACATACTTACGTGGAGATGAAAAATTGACCCATATGCTGAAAGAAACATGCTTGTTTCAGTGTGAATGGGAAGGATGTGATGTGTTGCATTTTTTGTTTTTGTTTTTTCTACAGGGGATGAATACATCTGGTGCATTTTGCTGAAGCCAACATTTCTTCTGGCCTTCTGTTTCATATATATGTATTTTCAACTTTACACCTTCTCTGCCTGTTCTATATCTTTTCTACTTCCACACTATGTCTCCTATCTTATGCAGATTAATGTATCTGCACAGACAATTTAACCACAGGTACACTTTCTAGGAAAAGCCTTGTAAAAAAAATCTGCTCCTGGAAGTGTTGAGAGGAAGATATAATGAAATTAAGAGCATCTGGTTTTTTGGCCCTTCTCAGCCCTTATATTTCCTGCTTTACTTCTGTCTTCAGAAGCTGGCTTTTAAAACCCAATGAAGGGTTTTGAAACAGTGTAAAGTTTAAACCACTGAATGATACCACTACATCCTAAATATTTTAGCATTTATGAAAGTATATTTTGTTTCAAACTGGAGAATAAAAATAAACATAAAAAACAAATGGAAATCATGAGCTAATTCCATTCAGATTTTACCTTTGCTGATATTTCTGTAGAGAAAATTTCCAGTATGTCGGTGAAAGACTTACTGATTGAGTATTTAAATGTTAATTGAAAAAATGTTTAGAAAAATATAGGGGACAGTCTTGTTATCAAAAATAGATGCTATGACCCAAAAGCCATTACTCTGGAATTAGATTCTACTCTCAGAGGCTCTCATCACCAACAAAATCTCACCTTGTGTGTACAGCAGATGTGGGCTGGGCATGAGTCTATCATCACATCATTATTCATAAAAGGGGGATGCTGGTACCACATGCTTTAATACAAAATAACAACAACAACAAAAAAAAAACAACCTTGATGCGAGTTTATAAGGTAAAACTGTAAACTGTGCATTAACTTTGTTTCAGTTAAATTTCTTTATTTTCATTGTGATATTCCAAGTTTAAATACTGCTGCAGCTGACAAGTGGGGTGACATGCAATGTCAAAAAATAATCAAAGATTATGCAAAGATCAGTGAGCCTAGGCAATTAGAACTTGAAAGGATAAATGTTATTAGTATATTTATGATTTAAAGACATATGGTGCAGAGTTGAGCTGTGGGAAATTAGAAAAACACAGTTGGCAAGCAGTGTCTCTATTTTGGTTAATAAGATGTTCAAGATTGCACGTGCTATTTCAGAGCTCAGTTTGATTACACAAGAAATCTAGAAGATGAATAAGGTTAAGTTTTTGCACACACTAGGTTCATTCCTCAGCTGTCACCACAGAGGCTTGGAGATAGATGCCCTGTTTTATTCCTTGGCACAGTTCCTTTTCCAGTCTCTCTTCCTAATCAGCAGCAGAAGTTGGAACTGCTTGCATTTACTTGCTTAAAGGCAAGCTCATGGGATCACAGGACGTTCTTCAGATTTCCTGGCCATACTTTTTTGCCTCTCTAAAGTGTATACCCATGGTGGCCTTTCTGGGAGTAATGGCAGGAAAAGAAAACTACTGGTGACCACTCTGCTATTTTGCTTCATTCCTTGGATGAACTTTCTGTTGAGTATTAAGTCCAGTGCTTCGCCAAGACTGCTTGTCATTACCTTTTAGTCTAGACTCAAAACCGTCATTTCTATACTGCTGCATAGTAGAACAAACTCTTAAATATTCTCTGTATTTGGGTCTTATAAAGTACATCCTTTTAAGCTCATGATAGTATGGGGATTTGAGAAACAGTAGTAGAAGTTCAGCTTTGTTTAGTTGAGTAGGAATCTGTTCTTCAGGATCCTTCAGTTTAGCTGTTCTGATCTCTAAACCATCTCACTTAGGGTCATGTTTCTGAGTCAGAGTATTAGCTTCTTTTCAGTTATATCTCACTGTTACTGATCTCCTTCAAAATCATTGTCATATTTGTCTTAAACTGCTGTCAACTCGATCTTTCAAATCTCTAAATCCAGCAATCTAATGCCTGTGACCAGACATGTGAGTGGCTTTTGGCCACCTCAATAAAGCATTGCAACTGCATCTGCAAATTTTTGTATTGTTAATCTTATTTGACTAGAATAAAATCATCTGTAGTCCAGAAACTTAACCATTAATATGAGAGATATACAGCAGTAGAGCAGCAGTTGTAAAATGGCAGTAGAAAATACCTGATAACATACACTGTTACGATTGTATATGTTAATAGAAGGACACTGGTTGTATTGAAGTCTGACAGCAGATACAGTTATAGAATAGTGTGTTTGTATTACTTATGGTACACCTAAGTAGGGATTGTTAAAATTGAAGAAAAAATGACACATGAATTGAGGTTGTGACAGAGACTGAAACACAAGCAGATACAAAGCTGAAGTTAAACTAATTACAGTTTTATCTACATTTCCTGGTTAAAGTGCTTTTTTTAATGCAAAAGACCAGGAGAAGAAAAATATTCATGTACTTTCATACACATTGAAAGAAGAGAGCAACAATGGTTAAAAAATTCTGGAAGAGAAAGTGTAAATTCTAGTTTCTCCTGAAGCAAGGATGTATTCACATGGATTTTGCAGGTATTTCCACTGTTTGCTTTTCAAATTATATTTTTACCAGTTCTTCAGTAGTAACTTAAAAGCAATCAGCAGGTTCTATATTTTCCATTTTTTTTCCATCAATATTATTGAATTATTTGGACCAATCTCTGAACTTTTTTATATACAGTGCTTTTTATAGTAATGAGTATAATTTATGTTCCAGATAGTGACTAACACATAGGAATTTCATGGCATCCTAGAAGTCCATTGTTATCCTGACAATCTTGAATCTAGAAACATGAGGTTCCCCATAGGTTGTCATATATATTTTCTAGCCCAATGTATATCAGATACCTGTTTAAATCTAAAATGGCACTACTACTATTGTTAAACCACTGGTACTGAGTTTTGATTACATTTTGTTTCACTTGCGTAGACTTAGATTATTGGAATGACTTAAATTTATTTTTATATATCCAAGATCAGTTTTCTCCCACTGTATTTATTACAGCTTGTTGAAATCCAGTGATAGTGTATTGCACAGCTAGAACAAATCACATTTATACTTTATATTCTGATGCTCAACCAAGCTTTAGCCATGCTATACTCTTGCTATTAAATAACATGCTTCTGTAATTTATTGCATTTCTTTCTAATTAATACAGTATACCGTGTGAGAATGTTTGATCACAGTGAAGATAAACATAATGGCTGTATCTCTGTATAGGCAAGTAACATGCCAACTGTAATGTAAGGCACATATGAAATACTTGTAAACTACGTGAATAAATTATGCAAGTGTCAGCAGGCATTATTCTTTGTTTTCTTTAATCTACCGTAGCTGTGAACAAATGATCTAATGTTTAATATGGTCACTGACAGATTTGAATCTGAAACTTGCAATTCAAATTCCAAAATGCTCAGTAGAATTGTGCCGACTGGAACAACTAAGCATATAATTCGTGTCAGACATGTGGCTAGGATAGTGTATTGGCTTCGTGTAATTTTTTTTTTAATCAAAAGCAAATTAATCCTCCCTCCCCCTCCACACCTCCAACTGACTGTGTATGCAGAATTATTCAGATTGTTTAGTGGAAATGTCAGCTTATCTTGTCTGGATAGAGCAAAAGCATTTCTACCATATGCAGCCTCTGAATTATATGCAGTAGTTGTGCACAAATTCAATGGAAAGAAAACAGTTTTTGTTTTATTTAACCATTTGACGTTTTCTTGAAATTTGCATAATTAATAACCTAATTAGACTGCATAGAGTACATTAGTTTATACACTTTATAAACAGAATGTTTAGCCAAAATAGTATTCAAAGTTATAATGCATTAATGTTTTTCATCTAATGCTGTTCAACTACTTCTCAGGACTATGGACCAGAGGATGCAAAGATTTTGTTGTTCTAACCAGTTATCTGTAAACCAAAAACTTCCCTATGCCTAAAGAAGCTTCATTTTCTCTAAGAGTTGGATTTTGGGCAGATAATTCCTAGGGGTGCCTGTCCTCTTATTTCTTATCATGTACAGCGCTGTTGAAATCTTGACAGAGTTGGGAAACTCCATAACCTAATTAGCTGTGAGACTTGCAAACAGAAGTCTCAAGGAAATACACAGGCACAGCGATCTTGTTTTGCCACTCATGCAACTGGCTGTGTTTACCAGCTCCTGTCCAGAAGTCATCTAGTCATTAACACAGCTCTGCTGAGGCAAGATGTTTTAGTTCGGGCACAAGGCCATATTAAAATGGATCTATAGCTTCCAGACCACATCTGGCTTGTGTCTGTGAGCTCAGAAAGCTGGCAGAGGAACTTTCAGATGTCTTAGGCAAATGTGTGGAGCAGATTTATATATGCTTCTTTAGATCCTGCAGGGAAGACAGGCATCCTGTTAGATAAGCATGTA
Source organism: Oreortyx pictus (assembly GCA_036925125.1). Lineage (NCBI taxonomy): Eukaryota > Metazoa > Chordata > Aves > Galliformes > Odontophoridae > Oreortyx > Oreortyx pictus. Next base: position 37,752,845 of record JAUPFR010000003.1, read on the forward strand.
ATGCTTAACCCCAACTAAAACGCAGTAGGGAGGAGAAATACAACCTCTTAGGTCAGTTCTGATCAAGGCCTATTCTGAAATCCCTCACTATCTCGGGAGGATTCATGGTCCTATTTGCCAAATCACCGGGCAAAATTGTTTGTGGACAGGGTCTCAGCTTTTACTTGAAACTATTCCATTTAAAGGTGGACTAATTACAGAGAAAAACTAAGCTCATCCAATTATGCAACATTCAGAGTTGCTGATGTATTGTTAGGTGTTTCATGCAAAATAAGACAGCTTTGTTTAGAGATTAATGAATGAGTCTAGATTGGGAATAGCTGTAGCTTTCCATAGTCTGCATATTTCTATGATGAGTAAGAGTTTCAAATAGAAATTTAATAGAAAAAAATGATAGAAACTGTACTGTAATTTGCTTGTGTCAGTACACAGAATACCTAGATTTGTTGTTATTTTCCTGCCTCAGATTTATACACCTGAGTGGTAAATCTGTTCCTTTTTATTATGCCAACTCTAGTTAAGTACTCAGGGTTGAATCCTGCAGTAGCTGTTTTAGCCTATATCATTTCTGCATTTTGCCCCAAGGCTCTCATGCAAATTTATAGTATTTTGAGAACTAAATGCTCAAAGTGGCCTTTATTAAGCAATTTAATAGCAAATACCTACAAGAATGCTTGCCTTTGAACACTTAATACAAAGAGCTCGCTAGCAGCCAGTGTGACTGGGTCAATTCTGCAAAGTCTTTAAAATGGTAACCATGCCATTCCTATTGGCTTTCATAATGTAAGGAGAGTAAGATCTACTCCTTTGTGAAGTTGTCCATGAATATAAAGTACCTGACACTTCTGACTGCAAACTCTTCTGTGTAGATTAATACCCTGGAGCACCACTTAAACCTTGTGAGTTGTCATTCTTCTAATGTCTTTCCCACCATCAGGAAGCTGTCCTTGACACGGTAGTTTGGCTAATTCCACTGTATTATAATGCAGTTTTGCATTTGAAACACATTAATTTGGGATGAAATAAAATAATGAACGCTGAATGTACATGGAAGAGAGTATATATTATCTTTTGTTTATTATTGTTTTCAATAGCTTCACAGGAAAATGCTCTCAGGTGCTGTTTGATCACAGACACGAGGTACTGTTGCAAAATGTTGTAAAAGTATCTCAGACAAATGCATATGTCTGCTTCCAGTTGCACACTTACACCTGAATGAAGAGAAAGTTTTAGTAAAATAAAAATTGCCTAACTTTACAATATTCAGCTTAAGAATTCTTCCACTGACATAAATTCATGCAGTTCTTTTCTCTTATTACATACATTTATAATGTTTTAGACATGAGGCAGTCATCTATTTATGCTGAGCAGACGTGACACTGAGAGACCACCATACACTGTTTATAAAATATATTGTGTATTAAGTGTGTGTTAAAGCAGGAAATGTGCAGGAAGAAAATGAAGAGTCTTGGTTAGAAGTGATTTTTTCCTTTCTGTCATAGTGTGTGGTGGTTGCCTGCTCTTGATCAAGTAGATAAGGCCAACAGGTTCCAATAAAACGTGTTTAAAAAATATATATTAATTACTGTAACCCTAAAAGGCTGCATTCTAAGCTTCTTGTTTCGAGACATGCAAGAGCTTGGGCAGAGTCTGCTGGGTAGGTTTAAGTGAAGGTAAAATAGAATCTGGTTCAAGTTATGTATCTGCAACCCTCAGTAAAAGGATTGGCAATAGGTGCAGTCCAGCCACTTGTAGAGACAGAGATGCCTCATTTTGTAATGTAAACTTGAGCTATGTCTTCTTGACACAGGGTATGAATCGATGTGTTTCACTGCTGCAACTTATAGCTGACATTTGTAAAAGACTGAGGCTGTAGTTCAGGGGAAATTGATGTTCATAACTGCACACTCTGTGCCTACAGTTTAAACTGGCACAGAAACCCTAAGTAGTGCAATTGGATTGTGAATCTTTAAATTAGAACTTTAGGTGGATGTTCAGAATTATAGAGAATGATTTATGGTCAAATTAAAGTTAATAAATGTGGTTTTATTCATGGAAAAAATCCAGAATATGTGCTATGCTGTAAGAAAAACATTGTTTTACTATTTACTTCTCTGAAGTGTGAAACTGCATGCATTTTTGGACAATATTTTTATGAGCATAACATTTGGCTGCACAACTGTACAGGAAAGATAGAATTACTAAAATCTAAGACCAGAGCACCATGTTTCATTTTGAGATAAACTTCTTTCTAAGGATAAAATGTAGCTTTACGATAACATTTGTACATAGAGGAACATGTAATTGCAAATCAATAGGGATAGATCAGTAAGCTGGTTTGATTCACTTGTAATACCTTGTTTTCCGAAGTGTAAAGCTTTCTGATGTTTTCAGAATAGCTGGTGTTGGGATGTACCCGTTATCTAGTGCAACACATTATTCTTCCATAACTTGTTATGGATCAATTAATAAGCATCCTATTTCTTAAAAGTGATGAGGAGATTTGAAGAAGAGTTTGAAGGATTAAAAAAAGTAGAATCCACATTTTAATAACAGGAAGAGGAAATAGGCAGCTCTAATTGCTTCTTGTGTCACTAGAATAGTGGGAAGAGAGGGAAAGCTAAGTGTCCACACTCGCTTTTAGCTAAGATGATGAAGCTTGTTAAATAGCTGGGAATTGATAAACATAGTCTAGAACTGTATTTTTTTTTTTTTGTCTTGTGTGTGATGGGTAACACTTTTGTTTTGTAATTGTTTCCATTACAACTTCAGCAGAATCAAAGACTTTTATCATATATTTTGAAAAATATTGAAAACATCTCAGTAACCTGAAAATATGTAGCATAATTCTCAGAACAGTAGAGGAAGGTCAGCAGTTGATGAGTAAAATAAGTATAAATTAACCTGGATAATTTTTCCTGAAAAGATTACGGAGAGTTCACAGAATGCCTTCCAGCAGTTCATTATGGCAGAGCAGGAAGAGAGAAGCAAGTACCTGGGGAATGTACATTATCCAAGCAACACAACTGAACTTCAGGGAGGATGTCTACAGTGTACTGGCTGGGTTTGTGTGTGGCACATCCAGCAACAGCTGCTAAAGGTGCAACTACTGCCAGATGACACTACGGCCTGTGGAAATTGAATGTGTTGGGTAGAGGAATTACTGCAGGAGGGAAGCAAAACCAAGCAGCAGGAGAGGAGCTGCCTCTATACCCTGTTCCAGGAATAAATATTGTTGTTAATGAGCTCATTCCTATTTCACTATTCCAGGGAATTAAGTGCTAATGCACCAACAATTGACCCTTCAATTGCACAACATTTTTGCAGAATTTTATTTTTAGAATTGTGATACATTCTGAAAGGGAGACAACTTGCCCTGGCTGAGAGCCACTCTCTACCCCTCCCTGCTGAATGCTTCTGTCTGCTAACCATAGAGACTTCTACAAGCTTAATTGTAAAGTGGATAGGCCAAATAGGTAAAGATACCCTAAATGTACCACCTCAAACCATCACAGCCAGTGTGTTGTTTACAAGAAGGGACATAGTTGGATGGTTCTGTGCATGGGTTTGTAGATGCTAAGGTGCTGAAGACAGATTTTGAAAAATATTCCATTACTGAAATGATGTAAACAACAACTTAGTACTTACTCTCATTCATTCTTGTTTTACATTCTGTTACTCCTCCTAAGAAAGGAAAGCCTGCAGGTGAAATCCTGATTCCTGTGAAATGTGTGATCATTTTCCCTTTGGCCATAGCGAGGACAGATTTTCACATTTGAAGCTTAAAAAGTCAATTAAAATGAAGAATTAAAACCTTTTAATGTTTCTCATTGCTTTTAAAAGTAACAGTGGGTTTTACGAGGTCTTGTTTATAATGAATTATTTTATGTAATTATTCAACACTTTACTATAAATTAATTCCAATTTTTTTTTTTTTTGAGAATATGGTCTAGTTACAACTCAAATTTAACTGTACTGAGAAGAGTTAATACAGGAAAGAGCACCTCCAATATATTACATGTGGAATCAGTTTTAGGACTGAAGTCAAGTCACATTAGCTATTATGTAGACTAGCAAAAGACTTCAGCCCAAGTAGTTTTCCCATGTTTGAGCCACCCCAGTGATCCATTTGCTTTCAAGCCTTTATTTAAAATTTTCTCTTTGGAACATTTTATTTACATTTCTAATTGGGCCAGCAATTGTAAAAATGAAAAAATTTCTTAAGAACCAACATAGTAGTTCCTAATATGTTTAAGTAAGTTAAGAAATTCCTGCTATTCGTCCTAAATATGAAGTATATTTTTCTCATTTCAAATCTTTCCCAACCTATGAAAAGATCTGGAAATGGTTTTTATGTGAACAGTAGGAAGTAAATCTATACCTAAGTGAACGTGTGTTACAAGTGACAGATGTTCAGGTTATAGATAGTATCAACACAATGGGAATCTGAGAGTAAAACTTGCAATTTAGCTACATACATCAATGTGGGTTTTTTTTCTGTGTTACTGTATCAAGTACTTTGACTAATGACCACAAGAAGAGAATGCTGCTAGTGTATTTTCACAGTGTTAATCATAAAATGATAGAACTATGAAATCTGGAAAGATCAGTAAGTCCAACCATCAACCCATACCTGTCACTCAGTGCAACATCTGCCATTTTCTTGAGAACCTCCAGGAATGTTAACTCCACCACCTCCCTCTGGGCAGCCTGGTCCATTGCCTCACCATTCTAAGAAATTTTTCCTAATATCCAACATTGAACCTCCCCTTGTGTAACCTGAGGCCATTCCCTCTCATCATATCACTGTTACCTAGGAGAAGAGGGCAACTCCCACCTCACTACATCCTCTTTTCAGGAGGTTGTGAAGAGTGATAAGGTCACCCCTAAGCCTCTTCTTCATGTGTAAACTTTGTCATTAATTTGCTAAACTTTAAATATATATACATATGTATATATTAATAAAATCATTGTAATTTTATTAAAGCAGCAAAATCTATTTACTGATGGAAAATTATGTCTTTGAACATGAAAGATTGTCGTGTGCATATTACTATCTAACTGAAAACAGAAACTGTGTATCACAAGGACTGCTGCGACGTTCATTTGGTAGTTGTAGTGGAGATACAAATAATGGCCTGAAATAGTGATTGAGCACCTGGTGGGAAGGCTGTGCCAACCCAAGGAAGCACCTGACATGAAAGAGTGGAGCCAGGATTTACTCCTTCCCAAACCTCATTAAAGGATTGGCAGTGGAGGTAAGGGTATCCCTGTGTACCTGAGGCCTTCTAAGGGTGAGTAGTTTTATTTGTTTCTGTGTTTTCAGCTTCTGTGTTTGGGCTTATCCTCACTTTCTTCAGCCAAAGACATTGCTACCCCTTGTGTATGGGAACTGTTGAATCACAGCCTGAACCACTGATTGATCACCTGAGGTGAGCAGAGTCAGCTGCAGTAGCACAGGTGAAGGCAATGCACCTGTGTGACCAGAGGGAGTGAAGTCTGGCTCCAGCTCTTCCAGACCCCATTTAAGGGCTGACCACCACTGGGGAAGGGTCTCTTGTTGGAGATCCCTCCTGTGTGGAGTTCCAGGAGAGACTTGACCTTTGGTGACAGGTGAGCCCTTCCTAATTTATCAGGTGTCCTCATACCATCTGGATAATCTGTCCAAAAATATAGTGTCTGCCTTCGTTTTGTTGTGTGGGTGCTATTCATTCAGGGTATTCACCCTACACCCTTGCTACCCTGCTCTTATTGCTGTACTTTCCACCACATTATAGCATTACAGAAAGGCCTGTTTTCATAATATTCAGTGAATTAAGCCTAACGTCCGTTACCTCAATTGTTTTCTTCAAAAGAGTATTTGAATCTTATTGCTACCTTCAAGTTAGGATAATCACTTGGCTGACTCTTCACACTGATTACTGAAGATAGGTAACTATTGACTCTCCAAGTAATCAGTGGAATAAGAAATCATAAGTAAACAGCTATGAAAGCTCTTGGATCATTTCTTTGTGCTAAATAGCCTTTGAGTTATTTATATGAACAAGATGGATAGGCATACTCAACTTGCACATGGACTCCAACACTAAATGCCCAAGGTTGGTTTTTAGTAACATTATCAGCTATAGATGTTTTAGCACTTTCCACTAAAATCTAATGGGAAAGATGAGCCTGGTGGTAGCTCGCCTACAGCATAGAACCATCTGTAAGTAATTCTGAAGTAGCATCAGTAAAACTCGTAAGGATGGAAATTGGAGGGATAAATGAATTGTTTTTTGAGCTAAAATTTACAACAGCCTAAGCTTTCGACGTGCTGTAGTGAACAGTAAGAATCAATGTAGGGAGAAGGATTAAAGGGAAATGGGTTAGAAGTGGCTGTAAGCATGTCTTTATTTTCAGTTTTCAGACTGCAAAACGTGCTTGCCAAGAACACTGCAAATTCAGCAGAACATACATCTGAAAGAAACTGTTTCTTCAGTGGTGATTGCAGTCACTTTGTGTCTTCAGTTTTTTTCCATTTTGTGAGTACCATGTTTTGATTTTTTTACGATAACTTTATGGCTGTTTCACAATGTATTTTTCTACTTATTGTTTGAAATGTAAATTTTATACCTGAAGACAAAGATCATACAATCTTTAATCAAATTTTTGAGTTTTTTTTGGTACTGCAAGTATGAATAATGATGTTCCCAGGGACTGAGAACAGGAGAGTAAAATTCTGCTTTAGTGTTCAAATTGCATTTGCCTTAAGTTTCTCTGTGGGTAGAGGATTAAAACAATGTGACAGAACATTTGAGTAGTGGGGACACGCTGAAGATACAATGCAAGCTATGCTTTCATTATGAAGTTATTCATCTCTGAGGTAGAAAACATAGTAGAATAGCCATATATTGCTAACTTAGTTTGTTTTCTTAGTTTTATCTGTCTCATTCAGTACTCTTGCTAGACAGATTAGAACTTTGCTAATGTTCTTCTATGGGATGGCCAGGTCTTTGTAGATTCATTAAAAAAAACGTCCTTGTAAGGTCAGTTATTTTGTTGTTGCTTTGTTTCTCAACTACAAGTTGTTAATTTTCAATTTATAATGTGTTTCTTAAACAGAAATGCTGAACTACCATAACAGAAAAATCAACAACATTTTGCTGTAGTTTTAATGTTGGACAAGTGAAAAATTTAAGTCAACTGGTATCTTATTAATGAAGATCCCTGATCACAACTGTGATACAAATTGTATGAGCACCAATGGATAAAGGGAGAGTCACTTATACAGTCTATCTGGGCTTCAGTAAGGCCTTTGGTGTGGTACTCCACAATTTTCTTCTTTCCAAATTGGAACTATGTAGATTAGATGGGTGGTCTGTTTGATGGATGAAAAACTGGTTGCAGAATCAGATTTAGAGGGTGGTGGTCAGTGGCTTCATGATCAGTGACCAGAGGGCTCTAGACTCACTTAAGCAGTGAGCCCAGGTGAGCATCATGAGGTTTACTAAATCCAAGTGCAAGGTCTTGTACTCAGGTCAAGGCAAATCTCTCTATCCGTACAAGCTGGGGGGTATAAGGATAGGGCACAGTCCTTCTGTAAAGGACGTGGGGGTAATAGTGGATGGGAAACTGGATATGATCCAGCAATGTGCCCTCACAGCACAGGAAGCTAACATCATCCTGGCTTTCTGTTGCTATCCAAGGGATGGAACGCCTCCTGTGAGGACAGGCTGAGACATCTGGGGCTGGAGAATAGAAGGCTCTGAGTAGACCTGGACATTCACAAATACAAGAGTTTTTTCAAAGCAAATGATCTGTGATTTTAGCAACAGGCTCAGTGATTAGCAAATGGTTATTGAAATCAGTGGGACTATCAGACCTGCTTCTAAGCAGGTCTAACCTGATGTTTTTTTTTTTTTTTTTTTTTTGTGCATGGGAGGATGCACAGAAGCATTTTTCTTTGTCTTGGTCCTGAAGATGCTGTTGTCAATCAAGTATCTAATCACAGAATCATAGACTTGTTGGGTTTGGAGGGGACTTCTAGAGATCATCGAGTCCAACCCCCTTGCCGAAGCAGGCTCCCTATCCCAGGTTGCACAGGTAGGCATCCAGGTGGGTCTTGAACATCTCCAGAGAAGGAGACTCCACCACCTCTCTGGGCAGCCTGTGTCAGTGCTCCATCACTGCACTGTGAAGAAGTTCCTACGCACATTTGTGTGGAACTTCCTGTGCTTCAGTTTGTGGCTATTGACCCTTGTCAGTACGTGCTGCTGAGAAAAGTTCAGCCTCATCCCTTTGCCTCCTGATCCTTAGGTATTTATAGACATGGATCAGATCCCCTCTGAGTTTTCTTTTTTCAAGGTTGAACAGACCCAGGTCTCTCAGCCTTTCCTCATAAGAGAGGTGTTCCACATCCTTTATCATCTTTGTATCCCTCTACTGTTTTAAGGAGACCCCAGTCTTTTTTTTTTTTTTTTTTATACAAGGGAACCCAGATCTGGTCACAGTACCCCAGATGAGGCCTCACCAGGGCAGAGGGGTAGGATCACCTCCCTCAACCAGCTGGCCATGCATGCAGCCATTGGCCTTCTTGGCCACCAGGGCACACTGCTGGCTCATGGCCTAGCTGTCATCCAGCAGGACACCCAGATCCCTCTCCTCAGAGCTCCTCTCCATCTTGTTATCCCCTTAATGAGGATGAAGGAACTTAATCTTAGGAGTACTTTACTTTTCTTGCAAGACAAAAGGTTTTTTTTTTTTTTTTAGTGCTGACTGATGGCCAGACTTAAGTCCCTGAAGTTTTCATCTGTAGACTTTTAGTTAATATCAAGATTTTCAGCCATGAAAAAGGAAGTATGCTCATATATACCAGTATTACAAGTTATACTCCTGAAACATTTCTTCACTCAAGTACAACTATTTCTAACAGAAAGATAAGCATTTTGTTAAAATATGATCATTCCTTAGTAGGAATGCTTTGAAGTCAAGCATTTATGCATAGTTGTATTTACAAATGTCCTATACAAATACATTACTTCAAGATGTATGTTATGCTTCCACAATGTGATTAGTTATGAAATTGTGCATTAATAAAAACAGTTGGTTCTCTTTGTAGCTCAATTCCCTTTGCCCTCACTCTATATACAATAATGTCAAATAGCTCTCTGCAGAACTTTCAAATAACTGTAACTATGCTATAACCATAATATGTGAATTTATATTATGCATGAAAGGTCGTGGCCTATGAGGAAGTCAATTTCTTTTCATGTATGTAGTCCTTAAGAGTTAGCACTTATGGAAGTGAGGCAAAAGGAAAAACAGCCATTGCTAGGAGTGTGTTTTAAAACTTTGATCCCGTTAAAAAGAAAAAAAAAACAAAAAACACAAAACCCCCCCACATATATTACAAGACACTTGGTGAATAGTGGAAAACATGCGTGAAAATGTCTCCTAGATCAAGGAAGATGTGAACTCCAATGTGAAACAAAGATCTGGATCTCATAACTGAAATGATTAAAAAAAAATTAAAAAAGTACAATATGTATAAGGGATCACCTATGTCAGACAGCAGAATTTACCTCTTCCTTTACTAGTGTGATAAGTGGAAACATTTGCCTTTGCATCTTTTATTCAAAATGTTCAACGCTAGATCATTGTGGAACTTGTAGAGAAATAACATTGTTATTTCTTGTAGAGAAATTGAATGATTCTGACGTTACAAGTGGTATGATTGAGACAGATTTCTTTATTTTATATTTCTGCTAATAACACTCTATCATGGACAGTCACTTTAGAAAAGGAAGATAGTTTTGCACTGGATGTTTTTGATAGTAGGTGAATTGTTACTAAAATAGTACTGCTACCCTTAGCTTCCTCAAGCTCTGAAGGAATTAAAAAAGAGAAAAGAGCAAGAATCTTATTCAGGATCACAGTAACTCTGTTCAGGCAGTTGACAAGTGTCTGGCCACCAAGGGTTGTTCTTGCTATGCATTGCTTCCCAGTGACATGTTTTATTCTTTGCTATTTGCAAGCTTGTACAAAAATAGCCCAGGGGAAACCTTGAATCAAAATGGCTGTTTCATTTACCTTTTCTTCAGCAGGAATGTGAGCCTGTTTGACCTGAAGCTAGACTCTAATTTAAAAATTAGATGAAGTTTTATTTATAATATTTCTAATTACAGAGCAGCGGTTACACTTTTTTACAACTACCAGTATTCCTTACTCTACTGGATCTTAAAATAACTTCCTTCCTGGACACAGTTTTAAAAGCTGCAACTTTTACAGATTTTTTACTGAATTAATAGATCTTTTCATGTCATCCAGAAAAGACATCCAATATAAATTTGCTGCAGAGAGGTTTTATAGCAGAGAAGGTGCTTCTTCACAGACCAAGAGTAAGCTTTACCAGAAGATATCCAGAAAAGAGTTTCTTCTGAACAGTATCTTGAAGCCTAGCAGAAGGCTATGTAGGAGGCTTCCAGGCAGAAGGTATCTAGGTTGAAGTACTCAGGAAGCCTGAAGTGTCAGGGAAGTTGCAACTCTTTGAAATATGGCTGAACATTCTGAGTAATCAAGCTCAAATTTTTCTGGTTTTAAGTAGCAGTTCATGCTGAGGTCCTGAGCCGGTACTGGGGCTTGAAACCTTGTCTTAGAGAAGACTGGGAGAGAATACTTACTAGCCTTACTTGATTTTTATATTGAGAGGCAGTTAAATGTAGGTTGTTTGTTAAAAGGAGGTTGTTTGCTTTGGACAGTTCTGCAGAATAGGAACTGACTGTGGTCTGCAGAGCTGTCATAGGCTGGAAATCAAATGCTGTGCAGGAGCCGGCTGGGAAGGAGCTGGTAAAAATGTTTCTGCTGAGTCCACCTGTGGAGAAGCTCAAGAGTAAGTGTTGATATTGTGAAGAAGAAAGGAAGATTCTGATTCAAGCAGCTTGACTAGTCCTCTTGTTTTTTTCTGTAGACATCATGCTATTACTTTGACTCTCACATCTCTCACATTGAGGTTTTTTTTTTTTTTTGCTGGTATACTGGTGCCCTACAGATTTTTCTCTCCTCCCTGTGGGGAGCAGAGATTTGAACAGCCATAGATTCCTCTCACCTTCTGGAGATAAGTGGCCTTCATTATTGTTGATCAGCCCTTTCTACCTGTTCTGCTGGTCTGTCATTTCCCTCACATTTTTCTGGTCTGCAAATCCCCCATTCGTTCTCCTGATCACCTCCCGATTGGGTGATACAAAATGGCAGTCATTGCTCAGCCTTCTTCCAGCCTTATTATGCAGGCTTTTTGTGTGTGTGTGTGTGTGTGTGTGTGTGTGTGTTTTCCTTTTCTTTCTGTGTTTGTTTCTCACACCAAGATTTCTTTCAATGGCCTGTAAAGCTTATAAACCTCATCAGACTTCCTCTGCATGGCAAGCAGCAGGCCTGAGGAGGTGTTAGCCTCATTTCATTGGCATGTATAAACTTATCTAAATTCCTTGCAAACATCAGCAATAAAAGGAAATGTGTTTAAAAGTTAAAATGAGCACAGAACAAAAAGAGAGATTAAATTCAGTTCCAAGAAGGAAAAGTCATCCATAGATTTCAAACAAATTAACAAAACCCCCAAGCAAAAAGTATATTAACACTTTTACATGGCTGAACAATTTTTCTCCTTTGAACATGTACCTCAGTCTAACACTTAGTCTGTGATTCTACCAATCAAACAGCAGAAGAATTTGTAGTGCTGCATCCCAAGATTCATCAGAGAGTGAGAGGGACACGAGGTGGACAAGTCACCCACATTTCTGGGTATCTGATGGCATTTATTTTGTCTTGATTGATAGCTAATGAGTATTAAGGAAACACTGTACTCCAGGCTTACTTCAATGCCTATTAGGAAAATCCCACCTCACTGTAGTACTGGGACAGATGTTATATCGTGAAAAGGCTGCATTCTGCATTAAGGTGGTAAATATGAAAAGTTTTATTTTGTGGGACTGAAGAGGTCTGGTAGACTTCACTTAGTTCAGGGTAAAGAGGAAACAAGTATGGGGTAGGTACTCCCCTATCTGTACCTCTGTATGTGTAGATTTTCATTCTTTCATTGCTCTCTTACCCTAGTTCATCGCAAGCCCACCTTCTTCCTCTGCGGCCTTCCTTTTTTTTTCCTGCAGCCTCTGAATTTTACTCACATTCTGCAGCTGGCCTCACACACTCTTCCAGGCTGAAGCTAAAGGGTAACAACTTGTTGCTCTTTATTGAGAAAGAGATGGAAGCAGGTGGGCATTAGCTGGTCAATAGGACCCTGCTCTTCCTGTTGCAACTTGTGGTGATGAGGAGCGATGTTACTGGAAGAGAGCACTCCCTCCAAGGATAGCTTCTGCTTTATCAGAAGAGGTTGTGCATGATAGGAGGGACCTGTTAGAAAGATGTATGCCACCTAAAATCTAAGATATTTCTGGGTATATATAGGGCAGCCACCAGTCATTTGAGTCCTAAAGCAGGGAGTGTCTTCTCTTAGCCTCCTGTTGCCTTCCTTCCTCTTCACAATGCACTTGGTGGAGTTGGATTGCAGAGCCTTCTCTGAGCCCCACGGAACCCTCCCAGGTATCACCCTCTTGGTGTCACCTAGAGAGATAGATATCCTGCTGCCCATACTGATGCATACTTCACCTATGCTTACATTTAGTCCTATCTCTTCAAGACTTTTTGCAATGCACTGCACTCATAATGAACTTGTACCTGTACCATTCAACAAATTTGCTTTTTATTCTCTAAAAGTATGAATTATGTTACAAACTACCAGGATAGGAATACATGGATTAGAAGGGATTTTTCTTCTACCTTTTCACATTCTATAAAAATACATGCCTCTTTGATATTTTGAATCTCCAGGTCATGGAGTTTTCAGTTCAAGTAATAACTTTTCTGGCACTTGCACTAATGTTTTGAGCAAAGCCATTAAAGTCAGGAAATAAATAAATGAAGGAAGGAAGCAATTATATTTTTACAGGCAAATACCCTTAGGTGCCAGCTCCACAAAAATTAACTAGAAGATTTTGGGTTTCTCTGTGACAGGAAAAGTGCCAGACAATTTGGCAGATAATGAGTAGGAGCAACATATCCTGCTAAGAAATAGGTAAATGATAGTCATAAGCAAAAGAAGAATAAAGTCAGCTTGTGACCAGCGTAGAAACTTGCAAAAAAAAAAATCATATGCTTCAAAGAAAATGCATTTTAAAAGCTCTACTATGTATGTGCATGCACATCTATGTGAGTAGAGAGTATATACATGAATAGGTGTTCAGGTATACTTGCAAAATACTTTTGCTTTTCTACTTTAAATAAGAAAATATGGCAGTTTTCAGTGTCTCACACAGAGACCATAACACCAACAAGTGTAAGCTGTAAAATAAGGTGATCTCCCAGCAATTGCAAATCATTCAGAGCTATTAGAAAGCATGCATATCCGTAGAGATTATAATTAGCTTGCAAGAACTGACAAAAATTATGAAGTATTGCACTGAAAAAAAAACCCCACAAATCTCAGTGTGTCTGTTTTTACAAAATAGGAACTGAATAAAAAATACAGTTTCACATTTACTGTTAGTTTCTCTGTTAAATTTCAACATCCTGTGTATGTTAGTGCATGATTACTGTTTTCTTTGGATGTTTAGGAACATTTGTTCAAACTAACCTTATGAACTATTCCAAGAGTTTATAGAATCACACTAGAGAAAACTAGCAGTGAAAGACCAGAACTTATATCCTTTTTATGGATTGCAGCTGGCAGGTAAGTAAGCTAGTGTAACAACTCTGAACTCCTATGGTTTAGTGTCTTTTTCTTTTTTTGAACAAGGTTCTGAAGACCTTTTCTTTCTCCCTTAAGTAGAAGGAGCCCTAACAAAGTCTATTAAATTACAGGTTGCCTTGGGAATGCCTCCCTAAATGTCTGGCTTCCAATGCATAAATACTGAATTTTTTAAAAGGCATCTGTGATTTCAGCTTAAAAGGAACCCTAAGGTAAATATTTATAACTGCATGTGTATGATAGCATAATCCAGCAACACCAATTTTGGTAGAAAGTATGGTCTCAATAACTATTAGGGTGGTGATCAATCATTTTTTGCATCTTGTACAGAAGTGATTTGGTGGAATATTCAGATGAACGCTTTATCACTTTGGAAAAATTCCTAAGACGATGAAAATTGTCTTTAGTACTTGTAGGAACATCAAGTATATGTAAGATGGCCTAAGCCAGAAGAAAAGTCTTACTGAAATATAATTTATATTATTTAACATAGATATCAATATTTCTTAGCACTTAAAAATACTTCTGTATTCTTTGAGAGATACTGTGCATCATTTTGCCTGTGGTGTGGCAAAAAAAGCTTTAGATTTATGTTTCTATATGACCAAGTAACTCTTCTAGTTTTTAAAGTCTAGGGCAGGTATTTGAGTCACAGTGTTCTAATGAAATGGAGTTTCTGACCACAGTATTTGGGGAAGGACTAACTGCCTATCGGTTTCTGTTAAATTCGTAGTTCATTCACTGCATGTTTCATCTTCAGTTCACAATAAGCTTTACAGTCACAAACTACTGAATTTCCCACTGAGCAAGCAAAATAATTTATAATGCTGTGATGCAAACAAAACCTCTCTTTCAACTAGATCACTGGTCCCTGACATTATTTTCAGTGATCTCTAATTCATTTTATACTCCTTTCTGCTAATATGTCCTGTGTCATTCCTGTGTGTTGCTGTAATATTGCTTAGTCCTCTCTTACTCTCTAGTGAACTGTAGGTGAAAATTCACATCTGTGTACTGTCTCGTTTTCATGACTACCTTTCTTTACTAGTAACTGAGAAATAGTTCTGCTTACTAAAATGACCTTTTAGTAAAATTCTCATCTACCATTTTCATCTTCTACCCTTAATGACTCAGTTCCTCCTATCCCAATCTTTCACTTGCCTATGAAGCCTTTTCAAAACCTATAATTTGGTCTACTACTTGTTCTTTGTTGTTAAAGAGTTATGTATTTTCTCTGAACTCCTTTACTAGGTTTCTCTTTTTCTTCCTTAATTACTAGAACAGTAGTTTTCTCCTATTGATCTTTTTTTGCTTCCCTGTTCATTAAGCACCATCTGGTGAAAGTCATTACAAATTCACCTCTTGTAAGTATTTTCCCTCCCTGTTGATCCTAATTTTGTCAAAAACTCAAATTGAGTGACCTTGCTGTGTTTGCTCTTAAATGTATTGTCAGACTCCTAGACCAAAACCCTACTTATCCTCTATACATTTGATTCTTTCAGGACATAGATGCAGGATAAAAGGCAGATTTGAAGGATGAATGCATTTCTCTCTTTGCACAAGACCCAACCAGCTTCCTCCAAGATAAAAATGACAATATGTTAAGTAACTTTCCTCTTTTTGTTTGCCCTCCCTCTCCTTGCCACAGATGCTAATCTGGTATCCTCATCCAATTTCACGCTCCACTGATCTAAATCCTCCACCTGATCTCTCTCAAGCCCACTAGTTCTCTTATTCTTTTCTAAACCTTCTATTTCCCCCTTGTCTTAAGCATGTATAAATGCTTGTATAATCTCTTTGATGCTTTTGTGCATAAATTACCTCAGTTTATTAATTCTAGTTCTGAGATAATTCTAGTTCTGAGATCTTTCTTTTCTAAATTCATTCAAAAAATTGAGTGCTCACCATAAATTCCATGCTAAATCCTTCAGATCCACTGATGTCTCCTAACTCTGCCAAAGCCACTCTTACTTAGTATCACAATTCTTAAAAAGTGACAGACCAAAACTCCTTCATTAATACCCTTTGACTCTTGTTGAATTTAATCTCGAAATTCTGTTCTCACTCTTTTTTTTTTTTTTGCTCCTCATTCACTTGTCCCTCATCTAAATAGCCAGAAAAAGACAAAGAATAATAAGTAAGAATGAAAGAAATTCTTGAAGATCATAAACATATACTAAAATAAGACCTCCTCAATTCATATAATATATTACTAATACAGGATTGTATTTTCTGTGCTTACTAATCCTTATGTTGTTTAATACATGTTATCATTGGGTGAAATGTTAGGGTTTTTGTTTTTTTTTTTTTTTTGTCTCCAAAAGTAATGTCTGTCAAATTCTCAGACCACTAGTATTATTCCATCATGAAATGAAAAGGCTATTCCATATCCAATTCTCCTTGGAAAGTGTTTGAGAATCCATATTAGACTATCTAGTTATATCATGTGTACTAGGCTGTTGTTACAAAGCAATTTTGTAAGAACACTAAGAAATTACTTTAGTGAGTGTACTTAGTGGTACTTAGTATACTGTGTGTTCGAAATATTCAAAATAAGAGATATGTTCTGATGTATATGTTGAAAATCAACTATTCTTTAAAACCTATCTAATTCACCTCTCTCAAAACACAAATTTCATTACTGCTATTATTTCCTTTAGAAATGCTTCATGCTGGGATGAAGCTTGTTGATTTGCATTCATTTACTCATCACTTTAACAAGGTGTGCTTGGGGAAAATAAAGGTTCCTTCCAACCCAAACCATTTTATGATGTTCTACAGACATAATTAAAAAAAGTCACATCACAGAAAACGAATCCAAATCCAGACAACAAATAGTGCCAGAACTCTTTAGTAAATACTCCATCTGCTTGCATACGCTTTCTGCTTGTACCATTCTTTTTTTTTTTTTTTGTTCTGTACAATTTCTAAGGTAGAAAACTGGAAAAGTCTTGTAAACTAGCAAAACTTATCTGCACATGCTCCCTGTTAATGAGCACGTGTAGATGTTGACTTTGTTTAATTGTCATGTACTTTCTAAAAAAAGTTCCAGAAGAAAAGGAGCCTGCTAATAAATTTAGTTTCAATTGATGCAGCCAAGTTGCTTACAAAAGAATACTTTAAATGGTGAGGTCAGCTTCCAAACAAGTTTTCACTTTAAAAAAGAAAATATATAGACATTCCGAAACATATGTACATATTTGTGGTTTGTTTTGTTTTTGCTTTATTGATGGTGCAACTATCAATCAAATGTTCTACTTTTAAGTTTACTCAACACTTTTTCCTTCAAGGGATCACACTGATAAGGAGTTTCTGTTTACATTTTTAAGTTTGCCAAAAATCTAGGTAACAAACCACACTTACATGAACACGTCTATTGATGAATAGTGTCTCTGCTGACCCTGAAATCTTTTTACTACAGTTCTGCCAAATATCAGATTTGCTTAGGTTTTGATGTGTATAACTTATAGTTAATGTCACATGTGAGGTCTGATTCTCTTTAGTTATCTGCTTGATAATCTAATGGTATTGTTTTATAATTTTCTGTGGCTTACATAGATTTGAGTTTTTGTGGCCTTCTTTGCCCCAAGGGCACATTTTGGGTTTGTATTCAACTGATTGTCTACAAGCATGCCTAGGTCCCTTCCTAGAAGGTTGCTTTCCAGCCATTCAACACTCAGTCTGCCCTAGTGTCTAAAGTTGCTTACCACCAAGAGCAGGAGTCATCACTTTCTTCTGTTGAACTTCCCAACATTCCTGTCAGGCCATTTCTTCAGCCTGCCAAGTGCCTTTGAATGACAGCACAACCATCTGGTCTGTCAGCCACTTCTTCCAGTTTCATGTCATCTGCAAACTTGTGTTAGATCATCTAAATCTTTAATGAAGGTGTTAAACTGTTGAACTCCTATGGGACACCACTAGTGCTCACCTTCCAGCTTGATGTTGTGATGCTCATCACAACTCTTTGAGGTGACAATTTTCATTCCACGTCACTATCCAACTATCTAGTCTGTATATTCTCAGTTTGTCTGTGAGGGTATTATGGGAAGCACCATTGAAAGCCTTACTAAAGTTGAGATAGGCAACAACCACTGCTTTTCCATCAAACTAGTCATCTTACTTTAGAATGTAGGAAATGATTTTGGACAAGTGGATGTGAAGCATCAGATTAGAAATCAGCAGGTAAGTACTTTGACTCCTTTTTGAGTAATTTTCGAAAATATGCATCAAGAAGAAAGGCTATTTGTAGAAATATTCCTTTACATGATTTAACTATGTATCTAAATCTGAACGTTTGTAAGAATTTTAGCTGAATGCAAGCAAAGAAAGTAATTTTATTTTAAAACTGGCTTTCAATCTCCACATTCAGCTCTGGTTTTGCATTTATAAGAGTTCTTGCTGCTAACTGTGTACTAAAATTTGTCAGTATCTTATTTTTCATTTACCTCAGAGCATACTAATATTTCCCATAAAGGCTTTAAAAATAAGGGAAAATATAACCTTGGTTGTATTATTATTGTTGTTATTGTTATTATTATTATTTCCTTCAAGTTGTCTCTGATGCAGTAGGACAGCATTTGCAGAGGCGTTACACTGCTTAATCAAACATTCTGTTTCACGTTTTCAAATCGCTTTTAAGAAAAGCACTTTCAAAAGCACTTTTAGAATGCTTGTGCACAAAGAGATTTTACAGTCTTTCTAAGGACTGCGTGGCTCCAGAAGGCAGGAAATATGAACACTGCAGTGTATAAGGTTAAAAAAAAAAAATTAAAAAAGCACAGAGGTCATTGTCTTTTTCTGCCAGTTTTGGATGTTATTTGGCAGCTGAAGCTGGATTACTAATAAAAACATTAACAGGAGAAAGTGATTAAGTAAACTAAATGAGATCGGTATTAAAAAAGCACCAAACATGCTGAAAAGTCAGTTGTTTCAGGTGTTTACCTACCAGCCACAACTAATGAATAGCAACACTGCAGATACCTTCCTACCCTTTTCTTCTTCCTTTACAGACAGGGATACTAGACTTAAGCTATCAGAGCATCAGGTTATTTGGTGGCTGACTGACCGGTGTATGCTCTCTGAGTGAAAATGAGTAGACAGTTACAGTAAGATCAGGAATGGTTACACCAATGTAGGTGTTGCTGAGAAACAAATGTCCCTGCCATGCTTATGTTTTCATAGAGGAAATAGATCTGATTAAAAACATGACAATAAATGCCCTCCTTTCTGAATCTGCTTATAGTTTTGTATTCTGGGAATATGCTTAAGACTTGATTGTTAGGCATAGTGTTTTGCAGGATGCCATTGGAAATGAGTATATGAAACCGCTTATTTCAAGATACCAATAGTATCTCAAAAGTTACAGGAGACTTCTCTGCTTATGCAGAATAGATGAGATGTACTGATCAGCGCAGGTCTGAGACATGGAGTTGTGGAAGAGAACTGTAGGAGCATGAGTAACTCTATTGCTACATGATACATATGAAAGGGTCTATTGTCTTCTTGCAAAAACAGTTTTCTAATTTTGCATATTTTTCAAATCTGTAAATTGCTGTGTCATAATAGATTATTTTACTGTAAAAATACTTAATGAAATCTGTGTGATTCTCAATTCTGCTAGCATCTATTCACCTGAAAACCTGAAATATCTTGGGTAGACATCAGGCAGATAAATCTACAAATATTTTTGTACTGTTAAGTAATTTACTATATGGAAGAAACTTCTGGAGCATTTAAATGCTAAGCTTACAAACATGCAAATTCTAAATTTTTATCAGCAGAATAACATCTGTGAAAGGAAAAAAAATTGTGAGATTTGAAGTTGGTACTGGAATGCCCTTTCAGAGAAATAAGCAAAACCTGGTAGCCAAACTGAAGTTCAGTCTTGATAGAAAACACAGCTGAGTAAAGCAGTTTTCCATTAATGATCATTTCAGATGTAGAAAAAGAATAAATGATACAGACGTAGGATACATAGGAGTAAGGTAGCAAAAACTTAAAAGAACAATTAAAATGGCTTTCATATTTTTACTACAATTTATGCTGTATTAGCATCTGGGAATTCCAGTTCTTATTCATACCTTAATATTACATTTGGTGTACATTTGCACTACAAAATTCCCAAAATAATCGGGGTTGCACAATTAAACTAAATTGTAAGTATGAAATGTGAGTCTACATGTGGATCATGACCACTGGGAAACTCCAGGTGATAATGGCTGTCAGCATAATATACAAATAGTTTTCATGCTCAAATCAGCAAAAGTGAATATGTGGAACAGTGTTAAAATTGTTGATAGGACTTTTGGGCAAGGGGTCCTATCATTTGATGGAGAGCTGTTGGAGTTTCCTTAACCAGAAGTAGGAAGAGCAAAAAAAGACTTTTTCTCCAAATCCATATGAAAAAATTGAACCTGTGTGATGCTTTAAAATTCCTTACTGAGGTGTAAGTTTAAATCATGAATATACTATCATGCCAGCACACTTTGAAAAGAGAAAGTGTTATGGCAAGTGCTACTGAACTATGGAATTTAAGTTGTAAATTTGATGGAAGGACAACATTCATTTCTGTCTTGAAATCACAATTGAGTTCAGAGCTGTGTCTGAGTACACAGTGTGTGTTTAAGTTGTTAATTCTCTGGGTGGTCTATGAGCTCCTCAACTTGTCATCACATAGATGAGATGCTAGGCCAACTTGAGATGCACTAATTAAACATCTAGCCACTTTCTTAAACTTTCTTAAATATTCGATGGTGACAGCTGCTCTCCAGGTGAGAATTTTGTGCAGTATTGAAGATTCCTTTTGAAAACTCTTCAATGCCTAGGCCAGCTGATAAGTCTCCTCTTACTCTTTGATATGTTGATTGATATACTTTGTGAAAATTTTTCAGTCCCAGCTACACCCCTAAGTAGTTTCTGCTGGACAAACTGCACACAGAGAAGACACTTGGAAGTAATCAGTAGAAGCTGTTCCAGCAGAGGTAGAAATGGTCTTGTGGAACATGCCTTTTGTACACAAGTAAAGTAGTTAGGAGTTTTTTTTTTAACACATAAATTAAGATAAGCAGTAGAGGTGGATTGTGAGGCTGTCAGAGAAGTCCACATGTCAGCTCAGCGTAAGAACTAACCAGAAAAGCCGATTGGAGAGTCTCATCCAGTTCAAATGAACATCAAGCTGCAAGGAACATTGTAGTGGATTTTCCAAAATTGGTAATTTGCTCTTTGTTCATCATGTACGATATTTAACACGCACTGTAATTATATATATGAAACCTCATGTGCTGTTTTTGAAGTATCATCAAAACAATGATATTTGACGTATCCAGTTTTTAATCAAATTGGTGCTTCATCCAGTATTTACAAGTAGGTGTTCCAAAATCATGCAAAATGAATCAGCAACTACCTACACATTGTTGATTTGACTGCCAAAGCACTTCTTTTTAGAAACTGTTTAAAGCTTCTTTGGCATTTACCACTTTAAGTTAGGACTTAAAGCATAGGCTTATCTCATTTTTAGCATGATGGAAGGGACATCTTTTCTCACCTGTTTGTAATTTAGTTTCTTACCTGAACTCTACTCAGGAGAAGAACTGAACTTCCAGATCATAGCCGCTATTCCAGTTTCCTGCTGCTGATCTTTACTGTATTTCCTGGAGAGCATTGTCTTTGGGAAAACACCACGGGTTATTCAGGGTTCAGATTGTCTCTTTCGTGTCCAAATAAAAAGCTTTATCTATTTCATGTAATGTTTGCTCTACCTGCATATGATCTTTACATTTCTCATTCTAACACAAGCAGCTCTTCAATAACTTAAAGATTTCTTCCTCAAATCTTTGAGCAAAGCTGAGAAAATGAAAGATGTGAAATAGTTTACCAGAGCCAGAAGAAATACATACAGGTTTGTCACTTTTCTGAAGTTAGAAGACAGGACTTCTGCATAATTTTCCTTCTTTCCAAAAATGATATCCATACTAAGTGTAAGAAATGTAGTGTGAACACTGCAATCAGATGCTAAAAAATTAAAACCTTCCTTTCCCAGCTTGCTAACATGTAAAAATGATTAAAGTGACTTATAGCCTTGAACTCAATACTACAATGTATGTTTCAAAGTTTATATTTAAATTTTAGGTGGTATATTCAAATTAACTTTGGAGATGTGGGATTTATGCAGCGTCTATGTAGACTGTAGATAGTCTTCAGAATACCATTGGATTGTCTTGTGTCCTTTTCTGCTGAAATAATATTAACAATTTCTGTGGATTTCTGCTCATGTAATATATACTACCTACTGTTTTCATAAGTATTGAAAATGTTTATGTATGTTTTTAAATATATACATATATATTCATTTTCTATCTCAGCTACTTGTAGAGGAGAGAAGCTTTTCAAAGCAGTTAAATTTAATATCTTCTTAAATAAGCTGAAAATCTAAATTTTGTTTAAGTAGGTATTTTATAGGCTATTTATGATTTATATAAACAGACACTGATAATGAGTGGGTAGAATGAAATTTACAGCACCTTTTTTTCCTTCCAAAGGAGGTCATTTTGTCATATAGCTGCTTGATTTATTAGATAATCAAACTCCATGAATATTATCTACAATTTTATTATATGTTACCAAAGAACAAGGACAGTCCTTTTGCTTTAAAGAATGACACTGCTACATATGTACAAAGGACCACGTCAATAGGCATATACTATATGCTTGTGAAAGACATAAAATATCTCACATATGGAGAAATCTCATAAGACATTATTAGAAACCCTTAAGAAGATTTCTCCAAAACCTACAGGGCACTTTCAAGTTTTCTGAGCACTTAAAAACATTTTCAAAGTTTTTAATTGAATTTTAAGCAAATCGAGCATGATATCCCTGAACTAAATTGTATCATGTTTACTCTCTTCACTTCTTGTTATATGTCTTTGGTGCTGTAAATCTTTACAGTACTTCTTCTAGTATTGTACTCAGGAAAACCTTTTGAATCTTATCCTGACAAGAAATACTGTGACTTATTTAACTATAGTTGTCTATCTCCCCTTAATATCAAGTATTCTTCTTTGTTGCAAATTTTATTACTTACCCTTTTATTAATGAATGTGGACAGTAGTTGATTCTTTTTTTTTTTTTTCCTCTACAGCATATATTCAAAGATTCTGATAATATCCCAGCTCAGTCTTTATTCTTTTAGACTAAACAAGTTCCACTATTTCAACCTTTCCTTTAGGTCATTTCTGCACCTCTTATCATTTTTATTACTCTTCTCTGGACTCTATCCAGTTTGTTTACATCTTTTGTAATGACTCAAGCCTGGTCTATGTCTGCTAACAGAACCACATTCTTCCTAATGTGGTTAAGACCCAGTTTTAAAACAAACAATTAAGACTAAATGGTTTGATCGAAACGTGACTCAAGTGCAAAGCATGTTTCTGTGCAAGCTATCTCTTCCTTACTAGGCCTATGCAATTCTTGTCCAGCATTGTTAGATAAGGCAAAAGAAACGAGTGGTTTGTAAGAAATGGGAGTGATTAAACTAGTTTGGTAGGATCATGAGTTTTATTCCATCACCTCTCTCTACCTCTGTCAGTCAGGAGATGTCTGAAACACAATTTTACTTCTTCTGTTGATGTTTATTCAGAAGAATGAACTTGTGGCTCAAGTTTAATACTGCTGGCTTTTAAGAATATTCAAGATATAAAATGCACTTTTTTTTTTCTGTGAAATCAGGATGTGCTTTTCAACTTTAGGTGTTATATTGTCTGTATTCCCTTACTTTTTTTCTTGAGCCTGGAATTCAATTATAGATGGAGGGATTTTTTTTTTTTTTTTTTAGCAATTTACATCACATCTAAAGCTCCATTTATGTTCATACTTGCCTTCCCAAGAAAGGTAATGGTACGAATTGGTGATAAAGAAAGCATCAGTTACCCCTTTTCAAAGATCAGGGCTCACTGCACATTCACTGGTAGCTGCCAGCCCTTAAATGAGGCTAGAGAGGAGTGGACTTGAAGTTCACACTTTCTGACTGTACAGATGAGTTGCTTCTACCTGTGCTTCCAAGGCTGGCTATGCCCCTTCACCAAGTACTCAATCAGGCCATGACTTAATCATTCCCATACAGTTAATTGGATTCGCAGCATTGTGGACATGTAGTCACCATCAACATGTTCTTAATCTTGAGCTGAATCCTACCTCTAGTTACATTCCAGATTTAAACTAGCACTTGCTTAGACATTAACTTGACAGCCATTCCTAAGCTGATTAATTTTTTTAATTAGAAATTATTATTAAATCATTAGAGAGCTTCCCCCATGTTTAGACCAGGGACCTAGAGGATATACATCCAGCCAAAGCTTCTACCTCTCTCACATTCATGAAATTAGTATAGGAAACTCCTGACAAGTTTTCAGGGTAATATTTGCATTTCTCTCTTCAATCGAAATTGTAAAGGTAAGTTCATCTGTGGAGGAAAACTCTAAAGACAGTATCTCAGTCTTCTATTAAACTGTGGTATCTCTCATAATTTCAGGGGAGGTTATCTGTATCTGCTTGTTTTTTTTTTCATACATTATCTAAATACTGATAGTGTATTTTTTAGTTCTTTGTTTGTTTGTTTGTTTTCTATTCTTCTGTGAAGTTCTGCTTCCTTTCCCTTTTCCACATTCACACTTCACACTATCTAGAAGCTTGGAATGGAGCACTGCGCATTCTTGTAGCTTAAGAACTAGTGGGTGGCCTGAAATGAAGGGAATAGACTTGACTGACCCCTTGTGCAAAATTAAAACACAGTAAAGGGACTTGAGAGCAAAGAAACATTTTATGTAAATCTATTGACCTCAGTTCCTGTGGAAAAAGACTATATATGCTTCATAAAGTTCATCTTTTCTGCCGGCTCATAACTCAGTGCTGCCTTGTTATTTGAAGTAAAGCACAAAGTTTTTCTTGAATGTATCATTCAGGAAAGATTTAAATAAAGTGTGTATGGGGATGTACTCAAATGTAGTCAGACAGCTTAATGATCAGACATTTTTTCCATTACTGTTAATCAGGAGGTAGTGATGAGGACCAGCGATACAACCACGCAAGCTCACATGTCTTAAAAGCAAGATTTTTAGTCATTCTCTAATGCTTAAAATAAACCTGAATATTCTCCATTTTTAGTTAGGTGGTGGGAGTGGTGGGAACAGAAAATCCCTCAAGGTCGTCAAGTTTTTCTGTCTTTTTCATTCTTCATTTCTCAAGTGTTTGGAAAGAGAGACCTGCCTTCCAGGCAACATGTTTAGGGACCCATACCATTTTTTGTTTGCCTGTACAGAATTGCATTAACAGCAAGAACAACAACAACAAAAAAGTAGACTGAAGTTGGGAATGAGTCAGTCTTGTGAGACTGCCTCTTGGCAGTAGGGTGCTGAGCCATCAAAGGCACTTTCCCCTACTCTGTGCTCTGCACATGGCCATCATTGGGCTTAGTGCCTGTACATCATATAGGTTTTGCATGTATATCTCTTTTCCCACCAGTTTATCCTCTGCAATGCTTTTTATCCATAAAAAGTTGACAGCTGTGTATATGATCTAGTCAACTTTAAAAGAAACAGGCTCTTCATGTACTTGTTTGCTCAGTAAGAACAGTATTTAAGATAGGAACAGAGAGTCCCTTCGTAGTACTACCAGCAGTCCACAAGATGTCATGCTATCACAAAAATGGCGATTTATGTGTACCTGGAAATTACTGTACTTCTAAGGCTCCAGGAACAGCACGATCTGTTCAGGCAGCTTAAGTGTAAGGTGTTCAGACAAGCTGAAGGCAGCCCTTGTGCAAGAATGTTCCTAGGTCTGGTGTAATCTCTTGCTAAGCACTGAGTTGCCAACTTGATTTCATCTCTAAATTATTAAAAGAACATTTAAACAAATGCATCTTCAGACTCTCATTCTTAGTTCTACACAATCTGTCCACTCAGTGGAAGGGAAAGGAATTACACCAGCTTATCTAAAAAGGCAGTAGATCATGGCATGTATTTTGAATATATCCTGTAGTCAGTGTGACCACATCAAAACTAAGAAAACTTGCTGCTATGCTCAGACCTCTTGCTTTATGTGATATTTACAGCTCTGAATACTTGAAGTTATTGCTGCTTTTAAATGAAAGATAATACTTTCCCGTAATGCTTACTTTCTGAGTTTCCGATGGAGTTGCCAAATACTCAAGTTGTAGGAGTGCTAAATGAAGTAAGTTTGCTCATTAAATAGTTAAGTCTAGATGGACATGCAAAAGGGGACAAAAAGCCCTGTGACACTGTCAGTACAATGACTCTGAGCACGTCTCCATGTAAACCCACGAAATCTGGCTGTGCTTCAGAAAGCTGATGTTCCAAACAGTCAGAACAGCCATATGCTAACACCAGAAGATTTAGGTAAGATTCATGCCAGTTGCATGGAGTAGGATGTGTGATGGGGAATACAGCTATGTTAATGAATGAAGAATCAATGTCATGAAACTGAAAAGATTCTTAATGGTGGTTAGTAATAAATGAAGGACAAATAACTGTACTGAAAAGTATCTAGATTAGAGATATCTTTACGTATTATAAATACTGTATGCATAATTCTAGTGAACCATGCAAGTTTTTTTGCTCTCTGTTTTTCCTTGTGCCTTTGTTCAGTAAGATTTAGAATTCTCTTAAGATCTAGAATGTTGAACGTGGTTGTGAAATGTGGAAATAAATAAGGTGAATAAAATCCATGTTCTGTGCTGGAGGGGGGAATACTGTAATCTGATATTAAGAAAATATTTTAAAGAGTTGTTATGGTTTCAGTTTGCAAAGAAATGCTGAATGTTGTTGAGTTTGTAGAAAACCAGACACTAAATAAGAAAACATGTATCAACATAGTTCCCTCTTCCATTTCTATTGGATATGACTTTCCGCGAAAAATTCCATCTTTAGCTGAAACCTGCAACTACACTGCCATTATCAAGAACATGAAAACTGATTTGTAGTTTGACAATACGCTGAATTTGAGCTGAGAAAGCATGCAGCTGTTTTGTCAACCTGTAGAAAAATCAGTCAGCCATAGATGAACTTAATTAGTGTACATTTACACCTGTTGCAGTATTTCAACAGTTGTTGCAAATATGGTGTTGTTTCTTTTTAAACATCAATATATACTATTCAAATATTCATTTTCCACCAACTTTTCTTTCCTCACTGTTCTTCAGTTTTTGTTACCGAGTTCAGAATTGCTTTCAAGGCTGCTATCATAACTTTTCTTTTTTACTTTTCCAAATTTGAGCAGAAGCACTGCTGTTAAGAGTATGTTAGTACTTACGATGTGGCACAGAGTTTCAGAAGACTTTATACAGTAAACCTAGCCATGAATTCTAATGGGTTTACCATGGATCCTAACCTCACTGAAGATTTGAGTTGTAGATATTTAGGTCAGTAATGGAGTAAGAAAAGGGTAGAGGAGCTCTGTTTTTTAGTCACATTGTATGAAGCTACCTAACTAGACAATTTATGATGTTTCTAAGAGAAGCCATTGAAATTTGATAGGCAGACTTTATGTATTCCTTGTTTACTTGTGTTTCTAGAGTCTGAATAACAGACTGAGTACTGATGCACTGACTAGCAGTGCTTGCTGATAGAAACTTATGAAAAACAAAGTAAATGTAGAAAAATATCAGTGCAGAATTTTTGACAGTTTTTTTGTTGTTAATATTCTTCCTCTTTCCTCATTTGGAATGTGATCGGGTACGATAGGGCGCAGTATGGCTTTGGAGTGTTTGTTTAACATAATGTTTATTTTGAATTGTATGAACAGTATGTTTCCACACACATTTTAATGTAAGTGAAAATAACGTGTATCTTATAGTCTGTCCATTTTTAAAACAAAGAAAAAAGAAAATGGGTAATTGTAAATGTTCTTCAGTCCTCATCCTACTCCGTAATCACAGGACTGAATGATTTGAACAAAGTGGTTTATTCAATCCAAGACAATGTACTTCTCTATTCCTGCTCTGACATCTCTTTCTTCCGCACCCTTCATTCTTTGAAAGTAGCTTATCTTTGAAAGAATTTAACTAGTAAAAAATGTGAATAGCAAATTTCACACTGGAGAAATTGGTTTACATTATGTAGTAATCTGTGCAGCATAGAACAGGCTGAACCTTGTTGAAGAGTGAATTAAGAAATATTTATGGTACAGTTTTTATGTATTTCTAACTGAATACTCCTGAAAAGTAACCAGAATTTGAAGGCTACCTCCATTTTTCTACTGATTAGAATTGAACTGAAAACTGAGGATAAAGTTATTTTATTTATTTTCTTCACTTACTGTTTACTAAATGAATGTTCATGATTTGACACATACTTATCCACTACTTTTATTTGGTGTAATAGAGACATTAAGAGGGCCACTGTCTTCAGGGAAAAACTGAACAAATTTAGAGTTTTTGATTAGCTTAATGCATCAAAATAATAATTAAAAAAAGAAAAAAACCTAATTTAGCCTTAAAACAAACACTATGTAGCTGTCACAGTGGAGATGTTCCAAAACAACCTTCCCATAAGAATAACACCAGCAATACATTGTTTTCATAGATTCATAGATTCATTAGGTTGGAAAGGACCTACAAGATCATCTAGTCCAACCATCCTCACATCACCATCCCTACCCACCAAGCTACTAAATCAAATCCCTTAGCACCTCATCTAAACGCTTCTTGAACAGCGCTAGGGACGGTGCCTCAACCACCTCCCTAGGCAGGCCATTCCAGTGCCTGACCACTCTCTCAGAGAAAAAATTTTTCCTCAAATCTAATCTAAATCTTCCCCGGTGCAACTTGTGGCCATTCCCTCTCATCCTGTCGTTAGTTATCTGGGAGAAGAGGCCGACCCCCTCCTCACCACAGCCTCCCTTCAGGAAGTGGTAGAGTGCAATGAGGTCTCCTCTGAGCCTCCTTTTCTCCAGACTAAACAATCCCAGCTCCCTCAGCCGCTCCTCATAAGACTTGTGCTCCAGACCCCTCACCAGTTTTGTTGCCCTTCTCTGAACACGCTCCAGGGCCTCGATGTCTTTCTTGTAGTGAGGGGCCCAAAACTGAACACAGTACTCGAGGTGCGGCCGCACCAGAGCTGAGTACAGGGGGATGATCACCTCCCTGCTCCTGCTGGCCACACTATTCCTGATAC
The DNA here is from genome assembly GCA_036925125.1 of Oreortyx pictus. Classification (NCBI taxonomy): domain Eukaryota; kingdom Metazoa; phylum Chordata; class Aves; order Galliformes; family Odontophoridae; genus Oreortyx; species Oreortyx pictus. The sequence goes on from JAUPFR010000003.1 coordinate 37,781,804, forward strand.
AGGCCAGGATGCCATTGGCCTTCTTGGCCACCTGGGCACACTGCCGGCTCATGTTGAACCAACACCCCCAGGTCCTTTTCCTCTATACACTCCTCAAGCAGGATGTTTGTAAGAGCAGGATTTTTGTGAGTGTTGTGCATGCCAGTAGGCAGCTCAACACCACAGCCCCTCACTCACTCTCCCCACACTGGGATAATGGAGAGAATCAGGAAGGTAAAATTACAAGAGCTCATGGACAGAGATATAGATTAATAGTAAAGCAAAAGCTGCACAAATTAGTGAAATGTGGAATTCAGTTGCTACTTCTCATCAACTGGCAGATGCTCAACAATTTCCAGGAAAGCAGGGCCTGCTATGTATAATTTCATGATAAGACAAATGCCATCAGTTCAAATATTCCCACTTCTTTTCCCCATTTGTCATTGCTGAGCATAATGCCATATGGTTTGGGATGTCCCTGTGGCATCAAGCTGGTTCCAGAGTTTGACCACCCTCACAATAAAGAAATGTTTCCTAATATCCAGTCTGAACCTCCTTGCATGTAGCTTTGTGCTGTTTCCCATCCTCCTATTGGCTCCCAAGTTCAGAGTCTGACACCTCCTTTTATTCCCATCCTCAGAGATCTGCAAAGAGCAATGAGTTCACCAAAGTAAACATTGGGAAGAGACTGACTTAAATGGACAAATAACATTCTACCAAGTCACAGTACAAAAGAAAATAGAATATATGACTCATGATTTGAAGTTTACTATACAGTGACCAGAATTACAAGAACAGTGACTACAGTATATTTCACTGGCGTATGTAAACTCCTAAGGTACTGTTTTTCTGACATTAAGATATTCAAGTTCTGTGAATCTCTAAGTGTTCATAGGCAATCGAAAAAAGATGTTTCTTGACTGAGTGAGCTGATGAAGCTGTCTTGAGAGCATTCTCTTTAGCCTACTCAATTGTTATTTATATTATTGCCATTGCAGGCTGAAGTATTTTTGATAGATCAAGAGGCAAATCACAGAATCAATTGAGTCGGAAGGAACAGTTAAAGGTCATCTAGTCCAACTCTCCTGTAAAGAACAGGGACACCTACAGCTAGGTCAGGCTGCTCACAACCCAGTCTACTCTCACCTTGAAGGTATTCAGGGGCAAGCATACATCATATCTCAGAGCAATTTATTCCACTGCTTCACCATCTTTTTCATAAAAAAAACCCCTTCTTCCTTACATTCAGTTTAAATCTTCTCTCTTCTAGTTTAAAAACCATTTCCCCTTGTCCTATCACTGCAGTCCCTTCTAAAGATCCTGTCATCTTCTTTCTTATAGCCTCCCCCTTTAGAAACTGAAAGACATTTCTCAGCTCTCCCAGGAGCCTTCCCCAAGCTGAACAGCCTCATCTCTCTCAGCCTGTCCTCGCAGGGGAAATGTTCCATCCCTTGGATCACTTTTGTGGCCCTCCTCCGGCTGCACTCCAACAGGTCCACGTCACTTTTATACTGAGTTTTCCATATATGGATACACTAACTCCAGATGAGATCTCACCGGCCTAGAGTTGAGGGGCAGGATCACCTCCCTTGACCTGCTGGCCATACTTCTTTTCTCGCAGCCCAGGATACAGTTGGCTTTCTGGGCTGCAAGGGCATGTTGCTGGCTCATGTCCATTTTCCCATTACCCCCAGGTCCTGTTCAGCAGGAGTGTGCTCTATCCTTACATCCCCTAGCCAGTATGGATAGTGAGGGTTGCCTTGACCCACGTGCAAGTCCCTGCACTTGGATTTGTTGAACCTCATGAGGTTCACCTGGGCCCACTGCTTGAGTTTATCAAGGTCTCTATGGATGGCATGAGGTCCCTTGGGCATGTTCACCTCACTACACAGCTTGGTGTCATCAGCAAACTTGCTGAGGGTTCACTCAATCCCACTATTGATGTACTTGTTACAGATCTCTGCCTGGACATTGACACTCTTATTCTCACTGAGAGTTTCAAACACAAGAGAAACCATGAAATCCAAGGCAGTCTTTCTCCTCTCATCCAGGCTGAAGGTAAAAACTTAAAGAAAAGGGGTGGATGGAGGCAAGCCCATGCTTAGGGGTGCAAGCAAAACTTCTTGCCTACTCCATTCCTCCAGGCACCTCTCTACAGCAGGTATGAGGCACTGAATGTGGAATGCTAGTTTGTGGGTGATAACAGGCAACTTAAACTAGAGGTATCACTGAAGAGAAAACTAGAAAAGCCTTTCTCCAGTATCAAGGCTACATTCTCAAAGAAGAATACAACTAGTACTCCCAGCTCTGCTGTGCTCAATGTTGTGAAACTCCGCTGTAACAAATGACTTAAAACTTTTTGTTGGTATGTAAGTGGGTCAGAAATATCTGTGTAGAAGTTGCTATTGGCAGTAAGACTTGTGAGACATGAATCAGCTTTTCCTCTAACGCAGTAACCCTTGCATCACAGGTATTCACATGTACTGTTAACCATTTTCTGAACAACTTCAAAGAGACTGTCAATTCCATCTCTAAATATTTTCCCTTCTTCCTAGTACTACTTTACAGACCTTTTGACTTTTTAGTAGTCTTTCAAACTGTTTAAAACATTTGGCTGCTACTTAGCCCACCTATTCCTTGCAGACAGTTATCTGATTCCCCTCTGTTCACCTCAATGGGTATGGTTGATCTAATGCCAAAACCGGCAAAAACCAGCTACCTTGTTCTCTCACATTGCTATTTTCCCATTGTTTGTCATTCCCTGAATTGGAAAACAAAATCTTTGCTTCAAATGTAGCCAACACTGATCCTAATAAACGAAAGAACGTAATAAGGGTGATATTTTGGTAAACAGGGATTGTTGTAGTGCTTTCCAAACCTATTTTGGAATGCCATCAACAGAAAGGTTTATTTTTCCCAAGGGCTGATATCACAGGAGGCCAGAAGTATAATACGCAATAATATAAATACATGAAACTTCAAAAGCATATAAGTACTATCAACTCTTGCCTTTCTGGAATAAGTTTACAGAAGGCACCCTCAAAACCCCCTGAAACAAAAAACCGTGAACGGAGAATTGTTCAGACTAGTACTGGGTTTTAATTGGAAGGAGATGCAAATAAAACATTTTGCTTCGGATTAACTTTAGGTTAATAATTCTGCATAATTTTAAACCTGAATCAGACAAGAATCTGGTTTAGCTTTGCCCAAGCAAAAAATCTCCTGATCTCTTTTCTGAAAATTTTGGACATCTTGAAGGGTCAGAATGAAAAAGAGATTATTATTTGACAGAAATAAATGATGACTTCTGGGGCTACAACAGCCTATTGAAAGTGACATGGGATTTTTATTTGGTTGGTTAGTTGACTGTTGTTCTTTTTTTCATCTGTAATGGTCAAACACAATTTTAAGTGCTCAGAGTGTGATCATTATGTAGTAATTGAGTGTGACTTTATTCCTAAATATCAAAGAATCCATGAATTTATGTCAGTGTTCCCTGATTTTTGGACAGCTTCCTGGAAATCTCAGTGCCAATAACTTCTTAGTGGCCTTGAGGAGAATAAGTGGCTGATTAATTATTCTTCCCTTATTAGGAATTGCAGTCCACCTGTCCTCTCACTCCTGATAGTGAACTTCTACCAGCATCAAAAGAAATGTTTTCCTCACTCAGTTATTCCAATCCCAAACTCTTGCATCTCCTGACTTAGAGGTTTCAGCTGTTCCCTGAGATTGACAATCAAGTGCTGTTTGCTATAGTTTTCACTGACTGGGAGGCCTCTTGTATCACCCTTTAGAAAATCATTAGCTTTTGTCTTGCTTAGTAATACAGAGACATATTTCTCAGGCATATAGTGGAGGGGATGTTATCAGAATGTTATCAGAAGCAGAGGCAAAAAAAGTTTGTATACAAAAAAAAAAAAAAAGTTAGGTGTTTTCAAATCACTCCATGTGACAAGATTTATTTTGATTTCAAAAAGGTATGCCAGAAATGATCAGGGAAGCAATAACAATGTGGACTGAAATTTGAGAATTTGGGGAGAATTGCAGAAACAAAAAGTAAAAAATTTGAAGAGTACTCATTGTAAAGTCAATTCCTGGGAGAAAAAGCAAAGACAAAAAACAATCTGTATGAAATAATTTTCAGATACCTGCGAGATGAAAACATGGATTTATCAGGAATAATCTAGGTTAAACTAACCTATCTTCCCTCCAAAATAAAGTAATAGGCTTCTTGAATAGTGAAATAATGGAATATTTTGAAAAGCATTTTAATGCAGTTTCTAAATACAGTTTCTTAAGGAATGGACTCCTGTTCCTAATGAAAACTGACATTTCTTATGCAAGTACAAAAATCGGTGAGGAGCATATTTTTAAAATAACTCACTGAACTGAAATGGTCTCTTCCACTTAGTCAGCACTTCCCACTTTTGATTTGGAGATGGAGTTGAAAGCGGTAGTTACCAAACGTACAGTTATTATTACACTGTAAGTTCAGTTTAGGTGATCTTTCTAGTAGTGAGAAGTTCTTTACCTCCTAGCAACTATAACTAGCCAAATGCATGAAATCACATCTGGATGATAATAGTGGTAGTGGTCACTACAAAGTTTTCTGGCTGCACTTTGGAAAATACAGTTTAAGAAGGATGTCATTGTCTTAGAGAAAGTTGAATTGAGAGGCAATGAGATTAATCAGAGGCCTGGCAAGGGCCATTTGAGATGACCAGTTGTAGGAATCAGAATAGAGAGGATTACAGTTAGGTCTACTCACACAATTAACCATTTAGAAATTGTTAAAAAAGGGGAAAGGTGTAAAATTTTCCCTTGAGACACTGTGGAAAGGATGCAGAGCAGTCTTGAAATTACGGATGGGAGAAATCTGTCTGGTTTTGCTAATACTGAGTGGAAAAGCTGAATGACCCTTTTAAAGTCCCTTCACTTTTTTATCTATTGTTCTCATAGATGTTTGAAAAAATCTAGCTTTAAGATGCATTTGTGGCTGTTTTTGTTATTTTTAATCTGGAATACAAAGTTTTGTTTCGCCCCACCTCCATCCTCCCATCAGAGTTATCACTGAGCAGCACGTAGCTTGACGATTTTAATAAATAGGGTCAGCTCTCCCTCTAGTGGCTTCACCCAGTTGGGATTTAGTTAGTAGGAAAAACCTGAAACCCAGTACCTATGCAATAAAAAGGCAGATGTATTGTAACTTCATATTATGTTTAGGATTTCCAATCAAAATTATTGTTGGTTTCCAAACCACTACTGTGATCATAAGTAGTGGTCTGTCTGTGATTTCTGGTTGAAAAAGGCAGTGCTACAGATTTCTTAAACATAAATTAACTTTAGAACTGTTAACAGCAGGTAACATCTTACATTTCTGCCCCACTCTTTTTAATTTTAGGTAAGCAATATTTATTAATCTTAAATAGATTTTAAAAAAGTAGGCAAACTGTTTTCATGAAGAGCCAGGTTTTCTCTTTAAAGACTATCAGTAAAAGACAATTTAATCTCATGGGAATTTACAGTTGGTCTCCAGATCCTGAAAATTATTTTGTTCTTCAGAGAGAGGAAATATCCAACTTTCACTTGGGGGGCATTTATATTCCATTCTTCATCTTTCTCACCTACTCTATTCCATGAATTGTAAGAGCAAAAAGAGCAAGAAATATTTTATAAACAAATATTTAAATAGTTCAGACATTAAACAAAAATTTTTACTGAGTTTCTGAGGGAAGTTGAATGATTTGATATTTTTAACCTTATTAGGGCACTGCTATTATACAAAAATTTAAAATATAACATTAGTTTTTGTTAGAATTTTGTGCTTTTGTTGTGTATATGTATATATTCATTCTTATGTTAAAAGCAAGAAAAGTATAGCAAAATTTTTGCCTTTCAGACAAGGAACTGCAATAAAACCTAATGCAAATGTTTGAGGAAATTTGTATGCTACTACTGATGTTCAGCCAGCTGAATCTGAACACAATGAATTATTTTTTTCAAATTAACATTGTTGAATTATTTAAAATTGATCACCACTATGTCATGAGACAGAGTTCTCAGGCCAACTAACACAGAATCCTAAGACCCATGAACTTAGGAACTGGGCTGTATTAAGGCCATGACATGACAGAAGTAGCATTCTCTGGCTGCTGAACCCAGTAGTTTTGGTTTCCATTTCTGCAAATAAGTTTTTCTTTCAGAGTTGCTTCTAGACTGGGCTTCAGCAAATTCAGTGTAACAATGAGTGTTAAGATGCAAAAATGTACAATTTCTAAAGTGATATAAAGTGAAAATGTAACAGGCCACATGATGTCTGATTAGCTCTTTTTATGACAGCTGTTAAAAATCCTTCAGAGTTTGTATAGAAGTATCTGTTTTATTAACTCAGATTCCTCTTATATATAGAAAACTTGTTTGTGATTAAAGTAGTTCAAAATAATTAATGAAAGCGCAAGTGAATGCTGAATGAGAGAAGAATTAAAGTATTACTTTCTTGTGACTGATAACATTAGTCATGCAGGCTATAAATTACTGATGATTAATGCGCACCTGTTTCAAGCATAATACAACAGAATTTGTTGTATGAACACTTGAGAAATGTCCTATTGGAAATGTAGAAACATCTTTCTTCATTCTCCAAGTGTTCTTTTAACATATTCTAAATATTTTATTTCCTAAAACATTCCTAACTGCTACACAATTATATAGGATCACTCAGTAATTATAATGAAATATGCTTAACAAGTGAGGCTGAAGTAACACTGTCTATACTTTTGCTGATGTACTTATCTATTCTATCAGCAGATGGTAGTTTGATACGTATTTCTTTGTAATGTGTTTGTAAATTCATCGGACTGCTACACATTCAAGTATGGTCCCTTTTCTCTGGATCTGTCTCCTTCTGATCCATCTCTTGCTTCAGTGCTATTCTCAGTCTCTGTGTTTCAGCTTTGTTTTGGAGGATATCTTAGCTTCTATAACGAGCCCCCCTTTCAAACCTTATAGGGAGTGCTCCTGCTGCTTCCTGCTGCATGCATGGGAGGTATGTGTTTGCTCTTTGACTAAGAATTATCTTATGACTTTCCTGGCTAGTAACCATGCCTTTGCTTCTCCTTTTTTATTAGGTGACTAATTGGATTCCTGCACTGAAGAGCGCATCTTTCACTGGCCCTTGTATAATGTATCAATAGGTACGTTAAAATATCCCTGACAGAAACAGCTGGATTACAGCAATATTCTGGTTAGGAATATTGTAGCATAAAACCAGGAAGAAACTACTCTTTGTCATTTATTCAAATTGCATTATTTACCAATGAGTTCTACTGTGATTTGCAACCTTCTTGTTGTTGGAGATGTTTTTTATTTTTTTCTGTTTTAAGCAAGTAAAACAATAGTAGTTAACAAAAGAGCTTTTACTAATGATTTTCCATGCCTTTTTTTCAATACTTTCTTATGTATGTGTAAAAGCTAAATGTGTAAAGAAGTTACAGGAAAATAGAACATCTGCCTACTTCAGAGATCAAGGAAATAACTCCAGAGAAATGAACTGATACCAGAGTAAAACAAAATGACTTTTTTTCCCACAAAAAAGAATAGAAATCTCATGTGTAGTATTAAACATTCTTTGTCATTAACTTTACAGATAGGATGTCCATGGTAGGCAGTTGCAGATGTCTGATTACCCTTAAATGGGAGTTGGATATGCAAAACTGGTGAAACACTGAACTCTTGGCTTTTGCATATAGGCAAAAGCAAAACATCTTAATGAAAAGGAACATTGTGTGCACAGAGTGAACTACCTGTGGAAGGAAGAAGTAAACTTGAAAACAGCATTTTACTTCTTCCTAGTACACTTACTACAGTATCCAGCTATAAAATATCACTAATCCCAGTTTTACAACTTTCAGGACTGAGAGAATAACTTTAAAGAGCGTTTCTGAAACTGTTTTTGGAGAAACTGAATTCAGAAGAAAGTTATCACTATGTAACATTGAAAGCACATACAAAGAAATCTCAGCAATGCAGGAAACTCATGGGGACAAAACAATCTTGAACTTGACCAATCCTGATGTTGGTATTTTGTATTTCTTTGTGAGAATCCTTATGGATAATTTTGATTCTGAGTCACATTTAGAGTAACCCTAAGAATCAAACCATTCTCTCCATGGAAAAAATGGTTTCTTTTAAAAATTCCCAGAAGTAGAAAACCTGAACTTTAGCGTAGGCTTGAGTATTACACTAAACTCCAGTTCTTACTTCATAGTGTATATTAATGGTCTACGTTAGATATAGCACTGAAAATCAAAAATAACATTAGACAAGAAACATGTTACAGTTCTTCCTATGTTTTTGTGTCATTTTCCTTCAAAAAATAAGAATGTGTAATATTATTTTCACAGATCCCAATGCTTTAATATTATTTATAGATTGTATTTAAGTATCAAAAATGATTTTTTTCCACATAAACTGTTTCTGATATCAGTGGAAATATGTCTACATTGATTAGAAGAAGTCAGTTTGCTTAGAATAGGTTTGATCTACCATTTCAACTGTGTATATATGTGCATCGAAATTCATAGTTTCCAACAATAGCACATTATACTAATTTCCCAGCCAGGGAAATATCAATTAGCAGAGTATGGTGAAGACCTGCTAGCAGTTAATGGAAATGTTGATGACTGCTTTATTCAGACAGGGCTGTTTATGTCTAATGTCTGTCTTAGTTTCTCCTTTTAAGTTATTACTAAGAGTCTCCAGATAAAGACTGTATTCACTGTGCTTCCTGTGGTGCTTCTGCTTCTGACAATATTTTGATTTATTACCATGAATGCACTTAGACCACACAAATACAATTATGATTGTATAATCATTGGCCTGAATAACCAAACTAAAACAAGCAAAAACAAAACAGCTTTCCAGCTGGCATTTTAAAGATTTTGGTTAACTAGAGACACCCAAATCATTCGAATCACTTAAGGCTAGGATGGCCAACATTTTGGTATATCTCCAAAGTAAGAAAGTATCAAATTCGGTTGCACAGTATGCATTTTTAAATTGATGTTTAAAATCTTATTCTGCTTGACTTAACTTTTGACTCAGAGCTGTTTCTCACTACCTTAAATTTATATTCTTGTTCTCTCAGTCTAGAGACTGGTTGCTAGGTAAACACTGTGGAAGCATATTTATGCTTGAAAGCAGGAAACTAAGACAGTCAGGATGGGATTAAAGCACTGTTTAGAAATTATTAAATATTTAGCAGCTTTTGGTGTTCTGGTTCATTACCTTTGCTGTATAAAAAGATTAGACTATGACTCGAGAGTTTGGAAAGTAGTATATTTTGATCTCTCCTCTGTATTTCTTGCTATAAATGCAGATGTGTGACTGGAGGAGCTTCCAAATTCTGCAGATTTTTCTTAATTCTTATTTTGTCCATACAAGCAAATGCCAAGATAGAGCAAGCACTTTAAATGAGTTAGTGCAAGGAGGCGGGTAACATGGGCTTTATTAGTTACAAAGTTCTGAAACAGTGGTGAAACTCCAAGACCAAAAAATCTGTGTGACAGAACATACATGGTGTTGTTATGTTTATTAATAACCCAATCTTACTTCGGCTCATCATCAAGAGGACAGATCATGGCACATGAGCATCTGTGTTGTGATCTGGAGCACTATCCAGGCAGAGGCTGGTGATGAGTGGTAACACCCAGGGTTCTGTCTTGAATCATGTGCTCTTTAAGATCTTAATCAGCAACATAAGTAGTAGGATCAAGTACACCCTTAGCAGGTTTGCAGATGAAACTGAGCAGAGTGATGCAGTTGAGCTCCCACCAGTACTGCATCCAGGCCTGGGGCCCTCAGCCCAAGAAACCTGGGGCTTTTGGAATGTGTGCAGAGAAGGGTCACAAAGATGATCAGGTGGTTGGAGCATCTCTCCTATGAAGACAGGCTGAGGGATGTGGGCTTGTACAGTCTGGAGAAGGCTCAGGGGAAACTTCATTGCAGCCTATCACTCCTTGAAGAGAACTTACAAACGAGATGGATACTCACTTCTTACATGGTCTGATACTGATAGAACAGGGGGAATAGTTTTGAAGAAGCGAGACTTCGATGTAAGGAGGAAATTCTTTACTCAGAGTCCTGAGGTACTGGCACAGGCTGCTCAGAGAAACTGTGGATGTCCCATCCGTGGAGGTGTTCAAGGCCAGGTTCGATGGGACCTCAAGCAGTCTGATCTAGCAGGTGGCAGCTCTTCCTATGGCAGGGGAGCTGAAATTAGACGACCTTTAAGGTCCCCTCCAACCCAACCTCTTCGGTGATTCTATGATTCATTCCTGTGTTATGAAATATTCTAGGATAGTCTGCTGCCAATTTGTGCACTGAGGTTCTTATTCTAATATGAATTAACAGATTAACGTTACTTCAGAAATCTTTCATTGTTAAGAATTAGGATAATTCTTCATTTTTGTGGATAAGGTGTGTCACAGAGGAGAGACAGAGGTTTCAACACTTCTGCATATGTATTTTTGTCTTGACACTGAAACAGCATACTTGTGGAAGATGGTGTTTCAAACCTTCTCAGACTGAATATGCAATTGAATATTGGTTTTACTTAAAGTTAAACATGATTTCAGACAGTTTAGGTTAAAAGAACTTGTCACTACAAAAAATATTGTTTCATGAAATACAGATGATGAATAAAATAGAGGAAATTTTTCATAGGAGTTGTTGTTATTTAAAGATATTTTAGAAAGCAGGGTTAGAGTTTGAATTTCATGATCAGTCCTGCAAGATCACTTCTTCCTAACTGCATGCCCATTTCAAGTGGGATATGAAGGCCAGGAAAATGAATGTTAGCTTTTTAGGACATGTTAGAATACAAGACAACTTTAACTCTCCTCTACAGTCTACTTATCTACATCTCAGAAATCATCTCACACGTAGTTGTGCCAGTTTTTCTGTTGTGCAATAATTTTATACTACTTGTGTCTGTTCACACATAAATGTCAGTCATAAATGACTTTATTAAATTTAGTTTCAACTTCTTTTATTGTGCAAGTCATTAAGGAGTGTGTTGCCTTAAGTAGCCCTATGGAAATAATAATAAATTTTAACAGAGATAAATTTGCCTAAGAGGATTTTGATTAATCTTTAGTTTTGTATAACTCCAGAATCATTTTAATTCCAAGAAAAATAACATTAATTTGCCTCTCACAAAAACTCCCAATTTCATCCAGAATGAAAATATCTGAAGAAATCTGGGACATGGAAAACTCTTTAAAAAAGATGTCTTCTTTTCCTTATTTTTCTTCCCCCTAAGTATCTATTTATTTACTTACTTATTTGACTATCTTTGTCCAAAAATATACTATCTGTAACAAGGGAGGTTGTTCAGTTCCTTGTTTGTAAAATTAGTAGCAGCTGTGTATGGAAGAAGTTGTAGGACCTACTTACAGTACTTCAGCAATTAACTTGCAATTGTAAACTGCCATCAGGCATTTGCAGAATTCAAGCATCTAATCAATAATCCAATATGCTGAAATAATTTGCAGACCCTGTATTACAATAATAGCACAAGAATGAAATGGTGAAAATGAATGTATTTCCAATGAAGCTGGTGTGTTTAAACTGTGTACACTGTACCTTGAATACATGTGATCCAAAGCATTATTCCAGACCACAATTCTCTTTGGAGCATCCACCTGACATGCAGGCTCTGCAAGTGTTTGAATCCCATTTAGGAAGACTGGTCTTGTGAGCTGAGTTTTTTAGTTTATAATAGCTGGTACACTAGGACTGCACAATTTTATCAGAGGTTCTAAAGCAATAGTGTTCTGAGAAAAAGGACGCACCATACCCTACGTAATGGCACTCCCTGGTGATTGCCTATTGTCTGATTAAGTCCCTCTTCCTTCTTAGAATAGTAAAGAAGTTGACTTTTAATTTCAGAAGTGTCAAATTCAACAGATACAGGCTATAATCACTCATTCATGTAATTAATTTACCGAACTTTTTGCATATTTTATTACTAGATATTGGCCATCATTAAAAATATAGATTGAATTTCCTCAGTGTGACTTAGTTCCATTAAGCTTCAAACTTTAATGATCTGCTGTTTAAATGACTGCAGCCTGTATTATTGTGGTTACACTTGTATATTATAATGTCACTGGTTTGTGTGTATGTGAGTGCTAGAGTGACAGAAACAAATAGGAAGAAACATTATAGAAAATGAGTTTCCTATGGAGGAAGAAATGAGTTGGAACTGTGCCAGCCACACTTTGACAGCATTAATAGTCATGCAGAATCCCCCAAGTCCCACGCTATCTCGCAGAAAATGAAATTAGCAGTGAGACTATTTATAATGTAAGAATGGTGTTGTCAGCTGTCAATTCATGGAACAATAGTTCAATCTTCAGTAACACTGCACTGAGAAAGTGCAGATAGATGCCACGCAGAATATCTGACGACTAGAAGTTTAAAAGCACAGCAGAAATACTGGCAACTGACTTGATCAGACCAAAATAAACTGTTGTTATGAGATATGGTGTGCTTGCGAAGCTCTTAGTGTCCTTAAGGAGAATAAAGTCAGTGTTCAATGCATGAAATTTCACTGACAGAAAGAAATGTGTAATTTCTTTAATTATAAAAGCAAACATTTATCTACATTTGACTCTTCTTCTCTGCTTCAAGTTCACTCACAGTGATCCTTTCTCTACCGTACTGAATCTATTCTGTCTTGAATAAGTTGAAATTATCAGTGGAGCAGAGTAATAGGAGCAGTATCTGATCTTCCGTTGTCTGATAATATCTGAATTGTAGCTCTTCCTGAAGTGGGAGATAACACAACCATGGGGAGGGGGCAAGGCCTTTCTGTCTATTTCATGGTCTCTCAGGGGCATGGGGTATTGTTCCCCTCTGTTTGGAGAGCTGAAATAATAATCTGAATTTCAAGCTAGCAGTGGAAACGCCAGCATTTGAGAAGGAAGACATCATATCTGATAGGGTAAACTTCAACAGCATACTTAAAAATGGACGAATTGTACAGATAATTCTCCATCTACATGTTAGAATAAGTCTGGCCAAAACGTAAGTTCATATCAGTGCTGTTATCAGGTGGGAAAGCAAAGGAGCGAATTCCTTCTCTCTCCTTGTAAAGTATGAATAGTTAAAGACTGTGAAGAGAGTTGTGTGTTAATTTTAGGTACAAGAAATAAAATATTTTATCTCCTCTAGTAAATCTTGTTTTTAATCTAATAGTTTTTAATTGACATAACTGATTTTTTAAATGCCTAATTAATTTATCCAATTAGTCTTTTGGAGAGTTAGGTAAATGAAATCAAAGATTCAGAAGATCTTGTCATTTGTTTGACCTTTACAGTATGTACATGGAGTACTGCCAGCTCCCCCCCCAAAAAAGGAAACTGTGTGCCTGTAAGAAAAACTTGTATAAGGTTAATGTTTCTAAGATACCCTGTGGTGTTTCAGTTAGGATATGCAGTAATGCATAGTTGTTTCCAGCTGTGTTGTGATTCCAGTTGTGTAATTTTGGGCTGATATTTCGAAATCAGTGAAGACAAAACTAGGAGTCTATGTCTAAATCCTTTTAATTATCAGTAGTTTTATTTTCTGTGTTCTGTTGGGAAATATCCCATCAGCAAGGAAGGGGATTTCTCTCACTTTCTTCTCTCTCCAGTCTACCTGACACTTCCTGAATCTGAGCTCTGATACCTTGATTCATCGGCAAAATCTGAAAGACTTTTAATAATGCAGAAGAAATAGTACTTCTTGTTCTGTGGTCACAGAGTGCCCTTAATAAGTCCATGCAGTTCGCTAAAACTTTTTTTTTTTTTTTAAAGTGACAGGAAAGAATGGTCACATTTCATTTTACACTTGTGAAAAATGCCTTATTTTGGGACTTCTGAGAAGCAGTTCTGAATTAGTCCCAAGAAGCAAGAGATTCTAAACCACAATTTTGAGGTTTCATTTTGTGTAGCTTGAAATAGGTAATGAGGGTAAGAATCCAATCTACTGCTGACAAAGGCCTCTTCCTCCCAGAATAGCATTTCACTTCCTTCTCTCTCCAACTCCCACAAAAGCTTATACATCTCAGATGTCAGTTGCTTTCAGAGAAATGTTCTAGTTCTCCGCAACAAAAATTAAATGTGAACATCAAATGAGAACAGAAATAATACTGACTGTTTATCTTGTGGTTTCAAAACATGGTCTCTTCATAGACAAATGTGTTATTTTAATGATATTTGTACATACAGGTTAAATGTTCATCAAAAAATCTGCTTTTGAATTAAAAGTTTACTTAATCAAGGTTGTATTCACCCTCACATGCATACAAACTTGAGATGTGGAGTACTGTTAGTAATGACTTACTGTGCTATAAACTGTAAAAACATCGGTATGAGTACAGGTTGCCAGTTATAGCAAGAAAGTTCTAATTTCATTTTAGTAGATGTATAATATTTACAAACAAATGCATGAGTTTAAAAGTTAGTCTCCATTATATAGGTTATACAGAGGCTGAGGTTGGCCTCTTCTTCCAGGTAACAGCAAGAGGACAAGAGGTAATGGCCCCAAGTTGTGCCAGGGGAAATTCATGCTGGATATTTGTAAAAATATCTTCTCAGAAAGAGTGGGGACACATTGGAACAGGCTGCCTGAACAAGTTGCAGAGTCACCATCCCTGGAGGTGTTCAAGAACAGTGTAAATGCAGCACTTGCGGAGATGATTTAGTGGGCACGGTGGGGATGGGCTGAGGGTTGGACTAGATGACTGGCTTTTCTCTGTATGGGGGGTTTTTCTCTTAGGAGAGACCTCATGAGCTGATTCCCTGCTGCTGAACTCCCTCCTGGGCCTGCTGCCTGAGACATGTTGCTTTTCTCCTGGACCTCGCCGCTCCTTCGAGGTGTTCTGCCATCTGAACCCTCATGAGCTGATCACTGCTGCTTCCTGGAGAGGCCTTCTTTTAGGAGAGACCCCACGAGCTGGTCACTGTTCGCTGCTGCCCCTCTCGGCGTTGGCTCCCTTGCTGCTTCTCTGGTGCTGGCTGATGCTGTTCCTGGGCTGACCCGGTGCCGCTTCTCCAGGACAACTGCTTGCTGCTCAAGGCTGCCCGTCGCTGCTGCTGTTCTCCCCGCTTCTGCCATTCCCTGCTCTTCGGCCTCGGACCATCGGAGCCCCTTGCAACCGGACTGCCCCTAGGATCGTGGCTGGTGACTTTCCCTGCGTTATACTAACCCTTTGCCTCTTTCCTATCTTTCCTATCACTCGCCTTCCCTTCCCCATCACCCTTAACAGTGTCCGCCTTCCCCTTCCCCATCTCTCTGGTCAATGTTGGTAATAAACTGGTCGGACCAACATTTGAACCGTTGTTTCTTAATCTCACGCTGGGTATACACATAATCTTAAGAACCTCGTCTCCGTCCTTTATATTGGAGCGTGACACCTGGTAATTTTGTTTGGCAAAGATTAGAAGAAGTAGAATCAGACTAGTCCCCTTTTGCCCATAATGTGCATATGTCTTGCACTGTCAGTCATTCCTAGTAGCATTACTCATAAAGTTGAGTTTTTCACCCCACAATTATTTCCACTGAGTGTTATGTTAGTGATCATTTTGTCACACTACACCAGGACTTTAGTCATGCTACCAAAATAACTTTTGAATGAGCTCTGTGGAAGCAAACACTGGGCACATCATCACTGTCATCACCATTAATGCAAAACTCTTCATGCAAATATTCTAGAATGCAGATGGATGCTTTGACTGCTACATGAAAGAATATTTCTTGATTCCTCATTTTCTCTAATGAATGTCAAGTTTGTTTTCCAAACTTCACAAATACATGGATCTCAGTAAATTTCTTAACACTGAACTGCACCGGTCATGGTACTTGAGATAAACTAATGCAGAGTTATTTCCCTGAGATAAGTATAAATCTCTGAGTTACATGCAGCCTGGATTCTTCACCAAAGCAAAACTGATGAGAATTTTTGGTTTGTTTTCATATGTAATAATTACATTACATTTCAGTTAAAAGTATGATCAGGAGAAGGAAAGGAGTTTCACCTCACAGGTTCACCTAATTGTTTGTTTTTACAGATTAAAGATTGCTTCCCATATTTTATCTGTAAGGAAGAACTACAAATGGAAGTCTTTGCTCAGAGGGAGTGAGGGAGAGAGTAAAAACTTCTAAATGTACTATTCTTTGCTTGAGATTTTTTCCAAATTTTCTCTAATTAAAATCTAGTAACTATATTGGTTAGTGTCGCTCTTTTTATATGTAAAATATATTCAAAGTCTATGTCAAATGTACACTAACTATAAACAGTAATGGAGTAAGGAGGAAGTAGAACAGAATTTCAAATGATGCTCTTCAAATTTTGCTTCTACGTTTATGTCACTTTCAGGAAATGAAATGCTATCATTTTAATTCTTCTGAGACCATTTATATTATTTCTATGTTTTTATAAACTGAGTGTGCGAGATATATAAAGATGAAGTGTTAAAACTTGTTCCTGTAGTCTTTGTAACATAGAAGTGATGTTTTTTACAGTGGAAAATTCCTCACATGGAACTCATTCCAGCATTGTCAATGGAGGAATTCTGAGCTTTGTAAATTTTATATCAGACTGTATCAGATAAGTCTCTAAGTATTTGTGGACAGCATAGAAATTTTTGGACTAAACCGTTAAATGCAATATGATGATAAATAAGACTATGACTAGTTTTAGTTATGGCTTAATAAAAACTATTTCATGGAGAGAATTCCAACTACTGATAAACAGAAAAGAATTTATTGATGTATATACATACAGTTTTCTTTAGTTATGTTACTGTATACTGGCAAGGCATACTGTGCTATCATTTAAGTTCTGGCATAGACACAAGGTGAACACACAGGAATATTGTGCATTGTGCTATACAAAACACAGATGCTGAAATTGTCAAGGTGAAATCAGACTCTGTCCTAGTAAAATGCATTCAACATATGCAAAATATCATTTGAAATTTGCTGTTCATTAACATTTCTTTCAGCCCTATATTTCTCTGAAGAATGAAAAATAAGCAGGAAGGGCTTGACAAGAAAAAGTAGGGAAGAAAGTTCTTAGGAACATAAAAATAATGATTTATTTATTTATTTTTAGGGAAGACTCTTATCTTGCCTAAAACAACTATAAAATTAAGTATTAACTGAACTATAAAAGTGATAATTCCTACCACATATTCAATACTCAATTTAAGTTAATACCAAGGAGGTATTTATATTTTATGCATAGATTTCAAAGCCTACCTTTAAGACAATTTACAAGGAAATTATTCCCAAAGGGCATCTTGGATTTTACATCCTATTTTGTCTGAAATATTTTAATAAAATGGAAAAGCAACTTATAATTAGGTAATCAAACTTTCAGTAGCATTGATCCATTTTCCCAAGGTGTAATCCCCAAATGGCAACAGTTATTTGGAAGATGTTCGTGTACTGCATTCATGTATGTAAGTATTTGTAGGGCTGGAGGACTGAAAGTAAGCAATAGAGTTCACAAGGAAGAAGTAAATGCAAAGTAATGTGCATGCAGTGTGTAAATCTGTGTACACCGGGGTGGAAGTTTTGAATATGAATACATCAGAAAAAGAGAAGCGGCTGATGAGGATAAAGTTGGTCACATGATTTCAAAGTTTGTGGAAACTTCTTTTGCGTGTGTGTCTGTGTAAGGGTTTGGTTATAAGATCAGAGTTCTTCAAAAGTTTGTCAGTATAAACTTCTCTTCCACATAATATCACCGTGCCCTTGGAGCTGGTTTTCTAACTCCTAACAAGTAAGGCTTTTTTTTTTTTTTTCTTTTTATAGGAAAAGAAATTTAGTTTAACATTGTGTTATTATGGGAGTTCCATAAATAAATAAATTAAATAAATAAATAAAATGATGGAAGCCAGGAGAAACTGCTAAAGAAAGGAAAAAGTTAATGTGAATTAGCAACCTCTTGATTTTACAATTACAAAGGAATTTTAACGCTGTCTTTAGCAGTCTTAGGCAGTTGTAATTGAAGGGTGTTAGGTAGATCCAGATAGGAAATTTTATGTTTTCAAAGTGAATATTTATTTTTTCCTTAGATATTAAAACCATACAAGGAACACGTGACCTACGGTGCTGAAGTGATAACATCCCTAGGATATAAATGAAGGACAGATGAATGTGTATTAATTCTTATGTTTGATGGATGACTGCAGAAATCTTTCTCTTGGAAATAAAGCAGAGGTTTAGAAGGCATGTGCAGCCTGTTTTTACAGAAATGAAATACAAAAAGCTTATTTTCAAAAGTGAAATGAATGATCCTCCTTTTGTGAAGTTGTCCCTCAGTCCTACACAAAAATCTAACAATTTGTGGAGGGGATGTTGCCCCCCCAGTGTCCACTTCTTTGAATTAGCTTGAGAAATTAATATTATTTTTCTCACTTTCAGTATACAAGTTTTATTTGTGATATCTTCAGCAAAGTCTCCAAAACATCTCTCAGAGTGAGTTCTGGCTGTTGAAAAATATTTCATAATAAAGAGGATTCATAAATAGCACTCTCCTCAAATTTTCATCCATCTTCAGGGGAATTCACAAAATTTTATAAATGTGTCACAAAAAGTGAATAACTATTTAGGAAGTCTGTTCATATTGTCACATTCCTTAGGAACTACATAGATAGTTGTCTTAAAAATCATTCTTTAAAATTCTTCTGCAAGAATGTGTCCAAAACTTGTGAATTTCATAACTAGTTAGAGATCTGGTTCCTGGCAATTCTTGGAGCAATTGACTACTTGGGATCATAATCAAATTGGCTTAACTAATATTCAGTTTTATATAATTTTATGCAGTTCAGTTACACAGGAGCGTCCAAAACTTTAAGTCAGAGATATCTATTCTGAGTTTTGCATGGCAGCAGTATTTTGCAAAACAAAACAACCCTCTTTCTTTTTAACCAGTTCTGAGTTATTGACTCTCCTCTGCACTATAATATGATAGCAGAGGGTTGGAGTTGTGTGACCTTCCAACTTAAGCCTTTCTTAGATTCTCTGTTCCAGTACTTTGCAAGGGCATCTTCGCCCTTTATCTCAGCTGCATTACTGTTAGATGTGTGTTTGTACATCTCCTTCTCTGTCATCAGGCTTCTCTTAGACAAATAGACTACGAGAAAATTTGCCAGTTTGTTAGTGGTGCCCAGAGAGATAACATGGCACTGTATAAAGGAGAGATTACAAAGCCTACAAGGGTAGAAGCTCTGACATCTGTACCTATTAACTTCTTGCCTTGGAAAATCTTCCTCCTCATGTGGTGCAGAATGTAAATCAATTTAACTTTTGTACTGATAATTCTTCAGAATCTTTGAAGTGGATCAATGGGTACTGCTTTATGATTTTAAAATTATGATTCTAATTTGAAGCATGTTTTTCTCCCCCCACCACTCAGATTCACTCTTCTTCAGTACCTTCAGTAAAGGCCAAAATGGGAAAAGAGACGAAATAAAAGCACCTTCCCTATCTAATGTGATCATGTTTGAGAAGTGGGTGAGTTATTATGTTTGTAATTATGCCCTTATATGAAATGCTCAGCTCTGTTATGACCTCTGTCATGATGTGACCCCATTTATGCTTCAGTCTTTTTTGTATAGTGTTCTCTCTGTTTCATGTTTAGCTATGGCTTGTACACTCCTAGTGACTATGCCAACAAATGATATTAGCTGAAATTTATTGTGAATGCTAACAGTGTTATAAATATCAGTGTTTAAAATTAACATTCTCAGAAGGTTTAGGCTATCCAAATAATCCCTTAAAACACCAAAATTAGCAGAAATTGCACAAGTAGAAGTCCATCCTATCTGCAGAACTATTAATAAGTAATTTATTGTAGAATGTTTTCTTTCTTAACTCCCACTCTGCTGAGATTACTATCCTCTCCCATCTGCTAAGATGAAGTTGAGTCAATTGGAGCCAATCAGCCTCTTCTTATAAGGACCCACAGTCATTTTCTGAGGCATAAGATTTTGAGATAGTAAACTCATGTGTTATGAGTAGCTCCACCTTTTCCATCTGAAATTAATTCCCAAAACAGCTTCATTAAACTCATTGAGCTTTTGTCAGGGAGCAGTCAGTGTCTGTTCTGCTTCCTTAGGTTGCACTGTCTTCCATCTGTGGCTGTGGGCAGATAGGTGGTGATACCATTGTCCTCAATGAGGGCAATCAGAAAATCTAAGTTTCCCCCAGTATTAGACAGCAGCAGGATGAGATACTACAGTTTATCAGACAGGTCAGAATCATGAATGATTCAAATTTGTATTGTGGAAAAGCTGCCTCAACTGAGGGTCACCAACAGCGTCACCTGCCTTCTAAGCCTGAGCTTTGCTTTTTTTTCTTGTGTACATCCATTTCTGTAGTATTTAATCACTGACGTTATCTTTCTGGTTTGCCACTTCTTCTCAGTGTTAAAATAAACATTTCAATCACTTCTCCTAACATTAGCTTTTGTTGACTAAATTCTCCCTGTATAGTTTCATTCTTCAAGACTACCCTGTTCTTGTAGAATTCAATATTTTTCTTAGATAAATTGCTATGATTCTTGCAAGTCTTTTGGCTTCTGCATACTTCTTGTTACTGCCTTTTCGGCCTGGATGACAAGCAGTCAATGTGAAAGCGATAACTGTTCTTTAATCTTGCTTCCCAAGACTATTCAAATGGTATTGGATCTCATCAAGCATTACAGGTTAGTCTGATAGGCCTTGGTAGGCCAATATGGAGAGGGAAAAAAAAAGACTCTGACTTTGCTACCTTTGAGGATTTTCTTTCTTGGAAACTCAAATGAAGTTGATGAGATTACAGGTAAAAGGAAAATCTTCCAGTGTGGCATTGCACCTCTTATTTCAAAACACATATTTGCCTCCTCAGAAACACCTTTTTAGAGATATGTGTTTACAAGATCTTTTGGAAACTGAGTCTTATGTGGAGATGAGGAAATAAACATAAAAGACACAACTATTTATTCTTTGCACAGACTTAAATCCACCCTACAGTGAATTTGTTATTTCAAAATATGTTGAACTATATTTTAAATAGTTGAATGTTTCTACCACCACTAGTTCATTGGAAAAATAAGTTCTGACATAGAAAAGAATTGCTATTATTACTAAATTATAATTACTAAATATAATTACTAAATTGCTGGCAGCCCTTGCACAACACAACACTTTTTCACGTTCACGATTTGATAATGTGAACTGCACTACTGAGGTGGTTTCCATTCTTATCTCCCACACGTTATGCTTGGGAAAAGGCAATGAAATCAAATGACAAAAACTTCTGCAGAGGTCAGAGGGCATAAAACTTGAGTCCTAACTCAGCATTCAGTATTACATTGCTCTTGATCTCTTGGGGGTAAAAAGCCAGCAAGATTAATGACAAGATAGATAATTGAATTATTTAGTTGTGACATGATTGTTTGGTGTTCTTCCTCTGCAGAAGTCTTCACTGTTAATTTTTCACCTTGCCACTGCTTACAGCTCTGCAGCTTCCTCTTTACAGAGAGATGATAGTCAGTTCTTTGTTTAGGACCAATAGATAGCAATTCTTTTTTCCTCATTCCTGGGAGAAATATTCCCTTTTATATGGCGTGCAAGTAAAGCTGAGAAATTGTTCAAGTCTTTAATCGCTAAGATGTTTGTATACCTGACAAGGCAAGCAGAATGTTAGAAGAACTCTAAGGAGGCATAGAGCATTACAATGATAGAGAAAAGTGGGAATTGCTTTGGCAACCTCTCTCACTCTTTTTATCTGTGCTAAGAGACTTAAACATGCATGCTGGCTGCAGAAAGACAAAGGTGAGCAAGGCCCACTCTTGCTGTCTTTCTTAAACAAGATACCATGTGCATTACTGTCAAGATTGATCATGAATGTTACTTCATCTCCTTGATAAATAGAATTTTTTCTGGTGATAATTAACATTAATTTTATTTCACAGTTTCATAGTCTTAGGTATCATATTTAATCTATTTTTTGAGCTGATGGTATTTTAAGAGCTGGATGTCTATGGCATAAACTGAGCAGCACAGTATATGATGCATCCAGTTCTACCTTGAGACCACATTGCTCAGGAGTGTGATAGCATCCTGACTGTGGCAGGTATGTAATGTGATTTAACAAAGTGGGAGACACATTGTGAAACCACTAACTTGTTCAGTAAATTTTCCCTGGACTGCTGGATGCTGAAAGTAAGGGCATGGGGGTATCATGTGGGGTAAAAAGTAATCAGCAACAATGCGCTTCTGTTAACAGAAATTATTCTGTGCAAATTCACGTTATATGTTTATTTCTCTTATGATATTTATTGAACAGATCACCCAAATATAATTTAGGTAAATGCTGTATCTTATTTGTTAAAGTGGTACTTGATCTTGTATGGAAAAAAAGCCCTCTGTTTTTCTAATTGCTGCTGTAGGCTGTGGTGATGAATTAGAATTAGTACAATTTACAGTCTGAGGGATTATAAGTCTTCTACTGATACTAGTACATTTTTAAATGATAGAAAAGAGTAGAGTGCCACAAAACCTTTTTTTTAAAGAAAAGATTCATTTTTAAGTTCACGTTAATGTGTTTGCGTTTTTATAGCGCGTTTGTTCTTTTTTTCAGGAAGAAATACATTTTAATCTACAAATAAACTTTACAGCAATACAGTGACAAAAGCCAAAGTAGACATTTTAGGGAGAAAGCTGATTTTTATGTTGTATATATGAAACACCAAGGGCAAAAAAAGCCACACTGAAAATCTGGTTTTGATTCTTTCTTGTCTTCTGGGATGTGATATTTCTAAACAGATTCTAGATTTCTTTTATATTGGAAACTTTCATTTTCATAAACAACCCTCCAAACCTAGCAGGAAATATTTTACATGACATTTGTTTTTAAAAGCATGTGAACTTCTGTATGAACAGGGAGATCACATTGAAAATATTTTGCAGTGCATTTTCCTCTAGATTCATTGGGAATCTTGTAAGAGGCAAAAATGTGAAAACCATTCACAGTGATGAAATACTCTTTTTTCATTAGAAGCAAATGAAATAAACTGATTGCATCAGTTATTTACTTCTATAACTTCAGGGATGAACCAAAACACTTATAAAATTACTGTGTGACATTTCCAGGGAAATGTTAGACATAGAACAAACAATGTAGTTAAATATTTGTAATCCCCTGGGCGGTTAAGATACAATTTGAAATAATTGTTGTTCTTGCAAAATTTAGGAATGCCTAAAAGGTGAAAATATGAACTGGCAAATCTGAATTAAAAAAGGTTAGCTTCAGGAAATGAGCAGTCAAACTTCCCCTTACAAGAGAATAGATGTTGCTCTATTTCCGATCATTCCATACACTCAGATTTACTCTGGTGGTTTCCTGAATAGTGGTAACAGATGCAAAGAAACAGAAAATGCTTCAATGAAAAAAACAATAAAACAAACAAGAAAAGAACTGAGAATGACTCAGTGACTGAAATGACTCAACAAAGTAATTATATTTTATTTTTATTTATATACTAATTTTTATTTTTCAAGACTCTATGTTTATATTCATTTGTTTATGAGTAAAAAGACTAGTTCAGAAGAATGACAGATTAACAGACCAGATGAAATGTATGTAGGGTAAAGTGATCCATTACTTTGGATGTTCAACTCAGAAAACTGTCAGTAATGTGCCATGCAGAAAAACAGGTTCTCAACATGGTGTTAGGAGATTGCATCAGAAGTCTGGACTACGGTGAACTGCTCTGGATTGATCATTTTGACTGTGATCAGTGTATTTGTTTCTTAAGCTTTCAGAGGTATTTGTTTTTCATGATTTATTGAAAGGCAGTTTTCCATAAAGGACAGTTCAGTGTTAAAGAACCATATATAGCCTTTTCTGAGTTTAGCATAGCAGTGTCCTACTTTTATACTTCTGATATGATGACTTGGAAAATAAAAGCAGTCCAGAGCAAAGAACAAGTCAAGTTCATTCTTTCTATGGGACCATCCAGCTGTGTGAATTAATCACTTAGCGACGTCTAACAATAATGGGGCTTCTTTATGCATGTGTTTTTGTATTTGTGCTTTTTTTGTTATTTGTTTGTGGATTTTTTTAACATCTTCATTGCACAATCCAGACTTTTCTGGAACAAATGTGACTTAATTTCATCCTGATACACAAAGATCAATAATATTAGTATATTTGTAGCCTTTACAGCAGACAATTCTGGAGTGTTTTCTATGCTCTATTATACTTTGTACATTAAAGACCACTTAGTATAACTGAGAAATGGCACACACAGGTCTGCAGAAATAATCACAAACATTCTGTAATTTTTTTTCCATGAGATGTATTCAGATGAGTTTCAGACTACATGCAAAAGTCAAGATCTATTCTTTTATAGCATCCATGTATCTCTTAAACTACCAAATTCTGTAGTCCAAAAAGCTATATATCATTAATTCCATCAATATCAGCTATGGAGAAATAATGCTAAATAACTCATAATGGGAAACTCACAATGGATGTGTGCTGTTAAACACACTCCCCTGGATGAAAAAAATGGTTAAAATGAAATTGAACTTATTGAGTATGCAAATAATATGCATACAGCAGTCGTTTCACTCTTGCAGTCCCCATCATGGTTCAGAATCTATTTGAGATTCCAGAATAAATCCATAATTTCAGGTTCTGTAAACATCTGCTTTGAACTTTGGCACAAAAATGCTTTAGCAAGGAATTAAGTTTTCAAGAGGAAAATTAAATTATGTGTTACAGTTAGGGGAGGCAAAAGAAAATCACATAATAAATGAAAGGATTTATGTTTGCAAGTATTCAGTAGAGTGATACACCTTTTCAGTTCAGAAATGTTGCATAATTAAATTCTAACGTTTAGCATAGTATTTGTGCTTTGCTAGGAACAACATGCTGGAGGGACAGTCCCACAGAGTGGAGGTGAATGGAGTTAAATCCATCTGGTGACTGGTCACGAGTGCTACTCACCAAGGGTCAGTATTGTTTTATTTAATAACTTTATAGATGAACTGGAAAATGGGATTGAGTGCACTCTCAATAAATTTGCAGGTAACACCAAGCTGGCAGGAAGTGTTGAACTGCGTGGGGGTAGGAAGGCCCTGCAGAGTGATGGGAACAGTCTACATGGCTAGGCTGACGCCAATGGGATGAAGATAATCAAAACCAAGCTCTGGGTCTTACACTTTGGCCACAACAACCCCAGGCAATGCTACAGGCTTTAGGCAGAGGGGCTGGAAGAATGTGTGGAGGAAACAGACCAGGGGGTATTGGTCGACACTCAGCTGAACATGAGTCTGCAGTATGCCCAGGTGGCCAAGAAGGCCAATGGCATCATGGCTTGTATAATGTTGCTAGCAGGAGCAGGGGAGTGATCATCCCCTCTGTACTCAGCCCTGGTGAGGCTGTCCCTCAAGTACACTGTGCCCCTCACTACAAGAAAGACACTGAGGCCCTGGAGTGTGTTCAGAGAAGGCCAACAAAGCTGGTGAGGGGTCTGAAGCACAAGCCTTATGGAGAGAGGCTGAAGGAGCTGGGATTGTTTAGTCTTGAGAAAAGGAGGCTCAGGAGCGACCATATCACTGTTTACAAAAATCTGAGAGAAGCTTGTGGAGAGTTAGGGGTCAGCCTCTTCTCCCCTTGTAACAAGCAATATGACTAGAGGAAATGGCCTCAAGTTGTGCCAGGGAAGATTCATGTTGGATGTTAATAAATACTTCCCAGAGTGAGTGGTGAGGTACTGGAACAGACTGCCCTGGGAGGTGCTGGAGTCACTGTCACTGGAGATATTGAAGAAGCATTTAGACAGTGTACTGAGGAACATGGTTTAATGGGAAATATTGGTGATAGGTGGACTGGATGATCTTGGATGTATTTTCTAACCTTGGTGATTCTTTGCTGTTTCTTTTCCTGAGAGCTACTTCTCTTTTGGAAGGGCCACCACCACAGTTCTTCCTTCAGGATAAATAAGTGAAATAATCAGGGAAGGAGGACTAAATAGAATCATGCGCAGTGTAAATCTCTGTAGTTTATTTTTGCAAAGGATAAATATCTATATAAATGTTCTGAATAGAACCACACTTCTATGATTTTGTCTACCTTCAGCAGAAATTTGCTCTTTTATTTTTTTCTCTGATCCCTTTCACATTCTGCCTGAAGATATTTTCTGTTGTAAGTTTTATCTGAGAACATACAAACTGTTGGTATCTACTGACTGTTTCACAGTGAAAAGCAGCAATTACAGTCTTGATGCATCTCCCAGTCAGTACCTAGGATCATTACTCTTAAAAATGTAATGTGCTTTTCCATTATTTTCTTTCTTCTCAATGAACTTCGCAAGGTTTAAATAAAAACTTTTTTTTCATGTATATCATTATTGCATACAAGGTATATTTACCATTCTTACATAAACTGCATATAATGATAATTCCACAATAGATGGCTGTAAAGAGTAAAGAGCCTGCTAGCTTAAAATTATACTGACTTCTTAATTTGCAGGGCTTGTCACAGATACATATAGTGGATCCTCTAGGAAACTCTGAAATTGTGAGAAGCAGACTTAGTAATTCTGTTAAAAGATTGGCTCACTGCTCAGTAATAAAATGATAAGATCTCTCTTGATCCATAAAGTGTAATTTGTTCACCTGGATCATTCACTCCAATTTTCTTACCGATAGTGCAAGTCTGAGCAATTCTCTTCTATGGAGAGAAGGAGTAAGAATTCAGATGGCTTTTTGAAGAGCTTTTTGGGTTTTTAAAGTGCTACTAGCTGTCACACTCGAGGAAGGAGTATTCACAGCAGTTATAGGAGTTTGTTCCACCCTAGAGTATTGTAACGCTAGTGGATTTCCTATATATGGGGTATACACTCATTCTGGATTTAAAATTTATATACAAATACACAGATTGGACCTTGATAATCTGAGAGATGATTTCTAAAGCTTTTACAACATATGATAGTTTTTATTCATATACAATGAATTTATCTAGAAATAATAATCTTAGGTTTTTCCCCACATTATTGTTTTGTTATTGGGATTTGATTTGTTCATAATATTCATCTTCTGCGAACAAATCTTTTGGAGGTTAGGAGGGTGAAGGACTGAGAGCTTTGCTGTGTGTCCTGAAGGTGGCAGTCTTCCACTGAAGAAACTAAGGCAGAGTTAAAGATTTGAGTTAAAGCAGAGAGAAAGCAATCAAGGTCCGACTCAAGTTTTTTTCAAAGGATCACAGAATTTCAGGGGATGGAATGAACCTCAAGAGATTATTGAGTCCAACCCCCTCTGCTAAAGTAGGTACCCTACAGTAGGGTAGGTGTCCAGAGTGGTCTTTAATTAGAAGGAGACTCCACAACCTCTCTGGACAACTGCTTCCAGTGCTCTGTCACCCTTACTGTAAAGATGTTCTGCATGTCCATATGGAACTTCAAGTACAAGTGATTACTCCTTGTGTTTGATCTTTGCAAGGAATGCAACTTTGGCTGTCTTCAAGTCACAAAGTCTGTACCACAGAGAATGTCAGACTAGGTATCATAGAATCATAGAATCATATGGGTTGGAAGGAACCTCAAGAGATCATTGAGTCCAACCCCCATGCCAAAGCAGGTTCCCTACACCAGGTTGTACAGGCAGGCGTCCAGGTGGGTCTTGAATATCTCCAGAGAAGGAGATTCCACAATCCCCCTGGGCAGCCTGTGCCAGTGCTCTGTCACCCTCACCGTAAAGAAGTTCTTGTGGACATTCATGCCGAACCTCCTGTACTGCAGTTTCTGACCATTTCCCCAGACTTCCCATAGCTTATGTCTACAGGAGACTTAAGTTTCTACAGAAAACTGCTCAAGATCTATTTTGTTTTGCCCTGACCACAACAGTAGAGAAGAAAATGCTGCATAAAAAAGGCAGTATTACTTTCAGTTTTCTTACTTAATTCCATTCTTGTACCTCAGTGAGGGTCTAATGTCCCTGAATTAAATTATCTCTAATTGCTGTTGTGGAGCAGGAACTCCTCTATGCTGTCCAGAACTGGACAGATTCAGATCAAGAGTTGAAACCGTTCCACAACTGCTCTGGAGAGTGGCTAGATGACAACATTTAGCAGGGAAGTTATTTATGGAGAGGTGTAAAATATTTTCCTTAATTTTTAATGAGGAAATTATGTGCCTGTGTTTCCCTCTTCTGTGAAGAAAAAAAAAAAAAAAGCATTTTCATATTTGCCCACTACTACTGACCTTTAGTGATCAGTCTCTATAGTGTTTTGATTGAATTGTTAGGTGTTCTCCTACATGTGCAGTGAAAGCCTTGAGGTAAGGTTTTGCACAGAGAGAATCTCCATGGGCTTGTACAATCCCTCAGAAATAATTTAAAGCTTTTATTTAGTTTATCAACAGTAAAATTTGATTTTCTTTTCTCATATTGTATTAAATCCCAGTTTCTAAGGTCCAGTTAATATGAAGACCACAGTTTCCTCACAGAAAGAACAGTTCAAGAGCTCTGTAACACACCTGTTCAATGCTGCTGTCCTGTTTCTGGACCACCTAGTTCGTATGCAGTTTAATGTCTCCACAGTGTCCATCCCAGCACTTTTGCTTCCCAGATCAACATAACAAATACCAACACATCTACAGCAGAGGTGTGTTTCAATTTTAAACAACCAAGCCAGCCCAGAGAGTTCAAAACTCTTCAAAATCTGTCTTTGTTTTGTTCTTAGTTTTTATGATATTATTATTATTATATGAATTTTTCCTTCTTATCCTAGAGACTCAATAGTCTATGGACTCATCAAGAGCCATCACTTTAGGCTGGATACTCTACTAATTGTTTTGCACAGCATGTACTCCAAAGTGCTTGCCTATAAGTGGAGAATTACAATTTTTCTCAGTAGAAGGAAGTATCATCTCAGAGTGTAAGGAGTTCTTAGGAAAAATGAGGACTCTATCTCAGAGTATTGTGGTATATAATAACAACATTTAATGAGGATCTAGGATTATAAAAAAATATCCAGGGAAGTAATAAATAGATGATTTTATTAAGAAATAGAACATTTCTGTTAAATTCCATGATATACAGGATGCTGAATGCTTTCAGCTGCATGCACATACATTCTCTTCTGCAAAATGACCACTGAAAAGATACATCCTAGCAGGAGTTTGGTAGAGAATGTAGTTACCTAAGCACAGTTGTTTCCTGAGTGAGTAGACTGAGAGTTACCTAATATGTATCACATGTCCTAAGGGACATGAACACAATGCACAGCTAATGTAATGCAAAATAGATGCCTGTGTTCATAGTGGATTCCTTTAAGCATAGACTGCCTGTGGAAAAATAAACCAAGTCTGAAGAAATTGCTGCTGTATAACTGAATATAAATAGTTCCAAAGGTAAAAAATAAAAATAAAAATGTTTCCATGTGCAAAGTCTCTTGAAGCTGTTGTATAACCAGAAAGTACAGTTCACAAGGAAGTGAAGGGTGAGATTTGTCTTTAAAACATGAGGCCGATCAAAATGTAGAAATGACCAATATCAAACCCTTAGTACCCTAGAAAACATCCTGCCCTCCTCATGAAAAATAAAAAGTGAGGCATTTCCTCATAGGTGAGTGATCAGGATAGAGTAACTACATTTCCAGAATCACTAGCACAGACTCGAAGATTTATTTTCCAGCTTCACAATAACAAAGTCATTAGGGTGCTATTTTATTCTGGGCTTTAGAAACAACATAGCAAACAAGGGAAAATGACCTTTGACTTTGGGACAAAGTTTTCTATTTCTGGTCTGCTACCTGCAGTTCTGAAGAGTAACCTGTCCTATTGTAGCCTGAGAAAAGACATAACCTTACTGAGAAAGGGAATGCTTCTGAGAACCTTTTCTGACACTGTGGTTTCTTCTTATCTACACGAGATATGGGACATCCTCAGAAAAAGTGGGAGATGCATTTCAAAATATCTTCTTATCTACACGAGATATGGGACATCCTCAGAAAAAGTGGGAGATGCATTTCAAAATACCCTCCTGTCTTCCGAGAGAAAGTACAAGTCTCGAGTTTCTGTGTCCCATGTGAATATCTTAACCATACAGCTATAAAGTGGACAAATGTCTTCTCTGGTAAATAATTATCCAAAGTAATATAACTTTCAATAGAAGACATTGCTAATTATTAAGTGCAAGAATCCTGGTCTGGTAGATAATACCATTTCAGAAACTTTTTTTCTAGCTTGAACGGAAAGAAAAAACTTATGAGAAGACAAAACTGAAGGAAGCACTATGTAATATCTTGTGCTAAAGGTTTTTTTATATATATTGCCATTCCTCCTCCCTCCCCATTTTTCACAACATGGTAATAACTAGTTCCTTCATTTTTTTCCTGATAAATTCCATTTTTCTGTTTCTTGCTCACAAGAACACTACCTAAAATGAAGTAAAACACTCCTTAAAATAAAAACAGCAAGGAAGTGAGTTTATGGTAGTTACTGGAGCAGGGTAGTATGCCATATGGAAGATACTACCAATAAATAGGGGTTACATTAGATGCTGGCCGGTGTCTAAATTTTCTTTAATTATCAATACATAGGGAATATCTGTTATCTCACTTTATAATTTCTTTCTCATATGTTCTGGCAGTACTTCAACTTTGATCTATATGTTTCTTATAAATGTCCTCTGTTTTTGCTGAATGCTTCCATGAGGCAGTGCATTTTTTTGTTAGTAAAATTAAATGAATGGCACCACCTTTGTAAAAGTCATGCATTGGATTATACATATCAACAAGATTGCACAAGAAAATACAGAAGAAAAGCATTGCCACAGGTTAAAAAATAATACAGCAGGTATATTGACGTTATTTGTTCAGGAAGTTTGTTCAGTGATCAGTTTATTTCTGGCCTATGGAAACTATTAATTTTGATATGTAAGACGGAATTTCAATCTGACTCTAAAATACTGGATTAGTTTTTAGAAAAAAATGTGTTCTAGATGGACCATGTTAATCCAGAATAACTGATGTGTAAGCAGCAACAGCAACAGTAAAGCACACCTTTTGTCTGATATTGCTTGGAGAGCTATGCTTTCTTACTGTGGCTGGTAAGCTACAGAAATCTGTCCAAAACTGACACTGCATCCACTGGGTGGCAGGCAAACCTCTTCTCAAACCTGAAGTGATACTGAAAAACTAGCATCATCCTCACATCTGAGCACTTTGTAAAAGTCATGAGACTTTTCCATACATCCAGTGAGTCTCTTGTTGTTTTCTTCATCCTTAGTAACCATCTGATTACCTCTAGGAGCATTCTCTCTTTTCCATGAATGGCACTTAAAAACACAGTCCCTGTACGGTGTTTTAATTAGAATGTGATTAGTTCAAGTATACTGTGTATTTTTACATGAACACCTTCACCATTAACACATGCTATGCACAAATTTCATTGGGGATAACTAATCCTTTTAAATAGCTTTTCTGGAAATTCAGAAAAGTGGAAAACAGTATAGTGAGTGTAGCGTGTAACCTCACATCTTAAAACATACCTCAGCACCACTGAAGAAATTAAGTCTTTACAGTGGTGACAGATACAACTTTTGGTACACTCTTCTGGGGAATTCATGTTTGTGGTTGCAATCATTACAGTTGTCTGTTCGGCTGTAGGCAGGGTCACTGCTTGAATGGGGAATACTGCTCCATCCAAGCAACAGAAACACCAGTATACCTTCCTGCTCTACCTGGTGTGACATTATTGAGAAATTCCATACTTCCAATAAAACAACAACTAGGGACTGCTGATTGTACTCGGCACTGGTCAGGCCCCACCTCAAGTACTGTATATGGTTTTGGGCACCTCAATACAGAAAGAATGTTGAGGTGCTGCAGCAGGTCCAAAGAAGAGCAACAACACTTGTTGAATAGCCTTTCTTGAAGAGCAACAAAGTGCTTGGAGAATATGCCCTATGAGGACTGACTGACTGAAGGAGCTGGGGGTGTTTAGACCGGGGAAGAGGAGGCCGAGAGGAGACATTATTGCTCTCTTCAAGTACCTGAAAGTTAATTGCAGTGAGAGAGGGGTTGGTCTCTTTTCACTGGTGACAGGACAAGGTGAAGTGACCTCAAGTTGTGCCAGGGGAGGTTCAGGTTGGATATAAGGAAAAACTTCTGTACAGAAAGAGTTGTTAAGCACTGGAACAGTCTCCCCATGGAGGTGGTTGAGTCACCATCCCTGAATGTGTTTAAAAACTGTTTGGATGTGGAGCTCAGGGACAGGATTTAGTAGTGGGATGTTAAAGTTAGGGTAGTATGGTTTGGTTGCCATTGGGCTCAATGATCTTGAAGGTCTTTTCCAACCTGAGCAATTCTATGATTCTAACAAAGACCACAACTGTCTCAGGTTTTAAGGATACTGTGGTCTTTTCAGGACAGAAAAGAAAAAGTACAGCATTCTGATTATGCTGCAAAAAGGGTAAATTTCCTTTAGGTTCCCAGAGTCTTTCTGAACTGTCTATACAGAGAGTCTTTTACATTGTCAATACTCAATACCTAAGAGGTTTATGAAATCAAAATTAGGCAAAAAATAATCAAGTAGGGAAAAGGGTAACTGCCAGAGATTTATCTGCACCTGCATCTAGAGTCTGGGTGGCCAACCTTTTGGCTTGCATGGACTGCATTCAGTGAGGAGGAATTCTCTTGGACTGCGTATACAATATATAATATACTTGATGGATATGTAACAAAGCATAAAACTAGTGGGATATTCAACCTTATTTTTGTGAAACTAATATATCAGTGTCTGGTTCAGTGGCAGTGGCTGCAATTCTTAGTGAGATCTCAAGGTATTCATTAGAGATTTTCGATCTAATTTTACTCTTCATGTGCTTCAGCCTTGAAAAAAGTTGTTCACAAATGCACGCACTGCCAAAACGCAATGTCTTGAATAATGTGTGATTGTAAAGCAAGGGATATTTTTCTCTGTCAATGTAAGACTTTTAAAAGTCTAGTAAAGAGACATGATCCAATTTTTCTTTGAGTTGAATGTCTGATTGCAAGTCTGTACATTCCATTTGAAAACTTGCAGGTAATGTCAACTGAAAATAGTCAACAAATATACCAAAAAGGAATATTTTTTTTGAAATCTTGAAATGTATTTTTAAATTCCCTGAAAGCACAGCTGCATATTTTTTGCTGTTCACAGTACTGTGTTTGGACAATGTATCAAAATGCATAAAATTATTTGCTGTAGCTTGAGCTTGTCATATTTTCAGTTTCTTTTTGAACACTGTTATGGTTTGAATTGTTGCACTGATAAATTGACTTTCACGTTGAAGAGACATGTTTAACTCATTTAAATGAGCATTCAAATCCAGTAAAAATGCTAAATCTCTCAGGCACATTTCATCTTCCCATTCTAGCACAGATTTTCCTTTTGATTCTGTAAATTACATGATTTCATTTTGCAAATTATAAAATCATTTCAGTATTTTAAACTGACTTATCCACCTTACTTCAGAAAAGTAAATTATGTTCCCATAATCAGCAACCATACTTTTATGGAACTCCTAGAATTGTGATGATTCGGTCCCTTGGAATTTATGAAATTCACAGCTTTGATGATAACTTGCATGACATTATCTATTTTTAAAGCTTTTGTGTATAAATTGTCTTGATGCTCGATGCAGTGATATTTCATTAAATGTGAGTTGCCAGTTGGAATTGCATCATCTTCTATTAATTTTATAAATCTCTCTTTTTTACCAACCGTCGCTGGGGCACCACATGCACACAGACGTGGATAGGCTGAAATATTACTGCTGGCAATCAATCTGTTTTAGTCTTGAAGTAGCATAAATGCATGCAACATGTAATACATACAGGTTTCAATTTGACTGTGTGGCAGGTGCAAGAGGGGAAGATAGCAGTGCACAGCACTCTCCTCTCCTCAGCATACACAATCTACACTCAAGCTACATGAAATTGACTCATTAAAATTGTTGCTACAAATTAATGTAATGTTAGAAATTTACAATTTTGTGGGACAACTTTACAAGCTGTCTAGGGTCACTTGCAGCCCATGGGCTGCACACTGGGCACGTCTGATCTAGAACATTTATTCTAAGGTTGTGACTCAGTCTGAGAATCCAAGAGTTCTTGAAATGTTTGCAGGAGAGTTTATTTGGAGAGTTGCACTGTAAAAGTTTTTTCATATCAGAATGTTAATGGAAGTTTCACAGGATTAAATTTCTGCTCTGAAATAAAAGTGATTCTTATTCAGCTGACTTCAGGATAGTTGTTGCAGACAAGTTACAAGGAAAGCATCCTCTTGCACAATTTTCTTCCTTGCTTTTCACAACAAAAAAAGTATTAAAAGCTTCTGCATCACCTCAGTCCAATGACTGACAGCTTGAACTGGTATAACTGACTGTAACCTACCAGGAAAGAAAAGCTCTTCCTTAAGTGCACAGATTTCTTGCTCCTGTAAGAGGAAAGGAGAGTGAACACAGACCTCAGATTTATCTCTAGACATTTCAACTGCATGGAACAATTCTTCCACTCAGCCAAGTCCCTTTATACGTGCAATGAAACAGCACAGCACAGGAAAAGCCTTTTGCTTTGTAGCTGTCAAAGAGTCTCTTGTTATGTGGTACAAGCTGTACAGCCTGTCCTCTGTTGCATGTGCCTGGGTCTCTGTCCCTTGTCTACCTCACGAAAGAGGGCAGTAAAAGTTAATTTTTTGAAACACTTCGCAGTGACTACTTGACAGATGCCTAAATATGAAGCATGATTAATATAAAATCATGACTAAAAGGACCTTAACAGAAACATGTTTGCTTTAAAAATCTCTTCCCCAGCTCAGCATTCTCTGTTTTAATGTTTTCACCTTCTTTACGCTTATTCCTTAACTCTTACTTTTTATTTCTTTACATTGGCCCTTCTGGACAACTGTTTTTGGGAAGCATTTTTTGTATTTCTCTCTTTCCCTCTAATAGATACCATCATCTTTTAAAGAGCAGCCAGTCCTTCTTCCAGCTAAGTAGTGTCTTGGCAGGCAAAGAGGAGGAGGAGTCTTCTCTAAAATGCTTTGAGATTGCCTTGTTAAAAATATGTACAAATAAAGCAAAAGACCTTTTAACAGGGCTTTGAACAATCATATCATTCATTCCCTTATGGCCTATTGTGCTGCTGGCTTTTTGTGTTAAAAAAAAAAAATAAAAATCCAAATGTTTTATGTAAAAACATTAAGAGTTTGTTTGGGTTGAAAATAAATAACTAACTGTGGTTCTAGCAGTTGGGACTGTGAGCATACGCAGAATTGCCTGGCAGAGGCAATCTATAGGAGGCACAACAGAAGGCCAGAATAAGCTCTAGTGAAGGATTGGAACAAAAGCATCTGAAGTGTTTGTTTCTGGTGTAGTTTACCCAGCTTCTATCTGTCTCAAATTTACCTCACTACCTCATGTTGTTACAGCATCACCCCTAACTGTAAGTCATGGTAATTTCAGGGAAAAAGAGGAAGCAGGAGTTTTTTGATCCTTCTTTTTTTTGTTATTTTTTTAAACCAACTGATGGGAGCATGTGATAGTTGACATCCAACTTTGTTCCTGGAACTATTGTACACCTAGCTAGAAGGTTTTTGCACAGTCTGCCAATTGTGGGGTATTTTTGTGTATGTGCATTTAGATGTTGTTGTTATTATTTTGTTAAAGTACTGTCTATATTTTATAAATAGCTAGAAAAATATTTCTTTTTCTCTACTATTTCCACTTTTGTCTCAGCCTGACATCCACAGAGAATTCTGCAGCATAATGACAATCGCAGTCGGGGCTCCTCTGTGTGCATATTTAGTAACATCTTGCTTGGTCTCACTTCCCTGTTGGGAAGAGAGAGGTGTTTTTGCCATTAGGTTCACATCTTACCTCCCAAGTGACCTGCATTTAGTGAATCAGCGTCAAATCTGAATCTTTCCTGCTCTTTCTCCATGAAACTGAAGTGTATAGTAGTTTTTGAAAAGCACACATATACACTTCTGTTGTGTTAAAGAAGCAATATAATACATTGCAGGAGGCAGTTAGGAAGAGCCTCTGAGAATCTGAGCTTGACTTAGCTGTTTCAGTTTTAAGACTCAAATAAAACAGTCTGATACTCCTCATGAAATTAAGTGGAGCCATTGACAGTCTAGATCTCAGGACATCAAAGGAGATGTATTTCAAATCAGGCTCCAAAGAAATGAGAGTGCCTAATTGGCACTCAGTAATGACTGCCACTGTAAGTGTGGGACATGGAATATCAGGTGGCACATGACAAAAAGAGCTAACCTCAGATGCATCAAAGCTCCTGTGGAACGTCATGCAGAAAATTAAAGTACAGTCAGCAGAAAAAAAGAGTTTAATTTCCCACCCCACCCCCCCTTTTTTTTTTGCAACTGTATTACTGACGTGAATAAGAAAATAAGATTATCTATTTCTCTTGTTATAGTGAGAAGGAGTATGATCTGAACACAGTTCTAAACTGTTATGTTCCTTTTAATACATAGTTTGCTAGATTTCCCTTTAAAAGCAATGTGTACCTTTTGAAGTTTAGTTACAGGATCAGTAGCAGAGAAGAGAAAATCAATCAGGTATTTAAAAGCAGGAGGCCTAATGTTCTGGAGGCCTTGCACTCATATATGCTCTTCTGCATGTTGGCTCTGACTTACTCAAAAACAGGTTCTAGAGGTCAAAAAAAAAAAAAAAAACAGATTAAGAGGAAACCTAACTGAGCTACAACAAATTCTTGACCCAGGCCTGGCATGAAATACCACAAAGATTTATTCCTGGGAACCAATGATAAGCACTAAGAGAGAGAGGAAAGCAATCAGAGAACAAAAACATGTGAAAGCTGAATATTTTCTCCTTTGTGTCTATGTTGGTAATTCGGAATCTAATGCCATGAAGTGTTAAAAAATTTCAATAACATCATGGAGAGCTGAGCTGCAACTGTATTGAAGTGGAATAATGACTACACAGCAGGGTCTAATACTGTTGTCATGTTTGTAGAAGCTACGTAGAGACATTGTCACTGCCAACTTTTTGTTGGTTCTGCTTTGCCATGGATTTCCTATTTGAGCAGGACAGGTTTCTCTGTGCTTCAGTTCCGAGTCCATAATGCAGGGATTAAAATTTTTCTGAACCATCCAATCTATACTGCAGTATATCTGTAGGCATGGTATATGTTCCAGAAATACAAATAAATAAGCAGAATACTGACTCGGAAAGAGAAAGAATATGTGTATACTATAGTACAATATATTACTAAGTTTAGTCAGGGGAGAAGAGTTTAAAATGTAAACTTGGAGACAACATTAAAAAAACATTAAAAAAAGTTCAAAATACAACTTGTATTTTTTAAAGTCTACATGAAAAAATAAAAAGCAAAAGTAGCTGTTGTAATATGTTCAGCAATTGTGAAGAAGTGAAGGCTCACTTGATCTCTACAAGTTTACTTTTTGATACGGTACTACTTGAAAAAGCACAAGTTTAGACTCTGAGAAAGACTGGGTGTGTGTTGGGTAGTGAGAAACATTCACATATGTTTAAAAAATCCTGACAGATATCTAGAGTTCTACATGCAAGATCAGTTGTCATTCACACTTTTAAAAGTATTATTTTTGAGTACTGATAAAAGAAACACAGTGATGTAATTTGCAATTTTTTACATTTCTGAAAAACTGTTGCACTCTATAGAAGTTATACTTTCAACATCAGTTAAAGTTCATGAATCATTCAGTTGTTTGAGTATATGAGCAATTGAATATCCTTTAAGTCTTATATGTAATATTCTCTTATTACTGGAATAAAGATTTTGGAGGAACTGTATCACAAAACTTGAAAAACTACTTAAAGATATTTTACTTCAGTTCCCATAGCCTGATAGGATGAGGTTAAAATACATGTTTATACTGCAGAATCAAACCTCACAAAAAGAAACGCAGACTACTGTTTATTTTACACACACAAAATAATGTCACTGGCAGTCATATTGTCCTTTCACAAACATACACGGCAGATGTTTTATAATCTCTGGTTTTTAAAACCTTTTAAACCATAAGAAAAAAAACAACAAAACATTTACTAGGAAGTTGTTAAAAACAAACAAAACAAACCAACCAAACAAAAAAGAACAACAACCTAAATATGGCAATGGCTGCCTTCTAGATAAGAAAGATGGATGATCTGGATTGGGTGTTACGAAGAGTATTCTGATGCTGATTGGATTATTCAAGAAGGGAATTATAAAAAACAATGAGAACAATTTTTCATCTTTTCACATCTGGGAAATAGTTGTTGCCTGTGATTTATTGTAAGTGTAAAGAAATGCACTGTAATGGCTTGTCTGACTGCAGATCAGAGGCTGTTACTGGAAGTGCTGGGTCTTCATTCCTTCCTTTTCATCTTACAGAAAGCTAAAAAAAGCTAATTCTGCTGTTTGTCAAAGTATAACTTTGTGGCTAGCACTTTCTAGATAATAGAAGAGTTTAAAATAATCAAACCAGTTGGAAGGGATTTATGATTTTAGGAATACTTGAAATTAGCAAGCTGGAACACAGAATGTGTTTTGTAATAATCCCAAATTGCCTTAATAACTATTTTGCATAGTAAGACAGAACATTGGGTCAGAATCCTTATCTTGAGTTTTGTTAACATTGAACATGAGAAATCTGGGTGTGGTATTTGTGAATAAGGCCTGCTTCTTTCATGAAGGAAAGCAGATTTGCAACAGGTGTCTTGAATTTTGCTGGATGTGAAGTAAGATAGGGCACTGAGATTCCTTAGCTCTGTAACGGGTATGGAACATACCAGGCTAGTTGCTGCTGCTTAACCTGTCTCCAGGGACCCAAATCTATGCTCTAAGGTGATTCAAGATACACCTTTCAGATTACTCCTAGAGGAAAATAAAGGTTCAGAATGAGGAAAAGGCTGTGCATGTACTACAGCAACTGCACTCAGAAGAGAAAGCAAAACTGGAGAAGATGCCTTAGATCTGAGAAAACAAATACAGGGCAATATTAAGATAGAGAAAAAAGTAACACCCTTCTCCTCTGCACACACACGCTGAAGTTGTTTACAAAAGTGCCTTGTAGTGACTGCTGGTGGTGTCACTCTGTCCCATGCCCCAGAGCTATCACCGGGCCTCATGGGAGATGTGACCACAGCATCGGACATGGGACTATTTGTTCACTCACTTTCTGTGAAGAGAGTTTTGAACAGTGTTTTGAATAGACAGCATTTTCTTTGTGTGGTTGGTAAATAACACTGAGCAAAGTTAGTCAGCAAGTTGCATAGCTTCTGCATTCTGATTCTTTGGAGCCCTTTTGTACCAAGCTTGACAGGATGTTTTTAACAGAATGTGACCTCACTGGGATACCAGAGGTAAGGAAAAAAGTTATTGGGGCTGTTGTGGAATATTTTGCTCAGAACTGACTAAAAATACTGCCTTAAAATGCCTTTTGGAAAGAAGAAGGTTTCACTGTTATCTGGCCGATGCTTTTTTTCAGTGAAAATCAATGTGTTTGTAAGGTATAATTAAGTTTTCTT
Organism: Oreortyx pictus; assembly: GCA_036925125.1. Lineage (NCBI taxonomy): Eukaryota > Metazoa > Chordata > Aves > Galliformes > Odontophoridae > Oreortyx > Oreortyx pictus. Next base: position 37,821,409 of record JAUPFR010000003.1, read on the forward strand.
TTTCTATTTCCTACTTGTGGAGAAAGTCACCTATTTGCAAATCTCAACAGTATTATACACTTGCTCTAATTTATTGAGCAAAGGTGATAGGACAGCACGTCTTCTTTCTAAAACAGGAGACAGTATGCGAATCAAGTACAGCTCTTTCTCTGAGTCCTCAAAGCAGCAGTGAAACAACTGGGGTAGCAGCAATCGCCGTGAAACCAGCAGAGAGTGGCCCTCTGGACCCCTGCACAGGCTCACTAGGCAAAGGTAAGGAGAAACCAATATCTGCGTTTTCTGGGTAAGACCACGTGTGACCGTTGTTGGTAGTTCCATTAGGACAAGCAGCAGACAGGTGCAGGCAGGCTGATAGCAGCTGTGCTGTACCCCCCCCTTCCGTCCCCCCCCGCACCTCCCTCTGCTGGCTGGAGTGTGCTGGGAGGGAGGGAGAGGGCACTGCTGCCAGTGGCATTTTGGGGTTCCTCCAGTCTGCTCCTTGTGGGTTATCCAGAGGGATGAAGTGTTAGGGTGTAGCAACATATTGTTCGAGAGGGAGAGAAGTCAGAGTGTTCGAGTTGTTGTGGAAGACTTTTTTTTTTTTTTACTAAAAACAAAACAAAAAAAAACCAAACCATGATTTAAGATATCTATTTGTATATAAAAGATAAAAGTATTTTTGGTTCAGGCTCAACAATCTGAGTGGCTTGCTAATATTCAGGATCTAAAGGGAGTTCATGAAAAATGAAAGAAAAGTGCATTATTACACAAAATAGCCTTACGAATAACAGGTATCTCACTGTTTTGCAACTGAATTAACAGTACGTGATGTGTTTTATTATGTATACAAACTGAACAACAAAGCATCATTGTTTTTGCACAGAACAATCGCGCTCTTTCTTTTTCCTTTCTCCAAACAATGCAGGTGACTTAGCAAAAAGTAAAATAATTAAATAAATAAATAAATGAACTGGGGGGTCACTAATAGAGTAGTGGAAGGAAATGGAGCTTTCAGAGTGTGTAAATATGTTATTCATACTTAAGAACTTGAAAAACTTTTAGATTTTGTTGTTATTCAAGTTGGAAAGTTTTGCAACATGAGTTCTGCTGACAGTTAAACTGCTTTCTGGTAAATAATCTTGGAGACGTTTACTAATTAAATCATAACTAGCACAAATTGCAATTTACTCTGAGGTATGTATGGAGTGAGAGCATTATTCTTGTGAAAAGTTAAAAAATGAATTGGTCAAACCTTGCCAAGTAGTGTAAAAGACAAGACAACCGTGTTGCTACTCCTAGTTAGACAGGTACTGTCTTTGTTTTGACAAAGCATTTGTGGTGACACTTTTATAATGTCAAATTTGCTACTGTACTTTGATCCACTGGTGTGTTGTAGATAAGCCGCCAACTCTGTCCTAATAAAAGCAAATGTTTCCTCTGAGGAGGCTTCTAGAAACAAGCATATTATCTGAAGTAGGAATCTGTCACGTGAGGGTGATTGAAGGTGATAAATGTGAATTTACAACTTCATTATTTGTGTTGAAGTTATACTTCCAGGCTAGTCATGAGTCAGATGCTGGGTACTGTACAATAAAGAACAGATTTTATATGCTAAATACTGAATGATACAGACATGGGACAGCAAATAAAATGAATATGATTAATTATTCAAAATACAGCCAAGGTGTTAACATGGAGTTGTTTTCTTTCAATATCTTTCTTTGACTGTACATAATAGGTAATTTTAGGTGATGATTTTTTCATAGTATCTCCTTCAGGTAAACTGCTGCAAATAGCTTGAAGCTTGTTCTTTTTTTAGACGTTCTGTCAGGGAGATGCTGTGGGGAATGAGTGAATTGGTAAAAATTAAGTTTTTCCCTGAATTTGTACAACAGCATGCAAAAATTTAATAGAGGTAGGCTGATTAGTATTTATGTAAATAGATGAACCAGTAGAGGTCAGTACAGAGTGCTGAAATTGAAGTAGAATGTCACGTAAAAAAGCTTTGTGTGTTTAAGGTCTGTACTTTTGATTTTAACTTTTCATTTAAAATAGGGTAAGGGTTTACAGTTGCCGTCTCTGAAAAGATATATTAAAAATACTTGGGATGATGCGGTAATGCAAACTCCTTAAACAGACTTATTTAAGAAGTAATGTTCATGTTGCAATATGTAATATCCTGTGTAGAGTTGCTTATTTTGTGAAATCATTATAGAAGCAAACAAGTAATGTTTAGTATATATGTTGTAGTAGCAAATGCATCTAGCCAATGGTTATGTAGCCATTTAGGAAAGAGGGTAACTTCTAGGAATCAAGTTTTCAGATAATTCATTTTAAACTAACAAAGGATTTTTTTTCCTCATTTTAGATAACAAATTTGGCTAATTAAAATTAGGACTTGGTTTTCAAGTCCCTATCTTCCTTTATGTGTGCATTTATGTACACACACACAGGCAGACAGACTGTGTATTAAGTTGAATCATCTTTCGTTTCACTTTTTATAGCCGTTGTTTGCTCGTGGTTTCCTTTTGTGATATAGAGCAAGGAAAAGAATCAGCACGTACAATCTGCCCATGAGAAGATCATGAGCAAAAGCTCATCTCTGAAAAGCTTCTGTTAGTCTGCTTTCTGTGGATCTAGAATGAGCAACCTGCATTTCCCTATTGTGCTTCCTTGCATTTTAACTTTAGTTTATGCTTGAAAACTCCCTTGCTTTTAAATTGTAGTTGTTGAATATAGAAAAATTCCTAAGAATTTTATCGCTAGATAAGGAAAATATACTCTATTTTGATTTCAATATTGATTCATGTCTGCTGTCTATAAGCTAAGAGAGAATTATCCCAACAACTTCAGAAAGAAGAGATAACAATGGAAACTGTGAATGTTTTTGGAAATCCTCTTCATCTGTTCTGCTCATTTTCCATGCTCTTTTTTAAATTGATTACAGAGGCACTGGAAAAAATGCAGCATCTCTGAAAACCATGTTTTCTTTTTATGTGCTTTCTCTTGCACTTAAAGGTGACAGGTATTAGGCAGAGTTTGACCAACGCTTTCTCATAGACTGTTCCATTGTGAGAACTCAGTTTGGAGAGCTTAAAGAGTGGATTATTGCAGGGGAAGGATTCCCTGCCTATTTTAACAGCTATCAACAATACAAACAATGTTGGAAGATGATGGAGGTGTCATAAACGAGTCTTATGTATCTAACCACACTTCTGTCACTGTAACATGACATACAGGTTTCTCAGTCAAGTTGAATCGCTTATGAAATTTGTACATCTCTCTTTATACATGTAGTATAAAATCCTGGCTTTGGCAAAGTCAAAGAAATCATGAAAAAGTCTTCATGAATCAACACTGAAGAAGAAGTCTACAGGCTTATTTATTTTCCCTTGAAACAAGGGAAACTTAGAAATAACCTTGTTTCTTTCATAACACAGGATCCAATCTAACAGGAAGTATATGAGTAATGGGTTATTAAATGATAATTCACACTTTGATCCTAAAATTACTACCAAAGGCTTGGAACAATTCATTTCAATTCTTCTGAATTGAAGAGGGAGTGGAGAAACAATATCTCCTATTGATCGAATACAAAAGTCAAAAACTCCTTCTTTCCTCAGATATATTTATGATATAAATAATATTTTCACACACAATATTTTCCTATAGACTTCTTTACATCTAAGTTTCTACCGGTTGTAAAGGGTGTTAGAAAGTGTATTTTCCTGAGGCACAGTAGAAGCATTCATTTGGTGTAACTGATACATTTAACAGATGTGGGAGGGAGCCTTCCCCATCACTTTTCTTGCAAATCAGTAGAAAAGCTGAGGTTAAGGTGGTTCTTACAATTCTAAATAGTCTAGTTTTAGCGAGTCAGTGTTGAAGCCCAAATGTCCAAGTATTTGTATTGCTTCAATTAAGTTTGTTTACATGTTAAATTTCATGAACATCTGGTCTGCCTTTTTCTGTAACATATGGGATATAAAACCCCAAAAATCAGGGACCAAAATAATGGTGCTGGAAACAAGTACTTCAATCAAGTATAATGTTATTTTAGAAGTTTGCCACTCTTGTTTATATCCATACCAAATATAGAAGATAACAACAGAGCCTGGTCATGATTAAGAAATAGGTCTATCTTATCACTGAAGTTCACAGTCTCTCAATAGATTAGCATTTAGTATTTTCTTGATTGTGGTTTAACTCTCATACATATTTACAGGTAAAGTACAATTATATTCTTATTTTGCCCCTCTTTTCTAATGTCTGATTTTTATTTTTACATTCTTCTTTGAAAGACAGCTGTGCAATTATTCTACTTCTGCATAGCTTTGTTTTGTTATTAGTGTTCATTTTCAAGTCATGATTTCTCAATCCTCTTTTGTTTGTATGTTGAATATTTTTGCATTACCTGGTACGAAGTAAACTGCCACTGAACTGTGAAGCTCTGTGTTCTGTTTAAGCACATATTAAAAAATTGTGGGCTCGTGTCCAGATGGGAATAGCACCAATTCAGTCTGTGGTGATCAGTAATTGAGATAGCTGCACTAGTGAAAAATCTCTGCATATAAACAAGAAAACTGTGACATTTGCACCAGAAATTGAGTTAATTAAGGTTCCTTACCTGTAATTACATTATCAATCTGCAGGTTGCAAAATAACCTAAAATAAATTAGAGTCAATAAATTTGAATGACAAACGTAGTCAAATAAATAAGTTCAGCATTCCACGGGGAGAAAAAGAAGATATATTATTCACCAAAATCAGGAATAAAGGGGCAATCTAAAGGGCTGGTATAACTCTGAAAAATTTATTCTATATCACAATAAAATGTCAGTATAATAATTTCAATTTTGGTGTCTCAATAATTTTAGTAACACATATTGGTGGAGGAAATTTTGTTTTGGAGCTACTTAAGTGATCAGAAATTCTGTTTATTACCTGCCATATTAATCCTAGCAGCATAGCTGATTTTTTTTTCCACCTTGTCCCAAATTTCTATTGTGTATTTGTTACCTGTTTTTTTCCACTGTGTAGCTCAAGTCAGTATTAAGTTTCTGTTTTTCTTTTACTCACTTCGTTGTGTCTTTAGCCTCCAGACTCTTAACATTCTTTACCTCTCATTGAAATCAATATGATGCTAAACTCTAAATTTAATGTCTTACATATCCCAGTACAAGAAAAATAACTTCTTGTATGTGGTGACCTGAGGCTGAGGATCTGTCACCTTTATCACATCAATATTAAAACTGAGACATAGGTGGAGTTGAGGCTTTCTAGAAACTGTGAAAATGATGTCCTTTTTCTAGACAATTTCTCAATCATTTCACTCATAACTTGGTATTTCTAGGAGGCTTAATCATAAGTGAAGTGAATGCACTTTCATTTTTTTGTAGTACATGGTCATTATTTGGCTACAAGCAAAGTTATTTCTGAAGACTTTTTATTTTTAATGTCTCCTCTGAGATGTTAAGTATTGCCCTAACTATAGAATAACTCTTTTATCACAGAATTTTAGTATGTCAATGGAACTTGCACAGATTATAGCTGTGTTTGCTCAATATGCTTCCAGCAGCATTCAAGAACAGGCTTTGCAATAGTTAATAAGTACGTAGTCTTACTTTTTCTTTTTGTACTTTAAGGACAAATCTTAATTTCATTTATATCCACTATATTTTCCCAACACTGTAAAAATACAGAGTTTTTTGTTGCTCTGGAAAAAAAATGCATGAGTTTTTTTTTTTGGTAAACTTTTTATGTCTGCTTATATGTACTGATTTTTTTTTTTTTATCAGAATACTTATGATTTGTATCAGAACATAAACATGAGTACACATGGAAAATACTATGTAATTTATTTGGGACAGTTTTTCAGCTCACTAACATTTTTTTGTGGTTTTAACAAGTTCAAACTGACACTTACTTTCTTTGTAACATGAAGATATTTAAATTTAAGAAAATATTTAATTAAAGTTGAATGAAATATGGATAAAGATATTAAAAAAAATGCTAGCTGTTTTAAACAGCAAAGAGTGCAACCACATATAATTTCCTGTGAACCTGATTCATGGAAATACTGCATTTATTTCCTATGAAAACAACTCTATTAATAGTGTTCCTATGGAAGTGTTAATCACATGATCGTGTATATAAAAAAATATTCCATTTTTCTTGTCGATTTACACTACTTGAAAGAAAATGTGAGTATAGATTTTTCTGGTGTCTTATCGCTGGGAGTAAAGATTACCACAGAAAATGTGAATACTTAGAAATAGCATGTTATGAAATCGAAGGGCACATCTTCAATATAAAACGACAGACAATGTGTTCAGCAGTTTGTATTCATAGAATCATAGTATCACCAATGTTGGAAAAGATCAACTGTCCACTTAACATCAGTATTTCTCCATTAAACCATCTCTGTTAGTACAGTATCTAAATGTTTCTTGAACACCTCCAGAGACAGTGACTCAACCATGTCTCTGGGCAGCCCATTCCAACACCTGACCATCGCATCAGAGAAAAAATTTCATCCTAACGTTCAGCCTGAATCTCCCCTGGTGCAACTTGAAGTCATTACTTCTTGTCCAAGAATGACAAGATGATGCTGGATGGGTTTATTGCTTCCAGATCAGAAAGGTCATGTTTGGAGATCACAATGCAGCTGTGGGCAGAATCGTTTTGCAGGGTCATATATTTCTTCAGAGATACTAATTAGTAGCCTGAGTACAACAGATTTATAATCTTTCTGGAAACATCACTTGGTTTTGGGTGGTACTCAAATCTGAGCACAACAGATTTCTTTATGTCTGAACTGAACAGAGAGTAAGTCTGGCATGTCTTTGCAACTTAAGGGAAAGGTAGCAAAGATTGATGAGAGTCAGTGTCAGGAATAAAGTCTTAGTAAACTGTATGAGAACCACCTGATCTAGAGAACAGGTACAGGATCAGTTGTGTGACATCCAAAACATCTCTTTTACTCCTTGACGCAAAAGGTGGCTGAGAGTATCTGGCAGGATGGGAGTATATGTACCACAAAATGTGCTCTTAGTAGGGAATGGATGTCCTATGGATTCCAAACACCTTTGTTTGATTTGATGCAGCTTATACCCTATTTTGTTCTTTTTCTGTTAAGTTAAATGTGAACGTTTTTTCTTATGAATTAAGAAAGTTGTCAAATTAATAAAAAAATTTGATTCATGTTTGGTTGGAAGCGAAGGACAGTGCAGTGTGACAGCCATCTCTGTTTATGTGATTTCCATTAATATAAACAGAATGGGGTCTGGAACTGAGCAGAAGTGGGTATGTGTTTCCTCTGACATGTTCAGTCATTCCTGACCCTTTCTGCTTCCTATCACAAGGCACTGATGCTACTTTGATGCAGCTCTGTGTATGGAGTAGGAACACAAGACAACAGCCTTGGAGGAGCTCAGAGCAATAGTGCAGTCAGGAGCATGTGTGTTGCCAGTATCGTGATGAAGGGAAAAGGAAATAAGGGTGTGAATAGTGAAAGCTCCTGATGGGTGATTGGAACCTCTTTAGTTTGCGCCCCTATGTTCTGACACAAGAACCAGTCTTTCAGGGAAGACCCACTTGGGAGTAACAGTGCATGAACGGAAGTGGAAGTGAACTCTACTTGAACTCCAGACTAATACGAAATGGGTGAGCAAACATCACAGCAATGACTGTGATAAGTAAGCTTTGCTACAAGACCAGGCTTGCTGTTTTATTTATTCATTCCTGCAGTGGATGTATGACAGTTGCATGTCTTGAAACATGACGCAGCAAAACTTTATCCACATGGATTTCAAGAAACAGACCTAGTCATTTTATTCTGGTTGTTTCTAGCCACTTAAGATGGAAAGGAAACAAAGCAAATAGCTGTGATTTCAACTGCTTCTATCAGTGCAATAACAGGACAGGAGCTGACACTTGTAAACTTGATTCTGGAAAAGTACCTTTTGCTAATCCACAGAAGAGTAAGATAAATGGAGACTTCAGCAAGTTTACAGTTAATCAAAATGAGAACGTGCTTGGGCTATGCAAAACTGTATCCCTCAAGAGCTCTAAGGCATGGAATACTATGATTCCCTGGTAATAGGTAGAGAAGTAGTTCTTTGAAATTAGTAATTGCAGTTAAGGATTTTTTTATTTGATTTTTTTTTATGCTTTTAATTTCAGGTTCTAGGAAAATAAGATCAATGCCGCTCATTGTTATCTCTTGCAAAGAGTTATTTAATCATATTTAAACCCATGCTGCTACCACATTAAAGTATGTATCTCTTAAAAAGTGCTCAAAACACTTTTGTCAAATAAAATATATGTTGTGCTTGTACAGTGAAGAAGGGAAGGGAAGAAGTGGAGATTGCCAAGGACAGACAAGGCTGTACTAAGAACATTTATTGATTGGAAACAAAATAGTTTTTTGTTTTGTTTTTATATCTTTTTCTTCTCCATATTACATGAAGTGGTCTCTGTCTGTGTGTAATTTTTACTTTTTAGTGCAATCTGCACCTGTGGCCTTTGGACTTAATGTTTATGACAGATGGACTAGACTGTGTTTGCACCATTTAGTGTATAATCCTTCTGTATGTATCTATGCCATGGTAGGCAATGGCAATGGCCCAATGGGCATATTTATTAGAGCAGAATTCCTATCTGCCTCCATTGTTCAGTTGCAGTGTCCTTTGAGCCTAATGGACCTTGCTTTGTACGGGGTCCACCTACAAAATATTGTTTCGTATTCATGCCAGATTATCTGCTGCAGACTCTAGTCATTTTTTCCTTCTCTCTTTTTTTTTTTTTTAAGTACTCCAGTGCTTTTGCCAACTAGAACGTTTAAAATGGATCAATTCCATATTGTAAATGCTCTTCTCCTCTCAGTCTGTGAGCTTCATTTTGGAACATACTTGTTAGCTTTGTTTGCTAGTACTAAGATGCTTGATTAAAAAAGAGGACTGCTTTTCTGAACTGCCTGTATCTCATGCTACCTGAACACCCACTCTATTGAAAGCAGAAGTTGTTCCCAGCAAAGCAATGGCCCCTGTGAAACAAAATGTAATTTATGCAACCCTGTCTGCAGGAGCCTGCTGGCCCATGGCTGGCAGTCTGAAGCTGTGCAGCACACTCTATTCATGCTGACTTCATGTGTGACGTGTGTGGAAATGGGCTACTATTCCACAAGAAACATTGCCTTCTCTATCAGAGGAACAGCAAAACTAACACCAAGCAAATGGAAAATGGTGAAATATTCAGGTACTTGAAATGTTAGGTGGCAGATCTGTGAAACAAGTAGAAGACAGGACAGAAATGATATACCTGTAATCCCTAAGGATAATTTAGTTTGTCATCTTGTGCAGATATCACAATTTCATGTGATACATTAATTTTTCTTTAACCTATCATAGAATCACATGAACCCTTTCTGTTGTTTGTAGCTATTTTAAATTTGGCATGTCTGTTTTTGAGTAAAAACCTCAACTCTAGTATTTCTGTACAGAATGTACGACAGAGTGAGTAAGGACTTGTGAAGAAAGTTAAAATCCATTTACAGGTACTCATGTAGTTTTAATTCTTCATTCACTTTCAATTCTTCTGAAAGGTTAGCAGGTTAGAAGATCAGAAACTGTGATGGTGAACCTCATTACTGGCAGTTTTGTAAAGGACTGTATTTTAATCTCTGGATATAATTTTAAAATTTATTATTGAAATTTGAAAATCCCATGGTGGTTATATTTGGTAATCATCTTTCATGCTCTATGTACCTTTTTTTTTTTTTTTTACTGTTCCTTTAAAGATAACTGAAATAGTTTCACTGGTTTTGCACATATTGAAGGAATCTTTTTCAGAATGCAGTGTAGAAAATGTGCAAGCTAGTTGTGGGCAAATCCTGTTTAATACCCTTCAGCATGAATCAACTGTGTGATGGTTCTGATTTTTTTTTTCTGAATTTGCTGTCACATTATCACATTTTTCCTGATAGATTATTGCTTACATACTCCTTCAAAAAGCAGTTTTTTTTAAGTTGCTGCCTGTCAGTATGATGATGAATTCTCTTCATAAAGTAACCATAAAATCTTCAAAATTTCTTTCATGTAAAAGCCGTTTGTAAATTTTAAGGTGAGAGTAGAGTTCAAAACAGTATATACTACAAAAGACAATATTAAGTGTTTTGTTGTAGATTTTTTTTTTGTGCTTCTTTCATTTGCTTTACAGTGTTCATAGCCACTATTCAAGAAAACAATAGAGATATCATCCAAGTTTGCGAGGACAAATAATTAATCTGTCACAGAATTCTGTTTTGTCACATGATAAGATAAGGTTTAAATTGGTTGTAATGTTGGAGTTCTTGATTGAAACCCTCTATAAATAGTGATCTTTAGGAACTGTGTCATAGTGTACACAAGCTACTTGACCATTCAGCTGTGATTATCATTTCTTCAGCGGTTGTTATGTATGGTGCTCTAAAACTGCAGAGTATCATGTCCTGCAAGTGGAATTACTCAGTTACTTGCTGAAGAGCCTGGCTGATGATCTTATGAAAGCATAGAACAGCAAGGCTTTAAGAACATGCAACCTAACCTGCCAACTTGGAGACACAGAAGTGAAAAGTACTACATGCATGTCCATATTAATGGATTATTATTATATCCCTTCTATAGATATCACCTGATTGTTATCCGTGCCAGTGTACCATATATACATCTATATACATACCGTCATGTACTCTGGCATCTGCAGGATTGCCTCTGATGTGTACAAGCAAGAGTGTGTTTTTTTGCCTGAAACTATGTGTATCTTAGAACATTGCTGAGTCAGTCTTATCTGGTCTTGTCGGTATTTACACTTCTCTTAGACAAACTTTAAGCAAGAGATTTGCAGAACATTCAAACTGGTCAGTAAACTAAATGTTGAGGACATGAGGTCCTATGATCACAAGCAGGAATAGCTGCTTTCTGTCCTCAAGTGACCTGTCTCTGCATGTATGATTCGGGACCTTTCCATGTAGATATTGTATTTATGCATATCTTAGCTGGAATCATTTTCTGTAACTGAAGCCATTCTCTTATGTTAGTTCTCTGGTGCTGTGGAACTCCTTGTGCAAGGCTTACTAATTTTTCCAAAGATTTCTTAAAAGCTGCAGTTTCTAGACCACACGAGTATCTATCAGTTCTCTGGTAGAACAGAAATCCATGTTTGTGGACTTATAGAAGGCTTTTGAGAACAGTTGTTCAAAACCCATGTCTTCTAAGGCCTTGGTCAGTTTTCATTGTAGCTCTGTGATCAGAGAACCACAGAATCATAGGGATTGGAAGGGACCTCTAGAAATCATCGAGTCCAACCCCCGTCATCTGTGTTTGCAAAGAAATAGGGCAATGCGCTTGGGATTTTCTGTTCTAAGTGAGATTTTCATACTGGAAGCAAAAAAAATTACTTGCCCTACCCATAGCTTTCCAGAGTACACCCAACAGATATAGCTGCCAACTTTTAATGTCTATAGGATTTGATTATTCTGATCCTTAGAAGGATACAACCTAACCCTTAACCTCCTGTGGGATTCTGCTAATATCATTCATCTGAAGAACCATTAAGCTAACCGGCTGTTCATTTTGTTTGCTGTACGGAGTTTGTTGCTGCTAGAACACCTGTAAATTCTGAAGGTCCTACAGCAAAAGAAGGTGCAGTTTACTGTAAGGCACACCTGACATCTTCTAGAGTGTTTCTGAGCAATGTCTTATTGAAGATCTGTAACTCTTTTTTCCCACCAATTTTCTATATATTATTTAGTGTAATTACATTGTTCTGCCTTTAAAGGTTACTTCTAGTAATCCCGCTCTGATGCTTCACACGCAGTAGTTAGAAACAACTTGGTTGAATCTGTTTTGCAGTTCAATCAGTCATCATATCAACACCTTGTAAAACCAATGAATTTCTTCAGAGTTGAACAGCAAATATCAGAATGTGTCAACAGATTTATCAAATGTGGTAAGTGCATTAGAGCTTCAAGAGTCACATTTGAGTGCTTATGTGAAGGATTTTTTACAAATGTAACATAGTTCTTCTAAAAGTTAACCTCCTTGCACACTCAGGAAGCATACTTCTCGATAATTGTTTCTAGCTGAAACTGACAGAAAAAATATATCAATTTAGGAATGAATAGTGTAAGAAAATGCAATTTGTACCCCTTTTTCATATTTTAGAAGTGAAGTATCTTGGTTCCTTTAAACAGCTTCATTTCCTTTTGGTATGGACATCAATTCCAATGAAAAAATATAAAACCTATTCTTATAATAATGCAGTTATTCATAAAATAAAATAAAATAATAATTAAAAAAAAAAACAAGTTACCAGAAAACTACAAATACTGGAATAACAAATGCTGAAAGAGGATAATGGGTGTATTTGTGGAAAGTTTTTTGTTGTTGTTTGTTTTTAAATTTTCTACAATATCCATTTGTTTTGATTAAGGGTCTTTTTCTTTAAAGATTTGCAGTTTTCATTGGTCCTACATTTTTATTTTGTTGGATAACACTGGATACTGGCTACAACAAAACTGTGCACATACAACTATCTTTTGTTCACTTTACTCCTCCTTTAATGGTGGGAGTTCAGGGTGCTGCCTGGGTAAAATGTTAAAAAAGTTGTTGAATTCACTGTCAAAAGAGAATTGGAGTTTAACTGTTAATTGTAACTCCTTTTGTCAGGGTTGGAATCCTAAGTTAAAACTCATGTTAATTTAAATGATGATGTGAGAGATTTCATATGAAGACATCCTGACCTGTTGAGGTGCCCTCTGAGTACTGAACAAAAAAATCCCTTTGTGGAAGTGTTTGGCTTTAGCACTGGGTAATGTGAATGGGGAGACTGTGAACTAGTTGGAATCAGTTGTCTCCCGATATAAGAACCAGTATAGACAGAACTTAAATACACTCTTAAGCCAAACTCAAAAAGTAGTCAGGTCAGTTTTAATCTGTCTGTGTGGTTATCTTCGGTGGTAGAAAAAAAATTTTTTTTATATGTTACTCACACATGAACCTCACAGCACAAGCTCAGCATGTGCCTGTGATCTGTTTGGCCTGTGATAGGCTCTATGGAATTATTTCATACATCCCCCTCACTGTGCTGAATCCTTTTCTTCTGTTTCTTGATTGTGTTTCCATTCCACCAGTTAATACTGCGATCAGTGAGGATGAGAGAATAATCCATCCTTTGTGCAGGTCTTATGTCTGCCTTCCGTCTACCTACATGTTTTCCCTAAATCCTGTGATTGTTGGGTAAGTGGCAACAGAGGCAGATGAAGGTTGTCACACCTACCTATAAATGAAGAAATGATGGCTGTTGGCCACTGTTTGCAGTGAATGAGACATCTTTAACTTGTACATCAAAGAAGCCCTTTTTAAGGGTAGTGTTACTTTCAGTGGTTGCTGAAAATGGCAAAAGATCCTTAGCTGTCATGTACTCTATCACTGATTCACTTTACTACAACAGGCCAGTTACACAGCTAAACTATCCCATAAGACAAGACAAGGCAAAAATTGTGAGAGACTACGGAGGTGCTCTGTACACATCAAAAGAGTCTTGAAAAATGTAATACATATAGAAATCTGAAATGAAACATATCTTTCAGATGAGATAAATGTTAAGGCAGTCTTCATTGTATTGCCAGAAATCTGTGGGTAATATAGAATCTGATGTTTCCTTAACTGGGACTAATATCAAAACTAATTGCTTTGTGAGAACACGGACAAATCTGATTGGGAACTAAGTAGTTCTTTAAAAGTGTAAACAAATTGTTAGGCTAAACTTGTAGATAAAGATGTATTTACGTGACATAAGTAAAGATAGCTGATGTAACTGCTGTAGTAAAGAGTAACTTGAACAATGACTGTGACATTTACAGTGTAGATTGTTCATGATTAATAAATATATATTTTTTCCCAGAACAAAGAATATCTGCAGTATAATTTCTTCCTCAGCAGTGGGGGGAAAAAAGTTCTGTGCAAGGAGAACAGGGTGAAAGGGAAGGCCTAAGGCTTAAAATAGATGAAATAAGGCTTTTCTGCCTGTGTATGAGTCTGAAATAAATGCACATGCATTAAAAGACTGATTAACACTATGTTTCCAGTGAATAAAACCAGCTCCTCTGGTATTTATAGAATATACAATCCCTTGCTTCTGTCCACATCTTATTCACAAAAAAATGTAGTAACTCTCCGAAACTCTCCCACTGATGCCTAAGAAATTATTTGCAAGAAAAATTGCTGGCTAGAGTAAGTGGGGCTCTATTAAAGCATTCAAATAAATGATAAATTTATACTTATTTGATGAATTACTCTTCTCTAACATTCCTCTCATTTAATTCCTTATACCTCCTTTGGCTTAAATTTCTAACTTCTCCTAGCTATTTCTCTGATTCTTCCTTGTTTTTATTTTTCTCTTTCCTCCTCCTAATATTCCTTTTTAACAAGATTTTGTGAGTCACACTGATTCCAGGCAAACAAGCTGCAGTACTGTAAAATAAATAGCCTTGAAATGCTACAGAGTAAATCAGTTGCCTTCAAGATTAAGCTAAAATGTTTGCTTGAGCTTCATGTCTGAACATCCTTCCACTTAACCAGATGATAGCAGAGTTTTTGCCAACAAAACATATCTTTACTAAACCAGGGCCATCTTTCAATAAGAACAGAGCAGTACGCTGCCCTCTGCCATCAAAACATGCCTCTAGCCCTATTTATTTATGAGAAGCTTTGTACTGGATACAAACTGATCATGAATGTTATCCAGCTTTATATAAAACATCACATGGTATTGGTAATCTGATACAGGGTTTTAAATGGGTAGCTATGTTGCCAGTTTTAAGTGCCAGATTTTTTTCTTATCAAGTGTTATAGCATGTACTGCTAAGAAATACTGTAACCTTTATTTGAGTGTATGCTTCCTGTTGAACAATTATTATTACTAAGCATGTTTCTTATACCTTTTAATTGTATTCATCTGAACAAAATAAACTGTTTAGCATTCTCTGAGGCAGCTTACAGAAAATAATTTGCTGTAGGAAGAATAATCAGCACTTTATTCCCTGGTCCAAAACATTATTTTTTTTCAAGCTTATATTTCATCATAGTGGCTTTTTTTGTTTGTTTGTTTTTTCATTTGTTTTTTTGCTGTGTGATTAACCAAACAGCTATGCTTTTTAGGTGAAGATCTGGAAAGTCTTAAGAATAGATACAATTTCAGACATGAGATAGTGACTTTTCTCATTATATGTTCTTGTAAAAATCCAATTTGATCACCTACACTTATGTTTGTAAACCTAGAGAATCGGCTTTATTTGTGGATTAGGTATATAATTGACATTCACTCCGTGCAGCCATGGAAAAATATGACCTGGTGTGAGAAACCTGAAGTGTGACTAACATCCTGAATTTTTTCTTTTCAACATAATCTAGAGGATGGATGAGCATTAACAGGGAAAATCTAGTCTCTCTTTCCCAGAGGGCACTTTTTTTTGCATTATCCTAGCTGGAATGCTTCATGTGTTGTATCACTTTGATCTGAAAGCTAAAATCTGATGAACACTTCTCTGAGTATTTTAAAGGTAAAGATAGTAGCTTTGATCAATCCTCAGGATCATTAGTTTCTTAAGCCATTTTAGAATAAGGCAAACAAAGTTTCTGGACTTGCTTCGTGTGAGTTTGAGGGAAGGAAGCATGATTATTTTACGCAGGTCTGTATGGGAAAGAGTATGTCAGAGGGAACACTTTAAAAGCAAAGAGAACCAATCTGGAAATTCTGTAAGCAATCCATTGGTGATGCATCTAAAATTAGCATTTAATTATACAAAAATTATCAAAAAATTTCAAAAATTATTTTTCAGTTGAAATAGATTAAGTGGAGATGTGATGTGGAGTGAGAAGCAGGGTAAGGTGGAACTGGTAAGACAACTAGAATAATGAAATTTGTTTTTATGATTCTGGAAGAGAGAGATCTGTAGTTTTGAATACTGTACTAACTTCGTGCATTTGAGAAACTGGATAGCTTGACTGAATATGAAAGTGGTGACATTAATGGGAAATCTAAAGATTCTTTATGTGCATAAAGCCATGAGGGTTCATTCCGTGAACAGCTGTTAGCCAATAAGCCTTTTAAAAAGCCTTTTGGAGACAGCAATCCAACATCCAGTGCTAGCACTTTCAGTACTGGATTTGTGCACTGAGTTTTCAGAAATAGGGCACCTCCACATGGGAATCTAAATGTCTCTTATATTCTTTTCACATCATTATTTCCAACATGCCACTGTGTACTAAAACTTTGCATAGTACCTACTAGAGAAGTTTTACAATATTAAGGCAGTTAAATGTGTTTAAATACAATTCAATGTCATTGTGTTGAAAATTGTTTCAGTTTGTAATTTGATTTTACAAAACGATGTCTGAGGAAATATGGCAATTGGGTAATTTCACTTTATTTACACATACTGTAAAACTATCAGAGTTTGTGTGAGCACTGAATGGTGTAGATAGTAATTGAATCCCACTAGTGATGCTACATAGTGTATCCATGATAAACCTTCACTGAGATATTTTTCTTGAAGTTATGTTGTGTGCTTTTTGGGCAGAGATTTTGTTTCTATTCCACTTGCACAGTCGTTCTGATCAATGTAATGTTCTTGGAAATAGACAATAAAACCATTGTCTCATGAGGATTTCCTTATAATTTGCGCAATTATTGAAGATTCCACATTAGTACCATAAAATCACAGAATGGCTTGATTTGTAAGGGACCTTAAAGATCATTTGGTTCCAGCCACCGGCTGTGGGCAAGGATACCACCCACTAAATCAGTCTGCCCAGGGCCTCATCCAACCTGGCCTTGACTCATCTCCAGGGATTGGGCACACACAGTCTATCTTGGCACCCTGTGTCTCAGCCTCACTACCCTCTGAGTAAGAAATGTCCTCCTAGTATCAAATCTAAATCACCTCTGAAGAAATACATGACAAAATGTTGAAAGGTTTCCTTCTCTCTTTCTCTGAGATTTTTTTTCTAGTTGATTATGGAAGAAACTGTTTGTTGAAAAGTAGTAGAACTTTCTATGAAAAGAAATAGCAATTTTGAGGAGAGAGACAACTGTGAATTGTAAGAATTCATCTAAACAAGATATTTTAAGATGTAGTTCATTTTTAATTTAGATAAAGCAGTTTCACTTGTAAGGATTTGTGGGACTGGTGTACTACATGTCCTATATCATAAATATCATAATCCACTTTAATGAAATCACAGAACATTTCCTTGAGATTTGATCCTGATGTCTTATTGCACTGTTTCATCTTTTAGACAACTTACCTGATATAATCAGAAATGGCTCTTATACAATGTGAGTTTAAATATAACAATTAAGAATGTAAGATCTGCATTTTCCACTTATTTTGTCATTATATTTTAAAGTATCAACATTGAAAAAGTGGTTTAAAAAAGAATAGAAACCATAGCTAAGTGACTTATACCACTGAAATTAAATTAACTATAAAAATAATTGTGAATATACAACTTCAGTGGAACTGGCAGATTCAGTTATAACAGTTTAATGCCATGCATTAGAAATTTGTACCATTGTGTCTAATCACTTAGTTATCAGAGTGGGAAATAAAAGCTTTAATCACAGTTCTAACATCTATTTTATGCTTTCTTTTGGATTTCTGATTTGCATATTGTATGCAAATAACATGTGGCTACTCCAAAGGTAATGTCTCCTATTTATTTCCATGGAAACTACCACAGATACAAAGAGCACAATAACACTATTTGATAGCAGAAATTCTCAGCTATGAAACACTGTTTTTCACCATAGTCACCACTATTAGCTATGCATTTTTGCCAGCACTGAGCAGGAGCCTGCATGCCATGCTTGTAACAATCCATGCCATCAGAGGTGACCCACTGTTACCACTGTAGAAATTCACCACCCATCACCTTGCTGTGCTCACATCCACTGTTCCATAAACGTTCATCAAACATTAATGAGTATCGATGGGTGCAGTTTTTTTTTTTTTGACGTGAAGGAATTCAGTGGCACAGTTTTGTTTCACACACATTTCCACATCAAACACTATTTTGTCAGACTGCCTCTCTGCTGCCATCTGTCATATGGTAAAAAAAGTGTAATGAGATATTAGGGGGAAGGTTTAGCCTCTATTGCCATACCACCAACATCCACTTCTGACATTGTCAGACAATGCAATAAAATAGGAGGCAATACTTTTGGAGCATCTGTCATCTTTTTCTTCATGTTAGTAAAGTGTCTTGTCCTATTAATCTGCATTGATCTTACTTTATTTTGCAAATTGACTGACTTGCTGTGTTTAAATTATGCTGTAAGGAAGCTTTAATTATTCAATTAGATGGTCTGTTCAATTTTTACTGTATATTTTATTAGTCAAATTGTGGTAGCCAGGCTTAAAACCAATACCTACAGGTACCTTTTCAGCACAGTGCTCAGGAAATTAACCATGGAGCTCTCATTAGCATTAATGGGTGCTTAGTGGCTAATTTACTGTGCACCACGGTTAAAATATACTCCCCAGTGTGCTCACCAGGCTGTGTGGGAGATTTCTCCATACTGATGGCGTTGTAATTATATTTTATTAGCTCAAGCTACAAACAAAAAATTTTGTTTCCTCTGACATCTATGCCTAACTAGGATTTGAAGACGAAACATACCCACCTGCGCTCCCTGTTAGGTGTAACAGTAAGATAATTCCATCAAGGATTTCTTGCAAAAAGATACAGTGGAAGGAAGATGTACGATCAGTGATTCTAATTTCTCTTAAACCTGTAAGACAGCACAGAATCTCCTGTTTTAATGATAAATGTTCAACACTAGAAGTGTAATTTTTCAAGTTAAATGTTCAGAAATGTGTAATGTTGCAGTTTTAATTTAGCCTTGTTATTTACATTTTTTTCATTTTAAAAGGGAAATCAAATAGAATCAAGTACTTCTGGACTTACACATTTATGAGGCCGGGGTTTTCCCTGTAAAAGTGATAAGTCTCTGGAACTCTTACTTCAGATGGAATCTTAAAAGAACAGTAATTTTATACGAGCACTCTACAAGGTGCAAGGGAAAGATTGAACTGTGTTTGGGTGAAGACGAAAGTTGTGAAAATCAATCTCACTTCTGATTTAGAAAGAAGGTTATTTTATATAAGAGAAAATGAAGAGGGTTGCTATGCATCTCAAATTGTATGTTATCTAGAAACATCTAAAATTAATACCAATTTTAATACCATGTTGTAGTGTTTAAAGGAACCAATGCTGAGCACATGAGCAGAGCTGGGCTTCCTATGGTATGAGTAGGAACAAAGCTCACTGAGTTGAACATGTATGAAGAGACAGGTAAGGAAGAAGACGACACGATTCCCAAAAATCATAATGAGAAGGAATGTGATCAGGCAGAATCAGTGTTACTACAGAATTGTAGAACAACAAAGATAGTATCTACATTTGAAATAAGAGAAAATAAATGATTTAGGCTAATATCTACTTAATTAGTGTGACTCAGTCACACTTGGAAAATGTTGAATACTTATGAGAGATGGAGTTAAACAGCATAAAAAAACTGATAGACTATGTCAGGTAAATCTCTTATCTACCTTGGGGAAAATAATTTTCTTTCTTTCTGGATAAGAGAAATGCAAACTGACCTAATTTGTTGGGACTTCAGAGGCATGGGAAATTCTTGATTACACTGAAAAAGGGGATTAATACAGAACTCTAAAGTAAATAAGGAACTGACTAGAACATAGATGGGGTAGATAGTCCATAATACATCTTTGCAAGTGACAGAGTGTTGGAACAGGCTGCTCAGAAAGATGTTTTTTTAAAAAGTTTTGTTTTTCTAACATTTTTCTTCCCCATGTCTATAATGCCATTTTAAAGAGCAGTTATTACAATTAAACTCATGCCATGAATGTCACATAGTCGCAGAATTTGCAACAGCTATCATTCTAGTATGTTACACTCTTTAGCATCACTGATCTAGTAATACCTGTGTGCTTTGTTTTTCTGCTAATCACACTACGTATCTTCTCCTTCACTGCACATATACATACTGAAAAACACTAAAGTGGCCTACTTCTATGTAGCCTTGGCTAATATCATATCAAAAGCGTGCATCAAAGATGTTTTGGAGAGTGCTGTGTATTCTAATATGTTCTAGAAAAAGGAGGACTAAAACTGAGCTTGTGTAGCTTTGTTTAAGGCAGTCAACATGATTGCCTCCAAAATAAAAAAAAAGATATTTTATTTGTTCCAGATATGTTTACAGAATATCTTAGTAGAATCTGGCAGTATATTTATGATGGATATCTGCCCAAGGATAACTAACAGATTTATTACGGTCTCCAATAGTGGATGAACTGTAACAGATGCAATAAAATGAGTGGTTTGGGATAATATATCATATATAACAGTTGGAAGCCTAATGTCTTCTTTTAATAGCTTATACAGATTGACTGTATGTAGTGGTTCATAGCAAGCAGAGAAAGGTAGGCATGATTTAACCAGGAGAAGGTGATGATGAGAGATTTCCTGTTCTGGGAATAAAGTAACTCTAGTAATACAGACAAAGAAAAACTGCAGGCCTTTCCTATCCTTCCTTCCCTGAGGGTAGTGTTTGTTGCTGTGTCCTAGTTGATGTGGTGGTGATTTGTGGCCCATAAAAGGAAAAAAAGTTTATTCAGTGAGTAGTGTAGCTATAGGCTACACTGTTATATTTTTCAGCTGTTAAACTAATGATTAGAAAGAAAGGCATTTCCACCATTCCATTTCAGAATGTCTCTTATTTAAACACTGTCAATCTATCCAGAAAACTTTTTGCATGAGGAACTATTTCAGAAGGCTTCTGCTAGTGCATCTCTGTTCAGAATGTAATTCTCATCTCTCTATTCTTTAGTATTAAGGGCTTTATTGATTTGTCTCTTCTTAGCTTGAGGAAAGACTGAACCTGCTTGTTGAATGGGTGAAGTTTTGAGCAAATAATGCTTGCAGAAAAGGGTAGCAGGCAACAGCCTGTTCTTAAACAGCACAAGAGGAGATAAAATGTGCTACATTCAGCAGTGTTGTGAAGAAACCCGGAGAAAACAGACTATCAAAACAGGCTCCTAAAATTACAAAATAGTTTCCTCATATCTGAAATGATACAAGTATGGCAAGATAAACTGTTTTCCAGAAGGGTGGTGACGCTAGAGTGGGCCTGTGTGCAAAGTGTTATCTATAGCTAGTGGAATATATTTGCCTCCACTCCTTCCAAGTGAGTAGATCCTGCCCTTCACCAAGTGAAAGTAAAAATGAGACCTTGTATACAAATCAAAGTTCAGGACCACATTCAGTCTTTAAAAAATTAACAGAATGTATGCAGTTTTTGCAGTCAGCATCAATCTTTAGCTTTGTAAAGAGATAGAAATGAGCCAGTACATTTAATGAAACAGAAAAATCTAGCATGAGCCAGCATAGTTTGTAAATTCTCTCTGACACTGAGTAACCCTCAGGATCAAAAACATATGATGAACCTGATATTGTTATGCTTACTAATCACACGTGCAGGACTATGTGCTAAGTCTAAATCCATCTTTTGCAAATAGAAAATAATTGTAAAGAGTTGATCTCTTAGAATAAAATTCAAATACATAATATATATTAGAAGAAATTAGTTAAATTGAAGCATACTGGAGAATTAATATAATTGTAGCTTGCTCTGTAAGTAGTGCCTGCTATTTATTTCCGTGTGAACTAGAACAGATAAAAAGAGCACAGTAACACTATTTAAAAGAGCAAATTCTCAGCTACAAAACACTATTTTTTCATCTGGTCTCCACCATTAGCTAAGCATTTTTGCCAGCAACAAAAAAGAGCCTGCATGTCATGCTCATGAAAATCTGCATCATGGCGGTGACCCACTGTTATGACAACATTGTTGCTGAAACTCACCACCTACCACCTCACTGTGCTCACATTAGCTGTTTGGTCTCCATAAACATTCAGCAAGTGTCAATGGGGTACAATTTTTTACACGTGGAGGAAATGAGTGACACATTTTTGCTTCATGCGCACTTCCATGTCAGACTCCATTTTGTCAGACTGCCTTTCTGCTGCCATCTGTCACGCAGCAATAAAGTGTAATGGAATATTAGCAGGAAGGTTCAATCTCTACTGCTATATCACCAACATCCACCTCTGATGTCATGGGCCAACACAACAAAATAGGAGGCATTATATTCGGAGCAATTGCCATACTTACAAGGTGTATTTCCATAAATCAAGACATTTGGTTGCACCTACAATTTTTTTTAGAATGGTGAGTTTCTACTTCAGAGATACAAAGCAATAATGCTTACTCTGTGATTAAAAAATAATAGTTTAACGTATCTGACGTTTCCCAGATTATTATTTGTTTGACCTTGCCCCTTTCACTTGTTTTGTTAGATATAGATTTCTCTTACTCCTTCCTGTATGGAATTAAAGGGAAACTACAAGTTTTCTGAGAAATGTGATTCCAAGTTTCAAGAGTGACCGGTCTCACTTATGAACAGTACTGAACATACTTTTCCTTGGGTGTAGCCATCACACTTTGTTTCTCTTTTATGGTTCTTCAGGTAGAACTTCATATTTGGTAACCTATGTTGATACAACATGCACAGAAGTGACACCAGTTCTACTGCAACTGATGTTTTTTGTTTTTGTTTTTACTGATTGCCTGAAAGTTCTTCCTATCTTCAGTAGTTACTTTAAAAATTTCTAATGCAGTTTCATCAGCACCTGATAAATCTAGAATGTGGAGATGGCTGTTAGGAATAATGCATATTATTAACCTAACTTCTGGTTCTCTCTTGTTCTTCTCTGTAACCATTCTCTGCCATACAGAAGTTTTATATGACTACTAGACATGCAAGGTGTAAAATTTAATGAACTAGTGTGCATGAACGTACTTAAAAACCTTTGATGAAAAACACTTGGAGAGTAGAAAAGGATTACTATTATTGTTGTGGTTTTTTGGTTTTGTATTTTTGTTTTTGCTTTTTTTTTCTATAACAGTGGTCAAGCATTGAAACAGGAAGCCCAGGGTAGTGGTAGAGTCACCATCCATGCACATGTAAATGTGGCTCTTAGGAACATGGTTTTAGGGGCATGAGTTGATGTCTGAACTAGATGATCTTAGTGGTCTTTTTCAACCTTAATGATTCTATGATTCTGTACTAGATACACTGATAAATGTTTTGTGGGTCTCAATTCTTATTTAAACTACATTGACATGCTCTTCTGTCATCCTGAATGGATAAAGCTTTCTTATTTTGGAATCTGTATGGAATATGAGCTGCCCTATATTAATATGGTCAGTGTACAAGCTCATAGCATGTTTAAGTTGCTTTTTTTACCTCCTGGTCACATCTTCATTTACAATTTGCCTATCTTACTTGGACACATCAGTGTGCTGAGTGATACGCATGTCTTTAGTTTGCTGCATATATCAGGTTCTTGTAAAATTTGCCAGCAGGTAGATGCCTACATTTCAAATGCTGTTTGGAGCACCTTGTTTGCTCAGGTGGTTCTTTTTGTTGTCCTAAAAATCTTTATAACTTAGAGACTATTGCAGTCAGGAAACATAGATCCATATATATAAATTTTCCTTTCTTTTCTGCTTGCACGTGTTTAACCTTCCCCCACCAAAAAATGAATAATAAATAATATCCCTTAATATGAAAAACAATGCAGGCAATCTCATGCTATGTCTGTATTTCAGGTATAAAGAATATGTACTATAGTCTCACAATTTTCTGCTATAAACATGTGCAAAATTTACACATAACCACTGATCTGTTGTGTTCTTTCCAATGAGCAAGAGAACCATTTTTCTGGTTATATAAGCTAAATGAAGCTGTAGCTGCATGGAATGACACAAACATATCTCTTGTATATTTATAGGGAGAAGAATATGGTCTAGTTTAATTATGCAAAAGTATTTATCTCTCCCCATTACCATATCTGAAAAGTACGTTTCCCATTCCCACAGTTAAATGTATCCTCATATCAATTTCTCATATGTATTGTTCAGCACAGTGCTTTACATTTTCAAAGTGCTTTACAAACATTAACTAATTAACTAATGCATGTCATTATGGGCTTTTGAATCTTGGATGTCAGAAGGCAAAAGGCAAGGCAACCACAGTGAATTAAATAAAGTGCAGATTAAATTGCGAGCACAGCACCCCCTACATAGCAAATTCCTCTACACCATGCAAGACTACTATTTGGCTTGCACTGCTGTTTCTTGCTTCTTTTATTCTGGTGGGAGATATCATCACTAAATGATCATGGAACCACCAATGTTGGAAAAGACCTACAGTACCATCCAGACCAACCATCCACCTATCGCCAATATTTCCCTCTAAACCATGCCCCTCGGTACAAAATCTAAATGTTTCTTGAGCACCTCCAGTGACAGTGACTCCAGCACCTCCCAGGGCAGTCTGTTCCAGTACCTCACCACTCACTCCGGGAAGTATTTACTAACATCCAACATGAATCTTCCCTGGCACAACTTGAGGCCATTTCCTCTAGTCATATTGCTTGTTACAAGGGGAGAAGAGGCTGACCCCTAACTCTCCACAAGCTTCTCTCAGATTTTTGTAAACAGTGATATGGTCGCTCCTGAGCCTCCTTTTCTCAAGACTAAACAATCCCAGCTCCTTCCGCCTCTCTCCATAAGGCTTGTGCTTCAGACCCCTCACCAGCTTTGTTGGCCTTCTCTGAACACACTCCAGGGCCTCAGTGTCTTTCTTGTAGTGAGGGGCACAGTGTACTTGAGGGACAGCCTCACCAGGGCTGAGTACAGAGGGATGATCACTCCCCTGCTCCTGCTAGCAACATTATACAAGCCATGATGCCATTGGCCTTCTTGGCCACCTGGGCATACTGCAGACTCATGTTCAGCTGAGTGTTGACCAATACCCCCTGGTCTGTTTCCTCTACACAGTCTTCCAGACCTTCTGCTCAAAGCCTGTAGCATTTCTAGGGGTTGTTGTGGACAAAGTGCAGGACACAGCACTTGCTAAACTTCATCCCTTTGGCATCAGCCCAGCTATCCAGCCTGCCCAGATAACTGTACATCCTTCTGACACCCAGGCATATCGACCCTTCCACCCAGCTAGACGTCATCTGCAAACTTTCTCAGGTTGCGCTCAATTATCTTGTCCAGGTCATCAATAACAGTATTGAACAGGACAGGCCCTGATACCTTTGGGGAACACTATGTATGACTGGTTGACTGCTGGATTTAACTCCATCACCACTCTCTGGGCCTGGACATCCAGCCAGTACATTACCCAGCGAAGTTATTCATCTATCCAAGCCGTGGGCTGCCAGCTTCTTCAGGAGAATACTGTTGGAAACCACGTTGAAAGCTTGCTGAAATTTAGGCAGACTGCCACAGCCTTTCCTTTATCCACAAGCTGGGTCACTCGATCATAGGAGATCAGACTGGGCAAGCATAACCTGCTGGTCATGAGCCCATGCTGGCTAGGCCTGATCCCCTGGTTGTTCTGCATATGCTGCGTGATCTCCCTCAAGATGACCTGTTCCGTAACCTTTCCTGGCAAGGTCAAGATGAAAGGACTGTGGTTCCCTAGATCCTCATTATTGCCCTTCTTGTAGATGGTAGTCATGTTGGCAAGCCTCCAGTTCTCTGGGACCTTTCTGGTTGACCAGGAACAATTGTAGATAATAGAAAGTGACTTGGTTATTGCCTCTGCCAGCTCCCTAATCATCCTCGGTTGGATCTCATCTGTCCCCATGGACTAGGGATGGTCCAGGTGGAGTAGGAGGTTTCTGTTTCCCTCTGCATCATGGGAATTTATTGTGCTCCCCATCCGAGATTTTCAGGTCAGGGAGTAGAGTACCCTAAGGAAAACTAGTTTGACTTTTAAAGACAGGCATAAAGAAGACATTGAGAACCTCAGCTTTTCCTTATCCTCAGTGGTCATGTTCCCCACCACATCCAGTAAAGGATGGAGATCCTCCTTAACTATCCTTACTTTTAATATATTTGAAAAAACTTTATTGTTCTCTTTTACCCCAGTGGCCAAATTGAGTTCAAGCTGGGCTTTTACTTTTCTAATTTTCTCCCTGCACATCCTAACAACTTCTTTGCAATCTCCTCAAGTTGCCTGTTCCTTCTTCCACAGGAGGTAGATTCTCTTTTCTCCTGGAGCCTCAGGAAAAGCTTCCTGGTCATCCAGACCTCTTCTTCCCTGCTGGCTCATTTTGTGATGTGAGGGTATAGCCTGCTCCTATACCTTTTAGTTATTGAGGAGTGACCAGCCTTCCTGGACCTGTTTACCTTTCAGGACTGAATCCCAAGTGATTCTCCCTACCAGTGTCCTGAAGAGTTCAAAGCCCGCCCTCCAGAAGTCCGTGGTAACTCTTTTGCTACCCCCCTTCTGACTTCACTAAGAATCCATAACTCATGCCATACTCACTGTGTTGAAGACAGCTTCTATCCTCCACATCTCTGCAAATCCTCTGTTTATGAATAGCGGATCTAGTGGGGCATCTTTCTAGGTAGGACTACTATATGCTAGTCTGGTTTATCAATTCATTGAGAAAATCGTATTACATACTGCTCACTGGGTTCCATTTAGAGAAATAAAAGACATGATACTTTCACTAAAGGAGAAAAGTGAAAAGTACAAGGGAGAACAGTGGAATAATTAGATTTCTAGGTGTGATCATTAGGACAATCACAACAGGTCACTCTTTCATTTGCCTTTTGTTATGACTATCAGGACAGGTTGCTGATATATTTAGAACATGGTCTTCTAGCATAAAGTGATTGAAAGTAACTTACTGCAGTTATTTAATAACTGTATAGAAAAATTTCTGAAAAATTTAAGTTTACCTCAGTTATTTTATATCTTCTGTTCTACATTCACACAGTCAATTCTTCAGTAATCATAGGGGACAAATCAAATTGGTAAGTAAAAGGCATCTTATTAACTGCTGGATAATAACAAAAGTTCTGCCCATTTAAATTGATTTTGTACCTCAGTATTAATAATTGTGCAGCTATTATACAGCTATTAATGATGATACAGCTATTATAATTACAGCTATTGTAATAAATGAGCAATTTTTTTTCATTGGCTTAGGGAGAAACATTATAGTATAATGTATACGAAATGGCAATTTTTGCTCCTCCTGAAGATTTTTCATTTGTACAATCATACTTGTCTAGTAGTAGCACCTAAGAGTAGCTTATTGTCGTGAAAGTATTCCTGTCAACAGTGCCAAGTTGCCTTGTAGTTAATGTGAAGGGGCCTGAACTATAAATATTTTCATGTCCTTTGTGAATGCAACCAGATTGCTTGTTTTAAATTATAAGTATTTAACAAGGTTGGAAAAGCTGGATTGTGCCACTGAGAATTTGCTATTAACATTTTTTTTCCAAAGAAGTATGTTCAAGTGATTAATTACTTGATATTACACTTGTCATAAATCTCCCTGCTACATAGTGCTCCCCCATCTGTCTGTCTCATAGCCACATTGTGTCATGCTCTAGATATTACTGTAGTTCCTCCCTCTCAAAAAATGTGGCTAGATGGAAGCCCAGAAGGATTTCAAAGAGGCAGGGGGTGGAGCGTCAATCAGAAAACAATACATTGTCCATTGGGTTTTTCTACAACAAACCTTTGGAGACATGGATTGACTTTTCATTGTATGCATAGTGCCTCACAAAATGACATTCTTGCAGACTTCAATGCCCACAGCTGAGGTCTACCACAAAACAAATACCTATTCAGTTTAGTTCATGTTGCTCATTTTCATCTATCTTTAACAAAAGACAATAAATCAAATTTGTCCTTATACTTTGTGGCTAAGAAGCAGCATCCTAGTGCAAAGTTTCCAAGTAAGATATTTCAGATGCTAAAGTGGAGACACTTTTTCCACAGATAATGAAACTTCTGTAAGTTGAATAGGTCCCTATCTGTCCGATCTTGAGGGAGAATTTTATAATCAAGTCTTAATGATATAAATGTCTATGGTTGGTACCTTCAAGGACATCTTTCTCAGCTTTGTGAATAAAAGATATTATCACCTCATATAAAGTAGAAAGAGATGAGGTGCATGAACATGAACTGTGCATCTGGGGCTAGTTTGAGGCAGAGTGCTTTGTAAAATCAGATAGTAAAACCAAACTTCCCTGAAGCTTTATTTGGCAGTTTAGAAAGAGCCTGTTTTAATTCTTCATGTAATAAATCCACATCTACTATATATCCCTAGACCAGGAATACATGGAGAGGTTTAATTCACTAAAAACTGTCTGAGATTCATGCAATAAATTTTATCTTAGAAGCACATTGGTAGGTGTACTATTAACCACATAACTACCTATTCAAAAATAACAAAAAATATTTTCTTCGATTGGATGTAGCTTGTTCTTATTACCATAACCTTTTAAATTAATAATTTAGTAGTCATCTTGCTTTTTTGGTCTTTTACAGTTCAGAAAAGCTGTGCCTTCCATTTAAATTAATGCTTACTCATGTATACAATCACTTTCATAACTATCTTGTCAAGAAACAAGGATGTTTCTTGTGGGTCATGTTTTATATATATATTTCTGTGATACCTACTTTTTTGCTGTTTGTCATTCCTAAAAGAAAAAAAAAATAATCCTAGAAAACAAATCTGCTGTTCAC
The DNA here is from genome assembly GCA_036925125.1 of Oreortyx pictus. Classification (NCBI taxonomy): domain Eukaryota; kingdom Metazoa; phylum Chordata; class Aves; order Galliformes; family Odontophoridae; genus Oreortyx; species Oreortyx pictus. Next base: position 37,850,141 of record JAUPFR010000003.1, read on the forward strand.
ACTGAAGAAAAAAGTCACATTCATACAACACACTTACAATTCCCTCTGTGTTTCTCCCATCATGTATTTTTTTTTCCACTTTCTCCCTAGAATTGTTCATTCTGATTTGATTACCCAACATGTGCTAAGATGGGGCACATGTATGCATGTTTTAATGGTTCTGATCACACAAAAGATTAAAGTGAGGAATCAAATGTTTAGTCAATTGTTAGACTCTTTGATTACATTCAACAGATCAATAGCTTGCTATTTCATGAATTACTATAATTCTGGCTGCTTTCTGCTTGCTTCTCGCATATATTTACATTTATATTGTAGTTTGCCTTGCAATTTGTGGTATAGTCTTAAAGAAACTGTATATTTCCTTGATACACAAAGTTCCCTACAGTTAGATTTTCAATATTCATGTTCAAATAAATGGTTTACATTTCAGTAGAAGAAAAGGAGACAAATTATTAATAGAAACTTTTTAAAAGGAGTTTCTGAACTTTTGAAAGAAACCATTCTGGGTTGAATACACTTATAGCTCAATATGACATCCTTACTAATTATGCTCTTGAAATCTGATTATGAAGTATTTAAAACATAAGGAATTTCATAATTGATTACACTGGAGCAATAATTACAACCAAACTACACCAGGCCTTACCTTATCTAGAGACTGTTCAAATTCCACAGGAAAGCATTTTTTCAAGACAGGGATTTGTTGCTACCAAAGACTCCTTCCTCAGAATTCAGACAATGCTTTTGTTGGGTATGACTTTCTAATGAAAGAGAACAGATAAGCATCAGACCCAGTCTCAGAAATTTGGGAGTCTGTCATGGGCATGTAGGACCAGTGCCTACTGATTTTGACTGGGGATTGGATCCTGGGCAGTTTTACTTCTCAATTATCTCTTTGGCAGGGAATTATGGTATATACAAATGAAAAAGTGTGGAGATGAGAGTTCCTATGACTGTTTACTAATGTATGAGGGATGATGTACTCGTTCTAGAAGTATAGAGTGCTGTGGTAATACTGAAACTCCTAAGCCAGAAATTATTCTGCATATATTAATGTAGAAATAATCTCTACCTTTTTCAGAGATATTTACCACGCCTTTAACAGCTTCCACTGACCGGAGTTATAAATGTGGTATAAATATTTAAATATTGAGTCACTTAAAGAGACACTGCTTATAAAAAAATTGCTAATTTTTTGACCTGAATTAAATACCAACTTTAGGTTTCCTGAAGTGTTTTCTTGTTCTCTTTCTCCTCTCACTGTGTATGTATGTATGTATTTATTTATTTATTTCCCACTCAGTGCCTGGTAGAAAATAATTCCGGAATGTCAGTTTGATGTGATACAGATCTTTGATTTTCTGCATAGGCAATAGTCTTCATGTTATGCCATAAAAGGCATCCAGAGTGCTCTGAGTCACCTTCTGGAGACTGTCCATTTTGCAGAGGTTGTCTGGGGAAGGGTAACTCTACTTTGAAGTTCAAAGCACTTAGCCAAACCAGGTTAAATGGGAGCACCTTCCAACCACATAGTGTAAAAGACAAACAGTGAGGTGCTCTTGAAAAATACTATGGGCTGCCATGCATACTAAAATAAAGGAGGAACACAATAATAGAAGTAAAGAGAATAGTATTATATTTAGAACACAATGATTTGAATAGTTCAAATAAAGCAGGCACAAAACCATTAAAGAAAAAATCATCAGCTGGAACTCAAAGGACATTTCCTCATACATTTATTTTTTGAAGAGGTTTTCCTTTTATAATTAATATTAAATGTATTAGCTTTACTTTACAATTTCCACTGCAGGAGCATATGTTGGATATATCCCTACTTGTAGATCTTTTCAGACAGTTCCCTCCTATTTTACTCTTTTTATCATTTTAATTGCATGATAAATAGTACAGATTACAGATTTTTCCTGATTAGTGTCGCTGCTGAGGCATTCACTCTTGGAATACAACTACAAGAAAATATTTTTCTCCATCTTTAGGATTGCTGGAATAAAAAAAAATAAAAAATCTTGTCATTTTGTAAATCACTTAGAAAAACTGTTTTGTTTTGCCAGATCTTATGTTTCGTACAGACGGCATGCACCATGCTAGCAGTCAAAATACAGTTTCAATGTAACATCAATATTTTATACACAACCATTCCATAAGCTATAACCTTGCAACTTAAAACAATGATCCTCTGTCACAATAAAGATAATTAGGCATGAGCATTCCCATTCTGTTCATTTTTTATCTCCTCCTACTCTTTATAAGTGAGAATGTTAAACTGTAGTAATCCATAAATAATATGGTGAGAATGACTAATGACAGTTGAGTACTGTGTTCAAATTCATTACCTCATATGTATTTATTTTCTGATCAATGAGAAAAAAGATCCATAAAGGGGAAGATACAAAGAAAAACTATTTTGCTTTAATTTCTTCAGTCCATCTGAAAAACAGTGATTTGTAACAAACAAATTTAAATGTAGATTTGAGTGCTGTTTTAAATTAATTATATAACAAAGGAGAAAGCAAACTTACAACAGAAATAGAAATAAGCAAATCATATTTTATTTCAATTTTCAATTGGAATTTTTGTGAGGGAACTGTATGTACACAAAATGAGTCAAGGAGGATTTTGAAGATCTGGTGTTTGTAAATTGTAAACTTACACATTAATTATTTGTATTAAAGTTCTCAGGGTATTTACTTGTATAAAGCCTGTAAAACTTTACTAGATAGCCTGCATTTTGTGTGATTTTTCACTTGTCCAGGTTTAAGAAATCAGTTTCTTCAGTCTTCATTTCCAAATCAGGTTTTCTAAAACCTAATTCATTGCTGTTGCTTTCCTTTGGACTCTTTCCAATTGATCCGTGTCTCCCTGCCAAGTACTCCATGTGATACAGCCAGAACCAAGTAGAGTGGAAGGATGACTTCATGAATCTAACATGACATCCTATTTGTACTCTGACTCTCCATCACTGCATTTGTATATCACAGTGCATTTGATTTTTAATTCACACCACTGAGGTGCTTTTAAAAGACGTTCATCTTTTACCCTCCAAACACTCAGTCATATGGCTTAAATTGACTTAAGTTCAAGGGGACAATTAATCTGCCTAGAGCAATGCACATCCTTAAGGATTTCAAGGGTTAAGCCCAAATATTCTCGTCAAAAAGTTATTATTAAGTAAACTGAAGAGCCAACTTGATTCAAATATGTAGTAAGCCAACAGCACCATTTTCTAATGTAATTAGATTTTCACTTTAGATATGAGATCCAAATATACTGTTGTATGGCAAACTGAACCTGTAATACCAGTATTCTGCATCACTAATCCACTGTTACCTCATGGAGTGAGGGGAAAATGACTTTCATTTATACTCTAGTTTTCTATTCTTTTTTTTTTTTTTTTGATAACTGGAACATACTTTGCTTCACTGACTTGCAATGATTTATTAAGATACACAGCAACACTTCCAGAGTCATAATGAATGCAGACCAAATATTTCATATTTTACAAATACTCTTCTGATATTCTGGTAGTAGATTAAACAACAGGGTATTGCTGAAATAAAATGTCTGTTTCAAACAAGCTTCTAGGAAATAAAATCAAAATAATATCTTGTACTCAGTTTCCTTTGATTTTTTCACAATGCAGTTCAATAGTTAATGATAGCTTTAGTATTGTTAATTTTTTGTTTCATACTAACTCAAAAATTTGGATATGTGTTTTTGTAAATACCTTGTTAGGACTTTTAAAGTCACAGACAACTAGCTTTTATCTACCATTTTTCTGAACAATTCATTCAAAATTTCTTCTAAAAGGGTATTTTTTCATTTCATTTTTATGTTTTTTTTACCTGTGCAACTATATAAATAAACAGTTAAAGGTACTGCTACTGAACTGATTTTAAGAATGTTTGGTACATAACAGCTGACCCATCATGATGTGATTACTCATGTTGCCTTCATTTTCATTTCAACCAGAATGCAGGGTTTTCTTGGTCCTTTTGTAAGAGCAGAAAAAACAATTATTTTATGCATGACTGATGATAGTGATGGAGACTCTATATGGGACACAGCAGGAATCTGAGAACTGCTTGATGCTTTGAAATACTTTGTACTTGCAGCACATTTGAATGTTGTGAGCCCTAAATATTTAGCATAATTTTATTTGTAACTTTAGAGATTGTAATCTGCTACAAATTTTTTAATTCTAATAGCACGTTGAAAACATAATACTTTTCAAAAAATGTATGACACATCATTTTAAATCGCAAATGAATTCTGACCAAGTGGATGCTTTACTAGGCAAACTGGTGTTAGAAGTTAATTGGGTTTGACTAGCAAGTCCAGTTATTGGCACAATTTATAAGCTTTTTCTGAACTGTGGCCATTCTGCTATCATACTGTAATATGCACAATGTGAGGCCTGACATTAAGTGCTTGGTATCTGACAGTAAGTAATGAATACTGGTTAAAAAATCCTTATAAAATAGAGTATTTTTGAAATAAAATACTATTTTTCAGGATGCCTGAACATTTATTACATCAGTGTATAATTAACTTTTCACTGTCTTTATGTGCTGAGCTGAATCTGTCACAGGAATGGTCAGTTGTTCCTTCTTTCTGGGGTAAAAAGCTTTCTATCTTAGAAAAGATTTGTTAGAAAATATTATTATAATTGTGGTAACTAATCTATAATTTAGAAAGCTTCTTCATTCTTTGTGAAACACAGTGCTACAACTTTAAATCCTAAAGCAGTATGTCATAAATTACACTGATCTTTTGCATTATATTTTCTTCATGTGCTTGAAGCAATTTCTACAAATATTTAGACACATAACTGATGTAATTGTTTCTGTGTTTCCCTCAACATCCAGCATAAATTTGAAATCACTGACTGGAAAAAATAAGGGAAGTTCTTTGTTCCACATTTTATTTTTATTTAGTATTGAGTTGATCTGAAGAAGCAGTTAACCTCCCTACATATAAAGACTGCAGTTAAGTCTGCAAAGTTTTGAGAGTAATGTAGTTTCTTCTAGGAGAAAAATTAGTTAATTTGCCACCACCTGCATGACGATAATTCTACATGGGCATTGTGAGCATTAGTGGTAATACAACTACCCACACGGTATTTTTTAATTATCAGAAACTTGGAAAAACCTACCTCCCTTAAAAGCTTAACTATTGTTATATTTCATTTTCCTGCAGGATAACCAACTCTTGGCAATTGCCCTGGAGCCCAGAGTTTGTCTTTGCAGGCTCGTGCGTGCACATCACACCACCCGTCTCTTCCCCTGACTGCCAATTCCATCCCAATGAGCTGGCAGGGTGCTTGAATTCACATCAATTCTGTTCCGTGATATTTTCATTAAATTGCCAAGCCTTAATTGCATAAGTGGGCTACATGGTTGTTTTTTTTTTGTTGTTGTTTGGTTGGTTGGTTGTTGGTTTTTTTTCTTCTGTGTGTGTGCGCATGCACACCAATGTAAATAGAACTACCTACGTGATATGCTGTCTCTAGGATATTTTATGTTTTAATGCTCTCTTTTTTTTTTTTTTTTTTTTTTTATTCTTCCTGGAGGACCACTTTATGTTCTTTGTGGGTTGCTTTCCAGGTTTCTTCCACATGTTTCCACTAAAGATTTTGGTTTTACCCTTAACTCTACATCTCAGAGAGAGATTATTTTATCACTTTACCTGGGAATTCAGAAGATGCCCTTAAATTCTACAGAAGACTTAGTCCTTTATTGTATGGTTTCATTGGTACTTTCTGGATTGTGTGACTCAACTAAATGCTCCTACAGAGAGGGTCTGATTCACTGTCTGCAGCTGTACTTGGGTTCATGGTCTGACTTCACTGTGGGTGTACAAGCTTGAAATCAACTTCCAGGGTGATGCTGACAGCAGTTTCAGTACTGCTTCAATAAGAAGGGCTCAAGATGGGGAAAAGAGGGGACGATAAAACTAACCACTGAATGGGAGAGACTTGGGAACCATGCTGATAAGAAATGCATTGGCATTAGCACTTATGTTCTCTATTTCTTTTTGTGGTTGGATATTTAATTCTAACACTGATATCACAAAGTGTGTTGTATGATTTCTTTCTGGTGTAACATTTCTAAAGAAGCAAGGGGAGTAATCAAATTGTAGTTATAGTTTAGATGAAGGGACTAGACTCACAGATTCTGGTATTGATGTTGAAAATGAAATAAAAAAAAAAGTTTACAGTATACATAACAAGCACTTAATAAATTCTCAGTATAAAGTTACAAAGTAGAATTATTTCTACCCATCTTTGGTCATTGGGTACTCTTTCAAAACTACACAATACTATAGGAAAGTGGGAGATGAGTGATTTGCCTGAATGCTGATCTAATAGGATACTCAAGAAACAGTAACTTACATAAAGCTGAAACACAAAACCTATTTATTCAAAGGTTTTCCAATTCCATTACCCCAAAAATATAGAGAATATATGTCTTTGAATAATGAGTGCATTTTTTCCTGAAAGAATATTTGTACCTAAAGAAACTTTTTATTTTTCATCAGAAACAATTGGTCATGCTTTGAATCAGGATTTCTGAATAGCTAATGTTCTAGATACACTCCATTTATTTAGCTGGGTATGGCTGAAGAAGTTTCTAATGCCCTGTTAATTCCTATTGTCCATTACTAGCCTTGTAAATGAATGAAGTTACACCACCAAAAATAAAATCTTCACTACTTGTTGACAGTGTCGACTTTCAGTGAGACTTTCAGTGAGAGCTTTCAATGAAATCAAATGTTGAGCTGGGACATGTTTTTCTGATGAGTATTATTTATAAGTGTAAATTAGTCAGTCACCATGACATAATGCAATAGCAACCCATAACTTTTCAACATTTAGTGACTGTTTTTCTTTGTATTCCTACATTTCTCTGGAAACTGAGTAGTTCTACTGACTACAGTACAGTATTTCCAGATTGTCATCAGTAGGTAGTTCAGTAGTTAAAAGGAAGACGCAATAAACTGGTTGTTTTTGACTTTTACACTTTATGATATTAGACATCTCATGAGAAAACCCTGTCTTTCTCAAAGTACTCCAGAACTGTAAAGTGACTTAGTGACATCAAACAGCAATTCAGTCTCGTAAAGTAATATCCCATTTTCTCAGTGTTTAAGAACTGTTTTATGAATCATATTCTTGGCTAATACTGACCTTAAAAAAATATATCCCCCAGTGTTGATCTGATAATCATATGGACAGATTATTTCCTTCTTGTAAACTCTCATTTGTACTCTTAGAAATATATCTTGAAATTTTCTATATGGAAATTGTTAGCATATTGTTCTCAGTCCTGTACTGATAACTCAGTGCCTCTGCACAGCAGAACATGTTAAGAAAAGTATGTAAAAAAGATAAGACGAATAAGTTAGTTTGAAGGACTCAACTAGACCAGGAGATTCTTCGTTCTTTAGCAGTCACTGAGCAAACAAGGTATATGTGTGTAAACTAAGAAGTGTTCTCTTCTGTTAGTCATGTTTTAAAGTAATTATTGACTTTTCTCCTTGCAGCTGCGTATGTGGAGGGACATGACACAGTATTTTTACAGTACATAAGTCATTCTCATGAAAAATAATTTTTAACCTCTTCAACGCTATGAGCATAGTGGAATGACCTGGCAGTGGCAGTACTCTGAAAAAATTGTTCATTCGTTTAGATGGAATATCAAAATGTACAGTAATCTGTACATCCAGACCAATACATTTCACATGCCCATTGAGTATATCATGTAGTACTGAAGTGATCAGAGTGACAATCACTGTCTATATCACTTGTCCTATTGTCACAGAAGAATAATCAGTTTATTCAGTAGTTTGATTAGAAAGTTCAGGTAACAGATAACAATATATACTCATGCCATAGAAGGCAGGTACTAGATGGTGCTTTTGCCCCTTTGGGGGTAATTTTCTAGCTACTGTAATTAAGAACAGCTCTCTGACTTGAGTAAAAAAAAAAAAATCATAATAACAGCTTACAGTTTAAGCCTTTAAGTAAATTCTATGTCTGTTCTCTCAGTGGTTTATCATGAACATCATGAGAGCCAACAGTACCTACGATTTGAATGGTTCCTGCATAAGTAGACACAGAGCAGCATTTGGGGTTTTTGAAGGAGTGAAGTCCTGGCTTGCCGCCCAGCTTTCCCTCTTTTCCTCAGGGTTAGAACTGTCAGGGGATTCCCCAATAACAATCAATGACCTGCTGGCTCTTCTGGCAGTGTGCCACAAAGTTGTGAAACTGCTGAGGATAACATGTCCTGATTCACCCTCACATATGCTAGGGAGCTTCAAGCCGGGAGAATATTCTAACCTGTTAAGCAAAGATAATGCATGTATTTTTCTTCCAAGTAACCATTCCCACCCCCACCCCCCTTTTTTTTTTTTTAAACATGAGGCAAAATATGTGCTTTGACTGTTGGACTCTTGGACAAGCTCATGTTGAGTACTTTTTTTGGTTTACATTTAACTGATCAATAAGGAATTTTATTTAAAATTTTTTCTTACTGTTTTTTTTTTTTTTTATAAGGGGATCTAGCAATAGGATGAGGGTAAATGAGGGTAAACTGGAAAAGGGTACATTTATGATATTAGGAAAAAATTATTTAATGTGGAGTTGGTTAGAAACTGGAACAAGTTGCCCAGAGAGACTGTGAATACCCCCTTCCTGAAGCTATTCAAGGCCAGGCTGGATGGGGCCTTGAGCAACCTGGTCTAGAGGGAGGTGTCCCTGCCTATATCATGGGGGTTGGAACTAGATGCTCTTAAACGTCCCTTCAAAACCAAACCATTCTATAATTTTATGATTTTATATGAATACTGAAGAAAACTTAATGCAGGCTCCAGGTTTTTTTCCAGTTTGTTTTGACGCTAAACAGTTCATCCCAGTTTTAATCAAAGTTTATGATAACAATAGCGTCTGTTTATCTCATCTTTATGTCTCTTTTTAGCTGTTACCTTCAACTGTCTTCAGGATACAAATGCTACATTTATCTACTCTATATACAGCTCTTTGTTGCACTTGGTTTTCTCTAGTGAGATTTTTTAATGTTAATTTTACACTGAAATCTTAGGTCAAAAAATGACTGTCTTGTATTTATCTAGTCTTTTCTTTCAGAAATTTAATTTATGGAAGCACAGTACTATTAATTTTTATGTAAATGTAAGTGTACTGAAATAATTTGCTGGGCTCAGGACAAATATTCCAGTAAAACCTGTTTTGTAATCATCATGTGGCATTTTTCTGTGAAAGAGTTCTAGAAAAGTGAGTTGTAGAAATTCGTAATTATTTAATAGGAATTTCTGCTGTGAAAATTCATATAGTGTCTTGGAGTTAGTAATCCCTTATTTTTCAGAACATAGTTAGATATCTCTTCATGGTTCTAAAATATTTTCCTTGATAAAATATCTTACAATTTACTAGAAAAAATACAGAAATCTCTTAAAATGTAAAACAAACATTCTTACATTTTTAAAAAAAAATTGAATATAATGATAGCTCTTCACTTTAAGTCTGATTACAAATGCAAGATGAGACAGTTAAAGATTTAGCAGTGTGTAGGAGTAGCTAGCACTTATTAACTAATCCACAGACACAGGCTTTAAACTTATGTGATCATACGGAGTATTTTTTAATTGAATCCCTCCAATACTACTTGGAGTTCTGAACACTGAATCAATTACTAAACATGATTCTGTGGATATTGGTAAAGAATTAGAATCTTCTGAGTGTATTCATTAATTTCTTTTATATCACCCATCTATTGTTGAATATTTTCTTCTAAAGTAACATAAAATTGTACCTGTCTGTTAACAAATCATCACATCATATTTTACAATTTTTTTTTAAATTGATCTAAGAATTAGCATAAAGTGCATAAAGGATAGCTCAGTGAAGTTAGTTTGTGCTTTTCTAATGGCAAACTATGGACAAGACACGCATTCCAAAATATTGCCACATCTTGTTTTCCATGGAAACTGCAAAAGATGAAAAAAACACAATAACACTATTGGAAAGAGCAGATTCTAGACCACTGAATACTATTTTTCAACATGGTCACCACCACTGGCCAATTGGCATAGATGAGCTGATCAAGATGATCCTCATTGCATGGTGCAGCAGCTTCCATGTAACCGCTACTGAATTGTACCACCCATCATCTCACCATGCTCACATCCACTGTTTGGTCTCCATAAACATTCAGCAAGCATCAATGAATGTCAATGGGTGCATTTTTTTCTGCATGGAGGAATTCAATGACATATCTTTGCTTCATAAGCACTTCCACGTCAGACTCCATTTTGTTAGACTACTCCCCTGCTGCTGTCTGTCATGCACCAACAAAATGCAATGAAATATTGGTGGGAAGGTTCATTCTCTACTGTCATACCAACAACATCTGCCTCTGATATTGTGGGCCAACATCATAAAATAGGAGGCTTTACTTTCAGAACTTTCCTTGCATATGTATAATCACATTTTCTCCTTCGGGCCTGGCCAAATAACTAATTTCCACTTTAAAAAGGGACAACAACTTGGGTGAAATCTTACTGGAAAGATTGGATTGTATAAAACAATCCCTTTAAGTATAGTTGAATGAACCTTGTGTTTTGGTGTTGGGTTTTATTTTGGTTTGGTTGAGGTTTTTTGCTTATTTTCTTTTTTCTTTTCTGTAAATATATCTGTCCTTACTTGAAGTAAGTAATGTATCATTTATATTATTGTACTTTAATAGTAGATTTTGTGTGTGCAACCTGATTAAAAAATCTAAGAAAAAACCACACACCATAAACAAACAAACAAACAAACAAATAAACAAACAAATAAATAAAATAACAGGCTGTATTTCTAAGTGGTGGTAAAAACGTGGATGTGGACACTGCAAGTATTTCCTTCAAACTTGTTGGTCTCATTGTTTTAGATGTTGGCTAGTTACTTAGTGCAAAGGTTTGGGGAATCTCCAGTTCTTCTAACTTCTTATTTCACGTTGCAGATGTCAGACTGTGTCATAAACACAGGCAGAAGAGCAAATAATGTAATCAGTACCATATGTTTTCCTACTGGCCGCACACCTTGTTCCACCCAAAGCTGTTTACCTGTGAATGCATAGGTCTGTGACTTCATTCTCCACCATATGGCAGAGTTGATCAGAAGCATATGACAGCAAGGATTTACAAGTTGCTAGCCTTTTTCCTCCCCATATATGTTCGGCTGAAAGGAGAATTGTGTCTCTTTTGAGTCATAGCTTCTTCCTGGTGTTGTCCTTAACATCCATATTTGACCTAGATGGTCTCACATTGGATGAAATTCATAAAGATATGTATTAGTTAATGCAGCAAATAGAACAATATTTACCTTTTATTTTTTTTCACTTATTATCTTGACAGACAGACACACAAATGAAATTCTCATTTCAATTGAGATTGCATGTATCTGCATTGAGACCAAAGCAAATGATTAAGAGCACCTTGTAACACAGTGAAAAGAGAAACTTTAATGAAAATCCTAAACCACTCTAACATACTGTGACATGCACTACGTGGTAATAATTGAGGGTGTGAACAAACTGAATGTGACTGTATTACTCTCTTATTGGTTTCTCTGCCACTAGCAGAGATGGTATTAAATACCTCAGCAGCTTTACACATTGTATCTCTGTTACTAATACTAATGATATCTACACAGCAACCCAGAAGTATAATTACTTTGCCATCACTAACTCCCATTATACTATATGAAAGAAAAATTAGACCCTTGCTTTTCTACATTCCAACCATCTCAATACCATGAACATGAAGCATAACTGTGAAACAGAAAACGTATTGAATAGAATACAAATCAAGAGCTCAATGACGTAAGCACAGCTCCTTCATGTGCTGACAGAGAATGTCCTCTGCCATGACTTGCATATAATCTGAGCAAAATGCACTTTTATCTTCAAATGCACTTTGTCCAGCAATACTTGAGAACAGTCCTAACTGGTGGTTACCTGAAAGTGTGTGGTTTTTAGTGATGTTTTGTGGATACTGCCCCTCTAACTTGGACAATTTTTTAGCAATTTAAAAACATCAGACCTGGTATCATACACTAAATGCATGTTAGTTTATTTCTGAAGATATTCTATTACATATTCCAAAAGCACATTCATGCCTAGTGACTAACATCCTGTCACACAGCATTACTATGTTGTGGTTATAGTGATCAGATGTGTAATTTCTGTTGGCCTCAGTGACCATTTGACACTTCATCTTCCTACAGAGGTAAAATGTCATATTTTCTGCTGTGTAACTATACTTTTGCACTATGTGTTTATGAATGTGAGTGTGATAAGTAATCTGCCTTAGGAATGTATCTGAGAGTCTTACTCTCTGCACAGGGGATACTGCATCTGCAATAAAGACAAAAAACAAACAAACAAAAAAAAACCCAACCTATAACAAACAAAACACACCAATTACCAGTTTTAGTCCTCACTCTACCCCACACACACACTTATTTTTTGAAGGAAAGAATAAATGATATTTCTGGTGCAGTACTGCAGAGACAAGGACTGTCGAGCTGCATTTCTTCAGTTATCCTGAGCCCAGGTGTTAAACATGGCACATGACACTCGTGCGCACCATGCAGTGAGGCAGGGACACTGTGTGCTGACAGAGAATCAATAATGAAGTGGAAAAGACAATGACACTCAGTGGCATTGTCTCTCTTCCTGACAGTTTTATTCAGCCCCAGAAGTATTAATTCAATTGCTTCAGTAGCAGCAGCCTCTTTGATTTCATTCAGAAGTCAGCACTCATGGGGAGATTCAGAGCAGCATCTATTATGCATAAATACTTTCCATGATCGTTTCCTTGTACATACTTAGTGATCTAAATTGCTTTTACAACTGACGAAGTCAAATTGAGTTCTAATTTTTTCTTCTCACAGATAACCATTTCTGTAACAGAAACAGATTTTAAGTCAAAGATTCTCTTGGGTCGATTTCATGCTTGAGCACTTTAAAGATAATCTAGTGAAAAATTTAGCTAAAAGTTAATAAATTCTGTTTAAACAAATGAGATAAAGAATAGTCTACAACAACAACATATGAAACTTTGTTACTAGTAACTAGCAACTAAAAAAGCTGTGTTTATCCATTTTCCTCTATTCCTTATTATTGTAATGACCGCTGCAAATACACAATACTTTCTACCTTTTCTTCACCACTGCAAATGAAACTACTCTTCCATGTCTCCTTCCCTACAAAAGTCAGCATTAATGAGTCCAAAATCCTGAAAGGTTACTAAAAGACTTCTGAAGCATGTAGACTGGAAGAAGTTAGATAGTTATTCAATCAGTGTTTACTTGCTCTTCAGTTGAATAGAGAACATCAGTGTCATCTCTTTCAGCTCTTACAACTGTCAAAAGTTAATGTTAGTTACTTTTGCTTTAGATCAAAGTATGTATACTACCTTAATTTTCACTGTTGTAACAGACATTGAATGCTTTCAACACTTTTTTTTTCTTCTTCTAATTAAGCCGTTTCCACATGTCACTAAGTATTTATGTGTGTGTCTGCTATTAAGGATCATTCTTTGAACACTCAGGTCTCTGTTTTTGTGATTTATTTATTTACTTTTGTGTGTGTGTGTGTGTGTGTGTGTGTGTGTGTGTGTGTGTGTGTGTGTGTGTGTGTGTGTGAGAGAGAATGGATACAGAAACAAGAATGGAGAATTTACAGTACTTTTATAACATCAAACTCAATATTGCTTACGAACACGAGAGTGAAATCATTGGGCATTGGTGCTTCCATTCATCCTCATGGTGCAGTTTATGTGAAAGAAAAACTTGGACATATAGAACAGTTAATTTTATGCTTTATCAGTGTCAGAAATTATGGATGCAATATAAGAAAGTTAAACAATACCAGTACCGGAATTTTATTGTAGTAAGTGTACTCAGAGAGAAACTTTTAGACGTAGTATGGAATGTAAATATAACGTGCAATGGTGGATCCATGTGGGCTATTCATATTCTTCATTTGAAGTATTGTTTTACATTTACGTAGTTTTCAAAGGCAAAAGCTGAAGGAAGTTGTATGAAAACAGCATTCAGCTATCAGTACAAAAGAAATCTGAAAACTGTTTGAATTAGCTTCTGCTGGAAAAGCTGTGGAGGAAAGGTAAACTTCAGTCTGTCACAAAACTTTAAAGTTGAAATGAGTTTCTTAAGGCAAGTTAAGATCCTTTCTCGCTGTTGTTTTAATTTGAGTTGAGTTTACTGAATTTCTGTGTTGAAAATATATTCACACGTGGAAAGAGAATGTCTACAAAGGGACCTGGCTGGAAATATTACTTCCATTAAAGCCATTATTGGATGTTTCTTTGAGCAGAACTGACTTAATGGAGCCTTATTCTGTAAGAATTCAGAACTCTTAAAATCTGTATTTCACTTTCTCATGCCAAATCAGGAAGCACGCAAGATGTGTCAAGATATTATTTTAGAACATGAAAGCAAGTAGTGGATATTTGCATAGTTTTGTGAACAAGACTACTTAATGGTGGAAAACAAGATCACTTCTTACATCAGTAACTCATTTTTTATAAATTGTTTTGCACATACTTATTTTTAAAGGAGTCTCCAAAAGATGCTTGCTCCATGACATAATAACAGGAAGGACTGAGATCACATTCAAGACAGGGAAAGGGACAGAAGGGAATCAGAAGAGGCAGTTTCCCATCATTTTACTCTTAAATAGGTAGTTCATGTTTCAATTTGTATTCATATCTTAAATGCATAAACTATTGTAAATGTGAATCCATTTTATAAGCAAGTATGTACAATCTTAGATCTTATAATAGGGAAACAAATATTGCTTACAACAGTCAAAGGCTGGATGTACTGCATACAGCCTCATGTTACTCTGACAAGGGTTCATGTCAAATTGGGGAAATTACATTGTCCCAAATTTTCTCCAACAAGACATCACAGTAGATTATCTGGCTGCCACCACTCATCAAGCTGCAGCTGCTCCCCTGATCTGTTTTTCTGAACCAGCTCCCTATATCTCTGCTGAAGTCAGACAGGATGCAGACCATGCTGGGAAGCAGGTTGGATTAGCAATAATAAGGAGGCGGGTTGAGCAGCCAGTAAAGAGTCAGACATGACTGGTGGTGCAAATACAGGCTCACTCAGGCTTTTGTTTGCAGCTTTGGTACAAAGACTGGTGGGGTTTATCCATCAAAGCATTATGAAAAAAAAAGAAGAAAGTACATTGATGTTTTTGACCTCAACATTATCCCTTTGGTTTAACTTTGACCTCCTAATTTTGCACCAAAGGGATGCTGTCCTGCTTAGACATGGCAAGAATTTAGTATGTAGGGAGCACTAGCACAAATTTTGTGCAGAAGCAGTGTATAACTGGTAAATTGCTATAGACTCTGTCTACTTCAAAAGGTTTCATAATTCTGCAGCTGTATACAAATGATCCATTTTGTTAATCTGAATTCCTGGGGTCATTAAAATTTTTTTCTCTTCTCTCCTCAGTAGTTTATTACTTTGAGAGAAAAAAAAAATCAGTTTAAAGTCAGGTAAGGGAGGAAAGCTGACAAAAACATAAATTAGAGGAAGAACTTAATTTAAAAAGTGTCAAAAAGGATAGATAGTCTTAGTTCAATAATAAAGCCTGGTTCAAGAGCTTTCTATCTTTAAATAAAGCATTCAAGCACTCTATTACCTGTATACAACCAATCTTTGATTTCCAATCTAAGCCTATTTTTGCTTATGTGATTAGCATACAAATGCAACCAAAAAAATGTGGCTATGCAGGTGACACCTAGGACATATTTTGACTTTCATGTCAGCGTTGGGGAGAGATTCTGAATGTGAGACTTGCCTAAAACGTGCTATTTCGCTTGGATCAAGATATCTCCGCTGAGTTAGGTTATAACTACACTTAATGGGATATGTCATGCTGTGACTTGTGCTGCTTTATAGTGACACAGAGTACTGCTTTAAAGACTGAGCTTTTCTGAACTACCATACCATGGGCTGAGCATGAACATACGTTGAAATCATATGAATATGTATAAAACAATTCTACTGGAGAGTAGATACAGTATCTGCAGTGAATACACTGTGAAGTTGAGGAGAGAGTTGTACTTTGTATTATATTCTCAAAAAACCTTTTGCTGCTTCTGATATTAAAGATGAAATATAAGTTTGTCTCACAAGACAAAGATCAGCATCATCCTGTAGAGCTGCTATGCTCCACAGATCTCTAGATCACTATGCCAAGAAACATTTACAGTAAATCTACGGGAGTCTGTTGATTTACTTAGAATTTACTGTGATTTCCAATGAGCAGAATGTGACTTCCTGCATTACTCATAATCAAAATAAAGCCATCCCCTTTTGTAATTCCTGAAATTGAGGTAGGGGGATGAGGATAACTTGAGATTCAGATGTGCTGTCCGCTACAAAAAAAAAGAACCAATGAACAAAACAAGTCAGTACGGATAGTGAGAACTGTGAATTCTTTCTTTCTGATCCATGCAATCAGCTTGCTTTTCACATAGTGGGACCAATTGTAGGGAGAAGAGGTGCATAATTACATCTCTGTGGTTTCTTTTGGCTCTCTGCTGAGTCTGAAAACAAAGATGCCTTTTATGTTGTGAGATTATTTGTGGGGTCTATCACACTTTACTTATAACTGGACTAAGTTAGCAAATACATTTTACATAGATCACACATTGAAATTGTTCCTTTTCAGCACTAAGAGCCTTGGGGTCTGAAGAGTTTGCAAATAATTCTAATCCTCAAATCTCTCAAACCCCACCACCCACAAGAAAAAAAAAAAAAAACAACAAACCACACCAAAATTAAAGTTGTTGGCTATTTGGTTATTTAATTATCTTTATAGCAACAGCTGCATCATTTGCAAACACTCAAATCTGATTAAAATTAAAGATACTGAATTTACTAGCCAAATATTTCCAACTAATGATCACTGCAATGGCAGTTGGCCAAAATATTTAACAATTTATTTTCTGGTATTGTATACTGCTTGAGCTCTCTAGGCTCCACTGCCTCATTAATACTTCATTTGTAATGAGTTTCTGAAGACCTTTGTAGTTAAGTTATGACAACATCAAGTTAGTGACTTTCTCATGAAGGAAATTGTCTTTTGGGGGATGATAATTTACTATTTGAGCTGATCTCTGAGGATGTTTGAGATCTCCAAGCTCTTTATAAACCACCTTTTGTAACTGTTTTGGTTTTGTTGCTCAAGTTGTTAAAAATGGAATTGTGCCCTTATATTGCTCAGCTAGAGTGACATGACAGCTCTCTTGAGGGAGTAATGATACTCAATCTTCAGAAATGTGTCCCTTGGTATGGAGGTGCTTGCCCACTTGTCTACCTCATTTAGAAAGTTAACTGAAAAAGTGGTTGCTTTTTGCCGATTCCTGGGTCAAAACAACATGCATGAGATGTATCTAATTTTTATTTTGGTGTCTGATTGTGTTGGTTTTGCAGCATCAGCTTTTGACACAGTTTTGTTCTTTATTTTGCTTGTTTCAGTTCCTTAGAATAAGAAATTTGCATGTGAGTGTGCATGTACAGACTTATTGATGCTCTCAGAAGACAGGGAGGTGTTATTAACATAGAATTCCAAATAATGAATAATGGGCCATCTAACCTCTCCTTTAAGTCCCTTTCTTTTACTTAATTTCATACATCATTTCACTTCTCACATAGGTTAATTTTCAAAGAATGCAATTTTTAACACTTACTTTCTTCCATTGGTCCTTTAGTATGCCATGACACTTTTGGCTGAAGAAGCTAATGCTGACTGATGCAAAATCATAAGAAAATATTCTGAATTAGCATTGACAGTCTAGCAGACATGTATGTGACATTCTTTAACCTTGAAAGGTGCACTGCATGCAGTGTCTGGTGGGTTAATGCTGACTGACAGCCAGGTGCCCACCAAGCCACTTTCTTTCTCCACCTCCACAGCAGGACAGGAAGAGAGAACAAGGTGAAAAAGCTCATTGGTTAAAGCAAGAACAGAGAGATCACTCACTTATTACCATTTTGGGCAAAACAGACTCAATTTGGGGAAGATTAATTTAATCTATTTACAATTAGAAGTAGAGCAGTATAGTGAAAAACAGTGAAAAAACTAAAACCACGTTCTTACCACTATCCTCTTTATCCCATATTCAGCTTCACTCCTTGACTCCCAACTCTTACACTTCTCCACCCAGTAAAGCACAGTGGAATGGAGAATGCATTAGTTTATAGCCCTTAATCTTGGCTGTTCCTTTCCCCTCACACTGTTCTCTTGCTTTAACATGGGCTTCTCCCTATGAACTGCTGTTCCTGCCAGGAGCCAGCTCCTGCATGGCCTTTCTGTGCTGCAGCTATCTTCCTATAGCCAGCTGGTCTGGCAAGGGGTCATCCATGGATTGCAGTGTGGATATCTGCTCCTACATGGTCCTCAATGAGCTGCAAGAGGACAGACTTCATCACGATCTTTTCCTTTGGCTACAGAAAGGAACCTGGAGTATCTCCTTTTCCTCCTTTTTCTCTCACCTTGGTGCCTGCAAGGCTGTTTCTCATATTTTTTTTCCCACAGCTATATTTTTCTCTCACAGCTATTGATGTGTATTACTTTTCAACTCTTTTACTCTTTCTTAAATATGCCATCACAGATATTTCACCTGTTTTGCTGATGGGTTTCCTGTTAGCCAGCAGTGAGTTCCTTTTGGAGCTTCAAACTGTCTGACGTAGGGGGCAACTTTCTCCTCACAGAGACCACCCCTGCAACCCTCTCACAAACTTGCCACCTAAACCCACTATGCACTGAAAGATTATCAGGATCTGATATCACGCTTGTTTTCTGGCTGTAAGGTGTCTACACAGATACTTATTTGTATAAGTTGAATAGTTCTTTCATGTCCTTATCCTTCAGTAGTTTTGTATCCTCTCTGTGTGAGGAGAAAGGAAGAGAAATTGAGAGGGAAGTGCATATAATGCCAGTAGAAGATATCTGATAATAGCTTCTGCAGTGTTCTCCTTTTGCTCCATTATTTGTTGTTGGTTTTGGTTGTTTGTTTGCTTGTTTGTCTTTCCAAAATTTTTGATGTGGTGGTAGAATAAAATACTACCATCTTCTTGGTAACTGGTATGAAAAGGATGGAAAGTTGTTCATAGGTGGTGTAGTTCAGTGGAGACCTTAAGCTCCACTCTCCTTACCCAGTTTAGAATCTACCAGTGTATTTTATGTTTCCCTCTGCACTGACCTGATTGATGTGGATGAGTTTCTTTTCTGCAGAACTCAGTTATGTCAGTGGGAAAATAATACTAAGATTAGTAGATGACAATTCCTAGCAGAGATGCTTGATTCTTATTATCTAATATACCATAAAAACTGAGGAAAATCATTGTGGGCTTATATGATCATACAATAATAAAACAATCATAAGCAAATTTGCAGCAGTGGGAATAAAATGATTTTACACTTGTCCTTCATAGATTCATAGAAACACTAGGTTAGAAAGGATTTACAAGATCATCTAGCCCAACCATCCTCCTATCACCATCTCTACTCACTAAGCTACTAAATCATATCCCTTAGCACCCCCTCCAGATGCTTCTTGAACAGCTCTAGGGACAGTGACTCCACCACTTCCCTAGGCAGGCCATTCCAGTGCCTGACCACTCTTTCAGAGAAAAAGTTTTTCCTCATATCCAATCTAAATCTTCTCTGGCACAACTTGTGGCCATTGCCTCTCATACTGTCATTAGTTATCTGCGTGTCAGGCTCCAATATAAAGGAGGGAGACGAGGTTCTTACCCGGCATGAGATTAAGAAGCAACGGTTCAAATGTTGGTCCAACCAGTTTATTACCAGTATTGACCAGGGACGTGGGGAAGGGGAAGGCAGACACTGTTACCAATAAGAGTGATGAGGAAGGGAAGGCAAGCGATAGGAAAGATAGGAATGAGGCAAGGATTTGTACAATGCAGGGATAGACACCAGCCAGGCTCCTAGGGGCGGTCCACTTGCAAACTGCTTTGACGGTCCGAGACAGAAGAGCAGGGAATGGCAGAAGCGGGGAGAACAGCAGCAGCGACGGGCAGCCTTGAACAGCAAGCAGTTGTCCTGGAGAAGTGGCACCGGGTCAGCACCGGGAGGGGCAGCAGCAAACAGTGATCAGCTCGTGAGGGTTCAGATGGCAGAACACCTCGAAGGAGCGGCGAGGTCCAGGAGAAAGCAGCATGTCTCAGGAAGCAGGCCCAGGAGGGAGTTCAGCAGCAAGGATCAGCTCATGAGGTTTCTGATGGAAGAGCACCCCATCTCGTGGAGGTCGATCCTTCTTTTATCCTCCATTTTTCTTGCCTACGTGACAAATCCTGTGCTAGGATGCCAGGCAAGCGTCTCCTGAGATGGCTATCTCCCCACGGAGATGAGTACCAAACAAAAGAGTGTTCAGCGGCCATTGAGCTGCAGCTTATCTCTCTTTCGTTGCCCCAGGACATGCCCATCTGCTTGTCCCTTAGACAAAGGATTTTGCAACCCTTGCCCAGGACTTGCTTGGACATGTTCAGACATGTTCATCAGCAAACTATGAGGCAATGGTATAAAATAATCTCTTACACTGGAAGAAGAGGCTGACCCCTCCCTCACCACAAACTCCCTTGAGGAAGTTGTAGACTGTGATGAGGTTTCCCCTGAGCCTCTTCTTCTCCAGACTAAACAATCCCAGCTCCTTCAGCCGCTCCTCATAAAACTTGTGCTCCAGTCCCCTCACCAGTTTTGTTGCCCTTCTCTGAACACGTTCCAGGGCCTCAATGTCTCTTCACTGTAACACCAGTTCAAATAACACTACCTGATATAGCAGCTGTATAACTCATTCTTCAATCTGGTCTTAGCAACCTGTATCTAACACTTAGAAACTTCCCTGTCACCAATATCTTATTTACCATAAGTCAAAAAGGACTGGTTATAGAAATCACAGAAACACAGAATTGTGGGGGTTGGAAGGGACCTCTACAGATCACTGAGTCCAACCCCCCTGCCAGAGCAGCTCCCTAGCCCAGGTTGCGCTGGTAGGTGTCCAGGTGGGTTTTGAACGTCTCCAGAGAGGGAGACTCTACCACCTCTCTACAGCCTGTGCCAGTGCTCTGTCACCCTCACTGTGAATGTCTTGAATGATAAAGACGACATCTAGGTGGTCTCCTCAGGTGCATCCTCTATTCAGATTCATTCTTGGCCATTAGAGGTCTTGCATGGTCAGGTTTCCAGTTGCTAAAATCTCAAGGTGTCCTGCACCACTTGTGAAGACAACTCCCTTTGCTGCATAAGACCTTCATCTCTCTATTTATTAAAAAATTAAAAATAATGTATGCAAGTTCTTGGTAATGGAATATTCTGAGTAGCATAAGACCCTACTTTCAGTATGAATAGCTTTCTAAGTTTTGTACTGAATGCAGAGTTAATAATAGTAATTTTTACATTTACATTATACAGTATATACATATAGGTCAAGTTTGTAAATATAATAACCCACTGAATGAATATAATGCCATCATGAATAGAATGTAGAACTGAAAAGAGGATTAATAAGACACACACCATAGTAAGTATAGTTCTATGTGTAAATCAAAAGATCTAAAATGTAAAAAAAAATTACCATGCTGAGAATCAGCAGTAGAAACAACAGAGCTTAAATATAAAGTACACTAATGCAACTCAAGTATAATCAGGGCTGAATAAATATTCATCACCTGTACTTTATTATATACTACTCATTGAACTACTCAAGAAGAGCAAGGTACAGAAAAAAAAGTGCAGGGCTACATTAAAATTCTATTTTTGGTTTTGTTAGCTAGTTCATAGAGTCATAGAACTGATTTGGAAGAGACCCTTAAAGGTCAGCCAGTCCAACTCCCTTGAAATGAAGCTGGCCATGTTTCTTTTGATGCAGTCCAGGATAGAGTTGACTTTCTGAGCTGCAAGGGCACATTCCTGACTCACATCTAACTTGCCAACTGCCATTACCCCTAAGTATTTTTCATCAGAGCTGTGCTCTATCCTTTCATCCTCCAGCTTGTACTGATAGTGGGGGTTGCCATGATCCAGTACAGAGCTGAGGAGGACAGGTAGGAGTTAACTGAGTCACTCCTTCAACTCTCTTAAAAATTGTGCAGCATTGCCTTTTTTTTCCAGAGGCTTCATTGACTGCCATGACTTCTCAAATCAACCGATCAACCTATTCCCTAAGACTCTGGGATGCATATTGAGATCCATAGATGTTCAGGTTCCTCAGGTAGTTACAAACCTGGCATTCAGTGACACTGTGAGGGTAATGGCTAACCCAGAACCTACCTTGTTATCCATCCACTCCAGGGGTGGATGAAGAGCAGCTGGCAGTGAAGTCTGAGGGAAAAAGTTGTTGAGTACCTCAGCTTTCTCTTTGTTGTAAACAGCCTGTCTGGATAGCTCCTAAGCGTGATACAACCTCTTAGAATTTCCTTTTCTGGTTAATGTACTCGTAGAAGTCTTACTCTTTTTTGCAACCCTTGCAAAGTCCAGTTCCATTTGGGACTTGGTCTTCCTAACTGCATCCCTACACATCCTAGTAGCATCCCTGTATTCCTCCCAGGGTAGTTGTCCTTGTTTCTGCTGTTTTTGTATTGTTTTCTTCTTGTTCTCCAGCTTGATAAGCAATTTCTGGTTCAGCAATGTCAGAAGCCTTTTACAGTTTCATAGATGAGGGGTGACCAGTATGGCTGTTCAAGAAATGTGCTGTTCATTCAAAACACAGAATTGGCACATTCTGCATTAATTCTGTTTTAAAAGGAAGATGTGTGTTCAGGAGGGAATTCCATTTTTTAATTTTTTTTTAAGAACAAAAATGGTTAAAATACTAACTTCAAGATGATTTTTCTTGTTGACATTTGGTATTATGCTTTAATAGAAAAAAAAAATTACGACTGAATTCCAAATAATTATACGTTAGCACCTGAGATTTTGGTCGTATCAGTCTTTGTTTTGATTTGGAGTACAGATATTCTTACACATCTCAATTTTTTTTTACTTTCAGAGGTTTTACTTTTTATTTTCAGAGGTTGAGGGACATGATTAGCTCACTCTGCACTTGTGAGGCCCAATTTGGAGTACTGGATCCAGGTATGGTGTCCCCAGAACAAGAGGGATGTAGAACTGTTGGAGTGAGTCTAGAGGAGGGCCACAAAAATCATCAGAGGGATGGAGTAAAGAAAGGTTGAGGTAGTTAGACCTGTCTTGTGCAGTCTGTAGAAGAGAGTACTCCAGGTAGAATTCATTGTGACCTTTCAGTATTTAAACGTTGGGAGACCCACCTTTTACATAGGCAAATCGTAGGGACAGGGAAGAGTTTTTAAACTGAAAGAGAGGAGGTGGAAATCAGATGTTAGGAGGAAATTTTTACTAAGTAGTGAGGCATTGGAACAGCCTGCCCAGAGAAGCTGTGAACGCCTTATCCCTGGAAGCATTTAAGGCCACATTGGATGGGGCCCTGGGCAGCCCAGTCTGGTGAGTGGCATCTATGCCCACGACAGGGAAGTTGGAACTGAATGATCTTTAAACTCCCTTCCAACTCAAACTATGATTCTGTGCTTGTTTGATTGAAATAAACAGCCATCTGACCCCCTTACAAGAAAAATAAGTACAGAAATATAAGGAAAAAAAAAGTCTTTACTGAGGTGCAATTAATTGTTTTATTTCAATGAATTTACAACATTGTTGCTATATTCTTAATTCTGATTTCCTGCAGTGGCTCCAGTTTTCTCTTTTTGCCGAGTAACAGCAAATATCTTATACATTATAATTCTACTTTCTGCTTGGGAACAGAGAAAATGACCAAAAGAACTGAGGTAACTGAAGGAAATCAAGCAGAAAGCCTTCAAAATAAATAATGTCTTATCCACAAGTTTCATACATTTCTTCATGTATCGTCACATATTCTGTTCTTCTAAGGCTTATTTAATTATATCTATGTTGCTACAGTCTCTCTAACTCAAAGGTAGTTGAGAGTACTCCACTACTCACAGGACTGTGAAAAAAGGTCATGGGTTTTCCTAAGGTGAAAGTAATTAACTTAATTTCCAGGTATGGAGGTGAAAACACAATAAAAATAATTAACGATAAGACAAGAAGTAGAAATCAGGTCATCTAGTTCTCTACCTAAAAAATGAGATTATTCTGCCATGTGTGCTTTGAAATGTCATCCATCCCATTCATCAAGTTAAATATACAGTGGATTAATGATACAAATATATTCTAGTCAAATTATTTCCTTTTTGATGTTCTGTCATTATAAATGACAATATTATTTCAGTAAGCTTTCATATTATTTGCAACAATGACAAAAATTTTGGACAATATTACTGGTATTCATCAGATCCTTTTAATGTAAGTCTAATTTACAAACTGTTTGTTTCTTTTCTTGTGTAGATAGATGAATGTATTATTGATGAATAAATGTTTCCCTTATTCAATTAGATGTACAAATAGTCAAATAATGTTTAATTATGCGACCTATTCACATTTTTCCATCGACTGGTACTAAAATAATCATGAGTGATTCTTTTCATTATTTAACCAGATCTTTAAATGATCAAATAATATTAAATTCAAATAGTATCAGCAAAGGAATCATTGAGTATTATTGTTTTCAGTATTTGCTTCAATGCATTTACTTGTGCCATGAACCTACCTTGTGACAGTTTCGTAAAACCATAATCTTTCTAGGTTCACATCATACTTTGTCTTCTACATATCAGTAAGGTAAACTCTGCTGCAGAAAGAACATAATAGACTAGAGTGGAAGAAAAGTACTGCAGCACTCTCTTTTACACCATTGGTATGGGGTTGGCCGTTTCATCTGAACCACGACTCTCCATGCTTCAGCATATGCTCGTACTCAATATGAAGGATCACAGACAACCATAAGTACAAAGGTCACTCCAAAAGTAATGTTTCTTGATGTTTCTTTGGAACAGATACAACAGATACAAATAGCACAATAACACTATTTGATAAAGCCATTTACAAGCTACAAAACCCTGTTTTTCAACATAGTCTGCACCATTAGCTGTACATATTTGCTAGTGATGAGCAAAAGTCTGCCTGCTGTGTTCATAAAAATCTAAATCAGCAAAGGTGAGCCACTATTTCACAGCTGCTATGGTGGCATCATTGCTTGGAAAGTATTACCCATGCAGTTCATCTTTCATCAGCCTGAATAGATGGAAGTGAGAAGACACCAAGTCTGAAATATACAGTAGATATTATAGAACAGTCTAGCCAAGATGGGCAATGGGCTCTGGCATGAGACCTGGTGTTACTGTGTCGCAGGAGAAATTTTGCTTCTTCTCTGGCCTTACCCTGGAAGTTTGAGCCTTCAAATTAGTCAGCATCATGATGTACCAGTCAGAATTGATGGTTTGTTGGATTTCCAAGAAATCTAGAAGGACCACTGCTTTCCTATCCCAAAAGACAGTACATATCACTTTACCCACTGAGGGCTAATTCTTGATGGGAAATTCACGTCACCCTTGGTCTGCCATTTTGATTACAGATCAGAATGGTGATACCTTGTCACTGGTGATGATGCTATCAAGGAAAATGCTACCTTCAACCTTATATTTGTTCAATAGATCCTGATAAACCTACATGTAGTGTACTTTCTGTTCCTGTGTAGTATCTGTGGGACCCACCTGGCACAAACTCTGCAACATTCCAACACTGCCACCACTGTTTCCAAAATACTGAAGCTGATAGTCATCTCCATACACAGTTCACTGGTCATGATCTGCTAATTTGCATGGACTGGATGTTGGACTTGATGACCTTTGGAGGTCCCTTCCAACCCCTACAATTCTGTGCTTCTATGATGAGCTGAACCAGACACTCTTCCTTTCATGTTGTGGCAGCTGTGCATGGCTGTCTAGAACATGGGTTGTCTTTTTCACGCTGAAATGCACTCATTGGGCTAACATCCAGCATTCAACAAGCACCGATTAATGTAATTCTTGTAGAAGAATTCAGTGACACACCTTCCCTTCATACACTCTTCCACATCAGGTGCCATTTTGTCAAATTGTCCCTCTGCTGCCATCTGTCATATGGCAACAGAATATAATGGAATATTGGTGGGAAGGTTCAACCTCTACTGCCATACCACCAACATCCACCTCTGACATCATGGACCAGCATAATAAAATAGAGTACATTTACATTCGGAGCATCCCTTTTAGATTCCCAGTATATGTACTGTAATGGTATTAGTTGGAATATCTTATTCAGCTTAACAGGAGAATCATTTGCATGGTACAAAATTTCAAGCAAGTTTCTTACGCTTTTCTGCATCCATTTTTATTTGGCCATTTTGTTAGTACTCTGACTGTTCAAAAAACACTACTATAAATATGGAAGATTATTAGTATAGACATAAGAATGCTGCAGTGCACTTGACAGATGGAAAAGGTTTATGATGAGTCTGTCATTGCCCCAGTGTGGAGAACAACACTGTTTGTAGATTAATGTTTGTTTTATTGTGGTCATATCTTACCCTCAATCTATTTGTAGAGCTCTCTTTGAAGCCATTTTGATCAATGTGCATCAATCAAGGGTAGTATATGACACTTAGGTCCACGTTTTCTAATGTTGGTACTTGGGAACTGGAAATCCCATGTCTTGGCATGCCCAAAATATTTATTTCTATGTACAAATATAGGTGATTACATAATGTTTTAGTGAGTGAGATCGTTAAAGATAGTTAAACTGGTAGATTTGAAAAATTCACTGTTGAGCTACTCAAGCTAAGTTCAAGGTTAACAAGGCACACCTATTTTAGTCTAGTTCTGCAAACTTCCATTCAAAGCTAAATTGGTAGCTGTTTCTACGTGGCTGTATCATTTCACTAGGATCAGAAAATCCTCTGAATGAATACTTAATAAATATGCTAATAAATTTTTTATATGTTGTTATCTATAAATATGGTTAGCGATTCCACAGTTCTAAATGAAGTCTTTTGCCTCTATGAATGACTATATTAACAATTATTTCTTAAGAGACTGGTAGGATTTGAGGATTTTTGAATCTGCTTATTTCTTTTATTTACATCCAGGTAAATACAGTTTTTCAGCATTGCTGATGGCTCAGATCTGAGACAATTTTTGCAGAAAAAGTCTTGCTAAAATGTATCTATGATAATCTAATAGTTTACATCATAGATCCAAAAGGATTAAAAGTGTCATCCACATTTATTTGGATGGCCACCCTGTGAAATCAGCAATGACATAGAATTACATTCTTCTACAC
The DNA here is from genome assembly GCA_036925125.1 of Oreortyx pictus. Classification (NCBI taxonomy): domain Eukaryota; kingdom Metazoa; phylum Chordata; class Aves; order Galliformes; family Odontophoridae; genus Oreortyx; species Oreortyx pictus. The sequence goes on from JAUPFR010000003.1 coordinate 37,877,542, forward strand.
TGATGTTATTAGAAAAGTCCTCTCACTGATAATTTTGAGACAAATAATTTACCATCAGTATAGTTTCCTGTATCTTTCATTTTTAATTCTGTAATGCAGAATATACTACATTTTGGCCCTTCAGCTTATGACAGATTGAATTTTCCATGACTTGATGATGTGACAAAGTTACTGCTCAAAGGCAAAAATACTATGTAACAGACAAACTAACGTAAATTAATTTTTACTTCACGAGAACTTTAAACAAGTCAACTGTTTGCTTTTTAACTGAAATTAAAATCCAGACCATATCATAATTTAGTGATTTCAAGAAAGCAATGAGTAAAATATCTTGTATGAATGTAAATTTTACTGCAGGATTGTGGAACTTTAATCTTTAATTTTATATATTGTTGGACTGTCATCTTGCCAGTGTCCTTTCAGCTGTGTCATAGGCCTGTATAAGACTGAAGCAAGAACTGGGTGCAGAAGTAATTTTCTCTTGTCATGTTCATATAAAGAAAATGTGAATTATTACTCTCTACAACAAAAGCTTCACTCAGACTGTCAATTCACTTATTTCATTGCCTTTAGGCCAGAACTCTGGACAAGGTTTTGGTGCTGTCACATATCCTTTTCCATCTCATTTAAGTGATCTGGCCTCTGTTTTGGGAATGCATTTTTATTGTGCTCTTAAGCCCTTTGTCCTCTACATGAATATTTCATATATCTACTAAGTGCTTTCACTGCATGTATTAGTCCCTGGATTTCTTTTCTTCCCCCACCCCCTTTTTTGTTTGTTTGTTTGTTTGTTTGTTTCTTTGTTTGCCATGTCTCTTCCCACAAATAATTTGGTAATTGTGGCCTAAGTATACATGAATAATCCTTTATGGTATGGGAGTTTTCAAATACCAATAATAGCTACTTTGTTAGGTTTTGGCTAGGCTACTGAAAATGTTTAAACAAAATCTGTCCATCATATTACGTAAGCATTTTTCTATATATATCTGCCTTTACCAGTCTACAACAAACATAATGAGCAATAAATGAAGCAATGGACAAAATACAAGTTTATGACTCATGCAAATGCCAAAGGACCATCCTAGTATGGGCACAGTTTAGCATTTCTGCTAGCAGCATACCAGAGAGTAACTTATTTGAGTTTTTGAAGTTTACAGTTAAAGCCCATGAGTAAAGTCTTTACTCAGTATGAATCAGTGTTCAGTCTTCACCTGACTTCTTCCATTTAACACTACAAATAACAAGAAATTATCAACCTTGGCAGTTCAAACAAATATTTTACATCCAAAGCATGGTATAGACAAAAACATGATTTGTCCCATACTGTATTGAAAGAGAAACATGTAAGTGTGGCCACTCACTACTATTCACAGAATCTTGGAATCGTTGAGGTTGGAAGGGACCTCTGAAGGTCATTGTACCCAATCCCTAGATTTGATTTCTTACTTCACTTTTTCTGTTGGATGAAAATTACATTAAATTGGGATTGAAGCACAAATATTTCCTGAGAAATAAACTTTGCCATGATAACTGCAAAGGTTCATGACCTAATTTCACCCACTTTTGTGATAACAACAGTGATAGTTTATGTAGTTTGCATCTCTGAACAGGGATTTTGAGACGTTGATTGAGTGGAGCAAACAAGAATTTCATGAAGAGGCAACAAGTACGACTTATGTTAGAGAGGAGATATAGAAAGTTCCTTCTCAACTATGCTAACCAAAGTTTTTAAGAAAGCATACTAGTGTAAGGTGCTTTCAACTTTCTTTATTCTTCCATTCATGTATTGGAATAATAAGACAAACTTAGAGATGTTTCAGAGGATGTTCTTGGATTAGCTGGATGTGGAATACACAATGAATGATAAGTAGATTTACACAGGCTTTCTGTTATGTTTAATATTTTTTATTTTCTAAGAATAGCTATACATCATTTCACTGTTGGAAACAATGCTAGACTCCCTCTTCAGGACATACTGCAGAATCCAGTCTACCATTACTTAAAATAATGGTAGTCTTTGTTAAATGAAGGCTGTGAAGGACTTACTCATAAATGCAAAGCTTAGAAGTAATTCAATGAACTAACTAATGTGTTGCTCTGAAGCAACCTAATTCTTGGCTGCACAGAAGAAGCATTTGCTAACCTCCAAAGTCTTGCTCCATCAGTGTGGAAGATCTTTAGATGTCATTTATATGATATTACTTCTATCTGACATATGGAATGCTTTGCATAACGTCCACTCATGATTTTACGAACTGTTTGTTTGTTTCCCTCTACTTCCAGTGAGGTCAATCCTTGTTTATTCTACATTCAGAAACCCTTCAGGAAGTTTATGTGAATCTTTATGATAGGATGAGATCATTTGTTAGCTAGTGTAAGCTTTTATAATTAAAACCCAAGTGCTACGTCTCATGCCTTAGATGTTTATTAGAACACTTTTCAGTGTTCAGCTCTAAATCACCAAACAGCATTTTTATGTATATGCTTTATTTTATATTTACTTTTCAGTCATCTGCATATTAACATTTGATTAACAACCACTTGTTTAAGAGAGCATATCAGGTTATCTGGCTGAAGATAACAAAGCCTGTTTTCCATAGAGGCTTTCAGACTAGAGGCTACACAGATGTGCCTGAGTTAAAAGGATATAACTGTCTACTCTGAGAAGCATGGATGATTTCTGTATTTTGAGAAAACTCATCTGAAGTATCATAAAATAAAATGTACGGAAAGTATAATATTCCATAATTAAGATTTCTAATGAATTGCCTTGTTAATCCATACAGTGTACGCATGTCACAAATTTTTCCTGGCTTAATTAGTGCACTTGCTGATTACGTTTATTTCCTGATGTACACACTGATTAAGCATTGTCCATACACTGAGGCTTGAAACAGGATCAGTCAACAAAATACTACCTAGTTGTTTAACTGGAGCCTCAGAATGCAAATAGATCAACTTATGTAAAATTAAATTAGTTCTAATGGAACCCATTTTGACTGTGCAGCTGGTGACACATTATAAACAGAATTCTCTTGTTATGAGAAATAAAGGGCTTCTGCTAACAGATGCTTATATACTTTTAAGCCACATAAAATGTCATAGTATGCTTAAGGTCTGAAGTTAAAGGAAAAATAAATTCTGATCATGTCAGGTAGCACTTCTGCACTTGTCTTAGAATTGTTATTTGAATGTAGGGTCATCTACCCCCTTGCAATGCTCTGCATGGAAACTTAAGAGTGCAAAACCATTCAGTGATTAGTCTCACAGCCGGCGTATTAAACTTGGTCTCTTTAATAAGCACTGTCTGTTTTCTCTAATAGGCAGTTTTTTTGGAAAAAAAAAAAAAAAAAAAGAACAGTTAAGCTGTTGGTACTGTCTCTTGAAACAGTAATTATTTTGTTCTTTTGGTAGAAAGTGACTGTTTTGCCTGTATTATTCTTTGGGAACATCATTGTAGACTGGTTATAGCACTCAAACTAACCATTAAAAGTTAGTGGTGTACTGTTCCTGGTAAGTTCTTGACAATGAATTGCACTTTTTTCATTGGAATGTGTTGAAAAACACATTGAAATGTGTTGAAATCTCAGTGACTGGTCCTTTCTTAGTGACATAAGGTCTTATGGACTGCATAAATGAGGTAGGTGTTTTTTTTAACTCTAGCATGTACAGTTTATTTGTGGAAAGTTTAAGCCTCCTGTACAAAAAGCAGAATAGTTTCAAAAGTTCTCAGTATTAAGCAAATGACTGTCATTTAAAAGCTGGATGAACTTGTTGGTTTTTTTTTAACAAATTCACTCTGATCATAAATTTATTTGAAGATGACCTTCTGTGAAGACGTTATGTTGAAACTTATGTCTGTTTTGTTCTTGCTCTGCATTTGAGAGCACTTATGCCACCAAAATTACTGTCTTTAGCTGACATTTTAAATACACAACCATGCAAAATAATGCACAGGAATGATTTAAAAATCATAAAACCAGTCAAATCTTTAGGAAGTGAATTAGGAAAACAAATGTTCAATTTTAACTCCATTCCAGGTATGTTTGTGATTTTTTTCTTTTGTTTTGTTTTTCCCATGTATTAAAAAATGTGTGATTCTACTTTCCTTCACTTTAAGAGCATGGTTCTCAGTTATATTTCTGATCAATAATGTTCTTGTTTTCAATTTTGGAATACATAAGTTTATAGTGACAGACAATAGTCCTGAATACATGCTAAAAAATTATATATGTCATATAACAGTAGTGTTGTGAGAAAAGTAGTTTTGAATCAGGAGTCAAAATGCAGTGTGGACCAACTTTCAGACCTCTTAGGTGCTGAAATCTTTTGAAATTCTGCCTTGAGATACCATTCTTTTTGTCTATTGTCCCTAAATAGGTGAAAACCCTTATGTTCTGTAGGATCACTTCCAAGTACAGTAATCTCTTAAATATAATATCTCTAGGATTCTATGATCTATCTGTATAATTAAAGCATTTTAAATGTTTGAGTTATGAACATAACTGTTAATTATGAACATAATTGTTACCTTGATCGGCTTTTACATATGTAAGTAGTAAAGGAGTACAAGATATGAATTGATTTGAATCCGTATAAAAGTTTTGGGGACCAAGGCTTATGTTTGGTTTTATATGCACTTAAATATTTCTCCATCATTGTATGTATTATAAAATCTCATTTCTTTGCACTTTCTTGAAAATTTTGGGCAAAAAAAAGATTGTAGCTTTTAAATATTTGATGATATATTTTTATATATTTTAAATATTTGATTTGATGATTTTTTGATGAGGTGGGAGAATTAGGTTTTATTTTCACTTTCTTGAGTGAAAAAAATTGATTAATAATTAAAAAATTTAAGTTGATAAGAAACGTACTACCCTGATCCAAAATTCTTACTGTATCTGCTGTTAACATACTTGCTTTTATTGGCTGAAACAATTTACAAATTACTTAGCAAAACACTCTAAAAATATTTATATATGATATAGAAATATCCATAGATGTATATCTGTAAATAAGGATTCTGGGGCCTAAATTTAGTGATGGGCCTATTTTTTTTTTCTTAGAGATGATGGTAGAGATAGTCTACTTGTTACATCTATAAACATAGAATTAGGCAATCTGGTGTATATTCTGAAAAGCAATTCACATCTGGTAGTGAGGTATACATTCACCTAAAAGTGCAGTATAAAATACATAGTGATGTACTGAAAGTCTTTAAGCAAGTGTTTATTTTCTACAGTTCTTCAAATATTCTTTGATGAATTTTCCAGCACAGAGGGAATGAGTGAGTGTTAAAAGTTTTGGAGGACCATAAGAAAATGAATACTTGCTTACTCAGGGCTACTGACTGCAGTTTAGGGGATGCCTAATGACACTGTGGTGAACACTAGCCACTCCCAACATTCAGTCTAATTTATCATGCTTGGCTCATTTCCTAGGATTAGGTCCAGAACAGCCTCTGGCCATGTAGGCTGTTCAACAAACTGTGTGAGAAAAGAAAGCAAGCAGGGTCCGTGGAAACACACTTCCCTCCTCTTTCAGATAGTTATTATCCCATTCTGGATCTAAGCATTTTAAATTCTTTATGATTAAAGATCTGGCATTCTTGCAGAGCTATTTAATTTACTGAGGAAATATACATATACATATATATACACATATATATATAGTTCTCCCTTAACTTTGTGTCAGCCATTTAGTGAAGGTTTCTAGTACTGTTTATTTCCATTCTATTCAACTGATATCTTCAGTATGTGAAAGAATAAGGTTTTTTCCCCTGAAGACTTTGTTGTGTATAAAAAACTGCTTACATGTGTACATGTGAATATATATATATCTATAAGGGGTGTTTATGTAAATACGTGTAAAACCTGAGATTATTTTGCAGACTTCTATTTATAGTGACTTGGATAGCTCAAAGTTTGTTGTGTACTGTGTTGCAGTATTAAATACTGTAATTATCTACTATATTAGAATGGCATTTTCCAGTGCTGACAAGATGCATCAGAAGGTAAATTTGGAACAAACTCTGACTATACATACACAATATAGGATACACGGTTGAATCTAACTTCTTGTTTACTTTATGCAATGCTTAAATTGCCCACATGGTACCACTATGTGTCTTATGGTATAACATGTTCCTTCGAACATAATATAATGACATTACAAAAATGGAATATTATCAAAAACATAAAAACCTATAACTTTAGAGATTTTAACAATTTAGAGATTTTAACAATTTTAACATGCCATAGGAAATCTTTTTTAGGAAGATAGTTCTGAAAAATCAGACTGTTTCCAGTAGGATATTTCTGTTAAAATAAATGCTAAAAATTTTGGAGCAACAAGAAAATTATTAATCCTATACAAAATAACTCGAGTGTGGAAAAAGGGAAAAGATGCCAATATTTTCTGTTTGTTTCCACACAAGATATCATTAAACAATTCTTTTTTAAACAGATTATTTTCATTATGATAACATCCAAACCGTTTTGAATTTTGCTTTGCTGTTCAGGTTCCTTAAAACCAAAAACACTAAATTCTGTTTCTGCAGTGTAATTAGGTCTTGCTTGATAATTTGGGTGATAGGTATGTAAAGTATACGGAAAACAATGTTCAGGATTTCCTTGAAAGAAGCCACTGTCAAGTATCAATTAAGATATTACTGACAATAGGTCTTCATATATGTTGTTGAGAGAGAAGCAGAAGAGGTTGATTAGGACCTTTCCTAAGACATAGCTATCAGAATAAGAAAGCTCTGAAGAACCACAGATGGAAGGCAAGGGAAATTCAGGGGCAAGAATTTGGGTTGAAAGACTGGCATTCAACAGATGATTGTTTACCTGTGACTTTAATTTGGAGAACTGTAGTAAAGCAAAACAAAGGCTTGCTTGCAAACAAGTACAGATAAGAGAAGGGAGGTTTTTCTCCCAGAGAGAATTGGAATGCTCCTACAACGAGGATCATAGGTGAACCTGAGTGAATAAGCTGCAATGAAATGTATAAGATGAGCTGAGGGAAAGACAAATTTGTCAAAGATCAGGATATTTCTATGACTGTGTTGAGTTTTATACTCCTCAGAACTATATGGATAATCAGACAAATGAACTTTATGTTGAGATTTTCTGGATTCAATTGCTCTTCTGGAAAGAATGATTTTTTCCTAAACAAAAGTTAGTTTGATCATAGAATCATCAAATCGTCAAGGTTTGAAAAGACCTCTAAGATCATCCAGTCCAACCGTCCGCCTACCAGAATTTCCCACTATACCATTACCCTCAGTACAACATCTGAATATTTCTTGAGCACCTCTGGGGATAGTGAATCCACCACCTCCCTGAGCAGCCCATTCCAGTGCCTCACTACAGAGAAGAAGCATTTCCTAACGTCCAACTCGAATCTCTCCTGGTGCAACTTGAGGCTATTCCCTCTAGTCCTATTGCTAGTTACATGGGAGAAAAGAACGGCTCCCAACTCACCACAATCTCTCTTCAGGTAGCTGTAGAGAGTGATAAGGTCTCCCCTGAGCCTCCTCTTCTTCAGACTGACAAACCCCAGCTCCCTCAGCCGCTCCTCACAAGACTTTCACATCTATCTTGAATCTCCACTGTCTTATTTTAAAACCATTCCCCCTTGTCCGATCACTATCAACCCATGTAAAGAGTTGTTACTAAATTACAACAAGATCTGGCATTGTAACTCAAAAGAATTTTTCCAGATGATCAGCTATTTAATCTCAAATGAAAGTCTTGTAGCTTTCATTATAGAAAGTTTCTTACCACAACAGTAATATGATTATTGCAATGTTATTTACGCATTTAATAATACAATGATTAGGAGAAAGATGTGTTGGGGGTGTTTTTTTAATTAGCAGCAAGAGCTGAGAAAATGTGTTGATCTTACTATTTAGCCTTATTATGGGCCTTCCTTGTTAGGCTTCATCCATATTCGACATCACCTGCATCTAATTTTCAGGGTTTATTAAATAACTCTTTTCAGTAACTTATTAAAACTATATATTAAAGTAAATAAGACTACAAGGAGAAAAATATTTTCATTTCCCAGTTTTAGTTCAGTCTGAATTGAAAAAGTTGTAACTCAAACCAATGGCATTTTAATCTCCCTTTCTGTGTGGTACAATCCCAACAACATTGCCCATAAGGGATAAAGTTTAAATATTCCTTCGTTTGACAGTTGTCCACAATCCTTTGAGTATTTGTATGCAAAGCCTAAGAGAAATGTTTGAGCACCTGCACTAAGAGGCTTTAAGAAAACTCACCTGATATGCAAGTTTCCAGTGATAGAATTTATTGGCAGTAAATTAAGGCTCCAACGATCCTAAACTTTCTCTGGGAAAGGTGGCCAGAGAGAAAACATTATCCTTCTGTCACTTCAGTGAATGAAGTACTTCATATAAGACATGGTGAAATCCTTGACCAGAATTCTGGAAGCCAGTGTATCATTTTATTTAGACAAATCATTTTGTTATTAATAATTGGTTAAGTATATTTTATTTTTCATCCTTTTTTTCCCCTCAATGGAAACTTTTGAAGTAGTATTGTACAATAATGGTAAATGTCTTGGCAAAATGTCATTTGTATGTTAAATGATTAATGAGTTCTAGTTTTACTTCTTCGTATATAATGGGAAGTTTTCTTCAGCATGAGCTTGCTAACCTAACTCACTAGCTTTTATCCAACCACGTGCTATGTGACTTTGCCAACTTTATCAGTGCTGTTGTCTCTAATGATGGAGCACTTGGTACTTAATGATGTGCATGTGTGCAGTGAGTTTACTTGCATCAGAAGGGAATATTTCATATCCTATCTCTTCATGAAGAATCAAGGTTTTTTCTCCCATATTGTTATCCAGTGTGTCTCACCTAAACTCTTCGATTTCTTTGACACCTCTCAATTTCCAGAATTCTCACTTATGACTCTGCTCTTCTAGTAGCTGTTCGTAAAAATATAAATATATTTGTTATTTTGAATTTTTTTTTTATAATGGTATTTTCACTGTTTATTTTTTCCCCTCAGTGGAAAATGTCTCAGGGATATTTTGTTAAATAAGCTGTATCATAACCAAGTTTTGTCTTTTTAAAATGAACATTCAATATTGTTCTGAAATATGTAGGACTGCAGTGAGTATATCTGTATTTTATATATTTTTTTTTGCAGAGGAATTATTATTACTATTATATTAACTGTAGCAGGCCCTTCATTACTGTGAAGATAAGCTAAATTCAAGGGAACAAATGATTTTCTTAATGCTATTTAGTACAATATTCATTACAGTAATTTAAAGTTTTGTTCTCTTTTTGAAATTTCCTCTGAATAGAAATACTGCTAGAATAGAAATACTGAATAGACGATACTGCTGTATGGTCTGGTATTCAGTCTTGGTATTTTTGGTATCTCAGTCTCAGTCTTTTTGTCATTTTACAACTTTTAATTTACTATTTAGTTTATGCTCTTTCAGGAGAATTTTATTTATAAACATAAAATTATAAAGTCTTGTAGCTGAGGATTCTTATTAGGCTTGTAAAATTTCTTGCAACTGCAAGTCTGAATGGTAGCTACTGCATGTTGCAGTCCATATTTACTCCGTGATTCTGTATCAAGTGACAATTTCCTGTTAGATTTCACTTTTTTTAAAGTGAGCAGTCTGGGACATAAGTAAATTCTTTCTTCATCCTTTTCTTGTTATTTTTGTAAATTTGGAACATCCTGTTGATTAGATAGTCAAAATAGAAGGATGGATTCAGATTTAAGATTTACTTTAAAAACTTTAAAATAACTATATGCACAGAATATATGCTGTTTTTTTTATTTAAAAATATACAGTCAGTGCAAGCAATGCTTTCTTTACCAGTATATATTTATTTACTGGATTGTAGACCGTGCATAAAGCAATGTTGTGTTAAATGTGAACTTGGTTAGGTTTGATTTAATGATGAAGATAATTTTTTCTTAATTATGTGTCCTGGTGGAATTTAGGAAATATCTTTCAAAGCCTTTTTTCAACAAGCAGTTTTGAATATGTATGTCAGTAAAATTACACTGATAAGAATCAAACAGGAAAAAGGAATCTGTAATATCCCATATTTGTCTCATGATGTGAAAGGATCTGAATAAGTTTTGTTAAACAAGCTGTAACTTTAAGATAAATGAGACAGTTCACAACACAGAAATATACTTAATGGTGGAAAACGTAGAGACAGTGACCTAAATGACAGTCTCACTCAATGATCAATTAGGGCCATGCACAGCAGATTAAAAAAAAAAAAAACACCTAGGAAAAAAAGACTCCATCTGGTTCTGAAGACAGTGGCCAGACCCATAAATAACACAAGCTGTCAGGAAAACATCATTCCTATAGTGCTCTGTGTGTTGGCTTTCCAATTAAAGATCCACTGCAAGGAACCTCAGAGCTTTGCATAGGTTTGTACCATACTTATGTCTTCAGCTCACTAACAGGTACATTCATGACTTATTTCCAAATTATCCAAATAAAGAATGAAAAGTACAGAAGAATATAAACATACACATTCTAGCATCTCATTATACCCAGCCACACACACATACAAAGTAACAATAAAAATAAGATCCCCAAGGCTTTAATTTTGGCCCAGCTTCTAAAAGAGTAAAAGAAAACTCATCAGGAACATTACATTTGGAATAAGTAGTCACAACTCCACACTAAAAGTGAACAGTAGGCTTCACTTTACATTTGTTTTGTGTTTTATGTACTTCCATTGGTGGCTAGTAGTGGGGAATACTAAATATAGAAAACAAACACGTTTTTCATTTGATTAAAACAGCCATGTATTATTTTTTACAGTTGAAAAGGAAAGATGATTTAGTACTGAACTTTCTGTTACTGGTAGCTTCTGTTATGAGATCAGAAGGTGCACTGTACAAATGGTATAAGCACACTGTACAAACATAGAATAAATAGTTCCAGAAGTTTAGAATATTAAGTTTAAAATATAAAAATGTACTATTTGGAAGCTTTGCCTTTGTAGAAATTAACTACTGGAAATGCTGATATGGAAGATAAGCTCTGATAAGCTCTGACATGGTGTTGAGCCCTGCCAAAACAAGGGAGGATCCACAAGTTTGGTACTGCCTCTGAAGTTTCCTATCACTTGCTTCAGTTGTTGTCTCACTGGTCCATTTTTATTTCAGAGGGTGTAGTGCCCATCTCTGTCTTCAGGTCTATGCATGCCACTTGTTCAAACTGTGGGGACTCCAAGGGAAGGAGTTTCAACAATTACATTAATTTTGAGACATTCTCCCAAGCAATGGGTAGCCTGCTTCTTTGGGCTGGTTCTGTGCTATACCTCCAGCATACAATAGACAATATAAATTTCAGAGTATTTCATCAGTTCTACCTAAAATGTACTCTCCTCTACTGCAGAGGGAGACAAAGGAATCTCCATTTCTCTAAAATATTCCCTGGGGAAAAGAACAAAAGACACATACAGTTTTGGTATATATATAGTTTCTTAGTTGAACATGACTGAACTTTATTTCTGAATAATAAAATGATTATTCACATACTCAAAATATTAAAGAACAAGAAAGTTGTGGCACATACAGGGTGTAACAGAGGCTTTGAATATTTCATTTGTTCACAGGTTAAATGGTGATCCTCAATCCTTTATGTTAAACTGTTGAAGATAAATAGCAAATTGCTGCATTTATTTCTTCTTGTTTGCATTTGGAAGACAACACACAGAAAATTCACTTTGAAACATTTCCTTAAAGGCACGTGATAAATCCCTACGGAGAAATTCACAGCCTGAAGAGAGCCTTGTGCTAGCGTTTGATAGTGACAGATAGCAGTGGAAGCACAGTAGTTGCTGCTCTGAACTAAGAGACCATTATGTGTGCAACTCACATTGAGACCATTGCAGAATAAAGCTCCCCCCAGCCCCACCCAGAAGTGTGGCTGCCTTTGTAATTTTAATTGGTCTGTGTTTGTGGAGTGGGGCCTCTATTTACTTATGGCTTGGGGCTTGTGTTTACCAAGCCTGGTGGAGGCCAAGTGTCATATCACTGAAGCTTAGTTCCTGCAAGCTCTCCTGATATATCTTGAGGCACTTTTCTTTTCAGTATCTGTGCCTGTCTAATTCGCGAGCTTCTGTGAAACAAGCGCAGGAGGGTACAAGGCCTACAGGGAGGAATTACACCTAATTACTCAAATAATTGCTAGGCTGTTGCCTTCTTAGTCACTGAAAATAATTTCCAGGTCCCTGGCTTTTATAGATAGTCTTCTAGAGGCAGGAGGACACAGCCCCCTTTTTAACTCAGCCCATTCACTCACAAAATCAGAACACTCGAGCCTGCAAAATTAATAAGCACCACTTCCATTACATATATTTTAGGTTGTTGTTGCCGTGGCGATAAAGTCAGGGACATTGAATCTCCTCTGTTGAGCCATTGTTATCATCCCTGGCCATCTGCTGCAGAGGAGTGATATTCCATCTCATTTGCATGATGACTGATATATGGGAGGTTTGGAAGGACATATGCCACAGCAATCATGTGATGAAAATTAAAGTGAAAGTTTTGGGCCCAGAGCCGAAAAAAATCTGTGTATGCGCATGAGGCTGTTGATGTGCAAATGTGAATCATATTGAGAAGGTTTGAATAGGGAGGTGTGACGTAAAGAGGGGACACAAACGCAGGTGCTTATCTCTAGGCAGTCAAAGGCACTGGATGTCATATCATGGGAACTACCTTTCAAAGGCACAGCTTTAGTGCACAGTTCAGCACACAAGGGAGGAGAAACATATAAGTTTTGGAAACAAAAATAAAGTAAGTTTGACAACTTTTTCACAGTATTCTGAACCCGTTGATGTTTAAGCAACTTGTACTATTAGTAACTTTCTGTATTTTCTATGGTTTGTGCTCTTATTTTGCAAAAAAAAAGAAAAATTAAAATAAAAAAATCCTGTCCATATATCAATGTTGAAAGCTTGAGAGATTTGTGCTAATTAGTTTGAGGGTTTTTAATCAATGTTTAAAATGCTCTTTGCAAACTTTTTTTTTTTGTTTAAATGACACTAATGCTGTTTCTTCCTCAATCTATGCTTGGTCATTATCTTAAATGCTATTTTGGGCCTCAATTAAAAAATAGCTACTTGTAACTGCTTTGAGAAAGCTCTCTGAACAAAATGTCATGGTGTAATTGCATTTATACTGCCTCAGTAAAGCCTTTGTTCATATACATTTTAGAATTGTGCAAATTTGCAGCTCTGGCTATTTGATTTGAGGAAATGATCACAAGGACACTTTTCCTCTCATTTTGAAAAGTTACTGAACTTAAATGCTAACACTGAAGAAAAAATGAACTGAGAAAAACGAGACGAGAGAGAAAGACAGTGGTGCCAGTATAGGGACTGTTCGATAGATGCAGGTTACTTGCAGATATGTATGACAAACCAAATAGCTTTCTCATGACATTTTAGGAAGCTTTAAAATCATGGGTAATGTTTCCAAAATGAAGATTGTTGATCACTGTATTTAACAGCACTACTCTAAATGAAGAAGGGTCTTTCAAAGTGTGACATTTAAGTCCTTTAAATTATTTGGAATTCAGAGTGTGAATTGAGAGCTTCTGATTAATAAAGCGAATGCTGTACACTTTAGAATGAATGTCTCTGTCAGGAAAATCTTTAGAAAGTTAAATGACAGTAATATCAGGCAAGGTTGAAGAATGAAATAGACCTTCTGGGACAACGTTTTGCAGGATGATTTTTATGAAATAGCACTTGGTGCTAGAGAAAGTCTGCTTAACACTCTGATCAGCAATAGCTCTCTCTCTCTGACTTTCTTTTGTCTTTAACAAAGCACTTAGTTCAGATGTTTGTCTTTCTTCATGTGTAAATAACAGGACAATCTTTTGCAAGATGCTGTGAATTTTTCATCTAAAAGATTATAAAAACACGAATCCAAGATTTTATCCTTAAACTGTGTGGGGTGAACTTTGTCAGTTAAAGATCGTTTTTTTGTGGGTTATTTTTTTTTCTTGGATTTGAAACGACCACTTATCATCTCTTTTGTCAATGAAATTAGTTGAGTTAATTGCGTAGATGTGTCTTCTTTGGTTTGGCTATGAAACGGTTTTGCGATTCTTGGGGAAAATTACAGCACTTGTGATAAAAGCTTCACTGTGGCAATAACATATTTCTGCTATAAGGTGGCTAACAAGTAATCCAGATTCAAAATGAGGAATTTCTAAATACAGACTTTGCCTCCTAAGTTTGGAGCATTTTATTTTTACTTATAAATATCATCTGTGTATTATAGTACTTTCATGCCTGTAGGCTAAGATTACCAGTCTTCTTTTTTTTCTCCTCCTTCTAAATATTCAATTACTCAATGGTAATTATTATTATGTGGCCTTCTTGGCTTACTGTAATATTAGATTAATATAGATTTCTTGTGCCAAATTAGCGGAAATCACTGTTATACATAAGAACAAATCACTTTTTTTTAGTTTTATTTACTTTGTTGAATAACAGGAAGACTTTTACATCATGAGGCTTCATTCATGAGACTTTTAATATAATGTCTTTAAATCTAAAAGGGAGAGGATGTATTTTTGTTTTGTTTTCTTTTTTTTGTCAATTTCTAATAAACAGAAACAGTTTAAATTTTGTTTGTTCAAAGATCTATAAAAATTTTAATCTAAAAAAATTTTATGAATGAAATCGCAGTTAAAGTCTCCTTATCTCTGGTTATTTTTTCAGAGATGTGCAGTAGATGTAAGAGAAGCGAAAATGAAAGAAAATGAGCTGTCCAGGGTACTGCATCTGGTTAACAAATATTTTCTGTTATTTTACAGGAAAAAATAATTCTGTAGAGTTACAGAGAACTGCAATCATTTGCTACTTTCTTCTATTATTTTCCCTTTTTGTGTTTGTTTGTTTGTTTTTTCAAAAGTAGACAAATATTATACTGAAGTTAACTGTGAGAAAAACGTGTACAAGAAACTTATTTCAGGAGCGCTAAAAGTTTCTGTAAACAGCACACATGCTTTCAAAAATTGCTTATTTAAGCTAAATTTTTATTCAAAGATTTTATTTTATTTTATGGCTGTTTTTTTTTTTTTTTTCTGTCTCCAAGTTGTAGGCAATACAATATATTAGGTCTAAATTAATCTTTGAATATAACACAAATGGTTTCTATGGTAGTGTTGCAACATAAACAAAGCAAACAAACAAACAAAAAATACCAGACCCCAATCTTGCATTACTTGATTGCTTTTGAAATGAATTCTTGTCCTTATGTGACCTGAAATGTCTGGTTACAAAGCTATAGAAATCCAAACGATCATATTTGTTTGATATGAAATGAAAAAAAATAGTTAAATTGAAAGTTTAACATCATGAAATTCAAAATCCCAAGCGGTATATAAACATTAAAAGAAACTTTGGACTGCTAATCCTAGGAAATGAGTTTTATGGATTGAATTCAACAAGGCTTCAGAAATGGTTCCATCTGCTGCCTAGCAGCTGGTGAAAGGATAAATTTAATTCATTAATTCATTTGGAAAAAAGGATCCAAGTAGTAAAGACTTCATTGCTCATAATGCACATAGGTGGAAATCAAAACTGAAATTAGGTCCAGTATCATCTTTACAATGGGTAGCATTTTCTTTCTTATTTTTGTAATGATCTTGATCATTCTGTTGACAATATATCACCTATATGCTGTTAACTGTTATTTTTATGTGTCAAAAACTTGAGAAAGCACAACTCCTCTTCCAAAAGGAATATTAATACTTTTGGAGTTACAGACTATATAGGTTTAAAAAGCTGGAATATTTCATTGAAGAAATATTGTAGTGTCTCTATGAATATTTGCAACTTCTTTCTCAGTAAGTCAGTTTATAAATAAAGGTACCATTGTAATTAGAAAATCAGCATATTCACAGTTAAGTCATAGTATAAGTCCATATCCAGCTTGCCAGATGCACAGAAATTATTTCTTTCCTTTACTTTTTCATTTGAGTCACACGTTTCATCTTTGTTTTTCTCCTGTCTCCACCTGTTATATACATATATTCACAATAGATGCTAAAAGTTTACATACAAGTAATAGGGAAAAATGTAAGTTAAACTCTGAGAAAGAACAATATTGAAATATTCAGGGGTTTAAAAGCTAAAATAAGTTGGACACATGCTTCAATAATTACATGCTTTCTAAGTCCAAGATATAAAGTTATCCAACTTGACACAAACTCCGGATATAGTTCTTAAAAAAAGCATTTGCCTCTACTTCCTTAATCCAAATCACCACAAGCAGTGAGTGCAAAATTATCTAAGGTTTTTGAACCTTGAGGTAATCAACTGACTCTAAGTGAGGGTTCTTGTTCACCTTCTACCAGGTGCACAGGTAAGTGTGTGCCCCTCATTACTTTCAGATGGATTCTCAGGACTGAGGAACCTGTTATCCTGAAGCCAGCTAAATATCCTCCAGTGCCTATTTTCAATATTTCTGCTTGAGATGATGATTTCATGAATGATATTTGGCTTTTCTTGTTTCCTCTGTAGCCCAGAGCTCACTGTGGTGGGTTTGTTGGATTTACTATAAAGGTTCCGTTCGCACCCTGTGGGTTGGGTTAAGAATTAGGATTTATGCATTTACTTCTACTGTTGCATTGTTTATTCAGCTTTGGTTTAGTTTTGATCCTTTTTTTTTTGCCTTTGAGGCTCTTCCACAGTGTCAGCTGCTGACTGATAGTAGGAGAACGGCCTCGTGGTGTGAATGAAAGGGACCTAGCGGTTGGTAAACAGAGATAAGGAATAAATAGAGCACAGGCAAAAGGAGATAGTTCTGTGGGAGCCCAGATTGCCGCCAGTCTGTTCAAGTGAGATGCAGTGCCTGTCCTTTTCCCAGATTAAATTAGTGTGCGAAATCTCCAGTGACCTCCTCCCCTTCTCCCCATACTCTTTAGCCAAGCTGAACAGCCTCTGCTGTAAAGTATTCATTTTATCCAGGGACAAGTTGGACAATAGAACTCTCCCTGTTACTTATGGACAGCTGTCGTCATTCATAGGGCTTTTCAGCATTTCATTTTTCACAAGAGTTAAAAGGGTTTTACCTTGTAACTGACGAGAGGTTAGAAATGCAAAGAAGCCAGCCCTGAGGTTGCTCATAGTAAGGAAGTTAATAAATAAACATCATCCCCCCCCACACACATATACCCTCCCCAATGTGCAAATGGCTGTGTATTTTGTTAGCGCTGCTCCTCTTATTTAAAGGAGTTTAATTGTGATAACACGATTACACTGAAGCATGAACTGCATGGAGATATTAACAAGTAGAGACACAGCGATATACAGGGCCCCCAAGGTTTCCCCAGATTAAAGGTGACCAGTGCAAACCAATTGAGTATCCCTTTCCCTTCTTTGCCCTTGCTTTTGCCTGGATCTCCTATCACTTTATTACCTGCAAATAACTCCCAGGGAAGAGTAAACCCTCATGAGATACCTCTGTGGTCCTGTATTTTTTTAGTGATTTACTGCAAATATATTCAGCATTTTGACTGATTAAATAGACCTTCGGCAACCTTGAGGGTCACTGTGTAGAGTATGTACATAGAAAATGCATCAGCCCATTGTACCCTGGCAGCTAATGAGATTGGTCGTTAAGTAAATGACACAAAGCCTACAAAAAAAGCTTAGCAGCTCACTAGAGTATCACAGAGTGTCCCTGCACACCACACAACGACACAAACAGTGGACTAACCTAGCCCACCCCTGCTTTATTCTACATCACTGCTTCCCTGATGTCAGCGTGAGAGGCAGAACAAAGGCTAAAAGGCACACGGTAAGTCAGTCTGACAATTATGCCCTAGGGAGAAAGTAGAGAAAATCTTAGCCTAACCATGGGGTTGAAAGTCCGTTTCTAGACAAGTAGGTCATAATGAAGGGATTTTTTTTTTTTTCCCTGTCACTTCATGAAGGGGAGAAAAATGTCTCTGGAATCAAGGCTGGGTTTGTTTCTTGTTTGTTTGTTTCCTTTTTCTCTGTCTTGTTTGCCAGCTTAGGAAAGTTTCTGGAATTCTGGAAGTAAAGTGAAACAGTATGTATATGAACTGGAAACTGTAGTTATAGTATAATGAAATAAATATTCTTTTTAAGAACTGTCACACAGTGAGCACCACCTCAGATGTAGATTAACATCTGACGAACTTTACGGACTGAAAGTTTCTTTTTACTACTCTGTAAAAATCAGCTGAAAATGTTAAATGCAAGAATACATATTTCTGTTCACTAGCCAGCTACTTACTCCCCCAGTACAGTTTTGAGAACTATGCATATATAAATGAATGTATTAATAGACATTTTTATTAATAATTCTTTTTTATGATTTTTGTATGTTATCTCTCAGTGTTGTCTTTACATGAGCAGAAATTAAAGAAAGAATTGAAGATCTACTGTTAAGCATTTGTACAATCATTACTTATTTCCTCTGCACAGCAGGGAAATATTCATCTGATATCTTGTAATTGTAGGTGTCTGTGTATCCAGTGATAAAACCTTTCCTAGCAGTGTTTAAGTTTAGTATTTCAGGACCCTTTATTTTGCTGAAAAATGGCAACAGGAAGTTGCCAGAAAGTCTTGTTTGCATTGCTAAAATGTTTCTGTCTGCTTTCTACTTTGGAGGCTCAGGGGGATGTTAGGTTCAAAACTATATTATATTATCACAATATGCCTGTGTGAATTAAGTAATGCTTTTACTTTGCCACCCCACCGAAATAAATAAATAAATAAATAATAGTTAGAGTAAAAAAAAAGAAAACAATACCCAAACCTGAAAAGCATATAAAAATAATGTTTTAAGAATACGTTCTTAAATGACAACAGTTAAAGAAGCAAGGTTCAGATATCAGCTTGTGCTACACTTGCTTTTTGATGTGTCATTTTCATTTTTATAATTTTTGAAGTATTATTTAGTTTGTGAAAACATATGCCAATATATGTTTATATTGACTTGCCGGGATAACCTGTTCACTTAATTAAAACTCTTCATAGGTCACAGAAATCAGTTCACAACACATCTCTTACCCAGGGGCATCCTTTTTACTGCGTGGATAAAAGAAGTAACATTACAGCGTATAGAAATTAAGATCAAATGTGATATTTTAACATGTGCAATTCGTGATTTCTTGCAAAGACATGTATCCATTTATGAATCCACTTGTGTATATTTATATAAACAGTGGATATATGCAAAAAACTATGTTCACCTACATAGTATCCCAGTTCACTGTAACACTGAAATATGTTCAGTAATAATTATCTCTGTTCTTTGTATCTCTCAGTATTTCCAAATTAGGAAATTTAATGAGGAAGTAAATGAAGACCAGTGAAATTGTGCGTTTCCATTTATTTTTAATATATATATTTGAAATGTGTGCTTCTGAGCAACGTTTTCTCTATGCTATCTTAGAAAATGATATACATCAGGAAACAAACCTGCTTTCTCAGTTAAGTCTTATATTTCACAGCTAATTGTTAGATCAGTGGAGATTTTGCAAGCTATAGGGCTTGAAAAGTTTTGCTTCGAACTTTGTGAATTGTTATTAAGTTTTCAATTCATTTCGACATATGTGATTTGAGGATATTCTACCTCAGGTGCATCACTGCAGCTTATGCAAATAAACATCCTTATCACACAATCATCATGTTTTTTACATATTTGTGAAGGAGAATAAGGGGCATTTGAGTATTTACTGTGATAACAATAGTGATAACAAAAAAGTTCAGCTGTCCTTTGTCCCATTAAAAGTAGAGTCATTTCATAGGGCCAACACACACGTAGCACTACTACAAAGTTAATAATATTACTTTAATCTGACAGGTTGAGCCGTAGTGAGTTTCATTAGTTTTTCATACTTAAGAAATTTTTTCCTTGTCTATCATTTCTTCTGTACAGCTAAAAGAAAAGGCAAAGAAAACTTTATTTATGTCAACTAGTGCTGTTCGTATGATCTCCCTCAGAACTATGTCACGCACTACATTTTTAAAACTGCTTTTCAACATAGACTTTTTGGATTTAAGAAGCTGATAAGAGGCCTTTTTTACTTTTCTTTGTGGTCAGTTCCAGGAAACACCTGTGTCAGTTATGTATATGGATCTGAAAAACTTTAAGGTGTTACACGGTTGATTTGAATAATTCTTTTTTTTTTTTTTTTTAATGCTTTATTTTTTCAAAACATGAATCCTGTTTTATCTGGTACTAATGATAATCAGGTATGTCCAAGGTCAGTGGCAGACTATTGTCCTGAAGAATTGGCTCTATCACCCCAAAATAAAATAAAGTAAATAACATGCAGAGTATACTTTACATTCTGCTACGTCCATATCTTTTTGAAACATCTACACCAAAATGACGGTTACTTGAACTGATTAATTTTGGAACTATGCGTATATACCAGTAGTCAAAGTCACTTCTTGTAGTTTATATGTGTGGATAGTTGTAGATTATTAAAAACTGCATAAGCAGAATTAGTGCTTCCTAATTTTAATAATCTTGAATCACTTTGGACTGAAGATATTATTTAATTAACGATTAAAAAAAGATTGTCTTCCTCTTAACTTGTTTTAGTACTTACATAAAATCTCTTTGGAGGACAATTGCTCTCATTTATGTTCATCAAAGTCTGTTAATAATACTAGCAAGTTTAAAATTCCTAAATGAGAAGTTCCTCATTCATTAAAGGAGAAAACCTAACTGCAAAAGTTACTTTACGATGGAAACTGGGCTTGCCTTTTTGAGTAAGTGAACAATACACATGAATGATTCCACTGAGATGAGATCGATGGCTCATTTAAATATATTCAAGCAGGGTGTGTGAGTGTTTTGAGCGTGAGGAGTTCATTGATTTTCTTAATAGATTCAGGTAATATTTGCTAGTTCATTTTTCAGGTTTGGCTTCAAACACTTACTTTTCCCTCCATGAAGAAACTTTCATTTCATTTAAGACCTATATCTGAACTCTGTTCCATAAATTGTTATGAAAAACATGCTTTAGAACTTTTCTGGAATACTGTTTCATTTGAGCATTTGAGATCCCAATTTCTTAACAGTGTTTCTTCAGGTGATAGAGGGAGTTGTGAGGTCAGTTCCTTAAAACTCAGCAGACAATTTGACACCTTAATTACTCCCTCTGACACTTAGAGCACATGTACAGCAGCTGGATTGGCACAACAAAGTAGTAATGGCTCCAAAGGCACCGTTATGGACGATCAGGTCAATAATCCTTATGCTAAGAAGGATTTACATGATACAGAGTAATGGCTCTGTCATTTGTGAAGTAAAAATACACTTTTTATGAGCACTGAAATACTGTATTGCGCACTTTACATTAGAGATTCTATGGTAGTTAAAAAAAAATTTTAAAAAATCTATCATGTTCTTCAAATAAATTTTGCATATAACAGTCCAGAAAAAAAGAAGAAAAAAAAAAAGATGTTAAAATACTGTAGATAGGCAGCGACAGTATCCCAAAAGGAGCACTTTTTGAAAATGTACTTAGAACTGTTTTCAAATCTTGTCTTCTTTGCTGTGTCAGAAGAGCGTAGGATATCCCTAAATATCACAACATCAAGTAGCATTTTTATAAAGAAATTTGGAAAAAGCTTGGGCTTAGGGAAACTTTGCTTGTTTATCTTTTTCAGTGTGTTCACTGTCTGGCTTTCTCCTACTTCAGACAGAAGTTTGACACAATCCAAGACATTCAATGTAGATCTTATTACAAATGAAAGTTTCAAAGTAAGGACAGAGGCTGTTATTTTTGTATTATTATTATTATTTTAAATAATTAAATTTCTTGTGACCTAGAAAAATGCAACTTGCTGAATGAATTTCATAGATTCTGGGATTTTTTTTTTCCTCATTAACAATGCGGTCAATTCAACCTCAAGATATGGAAAAGTCACCAAATACTAAACAGAATGTACTACCATAGCAATAAAAATGAAAAGAGAGGATAAACATAACATTTTCATTTTATCTGTAACATTTTATAAAATTAAACACGATTTTGAAGTACGAGTCTGATGGGAATCATCCTATATATAAGCATAAGACATTAATGAACAAAGCACAACTGAAGACATAAATCACACTAAATAACATTGACACTCTGTCAAAAGAAACAAATATATTTGAGATTGAAGTGTATGGTCATGTTCTTCATGGATGGCCCTTGCCATTATTTTTGTGAGAGACAATGCTGTCTACAAAAAGGGTTAAAGAAAATGCATTCTGTTGCATCTGCTTACTAAATCCCTTACTTTAGTAGAAATTCAAATTTTGTAAAGATTATTCGTTTTATTGATGCATATAATTATAATCACAAGCCATCTGCTGATTTGGCAGGCATGGTTAAAATTCTCTAACTCTCATAACCTTTCAAGTACAGTGCCCTTGGGACTCTATTTCACTTTTATATTTTGGAAAACATGTAGGGACAAACAAGAGAGGTCATCTGCCGAAAGTCAGACCTGTAAAATATTAAAAGAATAAGGATTCTGATAACTGTTCTTGTTTTAATAGCAAAGAAAGTATTTTCTATTTTATTTCTGACTTCGGGAAGGATTATACTGGTTTTCATCATGCACTTTGGGAATTTGAATTTTTTCTAGGGATTAAAGCTCATTCCTAACACTCCTGGGATATAGGTTCCAAGTCCAAACTAAAAGAACAAATATTGTTCAGTTTGTTTGTCACAGGTGAATTAAACATATTTGACCTTGGCCCTAATTTTTCTTTTTTAATCCATTTCAATTGCATTTCTATTTGAAATGTTTTATCAAACACTATTCTCTCTCTCTCTCTCTCTCTCTCTCTCTCTCTCTCTCTCTCTCTCTCTCTCTTTTTGATCTTGATCACATTGATTTTCATAGAGAGGCATCTATTACACAGTTAGCTTTTTCAATGAAGTTCAAAGCGCATTTTAATTTTGAGGGCTACACATACAACCAGGCATAAAATGAGTGGCTAACATTCTTTTTATGCCTGAATTTATATGGGCCTACCATCAACTAGTGGTCAGCCATAATTACAAATATTTTGACTTTTTGCATAAAGGTAGCCTTGTACTCCATTTTCTTGCATCCTTGATCACATCTAGACAAGTCATCCATTTTATACTTGAAATATTTTTTCTTTCTTTCTTTCTTTCTTTCTTTCTTTCTTTCTTTCTTTCTTTCTTTCTTTCTTTCTTTCTTTCTTTCTTTCTTTCTTTCTTTCTTTCTTTCTTTCTTTCTTTCTTTCTTTCTTTCTTTCTTTCTTTCTTTCTTTCTTTCTTTCTTTCTTTCTTTCTTTCCTTTTTTATTTTTGGATCATGTGCTGTGTTAACTCTGCTTCTTCTAGCAGAAAATATCCACAAGTGGAGAAAAAGATATTTAGGAAATGTTTTTTGTCATAATTAGAAAATATTGCTTTTCGGCACATTGTAGGATATTGTCTATGCTTTGAATTAGGAAAAGGGGTATTTTAAACAACATACATGAAGATGGGAAAAGTTGCATCAGAATGGGATTGTCCGGTGACTTCCTGATATTAGCAGAAGGTAAAGACAATCATCTGTCAACAGAACTGTCTTGCTTAATTCTGTATTAACATGTACCCTGCAGGAACAAAAGATGCAACTCTCACTTCTATCTAATTAGTGCGTCTGAAGGCCTGTATACAGCATGCGTGCTGCTTTACTCCTTTTGGAGGTTTGATTCTCACCCCACACTCTCATTATGACAAGCAGGAGGGAAATGCACATGTTTGAAAGTGTCTTCACAGCTGAAACTAGGGAAACAGGCCGAGAGTAGCTCTGGTTTATTTCACAACCAATTAAGTATGACATCTGTTGAAACTCAGGAAATAAGTCTCCCTTCCCCCTGTTCATATACTTAAATTGCCAGTCTTTTGTTTGGATATGGTGAATTTTACTTTCAAGATTTTGTTGCTTTGGAGTAAATACATACAATGAAAAAAAAACCAAAACACAGAAAGACTTTTTTTTTAACTAAGGTTTCACAAAGTGCATGTGAAAAAGCTTTGCTTGGCACTCATGAATCAAGTAAATGATTGTGTTAATAATTCTCTGCTTAAACACTCACTTTGCATGCTGAAAAAAGGGCATGTTTGTGGCAGGCAATGTAGGCACAATAGCATTTTCACTTTTGAAAATCTGGCTCCTGTTTTTGGCTCCCAAAGGCAAGCAAGAGTTGCTAGAAGGAATTTGGATCTAACTTTCTTTAATTTTGTGGTTCAAAACTTGGCACTGAAGAGAAGACACCAAACAGAACAGGATATGTGACATTACGGATGGTTAAAAAATAATTAAATGCAGAGCCACTATCATTGGTGCCATCAAGTATACAACAGTTTATAATACATCAAGTAAAAAACACTGGTGAGCTTAAATAGCAAACTCCGACTTAAGCCATATTACTATAAAGGGGGAGTAGTTCAAGCTGAAAGATACTTCCAATTTATCAGACACCAATCCATGTGTTCTATCCTTTACTTATGAGGAAAACTCATTCTCTCATAAAAAATTGTCTAACACAAACATTAAAAATATATTTTTGTTCATATCAACTCTTCATTTTTTTTCTACTCTGCTTAAAAATTGATTGCACTTATTCTTCTGTATCTAGATAAAGAAATAACTGCCATATCATGCTGATATTTTTCTTTCTTTCCCTCTTTACACTGAATTGTCCTGTCACTCTGCTCATACAGAAGCAGTGGCTTTCTCTATTTTACATTATTTTATTTGTTCCTTTGCCAGTTCTTTCCTACAAGGACTAGCACTGCCTTCATTCCCAAAGGATAGTTCCTCACTTCATTTCTTTAGCTTATATTCATTTCTGTTTTAAATTACTTTTCAGAACTACACAACATATGTGTCATCTAAACTGTAAGATGCTTCTCACCAGTTGTCATAGGTTCCTTAGTTAGGAATCCTCTAGTGCAATGTTAGTGTGAGGAGTGTAAATGTCTAGACCTGAGCCAGTCATCCACACTATCTTTAGCGAAAAATGAGATTTTTTGGATGCAGTTAATCTCACCCTGAAGTAGATGCTGAAACAAATAAGATGTATCACTCATCTACATATTATCAGAAATGCCTGCAGACTGCCTACAGGGTACCCAGAAACTATGGAAAGTGAGTGGTCAGTACTTCAGAAATATACAGATGCATTTTAGACATGTAAAGTTAGAGGAGTGTATCATGTTGTTCTTGTCCAGCATACAGACTATACTGGATTACTTCATATCTGATGTCTCCATGTAAACTACTTTACTCCCAAATTTCTCCCAATTCCAAAACAGTGATTAGAGTAATATGTTATACTGTTTTTTTCTCACATATACACAGCATCAATGAAAATGAAGTTTGGTGTGTACTCAGATACAGTATTCTACTCAGGAGAGCAGAATAACAACATTAAAAATCACTATGTCGTTAGAGAAACAAATTTTGCCCCTGAAGTGTCACATTAGTAAATGTGGAGGAGCCGATCGTCAACCTTATTTTAAGAAATAATTATTTTTCTTTTCAAAAGTAATTCTTAAAAATAAATAAAAAACTTAAATAACTAATCATTTCAGAATACAGTAGAGATTTCTACACTAAACCAGCTGGATTTCTCTCTGAAGAATTCACAGGTTTTCCTCTTTTTGAAGAATTTCAAGATCGTTTCTAAAGCCTTGAGATAATAGAAGGGTAGGTTAGATCATGGTTTTGCACTGCTTCTATCGGTAATTATGATTCAGTTTTTCTCATGTTATAAAAACTATAAGCAAGGTATTTTTTCACAATTTCACTTGCTGTGCATGCATTGCAGAGATCTCAATTTTTTGTGTATGTTTGAAGAAATTTGACGACACACATTTTGATTTCTAGAGAATTATACATCATACCCATAGCTTAAGCATAAAAGCAGGCTTTTTAGACAATTCTTTATTCTTTAAAGCTCTAGATACAGATTTTCAAAGTTTCTTCAGATGAAGGCAAAGTGATTAAGTTGTATTTCCAAATTTAAGTTACTGAGGACTCTATCAAGATTCAGAGCTGGATGGATCTTCACTAAGCTGCGCTAACACTTACATAGTAGATGGTCACGACAGGATAGATCCATATAGGATCTTATGGGATAATATGCGACTTTTCCCAGCATTGCCCTAAGACATATTAATGGGACTTGAAGCATGGAACCACAGCTCTCTGCCCTCTTTTGCCTTTTTGTACTATTCTCCCAAGGGGAGGAAACAAAGTAATAAAACTTATTGCAAGATTAGGTTGAGATTGATGTGATTTTATGACAATGATTTTTACTTTTCGTAATGAAGGGTTAGTAGATGTGTTTCTCCGGTAACACCTTCATAGTTGAGAATCAACATCAATGGCAACTGCACCCAAAGTTAGAGACATACAAAGTTCAATACTGTATACATTTAACAACAGGTGTTAGACTGATTTCACATTTATCCTGAAAAGCTTAACTTACTGAAATATACTCTCCTTAGAGTTTTCTTCCCAACAGTCAACATTTTACTGGGCATGATTAAAAGGTATTCACTTAGATATCTGATTGTGAATAGCACGGGAGAAGAAATGGTTTTAAGGTCCAACATTATTTATAGTAATAACAGTATTATACAAATTATTTTTATTGTTTTTAATGTGAATAATAATTGCTACTATTTTTTGATGACGTGACAAGGAATAATACTGTAATATTGCAGATGTAAGTTTCAATCAAAAAATGACAGTCTTCAAAAGGCAATTTCAGCATACACCCTTCAGGTCATACTTCTTGCTTCTCCATTTATCTGTGGGACTTCTTATATTTATTTAGTTAGTTGAATGACAATCTCTGTCTTTAAAGTTAGAAGATATACATGTCTGTTTTGATTATATTTAAAAAGTAAAGTAGCACTATCATTAACACAACAGGCTCTTTAGAGAAACTGTTTTATAATCCTAGTGTGTACAGCTGAAAAAAATAATAAAAACTTTACCTCTAATAGAGAGTTAGTAAGCCCATCAACTGACAGAGCTCACTAGGCAGACTGCATCTCAGGAAAGGGAGAAACTTACTCCAAGGGGTTAGATGTTCCCATTCCCTAAATGTAGATGACTGGTTCCGAGTTTTCTTCCTTATAGAAGATAAAGCATAAAGGAAGAAGGAAACATTTATTGAGCAGAAGATTCTAGGACAAAAAGAGCACTACGGACTAACAGTAACATTTTCCCTGGCCCTGATGGTCAGCAGTTTGGCTTGCGTGATCAGAGGTTTCTGTGAATTATAAAGCTCAGTTAATACAGCTTGGGGAAATTCACTTTGATGTAAAATTCCATAGCTAAGCAAGAGTTGGTTCTAACAAAACAATAAATGAATATATACCTTTTAAAAGATTGTACCCACATAGCTTATATATTCTCATTGCTCAGAGTGTCCAAGGTTGCCAGTACAGCTTGTACAGCTTAAGGCACCTGGAGAAAGGGATGTTTCATTACAGTAATGTTCAAAGAAAAGTACATTACTCATTTTCCTGATGATTTTCCAAGTGACTCCTCAGAATTCCATGCTCCTTTTGCCTTGGTATTTTTAAAAGCAAGTTTATTGTATTTTGAGCTACCAACTCTGCAAGGTTGACCTGGACATGGAAAAATTCTCTTAACTCATCATCATATTCAGACAATCATATTCCTGTCTTAGACCTTTCAAGTTCTGTCTTTTTATATGGCATCTAACAAGAAATCTTCATGAACAGGCCTGTTACATATACAACTTCAAGCATGTGAGTAAATTTTCATATAGCTTGTACTGTGTTACGTTTCTTTTGTGATTTAATGAAAATTGATTTTCTCTGTTAATACCTACTGATCTTACCACAATAAAATCATCTCAGATCAGGATAACTACTGTAAGGAGAATTTTAGAATAGAATCACGTTTTAAAAACCATGCCAATTTAGAGTCCTGTCCTCAGTTATGTGAAAATCAAAAGCAAGCGTTTCTGATTGATGACACAAACAGGATTTGAACTTTGGAAGCCCTGCTTCAATGTCCCATAGTCTTCTTAGCCTCTCTTTGTAGCAAGACAGTTATAATAACTTCAGTGACAAGGTGCAGGCGCTTGCTGCTGTGGTGGAGAAGACCGCATCCTTACTTCCTTGACATTAAAAGGAATCTAGAAGCCTGTCTCCTCTCTGTTATTAAAGCTAACTTTTCTAAATATCACCTGAGGTTTATGCACTCCTTAAAGAAGATGTATAAAAGTGATGTATTAGGATTGCTGTCGATTTTACACAGCTATAAAGTATATATCCTTTTAATCCCAGCTTGAAAATGATGCATTCTATTCACTTGATATTGAATTACCTTCTAGAATTATGTAAAAACATTAGCAGGAGGTTACTGAAAGCCTTAAATAATTATCTCATTAGGTTTTGACATAATAATAATACAAACTCTTTCCTTAAGCCCATTAGTTTTTCCACTATTATCTGGTTAAAACAGTTTTTTTTAATGACAGTTTCCAGTCCATAGAGCAGCAAGTTATAAATAAACATTCTCACCCCAAAATTAGATAGGGCTAGCTAGATAGGGGAATAGATATAACCTTCCTTATATAATCTATTATTCAATTATTTTAAAAATGATTTTTTATTATTTCTTGTGTTTTTTGTTTTTTATTTCAGTTCTTGGTGATTAATTCAATAGCCTTTAAAAAAGATATGTCAGCCTGAAAAGTAGGGTTGTTTCCATGAAGTGATACATGGAAATAAAAGTTTTAGGTTATTTTTTAAACTTCTTTTCAAATTCTTTGCACAACAAACCTCACCAGTGTGTAAACAGGGCTCCAGCTACTCTGTTTGTCCACAGCTAGAGCTACAGATGAACACAGTGTGGTTGTGTGATGACAGGAACAGCTGACTCATTAGTAGAGAGCAGTGAAAGGTAATTAACCCTGGGAAAAGTACAGCTGCCATGCGAGCTGTTCCTTTCTGTAGGATCTGATTAGAAATTAGTGTTAAACCACTGATTCTTTAAAAAAATGTCATTGATAATTCACTTTCTCTCTCAGGTGTGGCCCCAAAAAGGGGCCTAGGGTAGAACTAGTGTACAAAGGTCTTCTATCTAAAAAGGCTTTCTTCTCAGACAGACGTACACCTGTTTCACCGCTTCTGGAGTTTTCTTAACTATAAATATTGTCCCAGCTTTGAATACTCCAAATCTATGGGCAATACAGAGAATGTGTTGTCAAAGTGGCTTAAGATAGAACATTATTGTTTGCTATAATGTAGCTCTTATTGAGTCTGATTACTTAAAAGTCATAGCTACTATTTCTTGTATCAGGACGTAATTATGATGCAAAATGATGCAGACCTCTTGAAAACAAAATTGTCTCCTGTAGTAAAGTGAGCGCGGTATATGAAGAAAACAACTGTGGCTTGTGCACAAAAGTAGCTCCCCATCCTAGTCCATTTTCTGAACATGGCTTTTGAAGTGCCAGCAGAAGAGACAGAAGCCATGATTTAATGTGACATCCAAACAACATGCCAGGCTGTTACAAACATATTCATACACCTGATACAATCCTACTTATCAAAAGTGACAGAACTAGCAACTAAAGTAGAAATATTTCATGAATGAAATATATACATAAATGTATATATGGAATATACATACATATATATATATATATGGAAAATATTACATAAATTTTGACTATAGTGTTTAACCAGACCAGGCTGGATGGGGCTTTCAACTACCTGGTCTAGTGGGAGGTGTCCCTGCCAATAGCAGGGGGGTTGGAACTAGAAGATCTTAAAGATTCCTTCCAAGCCCAATCATTCCTTCATTCTATGATTATTTCACAGAATTGCAGGGGTTAGAAGGGACCTCAAGTGATCATCTAGTCCAAAAATGTATAGCTATTGTTTGCAAAAGAATTTTAAACATTTTCTAAGTTCTTTGGTCAGGTTTGAATCTTTTTACACCTGTGCAATTAATCCCAAGTACATGTGAATGCTTCTACTTGTAACTAATGCGTATTCTTGAAGTTCAGTGATAGTATCCTGAATGTTTTCAATACAGCCAAGCTAGAGCGTCTGAAATGAAAGTGTGTTCAAAGTAATCAAATGTGTAATCTCTTCACAGGAATAAATTTTTTTCAACTTACTCAAGTCAAATTCACTGTGATAGGGTAAATAATGGATTTCTGTTATTAAACTAGTGCAAAATAACATTAAAAATAGATTCTTCTGTAGGGTCATTTTTAACTCAGTGTTGTTTTGTGTTACAATTAGACATTTTCTTACCATACATATTGCATTTTCATATTCAAATACATTTTTAACTTGTAGTTTCTTTTAAAGGAAATACAGTTCTTGCTGGATACAGTATTTGAATCCAACATTATCACGAATATATTTGTATGCATGCACAAGGGCTACTCCAAAAGTAATGCCTCCTATTTTATTGTGTTGGCCTGTGATGTCAAAGGCAGCTATAGGTCATATGGCAGTTGAGTTTGTACCTTCCTACCAGTATTCTACTACATTTGTTGCCATGCGACAGAGAGTCGTGGCAGCAGAGGGGCAGCAGAGGGGCAGTATGACAAAGTAGTGAGTAAGAAAGAGCTGAATTCCTCCATGCAGAAAAAATTGCAAGCATTGATATTCATAAAAAATTGCTGAATATTTGTGGAAATCAAACAATGGATGTGAACACAGTGAGGCAATGGGTGGTGTGTTTCAGCAGTAGGGACAGTGATGTGAAAGAACAAGACGCATTCTAGATGGCCATGCACAGACATCACACCATGAAATGAAAAATGTCTTGATCAGTTCATCTGTGTGAATCAGTTAATGATGGTGGCTATGCTGAAAAATAGTGCTTTGTAACTATTGAACAGTGTTACTTCGTACCTCCTCTAGTTTCTATGGAAATAAATAGGAGATATTACTTTCAGAATGATCTATGTATATATATATATATATATATACACATATATATATGTATATGTATATATATATATAAATACACACACACATATATGTATGCATATATATATACACGCATATGCATATATATGTATACATATGCATATATGTATATACATATGCATACGTATATATATTTATACACACCTTATTGATATTTTCAGCATTAAGGAAAAAGAAAAATTAAAGAAAAAATGACATTTAGATTACTTTTCTCTTTAAAAGAAAATAAGTGAAACAGATTTATAAGGTAAAACCATGGCATGCCAGAAGTACAGTTACCGTTTTACACCTTAATTTGTTAAGAGATGAGAGACCCAAAATATGTATTATATTATATTGCCATTCATCATGCATTACTTAGTAGACATTCTTCTTGGAATTGTCTTTTATCTGTAGCAAAGCTTGAAGAGAAAGTGAAAACATTTTTTTCTTGGAAATCCCAAATAATAACATATACTTGAAGTATCAGGTCGAGTTTCAGAGGAAGTGAAAGCATCAGAAATCTATTAAATTGACGAATGCATGAAGATGAAAATAATATTCACTACCTTAAAGTGTGGTTAGTAATGCACAACAGCACTTCATGGCACTCTGTATCGTTATCCTCATTTAACTGACAGGTTAAGAGACTTGCTGAAGGTCACAGAATAGATCAGTGCCAGAGGTAAGAAGAGGGAATTCCAGAATCTCTTTTTTTTTGTTCATTTTATTTTTATTTTTTAATTTGTACAGTCATGATGCCTCATGTTTTTGTCTATGACAGAAGACAGATGTCAGTGAATGAAATAATCTTCACCTGAATGTAGAATCATAAAAGGTTCCCAAATGAGAATTTAACTTGCTGCTTCTGATGTCACTGATCTTCTGATATAACTGATTGAGCACTGTTTTCCTTGCTGTGCAAACTTCTGCTGGGTGAAACCAGCAAATCAGAAGTCTGACCCAGTATTCACTTTAAATGTATACTTTTCTATCTGACAAATGCTAGTCAGTGGTTTTGAATGTTCTCTTTATTTGAATGTCAGGGTGTTATTTTTATTCTTGGGTGCTGTTTATTTTTGTTGTTGTTTTTCTGTGCTTCTCAGAAAAGCTCCCAAGATCTTCAGGGCAATGCGGTAGTGCAAGCGAGTCCTATTATCTTTAACAGTTAGGGTCATTACAAGTCTTTTAGATGGTGGCAGACTGTACTTCACATGGCACTCTTGTAGTTAATGAACATATGTGATTTGCATGTCGAGGCAAGGCACACTTCCCTTTGTGTGACTTTCACTTTCTTGGGACATGTCTGTCATGCTTAATGAAGGGAGCTTGTTGTTTAGAAAGGGGAGGATGAATGCATAGGTTAGAAGAATGGTAGTTTCATTTCTTTTTATAAAAATACATTGTATTTTTAGATTCATTGTTCCATTTGACTCCATGTCAGAGAACACTCATTGAGCTAACTAGCCATGCATTTTGTCCAGCATAAGAATTCTGATGCCCTAATTCTAGCTGTTAAATCAATTCCATAGAATTTGGCCAGAGCAGTCACAAATCATAGGGAAGAAACACAGCAACATAGATTAAGCCTTTAAGTGCTTGAGAAGTGACCACTTTGTCTGAACCTAATCAACTCCAGCACTTCTGTAGATTCAGTAGAATCCCATCAATTCCTAACTGGCTTGCTGGAAACCATGTATTGTACAAGGACTGTAAAAGTGGTCTCTAAACAGCAAGGGTGTAGCTGGACCAGAAGAGCAAAGCACCGTCATCCCTTGCTGGAGCCAGTGGCAGTCCCCCTTCACAGTACCTCAACAGATATGACTCCATGCAGAAAAAGTCATCCAGGCTGCAAAAGAGTAAACACATTTTAAAATAAAATAAACCTTCTGTTCTAGAATCAGTGATGCATGCTCTTTGAACTTTCTTTTAAAATTACTCTGAAATCATAAGGTTGTTATGGTGTGTTTTTACTCCAAATAATGCATATCATCTTAACACAAGCCTTGAAGTTAAGTGGCTACTTTAATGAAACATAGTTACCATAGCTACCACAGGAGAACAGAGAATAACTTTTAGTTCTTTTGAAGCTACGAATTAGTTTAAAAAGAGGAAAAGGAATAAACAAGCATGCAGAAGTTTATTATTCAGTGTTTCATGCCTGATCAACTCTAAAAAAGAACTCTCCCTAGACTAGGGCATTAACATTTTCCAGCTGAAATCTGTAATTGCTCATCAACAATCACAAAATCGCATTTCAGCTCCTCAGTATGTCTGTTTCCATGTATTTTTTTCCTGAGTCAGAGAAGAAACAGATTTTTCCAAAGTTCTGCTTTCAGCATTTTGTTACTAACTGACAGCATTTTGGTTGCTAAAAGATGGCATCCTAACAGGAATAACGCATGGCTAACCACAGCCCATGAAATCTGTGGTCTAACTGTATTTATTTGTTATAAACATCGTCTTAAGGCTGATGGGAGTAAAATGAGAATTTATCATACTGAAGATGTCTTCCAGGACCAGCCTCATTGTTTTTCAGTTTCACATTGAGATGTGCTCTATCCCTGAAGTGTTAATGGAGGTCACTGTTGTTGCTCTCCTTTACTGTGTCAAAGCAAGGGAGTTTTTCCATAGTTGACTATTGAGAAATAAAATGATGCTCCTTCCAGCATATCACCTTCAGCTTATAAGCCTCGAGAACAGCGGTGATTAACAGGACTTTTACAAAGTTTCTGTGTAGTTACAAGGACAGCTTCAATCTTCTGTCATTTTTTTGCATTAGCTATGATTATGCTTTTACCACCAAAATGCATTTATTTTAAAGGTAACAATACAGAGTCAGAGAATAGCTTATGTTTCATCTATATTTATCAGCACTCACTGTACATTTGTGTCTTCATTACCAGGAAATATTAAGGGACATTGTGCCATCTATTCCTGTTTACAGTTTATTATGCAGAGATAGGAAACACTTAGCATGTAAAATGAATGTAGAAATTATTCCTGGATAGAAACACGGACATTTCCCACTCGTTGGCTCTTTCTCCTCCATCACCGGATCAGAGTGTAATTGTCAGTAATCAGGCCTGCTTGCTGCTGATAAAACCACTCTGAATGCTAGCAGCCTTCTTTGTGTGATGACTCAATTATTCCAGAAGTGCCTCATCAAATCTGCCCCATCAGCTGGGCTAATAAATAAGGAGAAGAAACTGGCCCCCCAAAGCAAATTATAAATCCATTTGCATTAACCATTTCGCTGGTCCATGATCTAGGCAGAAATAAGCATGGCAGATTGTGTTAAGCTTATTTGAATATGTTTATAATGTTTACAGCATGCAACCTTTTTTTTTTTCTTCTATTTTTTTTTTCCTTTTTCTATTTTTTCACAAGTTGTTGGAATTATTGGTCATGAATAGCATCTAAATGCAGTTATGTTAATTACAGAAGTGCCTCGGGCATCTTTGAAGGATAGTTTGTTGCTTAAATCAGGTGAAAGTTAAACCATTCTGCAAGGTGATATATGATCTTGCACATGGCATTGGAATTACTGCCGTGTTTAAAACAGAGGATGGATGCAAGGGATGTATTTTTACAGGTAGTGGAAGGACATCTGCAAATATTATAAGACTGTATTACACATGACCTCCTATGCATCTCAGTGTAGAACTAAGTAAGATAAAGTTTAGTCAATGGTTGGGAAAGAAAATGCAGTACTATAAGCAACTACAATCCTGTTTCATGTCCCTGTACACTCAATAAAACAAGTGTAAAGAGGAGTACACTGCCCCAAGGAAATTGCTTTCTGAATCTCAAACCATAAGAAAAATAAAAAATAAAAAATAAAAACCCATATCCAACTAGTTTCCTTCTGATTTCCAAGGCTTCCCTTGTCTACTGCAGTGCAATATCATAAGGCTGAATGAAATTTATTTGTTTACTCATGTGCTGAACATTACACCTGTGTTTAAGTGTCTCACTGAGATGACCCATAAATTTGAGCAGAACTTAGTGTGTGAAGTTGTACAGGATGAAGATCTGACTGCAGTTAAGTGCTCAATATATCTTTTTATAATGGAGTCTTTTGTTTTTAGATATTTTCTCAAATACTAAATATCATCTATTGTGAAAGAGAAATCATTCTCCCGGTAGAAACACAAAAAAATGATCTGAGGTCACACTGGTGAACCCATTTAATTTTGTTTCCTTGGCTACTACTTCCATTCTGAATTTACAAATCAAAAACTGTTGTGGTTGTTCTTTTTCATATCTTTAATATGTCAACAACTGATGTGATAAATGAGAGAAAATCAAATCCACCTGTTGGAAATTCTATCCACTATATTAAAAAAAAAATGTTCTTTCTGTAAAGAAACCACTTTTTTTTGTACTGCAGTGCTGACAGAGAAAACATCCTCAGACTCCTGGTGACATAGTTTTTAACTGTATGATATGTCTTTTCTCATTGTTAAATTTTCAAGAATTCTCCAGTAGTCTGTTCAAAATGAGTGGACTTCTGCTCATAGATCAATGAGAATGGTTAGCTGAAGGTATTTCTCACACATGTATGTGATAGTGAGGATCGGGACCCAAATTGTGATTCATGTCAGTATCCTGGTATGACTCCTGTAGTATAGTAGGCTAACACTTCAGAATCAGTACAAAATCACATTGCACTAGAAATAGCTATAAAGCATAGAATGAATTGCAAAGATTCCAGGTGACTTCACTGAATCATTGCACTGACAAATGAACTCACTGATTCCATTTTTGTGGGCTTATAAAATTTATCATTACAGTTGAAATGAGTTCCTGCTTCTAGCAGAGGGGGATATTCACTTCCCTCAACCTGCATAAGAGTTGAAGAATGGGCAACAGGTTTTTTTTTTTTTTCCCCCCAATTCTGTATTATAATAGGTAAATGAATTCAAGCACACCATGAAAAGGTTGGGCCTACGTGAACACATGCGTGGTCCTAAGAGGAAGGATCCCTCCAAAGAACCTTGGTTGACAAATACATAAGTTATTTTTGTATGATAACCATCAAAAAAATCCTACCATCAAGGCTGCCAATAGATACAGATAAATGGTTTTTGTAGACTCTTGAGGTTGAGATCTTCATTTTCCAGTCCTCACTGCACCTACTGCATTGCTCTTTCTTCTCCATTCTTTCCTACACCTCAAAATTTTTTCATGTTCAATTTTGTAATTGATAAAATATACTTTTTTTTTAATTTAATAATAATATATTGTATAAGATTTAGATGTAAATCAGAACTAACTTTTGTTAAGTTAATTTGTTTGATACCTGAAGCATCAGATCCCTACACTGTATTTGAAAAGTATATTGCTTCTTGGCATGTAGACAGAGATGACACACAATTTATATTCCATTTAGGGTATGTCTCATCCCATGACACAGAATAATCCAACACAACCTGTTTATAACATGACAGATGCATAACACTGTATTAGAGTTTTTATGAAACTCTGTACCTTAAAATCTGGGTACTCACCCACAAACTGGCTGTATGGCTGCATGCACCTTGTTATTTGAAAGAAAAGACAGATAACTTAAACTCACTAACCAATAACTTCTGCTTTAGTTAAACAGGAGAGGTCAAGTTTTTTGCTTTATATAAAGTCTTGCTTTTGTCCTACTATAATGCTTTTGTTTTCAAAGATAGCTGATGATGTTGCATTTAAAGCAGATGGGAGTAAAATAGCAAATGGCACTTTTGCATGTAATTTTCCAGCATAATTTTAAACCCTCCTCTCCAGCCCTGACCTATACTAGACTCATTTTCTTAAAAAGAGGACTTTCAATGTACCACTTTATTATCTAAAGTTAAATACAAAAAGTTCTGTATATTTTCCTGTCCTTTGTGCACTTTTCCAAGTGGATCTCAGCTGTGCTGTCTTAACTCTCACTCCCTTAGGATGAGAGACAGCAGATGGGGTTAGGGCAGAGGGCTGATGCTTCTGACAGCAAACGGCCTGGTTGTTGAGTGGAAGCTGTGAGCGTCAGGAAGCTCCTTTTCCCCAGAGAACCAACAAACCACTGAAGAAAGTTGAAAATGAGCCCTTTGAGAAACGCTATTAAAAGTAGTAAAAAATTGCAATTGTGCAGATGATGTGCTGCTGTGTGGTTATTCGGATGCTAATGAGTTTGACATTAGGGAACTCAAAGGGTTTACAGCTACTCCCTTATGTGATTTAGTTCTTTATTGGCAATCTTTGAGAAAATAAATGAAAAATATATTGCTAATAAATGCTTAAGATGATAGGATTTTAGACCAAAACCTGCTAAGTTTTAGGCATTAGAAAATGCTTTGTTCACCATTGTAGCTATCCTTGGAGATCTTTTCTTTTAGGGTTAGTGTATTTTGAACAAAGAAAAGACAAGGCATGTAGGTAGTGATAGCTTTAATACTCCTTTTGTGTTGTTTTTTTTTCTTCTTTTTTTTTTCTTCCGAACGTTGAAAGAGAATAACAGGGAAAGAGGACTTTGAGGGTAAACAGCATCATTTTCCAGCAACATATTGGCTAAAAAACTGCTCTAAAAATCTTCTCAATTCTAGGCTGTTTTGTTGTTTGTTCTTCCCTCTTCATCATGTTGCATCTGTTGTCTGTTTTGCTACTTGTTACAGGCTTATTTATTTTAATTAAAAGTTACTGATTGGATTCAAACAATATTCTATCTATTGGAACTCAAGTTGAATTTAGTCACTCACTAAACTGTAGCCTCCCTGATAATCCACTTGGAGTGAGGCTTTCCAATTTCAGAAATGCAACATTCCAAGTTTTACAACATTTCAAGCAAAACTTCATTGGGTATCATTAAAAAAATAGTTAAAGCTTCACCTTGAAGTTCCAAAAGTTTATCTGCAAACTTTTTCATTAATCTATAAACGAAATAGATTAATCTATAATTGGAATAGAATGAATTAGATATATCTTTCTAAATACACTGGATACTATTTGAAAGCGACCCGTAAAACTGCAAGTGAAAGTAAAATTTTATGATTTGATGATTAGTGGCAGCATAGATGCTAATACAAAGTCTCTGTGTAGTAATTAATCACAGATAGATTTTATCAAGTTGCAAGACAACTCAACTTTCTTCAAGTGTTTGAATGGTGCAGTTATTCCTTATTTCTGAATACAAGATTCTCAGTATTGTACACTGAGATAAAAATTTCAGCTCTTTCGCTCTCATCTTTATTTTTGGTTTGCTGGAGTTTTCTTATGGAAAGTAATAAATATCAAGAACGGAGAAAAGTCAAAGACTTCCCATATTTGATTACAGTGAGAAAGCTGTTAGGCTGCCCACATTTAAATATTGATATTTGAAGCAAAATGCATAAATAGATTTTTAAAAATGCAAGGTTTAGTGTCGTTATTAAAATATTTTAGAGTATTTATCATTTATTTCATACAAACCATTCTACTCAGTTGATGGGGTACTGATGCAGAAAAAATATTTGACTTCAGATTTCTACACAGAAACTGTGTTTCTCTGTCTGTGTATTAAGAAAAACTTAAGGTCTAAGTGATAAACTATTGGAGAAAACATAAAGTTTATTCAAAAGTACTACGAGAAAAGTAAAATTTTATTACTTCTTTTTTAAAGCATCATACGCCTGTGTCACATGTTTTGCGGAAGAAAAAATATACACAATAGAAAATAATCATTTGTCTGTTTAGTATGATAAGTGTCCTGTTTCATCTATGTTTTCTCTTGTACAGCTGGAATTTGGTTGTTTTCTTTTTCAGAGAATGAATTCCATGATTATCTGTTAAATCGGGAAAGACATCTAGGGAAGAGTGAACCTGGTCCTTTGGAATCTGCACGTATTTTCACCCAGAATTACACAAAGGTGGGATAATTTCTTTAAGCCAAAGAATCTAAGTCAAAATCTTCACAGAAGTACTAGATTACTTTGTAGTGTTCTGTGTAATGTGACTATATTTCTTTTGCAGCATCTGCTATTTTAAGAACAGTAATTTTAGGAACCAGGTATAAAAATAATGAACAATTGAAAAAGGTGGAAACTTCTGTAAATATGTAGAAATTCTATTTTTGTTTTTGGTTTCTGAGCTATGTTTCTTAAAATGAAATGCCAAAAAGAACACAAATACCTTTGAATCTATATGACTCCAAAAGTAAGAACGTATTTCATAATGCACTGCTTAAATTCAGTATGAATAGATTATTTGTGAATGTTTTTTATGAATGCATATTGATTTTTTATTTTTTTTCTACTATATATTTTCTGAAAGGTCTTCAAGTGTCAATACAACACTTTTATTTCTTTTTCTGTTTGAATATTGACACATTTCTCTCTCTTCAATATGAAGAAAAATGACATTTAGTACACAGTAGCCCAGGAAATAGTGACAAGACATTAAAGTATATTGGAAATAAAAGTACAGGAAACAAGCCCCCAGAAACTAGAATTATCTTATGACAAGCTGCATTTCACTGTGGTAGTCTATGTAATTTTTTTTTTCTAAATTTAAAAAGCTAGCAGTTGCCCCTAATTTCATAAAGCTGTAATTCTGCCCTCTAAAGCCTTGGTAAAGCAGACTAATAGAAATACTTGGCACACATTGGTTACCTAAGGGAATAATAGAACTATTTGCTGTAGTCGTTTGGCAAAAGGACATAAACATATGGCTTTGGTTTATATTCAGCACTGCCAGTTGTGCAAAGTTGCATGGATGAAGTATACAACAGCAGTGACAACTCAGAAATCAGAAGTGAGAATCAAAATAAATCATCCTCGTTACAAAGTTATTAAAGCTTGCTTCTGACTTAAGATTTATTTTGAAACTGCATGTTTTCAAATAGTGATTTCAACATTAAAACATTATATACATTTTAAAATTATGTATACCCTGCAGCCAGTTGTTGGTGATTTATGTTACGCTTTAAGGTTTGCATTCAATAGATGTCATTTTATTTCCCAAGAAACTAATACAGTGAACTAATTATTTCCATGACATTCAACTTCCTCTGATAGAAATCAAGAGTAGCATTGTGTAAACTAAAGCAAAAGTTTAAAAAATAAAGATGGGGTGACTACTTAGCTAACATCCATCAGTATCAAAAAACAAGGTTTATTTTCAGTAGTAGTCCTAAAGAACACCCATTTGGTTTTTCTGGACATCAACATGTAATTAAAAGAAAAGAACAAGTAACTTTAAGCCACCGTGCAAATAATGTTCCTGAAAACTGTGTCTTCATATATATGTATATATATATATGTATATTTAACTGCCAATAATGAGAATATATAATCTTTCTCTAGAAACTGCTGCATTTGTGCTTCACAATTTCTTCTTGCTCTGTAACTCACATCAGACTTTTGTGAATTCTTAACATTAAAAAAAATAAAAGCTATCTTAGAGTGCATATATATATATATATACACAGACAACTGAGTGCTGCTCTTTACTTCCAGACAAACTGGAGGAAAACTTTTGCTTTATGACACTAAAAAAAACCTGTTTCTTAATGACAATATTCCCTTTTAGTGTGTTAGATTACTGAATAAGTTGTTGAAAAGAAATAGTAAAAT
Source organism: Oreortyx pictus (assembly GCA_036925125.1). Taxonomy (NCBI): domain Eukaryota; kingdom Metazoa; phylum Chordata; class Aves; order Galliformes; family Odontophoridae; genus Oreortyx; species Oreortyx pictus. The sequence goes on from JAUPFR010000003.1 coordinate 37,918,163, forward strand.
GTGGCTACTAAGAGCATTGAAAAAATTTGCTCTAATGGTACTATCGGTTGTCAGGAGAGACACAGTGGCATGTCATCTTGGGGTATAGGTACAACACAGAGATATTTGCAGTGCACAGCAGTGTTTGGCTTCAATTTTGAAGTCTGTGGCTTGTGTTTTAGAATTAAGGATGGATTTATGTGCCTTAGAAAGCATCATTCTTTTTCTGACTAAGTTCATTAGCCTAATGACAGGTATAGACGTTGCTTCTATACAAACGTGTAGATTACAAACAACAGAAAATAGAGAAAAGCTATTATTTTCAGGTCTCACAAAATCAGCAAAATTTTGTCATTGAAAAGTTGCTCTCCATGTTTCATTTTGAAAATCAAACAACTTTTGTTGGAATATCACAGGAAAATGTCAACTTTATACTCTGTACCTCTAGATAAACTGGTGATTGAGTCACATGGAAGGAAAGTGGCCACTTCCAGGAATGTGAAATGTGCTTAGAAGTCATTCATGCTTGTCCAAAGAGCAGAGCAGAAATTAGAAAATGCTCTTTAAGGAAGGTCCATTTCACACTTACATGTACCAGCAGCACTGTCCTGATAGGATCATAATATGCTATAAAGCTATCCTACAAAGATAGCAGTAACAATTTTGTTTCTGAAACTGAGAATTTAAAATATGCAACTAAATTGAAATAATTATTTTATTATTATTATTATTAACATTTATTGCACATGCCCTGTTTCAGCTGTCATATCCTTGGATTCTACTGTATCAGTACATGCACATGTAAACAGAATCTGGGCACATACAAAAAAAAAAACAAACTCTGAGCCAAATCCTGATTTTCTCCCCTGGGGTAATTTCAGGTGTTGCTCTTGAGTCTTCTTATTGCAGTGTAAACAAAAATTACATTTAGTTTTTGTAGCCTGGACCTCTTAAACAATTTCCTGAGAAAGTATAATTGCTGCTTTTTCACCAGTAAATTCATCTGGGAAACATGAACACACTGTAGCAGTCACAGAGCAAGTTAGTCTAATTTCAGCCAAGCAGAATTAGTTGTATCATCAGTGACTCCACTCCATTTACTAGGATCTAGTTACTGACTTAGCCTTCTGTCTCAACCAGTAGTGATGGAAGAGTAGGAGGAGTATCATACTGAAATACGCAAAATCAGACAGAAAGCATTCATAAATTCTGAAATTTCTCAGAATATGCTTTCAGGAAAAATATTCAACATTAATATCTATGATAAACTTCCAAATCACGGAAATATGGCATAACTGAAGGAACTCCGAGGCAGGCACTTATTTCTCAGCTGACTTTCTCAATGGTTTAGGACGGTATGTCTGCTAACTCTTTTTGTCTGTGTTTCTGATTATTATCTCCCACTATTTCTTTTCAGTTAAATTCCACATTTCAGCTACATTTGAAAAGAAAGTGCTTAGATGAATCTAAATCCTGTCATGTCAGAGAATCTACTTATAAGATCATAGGATCTAGCTTTAAGATATAGTGAAATTAGTTCCACTGTTCATAGAATTACTTGTCATTATTATTGGATATATTTTTACTTGCGAATCTTGACACTGAAAAATACGGGAATGCAGCTCCCAATAAGCAAACAGTTCCTGGCCATCACTTAGATATTATCCTGATGGATAAAAACATTTGCAGGAAGACATCGTGTATGGATTTTGTATAGACAGGAACAATCCATCTCTTTTGACTGTTTGTCTCAAGACAACATGGCACTGGAATGGCCTGCCAAGGGAGGTGGTTGAGGCACCGTCCCTAGCGCTGTTCAAGAAGCGTTTAGATGAGGTGCTAAGGGATTTGATTTAGTAGCTTGATGGGTAGGGATGGTGATGTGAGGATGGTTGGACTAGATGATCTTGTAGGTCCTTTCCAACCTAATGAATCTATGAATCTATGAATCTATGAACATGTTCACTGGTAGGGAGGGTTGAGCATCCCTGAATTTGAGAGCATAAAGCACCATCCAGAATCCATCCACTCTTTCCATGACACAGCACTAGTAAGATATATCTCTCAAATTCAAACCCTGATAACAAATACCTCATAAAAATATCAGGTGGAATTTCTTGTTTAGTGTAATACTTTTATTGTTTCATGGACATTTTAAAAGTTTGAGTACTTCTTGCTGACTGTCTTTGGCTGTAAGTTCATGAAAGAAAAATCACTATACAGATAAAGACCAGAAGTGAGAAGCTTAATTCTTTAAAAAAAAAAAAAAAAGAAAATATCAGGAAATCTCTGAAGAAAAAAAAGAAAAAAAGAAAAAAATTATTTACATTTTAAGGATTTTGATGACATATTGTCTTCCTTTATTTTTGTGTAAGTTCAAAACTAATGATGCATGGGACTTGCATAAGTTGTTTTTATGCAACACAGATGTGATGATTCTTTTAATATGTGGCTTGCAGTGGGCTAAACAGCACAATAAATTTTAGACTTGAGTTGATTAAACATCTCTCATAATTTCATATTATTGCAAGGAAAGAAAATCAATAGAAAAATCACCTACATTGATTTTATTGTTGGTTTTCACTCATTGTGCAGTTTTTAAATATTCATCACAATGTAACATGCTATTTAGACCAAAGTAACTGCTGTTCAGTAGAAGCAGTGGACACTTTCTGTTTCATAATTAAAAGAGCAGCACTGTGATTGGTGTGGTATTTATTATGAAATGATGACAAAGGAGTACCAGTGGTTTTAATAGTTTTAGCTTACAGGAGCTGTTGTTAATTTTGTCTGTAGAGTTGCAGGTGAAATAATGCACAGTGGATAAATAGTCTATATTGGTTTAACTGAACATAATATATAGTGTGTTCTGGAGTTGTTTGTCTCAATAGACTATAGTAATCAAAAGTAATGAACCTATTATGTGCAGGACCTTGGAGAGCATAGAATGGCAGTAAAAGTGTGGCACATAAAAGGTTTATTAAAGGAAATTAAAGTCCATCATTGCCACACCTGCTCCCCTATTATAAGTCTATGGCAGGTCAGTGCCTTCAATCACAACTCAGCATCAGAGAACAGAGCCATGTTTCCCATTACCATTGCAGTCGCATTGCTAAAACTCGTTCTCCAGGTTTTAAGGATAGTGACAAGTAAAGGCTGCCAGCAGCTCTACTACGTAAACACAAACCACTTGTGCTACTTTCCTGCTAATAATCGACATCAGATGTAAATTTAAACAGAGAAAAGATAACATTATCTGGGTTGGAGATGCATTTCAATCAATTTATACTTTCATTTCAGACATCACTAACCTGGGTTCTAGAATTAGACTTCTTCAAGTACATGAATTGCCTTTTGAAATACTTGTGTTCTCTCCTACAAATAGGTATTTTGATTCCCATTGTTGTATATTATGTGAAAACACATGCAACAGGGAAAATGAAAAAAAAAAAAAAAGGAAAATAGAGAAATGTTTTCTAACCTCTAGCAAGGCTGACTTAAATCTTTCTTTCTCAGGTCACATTTGTCCTATTCCATAATGCTAATTCAGATTAGACCTTCAGAACATCTCAGTTATCTGAGTCATATAAAGCTAAAAATAAAGCATCCTCAGATCTTTCAAACTCTATATATAGAAACAGGAACAAACAGCTTCTTGCATCTTCCCTCTCTGGGGAACTGCTGATCCTAAGAAAGAAAGAAAAGAAAAGAAAGAAAAGAAAGAAAGAAAGAAAGAGAAAGAAAGAGAGAAAGAAAGAAAGAGAAAGAGAGAAAGAAAGAAAGAGAGAAAGAGAGAAAGAAAGAAAAGAAAGAAAGAAAGAAAGAAAGAAAGAAAGAAAGAAAGAAAGAAAGAAAGAAAGAAAGAAAGAAAGAAAGAAAGAAAGAAAGAAAGAAAGAAAGAAAGAAAGAAAAAGAATGAAAGAGAAAGAGAGAAAGAAAGAAAGAGAGAGAAAGAGAGAGAGAAAGAGAGAGAGAAAGAGAGAGAGAAAGGGAGAGAGAAAGGGAGAGAGAAAGGGAGAGAGAAAGGAAGAGAGAAAGGAAGAGAGAAAGGAAGAGAGAAAGGAAGAGAGAAAGGAAGAGAGAAAGAAAGAGTGAAATAATGGGGAGGGTCTGTCAACATAGCTTTTTGTCTTGCCACCTTTTGCAGGAAAAAAAAAATCACAGATGTCGGGCATAGACAACTTCTAGTACGCACAGAATCTAGCTACCTATTGCCTAAAAGAATTACATAAATCAGATGCTGATGTATGCAGTTGTTCCTGCATACTGATCTGTGGAATGCTGAATCATTATCATTTCACAAACTGGGAAACTGGGATTAAAAGCAAAAATAGGTAGTAAGATGCTACCATTATAAAAAGAATTACAGAGTTCCTGCTGTTATGCCTAGAGAAAAAATTCCTCATGACAGATTCTTCCACATGCCTCCCTGAAAATACTCAACATTATATTGTTATACTGCTGCTGTATACCACTGCAGCTCTTCATGAAATCTTAATCCCTTTGAATTTCAGGGGTTTGTAATAAAATTCATGGATTGAAAACCTGCCCCTACAATTATGGGTCTGGGCCAGATCCAAGACCAGAAGGTACATATTTCCACTGCTGGTTTAGATGTAGCCAAAAGTGTCATGCAAACAGCCATTCTTGCGAGGTCTCTCTTATCTCAGTCAGAAATCAGATGGCAGGAGCTCATCTTTTTTGTTTGTTTGTTTGTTTTTAATGTGAAATGAAAACCTGACGTTATATTCCCCCAAAGATTCATACACATCTTTCACCAAAAGTTCTACAAAATATGATTAAGAGATGAAGTGCTCCCAAACCAGACATGTGTAATAGTCAACATTCAAGCAAGAGGCTTTCATGCTCTAAGAATGAAGTTGTTAGATGCAGGTTCCATTGCAGCTATTCTGTTATGCTACAGTTACAACTGTTAAGTGGGTTGACTGAAGGCACCAGGGTTTCTGGGACCTTTTCTTACAGGAGATGGATATTGAAAACAGCAGTCACACAACATTGCCATTTCTAACCTTCTGCCTTCAGCTAACACCTGTAGACCTTGTCATTAAACCTTAAAGAGTCACTCATTACCATCACTTTATTAAATAAATCTGTGCCATTAAAGGTATCTCCTAGGTATTTACTAGAAATTCACAGATGGCTTTTTATCTCTTTGACAAGATTAATAAGGCATGATTATTCTTCTTTCTATTACTGTCTAGCCTTTGGAAATGTGAAAAAAAACACTGTAGACTTTTTTTTCTCAATGGTAAAAGGAATGAATTAAAGACTTTGTGTTAATATTACAGATGGATGCAGATGGGGAAAATAAAAAGCTGCGCACACGCTCAAAAGGAACCAAGGGTGAGTTAGCTAGCACACACCACGACCCTGTGCCCAGCACACCATGAAATACAATAGTTCTGTGCATGGTCCCTGATGTGCAGTAAGAGAGTGTGTAGCTTCCTTCGGGTTGCTTTTTCAATCAAGGCAGGACACAGACTGCTGACATTAAGGGGCATGATGTCATTAGCAATGGCTTAAAGAAAAGCAGAAAAAAACCCTACAGTATAGTTTTCTTTTCTTCTATTATGCAAACATAGATTTTACCATAGGGAATAGAGTTAGACAGTATTGAATGGATTCTTTCAAAATGACGTACCAAACTTTGTCTCAGCCAACTGAATGTCTTTCTGCCTATTGCCATTAATTAACATTATATTACCTGTGTAAACGGTCCAAAAGTAAATTTACTTTAATCAAAAGGTGCAGGTGTATGCAATACAGGATCCTGGGCTTTTCTGAAGAACTGGTGCTTGTGTTTGATTTTGCAAAGTTATGACAGAGTTGTATTTCCCAGCTATTCCTCTCTTTTTGTAAGGAACAGATGGAAATGCAATACTGAGAGATAAAGAGGCCCTTAATGATCTCAACATCTGGAAAACCTGATTGACTAGCAATACAGTCCTTTCAGGAGAATAACTTTTTATATTAATTCATAACACTTTTTGTGGCTCTTGATAATGATTGAAAAATTGAGATACGTAAAAATAAATGTCAAAGATTTGCCTTCCCTGAAAGCATTTTTGCTAATGACTGTTTTCAGAAGCACAAACTGTCCTAAAGTCAATCTGGTTTTAGGGGAATTTTGGGCTGTTAGTATTGTGAAAAGGGACTAGTTTGATTGATTGACACAACTGAGAAGGTTAGGTTGTTAATATCATGCTACTAGATTTAAATGACCAAAGGAGTGTAACACAGACTCCACTGAGAAAATGACAGAGAGGATATGTGTTGGAATGCTACCCACTGCACATTGATGAGGTGATAAGTACAAAAATGTTAAAAATATCATGCCTTTGAACCAACCCTCAAAACGTTCTCCGAAAGTAAATTAAAAAATACTTCAGAAGTATAAGAACAAAGGACTTAAAGTTATTGGATACTGGAAGATACTGGGTAGCAAAGTTTTTCAAACCTGAACATTAGAGTATATCTACTCTGTTAAAAGAGTCTCTCTCCACACTAACAGACTAATCAAATTTAATAGAGGACTTTATATTCATAATCTTTTCACTTAAGACAATAATTAAATCCTCTTAAAATTTATGGATTTTTCTTTATATTTTTAAAACATATCCACAGACATATGAACCAATAGTTCTCAAAAGTTTTCCCAGAAGCAAAAAACCCACAAAAGTTGCTTGTGCAACAGGAGAACTACCTGTTGGCTTTGCCAATATGCTGTATACCCTTGTGTGGCAGGTATTTGTAAACACCCAGCTTTCAATGTTCCCAAATTGAATTAAATTTCAGAAAAAACAGATTTCTTATGCTTTCAAGGAATATATATACATATATATATATATATATATATATATATTTTTTTTTTTCCACTGAAGATTTTTTCCAGGTTTCATGCATCCTATAATAACTGTGAGAATTATATGTACTGTTAACATTTGCCACTGGTAGCTAACAATCCCATGGTTAGCATGAAATAATCACCTGTGTTTTGATAGCCGTTCCTCTGTCATTAGATAGACAGGTGCAAGGTCACAGAAAGCACAAGTCCGGAAGTGTAAACTAATTCATTCTTCCCTTCTGCTTTTATTAACAGTTCAAGTGGACTCTATAGCTCAAGAGCTCAGGTAAGAACATATCATCTATTTTTTTCAATTTTATTTTCTGATATAATTGATAAATTCATATCCAGGATATTGCAATAAAATCAAAAAGTCAGAATATGCAGAGATTAACTTTGCTCTGGCTAAAGAGCATTCTGATGCAGATACATCTTTTAATACTCCAAAAATAAAAGCAAAATGTTAGCAATAATTAAGCAAGCATAATCAAAATAATGCAGAATTTGCAGGATTCCAGTATGTTGTCTTTATCTGCAGCCAATGCCAAGGCACACAACAAAAAACTATGGTTTCTGATCTGTCCTCAGTCTCGTTTTTGTTGCAATAAATATAGCAATTTAAACTCTAAACATTCCAAGAGTCATAAACATTTATATCATTTGTGCTGGACGGCTTTTGTAAAACTGATACTCTCTGTCTATTTCTGTAAAATTTCTAAATATGCTCATTTTTCATCAAGTGGTTACCGGGTTTCAACATTTTTTAGAAACGGTAGCAGGTACATTTCAAATTTGAACAAAGAATGACATTTCAGTCAAAACTATAGATTCTACAAGGAAATGGAGGCCATCAATAATCTAGTAAAATCTGAATACTACTAACTAAATCTTATTAATATGTGCATCCGTTCATAATAGCTGCTCCAAGAGCAGAAGAAAAACATTATGGAAAGAATTTCAAAAAAAAGAGTAAGTAGGATTAAATTCAAGTTTTCAGCAATACAAATTCACTCTTTATTTCTCCCAGTGCAAGTATTTACAGTAGATGCTAATCCCTAGAGTTATCCATCTAAACTACAAATACTGAAAACATTTTTATGAAAAAATCTTAGAAGTTTTGCTAGTCTAACTTCTCATATTCAGTCTTCTTTATCACATACAATGGAACTGCATAGCAGGCATCTAAAGTATCAGTGGATTCTTCCGTCTAGGGAATAAATCCATCATCGCATGATTTATTTGATTAGTCAGAATGCCACTCTCTCTCAATATAGGGCATGAAATATTTAGAGGAAGTATTTTTTCAGTTAAGAAATATGAGGCCTGGTCTGAAAGTAATGTCTCCCATTTTATTATGTTGGCCCACGATGTCAAGAGGCAGATGTTGGTGGTATGACAGTAGAGGCTGAACCTTTCCACCAATATCTCATTACATTTTGTTGCCATGCAACAGTTTGCAGCAAAGTGGCAGTCTGACAGAATGGCATCTGACATGGAAGTAGGGATGAAGAAAAGGTGTGTCACCGAATTCCTCCATGTGGGAAAAAGAACTACACCTATTGACATTCATTGACACTTGCTGAATATAGAGATATAACAACTAATGGTGGCGTCTATGTTGAAAAGTAGTGCTTTGTTGCTGAGGATCTTTGTGATCAAATATGTTATTGTGCTCTTTGTATCTGTTGTCATTTCATGGAAATAAACAGGAAGCATTACTTTCAAAGCAAATTACATATAATATTTAAATTTTTGTTTTGTAATAAAAAAGAGGAAATTGTAATCTTTTTACACGTCTTCAGCAAGTGTAATTGTAGGCTAAGTTTTCAGATAAATTATTCATGGTGAGTCACTCATTCAGCTCTACACTGAACCTCATTTTTCTGTATGGCTTCAGTTTCCTGAGATTTAGTGCTTCTCCTTTTTCCTCTGTTCATCCCTAATTTGCACACCAGAAGGATGCATTAATCCAAAGAGGCAGTCATCCAAAAATGAGGATGGTCCATGTGTTCCTCAGAGAAAAACGTTTGAAAAATAGAGGATGTGCAAGTTTCTGCAACATCAGAGAAGCTTTAATTCATGCATTATCAATTAATATAGGTTTTCCTAATCAATTTTACTTTTCTGTATGAAATACTTGTTATTTTAGGAACTACTATGATTGCTTTTTCTGCCAGTAGTGTGGAATGCATCTGAAAAGAAAATATGATGGTTTAAAACACTGAATTAAGCATCCAAAAAGTCATTGTCCAGACGCTAACTTGGTATTTGCAATTTCTACAAAACAAAATTTCATATCTCAGCAGTGAAATGTCTGTACTGAAATGCAAGTCACGATTGACTTTTGTGAATTTATTTGTGCACGAAAAATGAAGCAAGAGGGGCAGGAGCTGCCTTCTGAAAATTGAGCCTATGAGCATATTCATATTACTCATACCTATATTAGGAAGAAGTGTTGACTGTATCTCAAGAATTAAAGAATGAAATACAGTATTGTGTTCCCTGGATACAGATATTGAAACTACTGTCTTTTCTGACCAAGGTTCTAAACACTGTGTTGGCTGAGAAATTTAAATCCATGCTTAATTAATTTCCCCTTTTCCCCTGGCTTATCCTATCTGACAAAGCACTTTTGCACTCCTTATTGAGTTTCTGTTACAAAGTGCCTTGGGATACTTCTACATGAAAGGCACTACATAAGCTTACATGCTCATATTGTATTATTATTAGTTTTGTAACATTGATTGGTTCTAGAGCATTTGTTAGTCTTTTGTTATGCTGCAAGTTGTTTCACAAAACTAGAGAATGAAACAAATATGAAGTAAAACAAAGAGTTGCAATCACCAATTTAATAGAATGATGTATGAAAATGTATCTCATCTAAATTTCAAGGGTCACATTCTTGCTTAAATTCTTAATGGAATTAAATATATATATTTTTAGAAAAGCAAAAATTTCACCAAGAAATCTAGCTAATGGTTTTGCTATTATCCATCTTTTCCCGAGAAATATGGTCATCATTCTGCTTAAAAATTAGATTGTAAGACAAACAACATTTTCAGTGCCCAGGTGTTTTGTTGTTGTTGTTATTATTATTATTTTGAGTAAAATAACTGAAAGTTTTCTTCCACTGCACTGAGTTTTTATAAGATAGTACTTTTCTTCCACTTACTGACCATCTATATACAACACTATTACAACTTAAATGACAAACTTGCTCTGATGTCATGTAGTAATATGCCTCGAAGAATTTCAAATTTAAAAATCATATAATTTTCTTCACACATAAATATTATTAATATTATTGTCAGTAGTTCAGATTTATGAGACTTTTTTTTCCCATATCTACTGCATAGATTACAGTGTTGAAGAATAGTATGCTAAACTAATAAGACATCAATAACCCTTCAATACAAAACTGTTCCTCCTGTCAGCCTTAATTATTTACTTACAAATGACATGGTTTGTACTTTTACATACAGGAATGTAGTGCCTTGGTCATACCATTGTTAGCTCAACAGTACAAAAAGAGATGAGTTTTTATCATAACCTAAATCTCACAAAACAGAACAACATATTATATGCAATAGAAATGAATTCTGAAGACAGGAGTTTTCTGTCCCATATATTCAAGTTTGAATCTAACATTTTTCAGACATAACATCTTCGTTGAATCCATCAACAAGAAGCAGAAAGGTCTTCTCTTAGATTATTTAGTCATGGACCACTGGAAGGACCAGGACCTTCAGCTGTGCTACAGATTAGAATGAAAACCAAAGGGAAGTGAGGAATATTGGTATGATGTATTCTCATTACTGTGTTCTATTTAACAGATGGGATACAGTATGATGAACCATCTGCAGGTTAGGGAGTAGCATCTGGGTCAGACCAAGGAAGAGCAAATTAGACTGATCAAAGCATGGAATTAGAAAAGTATGGATCAATTTGGCCAGATCCATATCTGAATAGAATGAGTTTAGTTTCTGGTTTAGGTACAAGTAAGAACAAGTCTCTCCTAGCTTCTGTCACTAATAATTAAAGACTCTACCATACACTTGCTCTTTAAGTCATGGGGAACATACCTGCTCTCTGGTCACTATAGCTACACTTCTAGTTACACTTTCCCTTACTATCAGCAGTTTTAGAACATTTCTTCAAAAGGACTATTCCTTCAGAAGTAAGAAAAGATCATTTTTACCTGGAGCCCTTGTTTCAGATGTGAGACATTGTAGATATTCAGATAGGTAGAAATATTCAATGTGAAGAAAATATAGATATGAGTATATTGAGTGCTTTACCAGAAAGGTGATGAAGAAGAGTTGCTTTGGATGTCCCTTCGGTAGAAGAAACAACTAGACACTTTACCCTCTGCTGCTGTCTTTCGATTAGGAGCGTGAAAAGCAAGGGAAGCAACCTTGCAATCAACAACACTGAAGTACTTCTAAAGGTTTCTCCTACTAAAATATATTCCTCAACTTTGAACAAAATATTTTATTATGTCAATATAAATAATAATATTGACACAAAATATTGATTTGATAATATTGACAAAAATATTGATTTGCTGTTTTTTTCTAAGTACTGGTAGATGATATGTATCGTATTTGAATTCTAATTTCAGACAGCAGTGGCATGAAGGTAGAGAGTTTGATAGACTGAAGATGATTTGTCCACTTAGGAAGTTTGTGACATGAAGGGAAAAAGAAAAGCCTAGCTGTGTTTAAAAAAGTGATTGATTCACTGGTAATTCTTTTTGTGAGCATCAGAAAATAAGCAGATTTTGAAGAAGTGTTTTTATGAAAAGAACGCCTGGCAGATTAACTTAGAAAGAAGTGAAAGCTCTACTAGATGATGGAATAAGTGGGCACATGAGATAAAATCATACCAAAAGGCTGAAAGACTATGCTCAGTAAGAACTGAGATTGTGATTGATTCGTGTAGCTAACACCTTCTCAGCACTGTTATCCCAAAGACCTGCCTAAAGGTGAGACATTGACAGAGAAAGCTGTTTGTTCCTAGCCTGTATGTAGAAAACTGACAGTACTGTCCTTAGTCTTTGGCTTCTGGTTCCACAGAAATTGCTTGTGGACTTATGTTTTTGGAAGCCACTATGTCAAAGCACATTTCTGTTAGAGCACAACCAGAAAAGGGCCACAAAAATGATCCATCAAATGGAACATCTCTCCTACAAGGACAAGCTGAGAGAGCTGGGGCTGTTCAGCCCAGAGAAGAGAAGACTCCAACGTGACCTGAAAGTGGCCTTTCATTATCTAAAGGGAAGAAGGGGACATAGTCTTTAGCAGGGTCTGTGGCGGGGAAATGGCTTCAAGCTCAGGTATACTAGATGTAGGTTAGATATAAGGAAAAAACTGTGAGGGTGGTGAGGCACTGGAACAGATTACCTAGTACTGTGGGCCCTGTCTCTGGACATTTTCAAGGTGAGGCTGAATAAGGCCCTGGGCGACCTGATCTAGATGTGGTGTCACAGTTCATTTCAGGACAGTTGGGCTAGATGGCCCTCAGAGGTTCCTTCCAACTCTAAGGATTCTATGATTCTATGATCTAGTCAGCACAGCATTTGATCTGAGACAAAAATCTGTATCATGCTGGTTTTATTGATAAGTGATTTTCAATTAAACAATAAGCATATATATTAATAGTATCTATTCCCAATCTCTTGTATCAGTTAAAAGTACATACTGTTTTCCCTGTTTCTTGGAAAAGAAACATCCTCCCTACCTGCTGTTGAAATTTAAATGGCAATGAGTCTTTGAAACTGTAACCTCAGCTTCTTACACTATGACTTCTGGCATAATCATGCTTGTCATGCTGTCATCTACCATATTTTGAAGAAAATATGAAGAATTGAAGAATTCAAAATGAATTCCATTTCTTATTCTTTCATTATAATATTATTACTTAGCAAGGAGTTCAGACTACCATTCTAGTCAGTGTTTTCCTCCAAGAATCTGTGGACAAATTTTTTTTAATAAGGGAAGTTTATTTTGTAATTGATGTTTAATGGAAAATATTGAACAGTTAAATATAAACAAACACTGAAAAATCTGTATATGGTACTGTTTAGAGTGAGGCAACTGCAAGTGCATGATGGTCAGATGCCTAATAAAATACTAGTAGTGAAATTCGCCTGTTCTTATAATTACACCCCGTACATAAACTGTTCCTATCATGATTAGTAAAACTTCCTGGGACTGCATATCTAGTATCCTCCTATGTTTCTTTCTTTATCTTCTAGTCCCACTTTGAGAAGCCACCAAATTGTGAACTGTGCTGTCATTTTTGCTCTCTTTTTCCTCTTCCTACGTCTTTCTCTAATCCTCTTTTCTTCTACTCAATCTTTCCCAGTGCTCTGATGAGTTTGTAGACCCCAGGCTTTTTGCTCTTTTTGTATGTTTTCATACTTTAGTATCAGATTGTTCTTTCAGTATTGTTAATCATATCGATTAAGCAAGAAAAAAAAAAAAGTACAGGAATAAACTCAAAATTCAAATATTTTCCACCTCAGTTTTTCTGCTTTCAAATGTTGAGATAAGAGAGATAGGGCTTGCATTAAATGTTTGGAATTGATGCATAGCATTTTACAGGTAATCCTGAGATTGATAGTTATTTTACTTGACTATTTAGTGACCTGTTCTCAATAACTATTAATATAGCTGAAATAGGAACTGTATGTCAGTGGTTTGTGGGCTGGTTTGACCTGGTACCATGACGATTGAGGCAGGGGACCCACGGGCCCACGCCTTGGGGAAGAGGAAGGGGGAAAGGGAAAAAAAGGAGAAGGGAGATGGGCCTAAGAACAAAACAGCAGCAACGATCTGAGGAGGAAAGCTAATTTACTAAATAAGATATCAGAAAACAAATTTAACACAATATAATATGATATAATTGGAATTGAGGCTAATGAATCAAATAAAATGAGCAAGAGAGAGTGTCCGATAAACCGAAGGCCTTATGCTAACGCTGAAGGTGAACAGCTGCAACAAACACCCACTGCTGAGCTGATTCCGAAGGGAAGAGAGACGGTACCTTGACCGCAGTTTTTATCTTTCCCTCTGAGTGGAAATACATAAAAATACAAAGCATCACACAGTCCTCTGGGGAATGTAGTTCTTCTTCTCTTCTGAGATAGGCATATCAGTGACTATTGATGATCCACGCAGCTAGAGCATTAACTCTTTAACTCCCAATATACTGCATGATGTTATGATGTGGAATATCAATAACACAAATCATAAAACCATGACACTATATCATATGTTTCCTTTGATAGATCAATGGTTGCAGTTTTTGAATCATTTGCCTAAACCACGTAGCTATTAAAACCTTTTGATTTATTCACTGTGAGCTCTACCTTTTCTCCTGTGTTTATTTAAAAATTATGTTTTGTGTTCTCTTTAAATGTCTACTGTGTCCATTTCTGGCCAGCACCTGTAATATCAGTGTCTTTTCTTGCATTAACGTGACATTTTATTTGGGTGTGACTTTACTATTTTTCTCCTTAAGTTCTCAATTTGATATAAAAACTACAGTGTGTAATTAGTTTCAATGGATTCTTTTTACTTGTTAGGTTCACAATATGTGGCAAATCCATACCACTTTAACTGTGGCTGCTAGACTGGCATATATTTATTTGCAATTTTTTTCTACCTGAGAGTTCTTTTCAAGGTTAAGTGGTGCCAGGTCCAGGTTGGATGGAGTCCTGGGCAGCCCCATCCAGTGGGTGGCAACCCTGCTCAAGACAGAGATGTGGGAACTAAGGTCTTCAAGGTTCCTTCCAACTCAAGCAGTTCTATGGTTCTACGATCGTATGATTCTATGATTTTTTAATGTTCCTCGCTTTGAACTAAAGATTTAGGTTATTTAATGTATTCCTGGAGACATTACCTACACTATCACAACTTCAGTGTCATCAGCCCACAGCAAATGTTATCCTTCTAACCATGTACTAGAACTTCAAGTTGAGTATGCCATAATGCTTTCAACTGAGTGATAGAACTTATCAAAACATTATAGCCCAAAATGGTTGTTTCATCTCTGGCAGATCTATTCTCTGTGGATGACCACAAACGACATAAAGAATAAAATGTTAGCCACTGTTTTCTGCCTTCCATATATCTATCATGAGTTAAATATTATTATTAGTTGCATTGCTCTGCCTAACTGATGTCAAGGGTAGATTCAGCCAAGAAAAAGCAAGCCAAAACAGACTACATGCAGGTAAGAGACAGCAAAAAAGGGTAGAGAATAAAAAGAATTTAGCCAGGGACCTCCTATGTTAAATAGATACCTCTGGCAATGAATTACTTATGGTCCCATTGCCTGTTGTCCAAAAAAAGAAAAAAAAAAAAGGAGAAAGAAAAGAAAGAAAGTCTGATTCTCTTTATCCTCTTTTACATCTTCTCTAGCCAAACTGAAGGAATATGCATGCTTTTTTGTTTACAAATTTATGGCAGTTAGCAGGCTGACCATTCACATGTAAGGCTTTCTGGATCTAGAGATTGTACAGATGATCTGTAGTTTTGACTATGAATTTAATCCATTCTGAGCTACACTCTTGGCTTGGGTCCAAGAATATATTATTGACTTCGTGAGCAGAGACAGATGACTGAAGGAAAAAGGGGGTAGGAAGACTGGATTTAGCCAAACTTTTGGGCACTCATTCAGGTCACTGAGTTCAAGACTTTCTTGAGTTCCAGTAAATAAAAAAATAAGTTTTCTCCGAACTGTCTTTTAATAAACATAACTTATCTGCGGTTAAAGGGTCCAAATCTGTCTCTAGCTACATAGAATTCTTGAACTGTGAGCATTAGAATAAAACCTTGATGTAGCCAATCATTTCATTACATATTTAAATAATAATATTTATATGTGAAGTATCTGAATAGCATTATGTTCCTACAAGCTTTTAAACTGGAACAAGAAACTCAGAAAAGAGAATCAGAATCTGCACTGTCCTACGAGTAGTCTTTTCTGTGGAGAGAACCATACTAACATAGTAAACTATAGTTTAAAATAGCATGAGATTTGAAGCGTGATTTCTTGAGCATGGTAATTATATTTTGACTTCTTATTCTAATCAAAATGTGTCTATTGGAGCCTGAAATCCTTGACTTTTAGCCTCAGGCATCACACAGTTAGACTTCACTGTAACTACATGTCTTTTCATGTGTTATTGCTGACTTTCCATCACTTCACTCTTAAAGCACTTCATTTTATTCGCTCAGTCATTTCACAGTCCAGTTGTTCAGGTGGACTATAACATTTCGGTTACTGTCTGAAACACCTCCAAGCTCAGGATATAATGACTCAACACAATTAGCCATTTCTCCCCCAGCCTCTTTTCATGGGGGCTAATACATCCTCTTTTACCAACAAGGCTGTGGCAACTCTTTTGCTTTTCTTTTAAAATAAAAGGTATCTTTCAACATCATCCTTGCCCAGCTTTCAGCTATCATACAATATTTTCTCCACATTATTATCTGTCTACTTCTATTACCTTTTTCCTGGCTAAATCTTTAATTTGTGTGTATAGACAGACACTTCTGTATCCTAAAGTTACTGAGCTTATTTTCCTCATATTAGCATTCATAAATATGAATTCCCCTTTTATCTTTCTTTTTTTTATCTTTCTTCTTATCTATACCTCATGTGCTTTCCTTTCATCTTGGCACAGGTCTGGACTGAACTTTTCACAACTCTGACATTTGAGAAAAAGAGCATTGCCCATGTATGACAGTTATATTTTCTATTTATGGAATGCTCTTTAACCCTGGAATGATTGCTACAATGCACAGGAACAAGCCCTGTCCCTTTCACAGATACAGTTTGTAAGCCAAATGTTTTGGTTTCTATGGCTTTGTTAGTGACAGAAAGAGGTGAAATGCATTTTGTTGTGTTCTAATTAAAAATAAGAAACATTTTTATTTTCTTTAATGATCTTTGTCATGCTAGATCTGTGCTTCTATCACCACTTCAATGATATCAGTTCAACAGATCCCAGTGACAAGCTAGTTGTTTATTAGTTTGATCTCTTCCTATTTTAATGTTTAAAAATGTTGATGGAAGATTTCTCTTATCTGATGAATTCTTTTCCAAAAGATTTTTCAGAAATTCTCATCTAGAGTTTTTTTTTCTGCTCTTAGGCTGTCAGTGAATTGTAGCTCATCCACTGATTACAGTTTTCTCAGTTGCACATTTTTACTCCTTGAAGATCTTCAGCTAGACAATGTGTTGCCACCTCTAACTCGTAAAACAAGCAGTTGTTTATTTCCATGTGTAATTTTCTCACTTCTCCAAATTCACAAAAATTTCCAAATTTTATTTTTGTAGGTAGGTAGAATGGTCTTTTCATATGTGCTGTGTTCCAGCGCATTCCACTATTTAGTGATAAAATTTGTTGACAGACAAAACATCTGTAAAAAACTGTGCTATCATACCCCCAAGTAGAATAATGTTTACGAATGGGAAGTATATTTTAGCACTGAAGCATCAAAATACAATCCTGTATAAATTTTGAGAACGTATGTAGTACACAAAACAGACAAGGTACCAGGAGACCTCATTTCAGACTTTCAGTATTTAAAGGGAGTTTATAAACATGAGATAAATAAACTTTTTGCATGGGTAGATAGTAAGAGGACAAGGGGGAATGGTTTTAAACTAAGGCAGGGGTGATTTAGGTTAGATGTTAGGAAGAAGTTTTTCATACAGAGGGTGGTGATGCAGTGGAACAGGTTGCCTAGAGAGGTTTTGGATAGCCCATCCCTGGAGGCTTTTAAGGCAAGGCTGGATGTGGCTCTGAGCAGCGTGGTCTAGTGGTCTAGTGGTTGGCAGCATGATCTAGATGATCTTTGAGGTCCTTTTCAACCCAGGCCATTCTATGATTCTATGATTCTGTGATAAATTTGTATTCAGTAAAAAAAGACATTTTTAATGACCTTTGATTGACTTTGCATAGTTTACTACCTGGCACCTATAAGGATATTAGAGTGGAATACTGTAAATTGAATTTCTATTTAATTATTATTTTTCCAGGGGTTTAAACCTTGTATGCTTTTACATTCCATCTAAATTGATTCAATTTACTTTCTACCATTAGAAAATTATGTTCTTTCTATCCGTAAAATCTAAGAGTAACCTATGTCACTTAAAAGTACGTTTTAACTGGTTTTCTGAATTTAGAATTTGTCTTTGTATATAATCAGAATATGTGGATTCTTTAATGTTCTGTAATTTCATGGCATTGAAAACAATATCCTAGCCTTAGGATAATGAATATTCTGTGCAGACTTGACTGATGTTGTGGCTTTTTAGACTTTCTGTGGAGTCTAACTTCTGACTACGATGAGATAGTCTGCCTCCTCCTACTTTTAGAGCAACCTGAACTGAGAATTTTAACACTCCCATTCCAACTAGGCTATTTACATGCAGTCTCTGCAAACAGTAAGGATTGCTTAAGGAAACAGAACATAAATCTGACTTAAACATAAATCTGAAAACAAAGATAGTTGGTTTATAGTTACTTTCCACCTTCCTCCTCAACCACTAATGTCCATCTGAAGTACATGTAAATTACAGTATATTCAGTTGCAATGATGAGACAATGTATGCTGCGTTTCTTTGGAGTCCAGTATTGCGGATCCTTTCAGGAACTTCAAGCATACTTAGTTGCTGTAAATGATTACATCAGTGTCATTTTAATCAACATACGATCATCCTCTTCCTGTATCCAGTGCTAGTCATTTCTCCTGATTGTCATCAGCTTACGTGGAGCTCAGGATTTTTTGTTTGAATTTGAGGGATTAGAGACATATAGTTGTAGCCTAATCCCTTGGGAGCCACTAGGCAGTTAGTTAGAATCCAACTCATCTATTTCTTAGGTAACTAGAAGATGTAGAAAAGCATTAAGTTGGGGAGGCATTCAGAATTTCTATTCCTTTTCAGTACCCCTACGGCCTTTAAATTCTTAGAAGAAAGTCCAACTATGACAGACATTTGCAAGCTATAGATTCAGCTGTGAGTAATGCCTTCCTGAATCCTAGCATATCAACTTTTCCCACTTGTAAGAAATAAGTAGTATTTGACACAGCATCATGGGACATCTGCAAGTCTGTGAACAAATTTGATCAAGACCTAAAGGAGCAAAAAATATATTTACTCACCATCTAATTAAGGTGTAGTTAAGCTAACTTTTTTTTTTTTCTGCTGGTGTGTAGATAAATGATTCTGCAGATCAGAAGAGTATATATCCTTTAAATGGAATTCAGTAGACTAATGTTTACCTTTGTAACATAGCTAAGTTATGAACCAAAACGTAACTCAGACTAAGTATTCAATTGTTTTCTCCACAAACTGAAATGTTCCATTAATTATTCTTGCACAAACTTGCTTGAAGAGAAGAATTCTTAAATGGTATAAGACAATACATGAAGAGTCCTTGATATTCAAGGACAATTATTTTCTCTCCTTAAGCTAAGGAGAATATGTGAGGTGTATTCTGTTCTTATTATTTTACATGGCATCCACTATAGACAGTAGTGAACACCAGTCATCAGGCCAAATGTACCCCTGGTTTTACCCACTATGGCAATTCTTATGTCAGTTACTATGCTTTTCCAACTTGCAGGCTGCTTTGAATAATAAAAAAGAAAAAATTCCCCAGAGGAATTTTTCTGGAAATTTTGCCAACGGATAAATGACAAAAATCTCTGCTGGCTACAAATTGATTAAAGTCAGGTTAAAGGTTTGATATACACACCACTTAGATGAACCAACTACAAAAAAAGATGGACGTCACAATTTCAGTAACAGGAAAATCTGTATATTGTGAGGATTGCTCTCTCTTCTAAGGCATTGCTTTGTGGTTGCAAACCAATGGTATCTGTATATTACCGATGTATGCCTCAAAACATGCAAGTAGGTCTTATATGCCTTAGATATTAACCTTTTGGATCACACTGCATCTGACACTAGCTGAGTCATTGACTAAAAAATAAGTATTAAAAATCTGTTCATTTTAGAAGTGCTAAAATTACTTATTATTCATAAAACATAAGTACATTTAATTTGGGGAAGAATTATGCATTGACTTTGAGTTCATGACAAAAAGAACTTCTCCTGGTTTATAAGCCTCAGATTGCCAAATAACCTTGACAGCTGAATCAGTGTTCCATGACAACAAGCAAGCCATTGATAAATAGCAACAAAACTATTAGATGTTGAATTTATGGGATGAGTAATAGAGAAGCTAAATTATAGGTTTACCATTTGAAAAACTACAGCTTGACAAATCTGTGCTAACGTATGTGTGTGTGTGTGTGTGTGTGTGTGTGTGTGTGTGTGTGTGTGTGTGTGAGAATACGCAGAAGGAAAAGAGAGAAATTGCAACTTTTTAAGACAGAGATAAAATCAACATGCCATGGATGTTACAAAGGCACAAACATACTACTTTCATAGTGGTTAAATTCACAGTGTCCACTATGAAGTAATAAACAAATCATGTGTAAGTGATTGAAAAAGCAACCACTTGTGGAGTTGTTTTCCTGGTTTTATTCTCATTATTAATTTCAAACACTTTCATGCAGGAAAAAAAGGGGATTTCTGTTATGTGCTAGATCTTTAATCTGCCTATTGCAAACTAGTCGATTCCATTTTAAGACAAAACCTGAAGTTTAAACAGCCACCATCAAAAACAAGAGTATTCTGCTGGAGTTGAAAAACCTGTTCTTGGCCTATGAAAAGCAATTTGCTTCTCCTAGGAGAGAAGTAACAATTGTTTTTTGTCCCCCTGTAATCAGAATGAAAGGTATCAGGAATTATTTTAAGTTGAATCTTATGTAGTCACTTATGTTAAATGACAGGAAGTATAGAGGAAATCTGAGTGAGTGGCTATTCATGTACAGAAACAAATAGGATAAGAATAAGATGACAGAAAACTTTGTAACATGACTGATGATCTTCCAGGCAGATGTGTAGGCTTTCTGTTCTGACAGTGGTGAAGCAGTTTTTGATTTAGTGCAGTAAACTGTGAGAATATTGAGAACAAAGTTTGATCAAAACAGATATTGAAGTGACTTCTTCAGAATATTGCTCCATTGTGAACCAAAAGAACACACAGGGGACCATGGGGCCCTGTGAGTAACCTTTAACAAGCTGTTGCTGCTCCTGCTAGACTGTGATAGTTCTTGCACTCTTGTTTCTCAAAGCAAGAATACAGGTAGCAGATGGCAGCAGTACTCTAGGACTCATCTTGTCTGTGGTCCACAAATGTCTGAGTTTGGCTGTCTTTCATGATACCAGTCAGTTGACAGTTAACATCGAGTTCCTAGAAAATATTGTAGGTAGTGAACAAGAATACAGCAATCACCTTACATTCTGATTATGTTTTTCCTTACCTTGACTGGAAGATATAAAATAGTCAGACAAGTTACAGGATTAATGTTGAAGAGCTAGATGAAGTTCTATGACCTGTGTTAAAGAGGGCAGAATACTAGATGATCTGATTGGATCTTCTGTTCTAAAAATCTATTAACTATATTTGTGTAAGAAAAAGCTGTAGCTTTGTCAAAGGGGAATTAAACACTGGAAATTTATATTATACCAAATACTTTTACATGAGCTATGGTGATAAATGCTAAGCTTGACAAATAAATGAAGGAGATTCAAAGGGAAACTTTGTGAAGATTTTGGTTAATAAAGCAATTGTGTGTGAAGGGTATTCAAACATTTGTCATTTATTCATTTTGCCTGAACCAGCATGAATGGTACTGTCATTCACAATTATTAATTAAGAAAGATTGGATTGTACTTTTTTAGAAACTAGTTGTGCATATTCATCTACACTACATCCATCTCTGCTGTCTGTTATACAGACATAATTTTGAAGGGGACACTTAAACTCTATTGTGATTCTGACCTTTAATATGGTATTCATGTTATCCACTACTCATAAACAGAGAAATAACAGAGAAGTCTGAGTATATTCAACTACAGATGATGGTTAGTGTCCAGTAATGCTAATGACCATAGCATTTTAGCTTTCAGAAGATCATGAATATCCACTGTGTTTAAGGTGCATATGGTAGAATTGTAACATTCCCCTCAAACTGCAGATCATCATATTTCCACGTCCTTCATGTTTGCAGTGATGAATTGCCAAAAAGGTGCTTAGCCAAAAATGGGTATCTTTTTAAACAAAATGCTGAAGTTAGTCATATGCTTTCATCCAAAACAATCAGAACCTGAGCCAATTTAGTGCACATAAGATACCTTGGAAGGATTAATTTGTGCTGTAAAGCTTGTAATATGTTTAACCAATAGGAGTTGTCTGCACACATGGATTTTTTTTTTTTTTTTTTTTTTGCAAATCTTGCAGCTAAGTCAGTGAGCCAAATGCAAAATCTAGCACCTAAGGGCATCTTGTAGATTTGTAATGCACGCTGGGGGCACCTAGGGTTGAGAAACCATTGAATGGATTACACAGACTCATATAGTTATTTTTTTCATCGCTGACAGACATAATATGAATACCATCATGTATACTGCATAAATTTATTAGAATATCGTGTATGGGAGAACAATAAAACTGCACAATATCACTTACCCAAAAAGCAGTTTTCAAGAGTGAGGTGAAAGTCTGAGCCTATTTCGTGAGGTACTGCACAATGTAACACCTATATACCATACAGATCAGGTGTGTATGGTGGACAAAGCTTTGTTAAATTTCTCTGGAAGCATTTTAATACACAGATCAATACTTAGATCTTGTAGGAGCTGAAAGAAATTTATCAAATCTGCTGAAAATCTTCTTCATTATGAATTTGTCATCTCTTCTCACGTCAGTCATACAAAAGTAAAATATTTAGACGAGGCCTTTTCCAGGGGATGGTTTGCATAGTTTATAACAAATAACTAGTTTTTAGTGGGATGGACAGCCCTCTGTCGGAACTTCTTTCCAGAGTCTTTACAGAGCCCGGAGAAGATCCTAAACTAGGCACTTATGGTTGTAGTTAATGAAATGAAACCAATGCTTGGAATTGATATTGGGAGATTCATACTGAAAAATATTCTGAATATGCAGTGTCTTTCAAATGTGTTATGTGGTTGAACTGCATGCGATGACTAAAACTGAATTCAAGATATGTGGCTATTTCTTCAGCTTACTGTATGCGGAAAGAATTGGCTCAAAGAAAAGGAACGAAAAATATGATCTCTCATTTGTAATATTGCTATGATTGTATCTTATATGTGTTGTATTTTCTGGTCATACACAGTACCTGTTTGGGTCAAAGTCTCAACATGGTTTTATAATAAGCATGGTTTTATTATAAACAGCTTTGAGTTTCTGTCTATGGAGATGACAAGGAATTTTGTTTAAAAAGCATACACAAAGCAGCAACAAATGTACCTAAGAAAACACAATCTACAGAGCTGGGTATAACAAGAAATTGGCATGTTCCACCCTTCTGGCACATTCCAAGATGTGATGCTGCTGCAGTTCTGTTAGCATAGGCAGATATGGAGAACTGTATTAAAGTGGGAACCATTGCACAACCTGAATGGGGCCTGATGATTGCATCTGATATACAAACCCAAAAACAAAATTAGACATTTATTACATTCCTCCACCCCAATTCTGTGTGGACTTTTTTAGTTAATGTCAAAGATAATAAAATAGAACATTAAGTCACAATATAACATGCTTATCTTAAATGTGACATCAACCAGTTATCAAAAAATGAATGGATAAAACCTCTGTGGTCAGCAACACAAAGTACACAAGCAAATGTACTACTAGTGTAAAGACAGTGGAGCTAAAGTATATTGTAGTATAAATGGTGGTATATTTTTCCCATTAGCTGTTTTTTCTGGATTATCAGACAAGCCTACATCTTTGTTCATCCCTTCCTGGTGTATTTATTCTACTGCAGAGCTTGGATTAACATATGATTACTTAAGATTAAGCATGTTGAGTTATGGTCTTTTAATTTTGTCTTCCTCTTCATTCCCCTTCCCCCAAAGAGATTTTGGCAGTGCTCAAAAGAATAGAGAATTTGTCAGCATCCTAAAAACTGAGTATGTGAGCTAAAACTAAATATTCACTAAACACAATTTACTCCAGCATTAAGTGAGTTGGTATTGTGTCAGTCCTCTGCTGTACACATTAAATGTAAATGGGAGGATGATTGTAGTTTTTTAAACAATTTATCCTTTGCTTCTCTCACTTTTTTTTCTCTGTCGTTGTCCATTAATCATTGCAGTGCCTACAGATGCTCCATGGCTAAGAGAAAAGCTGAAGAACAGATTTCAGGTGTTCCTGTAAACAAAAGGAAGTCTCTGTTAATGAAACCTCGCCACTACAGTCCCAGCCTGGAATGCAAAGAAGAAAATGAAGACAGGACAGATTTACAGGAGAGTATCGGTGTCCTCGATAGCAGTTCACTTCCAGGTAACCATGAAATGTAGCTCCACTCAAACCTGCATTCCACAGAACAGGAGCTATGAAACATTGTTTTCAAAAAGGATGCAGAGTATGTTTAGCCTAAAATGGAGTTGTAATAGCACATTTCTATCTAGGTTTAACTGTCTGATTATTTTATACAAACTCCTCCTGGGGTCTAGTAAATGCTTTGTAGGTCACACAGAGAGACAACTACTGCAGCAGGTCAGATATGGAGCAGCATCTGCTTCTCCACTAGCTCTGTCAAAGAACAAGGTTAAGCCCACCAGATAAAAACACATTTATGAAGAGCAGATTTTCACCAGAATATATAGAGCTCTTAGGAAAAAAAAGTGCTTAGCAAAACATTGTTGACTTTAACAGTTAGCAATGCAGTTTCATGCATGTGACTGCTACGTGTGTTCTGATTAACACAATTATTAGACTCAGCACTTTTATACAGTTATTTAAACTCTGCTCAGCCAGATATGTCTGACAATTTATTGAAACTTCTACAATGTGTACGCTGCAAAATATGGAAGAGCATGGGGATACAGAAAGATATAGCTATAGTTTGTGGCTCTTTCTTTGTAATACATTTATGAATACAAATAGATATATATTCAAGATGAGCAATTAACATCAAACCAAGTTGGCTGTTGCATATCTGTTTAAATAGTACTGCTTAAATAGTTGATAGGGAAGTGAGAAGAAATCAGTGGAAAATGTGTTGCACTGTTTTAGAGGGAAGAGTCATCATTAGATGACAACTATCAGGGTAATAGGAAAGGGATCTGTCACTGGGAAATTATTAATCATGGCTACTTTGAAAACAGAATGCAAAGTGAACTTATATTCTACTTACTAGTTCATTACTACAGAATTCTAACAGTAATTTATTTTTCTCTCCCATTACTAAGTTTCCTGTATAAACTTTTCAAATATTTTGAAAGAAAGCAGGGAAATGAGATATAGAATTCACTCTAAATAGAATTTTTTTAAGAGGAAAATAACTCACCCACATTTTCTACATAAGAGGACTACATATCCATATAAATAGATAGAAGAAGACAACAGATTATAGTCAAATCCTTGTTCGACTTAAATTAGTGGAGAACTCTGTCTTGTTTCTGAAAAGATTTCAGCCTGTTGCCAGCCTTAAGTCTCCTATACATATATTACACACATATATACATACATATATTACATTTAATCTATCTTGTATGGATTCAGCCTGGTTTCTGGAAAAATTGATCACTTGAAGAACTCAATGAAGAGAAAATATTCTGATGATTATACAGGTAGAACTTGTGCCATGTACAGATGAACATAACTTTTTTTTTTTTTTTGGTAAAAAAAGAACAAGTGTTGAGCTACACCATTAACATAAATGTAGTAGAACCCTATTTCCACCCACTCACTCTGTTAGGAGAAAAAAATGTATTTCAAAAAGGTGAATTTGATACATATTAGACTTCTTGCAATTGCTTTTGTCACTGATAATGCAATCTATTCCTTCTGGATTCATATTACCAGTTGAAGTATCTATAAACAAACTTCAGCTAGAACATAAAGCTAACTAGATATTTAGGTTTACTTTTAATTTCTTACCGTAACATTGCTAATTTTATTGTGAAGTTTTCATTCTTGTTGGTTCACCTGTTAATACTTCAGATCATGTATTGGTGCAACTGTAAACTAAGCTGAGTTCTGATTATTTTTAAATTCAATTTACAATCTATAGAGTGAAAAGCAAAGCTGAGACATTTGAATCATTAAAACTGGTTAAACAATACACTTTTTAACATTGCATTTGTAATATTCTTCATTTTAGTATCAATCGGTTTAAGGAGCAATCATCTAAGTTATGATGCCTTTGTATCATTTTTAATCTTATATCTAGAAATATTATTGAAAATACCTTCTGCTGTTATCAAGTTTTTATATTTATTTTTATTTCTGAATAGTGGGAAGAAATAACTTCTTTTTGAAATGACTCACTGATGTTAATGTGTCATTCTCCAAACAGCAGAAGAGCAAGTAATAAAACCCATTTGACTAAAGTTTGTTATAGAGCCAAATGATCATTCTTACTTGCTGAGATGTGAAGACAACAGACTTCTTTATTCAGAATAAAGCAATGTGTGTGGTAGCAGAACAGCTGCTAAAAAGTTACACTAAGGATTACAGACATTTTTTTAAAACACAACTTCATGCACACAGTGCATAAGACCACCTCTCCCTGCATGAGTCCAATTTTCTGAAGAATAATAAGAATTAATCAATATTTTCTTTTAACATATAACAAACAGTTGAACCAAACAATTATGTAAACTGGAAATGACCCAAAATGCTAACAGTTTGGCAGCAGTAAAGTGAAATGCATTGTGGTGCACATGTGCATTTTTGTCCCCCTTTTCCCCTACACAATAATCTGCACTTAATAGGAATATTTTAAACTATGTAGCTAAGCAACAGAGGTAATTGTTGCTTTCTAGAGCTTTTGTTAGGCACTCTAACACAGCCCAAATATGCATAATTAGGTATAATGTCTATAAATCATTATTGTACACATGTGGGTAGTTAAGTGGATTGAGAGAATAGTTCAATGAATTGGACATATTCACTGAAAATGCTTTTTATTTGTTTTCTGTAGTTCATAATACTTTAAAATTATCATAACCCTTTACACTTTCTCTTAATAGCTCACTGTGTTATGGAGAGAAACTTCATTTGCATTTTAGACTATGCCTAATTTATTATTTAAACCTGGAGTTCTTGTGATTCAGGAGAGAACCAACACATCTTGGGAAATAGTCTGTGCTTGTTTATTCATCCTCCTTTCTAGGAAGTAAAATGTTAAATTTTTCAGTTTATGTTGAATAGATCCCAACAAAAGAATGTACCCTATAATCAGCATTATTGAAGGGGCTAGTGTTGTGACTAAATTCTTCCCTTCATCCAAAAATGCTTTTAGTTACTATGGCAATATTTACTTGATCCTGGCAAACCAGTGTTGATTTTAGAGAGATAATTACCAGAAAGGAAGATGATGGAGATGTATTTTTGAGTGTCCTTGTCAGAGGAAATGTTTATAAAAAAATTAAATGAGATACAAAAAGCATATTGTCTTCCACACCGTCTACCTCTCCTACATGCAGCCTCTGTTACCATCTGCCTGCTGCTTTTCTTTTGAAGAAAGATGTTTATAAAGACAGGATGCACTCCAGTGGTGTCTTTAACAAGCCCTTTATGAATCTGTACATAACAACCATTTCTGTTTGCCTGTGCATGACCTGATCTATCACTTAATGTGGCAATTGCAATGGTGACCAGGAGCTTGCCCTTAGTGAAGTATGGATATTTTTCTTTGTTCAAGGTCTTTCATGGGGCTCAAAAAGTAATTAGGGTCTACTTTAAGAAAAAAATTAGGAATCTTAGATGAAAGGAAAGTTAAAATTGATTTTAGAGGAATTTTCAAATGTGTGTGTTTGTATATGTTTATGTGTATACGATATAGGTTCTCTATATACAGTACTTCTATGCATGCATATATATAGCATGTTATATTTACACATATATATGTGAAAGTGCATGTTGTAAGACAGTACATTTATTCACCAACAGCCAAATATGGCAATAATAAACTACAACAAAAATAAGGACTTTTCCTGATGCTACAAATAATCGTTTCAAATATAGCATTGGTGAATTCAATCATTCAAGGGTATCTCTGAGTAAAGAAATGGAAAATTTTAAGTTAATATCTTCATATCACTTCTAAAAGATGCAAAAAAAAGTATTTCTTACATGTTTTCCTCTTGCTATTTTCTCACGCAGAGGAAAGGACTGCAAAGCCATCTGAGGAAACCCCTCAAACAGGTGGGCAAGAAAATTCCAGTCAAAGAAAAGATAACTACACCAGATGCCATGATTACCAAGATGCCACGGCCAAATCTTTGATGAACAGTGGAAAAATTGCAAAAGATGCACCCAGTCAACCAGTGGCAGAAAATCTAAATGACAGTGGCATTCAATCCTTAAAAACAGAAAGTGATGACGCTGATGAATGTTACATGATTGACTCAGCTGAAGGAAAGGAAAAGACTGTTATTTCTGACCCAAAATATTGTTCATCTGAGGAAAATGAAAGTAACTCTGAAATTATGGATAATGAGTGGGACAGCTCCTCAAATTTCTCAGAAGAAACTAGTGTAAAGCCCCATGTAACTCAGAAATACATTGTAGAGTGTAATCAACCTAGCATCTTGGAAGTCCCAGAAATTAAGAAGGAGGAGGATGAATTTGACCCTTGTGAAACACTTTGTGATTCAGAAGCAGAGCTAAGAGCACCCCAGGAGTCTCTCCCAGATCCTTTTGAGAAGAGAATTCAGAATGTGTTCCCTGAAAGCGAAGAAGATGATAATGAGTGCCTGTCAGAAACCACGGAAATGTCAGTTGAGCTGGACAAAGCAAAAGGGAACTTGAGTTTGCTAGAAGAAGCAATAGCTCTGCAGGCAGAGCAAGGGCATGTGTTTCACAGCACCTACAAGGAACTGGACAGGTTTCTCCTGGAGCATCTAGCAGGGGAGAGGAGACAAACCAAAGTTATTGATGTTGGTGGGAGACAGTTATTTAGCAACAAACGTAAGGAAGCATTTTTGCCTGTTCTTACTTGCTTAAGTATTTATCTTGTGACTGATAGAGAGCTCTGAGCTAGGTTTTATTGAAACAGTAAAGAATCTGGAATGTAGCAGGTAATTTTGCTAATTATGTACCTTCACACTAGTGCCTTACATCTGACCAGGTTAAACACTGGGTACTTGGCTTCCTGCCAAACTGCTATGTGAAATGAACGGTAATGGCTACTAAAAGGGCTGTGTAGCTGGCAGTGACACTCCTTCTCCTCCTCCTCTGCCTCCTTCTCCAAAGAGTGTAAATACATGCCTCCCGAATTTCAGCAGCCAAAAAAGAAGGCGTTAATACAGTGCTTAAGGATTGGTTAGAGTGAAAAATTGGCCTCTTCCAAACGTATCACCTAATTCCGAAGCCATGTGTTTCCTGAGCTCTGTCTACTTCACATATAAAATTTACATTTCGCTATAGCCAGCACACCAGAGCCAGGAAAGCGCGTGTGCTCCTCTGCCTCATTCACTATCAGTAGAATTAACAATAAGTTCCAAAATCTTTATTGTTTCTGGTGCCAGTGCTGCAGCAGCATTGTTCCATCTTCCATATCTAATCAGGCTTCCAGAACTGGAGATTTAAAAGATTCAGGTTTGATTTGCAAACTGGGTTATCTGACATGAAAATCCTTGACTGACGGTAATTATAGAACATTGAAAAATGTCATTTTTTAAGCACATTTTCTGCTGTATTAAGAAACATTACATTAGTCTGACCTTTGACCTTTCCTTTTTGGCTTTCAAATACAGTGAAGCCATCCTAGCACAGCTGCATTTTCTGCTTTTGTTAAACAAATGGATTTGTTGTTTCTAGAGGGTACTTTAGGAAGAATTACATTAGGGTAACTCTTCAAAGTGGCACTGTAAAGTCCAGGTAGATGACATCATGGCATTTGCAAATATTATAATTATTTAGTTATCGAAAGCATTTAGTCTATAAGACAGCTTACACTTTTTTTTCAGTATTTGCAACTATGCTATATTTTGTATTGTTTTAATGCTGAAAATACATGTCTTATATCTCATACCTCTGTCTTTCTATTAACATGTCATAAGCTGTTTGTGCAAGGTATTTGTCTACCTCTGTGCAAAACTAGAGTAACCTTTATTTGTTCAGATGACTATGATATATGTAGAAATTTTGCAGGTGTATTTTTTTATCTTGAGACCAGGTTTGCTCACTAGGGTTCACATTGGAGTCAATGTGACTTTCTCACAGCACACCAAGAAAGATGTGATGGTAAGCATGGAAAAATTTAGCCCTTTTAATTTATTTCATATTACCATTAGCAGTAGTTTTCAGGTGAGTTCAGGGGTTATATTCATACAGGAACAAGTTAGACTGTTGTCAGGCTGTATAAACATTGTACAATTTTAGTCAATGTAGCATCAGGCACAGATTTTTTTTTACTTTTTTTTTCATATAAATAACTGTTTTTTAGTGATGAAAATCCACCATCAAATCCATCAGCTCTTAATTTTCTTTCTTGGATGCTACATCAGAAGAACATGGCTTCAATTTACATTTTTCCGTCTTTTTACTGATAAAGCTTTCCAATTACTGCAGGAAAAAAATAAATCATATTTTAGGGTCTCTCTTTATTCTCTGTCCACTGCTGCAGTACTTTCCATTTGCAGTTATTCTAAAAAGCATGTGGTCTCCTGTTGATGCTCATTCTATTTGCTTTCCTCCCCAATTTTTAATTTTTTGTTTTTTACCTAAAATCTTGCCAGGAAGTTTAACCCTCAGCTGTCTCTAGTGATCCTGCCGCTGAGCACATCCTACCTCACGGTCCAACAAAATGAGCTTGAAGAAGGCTGCTCCCTATGCTGGCTGCAGCTGTTTTCTCCCCCAGCGCCGAATGCTGTTGGCAGCCAATCACAGATTGAGCTAAAACCATCCTCAGCAATTTATGCAGCCACTTCCTGCAGATTTCTCACAAGAGATTTTCTGGACCAGAATACATTCCCTTCTCTTCCAGACTTCTGATCCTGCATTGGAATCAAATAAAGGCTTTTTGACCAGAGCTTCTCGTGCAGTTCTAGGTGCTTGAAACAAAAATTGAGATTGCACTGTGGCTATTGCAAAGTGGTAGCTCTGGGGCTGGGCTGAGACCTCCTCTTTGAAAGGGTATCGGCTGCTCCACGCTTTCACTGTCATTGTGGGCTATTCCACAAAGCAGCACTGCCATGCGTACCAGAGGGAGCTGCTTGCCTTGCCTCTCAAATGTAAAGTGGCATGTATTCAGTTTCCTAACAAAGAACCTACAGCCTAGAGATCTGCGATATTTAAGGAATGGCTTCTGGTTGAAATGATTTTTTTGTTTCTGTTTGTTTGTTTCACACCTCATCTTTTATTTGGTTGTCCTAGCTTCCTGCAGTCTGACATTATCAGAGTAAAGGATTGTTTATGTTGGGTTTTTTGTGTTTTATTTATTTATTTATTTATTTCTTCCTTTAGAGATCTTGCTGTTGGCTGATGCTGCCAGTTTTCTGGCTTATTGGATTGTGGCTTCAGTCCTGTTTGAAGCTCTGAATGGAATAAATGACACTGCAATCCTAAAGCTTACCTAAAGGTTTACCAAATAAATGGATTACTAGGAGCAAAGTGCCAATGCTTTAAGGACACAGCATGTAAAAACTTAGAGATGCTGAAATTACTTAAGACTGTACTAAAATTTTGTGTAGGAATTATGTCTGAAGTACAAAAGATATATTATCATCTTGGTAAGTGCACTCAGCTGAGCGCAGGCGGGGTCTAAAACCAATCACAATCATTATCTGATTTCTTTGCAGACTCACCCAGGCCTGAAAAGAGAGAAACCAAATGTCCCATCCCAGGATGTGACGGCACAGGGCACGTGACTGGGCTGTACCCCCACCACCGCAGTCTCTCAGGCTGCCCTCACAAAGTTAGAGTGCCACTAGAAAGTGAGTATCATTGCCCTGAAGTCCAGAGTAACTGGATCTGGACTAGTACTGTGGGTAGCATGTGTTCTTGCTGGAAAGGAAACCTATTTTTTCTGGGTGAGATTGAAGAATGAGTCTGGAAGCTGTCAACCAGATCTTGGTCATTCCCACTTCTTGCATTCATGATATTCAAGCTCTGCTTAGAGTCATTACAAATACAATAGACTCCTTAAAAGGCCTGGGAAGACAAAGATCAGAGCCAAAGTGTCCCCATTCTTCAGGAAGACCTGCACACAGTAGCTTGAGGATCTTGCTTGCCCATGCCTTTCCATAAGTCATTCAGCACAGAAATTACCTTTCTTATTATTTCAGAGCTTTAACTTGATTTGATTTTCTTTAAAAGCCCACCATGGCTGCTGTTCTCAAAGTAATACCAGCTTATAGACATGCATGACAGTCCAGAGATGTTTCCAGTACTCTTTTTACCACTGAGCTCAATGAGATTACTTCCATCCACACATCCCCGTGTTGGTCCACAGCAAGTCCCTCTCCTAGGGCTGTATTATGCTAATCTTTGTGTGACTAGCCTAGCCTGATTTCCCTCTTTATTTCTAACTGTACTGATCATGTTACACTGGTATGTGTGTATGTGTAAATCCTGCGATGTGATGCAATTAAGTGTTGCATAATAAGCCAAAATACAATGTGAAAATTTGTCTAAACTACCTAGATAGTCAGATTGTTTTCTGCAGTAGCATGCAAGATAGTAAATAAAAGCATTTCTGACAGCACAAATCATTTGACTGAACAGTTTTCCTGACACACTGTATTCCTAAAGGAGTAATGAAGACATGAGACAAGACATACAAAGATGTTTTCTGTTTGATACAGACATATGTCTCACCCTCAGTAAGGATGGTAGACATCGCAGCACATAAGAAATGTGCATGCAGCCAGTTGTAATCCCTGCTGAGAGTGTAAATTGCTGCTTGAGGGATGATCAATTGATCAAAAGTAGATTCAGAACAGAGCAGATGATCAGAATGTGTTAGGATTCAAAAAGGTAAACTCAGAACAGATCATTTTACGTGGTGAAAGGTGTGAAAATCCTTCCTGTACCTGAGAGCTATCCCTTTCTGAGCCAGAGAGGGATTGCAACTATAAGTACCTTAACCGTGGTTTTACCACTTTTGATTTACTGTTAGTGGTGTGAACCAGAGGCCTACAGGTTTCATGACCTAATATCCCTGCTAAATTCCACCTTTGCTCTTGTGGAGACTCTAGAAAAAATGTTTTGAAAATGTTTTGCGTGTTGGAAGTTGCACTGAAACTAAGTAGTGGTAAAATGGTCTGCCTTGGAGACACTGGTCTTGCTGCATTGCTTCTTCTCTTCTTTTGAGGCCACAGTATGACAGAACCGAGAATCTTCTGAGTCTGAAGAAGAAATATTCTTATTTTTAACACGTATATTATTCAGTTACGTATGTTATCAATTGTTTTTCTTCTTCAGTTCTTGCCATGCATGAAAATGTTTTAAAGTGCCCCACTCCAGGATGCACTGGAAGAGGACATGTCAACAGCAATCGCAACACACACAGAAGGTAGTTCAGAACAGTTGCTACTTCTTAAAATCTGGCATGTTCTAATGAATAAATCGATGGTCATGCCTTGGAATCGCATGCTAAATACTCTGCTGCAGAATGCCTATGAATAACAAGATTAGTCTATATTATTTGTAACAAAAAATTGTGTTTAATTTAATTAGCTATAAAATGGCTTCAGCACTGTAGGTAGTGGATTCCAATAGTCTTCTTCACAGATGAGTTTTCAAACTTTACTATCACTATAGTATTCATGGCAAAATACCATCACATAAATGAGGTAGAAATGAACAAACACATTATTAATGTGATATCTAGAAACCCCAATGGAATCATAGAATCCTAGAATGGCCTGCATTGAAAAGGACCTCAAACATCATCTAGTTTCAGTCCCCTGTCATGAGTATGGTTGCCAACCACTAGAGCAGGCTGCCCTGAGCCACATCCAGCCTTGCCTTGAATGCTGCCAGTGATGGAGCATCCACAATCTCTCTGGGCAGCCTGTTCCAGTGCATCACCACATTTTGAGAGAAAAACTTCCTCCTAATATCTAACCTAAATCTACCCTGTTGTTTTGTACTACATACATAGCAGTCCTTCGCAGGAATTAGCTATGTTCTGCTTCAGCAAGCATGAAATTTTACGGGCAACACTTTAGAATCTCTGTAAAAGCAAACTCCGTGCATTAGTTTCAGGAATGTCATCTTCCTGCTTGGAACACCCTTCTCTGTTTAACTTTCTGCCTGCAGGGAGAAAGTAAAACTGAGGAAAGCCTTCCAGACAGGCAACTGGGGAATCACAGCTGGGCTGCAGGTGAGGCAGAGAGCTGAAGCCACTGTTGTCAGCATGGCTCCTGAGAGCACTGCTTTCTGCTGGCAGCAAGCCAAAATATGCCATTATTGTTCTTATGGAGGGCCATTCCTCTGGAAGAATATGTTGTCTATCTAATGATCAAACCTGGGGAAAAAAATGTCAAAAACATCTTGGCTGAATTGAATTTTGTGGGATTTTCCTTTTTGCTTGATTGATTTGGGCTAATTGGTTACTGTAAAAGGGCTCCAAAATCAAGGATTATCATACTATGTTACTATCTCTGATGCAAAAAGGTAGCACGAAGTCTTAATTACAGTGATCATGACATTGTCTAACATAATATATAAGGAAAAATTAAATATTTATTTAATGTTTTACCTGTTTTAAATCCTTAGTCATCTTAGCAGCAAATCAGGTGTATTATAAGCAAACCATGAACAGGGTAAGAAAGCATTGTTTATTGTAATAATGTGAACAGAGAAGAAAAAAAAAGAGGAAAAAATTAAAAAAGAACACTTTTGTGTTCTTTTGTGTTTGTATACTTTGATAAAAGCCATTGTTAACATACAGCTATTTTTTCCCCAAATCAATATTTCTAGTAATTAGAAGGTTTACACCCATTAGCTCATAAAGTTAAAATAATAATAATAAAAAAACCTTATTGTGACTTGTCAGCCACAAAACATTAAAGCTCAATGCTGGAAAACTCCTACAATTCAGTTTCTATCTGTATATCACCTCTAATATGCAGATTTCACTGTTTCGCATTAAGGTATGAAAAACAAATGAATCTAACTTTTAAAGGGCAGCTCCTATTCCCTTAGATGCACAGGGTACCAGGGAAGTTTGAAGCCATGGGTTTCCACAGCATGTTTCTGTTACTTAAAATTTCATTTTAAGGTTTTTTTCCTCTTGTTTCTTTCCTTCACCTTGTTTTTAAACAGCCTTTCTGGTTGTCCAATTGCTGCAGCTGAAAAGTTGGCAATGTCCCAGGAAAAAAACCAGCTCGAGTCTCCAAAAGCAGGGCAGTGCCATGATCAGACTCACAGGTAGGAGGCTACATGATCTAGCCTGCTCAAAGTATTCTGCACAAACTCAATCAGTCCTTGGGTTGTTTACCCTTTTTTGGATCCTAGATACAGAGATACTTCAATTTTGCAAAATGAAGCTCTGGGAAGGTAAATAAGTTGACTATCTCAAAATGGTATTCTTCTGGCCATTGTGAGTGTGCCTGACACTAAAGACGGTAGACGTATGTTTCAAAAAGCAACTTCGTTTCTTCTACTAAACATTACTTCAGCACAAGTATCCTAATGGGTGATTCTCAGATGTCTTTCTCCTGTAAACAAAATCTGCTATCTTTGCTGAAATGTTGTAAATAATTTTCCTAAACTGTTCCTTTGTTGCTTTGGCCGCTGCAACATTATTAAAGATAATTTTGAACTTAGTGCACTTCTAGCAGCACGGGGCTAATTTGTTTTGTGATTCTTTTCAGAGGAATCTTTCAGTGATCCCAAGTAGTGGGTTGTATTGATGATACAGTTATCTGAGAGGGTTGAGAACTCTGCTCTTTCAGTTTCCCCACCATTGATTATTTCATGTCATGAGTTTCTTTATTTTTATTGATTTAATTAGTATAATTTATTTTTATATAATGACATCAAAAAGAGAAAACATTTTTTATTGTGATAGTATTTTGTTCAGAGTTATATGGACCCTACAGACATGCATAATTTGCACATCATTGGCACCATGACCATTACAACCTATTATATTCAGGTCTATTTGGGGACACTTTAATTTGTGGATTATTGACATGATCAGCTCTAATGGTTCCTTCAGAGCCATTATAGAATATTATGTCCATGTGTCTGCCAACTGCACGTGCCTTAACTCTACATATGAAAAGTCCTTAGGAAATTACTAAAGACAAGTAGTTACTGAACAGTAACTAAATGGAATAACACACTGTAAATCATTCTTCCCAAATAGCAGAAGCAATTATTTTGGATCATCTTGTGTTAAATTTATACCACAATCGTTCACAGTAAAGTGAGAACAAGAGTGATCCATAAAAATACAAGTTCTTTGTGACTTAGAAAATCCAGATCATTTTTAGGAAAAAAAAAAAAAGCAAGGAAACACAATTGTACAAAAGTAAATTGGTATCCTCTTTGTAAATTGCCTGCAACATTATAGAGAATGCTAGATATTTTGTACATTTACCGCTTTGAACTAGTATGAAGTCAAAGTACTCTTTGACTACTAGATCAGCCACCATACTTGAATTTCTTTCTTGTAGGCATCTACCAATAGATTCTACATGTGAAAACACCACACTTTCTGATACTAGAATGCAACTGTCTGCTACTTTTCAGTAAAATATTATTTAAAGATATTCTTGTTTTTCTATTCTTGTCTTTCTCATTCTTTTCCTCCTTCTCTCTGCAGCACAAATTTAACTAAGCAGCTTGAGGTAGCTCAGTACAATTACAGAACTTCACAGTCAGTCACTTCCTCCAGAACCACCCTCACAAAAGAAAAGGAGAAGTTTGGGAAAGTACCATTTGATTATGCCAGCTTTGATGCACAAGTCTTTGGCAAACGCACAATGGCACCCGTGGTGCAAGGGCGAAAAACACCACAGTTCCTTGAATGTAAGTTTGAAATTCCATTCCATTTTATTTTGGGAAATAGGCTTCTTTTTTTTTTTTTTCATGCTTGCTTTGCTTTCAAATTTATAGAATTCAAAAAGTCTTTCTAGGAAACATTGCTAAATATGATCACTATAAGGTTTACTTTTTTGATGTTTCTTTGAAAAGCAATTATCAGAGGAGAGTAAAAAAAATGAATGTTTTTCATCTCATCTGTTGGCTTCATCCTTGGCTAAATTGTGATATTCATGTGGTGGTATGTTGCCATGAGAAGTCCAAGAGAACATGTCATCACAAGATGCTATGAATTGTAGTGTAATAACATTTAAAGTCAGGTTCTAAAAGACACTTCAGACACTTTTTAGCTGCATCCATACACACGTTCCTCCTCCTAAACCATGCGCTGCATCTGCATTATATTCAGGTCTGAATTTAATTTGTTTTCTTGCATTTCTGTACTATGCCATATTTGTAGTGCAGACATATTGTATGCATCAAATCATTGTCAAGAGGCTCCTGCTTGCATTACTTGCACGTTTGCTGAAGTAATGCTTTGTAGAAATGAAATGCCACAGTGTGAACTGTGATTATTTATTGCAGACACATTTTCACAATCTTTGTGGGAAACTTCAGCAAGACTCTGCTGTGTAATTGACCATTATAAAATACTTCTTAGTTTCAAGAAACACACAGCTCAGTTTCCATGATGGAAATGGAAAAAATAATTTAATTGCACCATATATGGGTACTGAAGAAAATAGATCCAAAGTTATATGACAGAAGACTCTCTTGTGCATGACAAAAAAATTAGTAAATGAAAACCAAAACAGGAAATTTCATCTAACTTCTAGAAAGCAAGAACATCTGTAGTAAGGTGAACAGAAAAGCAGATTCTTTTAAAATGTGTTTATACATACATGCAACAGAATTATTCTAAGAATTTATTATATATATTTATATATACTTATAAAGTGAGTTAATTTGTGCAAGTATCTGAGTATGTATATATACATGTATATATGTAATATATATTTTGGGTATCTATGTATTTCTGTATATATGTGTATATATAAATACCTCATTTTAAATTACAAATAAAAAGCAGATATTTATGTGGAATGGAAAATAGGCTTGTTCAGATGTAAGCAAATATGTGCATTGCCAGCTTTTTGGGTGTCAGGTTTTCCAATTTTGTTTGTAAAATTGAATACACCCTATTAGCTGTCTCTTTGCACAGATGCATGTCTATTTCACAGGTTCATCTCAAGGAAAAAATGATTGAAATGTTTTTATACAAATGCAAATCCATACATATGCAATTTCTGTATAATGTATATCAGTACTGAAGTTTATGGCCTGTTGTTCTTACAAAGATTGCAGTGTACAGTTATTATTTTAATGGAAAGGTGAAAGTAAAAGAGCAGGTGAGTGTTTTAGCTGTGCAGATGCATAAAAGTTGGCAGTAAGAAGCTGTGATTTACAGACTGGTTCAACATCTTATGTAAATATGTAGCTAGCCAGAACCACATCATTATTCCTCTGTGGATTCTGCATTTATAAACTTGATTTGTTGACAAAATGTGTACCCTTCATAACCTGATTTTAATTTTTTTTTTTACTGTTAGGGTGGTTAATAGAAAAGACACCTTTTCACTTGTTAAAAATAATATGAAATTAGCTATAGTAACTGCAAAAAATGAAGACCCTCTTACTTGTTCTATAGTTTCACAGGGGGATAGATTCACCCTTTTCCATTTGTACTGGAGAAAAGGAGAGCTGAATCGTGAAGCTCTTATGTTTTGCTTTAAGTGTTTAAAAAAACCAAACATGGCATTCAACTACAGTTAGTGCACATAAACAACTATTTCTTCTACAGCATCCCAAGTTTGAGGAAAGATGACTTCTTCAATGTCTTGTGTAGGTCTTATCGCTGAAATACACTCAGCCAAAGCTCTACATCCAGAGCCTTGGGGCTGAGATCTTTATTCAGTGAGCAGTTTGCTACATGCAGCAATGTTCTCAGTGTAGGCTGAGAAATTGGATTTTGCATACTTTGTAGGATGCTGTCAGAGCTAGACAGAATACACGACTATTGCTTACTAAGAACTGAGATCATGATGCTGTCTTTTCCCAGAAATGATTAGCGATTTCTCAAACACCAAAATACAGAAAAGAGAGCAGAGTTCTTTCTAACTGTTTTGGAGTACATGTTGGAGATGGAGGAGAAAACAAAGAATCATCAATGCCACTTTTTTCCACAAAAGTGCTTTTCTGTTCACCTGTTGGTTCTTCGTTCTTAAGTGACCTCTTTGTGTCCACTGAATCTGTGTATTATTCCAAATGACAGTCAGCATAAGGAGATCAGC
Source organism: Oreortyx pictus (assembly GCA_036925125.1). Taxonomy (NCBI): domain Eukaryota; kingdom Metazoa; phylum Chordata; class Aves; order Galliformes; family Odontophoridae; genus Oreortyx; species Oreortyx pictus. Next base: position 37,957,494 of record JAUPFR010000003.1, read on the forward strand.
GAAGACCACTTTTATGATGGATATTCATTATTTTGTGGTTTTGTTTTGTTTTGTTTTTTTCCATTTACTATTTTGTTTGCAGAAGGGAATATTTGGTTTGGGGTTATTTTGTTGCTGTTTTGGGGTTTTTTGGAATTCTCTAAAGGATAAACTCAAATTACAGAAAGTTTCCAGAAAAACAGGACTGCCTGGTAATAATAATATAAGGTAATGCTCTTATATGACAATTGCAGTTTATTCAAGAGCCTGATCTTGTTCTCCTTACTCATATAAACAAAACTACATAAATAACAGTTATTCATTTAAGTAAGGTAAGCAATGTTGTTTTAGTTAAGACTGGACAAGTCACTTGTGTCTTTTCACACAGTAGAACTCCAAGAGGAAGCCTTCACAAGGATATATTTACAATTGCATTTTATTACTAGTGTCATCAGACCAAATTTGATAATGCATTAATCCTTGTTCAGTCTTTCCTTAGACATCATTGTGTTTAATGCCTGACAAAGGAATAAGAAAATTCTGAGTAAATGTCTCAGATGCTTTGTTGAAAGATTTGTACTTATTTTTCTGGTAAAAATTAATTGTTCATGTTTCTGAAGCCCCTTTTACAGTAAACCTTTAGAGTCAGTAAGAAACTGATCGTCTTACATGTATTCTCTGAATATTTTAATGTATGAAATGGTAGTCTTAGAAACAGAACTGTTTTATGGAAAGAAATCGCATGTATAAAATTGCTAATCAAATCTCTCTTCAACAGCAAAGCATTTTTCAAATCCAGTGAAATTTTCTAATCGACTGCCTAGTGCTAGCGCCCACACACAGAGCCCTTGCCATGCCAACTCTTATAGCTACGGTCAATGTAGTGAAGACACCCACATAGCAGCAGCTGCTGCTATCCTGAACCTTTCCACCCGCTGCAGGGAAGCAGCAGAGATCCTCTCCAACAAACCACAGAGTCTGTCTGCCAAGGTAGGGTAGTCCAAGAACCTGGAGGGTGTGCTAGCTACTGAACTGTGCGAATAAACTGTCTTTCATGTTAGTGACTGCATTAAATCCCCAAAAAGAAGGCTTCTGTTTGCATGCTCTTTTGAAGAGACAGAAAAAAATCAGTAATGTAGTAACCATTTATTTATAAAAATAAATAAATAGCAGGAATTATGTTGTTACTCTTATCATAATTGAGCCCTAAATACAAGGAGGGAGTTTGGTGGGAATAAAAAAGAAGGATATATGAAATCCATCAATGATCTGTGTTGGACAGTTAAATATGCTAGATGTAGCTATGTTTTCTCCCTCTGAAACCTGCCATAAACAACTGTTTTGGAGGCTGTTAAATTAAAAACCAAAAACGTGATTAATCAAGATCATATTTTGCTTGCAATGAAACAGGACTACATCTATTTAGTCTGCTGTATTCAGAGCTCATTTGACAATCTGACAAGGTGTAGAGAGATAAATAACCACTGACTTGGATAAAATGCTTATTTCTGCTAGTGAGAGAGGAGAATCAGACCCACAGTATTTGGAGATAGATAATTTGGGCAAGTCTGTCATAATGGAATGCTGCCTAATCTCGTAGATGTTTGTGTGGCTTTCATGTTTTGGTTTGTGTTCTGCGTTTCCTCACAGATCTTTATGATTTACAAATGGTACTGTGTGAGCTATGAGCCTTATTTTCTGTGCCATTACATGGTATTATAATGCTGATGAAAACAGACAAGATTTTCTTCTGATGGCTGTGCTTGTGGGAGCACTGTGATTTGTTATTTGCATTAAAGTTACACGTGCTCCATTACAACAGAACTTTTGAGAGATATGTGTAGATGAGGATTTGCCATTACAAGAACTGGAGAAGAAATCATTGGGGAGTGAAAAGAGGTGTATTTATCAAGACACAAATTATCAGGTGCGCTTCTGCTAAGGGACTCCAAGTCTTCATATGTATTTCAAATGACTGATGATTGTTACATTGCAAGTTTTAGGCTGGCTAGAAGTGGCTTCTGCAGCTGTTGGTCTACAAATTTTGTCAGGCCTCTGTTCACTATGACTAAGAGACTACCTGCTGTCCTTTGAGGGGAAACACTTATTTTACTACAAATGTGACACCTTGTCAGGTGGTACAAACCATTCTCCTTTTCACAGCAGTATCTCTTACTTTTCTGACTTTTATTTCCATTTGTGGAGTCTTGAATCTTGAAACCAGCACTGGGAGTTGACACAGGGTATATATTTTAGTGTGTCTATGTGCATTCTCCATAATTTAGATATTATCTACCCCAAATACTGCACATGAAAATTTTCTTGGGCGACAGATCTGTCCCAGACAGCTGCTTTAGAGAGGTCCTTCCACTGATCTTCCATGGAGACTTCTAGCAGGAAAATGGAAAATGATGCCAATGGCTGGATTACATTGCTGCCGCAGCCTTTGGCTGACCTCAACAATACAACTTTCTTGCCAGAAAAGAGCAGTAAAGGGACCAGACATAAACCAAAGATTTTCTCCTCCATACCTGCTTCACAGTTGCCAAATTATGAGGAAGGTTTGAATGGAAGTGAATATAACAGTAATGATACAGAAGGACACTTGGGGCACATAGCTTACTCCTTTCCCACAGATAGGAATCCAACCTAAAAGAAAATCACCTTCATACCTTGCTATCTGCCTGCATTTACTTTTGCCAGACTTTCTGGAGGGCATACTGCTACAAAACATCTGAGAGAAGAATCAGAATTAGCTTCTGGCTAGAAAACAGGCAAGTAAGCCCCTAACAGATTCAGAGGCCAAAACCCACACAAAACTGTTTTTATTTGGTTTTGGCTATTTATTACTTTCAGAACTCATGCGGGAATTTCAGAAATAGGTCCCTAGAAAACTCATTAGTATAGATTTTTTTTTTTTAATGTTAAAATGTGAAGTATGTATGAAGCTATATCTAAAAGATATAACCATGTATTTGTCAGTGTTTCTGAATTCTTTTGTGGCTTGTATTGGTCACAAAGGTAGATTTTTTACTGATAGAATATCATATATTTTTAGATCATCAAAAAAATCTTCTGAGGACTTTTTCAGTGTTGGAACTCAGATAATTCACTAGAAGCAGATGACTACAGATTTAACAATTTATTTTTCCTGTTCTTGATAGTACATAACATTCACCAGGTATGAAAATACTTGAGTAGGGTGGCTGAGTTTAGAGCTCCACAGCATCAGACCTCTGAGCCCTGACCCTCTCACATTATTTTGTTCCTTGACAAAGAAAATCTGATTAGCATCATTCTTACTTTAGCAGATCAAACCCCCTGTCCTGTAAAGGTCTTTGCTATTACTTGAGCACCATGCAGCCTTCCACCAGTCCAAACCACAACACTTAGCAAATGGGAGTCAGAGTGATAGAACAGGGGGCAATAGGACCACAGGGGATGTGGTAGGAATCCTTTTCCAAATACACCTGTAATAGTCACATCTGTAAAATATCATGCTTCTAAGTTTTAAAAGTAAACTTGACATTCAATCATTTTAAACAACTGTCATTTTCTTGTTTTCTCTCAGGGTGCATTGTATGTTGCTTAAAGACCAAAAGGGAAAAACACCAAAACGATTTTAGCGGAAGTGTTTTCCTGAAGTCTTTTTTCTTTTCTTTCTTTCTTTTACCCAAATTTTATTTACTGACCTCCAAACACTTGCCATTTTATTAGTGAGAACTGGACATTTTAATTTCAATATCACTATTTTCTACAAATATAGATATATAATACTTAAATGAAAAAGAGACCTTTTTTTTTTTTCACTGCAAGTTTCAATTGCTATTCATTCAATGGATTTTCAATCTTATTCGAAAATGCTCTCATATATTTCAAAAAGGAGAATCCGAAGCAAAAAAAGTAAAAAAAAGAGAAGTTTAGCAATGATAGAGAAATGTGACACATTATTATTATTATATTATAATATTATATTATAATATATTATTATTATTATATTATAATATATTATTATTATATTATTATTATTATTATTATTATTACAAATGTTACACATTAGCTCTGCTGTCAGTAAAAGGAACTTCACAAAGAGAATCAACATAAGAAGGTAGTCTATATTCACAGATAAAAATTCTTAATTTATGTATTTGACAACTTGAAGAATACTTTTATTCTTCAATGGGCAATAAAATAGATCCTAAGCTTTCCCCATCAAATCTCTATCAGCTGTGTGCAATATACCAAGATAATCAGATACTTGATTATACCACATTTAAAATAAGTAATTCCACATCTAAGCCATTCACTTTCACAGGTGCAGACACCAGTAAGTTATTCCCTTGCTTATACGGATCAGCCATGTAGTCTATATGTCAAACCAGTACACCAATCTCTGTTTGATTTCCAGCTCATGTCGCTTCTTACAACTCCTACTGAAGTAAACAGGACTCCCCTTGAACACTTAACCTGCAGTTTCCAGCACAGTGCAAGAGTTTACATTATCATAGCATCATTCATTATTTACAGTCCTCACCACATTCACATCTCACAGAGGTAGTTGCAAGCAATGCAATTTAACTGTATCCCCATCACTACAGCTTGCCAAACATTTTGTTGAATGTTTTGGTGTTTTTCCCACCTGTTTAGACAAAATGGCATATGCATGCTATGCCTTGAAAGAAAACAAAAAATGACACTTGCTAAAAATATTTAAAGTTCAAATTGTGGTTTTGAACAAAATTATGACATCTCTACATTCTTGGATATTGATGGTGATAATTATGTCAATTATTTCAACAAAGTAGCAGTACTTAACATGTTTGTTAAGCATTCCTTTATTCCAAATACCTTAAAACCTAAATACAGAATGAAAAATCAGCCAAGAATATTACTAGGTTCCATCTTGCTATACTGCTGTGCATGTTGCTCCTTGACTAAGTTCTTGGCTGCCTTTATTTAATTTGTGAATTGCTCTGGGCTGAAAGTGTGACTTCATTTGTGTCTCAGATATTGCTAGGCAGCTACAAGTTTTCCTTCTTTGCCTTCGTATTATAATTTACTACAGAATAACTCAGCTGTTCAAATTTACATCTGAGGTAAGCATGCATTTATTCTTATTGATTGTGAACAGGAAAAAAAAAATGTAGTATTTCAGATGGAGTCAAACTAAGAATAGCATTCACACATGGCAAGACAGATATTAGTTCTAGTCATCCCTAATGATAGAACTGAAAAGCCCTTTTGAGCTTTCCAGACCAGACTGAACTGCTAGTGGGAAGGCAAAATCGTTGATAATGTTGTTTCTTTGGACTTATTTAGTATCAAGAGCTATGACTGATACCAACCAAAGAGTACATAAAACTCTCATATATAATGACACAATCTCCCTTAGGTCATAGGTTTGAAATAAGGTTCATACAGACACAATAATTCACTCTTTCTGATTCATCTATAAGATAAAGCTTAACTTGTAAACGTTACATGAGACAAATTGCAGCATATTAAATGTTTTGAGCTAACAAATGAACCAAAAACACATTAAACAATGTAGTAATAATTCATGGAATAAATAAAAATAAAAAAAAACCCTCCTCCGTTGGCTTATATACTTGAATTCCAAGACAGTATTAAATAATGTACTAGATAATACTTTGTAATACTTATACCATAAAATGAAGCAGAGTGAAGCCTGACCTTAAAGTATAAAGCACTTGAAGATGGAGACCATTTTTTATTATAATTTATGTTAGTCTTCATTTTAGATAGATATTCTTCATAAGAGTACTACCTGTACCTTATCTTTTCACTGAGTAGATCCTGGAATAAAGAAAATATGCTTCAGTCTTTTTTCTCTCATTTTCATTCTGAACTCCTTTTTCCAGATGCTTGTAAAACCTGTGGGAATGATTACACTGTCACTGATGTGGCAGCAAATAAGGAGTAACCTGAATTTAATTACTGTAGGTCTTCTCTCACTCTTACTGATTTTTCTTCATTGCTTTAGCAGATTTTTTCCTGGTTTACATCAGTGTAAATGTAAATGAGATCAAAATCAGATTCCAATAATTCACCCAACTAATGTGTAAGGAAATAATAAGATACATCTGCATCTTTATTTTACTTAAATCTTAAAGGAAAAGTCAGAAAATATACACTGGTTTCTGAAGTTACATTTAAATATGTAATTAAAAATAGATAAACATAGGACAATTCCTTTATAGCCTAGAGTCAACTGGTCTTGCCTTCACTGAGGAGAATACAACCTTTACAAGTCTGAGATAAGCATAGTAAGTGCCATTTTCTGTCAGCATGCCACAGCACTGCTTTAGTATTTTTGCCATTTTTGTCTTTTTAGTTCCATTTTAAAAGTAATATAAAAATAAATGCGGTAAAACAAGCAAAGTAGACATATTGAGAGGAGGGTGGGATGAGAATAGGAATGAAAACTGGAGCTGTAGTTCTGACCATCATCTCTCTGCCATTTGGAGTTTGCTATGAATGTAGCAAAGTGATAGCTATTTTATACTGTTCTGAATAAAAACCCATGCTGTAAACGTGTGATCCATCCTCTGATGGGCAAAAGGGGATATTTTTCCATGACTATATTTAATTGCTGTATGCATCTGTGAGCTCACTTAAACCCCATCTGTACTCTACTCCACAAACACACAACCCTGCCTTTTCTGTTCAGAATTAGGTGCGTTGGACAATACAGCTTCCCGTGAATTTCAAGGAAGTAATGATATCTAAATATCAACATTAGTAAAATATTCTCCTTATCACCCAAAACTCTTGTTTCGGCTAATGGTAGCTGCTTCTCAGGGGCTATATTCTTTCTGATATTCCCAGTGTATAGTTTCAACAAGAAGGGAACCTTGAATGCTTTTAGTCCCTTTTGTTGCTATTGTTGCCTTCTGAGTAGCTGATATTTTGTCAGTGACAGAGAAACTGCACTATTTATGGGTTTTGCACTATAAAACTACTGCAGCCCAATCACATGGCTTCCTTTTCTAAGCCATCTGTCACAGAGGTCTGGAATTTTATGTGAATGTTGGTTGTGCAGACTTAACCCAAGTTTTTTTATTACGAAAAATGTCAGCAACTACAATATTTAGCATTTTACTTTACATTGGTCATTAAACTTGATTACTGTAGCTCTGTTTCATCGCTATAGTTACAATATCAACTCTGAAGCCAAAAAACACTGGGGCGATTGTGGAAGAGCTGTGTTGTCAGATCCTGGACTGTGAACTTGGCACTGATATAGTTAATATCTTGGATTTTTGTAACTAAGGTTTATTAATGCTGGTATAAAAATGTATTTGATATTATACAGATGGCATAAGATGTTGTGGATACTAAGTTATTATCCAGGATAAGCTGCACTGTCAAATTCAGGGCTTAAAACTATCACAGGAGATTAAACTATTTACTAAAAAGGGGCAGAAAGATATAACCAAAGCGTCTTAGTATGAACATATTAGAAGTGTATTTACTTCCCATAAATATAATAAAACATCTCTTTAAGCTGTATGATTGAAAATGTGAACTTTGTCATGCAGACGAAGCAAATGTAAGAAGTGCCTGAGTTTTTGAACAGGGGACAAGCAGATGGCTTGGTATGCTTCAGTTTAGGTGTGCATCTGTCACAGGCCCATGGATACTAAATGGAATCAAGATCCCCAAGTAAATAGAGATCACTTGAAATTTTCATTTTCTACCAAAATTTTCCTTGTGATTAAAAATTTCGTCAGATGCATTTCACCTTTAAACAAGTCACCACTGGCAGTGGTAGAAGACAATGCTGCATGAAGGAAGCTTGTGCCTTCCGTCTAACTGATTTTCTCATATCACACTTTCAGCACAGAGGAACAATTCTCTGATTTATCATAAATGTTTTTAAGATCCATAAGTAAGCATAAATTTGGCTGCCCTATCTTTAACCATTAAATGACAGACTAATTTCGAGCAATAGCTAATGGGAAAAAAAAGAGATTTGCTGCCAGTGTCTCATCTTTTCCTAAGAAGGAGATCAAAGTAAGATGGAAAAGCTTGCTCCCTGAGCATATTTTTTATTTACAACACAGGATCTAAGTGATTCAGTTATGGTACAGGCTTACTTCTTAGTTTTTCAGAATAAGAAGGCTTGATGTGGGCTAATATGACTGTCTCCTAAGTTACCCAGAATGATCTAGCCTCAAATTCCCAAGTGGCTTCAGTTCTCTGTAGCAACGGAAATAGAAAATAGTACTGATGAAAACAACATTAGGACTCATCAGCATTAAATACAGCATTCAACATGAGTACTACTTGAGTACATGACCTTGTATGTTCTCTGTAGTCTATATATTTTCCAACTTGTTCAGGTTAACACGTACAACTAGGCTACCAAGTGTTCTTTCAGAAGGTATCTTTTTCACCTCCTCTGCTACTTGATTTAATAACTGCTGTCAGTAGTGAGGACCAGTCTTATTGATATCTAAATACCATGTCAATATGCAGTGTTGCTCCCTGGTTAAGACATACATATTAATTCCAGACAGTATTCCTGCACTTGAAATCGTAACAGCAAAGGAACAAAAAATCCTAGGTATACAGAGGACATCTTGGACAATTATCTGTACACAGAAATTGCAATGGTCACAAAGAAGTTCTCAGTGGTAAAATCCCAGCAGGTTGCTAGTCATCTGTCTATGAGGACAGGACAACGAAGCAGTATCTCATTTGTGAGTGGTAGCAAAAAATCTTCCATCTTCTTAAAGGATGATGTGGACATGCAAAAGCCTACTTAAGCCTATGTCCAGAAGCAGAAAGACCGTTTTCTCAATGCAGAATGGGCTCAGAGTTAGCACTCACAACAGGAGCATGAGGTGAAATATTTTGTTGCACCTATTAGTAAGCTGTACTTTAAGGAGTTTTAGCCCTCAAACAAGAGAGTTTTTACTGTGGAATGCAGAATACCGAGCTTCCCAGATTCCCTGGTTCTCCTCATATATCTAAGAAGCCCCTTAATATGACCAAGAACTCTGAGAGATTCTCTCAGCCTGGAAAGAGAAGTTGGGTCTCTTTCCAAACTGCACGCTCCCATGAAATCAGAGACTGCTGCTTGCTGTACTTCCCAGACTAGCTAAGGCTTTGTTGGCTCATATCGGAAGTCTTAATCAAGGAGATTACTGCAAAGATTCTTCCAAGAGTCTTCTGCTCTCCATGCAGACCTTGTTTTGTGGCAAAACTTTAAAAGGTGGTTTTCAACTCAGATTATGATTAAGATAACAATATGTGAAAAATTGCTGGGAGTTGGCCTCTTCTCTCTTAAAACTAGTTATAGGACTAGAGGGAATGGCTTCAAGTTTCACCAGGGGAGATTCAGACTGGATGTTAGGAAATACTTCTCCGAAAGAGTTGTCAGGCGCTGGAAAGGGCTGACCAGGGAGGTGGTGGAGTCACTGACCTTGGAGGCATTCAAGGAACATTTAGATGTTGTGTTGGGGAACACTGCTTAGTGAGACCAATCGATGATAAGTGGATGATTTGTCTGGATGATCTTTTAGGTCTTTTCCAACCTTGGGAATTCTATGATTCTCATACTGTGTTTCTTTTAGGCATATTTCTTACCCCTCCTTCTCTCCCCCATGATGCTGTCGTAATATTTGTGAGGTACTGGGGGAAGGGAGCATATGTAACACTGGTGATGACCTAAACAATGCATTAATGCTTTTAACTGTGAATTGGGGTCATAGTTTTCTGTAAGAGTGAAAAGATCAAGAAGATTTAAAGCTAAACTTTTTTTAAATAAAACTAGATTTGTAGTGTGTAGGCTACGGTTTAGATGCATCTTATTTAAATTCTACTTACAATGTTTAAGCTGAGACGCAGGGAAGCTACTCTTAAGTCTGCCTAAGAGTTAGACATTAACTGATATAAATCGAAAAGCTGGTTTTAGATTCAGATAAATTTAAATAAAAGCATGCATTTATACTTATCCTTTAAAAGCACCACATGTTTATGTTGCATCCTCACCATGTCCGCATTTAAGCATGTCTCTATTTCCTGTTGCATGTCAGGGAGCTGAGATAGAAGTGGATGAAAATGGCACTCTGGATTTGAGCATGAAAAAGAACCGAAGCCAAGACAAAGTTACGCCTCTCACTTCTTCCAGTACAGTACTTCCCACTCCTTCCTCTTCTCCTTTCAAAACAAGCAGCATTCTGGTAAATGCAGCCTTCTACCAGGCTCTCTGTGAGCAAGAAGGCTGGGATACACCTATCAACTACAGTAAGACACATGGCAAGAAAGAAGAAAAAGAGGTATTTTTTTTTCAGTTTCTGAGTGATTTTTTTTCCAATGGATGAGTGGTCAGAAAATGGTATTTCAGTAAATCTCCGCCAGTGAGCCTTAAATCTCACATGTGAGTCTATTGGTTCAGAATCCCATCGGAGAGCATAAATTCAGAAATGAAAAATTGTTAGAAATTCCTGAAGGTTTTTTGTACAAGTAGCACAACAATATATGTATGTAATTTCCTTCTATAGTGATGACTTTTATTCTATAAGAAAACAACAGGGAAAAATGGAAGAGTACATACAAATATCTTCTCTTTTCAACCTATCCTAGTAAAGATTAAAAGTCAAACTTGAAAACATAGGAAAAGAAGCAAGATGACCAATCAAAATTTCAGTAAATGCTATTATTTAGTCTTTGCACCTTTCATGACTACTCTTCTAGACTTTCCCTTCCAACTTGATAACGATCATGATTTTGGTTTTATTTATCATATAGATTTATGCCATGTTGGCATCATAGCAGCCTGGTCTTCTGTTGTTTTTTCTCTCCTTCTATTTGACTCTTCTATTGTTTTTCTCTCCTTCTATTTGACAAGTTTTGGCTTTCAGTCAATTTTTGTTTTGTTTTGTTATTTTTTTTTCTTGAGTCTGGCCATCAGAATATAGATTATTTGAATTTACCTTATATAAGGAGGGAACCATAAATACATTTTAAGTCTAATTAACCAGAATCTTGCTAATAAACATAAACAAGCCTAAGTGATAGCTTTCTGAAGTAGAATATAAATGTTTCCATTTGAAGTTTTTAATTTGGCTTCAAATACATTTCTTTCCTATTTGTTTTAAACATATATATAGAGAGAGAGAGAAAGAAAGAGAGAATAAAACATTTGAGAATTTAATTATTACAAAATAATCTTTTCTTCAAATATCAAAACTGATACTTTAAGAAGGCATACAGTGTGGTAAAGCTGTTTAGATTTGAATTCAGGGGATTCACACTTACAATTCCAAAAATACCAGGAAATAGAAGATAATTCAGTTGTATGAATAAAAATCTGACAGGATTGGACAGTGATCTGCCATAATGAGACAATTTGTGCTGTGGTGGATCATTTATTGGAGGCAGGCTTGTCTTGAAGAGCACACTGCTGTCACCTCTGTGGGCTTGACTGTGCTCTCTGTCTCAGCCACAAGACTCTGGGAACCTGTATCAGTGTTCTGGAGTGAATTTCACACAAGACAGTAAGCTGAGGGCCCCAGCTGTGAGAAAACTGCCTTGCTGCAGGAGATCAATTGATACCGCAGCCTGTTCTGTTGCTCCTCCTCCCTGCAGCAACTGAGGATCAGAGAAGCAGCTATGGCAGAAGCACCTCCACGTGCCCCAGTCTTGATGGACTTTCAGACAGCCAAGATGTGAGGCTGCCTGGTTCACTTGGCACCAGCACAGGGAACTGGAGGCATCAGCACACTACATAAAATGAGTTAAAGATCACTGTTCAGGCACTCTTGCCCCTCACACTCTGTGCTTTGACAATATATGGCACTTTCCTAATTGAGGATCTGGACCCAGACCTCTGCTGTGAGCTTTTGCCATCCTAGGGAACATCAGTGTGTCCAGTGATCTCAGGGCCAGAGGCTCTGTTTGGAAATCGAAGACTGGCAGTTATCCTTATGCAAAGAAAATGACTGATTAGATCTATTTCTAATTCATTGTTATCTGGTTCATATGCACAACAGTTGCTTAATTTTGGTGGTAATTTCCAGAAAATATTGTCTCTCTCTCTCTCAGTGAAATAGCCTGTCCAGATGCCCCCTTAAAAAAAAAAATCTGAATTTGGAAAAAGCTCAAAATCACTCCAAAAGGAAAGCGCTGAGAAATAACTAGAGCTGTCAGTTAGTTCAACTGTCAGTTCTCCAAAGATTTCAGGGCTTAAAAATGTTAAAAGTGCCAGATGCTATTATCTGTTATTCATGTTACCATTATGTTCTGGTCTTTGCTGAAATCAATATAAACTTCCATCTGTACATTAATGGAGTTTCATTGCTTGCTTGCTTTCTGTAGTGTGCATGCGTGAATACACACATGCTCTGCAGAAAATAGTAGTTTTTGGATGGATTGGGCTGGTTTTCCTTTCAGTCTGGTATTTTTCAGATTTTCAATAGCATTTAATTATAAATCCCATCAAATAGGAAAGGAAAAATTATACATACATGTAGTGTCATCATCATCATTTAAAAGACCAAGAAGTAGGAAGCACTGAAAGTGTTTTCCCAAGGGCCTATCTATCCATCTAAAGCTAAATCTCTGGTAGATGTGGTCCCTTGTGGGCTGCATGTACTGACTGTAGGGCCAAGAAAGGCAAAGTTTGGGTATTCTTCTACTTGCATTCCTATTGTGAGGTCTTCCTTTTACAGCCTTGTGGTTTTTTACAGCCTTACGGTTTTATGATTTTTGTTATATTACTGATATTCCACATCATAACATCTTAAAACCATAACAAGCCTCTTCACATCTGAAGATTTCAAACTGCTTGAATAATGGTCTTTCACAAACTGCAAAGAAAATGCTGAGGAAATCACATCTTTAAGTATCTGTATGCTTCTCTCATTCCTTAGAAATATATATTACTACTTTGGTCCTTGGGATAATTTTTTCCTTTTCAAGGGAGCACAACCCTGAAGTTCTTGTAGGTTTTTATGCATGTCTGTGTGTGTATAGCTGTTCATTTAAAAATCTTAGTCTGGAAAAGTTAGTTCAGTAAATCCAGAATTAAATTTTGGAAATAAAATATGATATGGATATCATACACATTAAATATATGCATCTAGATATACTTACATGAACCCTTATCTTCCCATCCTTTTTTTTTTAACGATTCAATAGACTATTAAATGAAATTGTGTATATCAAGCTCAATGCTGTTTTGTCAAGTCCCAACATGTAGGATTAATAGCCAGTTCTCTCTGTGCAGTAGGTATCAATCAGTGACTTGATGAATGTCTCACACAGAGGTTTCTTGTCCAACAATCGATCAAGAGATGTCTTCTATTTGAGATAAAGAACACAAGCTGTAACTGAAAACATTAGGAAACCCTGCAGTTTGAGCAGTTACAGGTACTCTTGTTGACTGCAGATGCATCCTGAGGATCACCATGTAGCTCAGGAGCTCAGTGGAACACAGGAATGGTCTTTCAACCAGTGCCAATACTGGGCTCTTCTCATCTGAACCATTGACACGAGATGGAAAAGGCTGATGTGTGCCCGGTCCTTATATATTTTTAAGATTCTTCCCATGCATTCACTAATTCTTTAGAAACAGTATTGGTCCCCAGTTCAGCAATACAGATGTAGCCTGTTGGACTTGGCTGATAAAAAATGAACACAATTGATAAGTCAACCTTCTTCAACATTCATTACATTAACTAGAAACGAACTTACCTAGGGTTTCAGAACTTATATGATATCTTAACCCTGCATCTGTCAGGAGAAGGTCACCAATTTGTTGTTCTTTTGGGAGCTTCTGATTTTATGGAGAGTTACAATAGTGACAATCCCTGTAGAAGCTTTTATCTACATGTATGGAAGAAAGGAATGTCAGAACATGTGGGAAGACATAGTAATTAAATAAAACTCTCTTTCTACAGCTTTAAGAGGAAAAACATCCCCAGATGTCACTAGAATCAGGATTTAACTTGATGTTGGAAGACAGTCTCCAGGTTGCTTAAATGTGGAACAAAGCTGGAGTTCCTTTCTCCATTTTCAGTTTTTAGCTTCTTGGCTTCCATGTTTGGATAACTTTCAAATATTTAGTGTTTCTATACGAACATTTTAGCAACGCTGGTCTTTTTTTTAAAACAAAACAAAACAAAAAAACTCCATTACTCCTTATGTGAAATTTTCCTTTAGGAATATAATTCCAAGAGCCTGAAATATATCAGTTTACTTTTATACCTTAAAGCATGACTTGTCAATTACTATGAAAGAGTGTTTGGAAAAGAAGACATGCATTTTTGCTTCGTACATTTGTAGCAGATGTGATTATTCCTGAACAAACTAACACCACGAATGTGGCTCCAAAAATCAGTTGTAATTGATATATCAGTAATATAACATGAATTTCTATGTGCACATATAGCGCAAGTTACAGTAAGAAGTAGGTAGCCAGTACCAGAAAGCAGAAGGAAGTCATATTGAAGATCCAGTCCCCAAACAGGCAAAGATGAACTGCCAGAATTGAAGACCATATGGAAGCTTTGTCAGAAGAAAGACTCCCGCAGAGATTACAAGTCCCAGTAGGCAGAATCTCCATTTTCAGTCCAGATTCTCCTCAGCCCTTCACTATGTACTTAACAGTTCTGCAGACATCCCTGCCCCTCTCTCCTGGCACGTTCATCATCTGCACAAGCCCGGAGTATCAAGCACCAACCCTGAGAGTTTAGCAGAAGCTGAGAGGTTCTCCCCTTAGCTGCAGGCAGCAGTTTCTGCTCCTACCTTTGGTAATTTCAGGGTGCTACCTGCATGTGTATCAGATTGAAGTAACAAACCCAACATGAGTTCCCAGCAAGGATTTATGGAGATTTAATAATTGATGCTACAGGCTTTGGAGATTTCTTGAATGATGCAATTTCCACACAGCATTTCTCCAGAAAGAAAATACTTAACCTTCATAAAAACAAAAACAGTAATAGTTGAAGACATTAATTCCCAAAACAGTATAAATGAAGATACTTGAAATGATCAAAGCTTTTTTGTTTGGTTGCTGTTTTTTTTTTCTTTTTCTTTTCAGAAAATAAAAATGTTATATACTCCAGAGCTCTGGATTTCCAAAATTCCTTCCCAGGAGAATGAATATGTACAGTGCACACTATCCGTCAAATAGCCTTGCAGCAATGATGATTTTAATCTACAAACAGTAGAAATCAATAACTACCCTTACCAGCCTGCTGCTAAGAAAATTTCAGTGTTTTTTTTTCTCATGATTTTTATTCTGTCAAGAATCTTGTCTTTGCATAAGACATCAAATCGACACATTCTACTAACCTAAAAAGTGTTGCATTTACATATTTTTATATACAATAGGGTTTTTTTTCTAATTTATGATTATAATTTTTAAATTCATAGTATGGTACAATTGTTCTCACTTCAACTGCATATAAAACACAATGAAGCACTTGCAAAGAAAAAGCAAGTATATACTTTCTGAAGTCGTGTTTGGCTGTACATTCAACAACTGCCTTAATTTTCTCTGTGTGTTTTTCTTTGGTCTTCATCATTGCAATATAAATGTAAATCTGACTTTCCGTATGTACATATTAAAACAGCATCTACCTTCAGAAATAATTTCACAAATATACAGTTCAACATTTTAAAACGTCTACCTACCAGTGCTTTGAATTATGATGCATTACACTTTCTTAATCACTCCTCTTGGCGGCACTTTTTAAAATGTAAATATGTTAATATGTAAAAGGCCTTGACAAGAGAAACCATTTGTCACACTCCCATCTAATATTTCAGAAAGATCCAGTGAGTTCTCCAGAAAACATGGAAGAAAAAAAGTATCCAGGAGAAGTCTCCATACCAAGTCCTAAACCCAAACTCCATTCAAGAGATCTCAAAAAGGAGCTCATCACGTGAGTCACAAAAAAAATGCCATGTTTTCCTCTACCTTTCTAAAGACTGACTAAATTGTTTGTCTGAGTGCTGGTTTGGAGTGCATTTGAGGGAGCTGAGCAGGGAGACTTTCATGACTGATCATTTCAGGTAGCTCCTGCTATAGGTCAGCATGAAGCTGAGACATGGCAGAGGAAGGTCTGAGAGTTTGGACACATTCAAGACTTGTACTGTACTCTGTATCCTCTTATTCCTCATGTAGATAGGTAAAAAATGGGCAACAGCTTTGTTATAGTTCCACTTATGAGGATTTTTGTAGAAGTTCAGCAGATTTTGCAGATATGGAACATACAAAGTTCAAAGGATAAAATGGATAGTGGATAGTGAGGAGCTGCCCCAGGAACTTCCAACCTGTGGGAAATCAGCTGAAGTAGCTAATTTGCTTTCTTCTAATTATTCCGTCATTCTGTCCTAAAGAAAATCCAGTGGACTCACAAATTCATACTCTAGGAGAATAGGCTGATGCTTTCTTTTCCCAAGAAAAGACTCTAGTTTTCTTGAAGTCCAAAACTTTATTGCCAAAAACTGCAAAGAAATCAGGATAATTCTGTTATACCTTTTTGTGCATGACAGCTTGTTTCAGTTCGGAACAGTTTCAGTAAAATTGTCTCAATCAGCTCATAATACTGGTCGCCTTTTAAAATCCCAGTTAGACTCTTCACAAAAGCCTACTGGATTCACGTCAACACTGATATCAATAGAGTGGGTTTTTTGCCATCTGGGATTGAGTAATCATTTATTCCACTTTTCCTTTTGTCCCCAGTACAAAATAGGTCTCTCTAGACAAGTGGACATAGTATTACTTAGTGATGATAGTCGACAATGTATCACTGCCTAGCTCTTCCACAAATAAATGAGTTGCATCCCATCACCTTGTGTCCTGCTCCCCAGATTCAGTGGCGCTGAATCAGCTAGATATGCTTCAGTCTTTAGAAAAAACATTTCCCTGGGGCAAGCTTCTGTGAAGAGTGATTCTTTCACCTCATGCCGTGCAGCCTGCATGCTGACTACTCACCACATTGTATTTGTACTTGTAGTTCATGACCTAAATTGAAAGAGGTCGTGTTTGTTTTGCCTCCTCTAAAACAACTGCTTACAAAAATGCTCAGTTTATTTGCTGAAGACTCTAATGGCTTTTCTTTTGTAATATTTATTCCTTTGTTATACTGACCTGTTTCAAGATGTCTGTAAAATACTTTTTTAATCGCCAAAGTAATAATTGTCCACAGTATTTACAAAAACAGTGATAATCTGGAAGTGGATTTACTCTATTTTTTTTTTTACACAGTGAGTAGAAAGAGACACCTAAAATGTAGCTGTCTTGGAAATTAAATAAGGAATAGTTTTAATATATCATCAGAATCTAGGGGCAGTTATAGGGATCAGACTGCATATCTGAGATCCCACTAAGCCTGGAAACTTGTACAGAACAATCCAATACAGGTGGCTCCATCATGAGGAAGTTTTTAAAATGACATTAGCACTTACAGAGAAAAAAAAATTGACCCCATTTTCTCACTTGCAGTGAACTACTGTATGAATATCAGCTCATAGCATGTGCCTTCTATTTTTCCAAGCTGATTCTCTTAACCAAAACTACATTGCTCAGGTTGAAATGGGCTGTGATATCTTGCT
The DNA here is from genome assembly GCA_036925125.1 of Oreortyx pictus. Classification (NCBI taxonomy): domain Eukaryota; kingdom Metazoa; phylum Chordata; class Aves; order Galliformes; family Odontophoridae; genus Oreortyx; species Oreortyx pictus. The sequence goes on from JAUPFR010000003.1 coordinate 37,975,068, forward strand.
ACGGCTTTTTCACAGATTCGAAAAGCTCCTAGCACTCTGCTAGTTGAGAGAAAATAGCCAGGTGAGGATCTGAGGTATGCTTTATTCATGAAGCACTAGCTAAATGTTTCTGTACAGCTTCTGATTGCCCTTCTTAACCATGGGTCCATTGAAACACAGCCATTTATAAGGTGACTGCAGGGCTGCTGTTGGAGGTTTTAAAAAAGCTACGGAAGAGTATACTTAACTCACTCCACATCCACCCACAAATTGCATTTGTTGCCATTTCTGCCAACTTGCAGAGGAATATATCCCAATTAGATAAATGATCTCAGTGTTATGACTAACGTCAAGTTGAGGAAAAAAGTAACATTTTCTCCAGGTCAAATATGCCTTTAACTCTTGGCATAAAGGAAAAAACCCATTGTGCTAAATGTACACCACTTTTATGCCATTTCTCATTTCAGCTGAGAAAAGTCCCAGGAAAACACACTTGTTCTGAACTTTAGCTAATACGTTTTCTGCTCTGCAAGCAAACATAGCATCTGCTTCTCACTTATGTGAGCAAATAACTATACATTTATGAAGAAAGTGCCTTATTTTGGCCAGAAGCTAAAGGAATGATTTGGAATATTATTGTTCTCAGGCCTGTGTTACACACAAGTTCAGATAGGAAACTTTATCCCTAGGATTTATGAATTGCAATGAAAAATTGGTAGGAATAGTAAAGTTTCTTTTCAAGAATCCAAGCTGTAACTGAAAAATCTACGCAAAGCAAGGTAGCTTCACACTTGCATAGATCAAAAAAATACAGTTTTCACTGATCTGCATGGTGGAAATGGGAATTTTTTTCCTTCTGTGCTTCAAGTAGTAATTGAAAACTAGAACTGTCGAGTAGATTTTGTTAGTTTTTGTGGTGTTGTGAAGGTACTGAGATGTGTTATGATGAATATGACTGCCCTAAGTATCATCATGTTTTAATTGAAGGGTAAGCTATGTGATGTATTATACATGTTCTAACCTCTCACTGCATCTTCTTATAGCTGTCCGACTCCAGGATGTGATGGTAGCGGTCATGTAACAGGAAACTATGCCTCACACCGCAGGTAAGGAAAAACAAGAAAACCAAAGCAGTAAACAGAGCTACTTTTATCTGCTGTCATTTAACTTGTTCTATACTAACCACATATAAGTACTCAAAAGTAATTTGAAGAAAAGAATCCATTCAGTGTTTATTTTTTCCTGTTCTACATTTTCTGGAAGGTCTGGACTAAATAGTCTGATGGATTTAGGCAGCATATGCTTGTTACACAAGCTGCATGACTTAGCAGAGACCTATAGATAAGTCTTTTAGTAAAGTTTGCATTTCCTTAAGTGAACAAGCATTCTCTATACAGATGAGACATTGAATGGGATTTTAAATAAGGTTTCTGTAGATAACTCTGCAAGTAGCTTTGAAATTCACAGAACTGCCAATATATTCTGTAGCTGCCAATTATTTCCTTCTGCCTACTGTCTACCTGGGGGTTGAAACAGTAATTTCTTATGTCTCCTTTTGAGTGCAAGATGGAAGCAGAGACATGGACCAGATGCTCTACCTGCCTTTTATATAGAAAGGGCTCTGTATAACACTGCATTGCCATGCAATGCTTAATGGGGACATAGAAAACTCTACCCCTAACTATATATATTTTCCAGTAATTCATGACATAGAGTCTGGCATAGATTGTTCCTCCTTTGTCAACAGGAAATATTTGAGGGTCTGCTTTTTCACATTTTAAGTCACAGATTTTATAAAGATTTTTGTTTTAAGTAAAAAATCTATAAATTTGTTTCAGGTAAACATTCTACATTGTATTTTTCAGTGTTTCTGGGTGTCCATTAGCTGACAAGACATTAAAATCCCTTATGGCTGCTAACTCTCAGGAGCTTAAGTAAGTATTAATAAAACTGTAATTCTTATTTATCTTTGATCAACATGTTCCCTACATTAATTGAGTTTTTCATTTGAATTACTCTGAGCAATGAAGTATGAAATATTTCAGTGAAGTTCACTTATTTAAACAATTTATTTCTTTCAATTTGACTTTCCTGTTTTTTGGTGTCCCTTCATTTTCATGAATTAGAAAGGACATGGAGATAAATATTGAAAACTCTTAAGAGAGGCTTCTCTCACAGTATTTTTCATTCATTCAGAAAGAGAAAATATTTAAAACACGCTACTGATTAGAGAAGATAGATAGGATAAATCTATAAACTAGACCAGAAATCCTGCGTATCACTTTTTATCATTCTTTACCATATACTATGCGTTTAATGTCACTGAAGCAGACATCAAGTCACATGATTCTGTGCTGGCATAATTTTCACCATGAAATGTCACTTACAAAAGGACTGTGCGGGCTCTGCTATATAGACAGATGTATAGGGACATATGAATATTTCAAAAATCTGTAGTCAAGAGAGGCACTGGCAACCAGTCATCTAGTTATTGAATTGCCTTTGTCTATAAGGACATGGGGAAGAGGAAAGGATAATTAGAGTTCTTTCATAGCTTTCTCTCTGCATCTTGCAAATTGGATCCTGTAATAGATGGCTTGGAAATCTCGTGGATGCATGTGAAAGGAGAAGAATCCTGTGACTGTCCTTTCTGTCCTTTCGGTTCAGCCCCAATCCAGACAGAAGAAAATAAAGACCAACTATGGCAGAGTTGTGCTGTTAAGATGATATTTATGGTTGTACTGACTGCACAAAGGTTTGACTCCATGCTTAGTCACAAGTTAGCATACCTAGATCAAACGCTAGTGGTCTCTTCCTCTTTTCCAATAAAATGAACTGCAAACAAAATGAACTGATGGAGGTGAACCTGCTAGAGATGCTTCAAAATGGCAAAAAAGGTCTATTTATATGGACAACTGCTTGAAACAGTTCTGAAATTTCTTAGGGAAACTGACACACTGGCACAGTACTTCACTGAGTCTCAAATGTTTAAAATTGAGTTTCAGTATTTTTTTTAAAAGAGCAGCACAGGAAGGAGGGAACTGACTTGTGAAAATGCTGACAAATTTGAAATCATTTGCTGAGTCATATATATTTGTCCCCGCTTTTTCTGGCTTTCTGCCATATATAGACACTCACACAAATATTTTGAATAGTTGCTCTTCATGCAGCCCCTCCCCCCCATATTCATGTGTGAATAAAAAAATTTGCATACCAATATGGTTATTTTTCCACTAAAGCTTCTAGAGTTTTGGTCATGCCATAAGGAAAGAGGAGCAACAGCATATGACTTAAATGACAAACTGCACATTGTACGCCATGTATAATAAGTGAGTTGTGAAAGACAAAGTCAAAGTTCATGAACATTTCACAGACAGAAATATGTTGCATAATGCACTTAGCATTTAATTTCAATTAGCTAGAAAAGAGCAAAAATCAAAATCTGTTCACAGACAATTTGCAAAAGGGAAAAGGGCGAAATAAAATTATTTTCCACAAATGTACCAACTTATTTTAGCTTCCTGTAAACGTTATTCAGGTGAAATTTTAAACAAAATTCTGCTTTTGATAACAACTAAATGAAATCTTAAGCTACTGGGATAGTATAGTGATATCAGTAGTTAGATGTACTACACAGAGATGAGAGCAAAGGGCATAAATGCTCATAGAATCAGGCCACAGAAGTACCCTCATATAGTTAGGCGTGAAGATGAAAAAGCTGTGTATTTTTTCCAAATGTTATTCATGTTTAATTTGCCAGAATCAAGATACGATTTTGGCTTTAACTGTGTATCTCTAAGCCAGCAAAGATACAACGCTTCCATGTGATCTACAGTTTGGAAATAAGGAATATCCGTTCAAAAAGTGAATCTTTGATTCTGTCTCACTCCAATTATAGGAGGGAGAGGAGGTTCTTTTTGGTATATGTCAAATGTTTGCCTGATCAGTTTATTACAAATCCAAGTCATTTACAGAGATGGGGAAGGGAAGATGGATGATAGAAAAAAAGATAGGAAATACATAAAAGCAAAGAGTCTTCGTAGAAAGCAAGAGAGAGTCACCACCAAGATTGTCAGCCCCAGTTTTTCTGCTGATCCCAGGAACTTGTTCAATCACCGCGGGGGATGGAAGAAAGCCAGGAAGCTTTGCAGCAAGGCAGCCCTGGGGGGGGTTTCTCCAAAGAATTTTTTTTTCTTTGAGCAAATTCCTCCATCAGAGGTTTCTTTTCTTCGGGAGTTCTTCTCCAAAGTCCTTAGTTTATGGGGGACATTTTATCCCCCACTTCTCAGGTGTTGTTTTTTTTTTTTTCTTCTTTAGCGAGACTCACCAGGTCTAACAGATAAGCCAGCAGGGAGTGGTGACTTTGTTGCCATGCACAAGCATTATCTCCTTTTGCAGCAGTCTACTCCTTCAAGCCACACCCGGAAAAAGACTGCTTGTCCTGCTTCTGCTTATCTTTACAATCACAAGCAGAAGTGCTGTGGTATGGTGACACCCACCACTCGCCCCTAGATAATTCACAGCTGTCAGTTACATTCTTATCTTCAAAAAGGCCTCATGAAGCAAGATTTGAGCCAAGAACAAAAAAAAAAAAAGGGGGATTAGAAATTCAAAAAATGTAATATCTGAGGATTCAGACTGCACTACATACACAATATAAGATGGCTGAATTACAATATACTAATATTGATAACTATATGGCTTTTTAAGCTATAAAGGAGAGTCATAATTTCTTTCATTTTCTCTCATGTCACCAAAGAGCTGCTTATCAAACCCCAAAGTTTAAAAGCATAGTGTAGAAAAATATCAAATTAGAGTTCAGCAACTCTAGGAAATCTGAGGATACTCCTATCCTCAGATTAGTTGCTCTAGAGGTTAAAGATCAATTACTAGAAGAGATTTGTCTAGGTAGATTCCATATACCAAGTTGATAAGTTATCCATAATCCAGCAACACCATGACATGCTCTAATCAGTACTTTACTTAGTTGACCTGTGTGGGTTAACCTTAGGTTAAGTTCCTATCCAACCATCTCTTAGACCTTTAATAATCAGTAGAAGTATCAGATGTGCTCCTAGACCCTCAGCCAAGTTCATCAATTTTTATGTGAAGTTGTAGTTTGCCTACATGAAGACAGAACAACCTTGAAAAGGGCCACAAAATGGCAGGTACTCAATGCACAATTACAAAAATTGCTGTGTGAAAATCATTGAGATTTTTTCTTAGAAAAGAAAATTGATGAAATGTAAGAGAATCTGTAACCTACATTCATTCAAGAGGTGACACTGTTATAATTTGAGATCCTGAGGCCTCTGGCCTTCCAACATAAATCTCATTTTCTTGGCTCTGCAGAATAATAACAGAGGGTAACCACCTAGGCTGGGACATCAGTTCAAACTAATCGGTCAGTTTAAAGCTGGTCAGGATCCACAGTACTACTGACTGAAAGGCAATACATCGTTGGTATATCTTGTATTGCAAAAGTTCACAATATTATTAATATCTCACCTTCAAATCTTTATCTCAAGAATACTTTGAATTCCAGTCTGGTTGTAAAGTCTAACTGCTACCTGGGGAAGCAAAAGCAGATGGGGAGATTCAAAATTATATCACTATACTTTTATGTCCATATCTCTCAGACTCACTATGTGAATGTTTTCCATAAAGAGCTCTTGCTAGATTAAAATCTACATGCAGTCTCTACAGACAACTCTTCCAACTGTGATCATCTGATCAAACAAGTAGCCAAAATTAATACCCACACTATTTGGCAGGTATTCTGACTTTACTGTTGAGCACTCACACCCTCCAGACATCTGCCCTAACTGCCTGCTTCACATAACATTGTGCCCAGATCTTGTCCTATGCTCAGACAGGTCAGAATTTAGCTGTACTGTCAAGCATATCTGGCACTCCGCAACCCACATCTCTACCTTTTCTGTCATTGTGTAGGATGTTATTCTGCTCAAATATTTTTGTTCAGAAAATATCATAATGAAATGGCTTGAAATTGTTACTTAAAACAAACAAACAAACAAAAATAAACCGTTTTCACTTTCTTCAGTTGAAATTATTTGCTGAATTCTACTTGAATCAGTAAGCAAATTTGATCATGTCCCAAAGAAAAATGTTTTCAAATATTCAAATATACAACTGCACACTTAGATGTGATACTACAATTACACATGTAGAAGTTTTCCATGGCAGCGTACCAACAATCTGACCAAATCACCCATCTTCTCATCTCAGGCAAGATTCAGTAACAACCAAGATCCATAAGAGATTCCTTAATGGTTCAGTCAAGGTTGTTTGGCACAGTTCAGTAAAAATCATAGCATTTAAAAGGCCTTTAAGGATGGTTAACATAACAACCTAGTGCTGTAGAACACAGAAGTGTGGAAATGGCTGGCACAACATCTAAAGGTAAATATTTTGCTTGTGCTTCTTTCTGTATTGAGACATGTTTCTCTAATAAAAACACACATACACAAAATCAATGGCAAAATGACAAAAAAAGATTAGTCTGAAAGACTGCTTCACCAGTGAAAGGTGATATCAGTAAGGTCCAGCTCCCAAAACACAGAAGTCAGTGGAAAGACCTACAGAATCCAGCAGGATTTGGAAGTGTACTTTTCATGTACCAATAGTTGCAGCAGAGCCTACTGTCCCAGACCACCAGCAGTGATACATTAACAGGAAAATTTGTTTATTTTCATTGTATGGATTTATAATGAAATTTATTTTCATACAATGAAATTTATTACATACAATTAAATTTATTTTCATTGTATGGATTGTATTTAGTACTAAATATTCATTCTTGAAAGGCTTCTATTTGTTGCACACACATACACAAAAAAACCCTTAACTATGAGACATAAACATAATCCAGTTGCCTAGCTGAATACCCAACTGAATCTAGTGTTAGATATCCTCTTGTATAATTACAGTGCTAGGAATATACAAACTACTACATTCAAATTCTGGCTATCACACTAACTCTATTTATGTCCAAAAGTAAAACTGCTTCTCTGCTTCCGTATTCCCTTCCGTAAATACTGGCAAAGTGCTTATTTATATCTGTACCTGTAAATACCAGAAGGATAACAAACAAATACGTAACAGTAAATTTACAAATAGATCTATATCAATCTGCTTTTTGTTTGTTTGTTTGTTTGTTTGGCTCTGAACAAGGAAAAATGTTTGGCGCAAACAGTGTTATGAATTGTTTAAATCCACATATCATATGCAATATATTTAACATTCCTTACTAAAATTCAATTAAAAAAGAAAAAAAAAAATCAACAAGAACTAGCTTTAATTATTCAACAAAAGCTATGTGGTGGAAGCATTCTTTCAGCATAGTCAACAAGTTACTTACTGCGATCTTTGAAGTCATGTAAGCTCCCTATATTATTCCGTAGGTGCCCGACACCTGGTTGTGACGGCTCCGGCCATGTGACTGGGAACTATGCATCACACAGAAGGTAGGGACTGTCCCATGATTTGAGATTGCAGCACTCAGGGTTATTGGCAAGCAACATCCTAAAGAGATGGATTTTATTCTGTGTACTTCTTGCAGCTTATCTGGTTGTCCCCGTGCCAGGAAAGGTGGTATCAAAGTGACTCCTACCAAGGATGAAAAAGAAGACCCTGAACTTAAGTGAGTACGCATGTGTAAGTCTGCCAGTTGTGAAGGGGGAAAAAAACAGTAAGAGCTGAGGGGGTGAAACATCACAGGAAATACCCAAGCCACCTGACAATATGCCCAATAGCTGAAGCCAAACCAACTGCTTCAGTTTCTAGTGAAGCTGATGGAATTGATCACTATGGAGCTTGAACAGCAAGGAAGGCTGGCTGTATTTTTGTATCATTCTTATTGATTTAAATGGATAGAATTTCACTTGAAGTAAATACTGAAAATTCAGTGAATATTTACTGCATTCCTAACTTGAATTAAATTCCATTAAAATCAATAAGTGATAACTGCTAGAATATGGGCATGAAGATTTAGTTGCAGTCAGTATTGCTCTTACTGCTTGCTAATGATACATGAAACTCCGGAACACTGACAGAGCAATACAAAAAAAACAAAAACAAAAACAAAAAAAAACCCTAAGCCTTTCTTCCTATCTTTGCAAATGTTTTCAAGAGGCAGTACAAGTTTTCCAGTAATATGGATCAGAGTAAGTTTGAACCCAGTCTCCACTTCATGACAAAAAGAGAAAAGAGAATGCTGATGTTTGATATACTTACAGGTTGTTTAGCCTATGATAGATTTTCAATTTTCTTTTCTGGTAAAATCCTATCTAAATGAATGACTTTGTTTCTTAGGCCTTTACAACTTCATTTTACATTGCCTAATCTTAAAATTAGGTGAACCTCCTTAACTCAGTTTGACATGAATTGGATGATCAGGTATAGTGCATCTCTGGGGACCAAGCGTTTATATACTCATGCAAACTGACATAGGTAGCTGAACATATTTTCTCAGACTTCTTTGAGACTGCTTTCACCAGATGTCTCTAGTAAAATCCAGGGTTCTTTTGCTGTGTTTCTGTAGATGTCCAGTGATAGGCTGTGATGGCCAAGGTCACATATCAGGTAAATACACTTCTCACCGCACTGCTTCTGGTTGTCCTTTGGCTGCCAAGAGACAGAAGGAGAGTCCAGTCAATGGGTCTTCACTATCCTGGAAACTGAACAAACAAGAGCTGCCACACTGTCCTTTGCCAGGCTGCAACGGGCTGGGTCATGTTAATAATGTTTTTGTCACCCACAGAAGGTATAACTTTGTGTTTTCTTTTTCCTTTTTCCTTAACGTTTCACTGTTGAATTGGCAACAAATGAGGTTAAAGTCTGAATAAATTGTGTGGAACCCATTTAAATAACGAGATAGTTTACATTGCAACTGAACTAATATGGATCAGAACAAGCTTGAGAGAGTTGGGATCAACTTTTATTTTATGTTCCCCTTGCAATGTGACTTTCCAAGGTCTTTTCTTCAGATTAACAGTTTCTATCTGATTTAAAATTTAATAAGAGTTCTGTCCTAGGTAAATATGGAGTTGGATCAGTATATCTTTTATAGAAAATTCAAATATCATTGAAAAGTCAACAAAAGGGATTAAGTAAGAGCAATGGCTGCATTTATTTCATCTTTTTTCCAATGGCAAGCCTGTTTTCCTAAAATTCATATTTAAATAGCTAGAACTGCACAAAAAAATCAAACACATAGAACTCATATAGATTACACCATTTTGCAGTTACAATTTTACAAACAAAACTGCATTTACAAAGTAGGAATCACATATATAGCCAATATGTAACAAATTTTTTTTATGTATTAAGATGAAAACATTTATATCATTTGAACATGTTCCATCAATACTACTCAAAGACTCTGTCTATAGAATCAGAAACATGACCTTGTAAAGTTTGATCTTCTGTGCATTGTGGGAATTAAATTTGTGTTTTACACCTCCTTTTCTTTCTTTCTAACATTCTGAATCAAATTCTCTAATAGAAGAGTCTCCAACATAACCTGAACAAACTCAGTCAGAGGAAGTTGAGTATTATTCAGCAGAATTGTGTGTTAAAATTTCATAGCCTGTGAAATCGGTTGTTTAAAGGTCCCCCAACAAGCTCCATTGCTCTTACTTTTTCCCTTCAGCTTCTGGGTTTATTCTGGTGAGCCACTGCTGTTTCTCATATTATTCCTATCTTGGTCTCAAGTCTGGAAATCCACTGTGGCTCCGCCCCACTCCCACTCCCAGAACAGCACAATACTTGTGTTTTCCTTATTTGGCTGTAATATAGTTACAGAGAACTCTCTGCTCAGCTGCTAGGACAATGCCCTGCCGTTTGACTGACCTTATAACAGTCTTGTCTGCAGCAAAGGTTTGTGGCTGTGGTGGATTCATTAGCTCAAGCGTCAAACTGTTTGGTCTGCACTCATTATGTAGCATTTGCTACTGGGAGGCTCCCAGTCCTCTAAGACAACCACCCAGGATGGAAAACTATATCACAAATCTTAACACATTTGAAACCCAACAAGCCACCCAATGACTTTGAGACTTTCTTACAGTTGCTCATTGGCTCTGGGCAGAGATCTAGAGCAATATGTGAGAACTGGAAAACTAGCACGGTTAGCTAAGCAGGCAGGAAACAAACATTCCAAAGATTTTACTTATTTATTTACTGACTTTCTTATTTCCTCTGTAGAAACATCGTGTGGAATAGAATTTTTTTTCCCACCAAATAATAATAAAATAAAAATTAAAAAAATAAAATAATAACAATATATAATATACAATAATATACAATATACAATATATAATATATACAATACTATGAAAAGTTTTTCCTTCACTCCTTACTTAGCTGCATCTGAATACAAAGTATTGTGCCAGTTCTTCAGCACGTGGAATTTCTTATTTGTTATTTTTAAGGCAGTGCAATTCATCTAAGCCCTTTAGTGGGCAATAAAAATTGCCTCAGATAATTACCAGCTGATGAAATTGTAAGCACTGGAATAACAAAATATAATTTAATGTGAACAGTGGTTAAAAAGCAAACTGATTATATAATATAACCATTCAAAAAAGCTATTACAGTCTATAGGGTATACCCTGAGTTATTATTGTATTGATCGTTATTATGTATCAACAAAATAATGCAATAGTGCTGTGGAAATCAACCCATTAGCAATTTTATTTTTTTAAGAATGGTAAACATTTTAAAGGACCATCTGCCACTCTACTCTGAAGCATAATCACTCAATAAAAACAATAGTGTTTTTATTTGTTTATAAGTGATGGAACTTGAAGAATTCTGTAAATGCATCTTCACGTAACTTTATAATAGCTTCCAATTTTCTCTTGATTATTTTGAAATATGCTTAAATGTTGTTTACTTATTGGTTGAGATTTTTGTTCCAATTTTCATGCTGAAATATGCAGTTAAATAGCTCTTCATGAGTTATGTCATTCCCTGAAACTGTGCTATAATGGAGATACTGATGTGACCTTAGATACAGAGGTCTGTCCAAGTGCATGATAATATTGCCTGAAAGGATTGTTGCCATTTTCAAGTGGGTGCTAATGTTTTTTTCCTATCTGTTTCAGCCTATCTGGTTGTCCTCTGAATGCACAAGCCATAAAAAAGGGCAAAATTTCGGAAGAGTTAATGACTATCAAGCTTAAAGCAAGTGGTGGTAAGGAGATCTGTAAAAGATGATGACATTTATTCATATAGAATGGCCTGGACTCCCCTCTATACTTAGGCTCCTTGATGCCATTCTGACATTAATTTTCTATCCTTTAAGTTGTCTCTAGCAATAACTGAACTTGAATAGCAAAAATCTTTGCATGAGAGATTATAAAATTCATCTCATTTACAGCATGATAATTCAACATTTGGGAGTATGATCTCTTTTTATCTCAGATTTTTTCTTTTTTTTTGGAGATGCTTTCACTATTGTAATTAGTAGTTACAGATCAAAAGAGCTAGCTGACATTGGCTAGTCATTAAACTAAAGTAGAAGAGAGATAAATTGCATGTGTAAATTGACTCCTCTTCTTAACTTGAATACTATGTTTCTGTGCCGTGCTTTGAAAATTTTGCTAACCCCTATAGTAAAAGTAAAGGAACAACTACCAAATAGATATAAGGGGAAGTGTGTAGGAGTTTGCTTTCTTGTACAAAATGCTTTATAAAGCTTGGCACTGAGCCAGGATGAAAGGAACTTGTCTTTATGCTTCTAATAGCTGAGCAAAACAGTTGTGCTACACTGGGCAAATGATTTTGCTTCCATGTGCATCTCTGTCCACATGATCTGTGGGGGAGGAATTGCTACTGACAGATTTCCTAAGTTGGCTCCCCAGCAGACTCAGTTCAGGGCTGTAGGTTTTAAAGCAGAAACAGTCGTGGTACTTCTTTCAAGGCAGAATTGGTTTCAGAATGATAGTGAGCAGATAGTGTAGCTGCTCAATATTTTACAGACCAGGACTTTCTGAAGATCCAAAGAGATTTTTCCTTCCCTGTTTTTTATTTTATTTTTTATTTTATTTTATTTTATTTTTTCTATAATGTTATTTAGCTTTTGGTGTCATTCACATTTCGCACATACCTAAGGCTATGATCCAGGAAATTATTACACATAGTTTTGCCCCCATAGATTTTCATGAAAGATCAGAAACAGGTACAGGTGAGTTTATTAAAGTCAGCTACTATACTATTGGAGATGTTAGCCTGGGATTTTCCCTGCAAATGAAGGCTTGCTCTTACATTGCTTTTAAAACTAAAAAAAAAAAAAAAAAAATTGTAAATGCTCCCTCATGTATTATGATATACTTTCCTCTTCCCTAACATTCCTACAAGTTTTTTCTTTTCCTGGCTAGTTTGTGGTTGCAAGTTAAGCTGGGGAAAAAAAAATAAAGAACTGTGAAATACAAAAACTCAGAGAACAATGTTTTTCCCTTAGAAGTTTCAGCTCATATAAATATTTTACAGCTAAAAAACAATTTTGACAATACAAGCAAAGTAAGTGGCAAATTAAAGATCAAACATTTGATCAAAAAGCTGTTATCTTGCTCTTGTTTAGTAACAGAAATGTTTGCTACTCATGTATCCATTTAGATGTGAACATTTCAAATCTGATATGGGTCTTTTCAATTATTTGCAGGTATTGAGAGTGATGAAGAAATCAGACATTTGGATGAAGAAATAAAAGAACTGAATGAATCTAATCTTAAAATTGAAGCTGACATGATGAAACTTCAAACCCAGGTATGATATCAAAGCCAAAATTTTAGTTTTTCTTATGCTATGGTTAAAAGCATTAAATAAATGGTAAGTAAATGGTATGTTTAAATGTCGATATTTTGTGTGCACATGCTTTCCCTTCATTGTGTAGCATTTAAAATTACAAAACTCCTACACGGCTTTTTGTCAAGTTTTCTTGTTTGTTTTCTGAAAATAAGTAGCAGGTAGCAGGGAATTATTAAGATAGCTTAATGGAAGTTTAGAGCTAATCTTGGCAACCAGAGAAACTTTATTTAACACACAAGACATTCAGTTTCCTTTGTTGACCAGACCTCTGTCAAACGCGCCACGGAGAATCCCATGAGTGCGCTACAAACCCAGGCTAGAAAGGTGTTAGGAGACCACTCTGACTCTTACTGAGTGTTGGTTTCGTACTTTTGCACTTAAGAAAATCTCCCTAGCTCTGTTCACTCACCGACAGTTACTCAAATAGTTCGAATTTTGCCTCCAGGCAACAACTGGTAAAGAACGGATGCCTCTTGCTGACTGGCAGAGCACATTAGTTTGAGGGGGGGCTGTGGAAACATCATTGACTGCCGTTCTTTTCTAAACTGACAGCTTGGCATTAGCCTCCAAGTGATGACTGTGGTTCTATGGAGAATGTTTGTCCACAGACAGACCTCTACATACACCTGGGGGTTCACCTGGGTAAATCAGGTTGAAGCAAAAGCAAAACCTTGCTCAATGTTTTAGGAACAATAAGAGTTTAAGGAGATAATTCCTAAATAAGAACAGATCTGGTTAACAGAATGTAAGTCTAAACTGATCCAGAACAGAGTGCAGCCACACCTCTCTGTGTTTGCAGAATGTTCTCAGTGCTGATTCATGCTGTTTTTATAATATCCACACCGTGTATAGTCTAAACATGGGTGAGGTTTATGTCACCTGCACTTAATCTAAGATAATCTAAACACATGCTGGGTTCATACTGCACAGAGACAGCCTAATTTATTCAGCCAGCTTTCTCCTCTGAATTACTGAAGATTGAAGACGGTCTGACAAGCAAAGCCTGAACTAGATCTGAAGCAATGTGTTTGCTACACAGCTTTGCTCTATCCCCTTTTAATCGCCCTGACTATCTGAAGCACACTCCAGAGGACAGGCCTGCATTCGGGCAAGCTGTGTTCCTCTCCCTGAGGGCAGTCCGGGTGTGGACGAAGGAGACTAAACTGACCACAAGAAGAGATTTAAGCAGCTCAGAGTGATATCTGTCCTAAGGAGGAGAGAGTGAAGAGGGCCTAACACTTGCAGATGTGCTGTGTGGCTCTGTGCCTTGAGGAGGCATGGGCAGCCATTGCAGTGGCTGCATTGTGTGAAGCACCAGTCCCTGCCATTTTTCAGCACAACTTCTGACATATAAACCTTCACAGTTCAGTATTTGCCTTCTGCTTTCATGAAGAAATTGTACCATTTTGCTACCTCAGGAAAGTTTTTAAGCTGTTTTTGAAAACCAGGTTTTTCCACTTAGTTCCTCAGAGATGTCAACAATCACACACTCAGCCTCTCAGTTTCCTTCCCGTTCAATTTTTCTCCTATTGATTCCATCCCTCTTGCTATCCCAGTCAGCTCACAGCTCTACCCTCCATCTGACAGTGAGGCACGGAGGTAGCGCAACAGTTAAAAGCTGTGTCATGGCCATTGTATCCAACCATCAGGGATGCTTTAAGAACAAGATAGCAACGCAAGCATCAGGCCCCTTTCTCCTTCCTTCCACCATCCCTGAGGGCACACTTTCCATCCCAGTGTGTCCTCTTTTCCCTCTGAGTTCATTCCCCTGCTCAGTGTGCTCTCCAGTGCCTCAATGACACAGGGTTTCTGTGTGAACCTGCAGCAAAGTCCATTGATTCAGAATGAACACAACCTCTGCCTCTCTGTGATTAATCTACAGAGAGGTTATATCCATCCTTTAAGAAGTGCCTGAGTTTCAGACCCACAGGTGGCCCTTTGCATGACAATATGACTGCCAGTTTGGTCTCAGCACTGCCTCAGTTCTGTTTGTGTGATTGTATATGTCTGTTTTGTAGATCACATCTATGGAGACCAACCTGAAAACAATAGAAGAAGAGAACAAACTCATAGAGCAGAACAATGAAAGTCTGTTGAAGGAGCTAGCTGGCTTAAGCCAAGCCCTCATCTCCAGTCTTGCTGACATTCAGCTTCCACAGATGGTAAGACCACAGCCAGTGGCTTCACACCTTCATTGAGATTGTTTTGCCGGCACCTGAAGCAGATGAGCAAGCTCAGGGACCAGCGGGATCATTGTAGCTGTATTAGCAGAGCTCTGCCTAGCCTAATTTACTCTGTGGAGGTGCTGGATCTTGGACTCTGCTTGCTAACAGACTCAGCTGCTTCCAGGACTGAGCCAGCGTTGATGTTTCTGCCCTCCCTAGCTCAGCATCCCCTGCAAAAGGGGATGTGCAAATTACACACTAAGAATCTGTATTTACTCCTAGATCAGAATTTTAACCTGTGTCACCGAGCTCAGTGCCATGATCATTTTGGGACCAACAAAGGTCTGCCTCTGAAGAACTCCATATCCTATATGTCATCCAAACGCAGGCCAAATCCACCAAGGTAGTTAGGTCTCCAGAATTACAGTCCCCTTTCCCAGTCTCAAGAAGGGCACTGTGAAATTAGGTAAGGACCATTACAGGGATGTCAACCGTAATTCCAGAGCCTCGATAGATAAGGTCTCGATAGAAAAGCAGTTTCTACTGAAGATAATAACTCAGAGCCTTTTCTTGCCTGGAATGTTCATGGATGTCCCAACACATGAAAATCCCTCAATTTCTACAACCCCTCTATTATCTTGGATGACTGCTGTGTTTATGACTTCTCCCCATTTGCCATGTCAATGCTTTTCTATGCTTTGGAGTTGGGTTCTGTGTTCCTTTAGCCTTCATTTTATCTCCTACAATTATACTCTGTTTTGTCTTCATTTAGGGGCCAATCAGTGAGCAGAATTTCGAAGCATATGTAAATACACTCACAGACATGTACAGCAATCTGGAACGGGACTATTCCCCCGAATGCAAAGCTCTGCTGGAAAGTATCAAACAGGCAGTGAAGGGCATCCATGTGTAGGATGTGAAAGCTGCTGGGCAACAGAAATTACTTAACAGCAGTAAACTCCAGATGGATCTGTTAGGAGTTCATGTACTGCTAAGGGGTGTAGGTTGCCATGCTGCATTTACAATTGCAACATTGCACTAATTTTTTTCCCAGCTGACATAAAAAAAAAAAAGAATAAAAACACAACAGACTATTTGTATTAACAGCAATGCACTCTGTTAGTATATTATATTTATTTCAGTACAATTCCTTTTTTTTTCTTCTTTTGCACTCAGTTTTTGTAAAGTGAATGTAAAAAGTGTGTGTGACTATTTTTTATATTTTTTATTTATTTCTAATCAAAGAGTTGTTTTTTTTATCTTTTAACAGCATTTTTGCGGCCTGCCATATTTTTACAAATGTGTTTATTAATTTATTTTCCAACGGGATTTTAAATAGACTGAAAGTTATACTGTAAATTAAATAACTTGCTGGGTTTGTACAGGAAGAAAAAAAAGCTATGAGAGTAACAAATGATGGAACTGTGGTTCTAGTTTTATTTTCCTCACATCCTGCTTTTTTATAATGGCTTTTTATCAAAAAATGGGTTTGCAGTAACATGAGATGTGAAGATGCATGGACTGAGAAGATAAATGGTGCCCACTAGTGGGGAGCTCGGGCTCTTAAAAGCACAGTATGCTGGAAAACAGTGTGTTAAAGAATACGTTAGCAATAATGAAATATAGCAATCAGCAGAGCACTTGACTTGGCTGTGTGATTTAGCCTATGCGAATGATTATTTAAAATGTTTCAAGAGAACTTCAGATTTATTTTACCACTGCAGTTTTTTTCAGAGTTAGCTTACAGAGGGAAATGACAATTATCTCTAAACAAGAACGATAATTTGATAGGACTGGTACTCTTTTAGTATGATATGTTGAGATTTTAACCAAGTGACCAGTATTGCTATGGATTTGGAACCGAAAAATGCAAACACATCCCAAGCTGAAGATTTTGTACATAACGAATGAAACACATCTCCCCTGAAATGGCATTCAATACTGGTTTGAACTTAACAGCAGTGAAGAAAGCAGCAGTCTGGAGAGGAATATCACTCCAGTGCAGTGGTGTTGCCCGTCTCATTGAACGAACGGTAGCAGCACAGTGATTGGTTTCTCCCATCCTTATTCACCAAGACTAGTCTGATACTGGGTCGGTTGCCAGTCTTTCAGTAGGGTACCAGGCACTACAGGGCACGCAGGCACAGGGGATGGGGACATGCAGCTGATCAGAGCCGCCCATGCATGCCCCCCTCTCTGGTCAGCCCGCGCTTGGAGTTTCTGAACCGTCAGAAATTAGCGGTTGCTATAACCGAGGCAATGTCTATTTCAGGGATTGTAAGTAATTAAGCATTGTTTCAGAAGTTTTTTTTATATTTATTTTTTTTAAGAAAAAGGTATAAACAACCAGCTAAACTGCCTTTTTTGTATGCACACACACCTCATGTGCATATGTGCCTCAGTGTAAATGTATACATGGATCTAGCGTGCGTTTAATTTTTCCGTGCTATAATGAAAGTGTTTATTTTTATTAGCCTCATTTATATTTAGATTGAATATGATGGCATTCACAGGCTTGACATATACAATTATATTATTACTGTTCCTGCACAAAAGAACTATTCAAAAGTGATTAAACTCTCATGCACTGTGGTCACTGTTCTGCATTAGGTGGAGCTTGCTTTTTTTTGTTCGAGAGTTGATTCAACTCTCCAATCCTAGTTTAGACAGGGGGAAATGTATGTTCTTAGGAGCTGTGTTTATTTTTAAATGAGTTTTTCAAAAGCTACCATACGTGCTGTCTAATATAAATAGGAAGACACCAAACAAAAATTTGCTATTAAAGTTATTGTACTCGCTGAAAAAAAAAAATCAAAAAGCGAACATTTGTTATACTTGTTAAATGCATACAAAATGAGTTCACTCATTACAAAGACTAAAATTTAATTTACTAAATATTTTAACAAATTTGTTATATATTTTATTTAAGTTAAAAAATCTCTTACCTATGTATTTATTATTATGATTTACTCTGGCTTCAGGTTAATTTATCTGTGTTTGGTTGTTTGCTCAGGATGTTCTGTGAAGTATGTTTGTATTTATTTACCTCCCTTGTACTTGATGTGTTTTGTAATGTGCACTGATTTTTTTTCTTTTCACTTTTCTTTTTTTGTGTTTAAATGCATTTATGAGCTACACTGTAAATTAGATCTTTTGTAAAGAGCAATGATGTATGCATTTTTTAATTTGGAGTAGTTTGTATACTGTTTCTTCATACAATTAATATTTCTTACATCAAAGCAACAAAATTGTGTTCTGTGCTGTACATTTGGTGTATGGTAGGAAATAAAATTGATAATGAAACATTGCAGCAAGTTTGTTGGTTATTTTAGCCTCTAGATGCTGACTTGTATTACACATTCTTAACTGCACCTGGCACTATACAACGTGTCAGATGTTTTACTTGCTTTGTGTACAAAACGTGTCATCCCTGTAAGTAAATTTCTGGTATCAATAATTTAATTAGTGTTTTACTTTGTCAGTTTGAAATGAGGAGGAGAAAAGTGAAACTGCTTGAGAGATTCTCTTCATTTTTGAAGGGAAAAAGAAAAAGATCTAAGAAAATAATCACTTCATTATTTATTGCATTCTTTTCTTGGCAATTGTAGACATCATTTACACTGATAAAGTACAGGATTTGTGCTGACCTTTAACAGCTGTTAAATCATGTTTAAACATAAAAGCCATTGTAAAGTTTCCAGCAGTTTGGAACCGCCCACTGTTACAGTGCAATTTTCCCTGAGATTTTCAGTGTTTATACATTGCACAAATAAAAATCTACTTCTTTTACAAAGGTGATACTTCCAGTATATAATGGACTTTCTTTTTTTTTACACTGCTACATGTACCAAAAGCAAGCTATTTTTATTTAGGATTCATGCTGATGATTTAGGGTACATTTCTTGTCTCAGAGTCTAACTTCCTGTGGATGGATCGAAAATTATTTTCTTCAGAAATTATGGCATATTTAAAGCTGATAAAGTAGCTGGTCATTGTGTATTTGAGTAGACGTTGCTAGATAAGCCAAAATGGACTCTAGAAAAAATGACATGATCAGCATTCAGATAGATCAGATCAAGAATAACAGTTCTATGACTCTGCCTGTAAATGGCAGGGAAGTTCTTCAGTAAAAATGTATAAATCGCATTGGTTGAATCAACTGGAATGGAACTGAAGCTCCAAATGTCAAAGAGAAGGAAAGGAGTAAGTTCAGTAATACATGCCTGTCCTATCGGCTCTTGAGGTCTACATCCTGTCTCTTAACTGCTCATGGCAAAGGTTTTTGAGATGATGGTGGCAAAATCAGATTCTGTTTCCTACTGTAATCATATTTCCATTTACTAATTTAGCACCTCTTCTTTCCTGATGGATTATCATATCTATCTAATTACATCATGGCATCTCTACCCAGAGACCCTTCATCCTACTCATATTGAACCTTTTTCTTTCTTTCTTTCTTTCTTTCTTTCTTTCTTTCTTTCTTTCTTTCTTTCTTTCTTTCTTTCTTTCTTTCTTTCTTTCTTTCTTTCTTTCTTTCTTTCTTTCTTTCTTTCTTTCTTTCTTTCTTTCTTTCTTTTTTTTTTTTTGATAAATCTCAGATTTTCTTGATTGGAATTTGTGATCTTGCAATAGTGCAGAGTCTTGACAGAAGGGAGGTCCTTCTCTTATTGTGAAATTTATTCTAACTTCCTTACCATTCCCCTCATACAGTTTGCTCTATGATTTGTGCAGCTGCATTTCTTGGATGTTTCTAGGAGATCTGCAGCTGACAAAATCCTTTGTGCCTCTCGCTTGGGTTGCTGTGGAATGATAGACAGAGCTCCATGTAGCTTCTGCGTAATGTAGGACAGTGACCCAATTTCAGTACCTTTCAGTATCTCATTCTGGCTTGGTTTTCTTCTGTGTCTTTTGCTCTAGTGAGTCTTAGGCAGCCAAGCTCACACATAATTTCATCAAGGATTAGCATGATTTCCTGTCTGACTTCGTGGTACAAATTGCTTCAACTGCATTTTTGTTCATAACAAATTTTCCACAGATATTGTCCAAGTAATTCTCAGGAATTTTCAGCTATGTGATAAGGCTTACTATTTAAATTGCTGTTTTTTCCTCCTGGAATTATTGCTGCATGAGATTTTTTCAAACTAGATCAGTGATTTTGGTGCCCAGCTTCAGATCTCTTTGAAGGGGCCTCATTTTTAGAAGCTGGAGGCTCAGCTATTTTTGCCAAGCAGGGACTTTTCCAAATTCTCTTCTTCTGGCCAATCCAAACTACACAGCATCCAAAAATTCTCAGCAGGTAATTGTGCCCATCCCCAGTATTGCAGAGTAAAACATCTCTCATGTTACACCAAGCCTAATTCTAACTCCTACCAAACTCCTCTTTTAACGTCCATGCACTACATTTTTAAAGTTCTGAAGGAAAACAGGAAGAAAAAAGGAAGGACTAAATCTCATCCCTTATTTAACTGAAGATAGCATCTGTCCAAACAGTTTCCTGTCATTGTTGCTGAAGTTGGAGGTGGGGCTTAAAGTCTATGGCATGCAATCTTCTTTAATCACAGTCATGTGTACAATCTCTGAGCACTCCTAGATTATTTCTGACACAGTAACCAAAATCTGGATTAGGAACCAGATTCTACACTGATTTCAAATTGGTTGGAATGAAATTCACTTGATCCATTAGAAGCAGGAAGAATTTAGTTACTTCAGGAGTGAATTGCCCAGAACTGGGAAACAGTTTATTTCATCCTGATATCTGGTTAATACAAGTTAGGCAAGGAAAGAAGGATTTAAAAAGCTCATGAAAATCTACTGGAAAAATGTGTGTAAATCAAATTCCTTCAGAGAAAAGCAGAACACTTTCTGCTTAGGCTGAAGAGCTCAGCTCTTTGCACAGAAGTGCTGCCTGTGGGACTTCACTGCTGACTGCTGCGCATGAAAGTCCTGTACATTCAGCAGTCAGATGAGGAAATATCAGCATGGGGAGCTATCCCTAGGGCTCAGCCTCTTCGGTAATATGGGCTGTGTTTGATGAAAGATATCTGCAACTCCACACTGTACAGCAAGTCCTTGATGGCAGTCACGATAGATAACTGTGATCCTGTGGTTTCATTCAGGACACTGAATGGTACCAGTGAAGCCATTCAAATATACTGCATCCAGTTAAGTTCCTGTGCCCATCAGAAGTGGCTCGGCATTGTACTTTGCAGGCTCAGAACAAACCCCCACAGTTGATTTAAAACTCCACTTTATCAGTACTTCCCACACAGCTCATCATCTATTTTTTCTTTTTATTCTTTTTCTCCTAAGGCATTGTCACAGTCTGCATTTTATTCCTATGACTGGTACATTTTTTCTCTTGAATATATTTTCCAGCCATCACTGCTGCTCAGGTTGCAACTAGATTTTCAAAATGCAGAAACCAAGTTTCAAAACAACTGAAGCAAGGGCTATATAAGCAGAAGCACTTTTACTTGAGATGATGCATCTCATACGGATTTTGTGAAAAATCAGCTAATTGCAACAAGAGTAAAATTATGATTCACTGTAAGAGGGAGTGAAGGGAAGCTGAGCTGCTCCATGCTTTGCTTGGCAAGGACATGAAGAACAACCTAGCTTGTCAGCAGCAGCCTATGCAAACTCAGATGGAGAGCTGCACTTCTCATGCCCAGTGTGGTGTCAAAGGATGGAGCCCTGCAAGTGTTACACATGAATATAAATATTAGAGCTATGCAGGCAAGCAGGGATTCTTGCCTTTGTGATCATTGTGACAGCAACACGGACTGGGCGTAGAACAGATGTCACAGAATCATAGAATCCTTTGAGTTAGAAAGCACCCATATAGGTCATCTATTCCAACTCCCCTGAAATGAACAGGGACACATACAGCTACAGCAGGGAGCTTCTTCCCCACCCTGTCATCACCTATACACAGCAGACTGCAGTCACACTTTCCAGCACGTTCCTCTGGCCAACCCCAGTCCTGGCCCTGGCTAGGAAACCCTTCCTCTGCATGAGGCTTAAATCTTCATTCCCCATCTTGGGAGCACTTGTGATGCCCTTTCTATACCCAGATTAGAGGACATTGTCACAGCGCGTATGAGGCCTCACAGATAAGGCTCTGTATGAGCTCCAGCAGCATCCAAACACAACAGCATGGCTTTCGCATCTAGCCTGTGGGATCAGAGTTTATTTCCCCAATGCAGGCAGCTTTGCACTGCCTTCCTGTTAATTAAAGTATTGATTACAATACCTCACTGTTTACACGCAAGATTTTGCATGGTCTTGGCCATTCACATGCAAATGAACTTGTAAGCCTTTCTGTGCCCTAAAATCTGCTGATGTCAGTCTTCCAATTCTAACTCCACATTGTAGGACATGTGGCTTTCTATAGCTTAGCTTTGATGCCCCCAAGTCATATTATCTCAGTTCCAAGGTTCATTATGATAAATCTTTTGCTGGTTTTAAATCAAAAACTTTAATTGTACTGTACTT
Source organism: Oreortyx pictus (assembly GCA_036925125.1). Taxonomy (NCBI): domain Eukaryota; kingdom Metazoa; phylum Chordata; class Aves; order Galliformes; family Odontophoridae; genus Oreortyx; species Oreortyx pictus. Next base: position 37,997,537 of record JAUPFR010000003.1, read on the forward strand.
ATTCAGCTTGGGTTTTGGCTCCTGAAGGCAGCAGTTTTAATTGCATCATTTGTATAGTGGCCCAATATGTTTTGGTGTGAAAAGTGCATTATCACGTTTAATTTTGTATTATTTTTCCCATATGTTTTAGTTACACTAAAACTTCAGACAAGGAGTGATGAGGCTTTGCCACTGCTCTCTCATTCTCTCCTCAGTGTTTTTTAATGAGCTACAACCACATTATTTTCTTTTGTTCTCACCGGTTGGGGTTTCAGAGAGCTGTTTATTTGTAGGGTAATTCTTGTATTTATGTAGAGCAAGGCATTAGACATTTTTATCCTCTACTTATTAACAAGCCAGATGGTACCGGCTGCTACCCACACAATTCCAATTATCAGATGGCAAACTGAAATATACATGGGGCAAATTAGAAGATGTATATTAAAGAAGCATCATGGAGAATTGGCTTCTTGGAGATGTTGATTCACAAAGGAGTCCTAGCAATTAGGGTGTGAAAGCCTACTGCTGAACTTACAGCACTGGCCTGGGGCACATATAGCCTCCAAAATTTTAATATTATCACTCTCTTTCCCCTGTGGACAGAATACTTTTATTTGAAATGCAATTCAGTTCTTCCATCCTTTGAATTGTGTGTCCTCTTCAGAGTAAGTTATATATATATATATATGTACTACAAAGGTATTTCAGGAAGATGCACAAGATGTGAAAATTAACATCATGTTTGTGCATCACCTCTCCTAATAAACTCTCATGCCCTTCAGTGATACAGGAATAGCCCTAACTCTGAAATATAGGATCCTGCAACGTATTGTTATTCCAGGTCTCAAATTGACATAGAAATTATAATTTACACATGGGTTTTTTGATAAGGACAACCTTCAGCTTCAGATTTAAATGGAGATCTGGTCAGGTTTATTATGTTTGGTTTCATGGTCTTCCAAAAACTCCTTTAGTAAATTCACAACCTAGACTTAGTCTTTACACAACGTGAATCCCAGCACCAGTGACACATGATAATAACAAAGAATGAACGGCTTAATGAAAGGTTTTATGATGTCCCCGAGGCACAGCCTCTGTAGGAAGTATCTATTCCTATTACCCATTGATTCAAGCTGAAACACTAACCCGATCAGAACTGTGGAGAAATTGGTGTATGAATGTCAGACCAGCTAAGGGAAAAAGTTACTTAAGCTGTTTTAATGGCTTTCTTTAAGTCCTTCCTTGTTCATATGGGATATTTGTTGTAAATCATTGATGATCTATGTAAATGGATTTTACAAGTTATAATTTGAAGCATTTTGGGTTGTCTCTGCTTCCTGTTTATTGGATCCAAACAAGTGAAAACCTTCTCTTTCAACCAAGTCTCATGATGCCAGAGAAAAGACAATCTTCTTGCAGCTTTTTGTGGCTCTAGTATCTGCAAACTACAGATCTGGTGAAAGTCTGAAAGCAAATCTGCGTGGTTTAAACACCATTTACATTTCAAACAGTTTATTATGTGCAAATAGTGCAAATTCTCACTCCTAATCATGCAGAAGTGAAAGATGTAAGCAGACATCTGCCTACCATTTGGTCACACAAGTGCATCAATCCACATCCGTGGAGGTGCTGGTGCTTCATCTGTCTTTTCTTCCACTTTTGAAATTAGAGGAGTAATGATGTTCTTTTCATCTTTCCGTCAGCAGTAATCTTGACCAAGATGTGGATTGGTCATTGGGATGCTCTAAATGAGATCCTAAGTGTAAATTGGTGATAAAACTATTAACAAGGCGTTAGGGCATTCAGACAAGGCTTTTGTGCCTGGCCTGTCAGCAATAAAACAAAACAAAACAAAACAAAACAAAAATTATTGTCCAGGGCTTGTTCAGTCAACCCTCCTTCTAGTGAAAGTGCCTCACGGCCTTCTTAAAGTTAACGATGCTCCTCCAAAAGGTTAGGCAAAGCAGAGAGATCCAAACAATTTTTGTAGAGATTCAGTCCTTTAAATCAACAAGGATGAAGTTTGATTTGATTTCTCAAAATAGGAAAGCCAACATTGGATGAGATGCTTGAAGATCCCTGACATCCAAATGATTTTCAGGTCTGGATTGCAAAGAAGTGATTCAATAGCTGAACATCTGTGTACCCACTCACATATAGTTGCTGTTTCACCCACAAGCAGCTGTGGAGTAGACAGGCAAAATTCTCTACATGGTGATAATTACAGTGTGCATTACAAAGGAGGCATAGTCACAAGAGCACGCAATCAGCTTTTTTTTTTCCTTTTTTTTTTTTTGACTCTGGAACAGGGCAACCCTGCTAGATCCAAGACCAGTACACATTAAATGGGTTTCTCAGCCAAAATAGAGGAACAGATCTGAATAAGACTGGAAAAAATGACTTCCTGAGCAGAAATCTTTTTCTGAGGTCATTTTTTCCAGTCTAATTTTTGTTTCTACTGTGCTGTGATAAAGAATTATTCCAGGCATCCAAACTCTTCCAGAGACTGAAATATGGTTGATTCTTTATGGATTTGAAATTTGCTTCTGTTGATAGCTGCCTGTGCCTGTTCTGTCTTAGGAAGCACTAACCATTATATTATCATTCCTTACTGTTAGGTTAGTGGTGAGTTAAGCACCTTCATCGTATGAACACTGTTGCAGACAGGGAAAAAAATCTTACAATGACATTTTTCTCTCACCCAAGGCAAGCAGCCATGTACCACAGAAAGACTATGAAGTGGAGCTTAAATGAGATAATAAGGTATTTAATTAATGCATAAGCCTTGCATGTTTGTACAAGACTCTATTTTCCCTACACTCCGTATCTATGAACTCAACTTCTTAATTGTTAGGAAGTGAAAGGCACTTGAGTATGGACACAGTGCCTTCCTTGTGTTAATTCTGACACATTAGATTTGTGGTTTAAAGGTCTAGTTTTGGAACAGGAGTGGGCTGAAGTGACATTTTAGGGGCCACTCTGTCCATGCAGCCAGGGAACACAGCCCCACCCTAGGGAAACTGAGCAGCATGGACTGTGGTGGGCTATGAACGTCTTATGGGTAATGGAACATAAGAATTATGACAAAGTATAAAAAGACTAAATTGTGTTTGTGTTCAAATCTCTTATTGTATTATACAACATATTATTATAAGAGGGCTATACTCTGTTATCACATGGATTTCTGGTACAGAGGTTACAGCACTGCAAAAGAATTCCTACAGTAAATTATTTTTTCTAAGCAGTAGTTCTATTTGTATGCTTACATGGCACTAGTGGCAGAGAGAATAGAAATCACTTTTACCCACTGCAGGTCTTGTTTTGGCAACTGAAGTATTCAGGAACAGCATCTTGTTCATTATGCACACGGGTTCCAAAATTTTACAGATTTTTCTCACAGGGAAGATACAAGGCACAGCAAGATTTGTCAGGAAAGAAAAAATGATAGGTCACTCTATGAAAGTAAAACAGCTGTCAAGGTTTTGCTTGTTCCCTTAATAGGTAGCTGTGGAAAAGCATTGTTTGGATAGAATGATTGCAAATCTGGGATTGTGGCATGGCACTCTGTGCACCAGAAGAAAATTAGGGAAAGGTAGATTTAATTTAAAGGAAAACTTCGGGATATTCTATGGTTCTCTGTGCTGGTGGGAGCTGAGCATGGTCATGCTGCTGACTCTCTGGGAGCTGCTCTGGGGCTCACTGCCAAATCAGCTCATGTGCCTGTACCGAAATGCAACTGTGATCTTTGCAAGCAAGACCAGTGCTGAGCTCTGGTGTTGCGCTTCCTGGAGTTGTGATACAAGAGTACTGCTGCTGTGTGCAGTAGCTGGCATCACAGTTCCTCTTCCCAGGCCCAATGAAGATGAGCAGGAAGCATCCACACAAATTGGTGTGTGCCACTTCTTTAATAATTCATGTATTTTTACTCTCTTCTATAGTTAATGAACCTCCCCCACTCTCACCCTCATTCTCTCTCCCTCTCCCATTCAGTCAGTTTGTTGTTATTTCATGTATCTAATCCATCTGTCACTCGATTATAGCTATCGAGCACCTGTTATGGATTTCTAGAGTTTCATTCAAGCTGTTGACAAGTTATTCACAAATTGGCCCTTGTCATACTGTCATCGTGTGGAGTGCACTTTAGTGAATTCTTTTGGGTACACAAAATAATGAACAGAAGACAGCAAGGCTTGTGAATTAAGCAGTTGCACGTTCCCAATATTTAAAGAACCGCTAACAGATTGGAAGTTTCTTGTTGGTGATGTTTTTCAAGCCCTTTTCTTAAAATATTTTGTCTTATCCATCCAGCCCCTTTTGCATGAACAATCACAACACAACTTGCTTGAGCTGTCGGGGCAAGCTATGCTGACAACGCCGCCTCATTTTCCAAAGCCCATGTTGCAGCTGTGACATGTTGATCCCTACTTCCTCTGTGCAATCCTCACTGCCGACTGTGTTGCACAGCAGGGAGAGCAGAAGGCTGGCTGGCCCTCCTGGGATGAGAAGCTCCTCTCCCCAGGAGGGAAGGGTTTGTTGTATTCTGCCCTGGAGGATGTCATGCAGGATCTCGTGACAAAGATTGTTATCTGAAACACCTTGTGAAGGCACTTAAGAAAAGTTAAAAGCAGGTTAATCTAGGTCTGGAAAAATCCTTGGTTTTCCTTACAGAATGTCAAAAATCTCAGTACCAGAATTCAGAGAAATGAACAATTTTTCACACAGCTTCCCCACCATTGCTGTTACCCCTTACTGCTTAAGCTTTTCTTTCTTCACCAGACATACCTCTGTGCTTCTGCCTGTGCTCTGCTGCCATTCTCCAAATGCTCTTGACAGTACAGATGGGTTTTGAGAGTACAGTCAGGCCCTTGAAAGTCATACACTACCAGGATAACATGAGTTAAAAGAGAATTCTTCAATATCTTCATAGTGCAATGCGTCGGTGGTAGAGAATAATGCATTTGCAAATAAAGACAAAGTGACTGATCTGTTTTCATCTACAAAATGAGCTATTTATGTGCAGCTTGGCTGGAAATAAGTAAATGTACTGCATGATTACTGTGTATTTAAATCTATTTTGCATCAATAAACATATGTACACTTTTCTAGGGAAGTCTGCAAATCCTTTGAATAAGATTAGAGCTTCAGTGCTTTGATTCTGAAGGGCAGAAACTGAAGTTTAGCTACTGTCCAGCCCTGTGTTAATAAAACGTTAGAAAATTATCTGGCGATTGCAAAGAGGCTAAACAACTCCTGGTCACATTGTTAGCTTTCTTGCTGTTTAGCATTTCGGCGTTGAGGGATGTATTTTCCTTTGTGGTTTCCCATGGATTACAGCCTTGCGGCCATTGCTTCCATTGACCAATAGGTGGCAGGACTCCAAAGCAAACAGGCACAGAGAAACGAGGGCGCATCTCAGCGGAGCCTGACATACAACGTGCAGCTGCTTCAACAGCATAAGCAACGCTGAAGAGTTAACTCTGAAGGAAGACAAGTTCTTTTTCAGGGTTCTTGAACATGTTTATAATTATTCGATATTCAATCTGTGAACTGCAGTTCGGATGCTCACAGAAAATAAATACCAACCAAATAAAATCAAGTTTCAGGGAAGTTAATGGCAGTTTGTAAAGGTATTTTGGATTCTAAGGCTGCAGATAAACACCCGTGTCTTTTCAAGCTTGTAAGAGTCAAATTCCCAGAAATATTTAGAAACCTATATTTTTACCTACTTATGCTAACATGATGCTAATTACATTTAGGATTTTCGGTGTGAGTAGGTTATGATAATAAATCCCATTTTTCAAAAACAATTCATTTCCTTCAAGCTAGATAATAAGACCACATTAAGCACCTGAAGAGTCTTCAGTGAGAGTTCTAAAACCACATCACAGTGAAAACATCAGTATAATTCAGCAACACTTTCCTACATGCTGACATTAGAGGCTTTCAAACCAATTTAATCACTGCTTCAACACCACAGTAAAGACCTACTCGAAACCCTGCCTCAAATGAAGGTCATGCAAGCCCTGATGGTGGGGCTCTAAACTGACTACCAAAAGATTCCTTCCATCTGTGGCTTACCCATCCAGCAGTGCCCCCAGAATACTTGGAGCACACTGATTTCCAGGGCCCCAGACAGAAAAAGAAATTCCATTGCTGCTGGATGGAAGGAAAACCCAACACCAAGCTATATGATGGCTGAGGGAGCTGGAGAATAAGCTCAGCAGAGATGGCCGTCAAGTCAGGCAGAGGTTTTTACAACTGGGGCACAGGCTGCCTAAAGAGCTGCCTTGGCTGCAGTGTCTGCATCCAGCAGAGCTTTCAGCCAAGGAGCTGGAGTGAAGGGAGCCACCTCGACTGGCATCACATCAGTTGCTTGGACACATAAGCCCCATTCTTCGGTCTAGCACTGTTGGCTAATTGAGGCAGGTCCCTGCTCAGCTGTTTGCTTTAAAAAGCTGAAAATCTCTTTCTTATGAGCTTAAAACTCCTGTCCAGGGATCCCAAGCTGCGCTCAGGCAAGTTGGTGCTGGAATTCCAGGTTGTTCTGCAATCCTCTGCCAAGCCGAGCTGAAAACCATCCATGTAAATCCCTTAAAATCCTAAGTCTTATTGGATGCAATGAGGCTAGGCTAGGGGGGGCTTAAATCACTTCTGAAAATGATGTGGGATCTTAAGTCACTAATGTATCTTTGAAATAATTTCCCCTTGCTCTTAAAAGGGTGTTGCTGGAAAGGAATTTCCTTCCAAAGTAGTACAGCTAACTTTGGGAAATTATTTCTGAAGTGTGCATGAATAGAAATTATTCACAGAAAGAAGGGTATCACCATCTGTCTAAATAAATAGGAAACAAAAAGAAGAACCAAAACCATATTTCTGTTTGGGCTTTTCCAGTGAATCACGTTCAAATGAATAGGCTTTCATTGGATTTATTAAAAAACAAACAAACAAAAAACCACACAAGTAGAATGTTCTTTTCAATAATTCTGAACGTATAAAAACTACATATTTTCTAAATGTATAATGAGGATATCTTGGCCCTTATATTTTTGTTATGGGTGTTCCTTCCAACTCTGAAACGATTCATGGAGTGAATAGCTTTCTGAAAAAGAAGGGAATATCCTCCCCAAAAGTATCTGTTGACGATCACTGACAGAACAGGATATGTTTGGGTTAGATTCAGGCATGCTTACATCACGGAAAGGTCAAGTATCCAGCAGTTGAAGTTACTGCATTTTGATAACATCCAGCTGTAGCAGGGCTGGAGTTTGCTTTAGTGTTGCTTATCTGCTTGCTCTCTTGAGTAAAAGCAACCTTTCAGATTTATACATCTCCTTTTAATTCCTTTCTTCTAAGCAGTTCTCAAATGTTTTAAAACTGGGTGCTTTCTTAAAAATAATTTTGGCTCTTCTTACATCTATGTGAGTATCCTATATGTATCGTTATCTCTAGCATTCCTCAAACTGCATCCAAATTTACATGTCTCTTCCCAGTTTTCTGGTGCCTATAACCCTTGAGAAAATCACTTTTTGACATTTTAGTAAAGCTATCACAGCCAAAGCCATGCTCTCTGTTCGCTCCTGCAGCCCACATGTCTTTCAGCAATGCCAACCAGAGCTGTCTCTGTGCAGGGGAATCTGTGAGAAGCTTGGCAGTACAGGGCAGCAGGTAGAGTGAACCAGTACAAAGAAAACAATAGAAAAAAATCTTAAGTATTCTCCTGCTCTGAAGATTTACTCAGTCTTCCCTGTACATCACCACAAAAAAATTAGTGGTCTAAGTTGCTTCTTCAGTACAGATAGGCAACTGTGGAGCTGGGGTGGCTTTATTTGTGTCAGTTGTGCTCTTTCCTCCTTGACAAGTATAATCTCCTGCCATGTTTTGTTCCATTTGCTTCTCATATTGGTAAAGAGATGCTCGGACTCCTAAAATCTGACATGCCCTGAGAAACTCTGTGTACCCTTTGTTTTACAAATTCTGAGCATGCAAATCTCTGAAGGCATGAAGTAGATGCTTGATTTTGAACAGAACAAAAGCGCACAGATCTCTTGTTAGGGAATACCTGTGGGAGGAAAAGAAATCCTACTTGTCTTTTGACATGCACTACAAAATGCCTGAGTTGCTGAGAAATAGCTTCTGTGTACAAAAATAAATGTGCTGTGTCAGCTTTTCTTTTTCTTTTGGGATTAGCAAAGAGAAATCTGCTTTATTTTTGATACTATTTCTTCCCTTGAGGCCAGAGAAAAAAAAAAGACTCCAGGTTCTATCCATGTAAAGGTTCTAAAACATAAGTAAATATGTGCACGTGTTTTTGGTTTTGATTTTCAAGTTAAAGGACTAAATTAAAAGCTTGCATTAATTGCAATTTAATGTGTGGACTACTTGCTCATAAGTGCCTACAAAAATAATGAAAAATCTCATTAGCGTTGGTGAACGCTGAAATAACAGTTTGCTGTCGTGCTTGTTTTGCTCTCTTTCATTCTGCTACCAATTGCAGACTTGTACGGAGAGGTTTGCAATAATGCAAAACGTAGCAGCTGAGGATTAGTACTATTTTTTGTGCAAACAGCAGGATAGATCACTGCTTATAAATTTACATTAATGCATACATATGTATATGCACATATTGTTTGAGGAACAATATATATATATATGTATTAATTTCTTTCATTGCTTTATAAACAAATATATAACTACAGAGATAAATAAAATTATCAGCTCTATCAACTATAGCATAGGTAACTGTAAACAGCTCCACAAAGTAGGACCTGAACAGCATGGAAAATTCTTAGCCCTTTTGACTTTGAGTGTATGACCAATACCAAAACCCACATGAGAATGACAAATCAGGTTTGTCAGAAGTTTTGACTCATAAGTGGGCCATGTACAATAAAAATCTGGTGTCCTTCAAATCTACCACATGAAGTGCTTTTACTAACTCTGTTGCGTGAGAACACAACACTAAAATCAATCAGGTAATGGTAAGATTTTATTTCAGTATGAAGACTTTCGTTCTGAAGTAAAAAATTTGCATTTCTGAATGCAACACTTTGCAAAAGGCTTTTGCTGTATCTGTGTGTGACCTTTTGGCACACATAGGGTGAGTTGCCATTAAAGGTTTTTTAGAAGTTCACTGGTGAGTGCAGGTTTTTTTTTACTTCATTTTTCATGCTACTTTGCTTTTGACTATGCACCAGGGATATTTTCAGATTATTGATGACTGTGCCATCTGGTTCTATTCTATTAATACCATTATAACAGTGTTTTCAAAACTCTTCCTCCTTCAGTTCAATCCTTTAGGCAACGTATTCATTTCATAGTTATGGCAGGTACTCTAGAGTGAATGACCTTGGTTGTAATACATACAAAAAGTATTTGCTCGTATCTCAAGCAGTATTTCTGCGTATACTTTCTGGGACAGTGGGAATATGGGGCTTCAAGGTAAGAGGATGGAGATAGATTTCAAGGTTAATTATCTCATGTTGACAGCACATGGATCCATCTGGATTTTGCTGAGTGCGGAAATGTAATGGTTGGGAGTTTAGCAGCAACGACATTGTGCAGCCTGGTCTAGGGAGCCTGCTTTGTCAGGCGGGTTGGACTCAATGATCTCTAGAGGTCCCTTCCGACCCCTATGATTCTGTGATTCTGTGTTGTGGATTCTCCGGCAGGCAGCTCAGCACCACACAGTTTCTTGCTCAAGAACTGGAAAAAGAAAAAAAACAACAAAGTAGAACATGTTGAGAGAAAAACTATTTCCTAAGACCAAAAAAAAAAAAAAAAAAAAAGGAAGAGAAAAAGACAAGAATAAAAGGACAAGAATAAAATAATAATAACATGTATTTACAAAACTAGTGATGCACTATGCAAGTGCTCACCACCCACTGACCAATGCCCAGCAGCAGCTGTTCCTCCACTGTCAATGGTTTACGGGCTTGTTCGGCCCGGTTCCATGACAATTTGTGTGGGGGCCCCGCAGACCCACGCCCCAGGAAAGGGGAAGGGGTTTTTAATTTTTTTCACATGATGTAATATGATATGGAACATTCCTTTGGCCAGTTTAGATCAGCTATCCTGGTTCTATCCCCTCCCAGCTCCTTGTGCCTCACCATCCTCTCTCACTGTCAGGGCAGTAAGAGAAGCTGAAACATCTGTGGGACTGTACAGCATCACTCAGCAACATCTAAAACAGCAGTGTGTTATCAGTACTGTTTTTCTCCCAAAGCCAAATCAAAGCAACAACTATGAAGAATATCAACTCTGTCCCAGCTGAAACCAGGACAAACATGATCCAAGGGCATGTCAGTTATCTTGCCAAATATAAAGAGCTGAGAGTAGAAGTTCACCATTAGGTTCACCAGTGGAGCTGGACATGGAGAAATTCTCTTTTGTGTGTGTATGTGGAAGACTTCCTGTTTAGCTTATAATAGGTTGATCAGAAAGCAGAGTGGAGAGTCTGACTTGGGTTTTCATCAAACTCTTTTCCTTTTGTTTTCCAAATATCATGCTGAGAGAAGGATTCAAATCTTGGGCTATTCACTGCTTTTCTGCCAACACTTCCTTTGGCTGTCCAACCTGCTTAGTTTTTAAGTTTTTCAATGTTACATGCTGTTTCCAGTGCTACTATCATTTAAAAAAAAAAAGATAATTCACAGAATTGATAAGAAACTTGGATAAAACTTTTGACGATGTAATTAGACTGCTTCCTTTTCATTAAATCACAGTTAAATACCACAGTACCATATTCTCCTTGCTACTGTGATGTTTTATTGACTTATTTTTCCTACGATTATTTACTGAAAGAGAAAATTTGTTGACAAAGTGTTTTGATAATATGGTGCTGAGTATCTGTGAATGTAAAACCAGTCACAGAGTTAGAGAAAGTGAGCTGCAAATAGTGAATGTTCTGATTCTGGTGCTACACATATGTTAAATAGTATTTGAAAAAAAAAAAAGTTAGAAAAAATAACCTATTTTGTTTGTGTGAAATTCATGAAGAGAGAGAATGATTAATTAAAGCAGTAAATGTACCATGAAAACTTTGTCAGGCTGTACTTTGAACAAACAAAAATTGTACAGTGATATTATGTCACCTGGATATATACATGTGTGTAAAGTTATCCAGAGATACAGCAAGCAACCTTTCTAAGAGGGGTGTCAGCAGGACTTGAAACAAGGACGTTTCTACTCTGTGAGCTGTAGAATGATGTCCATTATCTGGGAACAGGAGGAAGCTTTACAAACTTTTATGCAGCCACACTGGAGAAACAGTTGGCTAGAAACCTAGTATGCTGTCTTTGTGTGGGTTACAAACCCCTGACTATAATTCTTATGGAAATTATTTTTATCTCCTTCAGAGGGAAAATGTTTTGGAAACTCCCTGTGGGTTTCTCACACAGTTGGTTCATTGCATGGATTACTCCTGCAGTGTTTTGGGCTCCAACACTCTAAACTGAGCTGTGATTCTATATCTATCTGCATTTCTTTCTTTCACTGCTTTTTTATTTCTCCAACCCACATTTTTCCCCACTGGGAACTAAATTGTTTCATATTTTTCATTTGAAGCTAAGGTTCCTTAAATGACTTCCATTGAGTTTTTCCAAATCAGGTTCCATTAGCAGAACAAAAATGAAAACAATTCCTGCTGTGACAAACCTTAAGAAATGGGTTGCATAATGAAACAAGGGAATGGGTGATTGACAGTCAAGAATTCAGCTGGCTTTAGCCCATTTAACAAAGCCAGGATGCATACGAAAAAAAAAAAAAATCAGCAAGACATTGACTTCCCTGTATTTCTCAACATTATGAAACTATCAATTTCATGCACCAAAGTAAATAAAAAGATCACATTTAGTGCCTTTTATAGTATATGCTCCTGATAATGAAAGAAAAATGGCTAATATTCTTTCTCGGGGTTAAAGCAGCAAAATTCACTTCAAAGCTACCATTGCCAGTTTGGTGATTTAAGACTAGGGCACAACCAATAGCAGGATGAGAGAAGAAATATTACGGATATTGAAAAAAGAACCAGGAGTAGTAGAGTACTAGAATAGTACCTTCATAACAGAATACTAGGAATGGTAGAGGTGCACAAGAATTCTGCAAAAAAATAAGGTGGCATGGTTCCAGCTGGGCTTTTTAGCCCTGGCTTGCTGCCAGAGCTCGGGACATCAGAGGGGCCCTGCAGAGCCACTTTTGCGCTTGGCTCCTGTAGCAGCCAGTGCTTTGTGTGCTGAAGAAGGCTGACAGGTGTTGTTGAAGCGCAGCACCTGTACAAGGAGCAATCATGTAGTGCCCTGAACTTGACCTCACAGTCCATCACAGTGGACTGCGATGCTAAGGCAAACCAAAGGCTGTTCAGGAACTGGACTTGATCCTGTGGGAATTAGGCAGTTTGGATCACCTCATGCAATTTGCTCCAGTCTATGACCTCTGATGTCAGACACAGGCTGGCTCTACTGATCCCACATGTCTGCTCAAGGCTCCCTACAGCCCCAAGAAGTTCTGCATGTCTCCTTCAGATGTTTGCTTCCCCAGATCTTCTAGGCTGTAAATCATGAGGAAAAATATTAATTCTGTGAGTTATCAGCATAGGTCTACTGCACACTGATGGGCCATGTCCCTAAATGGGAAATGTCATGTGAAATGGTAAAAACACCTTGTCATTGTGCTACTTTTTGTAGGAATGTGTCAGGAACTAAACTACAAATGTTCTGGGTACAAAAAATTGTCCATTTTAAACAGATCTGAATTCTTAGATTAAAAGTTGTGATTTTATGAAAGTCTGTCTTTGAGTTTATGCCTTAAATAGTCACTTAAGACTATTAAGTGAGTGGCAGTGTTTAGTAGGTAACTGAAAAGTGTTGTCTGGACTTTATGATGAAGTCCATAACCCTTTTAACTAAAATATAATCTGTTAAAATGACCCACAACATGGCGTATAGGATTTTTCAAGGCCATTTAAAAGTAGTCGATGTTTTTTTTCTTATTAGATAAGAATAAAGTATTGCAAGTGGAGATTGGCAGTTGAATAGGAAAGGAATTATATCTGGAAGGGGTGTGTAATTTGTCAGTCTTGGAGGATTCTAGAATGGTTCACCATCTGTACTAAGTGACTGACCTGACGCATGTTCTCATGGGTTCTCAGGGTTCTTTCCTAGGCAGTGAACACTTAAAACTGCCATAAAGGTAGGAGGAGAAGAAAGCCTGCAGGATTTCATAGAACAGGCCCTTTCATTTTGATCCCATTATCTGCCATGTTTGGAGTGCTGGATCCTAGCATTCATAGTCAGCCCTTCATTACCTTATAACTAAGAAGTCATCTGACCCACAATGAAAATTCCCTGTTTTCTGATTATTTTTTTTTAATTTTGGAATAAGAAGTGATTTTTTCAAGCCTCATCCTGTATGCTTTTGGCTAGAGGCAGGATCAAAACATTTTGATCTGGGGAAAGAGGAATGATGTTGCTATTTGGAAGCTGGAATAGATGGAATTTGTGTGTTTTTGTTAGTATGTTTTGTGTTGATGGTACTTTTGTATAGTTCTGGACTCAGATAACAGGCCCATAAGGTTTCTATCTTGAAAACAAAAATGTTCGTGTCTCTCCTCATTCCCCCAGAAGTATTACTGCATTGATGAAAAAATAAGAAAATAGAAGGCCATAGAAGCCTGAGCTGCCAGTAGCAGCATGTGTTCTTCTCAGTCTGGAGGGTGTAACCTTAAAGAAAACTGCAGCACTTCTTTATCCGCTTATGCCAGCCTGACAGGAAACAGGACCGGTAATCAAAAGTAGGACTGCAAAAGGAAAATATTTGGGGACCACCAGCCTAGATTATTAAAATACTTCACTTTTCCCCTAATAATTGTATAGATGCACTTTAAATTCAGCCTCTGAACCTTCTAGTTTGGTAGCCAGGTACTGTAAGGGAGAAAATTTATGAGTGGTTTATGAAGTTTTGTATTAATGCTGTGTGGGTAGCCACAAACTAAGTATACTTCCATTTACCACTTCTAGAAGGGGGGGGAGTTGGTGACATCCTGTGTGCAAGACTTTCCTTTCAAAAACTCAAACTGGCATATGTAGGGTAAACTGGAATCAAACTTATTGTTTGGATCTTAATAATAATCTGGGCAAGGGACAGCCACTGTAATGCATGTGTACAAGTGATTCTTGGCACTAGAAGCAGAGCAGGAGTTGCCTTGAAAACTTCCAAGTCTAACAGGCTTGCAGCTATCTGTCACAAATATCTCCAGGATTAGAGGGAACTGTTTTAGGTATCAGTTAGGGATTTGGGAACCTTGAATTCTAACCAAGTCTTTCTGGAGAATTTCCTAAACCCCACAGCAGATATTTGTTTCAACTAATTACAGACAATCTGTTCTGGAGAAAATGAATATTAGTGCAGAATTGAAATGGAGAAGAAGACACATCTGAGTATCTGTGAAACATGCCCCTTTCTATAACATCATGAATTTTTTCTTGTTATTTTAAAAGGAGCCTGAAGTCACCTGATAACTTTCAAAATCCACAAAAATATGGCTTCTGGCAGTCAGTGTCTTGCCTTTTTTTTTTTTTTTTTTGAGAATTTTCTACAATGTTTCTTCTGCTACTAAACATTAGCTTACCAAATGAATGTCCCTGTTTCAAGTGATTAGAGCAATCACGTGTGTCCTGAAACTTTCAGGTTGCATTATGGGGTCTACAGAAAGCCCAGCCAATGGGTATGAAGATATTAACCTAATCTGCAGTATTGCCCACACCGCAGTTGGTGCTTCTTTGCATATTTGCTTGCAAAGAAGATCCAAACTGGTACTGTTTTAAGTCTCCACTCCACAAAGTTAGAAAAAAATACAGAAAAAAAAAAAAAAGCCTAAAATACCATTAGTTCTTAAAAAATAAAAATAAAAAAAGACTATTAGAAATGAATTTTCATGCCAATAGTATAAATAAGGAAAGAGATCTAGAATTCCAGAGTAGTGTTTTATTACTCTTGTATTTTAGTGTGCATATTTCATGGAATGTCAAACAGTTATTGAGGATAACAGTTGAATATAGCTGCCTAATAATAAATCAGAACTGAATTTTACAGAATCTGTACAAATATCATCAGTTTGTGTACTGTAATACTTTACATGAAATACTCTTCAGCTGAGATAATTCAGAAGCACAAATAACTACTCTAAAGGAAGTGAAGCAATAAAGCTTAATGCAGCACATCTAGGAATAAAATTAATTATTTGCTCAGGCAAAAAAATTGAGTGTTTCCTGCTAAAGAAACTAAGAGCTTCTCATCATCATTAGGGTAACAGCATACCATATACTACAAGTAGTGATAAAATATGCAATCTTGTGACAATGAACTGTAATGTCATGCTTGGGGAATAAATACTACATGCGATTGGGGAAATTCACAAAGAGATATTAAAAAAATAAAGCTTCAAGTTATGTGCAAAGAATTTAGCTCCTTTGTTCTTTTCAGTGTCCTCCATAGCCAGAAATGAACTTTTTAAGTACGATGTAAGAATTTCCCATCTAGCATAAAAAATTAGAATCTCCCTTTTCTGTCCAAATTTCATCCCGAGTCTCCTGTCTTCAATAAACTAAATAGGCACTGAATTATTCTATTATAAAGAAATAAAAATGTTTATAAAAAGAAATTAAGAAATATCTGTAAGTTGTAGTTCCATGGTGTATTTCTTCTGGTCAATGAAAGGTGATCTCTGCTTCAGAAATACAGCGCTAATAAGCTGAAAGCATTCATTTTTTGAGTAGACAAGGATAGGTAAAGACAAATTTTACCACTAGGCAGCAGAATTTCCTCATCACTCTTTGGTTGATCTGCAAAGTCTATCAACACAGAGTTTGCCTTCTTATCCTTAATACAGATCCTCAATCTCTCATTTAAAATATCCTGAAAATAACCTTCAACTTCTTTAAAACATAAAGCTTTGGCATTTTGGAGAAACTGTAATGAGCCAATAAACCCAATTTGGAGACTGGTTAGTATCACATAAATTAATTTCCCTGTTAAATGATCAGAGTCACATCCACCTTTTTCACTACCATCTGCCTCACAACAAAGTTGGCACTGTACTCCTTTGAGAGGTGGACTGTAAAAGTGTCATTTAGAAAACGCTTATTAACAAAATCCTTCCTAAGTTCCAATTTTCCTGTTCCAGAGTAATGATCACAGACAGCACATATATACCGCTAGCAGGAAGCACTCAAATGTCCATATGGCGTGAAGATAAAAAAAAAAAAGCTTAGTAAATAGAATGCGTATATGGCTCTGTATAAATATTCACCTCTTTTTTTTTTTTCTTTTTTTTTTTTTTTTAATTTGCCTAGGTATTTGGTCACAATGACTCTGCTAGTTTTTAGTTGTGTCTCTGAAATACAGCACCTGACAGTTGAAGTATTTTCCATTGCCTCTGGTCCACATTTTGCTACACCTATAAAACAATGCTGGAACAAACAACTTCTCCTCATCTTGCTTATTTTTTTCCCCTGTCACAATTCTGATATGTGACAGACACTTAAGGTAGCATCCTTGTCTGACTCATTTCATTCCCCAGCACAGTCAGGTACATGCCAACACTTTGAGTATGATGGTGATGAACATGCAGAGAACAAATGCATGCTCCAACTCTATGCAGAAAGTCTTTGCAACTTCCAAAATTCTTATTTCTGAGTTCTTTAATTTCCAGGAGCATTCCTAATCATAATGATCCAAAGCTCCAAGAGGGCTTCCCTAACTGACTGAAATTTCCCAGTTTCACTGTGCATGGATGTGATGCGTATATCTTCCAACACTGAGGAGGTGATGTCCAAGTGCAGGTGAGGACTGCAGTCCCTCTCTGGACACACTCCAACAGGTCTATGTCTCTCCGGTACTGAGGACTCTACGTCTGGATGCAGTATTCCAGGTGAGGCCTCACCAGCACAAGGCAGAGGGGCAGGATCACCTCCCTCACCCTGCTGGCCATGCTCCTTTTGATGCAGCCCAGGACACTGTTGGCTTTCTAGGCTGTGAGGGCACATTGCTGGTTCATGTTCAGCTTCCCATCCATTGCTCATGACCAGCTTGTCATCCCCCAAGTTCTTTTCATCAGGGCTGTCCTCTGTCCTTACATCCCCCATCTTGTAACAGTAGTATGGGTTGTCATGACCCTGGTGCAAGACCTTGCTCTTGGCTTTGTTGAACCTCTTGAGGTTCTCCTGTGCCCACTGCTTGAGCCTGTTTAGGTCTGCCTGGATGGCTTTCTCAGGCCCTATTTCTCTTCTTGGGTTTCTCTTTTTTGGTTTTCTTCCTGTCCTCATTCCGGCACCACTTCAGCAGTTTCGCATACTCCGTGCAATGTGAAGCAGACTGTCTTTGTGGTTTGCTATGAAAACTTTACCAACTGTTTCAAACCACAAAAACCTGCAAATGTGGTTTCTAGATTCAGATTAGAAACATCATTCTGGATTTTTTTGCACAAGCTTTGAGTGAAGATACATAGATTCATAGAGACTAACATGTTCTTTTGACTGAGTAGCCTGTTTTGAAGGTAGCAAAGTTTTAAATTCAGTCAGGGCCTGTGAGGGTGTGATCCCCTCCTGCCTCAAGATCTTCCTTCAAACTGGCAGTTATTCTCATGAGTTATGCTCTTGTGGTCAGTGAGGTGCCAATGACTGCTCAGGACTGATAACAGTCAAGGTATAGCTAAGGCAAATAATGACCACAATACAGTTTCAAACTGAGTGCTCAAAGAAATGATAGACATCTGATTCAACAGGTGCCAGTTGAGCATGTGCTAAATACTATGACTGTGGGTCAATCATATTACCCCCAAAATAGCAAACAGCCCAAGAGGCCCTCAAGCTCTCCTGCACGGCAGCAGCTTGCATGATAGAATTTCCCCTTGGGTAGAGATGCCTCCTAAGGTTACACCTGTGCAGACAGCCTTTGCACCTTGATGTCAAGATGCCTTGTCTATACAAATCCTCAGTAAACAACTATTCATTTTAAGCTTTATTAAGATAATGTCTTTGATTGATTGTGCACATCTAATCCTTTATAAATAAACCGTTGACCATGTCTGGGACTAGGAGTGAATTCAGCCATAGCGGGGCTCCTTAATTCCATGGTTCAAAGAGTTTAGATAGCAAGGGGGACAATGCTGAACCTCATGACTCAACAGAGGGGACTTCTGTATGTGTCTGTTTAACCCTATCCTCTATGCTGTAAATAATCAAGTGTATCCAGCTGTTTTGAATCTTGTTAAATTACTGTATTCATTTTAAATTACTATATTGTATAAATAAATACAATCCCTGCTTTGCTGTTGTGAGTGAAGGATATAGAGTAGGGCAATTCCCATCCATGACAGGGCCTTTGATTTCCTTTTGCAAATAATGGAAAAAAAAAAAAAAAAAAAAAAAAAAGCACCATTAAAATGTAGAAACTGAAGAAATATATTTTTCCAGATAAAGAATGTGAGTAGAAAGTTGAATGCTCAAGTAAAAATGTGTAAATAGGCATTTCAATTCTATACAGAAGAACAAGAACAGAATGTTATTACTGTCATTTATTTTGCAGTGGATGACACTGTCTCTTCCTGGACTGAGGTACCTCTGGACTGCAAGCACTCAGACAGGGGAACAGTACCAATATAATGTAAAATTATCATGGCTACATTGCTCTTGTTCACTAAATCTCCTTCAGTTCTACCTAGTACAACATAACCAGCAGCTTTGGTTTTACTTTCCAGAATAAACCTTATCTTCTCCAAATTCTTAAATCCTCCATTTTTTTTTCTCCTTATCATTAACTGTAAATTCTGATGTAGAAACAGATTTTTTTCTTTGACTGTGATGACCTCTCTATTCAAAATAATGGGGGGGGAAATAAAAAAAGTAAAGGTAGGAATAATTGAATCTATCTCATTTTTCCTAGAAACTTGAAGTTCTTGTGTTTTTTTTGTTTGTTTGTTTGTTCATTTTGTTTGTTTTCTTCCCCCATTATAGGTGCTCCCTCTGGTTTATTTTTAAGGGTGCTATAAGGACTGAGTTTTAAGACATTGTTTTCTGTGAATCTAGTTAGCAACTTCAGATGTTTTGAGCAATAAAATGAGTATCAGTAGTGTCAAGAGTCAAAGTTCACTTTGAAGGCATTTTTAAAACCACACTATGTATTTCTAATCTCATTTTTGTATATAGTGAACTATATGATTATAAAGATCAAAAGCTAGATCACAGAATTATGCACAGTGTCTCTTTCAGATTTCTTCCCAAATGTAGAAAGAATTCCTCCCCATAGAAAATGCTCCTCTATAGAAAACTTAGAAAACTTCCTTTCTTTTGAAATCAGTCCTGTCAGTAAAATACCTAGAATGATTAAGATATTACAACTTTTATTATCGTTTCTCAAGGTGTTTATCATCTGAAAATATATTTCTGTTTAGGAGAAAGAACTGTATTATATGAAATATAATTTCTCTCATTTTCCATTCCCGTATCCAATAGAGATTTCATCTTGATCATACTACTGGTTTTCTAGTATTTAAAAATACACGTTACAGAATAGCCTAAAACTCTGGCATCTGGATGCAGAATGTCTTAAAGTACTGCAGTCCCCAAAGTACAAACAGTTGCATTATGGCAATGCTAGTATTAGGTACTAACAATAACAAAAAAATTCATATTCCAGATTTTTTTGCTCATTTTGCGTATAGGAAACATTTTATCAATGCTGTATAAGTAATGTTTTTCTTGCCCATGTTTCTTTTTTTGAATATTCTACAAAAATGCTCCCTGTATTCCATCCCTTTTGCAGGTTCAGAGACACTTCACTGTCTATTAAAGTAAAAGCAGTGTTTACACCATACATTAAAACACGTATCACTGTATCTGAGATCTTAGCTTGCCAGATGAGTATTAATCTGGACAATTTTCCACCATGTGATCACAGAAAAAACAAAAGCCTGCTAGTCTTCTGTACAAATAATATTATGTACACAAGACACGTTGTTTGCATTAGCACTGAAGAGCTGGAAGAGTGCTCAGGCAGCAGAGCTGGCATGCACTGTGGGTGTGGAGTGCAGAGATCGGCTGCACGTGCCTCATGCAAGCACAAAGTGTTCATGAAGCAAGCGAGGAAGAAATAAATATTACCATTATTTTCTGATAACTGCATGTTGAATGGCACTGCGAGTTTCAGCACTTGTAATCTCTATAGTATAATCTCATCTCTGCATGAAGCCTCATCCCCTGTATGGAAGTGATAGGTTTTTTTGTTGTGATGCATCCGGACCTTGGGCATGGTTAGTAGCATGGTAGGTATGGGTTGATGGTAGGACTACATGATCTTAGTGGTCTTTTCCAATCTTTATGTTTGTGTGATTCACATAAGGCTATTTTAACATGTTACTGGCGTACTACACTGAAAAATATTGCCGACTTTAACTTTGTTGTTGATTTGCTTAAAAATCAAATCTAAACCTTTGAAATACCATCACTGTTTCTGTGTACATGCTTTTGGCACAAATACAGAGCTGATTTTAGGGTAAATTCTTTGGTATTCCACAGATGGAAATGAGTGTAGTCACTCCATATTTTCAGCTGAATGGACAGAAATCTTCAAAACTGCAAAATCTACATAATGATATTTAAGATGGCAATGTGCTTGTGCATAGTCTTGCTCTAGAACAACAAGAAATCTTGCGAGGTTTATTAACCTAACCACAGCACCATGTAAAATGTGGCTCTGCTGTTTCTAATTTTGCTCTGAGCATATCCAGATATGATACCTGATATTATACCATGGATAAGTATATTTTGAAATACAATTTTGAACAGAAAGTAGTCATCTGGAAGAAAAGCATTAAAAACCCCAACAAAATAATTCAAGTAATTTAAACCTAGTCAAATGCTGCAGCACCAGCCATCAAGGTCTAGGGGTACATTTTGGAGCTGTTTGGATGCTCACCCTGAATAAGCTTAACATCAAAGTAGGTCTGCATAAGTGTCTTCCTTGGAAGTAATCATCTCACAGTATTTTTCTCAGAACAGGAGAAAATACTTTACATCAGACCTCTCTCAGACCTTTGGAATGGATGATTTTTTTTACCTCATCTTCAGGTGTGTTTCTGACCTGCTCTGCTCAGAAACCAGTATCTACTTCTCATCAATATTTGCTGTGGTGACTCCAGATACTCAGTCTTCCTTGTCTGTGCTTTCTTTCACTTAGGAATCCTCCCTCAGAGAAGGACGAAAATGTTATTTCCAGGGAGAAGAACTTGGTGTGCTGCAGGTAGGCCAGGATGCTTCCTTTCTCTTCGGATGTACAGAAATACAGTAACACTTAATGTAGCTGATCAGTTGTACCACCACAGTACACACTAGCATACCTCAGAGCTTCCTTCTCGGATGCAGTAGAAGTCAAAGGGACTTAAAAGCACTGTGAGGCAGACAGTGAAAGCTATCCAAGCACCAAACACGCGCTCTAAAGCAGTAATTCCTGGGTTGTGTGCATGCCATGCCCTAAAGGTCTTTAAGCTCTACTCACATGCATTTGAGTCTCAAAATGCTCTATGCAAGATGCCCTGGTGTAGAAGGCATCAAGGTGTATGCCACATTCAGCATTTTGGTGGTGCCTGCTCAGTATTTTGATTCTCTGTTCGTGAAGTCTGTGAGCAGGTTCTGGGTCACACCAGGGATGCAATACACCAAAACTGGGTGCTACAGCTCATAATTTCAACCCACAGCAAACAAATGAATAAAACTTTCAAGCCTGTCAGAAAACGCTTGAGCTTTACTGAGTCTTAGGACATGGTCCTAAGAACAACAATCTTCCATGGAGAGAGATCTCATCTCTGTATGTTATGTTTGAACAGCTTAATTTAACCTGGGTCAGGTGCATAAAAATCTTCAGAGTAAATTGTGGGACTGGACATTTTCTCCATCTATGCCTTGTTTACAGCAAAGCCATGTACCTGCCCCAGTACTGAAGTAGGCTTGGACTGATCCTTCCTTTTAGGACAAGAGGTGATGGCTTTAAGTTGTTCCAGCAGAGATTCAGGTTGGATATTAGGAAAAATTTCTTCTCGGAAAGAGTTGTGAGGCATTGGAACAGGCTGCCCAGTGGAATGCTAGTCGCAATCCCTGGAGGTGTTTAAGGACCATGGAGATGTGGCACTGAAGGATATGATTAGTGGGCATGGTGGTGATGGGCTGACAGCTGGACTAGATGATCTCAGTGGTTTCCAGTCTCAATGAATCTATGAATTTTGGTACTGGTAGGCCCTAGGGGGCAGCACTAAATGCCATAGTCCTAAGCAGAAAAGGCATAAAGAAAGCAAAAAAAAAAAAAAGGTTAAAGTTGATGTAAGATCAATGTACAAACTGTTGTTAGTCTGCATGGTCTTTTTGATATATATATTTTAATAGAATTGGAAGACTAAATCTAGAGAGACACAAAATGTATCAATAATAGTCTGTAGATGTGTGCAAAGTGTCAATGACTTTTCAGGGAAGAAGTTGCTCAGATGTTGTCACCACTCAAAAAAAAAAAATAAATAAAGCTTATTTGGCTAAGAGGTAAGGACAGTGGTTTTTGTGACATAGGATGATACAAACTATTTTGGTATTCTAAAATCCTGTTTCCCTTAGTTTATTCAAGATTTCATTGCCTTGAGAAGTTTCAGTGGTTTGTTTGTAAATACCTGATTTTCTGTTTTTATTTATTTATTTTTGGGGGGTGAAAGCTTGAATTTTCTGTAAGGGAAAGAAATCAGATAAGGGCAACAGGACAGCCACTCTAACAGCTTTGACAAGCCGAGTCTATTATGGAATGTTATGAAGGTTACCATCTCTCACTGAAGATATATGAAGTACACAGGGAAATAAATTCAGGGGGGATAAAAGTAGGGAAGGGATTTATGTTGTTGTTCCTTTAGTGTTTTACTTGACTTGGGCCTAGTTTTGGTGCTGACAATGAATTCTGGGGCTTATTGTTTAGTTTTTTCTTCTTTGGTTTGACTTCTTGATGTAGCTCCAGCTATAGATAGGCAGCCTTCCCCACTGCTCAGTTCAAGCCAACTGCTTGAATTTGATGTTTCTAGAAGTAAAATCAGAAGTATGGATTGAGAAAAACTGACAGACACTGCAATCTATCATTGTGCTGCTGTTTTTCAGAGAAATAGTATACTGAATGACAGCTAGTCCATCTTTGTTTCGGCAAGTGTGTGGAAGTTTGTAAGCGGGGCACATGATCTTTTTATGTTGGACACTGTATTCTTTGAAGTTGCTTCAAGATGAGTATCTATACCAGCAGACCAGCATGGTTATCATCCTGACATGAGTTTGAAGAAAGAATGATAGGTGTTTTCTATTTTTGATTGAAAAAAGTGACCCATGAGAGTACAGATGTGATCTGCTCTAAAAAAACATGAAGAGAAGAAGCTTGAAAGATTATACAAATATGCCAATAAACTTGTATAATTTTTTTAATTTGTCCAGATGGTTTGACAGTCTGTAGTATGTTTGTGATTCTAGAAGCGAGTATCCTTCTTGGATTGTATATTCTTTGTTCTTTTTTTTATGTGATGAAGAATTTTATTTATTTAATCAGTTATAGAACTTGGAAATTCATAAAACATAGTTATTTGACCCTGATTAAAATTTATTCTACTTGGATAAGAGAAGTTGTACAAGATCATGTGCTTTGCAGTTGCTTCAGCTAGGACATAGGAGCATAGTGATACACAAACCCTTTGCATTAATGAAGTGGTAGGAAAGCTATTGCTGACTTCTTGTTTCTCTAAAAAAATAGGATGAGACCCTTGTAGCTGCTAAAGGCCTCTGCTGCATCCCAGCAATCTACCTTCAGCAAGTACAAAAATTCTTAGTAAAGTACACTGTATTTGGCATTTTTGCACTGGAAAGAGAAACATTCTGTCAGTACTGCAAGCTTCTATAGTTAACCCAATGACAGCATTTTTTCCAAAATATATTGCCATTACATATGCATGTGATAAGAAATATTATTGTTCATCAGTTAAATGTTCCTTTCTGATTCTGATAGAGACATCCTGGAGTGAAATGCTAGGTAGCATAAATGTGCTGCTTAGATGTTACAGTGGTAGGGAACTTAAATATCTAGAAAGATCCCTGCTAAATGATATGCTCTGCAGATAAACCCCTGCCAAATTCTATTCAAATAGCAAAGAGATAATGTGAATATGACTCTAATGAAGGAAGGCTAGAGTTGCCATAATGCATGCAGGTGCAATTGCTCCAAATATCTCTTAAAATCCATTTTCCTGCCAGTGCTCGTTCTTCCTTTAAACAGAAGTTAATACTCTGCTGACATTACTGAACTCCATCATGCTCATTATCTCAGACTAGCATTTAGATCAGGTTTTTGGAGGTGAAAGACCAATTCATTAACTCTATTGTGCCACTCAATGACTTCCCGCAGAGAGATCATAAGTCAGATGGTGGGTGCCACTGCTGGAAGATAAAAGACAGCTATAAAGTAGGAAGACAACTGGTATAATTTTGGGGGGAAAAAAAAAGATAAAAATATCAGTTACTCTATAGCCTTTAATTTCTTTTCATAGTTTAGGTCTTAAGTACATTATTAGATTTTTGTGCAATTGAGAGATTTTTGTTGAGAGTTTCAGATAGGGAATGGAAGAGATTATTGGTTAGGTAATTCTCTTGGACTTAAAGAAAAGAAATAATACAGCACCAAATAATTGAACAAATAATACAGAACAAATAACAGATCAATTGCTCTAAATATTAGTTAAAAATAGGAATTGTAAAGCTATATATGTTGAAATGCCCATATGTAACAACTTGACTTGGCTTAAGGGAAAAAACTATTTGGAAAATTATCACTTAGTAAAAATGGGAATGTTATGAAACTGTTTAAATTTCTGTTAAAGAAAAAAAAACAATCAGATAAAATACTGTTCCCTCAGAGTAAAGAAAAAAAATGTTTATTTTGCAAAGATCTCTAGGATAAAGGCTTTTCTTCAGGACTTTTTTTTTTTTTTCGTGGAAAATAGACTGCTACTGCTACTGGTTATCAGCTGAAGATGAAGCTTCTCAACTTGCACCTGGGAAATAAACAACTGAAACCCCTTTTTATGTCATTATGAGCAATTCGCAGCTGCTTAACTTGAAGAAGCAGTATCTCACAGGGAAGCTCTTTGTTAGAGCTTCACTGCTTCAGTTCAGGTACCCTCTACCTATTGCGCAACAAAACCCTGGGAGGTAATTTGTATGATTCATTTCTCCTCAGCTGTAAATAGAACAGGGTCAGGGAAGGACTTTTAACAATGCCAAATCACAGGGCATCTCTAAGTTTCAAAGTACAAAGATAAAAGCCCTTTTCTGTGTATTTTTACTGTAGGCAAATATGAAAATGGGAGCTCGTTATCAGCCAGTATGTGAAAAGTAACTGCACAACTCTTGATTCATTTCAAGGCAGAATATAGAATCATAGAATCCTTAGAGTTGGAAGAGACCATTAAAGGTCATCTAGTCCAACTCCCCTGCAATGAAAAGGGACATCCACAGCTAGATCAGGTTGCACAGAGCCCCGTCCACCCTGACACTGACTTGTCTCCAGGGACAGGGCTTCCACCACATCTCTGGGCAACATGTTCCAGTGCCTCACCACCCTTATTGTGAAAAAAATTCTTCCTTATATCCTGCCTAAATTTCTCCCCTTTTAATTTGAACCATTGTCTTATCACAACAGACCTCACTAGAGTCATCCTTCTTACAGATTCCCTTTAGATACTGAACGGCCATTGTCAGGTCACCTTGGAGCCTTCTATTCTACACGTTGAACAGCCCCAGCTCTTTCAGCTTCTCCACATAGGAGAGGTGTTCCATCCCTTGGATCATTTGTGTGGTCCTCCTCTTGACACATTCCAACAGATCTACGTCTCTTCAGTAATGAGGACTCCACATTTGAACACAGTACTCCAGGTGAGGCCTCACCAGCACAGAGCAGAGGGGCAGGATTCCTTCCTTCACCCTGCTGGCCATGCTTCTTTTGATGCAGCCCAAGACACTGATGGCTTCCTAAGCTGTGAGAGCACATTGCTGGCTCATATCCAGCTTCCCATCCACCACTGTCCCCAAATTCTTTTCAGCAGGGCTGTACTCTATCCTTTCGTACATTAATTTGTATTGGTAATGGGGGTTGCTTTGACTCAGGTGCAAATCTCGCTTGCACTTTGCTTTGTTGAACCTTGTGATGTTCTTCTGGACCCACTGCTTGAATGCATCTATGTCTCTTTGAATGGCATCTCTCAGGCTTGTAGACCGCACCCCAGAGCTTGATGTCATCAGCAAACTTGCTGAGGGTGCACTCAATCCCAGTGTCAGTGACACTGATGAAGATATTAGAGTATCAGTCCCAGCATTGACCCCTGGGGGACACCACTTGTCACTGATCGCCATCCAGACATGGAGCCACTGATCGCCACTCTGGATTTGAACCTGCACCCAGTTTTTCATCCATCAAACAGCTTACCCATCAAATCCAATTCTATCCAATTTAGAGAGAAGGATGTGGGGTACTGTGTCGAAGGCCTTACTGGAGTCCAGATAGCTGACATCAGTGGCTCTTCCCTTGTCCCTTGAGGTAGTTAACTCCATCACAGAAGGCCACTAGGTTGGTCAAGCAAGTTTTGCCTTTGGTGAAGCCATGCTGGTTCTCCTGTATCACCTCCCTGTCTTCCATATGCCTTGGCATAACTTCCAAAAGGATCTACTCCATGACCTTCCCCAGCACAGAGGTGAGACTGAAAGGCTGGTAGTTCCCAGAGACATCCTTTTTACCCTTCTTAAAAATGGATATGATTTTTTGCAGTCACTGAGGATTTCACCTGACTGCCATGACTTTTCAAATATCATTGAGAGTGGCCAATTCCCTCAGGACTTTGAGATGTATCCCTTCAGGACCCATAGGCTTGTGGTTATTCAGATTTATCTGGTGGTCAGGAACCTGATCTTTGCTTACAGTGGAGGGTCTTGAGTTATTCAAAAATGGGACTTGAGAATCTTTAATTCTCACAGTTTCACATCTATTCTAACCCTCTTAACATTAATAAATCTTATTTTTCCTCATTGATTCCATTACATTCTTATTCATTTGTATGAACAAAAATGTGCAGTTCTCAAGCTACAGATGAAAGAACAAGTAAATTTTCCTTTATTACAGGCTAGTTTGGAAACAGCTACCTTTCCCTCTTTGTGCTGTACCTACTTTATTCTCACCTTAAGTGAGAATTTCTGTCAGGATTCCTTTAAAAATGAAAGACAGAATTGAAAGAGGACTCAGAAGAAAGAAATCCCATGGCGGTAGAAATCTCTATTATTCATACTGGTGGTTATTGATAAATTTGTTTCTTCTTAGTCTGTTATCCTGCAATATCTTTTTGCTCTATTTTTCTTTTGAATTGAGGCAGTCTCCACAAAAGCCTTCATTACTTTCCATCCATTTTACTTCTTATGTTTCCCCCTCCTCACCCTCTGCAATTGTAGGCTGTGTGCATTTGCAGTATTTGCTTTCTATTTGCAGACTGGTTGAACTTTTTGCATCAAGTAGCAGCTATGTAACTGGAGACCAAAGAGTCACTTAATATAAGGATCACTGAGAATCATAAACCATTTTCTTCTTGACCTTTTCTACCAAAACATTAGCTTCTGAGTCAGCCTGCTCTGAAGCTACAGAAGCACTACATATTGCGTTGTTGATTTCTGACTTCAAGCAATTATTTTCTTCCATTTCCTCTTATTTTTAGCATCTGAAGGCTGAATTTTTACAATATGCTGCTGCTCCTTTTTTTTTTTTATTGGGAACAAATGTTAGCACATCAAAAGCTCACTGCTTTTAGTGTGTGTCACTAGAGATCACTAAAAAAGAATAATTTGTATTTCTCCTTATTGAATCATAAACCGTGGGCGCTACTAAAAATACTTCTCACAGAAGTTCTGGGATCAGTCATTTAAAAAATCTTATACAATAAAGTGAGGGACTAAAGATGAGCATTAACCCAAAAGTGAAACATTACGCAACCAAAACATAATTCTTCTGACTATATGTAGTCTGACTATACTTTGTTATACAGACTGAACATTTTTGGTATAAATTATATAACATTTTTAAGGTAAAAAGCTGTACTTTTGCATACACATGTACTTGAATCGCGCACTTCCTTCCTCTATCTCTTTTTACATGCCAGTCATAAATCTTCCAGATGTGAAGGGCTTTCTGCAACAATGTGATTCTCTGACAACTGAAAAATAGTTGCTTGTTTGCAAGGTACATTGTTTCAGATTTCTAGGCAAATGGTTGATACTGGATTCCTGATCTTCAGTGATTAGAGGAAGTAGAAGGTATGTGTTATCACCGTAGACTCATCTAGTAAGTATAGATAGAGGCCACAGCAGCTCCCCTGCCACCTTAGCGGTGTTGCTATATATAAATTCACATCCAGTGTAAGCAGATAGCTATTTCACAACTATATAGCTACGGCTTCAGACAGAGTCAGCTGCCTCTCAGGATGTAGAATTGCAAGTCATGTGCAGTCTGCACCATAAAATCTACATTACAAGTTAGAAGAACTCTTATTTTCTGTGACAACGAAGAACTTCTGGTCCTGCTACCATGCCAGAGATGTTCACTGAGGTATTCAGAGGTGCTCACTGAATTTAATGAACATCTAGGAGCGGTGCAGTAAGCGTAGAGACTTCAATAAATTTGGCAGGAACAGGAAGTATAGATCTTTCAGAACTTTGTTCCTTTTGCCATTCATCAAGTTAGAGTGTAATGCAATAAATAAAGATATATTGAACATTTAAATAGGGCTGCTAAATTGCCACCTAGTGGTCTTCTAACGTACTATCTATGGCATGCTGCTCTGGGTGAGAAAACACCCGCATACATTTTCAACCATCAGAGTCTCAGTATTGTTGCTCATTGTCCTCTTGCCCATAGTATTAACAGAGTGAAGGGATGGCTGGACATAATTCCTAAGACAACAAAGGACTCTGCTGAAGGAACTTTTGGATGTTGGGAAAGACTTCACAGGGCATGGACAAAGTACTAAAAGGGAACCTCGGGGGCAATCAGCGTCTGAATTTATGATAAAAAAATGCTGTTGGGTAGAAACTAATTTTTAATAATCTCTATCTCATGTTATTTTTTGCCTTTTAACTAAAACCAAACCAAAACAAAAAAAAAAAGTGTTTTGATATAAAAGGAAATAAAAGATTTTCTTGGAATCAGTAAATAAGGAAATACCTAGGAGTTTTGTCTTCCTAAGGCTCAGCCACCTCTAGTGGAGGAAGCCCTTTGATCTGCTGGGGTATCCTCCCACCTTCCAGTCTCACCCTGTTTGAGCCATACATTCATCTGCATGCACTGTTTATACAGAGATGTGAAGATGGGAAACAACCAAGGAGCACAAATTGAACAAGTTTTGCAGTTCTGCTTTTCTGATTTGCTGTGTAAGTCTGCTCAGAAGCTACTATAAGAGACTAAAGAAATATTTTAACATGATGAACTGCGCAGACACAAATTGTAGTGATTAATGCATCTTCAGTCATCTTACCAGTAATCTGCTTGGGATGCAGTGGGCTGTGTACTGACAAAGATGATGCTCACAGGAGGTGGAGGCCTGGAGCGGGGGCTGCAGGCTACATCTCTTGGTGAACTCACCAATTGTTTCAGGGGTAAGTCAGAGATAAATCAGACCACAGCAGTAGAATCCAAATGATTCATCCTCCTCCACTGTCACCTGCTGGGATTCAGTGTAATTAGTGGCTAAAGAGGAAACATCAGCTCAGGGAGACAGGCTGGGGACCAAGGACTGCACATTCACTGTGGTAATTTAAGGTGTAATGTGATTGAATTGGTCTAGGGATACTGCAAAATCATAAAACTTGACCCTGGCTGAAATATGTTCCCTAGCAGATCACTGACTCCTCAGTTAAGGTATTGGTATTTTCCACATCTCTAATGATGTGCTGAAAGCCTGTTAACCAAACGCCCTCACTTCCCACATCAATCTGTTGCAGAAGAGAAAACAGGTTGGGCAGAGAAACTGTTCAGCCACAGCCTGAACTGGTAATTGAGCACCTGGTGAAGGACTGTGGCAGGCCCAGGAAGCACAGTTGCAAAAAATTTACCTGGGCTTCCCACGTGACTGGGACCCCCTCCATGTTCCATGACCTGGTCCCACACTCCCCTCAGCCTCATTTAAGGGCTAGCCACTGCAGGGAGATTGTCTTCTGGATGAAGGTTGCTGTTTGAGAGGGGGTGGTTCACAACTGAAGATTCTCATTGTCAGCTGGGTGGGTCAACCTTTTTCTTGTATATGTCTATTTGTATTCTCAAAGATACTTAGCCTGGTATTGTAAAGAACTTGTCAGAAGTAGTTTTGCTGCTTTGTATATGAAAAGATAGTTATAAGCATGTTAAATTGATGAAAGGAACACTGTTTTCTTATGCCTTTGTTTTTGTGACTGCAGTACCATTCACCATCTGTAATATAGTGTGTGGTTCTGTTTTGTCCCTTCATCCTTTGATGTTATTTTCAACCTGGTTTGACCTTAACTTGTTCAAAGATACTTTCTGATCTTCGAAAGCTAGGTCACTCCCAAATGTACTGTAGGTTATTTGGTTTCTAAGGAGCACACAATAAACAGTGAAATGTCAACACTGCTTGAGAAACTGCAGCTTTAACTATGTTACCCATTGTCAGTAAAATTATTCTGGGACAGAATGTCTGTTAAACACAGGGAGATTCTCCAAAAAATAATCTATCTGTTCATCCAAAGCTGGTAAG
The DNA here is from genome assembly GCA_036925125.1 of Oreortyx pictus. NCBI lineage: Eukaryota > Metazoa > Chordata > Aves > Galliformes > Odontophoridae > Oreortyx > Oreortyx pictus. Next base: position 38,028,372 of record JAUPFR010000003.1, read on the forward strand.
CTGCAAGATATTATCGAGAAGACAGTTACTCACTGAAATTGTAATGTGTGACATGATTTTCTGTTTTCCCTAATCTGTTCCTGAGCTCATTAGTGTTCACTAGGAATAGCATTGATTATTAGATTTACCACAGTCAACCTAACACTGTTCTGCTCTCCCATGAAAGTAGCCTCTTGGTTTTTCAGGTCCTGTTCTGAATGCTATGCAAATGTCAGTCACTTCACTCTGTAGTAGGTAGTACTGAATGCCTTCAAATAGATATCTTGGCAGGTTCTGCTGATGTTTGCAGAGGAAGTTCTAGATCCTCATGTCTCGTTCCTGTAAATAACTAGAGTTCCTGGTTTTATCCACACTGAATGGAGCACTCATCTGTACTAGATACCTATGTACACTTACATAAACAAAATATTACTAGTAGGAAGGAAGTGTGGTCAAGTGTTACTGTACTAGCCTTTGACAAGAGAAATAACTGTTCAGTTGCCATGTGTAGGGAATGTGTGGCAACTTGAGGGTGCTGAGGGCTTGCTTGCACTGGCTTTTAAAATGGTTCATTTTCTCTACATTTTCTTCATGGTGAAGTGACTACGTGGTTTTACTCAGTTCAGAACAGTTGGAATGAACTTTTCTCCCCACGGAAAACAACCTAACAGACAAAAGCATTGTTGTGATACTCATATCTGAAGAAGCATTTTGTGGGGGGAGTTATCTGGATGGACTGTTCTGTAAGGGAGCTGCCTTAAGTACAGGCAGGGACTTAAAAACGGAATTAGCTTTCTTATCTAATTAGCACATCTCAGGTTAACTGCCAAAACTGAGCTTCTAGGCAAATTTCTTTGAAAGACCTTAAAGGCATGAGCACATCTCACAATAATAAAACAGCCATGACCTGAAGTAACTTATTTGTTTAAATGTAGAATGCTTTTCCATCAAAGGGATGTGAAAGCTGATATAGCTGGAATACTGGTGTTTGTTTGTTTGTTTGTTTTTTCCAACAACTTTTGATAAAAATGTTGTGGGAGGAAGCAATTTTGACCGTTCACAAGCAAGAATTGTTATTTATTTTTATTATTTTTGCTATGTATGCCTGCCTAACTGAAGAATACTGAACTACTAAAAATACTAAAATACTGAATACTAACTGGGAATACTGAAGTCAATTTTCTTTCCTTTGTTTTTTAGATGGAGCTGGTATTTATGATGAGCCTCCAGTCAGCTCTGTCATGTTCAAACGAATGTTCTGAATTATTGTTTTTCACCCGATTTCACAATCAGCCCTTTGCAACCCATAACACTGTCACTAGCAATCTGACTGAAGGCAAAAAAATTCTTTAATGTCTAAATCGGTTTATACTGGATAATCTCAACACCTTTCAGCAGCATTAGTATTTAAATACGCTGAAGAAGAATGCATCTGAGTTTTAAAAAAGCTTTCTGTATCTGTTATTCTTTCTTTCTTCCTGGAATCTTAAGTGTTGCACTTGCAATTTTTTTTTTTTTTTAATTTCCACGCTTTGCTAAAATTCTGCCTTGTCTTGTGTGTAAATGTTAGCATGTTTTAAGACTGATAGTCTATGACATGGGAAAGTGACTGTTACGAAGCCATAGATATGTAAATTTATACATAAATACTGTGTTTTAAAACTTGAGTTAAGAACATTTAGTAATATAGCTATCAAGTATACACCTATTGTCCTATTGCTGTTGATGGGAGTACAATTTTTTTTTTTTTTGGAAGGGGGGGGGGAAATTGTAGAAATAAAATGGCCACAGACAGTATCCCTGTTTGATGTTTGAAGTTTGTTTCCAGTCACAACCTCATACTTATTCTCTGCTTTTCTGTGACCCTTCCTTATTCCCAGTTAAAGAAAAGAATAGCAAGGGAGATGTGATTTAGATGAAGAGTTGGGAGTAGTGAAGGCAGGTTGTTTATGTCCATTCTTCATTCAATTATTTTAAATTATTTTATCCTTTTCTATAGAAGTAGAAACATTGCCAGAGCACTGTCTAGGCAAAAATCTTCCAGTGCATATACATGTTGGGATAAAATACAATATTCCAACTATGTTTTTTTCTATAAACATGCTAAATAAATATGAAGAAAGAGTAATAGCATCTCTATTTATGTAAATGTACTAAGTATTCAAAGCACTAATAAGGTTAAATAGAAACTTAACAAGTCCTTATCTCCTAGCTGTTTGCTGTGTCCTGTGCTCTGGCTTGGTATGTGAGCTGAGCACCAGCAGAGGGCATTGTACGCCTCAGGGAAACGCAGATTGCAAAGCAATCGCAAGGGAGGGGGAAATTATTCTGATTTAAGGAAGTTAAGCAGAAGCTTAATACAAACTGAAATTTACCAAACACAGGATCTGACATATTTTCCAAGTACTTCAGCTCTGTAGCTCCTGCACTGGGGAAGACAGTGAGTGAGTTATTTTTCACTTACAAGCAGTGGGTGAAACTCCACTATTAGAACTGAAACTGTTCTCCATTCTGAGTGGATGAATCTGAACAAAAGCTGATGTTTTTTTTAACCTATTCATTGGGTAGCTTTTTTCATTTCTCTTACTCTTGGCTGACACACCTCCCTTACTGAGCCACATTCTCCCCTTATCAATATGGTTTTTGCTTTGTTAGCATCAAGCAGCACTGACTTTCAGCATCTGAGGTGGCAGCCTTTGAACTATGTTAGCCAAAAGGGATTGGGCGGTGCAAGGAGTACATCTGCCACCTAAAAAAACACCGAACAACTGCCATAGAAGAATGGCAGTTTTTGCTTGCTTTCATTTTACAGGTATACAATATATACAATCTTCTACTACAAGCATTCTATCTACTATCATTATTACTATCAATATTATTCATTTCTAAGAACCTAACTGGTAGACAGAATCTAATTTTATATCTGTAAACTATAGCTTTTGTAAGTCAAGCAAAATACACTGGAGGAAAGGGAAGCCACCCAGAGGGACCTGGGTAGGCTGCAGAAGAGGGCCCATGTGAACCTAATGAGGTTCAACAAGGCCAACTGCAAGGTGCTGCACTTGGGCCGGGGCAATCCCAGGTATTTATACAGACTGGGGGAAGAAATCCTTGAGAATACCCCTGAGGAGAAAGACTTGAGGGTTCTGGTGGATGAGAAACTGGACGTGAGTCAGCAATGTGTGCTTGCAGCCTGAAAGGCCAGCTACATTCTGGGCTGCATTGAAAAAGAGGTGGCCAGCAGGGAGAGAGAGGTGATTGTCCCCCTCTACTCAGCTCTTGTGAGGCCTCAACTGGAGTACTGTGTCCAGGCCTGGGACCTGGCACAAGAAAGACACAGAGGTCTTGGAACAAGTCCAGAGGAGGGGCACTAAAATGATCAGAATGCTGGAGCATCTTTCCTATGAAGAAAGGTTGAAGGAACTGGGCTTGTTTAGTTTGGAGAAGAGAAGGTTCTGGGGAGATCTCATATGCTCCCTTCAAGTACTGGAAGGCAATAATAAACAGAAGGGGGAATGACTGCTTAGACAGGATGATAGTACAAGGGAGAAATGGTTTTAAACTAAAGTGGAGGAGATTTAGGTTGGGTGTTAGGAGGAAGTTTTTCACTCAGAGGGTGGTGATGCTCTGGAACAGGTTGCCCAGAGAAGTTATGGATGCCCCATCCCTGGAAGCATTCAAGGCAAGGATGGATGTGGCTCTGGGCAGCCTTCTTTAGTGGTTGGTGACCATGCCCATGGTAGGGGGGTTGAAACTAGATCTTTGATGTCCTTTTCAACCCAGGCCACTCTGTGATTCTTGTTACAGTTCTGTACAGCTCCTCACTGCAATTGGATCAATCTTGGAATTTAATTTTTTATGAAATCTGAGATTTTGGTTACACTTCTAGTGATCCCTTAACTTCAGTCACGGAAGCAACATTCTCATAGGGGAAAAAATTTATGTCATCTTGCCTTTCCATCTTTACACTTGGAAAGAAGTTATCTTACAAATGCTGTTCTGCCAAGTAATATCTTGCATTTCTTAGTATGTTGACACTTCTCTTCTGGTGTGTTTTCACATCCTCAGTGAAAGCAGTACAAGTGGAGAATCCAAATGCTACTGTAATGCATACCCCTGTATTACCAAATTGAATATACTCTAACTGTATCATTGATTTCATTAAAATATTCTTTTTAAAAACATACATGAAGGAAAACAATATTTTTAGTTCAGCTATGCAGGGAAAAATAGAACATCTGTATTTCTGAAATGTGTAAAGCTTGCTAAATAAACTGCATGGTATGATACATTTATTCCTAGGAAAATACTCAGCTATCACTTAAGCTGCTGATGAAACTGTTCTTACATAAGACAAGAAAGAAGCTAATGTGCAGATGAGTCATAGAACAGTGAAAATTAAAAATATTTACTTCAGTGGACTGAGTTGTTTACACAAGGATGAAAGGAATACTGTAATCAATGATCCCTTACATAAAGGATTCCAGCTCTTTAAGCTTGTAGATGTGTACTTAACATTACATCTCAGAAAATAAACATAGCACAATACTTGTTTGCTTGTTTTTAAGATCAGTATGTGCAGTGCTTTAAATCTATTGCTTGGATATTGCAATTTCTAAGGGTGATTTTCAAGTTGATTTCCAGAATGTCACTTCTGAGAAAGGCATATTCACTTCATCCAATGTGGCATTGCTTCCTTGAATACTTCAACAGCAAATCAATAGTGTACTGTAAAGTGTATATTGGAAATCTATATCGTGTTTGTAAGTTTACATTTAATTCCAGTCCTAAAATTTTATTACTGTTTACTTCCTTTTGCTTTAAAGGACCATACGATGAATATCTTTCCAATAACAAGAGTCCAGATATGTATACAGATGATAATTTAGATTTTCTTTCCTTCTGCTTGTTTCAGAACTCAGTAAAACACTTTGATGAGAAAAGTCCTTGTCCATCTAAACCTGAAATTATATTAACTTTCAGCATTGATGCAAATGAAAAAGTACTTTGAATTTAAGCTGATTAATATTTAGTTTCATCTTGCAAATACTTTGTCTCCTATTGCCTTTATGGCGCTTTTCTAGTTGACTTTTGGAAAAAAAAATACATACTACCTTGTAACCCAGTTGGCATTAAAGGAGTTAATTAGCCTTTTGCTTTTTAAGTAGAAACTTCTGCATCAATTATGCATGTGAACAAATATGTATGAAATAAATTTGCATCTGTGTACAAACTAGTAAGAAATGCAGCGGGAAGACTATGCTCTCTAGCCAAAGGTTGGCTATCCACAAAAGTTTTGAATAGTTACTGTTACAAGTCTGTGATTTATGAGTGTTTTTCTTGTTGGGGAAGGCTTTTTTTGACACCTGTTTCTTTCTGATAGGAGTAGATACAGGAGAGTTGCTAGAAGACAGCCCAGTCTATAGCAAGACCTGAACACAAGAAACATTGAGAGTAGTCTGCATGAGGAGAGCTACACTACCACCAGAGCTACTGACATCAGGAGGAACTTGGCTGAGTCCGTGGCAGAGCTGGAGGGAGTCTTAAGAGATGAAGTGAAAGGAGTATGTAAAGCATGATGTGCCTTTGAGTCACTTGGAACCAACTCCTTTAACAATGTTTTCTATTTTATTAACATTTGAACTCCTCTCAAGGCACTGTATCAAGATATGAAAGTTGATTTTATCTCCTTATATGGGGACTGGGTATCACAAAAAAAACTTCTCACCTGAATAATTAGGATAAGAATAATAGCATTTATTTATCTCAGTGGACTGATTGTGAGAATAAATTGTTGAGATACCATAGCAAGGCATTCTAGTTGAATCTTAGATCAAAAAGAATTTTGAAAACACAAATGGTATTCCACATTTTTTTTTTTAGTCAGTAATGATACAAAAATCTCTTTTCAATAACTATAAGCTTGCTGTGTGTAAGCAGAGAATTTCTAGATGAAAAGCCCCCGAAATGTTAAGAGCGCTTATAGGGAGAGTCCTGACTTACTTGAGAACAGAATGGCTAAAGACGATGCTATTAAGTGACCTACACTGCATAGTTCTGCAGCCAGGGAAGTGACTGCTAGCGTGCTCAGTTTGGTCTCTTCAGGATGCCTGGACTGAGGCTCTAGGTTGAAAAGTGATTATGTAAAAATAGCACTTCCTACTCAGCAGATCTGTTCTTCTGCGCTTTAGCGGGGAGAAAAAAATATCACTGTATATCTTCACTGCTGAGCCACCCTGTCTCTAGGGGAAGAAAATCTAGTTTATGCAACTTCATAAAAATCACCATTTTAAAGCTATGGTGTACCTAGGCAATCATTTCAAAAGTGTGTTCTTTGAAATCAGACCTGCATAACCTCATTACCTCCAGCTGAATGGAAATAAATGAAATGAAAGGAAATAAATCCTTCAGACTGAAAAATCATGATTGGACTCCTTCCAGCTTCCTATCATCCAAACTAATCAAGCTATTTTCACCCCCAGGTGGAAAATGAAAAGAAAGTGAAAGGTAATGATTATTCTTTTTTAAATATTTGGCAGGTAGACTCAGAGCATGGAACCCATATAAGTTTCAAGAGGTTACATGAGGACTACAGAAGGCTAATAGCATGATAACATCTGCTAGCATAGGGATGTAAGCGATGCAAACATCAGATTTATGCAGTTTGGCCAGCTTGTTGCCAGGGTTGTCAGACTCCTGAGTGATAAAGAGGGCTTTGCCACAATCAACATTATCTCCAGCTTCCAAAGGACTGGAATTCCACAACAAATGTTCCTCTTTCTATCTCTGAAAATAAGTTTTATTTATCAGTTTAATTGTTTTTCCAGAAGGAAGGGAAAGTGTTATTCTTAACACTGGGAAGTGTATACCTACAATCTATCCAGTGATTCAAAAGAATACTTTAATCATTCTTGCTCATTACATACCTGTTAGAGGTAAATGCATTTACATGTATAATATTCAGTTAATCTGCAAAAACTTCTTTCATGATAGACATGCCTTTTGTCCTCAAAGCTGTGTCAAAATCTCATCCCTAGATAACCTAATGTGTGAAGTGATTAATTTGTTTTCAAGTCCCTTATAGAATGCCTTCCATTTTTTCCACTTCAAAATAAAGCACCCACTTAACAGGTGAACTGCCTCTCCTGAATATCCTTTAAATATAAATAAATAATGCCAAAATCTTTCCCTTAGAGTTTTGCCTGACATTTCTTTCAGTTTTCCTACTCGGATATGTTCTAATGGCATTATGTTATAGACACAACCATTTTCTTAATGAGCAGAGATGTCTAATTATTTCTCCTTCCCATCTGTAATACAGATCATTCCAGTGGACTTAATAACCCTGAATGATGTCATCTAAAAGCCTGGGACTTTAGATCTAGAAGCCTGATCTAATCTAGGACTGCAGGTTCTGAGTTAGGACTGCCACACTTACTGGAAATAAGTCATGCTCTAGAGAACCACATAGGTTTGGAGAAAAAAAACACATGTAGGGTTGGATAGAAGCTGTTTCACTGGTAAACATTTTGCACTATACTTAGAACTCAGGTCTGTTACATTAGATTTAGGTATGACAGATTATTAAAGAAAAAGACAGACTTTTTTGGGCTAATTGCGTTCTTACAGAGTGTGTGTTTTCTGAGCAACAAACAAGCTTGAAATTATTTTCTCCTTCTACAAAGAAAAATTTTAAAGAAACCCAGTATTGCAAATCTTTTATGTATTTAGTGAGTAGTATTCGCTTTGAACCCTCTGACCGCATCTGGGTGACCTTTCAAGCATGGTCTGTGTGTTTATTGAGGAAGCACTGGGTAGTCCTTACAGTACCAGTCATCCTATAATTAGGGGTTTAAGACCTCTCACAAAAGAGCTATGCTTTCAGCAGTGTATCTGGAATCAGCACTATTAATCAGCACTTCTTCTTTACAGTCCTAAAACTGGAGTAACCTGATAGAGCCTCTAAGAAAACAAAACAAAGACAAACATTCGAGCTACATTTAGATTCTCAGGTCCTGTTGGAATTGCTCAAGTGTTTTTGCAGACTGCTTATTAGAGTTCCCACTGTAGGAAGCTCTTGTGTACACCTGAGTAGCTGGGGTCCACACGCCGGCAGTATGCCTCATCAGACCTTGAAAGAATAACTCATTTTGCATAATCATCATCATGGTGGGAGAAGAAAATGTACTGACTTACAAAGTTATACACTGCAAAGACTGCAGAGTTCCCTAACCTGTAAAACACAAAATAGACAATGAAAATATTAGAGAGAAACCTTTAACAAGGGAAAAATTTCTTTAGTACAGTGTTAAGCCTTTTCATTTTCAGCTATCACAGAAATATTTTGGAGGTTATGAGTAGTTTTTCTTTCCAGTGACAAGATCAAGAAATAGTAAAACTTGATAAAATACCACAAATAATATTCTTAATATTTACAAATATATTCAATCAGATTATCTTCAGAGAGGTGTTTTTTATGGTTTTTCTTTAGTTCTTTTTCTTCCTTCTCTCACTCTCCTCTCTCTCTCTCTCCCTTTATTTTATTTATTTATTTTTGTCTTCAGTCAGAGGACTCAAATTCTTTGCAAAATATATTTTTTTCTATGTGGGACAAATTTGTGGAAGCAGATTTACTGAAAAGAATTTTGACACCTTCTTGGCAGTGATGCTTAGTGAAAGCAGCTAAGTTTTGCTGTAGATGAAATTTGTAAAAACTCATGAAAACAGTTTTTGAACTCATCCAAATGTCATCCCCTTAAAGACAAGTCTAAACAGAAATGTCAGGATTATAATTTTTACTTCAGGCACTACATTCAGTATATTATCCTTAGAGTTTGATAGCAAATTATCCTTCCACAGGAAAAAAAATAATAAAAAATAATAAAAATAAAAATGTGACTTTAAGTGTTGATTCTGTTTGTTTGTTTGTTTTCCTTTCATAGAATCATGAAATAGTTTGCATTGGAAGGGATCTTAAAGAACATCTGTGTGTCATGAGCAGGGTCATCTCCCACTACATGAGGTTGTTTAAGGCTCCATCCAACCTGACTTTGAGCACCTTCAGAAATGGGACATCCAAAGCTTCTCTAGGCAGCCTGTGCCAGTTCCTCATCGACTGGAGTAAAAAAATATTTTCCTAATGCATAATCTAAATCTACGATGTTTTAGTTTAAAACCATTCCCCTTTATCCTATCATGACACTACTGCTCACTTTTCCTCCATCGAGGAACTGGAAGGCCACAATGAAGTCTGCTCAGAGCCTTCTCCAAGCTGAAGAAGCCCAGATCCCTCAGCCTATTTTTGTTGGAGAGTTGCTCCGCCCCTGTGATCATCTCTGTGGCCCTCCTCCAGACCCATTCCAATAGCTCCATGTTCTTTCTCTGCTGGAGGGACCTGATCTGGATGCAATATTGAAGATGGGACCTCTCAAGTGCAGAGCAAGGGAGGACAATTACCTCCCTAGCCCTGCTGGGCACCCCACTTTTGATGTAGCCCAGGATTCATTTAGCCTTCTGTGCGGCAAGAGCGTACTGCTGGTTTGTGACTAGATTTTGTCTGCCTCTGCAGGGAAGCTCTCAATCCTTCAGTCACCCAGTCTGCATTGATGTTTGAGGTTTTAAAGTTGCCTGCACTAGACAGCTACCATGTAATATTTTCAGGAGACAGTTTTGCTTTTCATGTAAAAGTGGACAAAAATGACAGGAATTAGCGTTTTGCCCAGCTCCCCTGAAACAGGTAAAAGAAAGTCAAGACTAAAGCTAAGGGCTCTCACATTGTGTGTCATGAACTACAGATCATTCTCTACCACCTTGTGAAAAATGAAGGCTCATGATACAAAACCATTAGAAGAAATCAACAACATTTGGAGCTCTTCAGAGTAGCAGAAAACTCTTTATGCTAAGAAGTGACCTAGACATGGTACAAGCTGGCCATTTCTGCTGTATGATCAAACTTCTGTTTTTGTTTCAGTGAATGCTCCAGTTTCAGAGAAAGTTCACAAGGAATTTTCATTGAACAAAGCAGCACATCAGGGAGTTCAGGCTGTATATATCTGACAAAACTCACTTTCATTGCAATGATTTTCATATCTTCTGTCTACTAAATGAACCTTGGATGTCTGTCATTTAATTTCTTCATAGTATAATCAGTTAAAAGCTGCTTCAGATGACAACTTAATGAAGGCCGATCTTGTGAAAACAGAACTGAACAAGGTGACAAGAAATTAGAATACTATTCTTGGTTTCCTATGTTTTTTCTAATTCTGAGAAATTTGTTTAACCTCTCTGATCCTCACTGTACTTTCTATAAAGTACGGATAATGATACATGCCTATTCTACAGAGACCTGGGAAGATAATTATCTTTACATTGAATAGCTATGGGAATGAGAAGTATCATTATTTCTCTCTTATTTAATTGTATTAAAATTATCCTTCAACTTCTATTAGAATCTTTGGCATGAAATATAGCAGAATTGGATAGAAGTAATGAATGCCATGGTCCTTTATTTTCTCTATGGGTGAAGGTGTTTGCTTATATGAGATGACTGGCAGATCCAGGTCCTTTTAGGAATGCAGACCCTATCTTCTGTTGAATAGAGGAAGAATCTCCACCAATTTCATTTAATCTATTGAGTTTACATTCTTCCCAGTCAGGTTTGGAAGCTTTAGGTCTTTGCTAGCATTATGGTGCCGCTCTGGTATTTACACTGTGAAGAAAACTGATCTAAAAATAGGTGAAAGAAATCAGTCCCCCTAGCGTTCATGTCCCAGATGGAAGAATAACAGCAGTATGATGCCAATGAAACACAAATCTCTCTGCAGCATTTTGATAAACTTTCCTTACTATTGTGCTGACTTTAATCAGGTATTTCAAAGGGTTTTTATTTATTATGATTTAATTTTACTATCTATCCAAGGTTCCTCTGAGAATCAGCAACAATTATGACTGTGACATATCTTCCTTCTTCCTTTGTTCTAAAGACCATGTTTCTCAAAGCAGTTCTCATAAAATCAGAGGAGTTACCAGCATAAAGATTACAACACTGACATCAAAAGTTCAGAAGCCATTTGATCTATTAAAAGGGAACACTGTGTTAGCTGAGACACACGGGTGAGATACAATAATAAAAATATATGATGATACTCCTTCTCCTTAGTAATTGAAATGTTACAGACCTTTGCAATACCACCACCTTTGCATGTTACTGGTTCCCATTTAAACAAAATTAGATCATGTGTAATAAGAACCATTTAAAAATCATCAGGATTATTAGGTAATAACCATGAAGGAAAATGTTTACCAGAGTTCATTTTCATTTATATTTGTAGGTTTTGATGTCTTCAGATGCCATGTAGGTGTTGAGTAAGCTGAAATTTTGGAAACAGGTTATAGGTCAGATTTTTATCATAACACCCTTGGAAAGTTTGTAGTATGTCTCCCTAAGAAGGCAATTATCATTACTTGATTGTTTGATTGCTCCTTTCCATATTGAATGAGGAGCGTGTTTCATCTATAAATGTCTTTAAACATTACAGTCCCTCCAGCCCAGAGTCACAGATCCAAATACTTATTACAGCCCGGATTCTCAGTATGACTGTGTTTTGAAATCCCAGTTCTGTTTGAAATGTATAGGTTTGCTCCTCTGAAACTAGCTGAACTAGTTAAACAAAGCCACACAAACACTACAACCATGTACTTGGTTTCTGTTGCAGGAAAATGATTAACCTGTGATAAAATAAATGAATTCTAATGCTTGAAGGGAATCAGTAAATGGTTTAAATGAAGGTTCTGTTAGATTGTTCTTGCATCGTAATCACCAGGAGAAAGAAGAGCTTTTATTTTCTCTGATGATTCTTCCTGGCTACAGGCTAGTAAGTCAGAATAAAGGAACACGCTGAGTTTATTCATGTCAGTGATAATGAAGATAGTAGCAAAGGAAAAGCCACAAAAAGCCTCATGGTCACTTAGCTAGGTGATCATGTAACAGCACTGTACCTGTACTATACAAGGAATTGAAGCCACACTGACAGTTAAGGTCTACAGAACCCAGAGGTCTACACAAGAAATTTTACAGAAATTGTTAAGGATCTGGGATAGAGTTGAATTGAGCAATGTCTAAAGCTGCTTCTGTGCCACAACAGGAAAGAAAACATAATTTAGAATTTAAGAAAGCATGCCTTCTGTAAAATTAATCAGAATTGCTTTTAGATCTTTATGATGCATCTTTCATTATGGTTTACTAAAATCTGTTTCTACAAAATACGATACTTCTACCATTTCCTCTTCACAGTTGTAGAACAGGAAATAACTAATTTATCAGTTTATCAATTTATCTATCTATCTATTTATTTAATTAAAATTAAAAATGTTCTTAAATCATCCTTTAAAGAAACTTGTATCTTTTTGGAAGTAGAAGACTACTATAAAACATATGAATGCTTCAAATATTTTTTTTTATTAGAAAATGTATTTGAACAAAGTGGAGTGCAATTAAACAGCTTTAGTTGGTGGATTTTGGGGGGAGAGGACTGGATTTGTTCTTTCATTAGTTTTGTTTAGCTATTTTTTATACATGTGTATAATTCCACTTTTAATACAAACATATATGAAAGAACTACATGAAAAACGTTAGAACACAAACAAGTTTGCTTGCCGTTATGTTTTTTATCTACACGCTTATTTATATACTGGTTAGTTTCTAGTGGCTTCTAGTAATTTAGAGACCTGAAACCATCTGGATGCTTTTCTTCTAGGTCTTTATTATTAACTTTGTGCTCATTACAGTTTCAGTTTGCTGTTATATTCCAAAAATAAAAGTGGTTTTATACAGGTGAATTAAAATACACTTCCTATAAGTATCAGTTACTTTTTTATAGAATGAAAAGTTCTTGAGCTTCATTTCCAATTCTGCAGCATAAGCTTTTCAGAGAATAAGAGGGATAAGTCAGAAGACCTCTGCAGTTACCAACTACTTAGAAGGCAATGTGAAACCAAGAGTAAATGTCATTCATTGACCACAGTGAAGTTAGTGCTAGTACAATTTGAGGTTTTGTCATTACCACCACAAGTAGATTCATTTCTAAAGTACTGTATGCTTTGAGTTCTATTTTTTCAGTAGGGGAAATGATATATGAAACACTGTAACACCTAAAACATAGATGTTAAAAAAAAAAAAAAAAAAAAAAAAAAGAGACAACAGAAATAATTAGTGGGCTTTCTCTAATATCAACATGTTGTTGCCCATAACTTATAAAATATTTCTACATAAAAGCAGATTCTGACTGAATATATTTTAGAAAAAGCAAAAATTGCAGCAACCAAGTTTTAAAAAGGGCATTTCTTGGGGAAGGAAAAAGAGATCCTTGCCTTTTTTTTTTTTTTTTTTTTTTTTTGCTTCAGTAGCAGAGAAATAAGTCAAAGAGAAGCAAACTTAGCATATAATGTAAATACTTATATTCTTAATATACTGGAAATTCAATTGTTCCAGGATCAAATTCTGCAATTGCTATAATGTGTAGCATAATATTAAAGGAATGCTTGTATACTGTTCTCAAGCCAAACTGAAGACTTTCTTGCTACTGAAAGGCTTGATACACAGAATTAGAAGTATTATGTAGGCATAACCTTAAACTAAGATGTAGTTTCCATTCATTCCAGGCTGCTGCTTTACTTGTTAAGATGTTGCAGCCTTTAGCAGATGGATTCTCACACTATTAAAAAAGTCAATGAAGCAAATCTTCCTCTCTCATACCTATGTTTTCTTCAGTGAAGTTTTTCTTTTCATGCAATTGTATGGAAAGTTAAAGACAAATTTAAGGACATTCAATCCTTATGAAGACTTATAGCTCTTTTGTTTGCTTGTTTGCTTGTTTGTTTGTTTGTTTGTTTTTGCCAAATATTTAATTATTTAGTTTGAAACTTCTTTGGTAGAAAATTGAGAACTTTTGGGAATCAGGATGAAACAGTCTTCCACATGATTTAATGGGTGGAGACTTAACATGCTTATTCAGACTTTCTGGAGTACAGAATGTTCATTCCTGTTGTTACATGTACAAATGAATTGGCTTCAACAAGATCTTTCACTGTTGGCTGTATGTAGTACAGGAAAGATGCTAACTCAAGACTTAGCAAAAACATTGGTTTGCTTACTTGTTTTGCACATTAAGATCCATGTGTTAGGCCAAATAAAAGAAATAAAAAAAAAATCACAAATTTATTTGTTATCACAACAGATCATTTGAAACAATCAAATTTTTTTGGTGGACCTTTATCATAACTAAACAGTACAATGATAATCTGATTAATATATGTTGCACTAGCATATTCACTGAAAAATTTTTCCTGTTGAATTAAATTGTGAAAGAGTTCTATTTGGGCTTGCTATTTTGAAAAGCATGGTATCAGGACTGAGTGCACCCATTGGCCTTGACAGACTTGATGAGTCCTATCTGGGACCTCCACTCACAGTTCTGTCCCTGATGCCAGGAGATCTATTTAACCTCAGCTTGCTCTACGCTTCCATCTCTGTTTTGTTGTTTGGATTCCCTGGCTTCACCTTTAATCTGGCTTATTGCTTTGATTTTATCTTGTGATTGCTGGGTTGCTCACAGCAGTGTTAGAAATGAAACTAGAGATGTGGATTTTTTAACTTATTAACAATATGCAGACAGCTTTTCTCATCTTTCCCACTTAAAAGTAGAATGTAAGAAACAGATATCTAATGGATACTCTTAAGTGAATGGTCAGACTTGAAAGACTTTTAAATTGTTGCATATAGGCCAGATGACTATCTGTGGAATAATACATTGTTCCATATTTAATAAAATCAGGCAAAAATACAGGAAAATTCCCAGCATCTGTCAATTTCAGAATAAAATTGAGCTATTACTTAAGATGCAAAATATAGTAACTTCCTTCTAACTGACTCATTCAAGTGAAGCTCATAGACTGTTTGGCTTCTAAGAATTAGTCATGATGGCATATAATTTTCTCAGTTTGAAGGGCTGTGTTGCTTATAAAAAATAGCATCATAAATTTAGCAAAACACCCTCTTGATTTAAGCAAAAAGTAACAAAAAAGTCTGTTGTTGACTCACTGTCAGTGGCAGCCAGATAAAAATCAACATATTTTCATGGAGAATGTCTTGGGTTTGCAGTTTACAATCCACAAATAGGACAGAGGTGATACTTTTTGCTGAAATATTCATGCTGTATACTAATATACTTCTGAGACAAGTTACAAAGTGCTAAAGGAATGCTGAAGGAAGATACACCTTTTCATACTGGGGTGATGGAACAGAAAAATTGTAATTAAAATAGGTGTTCATATTTTTGTTTTCCTAAATGTCTAAAAGATCCCTATTTGTAAAATATCTGCAGATGACATGTAAAACAAACACTTGTCTTGGTAACAAATTCTATTTTTTATTTTATTTTTTTTTACATTTGATTGTGTAACTGAATTTTATAGTATGTCAGCTGTTGTCTAGATCAACATGCTATGTTTATGAACAAAATTTGGATATTTTCCAGTGATTACTGGCCACTGGAACCCTTCCATTGTTATGATCTCAAATTTGTTTCTAACAGAAGATGAGGGCATGAGCAGGAAACTAGAAAAGTAATCTGAAAGAAGGTCATACTGTAAGTAGATCATAAGAGAAATATCCTTGAGACCAATGACTATGGTAACAGATTCCAATTCATTTCAGACATTTTCATTTTTCACTTAAAAATATGTATATTTCTAGCTTGTGCTTTCAATGTTTAAAAATATGAACCGAGCATAACTTATGTTCTGGCAGCTGAAATAATACTGCTGGCTATGCGCCATCCTTTGCCTACACCCAGGAGCACTCCCAACCTGACTGCTCCAGGACCTGAGAATACTGACGCCAGCCTAGCAGAGGACTCCGTGGCAAGTGGAAAAAACATATTGCACTCTCCCAGCCACATGTGTGTAGACATATAATTTTGGGTAATATCACTGCAATTCCCACTTACTTGGGGCTGTTAATTAAAAAAGTTTCTCCTATCATGTGTTCTCTAACACAGATGATAGTTGTGATGGCTTAAGTGAGGTATGAGAGTTGGTATGCATGGGTAGAATTCAGACATCCCAAATGAGTGCATGTGACTCAAAATCCAACACATTTTATTTGGAACTGATTCTGTTTGCACTAGAGGAGCACAATCATGATCCACAGAATGTGAAAGTGTTCAAAAGCTTAATGCAATTTATGTGTGAGAAGAGTGTATTTCAGAATCTACAGCCATGATAATTTCAACTTCTAAAAAAATACAAATGCCTCAGCGAGGTTACAGTACCAGTGACCTCAATGAATTGGGCATTACAAGGACAGTGTGGCTAGTACTGGAAGAAAAAGTGACAAGCCTTCAAGTCTAACCAGTTCACTCAATGATATATCCTTTCACATTAACACAGTCCAGAGTAAATTATTTACTTTAAGAAAAAAAAAAAAATATTCAACATGATCTAGAGCCTTTGGGATGCATTATTCTGATCTTAAATATGATCAACATATGACCACTTGTATCTAAGATTGTTATTCTGGGTTTGTGTACCCAAAATTACAGCAGGACAGTGATGCAGAGACATTACAGCTTGCAAAATTAAAGATGAAACTATCAAGTTTCATCTGTAAATGTGGCACCGTACAAATGTGACTAAACTACTTCTAGAGCCAGGTCACACAAGAAAGCAGTATATCTGCATTCCTGCTTCAGAGGACTTCATCAACAGCCTGCAGAGCCAGCTTGATATTTTCCGAGGCGTTTAACTGGAGGTTACAATGTGATACGCGACTAGGCAGTCAGACAACTCCACTGTGGTTCAACAGTCAGCGGGCTGGTGCTGCCAATGCAGGTGAATGGACTTGACTCGGCTTTGGCACTTTGTGGGAGCTTGCTGGGAACTGGAGCATGGCTTGCTATAAATCATAGGAAACAGTGTGATAGCTGTTAGGATATATATGAGAGCAACAAAAGGGACATTGCAATATCCAGGAGAAAATAATTAATGCCTGATATGTTTTAAAACTACAATAGGCAGGACAAACACTTGAAGTAAGATGAAGTGTTTTCCAGAAGTGATTCCATTACTTTTCCCATTATGTAATTTGTCATTTTCTCAGAAGTTCCATATTTTTAGCTTTGAGACAATGTATTAATGTGGTAATATTGTCAGCGTGGCTAATCTTTTCTTTTAGGAACATCATGAAAACTAGCATCTCTATCTAAACTGATAAAAGAGAGATTACCCCATCGTTAACTAACCAACTGTGTGAGCTGGAGAGGTGGGGTGGAGACCTCATGATAACCGCAGACCTCTCACCAAGCACTTAGGCATAGTGTACCCATACGTATATAAGGGATGTACCTTTGTTCTGTTGGGGTGTACATTAGGAAGGAAATATCCCCTGTGCATTCGGGGACACATTAAAGAATGCCGGCTTCTTAATACTCACATTGGCCTTCAGGAGTTTCATTTGAGCAGAAGTTTGTCTGGCAACAGGAAGACCAAACGTTTGAGACAGGAGAAAGACGGTGCAGCTCTTCTGCACTTCAGAGCAAGCTTCCTGAAACAGGCTATTCCACTGACAACATGTGATGTAGTCTGAGGTATGGGTTCACTTTATCTTCTTCCCAGAAATAATACACACCACAGAGAACAGAGGGCATTCCCCGAAAAGTGTAACTGCTACTTATACAACACGTTTTCTGTGTGCTCCACAACTGTAAAATGATCAACCAAGGCTTGTCAAGAATAAAAATCCACAAAAATAAAAGAAATAAGGCAATGAAAGAAAAGAATGGAAAAAAGAGTTGATGCGCATACTCTATTAAAACACAAATATCAGAAGGATAAGGCATATGAAAGAGACATAGGAAAGTAACCATAGTTTTAAAATGCTTCATAATTAAAGATGAAACAAAAAGTAGAATAAGATTAGATTGAAGGAAGGAAGTCTAGCAAGGTTGTGGAAACTTCAGAAAAAATAGTTATATGTAAAATAAGAAACAGGATGTTGCACTTCAGAAAGTTACACAAAGTTAAAAGATTTAAACATAAAAAATATACCAGCTTTTAGCATAGTTTATGGTATAAATACACTTTTTAGTTTGTAGAGTAGAAGCAAAACAGCAACTTCTGATCTACAGATCCATCTGTATCTTCCACTAAGTGTAAATTCAGAAATCAGCGGAGTCTACTCATCCTACTGGCAGCTGTTGGTGAAACTATTCGTTCAGAGCTCTTCAGCTGCAACATTTTCAGTTTCTAATGGCTGTGCTCCATAAGCACAATAAAAGAAGCAGACTGCAACTACCATTAAGTGAAAACGGTGGGCCTGCCATCGCTTCAAAGAGAAATTTTGTTCGGGCTGACAGATGTTTTCAATAAGGAAAAAGATAAAAGACAACAAAACAAAACAAACAAACAAACAAAAAAACACCCAAAACATTACATTTTCAAGAGTTGGAAATGCTGTATCTTTCATAGTTATTTCATTCAATTGGTCCACTAACAATTGGAGCTATTTGATGAAATAGAAAATCTTAACTTTTCCCTTGTTTAAAAATAACTTTCAGGTTTTGTCAGTCTTTTGTTTATGCTACGTAGTGAAATATCAAATCATGTCATCCTAGTCAATTCATCTGAATACACAGAGGGTACTCAGGGACAAAGCTTTAAACAGAAATATAGTTTTATAGAACAGGTTCTCTGGCTACATTCCCATATTATTTTTCTTATTTAATCTTATGCCCTTCATAAAGCATTAGTTGAAACCTCAGGCACAAGTAACTTTTCATTAAAAAGAGGTTTTAATTGTTTAGATTTCAAGGCCACCATAGATTACTTCTTCCAACAGTAAACATCCATAGTTAAAATGCTCTGTGATTTGTTTGTCTTTGTAATCTATGTCTTTTTCACTCATCTAGAAGAAAAGCTCAGAGGATGGATTTAGGTTAGACATAAGGAAAAAATCTTTTACAGTGAGGGTGTGAAGCACTGAAACAGGTTACCTAGTGTTGTGGTTGATGCCCCTTTCAAGGCGAGGCTGGATAAGGCCTTGTGCAACCTGATCTAGCTGTGGTGTCCCTGTTCATTGCAGGGGAGATGGCTTAGGTGGCCTTCAGAGGTCCCTTACAACTCTAAGGGATTCTGAAAGCTGATGCAAATGTAAAAGCAAGAATGAAAAATCACTCTTTCAAAATGATAACACTTTGTAAGCTTTCAATATTGCCTAAAAATCTGTGTCAAATACATGTACCATAATGTGAAATAACTGAACAGAAACATAGCTTAGATTTAGGATTTTTTTTTTTTACATATCCTTCTCCTCGTATAGTTTTCCATGGCTAAGCAAGGCAAGAAAGAAATCCTTATTTGGTATGATAATACATAAGAAATCCAACAGAAAATTATAATGTTATAACTTTATTGAAATTAGACTGTATTGCAGAACACCAAAAATATTTTGATCATTTATACAAGGTCAAGCTTTGTAGGCCATTTTGGCATTAAACATCCCTGAAAATAAAATTTCAAGAAAAATACTTGTTATATATATTTCCTGAGGCATGTGAAAGTATTTAAAAACAGTTATTCAGAACCAGGGAACATGAAGTTGAAAATGACTCAAGGGAAGCCACATTAAATGCAATGATATATAAATGACTTTCATGGCCTGAAGTGTGCATAAAAATAAAAACACTGTATAATACATCTTATTTTTACTTTCATGCTAACAGAACTACATTCAAGAGATCCCATTTGCACCATTCTGTTTTTAAGCTACTGCCATTTTTAGGAAGGCCAACATGTAAAAGAAACTTTTTTTCTATGGAAATGAGAAATTCAGTGTACCTAACTACTCAATATATATGGCAACCTCTATTTGGAATAGTTTCCACTATCAGCTGCTGTGTATATCTAATTTTCATTTCAGCATGGTGAAAGCTACATTTAGCCTTAATGATGTCTAGTGTAAAATCTCAAATTTATCTATAAAAAATGGAAGCCTTAAGTACTGAAAATGCTTTAACCTTCACCAGCAGCACAGAATGAAGACAAACTACACTCATTCACCTAGTTCATATTTTATTTGTATGATCATTAAAAAATAATAGAATATCAAATTTTGAAAGAATAAGTAATGCTTAAATTTGTGCAAACAGTAAAAATAACAAACAAATGAATAAATAAATAAAAAAAAAACATCCCAATCTGCTTCCAATGACTGATGAAGTTCAAGGGGCACATTAACTTAAACAACCCATTTTTTTCTTTATAAAGTTGAAGGGCTGTACTCAAATTAAGAAGTGCTTCTCATGGGTTTTGAACTCAGCTAATTTACACAGATCTTTGACAGGGCCTGTCATTTAATGCTTAAGCTGATATATGTTTTTAGGAATGTTAACTTACAGTCAAATGAAAAGAAAGGTTGTCCAGTTTATGCACATCTCATATTTATAATGATGTTACAATATATACATTTAGCATCCAGATGCAAGTTACATATTGCAACAAAAAATATGTGCCTTCTGATTTGAAGATGGATGACAGGAGCTAGCAGAGCTGTACATGCTTAAATATAATATTCTGTTAGGCTTGAATATCGAACCTTTTTTTCAGCTTTGAGAGAGCAGAATTAACTTCTTGATCTTAATTAAAACTGTAGATGGAAAGAAAACAATATCAGTTAATGTCACAATAATTTACAAGAAAAAAAGTTATTAGAAAATTTCTTTTAGATCAAATGAGCAAAATATAGCCATAACTTCTGTCCTGAATAAATACTGATTAAGAGCACTTTATCTGACAAGTAAGATAATTGTTATACTCAAGAAGATCTAGCAAGATGATGGAAAAAGAAAGAACGAAAAGCAGGAAATGTTTATGCACAATAGGCAGGGAATTATACATAGTAACTTGTCTAAAAATTCCAAGGTAAAAAATGTTAGAGTTTTAGGGCCAATGAAAATATTTAAATTTATTATCCGAGGTCAAGTCATATTTCAATACAAAAACGTAACTTGTCTCTTTCCTCTCCATCTTTCTCACGGAAGAGTGCATCAGTTACAGCAGTTACAATATGGCTATTTGAACCTCAGTTCAGTGGCAGAATTATTTCTAAGTCTTAGCAGAATCTGTCCTCATTATACGCGTCCAGTTACCTCCACCTTAAACTGTTGCTATCTACAGCCACTCTACAGCTGCAGGCATTAGCATTCCCCTCCCCCTCCCGCCCGAGTGACATTCATTCCTGGCCTTTTACCAGCTACGTTTTTATGTAATTCATTTCTCAGGGGTTTCGCTTAGTAGTCTTGCTCCACCAGCACCCAAACTTTGGCTAAAACTCAAACCCTTATGCCTCTCAGCTGCATTTTGCAACGCTTAAACCACTCCAGTTTTAAAGTGCTTTAAATGTCACCGTGCTACCGAAGTTTGTGCTTTTACTGTAGCATCCGCTCTAGACGTCCAGGTTTTTATATCGACAAGCCCTAAATCCCTACGAAGTGCATTTTCTCCGGCTGCCCTTCTCCCCGAGGGGCACAGTGCCACTTTCCCACGTCCCTTAGGAGGCCTTTCCCAACCGGGATCTGGGGAGGTGACGCCGTCCCATCTTTCATTTCGCGTACTTTTCCCGGCCTGGGGAAGGCGGTCGGGCGCTACAGGGAGTATCAACCCCCACGTCCCGCAGCAACTGATGACGACAGCCGTTAAACGCCCTCCTCCCATTGGCTCTCGGACTCGCAGAGAGCCACCAATCAGAGAGTGAAGCGCTGCTGCTTTTCCCTCCCCCCCCTGTAAAGCCGGCGCTGCGGCGCGGAGGGGGGCTCGGCTGCCTGCGACGGCGCGGTCATGTGACCTTCTGTTTACATCCTCTCAGCTGTTGGGGCCCCTCCTCCCCTTGCGGCGCCTTACACCAACACAAACAGCGGCCGCGGCCGGCCGAGCCCTGCGCTGTGCGGCCCGCCGGCTTCACCTCGTTCCCTGGGCGGTCGCAACCCTCCTCCGCCTGCCTTCTGCCCCGAGCGGGGTGCCTGCTGCACGCCGGGTGAGTGCCCCGCGCACTGGAGGCGGCGGCGGCGGCGGGGGGGGATGCTATGGTGCGGGACGCGGAGTCGTTATGGCGGAGCCGGGACGGTTTGGGGTGAGAGAAGAATGCACCCCCCCCCCCCCCCCCCCCCCCGTCCGCGATTGCGGCTCCCATTGTCTGTTGGCACGCAGGCGCGTGGGGGTTGGGGTGCGTAGAGAAGGGGGGGAAGTGAGGGGGGGGGGGGAGGGGGGAGAGAGGTTGTTTTCGCGCAGCCGGGACAGGCCTGTAGGGGTGGGGAGAGCGCTGTCTCCCGCCCCGTGTCCTCCCTGTGCCCGTGCGATGCGTGGTCTGCAGCCCGAGACGGCGCGGGGGAGCCCCGCAGGTGTGCGCGGGGCCGAGCGGGACGGGGCGAAGGCCGCGGCGGAGGGGATCGCCGTTCCCGCGCTCCGGTTCCTCCCCGCTGTGTTTTTCTTTTGTTTTTCCCACATTGCGACTCGAGGGAGACGCGGCGAGGGTGGGAGGTGACTTTTTGTTTGCCTCCCGGGCCTCGGTAACCTTAGTCGGCGTGCCGTGGGCGCTACCTTCGAAGCGGAGGGAGGTGAACGGGGCCAGGTGCTGCGCGTCCTTCCGAGCTCTGCCGCACGGGCGAGGGGAGCTCGCTCCCTCCCTCAGAAGAGGCGGTGCTGCGGCGGTGGAGGGGAGAAACGCGTTGTTTACAAAAATAAAGCGTGTCACGCGCAGCGACGCGGCCTCTCGTCCCGTGTTCCGGCGGGCAGCTCGCGGTGCTGCGGCAGAGAGCAAAGGTAACGGGGCCGCTCCCCGCTGGCGCCGCTCCCGGCTCTGTTTACATCGCGCTCTGCTCGGGCGAGGCGGGGTGCTCCCTCCCTCCCTTCACCCCCCATCTCCGCTTGGGAGGTGGCTCGGGGCACGTCCCCCAGCCGCGGGGTTGCCTTCTCCCCTCGTCCCGCCGCCCTCTGCCAGCGGCTCGCAGGGAAAGGAAGGGATACGCAGTTAGTGGCCGAGGCCTGCTTTGTGACTTTGACAGCAGAAGGGGAAAAGCGAAACGAAATACCTCCTGTGGTGAAAACAAGTGGCTCGGGTGGTGAGTGGGATTCACCTTGAGGAAGGAAAACGTTTTTCTGGGGTCTGCGTGAGAGAAGATTGCTTGTTGTCCTAGCAGTACTCAATAGTACCCGTGTAGCTGCTGTCTTAGCGAGTGTACTTTGTTTGGCAGGTCAGACTTCAGTACAACGGAGCTGCGCACTTGAGCAAGGAAGTAAGGCTGCTTCTGGTAATGAGCAGTAAACTTTTCAGGCAAACAGAAGATGTACAGATGAGGGCAGTCAGCGCTTGAGCAGGTTAATGATGATACCAGTTCTCATTCCTGTAATAAAGCGCATTCCAAGGTGGAAAATTCTATAGCATGATAACAGGAGCATACTGGGAGAGTACCTTTGTAACTGTAATTCGTTCTTCTTACAAAGCAATGTTATGTGATACTTGCCCTCCCCCCACCCCCCAATAAAAAAAAAAGAAAGAAAACAAAACTCATACCTTATTCTGGGCACTAAGCAGACCATCTCTGGAATGAGTCAAGCTTGTATAAATTGAGCTGTTTGCAGCAGATCTTCTGCCTCGTTTGTTGGAGAAGTTTGAGAAGTGTTTTGGGTGTGTAGGTGGACAAATGAGTCAAAGATCTATCAGTGTCTTAACTGACTTCGGATGAATAAAGATCGTGTAATAGGAGGAACATAAGTTATTTGACTGTGCCCAGAAAGCCATGAGAGCTTTAGTTAGGGATGGATATATAGCCAGCTTTGTTTGACAACAGTGAATGTCCCTCAGAAATGCAAGGAGAAGCAATTATACGTTGTTGGGAGCCCTGCAGTGAGGAGGATGTCATGAAGTTGCAGAAATGCATGAGACAATACTGAACTTGCACTCAGGACGGCCAAGATTAATCTTTGTGTGGGATAAGGCTTCTCTTCCCTGTGTTGTCTCAAATCTTCACAGCAAAACTCTTAACAAATCTTTCTTCATCTAACATTGAACTTCTTTTATGTTGTTATTGTAACTTGCTCTAGATGTTTGAACAGTCACTTACGATTTTGAATACTAGATTTATTGATTCATTACTTGTTGCCATTTTGTAGTCCCATTTTGCCAAATTGGTCTGTCTTATTCCTTAGTCTTTTGTTTCCTTGTTGATGACTACCCCAAGCTGCAGCTGCTCCTTTTGTAGAGGCTTCTGCCTCCCAAGAGTCTAATAATAGAACCTAACTACCAAACAACACATTGTAGTTCTCCATGCTTGTGCTGGGCTGCACCAGAGCAGTCATCTGGCTGTTTCTGTAAACTTGTTGAGCTATTGCTTTGAAATATTGTGAATTCTGAAGCCTAAAGGTAGGCTTATCATGATACTGCAGGTTAAAGTCTCTAAAGGGCGTGTTGCCTGTAACTCTTCTGGACAAACTTGAATGGACAATAATACAAGGACCAAATTTCAAGTTCCTACTGCAAAGCATGATAAATATTCTTTTTTCTTCTAAAGGTACTCCCAAAATTTAATATGGGCAAGTTTTTCTGTGCAGCCTTCCAGAAACATTTTTGCCAGTAGTTTTAAGACTCCTCAAAAACAAAACAAGTTGGAAGTAATTCCTTAATTGATGGGAATGCTGAGGAACAGCTGAGAATACAGTTGTTTTTGGAAGAGAAACATTTTTACATGTAACTGTTCATTTCCTATGTTATTCTCATTGTCAGTAGGAGTTTCACAGATCTGCTGTTCTACCCTGTAGAACCTGTGAACAATTCTGTAGCTGATCATTATCTCTGTGTAAGAAGACTGGCTTGAGATCTACTGCACTTGGTAGTCTTAGTTGCAGGCATAACTCATTATTATCTAATTTATTTTACCTACTTAAAAAGTAAATTCAGAGGTGGGAAGAATGCTTGCCATCTTGTTCATCAAATGAGCAGTTAGATCTGTGACTTGCTTAAAGGCACTCCAGAGTCTTCCAGTAGAGTCATAAGGCAGCAGAGTAGATCAGTGTACCTAATTTTTTCCTAAGCAAGGATGTGGGTTTTTCTAAAGAACTCTTCTAATGTGTTTGCTTTGTAGAAGTGTGATCATACGTTCCCATTTCTTCCCTATTTATTCTTCTGTGTTCTAGGGGAGTGAAGTAGTTTATGCGAAATAATGTGGATATAATTATGTTAAAACATCTGGAAATACCTACTATGCTCCAATTCTTTTTGGGCTTATTTTTGTGTTCAGTATGTTGTTTAGAGGCTTCAGGCCTGCTGAATGTGAGCTGTTTAAGCAGTTGCTCCTGCTGCATTTAAGGAGAATGGGCTGGACTTCCTGATCCTTGAAGAAAAGACAGTTTGTAGCAGATGTTAAGTATCTTGCCCTCCCCCAGGAAGGGAACAATTAGCTGGCTTCCATTCAGAACAGTAGTGTTAGTTTTCTTTCCCTTTTGTCCTCCTGGTACATTATGCCAACTTGTTTCAAAGTTAAGCGTGCTACTGCGAAGTTGTCACTGATAACTTGTCAGAAGGAGCCTGAAATCCCAACAACTGTGTTTTGGATTCTTAAAAATCTGAACAGCGAGGTACATACAACATCTGATTAGAAGCTTTTTCGAAAATGTTGAAAGTAACAAGTAAAAGTGAACTGAAAGTGAAGGTGTCTTCGCTGTGTGGATTAACCACTGTTTTAAAATTTGTGTCAGAATGCAAATGGTCCTGGAATTTGCATCTAGAAAGTGTCCGCCATTTGTATGTTGACTGCAGTAGATAGGTGACTTCTTACGGATCTGTCCTTTAAGTTGATAGATGAAAATATAAATCTTCCCTCATTGTGAGGAGGAAGTCAGTATTTTAGAAGTAATCATAAGGCGGTTAAAAAAAAAAAACACAA
Source organism: Oreortyx pictus (assembly GCA_036925125.1). NCBI lineage: Eukaryota > Metazoa > Chordata > Aves > Galliformes > Odontophoridae > Oreortyx > Oreortyx pictus. The sequence continues at coordinate 38,054,339 of JAUPFR010000003.1, forward strand.
AACGAGCAACACCCTACAGCCCTAGAATAGTTCAGAGGTGACATCAGGAAGTCACCATGGTAACTCTGCATGTTCTGGTGTGGGATGGGTAGCCATGAACAGGAATAAACTGTTTCAGTTAGAGGGGCAGCCTTGGGACAGAGAAAGGGCTTGGAGTCCGCCACTTAGAAATACTTCTAATGAAGACTAATTTTTTGGAGTTCATCTTAGTGAGGAAAGGATGTACAAATTTAGTTCAAAACGCAGAACATTGCATTGCATGCGTTGCAGGAAGTTTAAGGTATTTGGTGTGCCGTTAAAGTGACTTAAACTATAACCTTCAATATTTAAAGTATTGCACTGTGCTCCAAATCTTCTGGAGGTAGTATTTGCTCAAAGTAATGCTGCAAACCAGATGTTTAATTTGATTTGCAGTGTCTCTGGAAGACAAGTGGAATTACTGTTTTAAAATGAGGTTTTGAGGCTGAACTTAGTCTTAGAGCAAGTGGTTTGTTAGCAAAATAGAATGCCTGAAAGCTTGTAGTGAAAATAGTTTCATGTTGCTGATATGGAAAGATACTTACCCTTTAGCTGCTTTAAATAGATGTCTAGTATCGTTACTTGAGTAGTCAGCATGGAGCTGTTAGGTATGACAGTGTCTGTTGAAGGCCTACATTTTTCTGAAATTACAAACAAAAAAAAAAAGGAGGGGGGAAGAGAAAGGGAGAAAGTAATGAGGGATGAATCCAGGTAGCCTTGTTGTTACAGAAAGGGTAGCTTTTGTCTGGTTTGCAACAGGAATACTTTACTGAGGATCATTTTTACGTGTATGCATGTAAAAGTAAAAACACATATATAAAATACATGCACACACAACCAACCAGCTGTATGGCAGCGTAATGACTGTATTTAGTCCTATTCATAGAATCTGGAGTGCCTTTGGGTTCTTTATTTAGGTCTCTTTTCTAGCAAAGCCTTTGGTCAGTGACACCTTAGAATAAACACTGGTTCCTTTTCCAGACCCAACTGTCGTATTCCTTTCAAAGGATTCATCTCTGTATGTAGTTTAAGTTCTTCCTAGGGGTCTTAAATCACACAGCAGGGAGAAGAATGCGTATGGAAGAGATGTGTGTTGTTACTTAACACTGACTTTTGCTGTGTCATAGGCTAAGAAGCCCGCAGTTAGCAGGAGCATCTGAAAGAATAGTCTGTGTATAAGCACTTGAATCACATTTCAAGTATCAACAATTTGTTGGCATTACAAAAACTTTTTTGTTTAATTTCTAAATATAATTGCTTGTTAATTCTATCAGTAAGGATTTCTTATTATATTTTTTTTAACAATTGGCTCACTATTGTCATAATGATAGGTGCTTATTTCTAATAGCTAATTAAGGAACTGTGAAAACTGTTTTGGGGATGAGTAGCAACAACTTAGTGGTAGCAGGTGGCATCTGTCACTGGGAAGGTTTTTTAGCTGTTGTCTGCAACAATTAATAGATTTAGAGATAAAGAGGTACAGTCAAATCAGGGTTGTTGTTTTTTTTTTTTTTACGTATAATAGTGGCTTAAGATGTAATAAGAAGTGATATGCAGTAATACAGTAGATACAGAATACGTGTGTCTGAATGAATGTTACTATTCCAAATATGTGTATTACTACAAACCTTAAAGTAGAAGAAAGAGCATTTGAGTTTGACTTCTGTCTTTGGGAGTGAAAGGGAACTTTCTCAAAGAATGTCTCAGGGATAACCTCATAATTATTTGTTTGTTTCTTTTAAAAGTAACACAAAAGCTTCTTTTCCAAGATGAGCTAAGTGCATCAATATATCTTTTCCATATGTGAAATGATGAAATTACTGGAACTTGTAGTGGCAATTAGGCAGCTAGTAAATTACACACGGAGGCTGACATGCTTGTGTTGTCCCTGTTGCAAATGTAAAGCTTGGTTCCTATAAACAGTTATTCTAACATTGAAAGAAGAATTAGAATTGTGGTTGGGAGAAAATGAGAAGCGGTTACTATTCTGAGAACTTGTGTTATTTCTGTACTAGTGTTTTCAGCAGATATTTAGGAGTCACCATGTGGTTTTGATTGTAAGTACTGCTAATATGTATGGAAATGTAAATTGCTGAGAGTGAACTCCTTAAGTCACCAGTGTAAACAGCAAAATTGGAAGTTAATATTCTTGCAGTGCTAATACATTCACTTAGTCAGGAATGCTGTGATTATTTCGATTAAGCTATCAGTATCACTGAAGGAATTGATTTACTTTGGAAAATTTTGGGGCCTGTAGTTTTTGTGTTTGCTCTTGGTGTTGATATTGGATTCTGGCAGGTGGGATTTGCTGGCTCTGCTGCTGCGGCATGTGACACTGCTGTTTATTTTCAAAACTGTCCTTCTCTTTACCCTTTCGAGAATGAAATGTGGTTCTGTTTTCATTCAACGAAGTCACTTACTGTCTATTTTCTTCAGCATTGCTGAGCTCTTCTATGAGCTCTAAATTTGGTGTTATCGCAGTCAGGTCATTAAAACTGGAAGGAAGAGACAGACCAGTTTTGCCAAATCTTTTTTAATAACTTCTATGGAGCTGACGGTTTGCAGCATTACAAATCCCATAGGCTTTAAATCTCTTCTTATTTACCTCAGTTAATTATAAGTAAGACTCATTACTGCTGAGTTTTCTGAGGTTCTGTGACATGTACTGGAGTAGCTGAGTTCTCAGAAAAGTCAGTGTAGGATTTGGCTTGGATAAACTGGTGTAGTTCATGGTGTAAGAAAGGCAGATTATGTGACTGTAGCAGCCTCTTGTGTTACATCTGTAAACTACACCTCTGTCAGGTGAAACCCATGTGTTTGTAAGAATTTAACAGCGTAGAACTGTGAGGAAAAATGTGTCACAGATGCTGTGCAGTGTATAGCTGCTACATCAAACAATGATAAAAAGATTCTGAATGTCCTTATCTTTGTGAAATATTTGTATAAATATCTTGAAATGGTCACTGGGGCAGTTTGAAAGCTCCAGACTCTTCTCTGGACTTTTCCTGCTGTTAGTCCCATAGGTAAGTTCTAAATTTGAAGCTGTGTTTTCAAAACTACTTAGTTCTTATCTGGAGACAAAATAAAACAATAATGCTTAAACATTTTCAAGTTAAAAATGTGCTTATGTTTGTTGGCTCTTAAGGAAGTCCTGTGGGGCTTTTTGTTCAATGATTATAATGTTTAAAAGCTAGGAAAATCAGGTGTGCCTGAAGTTGTTGAGAGATAAGACGTAGGCTGGAATATTTGTGAAGCTTGGGTAATTATTTGTAGAATGTTTCAAAGTTCTGACTACTTCATGGGCTTTATGTGCAGTCTGGGCCACTGTCAACTCAGTCAAGTTTGAGTTCTTAGTAGCTGACATTTTTGGAAGCTCTGTTTTCATTTTGTACTCTTAGCTGTAGAAGCTTGTCAGTATCTTGGGCTATGTGGATTAAAACAGTAGTAGAAGAGGATATGCAAAACAACAGTACAACAAATAAGTTGTAAAATAATTTCCCTTGTCTGCTTCTTCCTTTTCCTGCCAGCTGCCTACAGAATGATACTCTAAGCTGTGACTACTATAAAGGATTGTCAGCACCATTGTAAAAGCATTTCTGTTTTGCAAAGAATTGATAAGTATGACAAACACTCAAGTAAATGAAGAAGAATCGATTTTGCAGCTATCTTAAACAAAACAAACACAATATCTTAAAAATAACCAAACACGGAATCTAGCTGGTTAGAGATTCTTTTTAAGGTGTGATTTAGAAAACAAACAGATCAGTTTCTTCTAAATTTATGCAAGCTTCTAAAACATGTGATGGAACTTAGATGAAAAGTTAAATGTCACCCCATTTTAGAAAGCAGTTGCAGTTTTTTACTGAACATAGGTTCCTGTTATTAAAGTAAATTTTCAGAATCTGCTCCTGCATCAAAGTATTTCCTTCTGAAACCATCTCCTTAGTCATAAAAAAGTTTTTTTTGTGGTTGAGCTTTGATCCTGGTTTAGTTTTTCATAGCAGTGAGGAATGAGTATTACCTTCATATGTAAAATATAATAAGGCCTTGATTACATCCATGTGTTTGGCCATGTTCAGTAGCTTTAAGGATTGGGGTGTTAAAGAGGGCAAAACATCTGTCATTATCAAAACAGTACAGGGTTTGATTTGACTGCTAGTGACGCCATCATTTTGAGAAAATTCAGATGAGTGGATTTGGGCAGAGTGCATGTGTGAATGTAAGAGTAACATTTGAATTATCACTTTCAAACAAGGAGCTTTCAGACGTTATTTGCAATTAAAGCTTCAGAATTCAGTCTACATGAGTTAAAGAATGGATGTCTGTCACCTGAGCCTTAATTTAGGTACCCATGGCCAGTAGTGAGACTATGTATTCTCAGAAGGCACCTCCAAGCTCACATACACAGCTCATTCATACGTAAATGCATAATTGAGTATGCACATTAACACAGGCAGAAGACAGCTCTAGAGCAAGTACAGGCAGCACCAACTGCTTTACCCTGCTGCTGTTTCTAGGTGATTAGGCTGACTGCTAGTGGGATATGCATGCATATGTGCACTGTGGCTCTCTAAGTTACTGGGGTTAGACACCTAGTCTACTTGTAGTGGACCATTGGGTCTGCTTATTTTCTGTTGATCTTAGCATGCACACACCTGTCAGTAGCCCTCTACCTATGATGCCCCAAGTTCTATAGCAGTCGGCTCAACCACACCTGTCAGCTGACTCTTCCAGTTACCTTGCTCATACACTGACCCCCTACCCATGGTCCCTAGGCTGCCTCACAGTCCCGTCTGGCGTTCCTTGTGACCTGACTTGCTCACTCCCTCCTTTGCTGTCACCAGGGGCACACAGTTTCCTATGACCTGCTGCCTCATGGGCCCCAGTTGCTGCTACTGAGACCTCCCTACGTGCAGAATAGAGCCCTGTACTTGGAAGGAAGAGTTAGAAAAGAGTTAAGTGGAAAGACATGACAGACAGTGGTGATGGGGAGTACAGCTAGAGAAACTGACCGGCAGCCTGCTCACATGTGGCCTGTCCCTTCTGTCACCTTAGCCCTCTGTATTCCCATGCTTGATTGTCCCCTAAACATCCCATAACAGATGTGGTGCAATCAGCATGTGCTATTTCCCTGTCTCCCTCAATAAATGTGAGGCCCTATAAGCCGTACCACCTCCATTTTAAAGGTGCTCCTGAGAGGCTCAGTGATGGCTGAGGTAGGGTAGTGTCAGTGGCTCTCCTGTGAAACCCTGGGATGAACTGCAGCAGGCTGGTTGTTTGGGCTCCCAGGCCTCCTAGCATGCCTGCTCCTTTGTGTAGTAAATAGCGTTTTATCACATCACCTCACATAGTTAACTTTGATAGGTACTGCCAAATAATCAGTTTAATCACTTGCAAGTGAAGTTGAAAATGTGTGGTAGAAGTGGCTACCCTGCCTCATAGGGGTGAAGTAGAGTGATGTTGTTACAGAAACCATACTCAACCTCTGAATGTGTTTTTGTTCTTGTTTGTAGCTTTGTGCTTTAAATGGAAACAGGGAGAATGCTAGAACAATCACATGAAACTTTGTGGAGTAGTCTTTTGCAATGGACTTTGATGGCAGTACTAATGCTCTAATTTTAGTTTGTAAAAGTAGCTGAATTTTGTTTTCCTGGATTGCTCTTGGGTTTGCATAGGGACTTTTTTGGGGTAGATTTTTTAATGTACATTTAGTTCATACTTGTAGATCTTGAACATTGCAGTAAAATGATGATTTAAAAAGAGCCATATAAGGGTAGTTGATCTCTGTATATGTAAAGTAGGCATTAGACATCTTAAAAACATGGATTTGTTATGGATGAAGTTGGGCCTTTAAGTAACTGCTATTTACATGTGAATCAGCATGTGTGTAAACCAGTTGCATTTGAAAAAATGGGTGGATCCAGTGTGGTGCTTCTGGAAGCTGGCAGTAGTGAAAGAGCTTTGTTCTGTGCTTCTGATGATGAAAGACAGGATACAAGGGTAGGCTGTGCTCATACATGCCTCTTGAAGATTATAGGCCCAAGTAATAAAGTAGCTTCTTAAAATATGCTGTTGTATTGTACTGGACCACTTTAAGAATCTAATAAACAGGATCAGGACTCGAAAATTCTTTATGCAGTGTCATGTGGAGGGGTGAATAATAAATACAACTTGACATTCTTAGTCTGTGAAAGTAAATATTTTGATAGTATTGTACTGAGTTGTTTATGGTATTATTGCATGCTATCGTGATGCATTTGAAATCATGTCTAAAGACCACAAAATACAAATGTTTTGTGGTATGCTTCAAGTTCAATTGCTGATCTTTTTTATTATTTTTTGAGTGCTGTAAATACATAGCTTTGAGATGAGGTTTCAAGTGTCAGGAATGTAACCATGTTCTATTTTTATTCTTGACCTCATTTCTATTTTCTTTTGCTAAAGGCAACAGGCCTATGTTGTTCTATTACTGCTGGAAGTGAGTTATTGTGCATAAACATTAAGTAATTTAAATAAGCTTTTGAACTTCAGCACTAGCTGAAGTAGTGAATTTTCTGTCATGAGCCACATTTATCCTACCGAAAATTATATGAACTGTGACTTCATACGCTTAAGACTGTTGCTGCAGAAACTGCGTTAAGAGTTTAGGAGACTCTTTCAGTTTGTGTACTAAAACCTGCTTTGTAATTTATTTTAAAAGATATATACCCCTATCCCTCTCCAACTGACTGCTTTACAGAGGTGAAGGAGTATCATATTTTATTTGTGATGTCTAGTTTGCTACCTTTTGATTGTCACTGCAAGCTAAACTAAGCATTTTCTCTCATGAAGAGAAGCAGTTGTTTTTAAAACATTTGATGTTTGACTCTTTCAGCTTTTATGAACCTGTTTGCAAGGAGAATTCTCTTTTAAATGCTGTTAAACAAAGGTGTTTATTGTGGTGATGAGTTTTGCAGCCTGGTCTTTCTGTAACTTGCTAATTTCTGTAAATATGGCATAGACAGCAGCTTCTCTTCTGAAAAAGAAAGCAGGTGCATGAATACAGACTCAAGGACTATCAGACATCTGTATACATTGAGAATGGATGTGTCTTCTGAAGTCCCCTGATGATTTAGTCTTGGTGGTGATGAAGCTGAAATTATCTGGTACCTTCTGTTTCTGTGAGTCTGTTAGATTCTTCAGAGTATCTTTGTATGACAAAGCAGCCATCTTCGAGTTTTTACTTGACAGACTTCTAATAGTTGTAACCTGGGAACAGGCAAAGCTGTAGGCATACTTCTCAGGAGCTGCGTCTTTCAAAAAATTGTTATAAGAGAATTGTTGCTGGGTTGTTTCATGGACTCTGCTGGATGGAAGAATCAGGGCTTTTCTGTATTACACTGAGGCACCAAGTTAAGCTGACATCTTTTTGTTTGAGATATTCCTGTAGAGCTTTCACAAGTCTCTGGGACATCTTAAGCTCCACAGAGATGAGATCATTTTATGCAGAGTCATGTAAACACCAGGATGCAGCCATAGCTACCATTCTTTCATAATTGTATGCATATAACCTCTCTGTTTTGCTACATTGTTATATGCATTTAACAGTTTATATATGTCTGACCACTAATGAGATGCATCAGGATGGCAAATTTGTTTTCGTGACATACTACTTATCCACATGTTGTGAAAAAGCATGTCATGCTGTTGTAGTCCATTACTAGGGACAGCTTCCCTGTCTCTCTGCAGGATGTAATTAAGAAAGGTCATCTAGGGGCATGGAGGATATTCTAGGATGTGAAAACTGGAGTTAGATCTGTGACCATAGTGACAACTGTCATAAGTGTAGCCTGAAATAGAGAGCACAGTTGAGGGCTACCTCGCTGTGAGGATACAGAGCTACTTTAGTATTTTTCTGGTTTAGATCTATATCTTTAATTTTCAGGAACTAGCTTGCACTAGGGGATTCACCCCAGTACTGCAGACTATGTTGAATTGCTCAGATATAAACACTGAACTCATTTGTTTCAAAGTAGGCACTCAGAACTAGTTTGTGGTGTTGCACATGGGAAACTGTTTAAAGAATAAACTTCAGAAGCCTGAGGAGGGTTCTTCTTTGTTGTCTAGATTTTGGGCAGTAAAGAGAGCTGAGCTGAATTATGGTGGTAAACTGCACGTTTGAGTTCCACTCAGGAAATATTTGGATTTTTCTTTGTCATGTGAAGAAATGAGTTTTCAAGTCTTTATCAGCATTGTGTAACTGTAAAGTTGAAAATAACTTTACCATGAAATCTGTACTGGTGTCTTTGTTACTGCTCACACATTTGTGGAGCCATGACCCTCAATATGTCTTCTGAAAACACCAAGAGCTACAAACAGTGCAGCACTTTTTTTCAGGTGACTGGAGAAGGAGGGAGAAAGTGAAAGTAAGGGCACACCTGGAGTTTTGTATAAGCATCAGCTGAAGGCCTGAACTGGAGGATCAGGGTTTAAGCTTACATCAGACTCAGCAAACATTTTCTGCCCAAGTAGGTCAATGCAATTCAGGTTAAGTCAGTAGTCATAGCTGTTTACATTTATTTGGCTTAGCTTTAATCCTGTGGTCTGTTCCTTTTTCCATTGCTGTATTGCAAAGGACCTTGAATTATGCTGTGTGTGGTGTATCAAATTGGAGGACTTGACCGTACTTGTTTTCGTATTTGTTTCTGTTTTACTTGAAAAGTTTCTTGAAATGATGTACATGGACAGTAGGTTAGGAGGGAATGCTCGAGTGAGGTGATTAAAGATATTCAAAAAAAAAAAAGACAACATTTGTAATAGTTTCCCTTAAGTCACCAACAGTATGCTACCACATCCTAAAAAGTCACTTTCTTCCTTTCTAACCTATTTGAAGTGAGAAGACAATAGCTGTGGAAAAGGGCAGATAAAGTAGCAGTAATTCTTCATGAAACTATCTAGACTTTGCTGCTTCTAGTTGCTGTTTATCAGGATACAGGTACAGAAGTTCTAAAACTGTATATGAAGACTTCAGTCTTTGTATCTGTCCTGTTTTTTTGTCCTCTATTACAGTTGCCTTCAACATACTTAATATTTTTGGTTTTCTCCAGTCTTTGCATGATGCAAAGTGTTGTAGTTTCTCTGTGGTTTGAAGTTAAATTGCCTCTGCTTATGGCACTTTTATAGTACTTAGTAGAATAGAGGAAATTAAATGAAAATTGGGATCCTTTGCTTGTAGAGTGTCAGGCAAAATACTGATCACATTCACTATCACTTGCAGTAGTGAGAGAAAGTGACTCTAGTAGAAGCAGATTTAATACTTGGTGGCCCAGCAACTTTTAAGCTTCTGCTGATGAGATTAAGAGTTGTGAACTTTGCCATGAAGAAACTGAAACTGTAAAATGGACTAATTTTTTTTTCAGTCCCTTGCATCATATCTGGTCAGTTTCCTCCTCGGGGGAAACACTCAATTTTCAGGAAAGACAGCTAAGTTCTGTATTTAATTTTACTAATAGCTTTGTGGTTTGCTTTCACCTCTCATGTGTGCTGTTCCCCCTGGAAGAGGGAAGGCTCTCCAGGCAATTTTACATGCCCCTTTGAACTGCAGGGAATGCATTGCAGTCCAAATTCAGTGTGATGTGGGAATTTCAGAGATAATATGGTAATGACAGTAGGGCTTTCTCAGAATGTATTAGTTCTGAGTAGCAGACTTGAAAATAAGGGTAACAGCATTTATTGTACTTTGAAACCAGGTACGGGCTGATATGGGCTAAAGGACATGTCAATATTACAAAATGTTGTATATTTAATACCACATGGATCTAGAAAAGGCAATATTTTGCCTGTCAAAATGACTGAACTTTGGTAGTTTGGTATTCAGTCTCTAAAATGTGTGGACTTCACTGACCAGAGGAATTAACTTAAAATGTAAATGTATTTGTAAAACTTCCGCAATGTGCAAAATTTGATTGAGAGCTGGCAAACAAAACTTGACAAAGCTTCTGTCCAGTTACTGACTTCTCAGGTAAGAGTTTGTGTGACATATAAAACAATTAAAATACATTCAAGTTACAGTTGAAGTATACTCGTCAACTGTTCTTTGTTTCACATAGACCAAGAATGTGTTCAATTAATGTCATGTCTGTGTTTTTATAATAAAAACACCACCTCTCCCTCCAAAAAACAACAGCAAAAATCCCAAACAACCAAACCTAGAAACTACTTACAATGAGGAATTCCAGTAAAATTGATGACAATTATGTGGCCTTTTACAGAAGCAAAAAACTGTTGACCTTTCATTTTTATTGCAGATGTGAGAAGAAATGTTAAGGTAAGCGTGTAGGGGGAAAAAAAAATAGATAATGTAGAATGAGAAAAAGATCTTTAGTTTTAATCAGTGAATGAACTTTTTATTGAAGACTTTATTGAGATTCTAATTCTTGAGTTCCAACTTTTTTGGATGCTGTATCCCAGGGATTTCAAAGGCTAAAGGTAATGACTGAATTTCATTAATTTTAGGCAGCTTTCTCTTCTGTGATTTCTAGATCTCTGTATAAAATTGTAATTAGAATGCTAGTTGTGCTCTGCCTTGGCAGATGTTGCAATTTAGGTATCTGTAAGCTCCATAGTATGCTTTCTGTAAGCCTTGCAGAGTGCAGCTGCATAGAATGTTTTTGTTTCCAGGGCATATTCTACTGTTCTTGATTTGGTCTTGGGACAGCTGTCAGAAAGACAGCAGTTGGACTAACTTGCCTTTTTTTTTTTCCTCTAACCTGTACTAAAATAACTTGTGGGTGGTTTCTTTCCTATATTCAAAATAATAGAGAATGTCTCTTGCCTCTGTTGTAAGTAGTTTGTCTTTTATAAGGCAAAAGCTTATAAACAAGCATTGGAAGGAAGTATTTATGCCTTAACAAGATATTTCAGCTACAGCACAAGAATCCATTTTTCATGAAAAGACCAACTTTGATTTCTGAATGTGTTTTTGATGCATGTAATCAGTTGAAAATGTGCCACTGTAGTAACTTTAATTATCAGATAATCCCAAGAATGATACCTAAACAAATTATTTTTCTTTCACTTTAGTGAAAATATAACAAATGTTTTCTGTGGTGAAGTAATTTCACGTGAAATGGAAGACATAGCCTCAGAAACAATAAAGCTTTAAGTTGAAAGAACAGGTTTTTTTTCTTCAGGGTGGTTTTGTTTTGCTTGTTTGCCAGTGGAATACAGAAGTTGGTGAAGTTCTCCATCTGCTGGTTTGAGGTAGTGAATGCATTCTGCAGGTGGGGCTGGAAGTGATATTTCTTAGCTTTACTTAGCTTTAGCAGCTGCATTAATCTTAAAAACTTGATCTTGTTTACTTTTTAGTTAAATCTTTCTAACTGTATCTCTCAAGGCAGTCAAGCATCTCTTAGAATGGAGGGATGGCAAGAGCTGTTGTTTTAGTTGCTATTAATTTAACTAGTTATGCTGGTTTTGGCTAGCATAAAGTTCATTTTCTTCCTGGTAGCTCATTTGCTGCTGTTTTGTGGGTTGATGATAATGTTGATGACACTGTTTTACACGTTGCTTAGTGGTATTTATATGGAGTCAAGATCTTGTCCCTGTTGCTCGCAATGCCATACTAGCAAGAAGCTGGGAGTAGACACATCCAGGACGGCTTACCCAGGCTTGTCAAACAAATATCTATTCAATACCATATGGTGTCATGCTCAGTACAGATAGGCAGAAATTTGCTCGATTGTGTTGGAGTAATTTCTGATAAAAGGTTACATTCACTGAGCATTCTTTTAAAAAAAAAAAAAATCAAATACTCTTATTTGAAGAAGCAGGTGCATTTTTAAATTAAAAAAAAGGTGGTAGTAAATATGATTAAAGAATTTGTGTGTATGTGTATTTCTTTGTGAGCAGCAATGTCATATCTAGGTTGAAGTCATCCACACTGTTGGTGGAATGACCTTACTTTGTAGAGAGTATTTGTGACTGTTATTTTTGTTTGTAGCATGCAGAAGTGAGGCAATGAATGTGGTGGTTGCTTATTGTATGGGGACTGCTAGGTCATGGCCTGAACCAGTGATGGAACACCTGTTGAAGAGATGTGTTCCCAGAGCTGGTCACAGGTGCAAGCAATTAATCTGTGCACTGGAAGGGGTGGGGAACTCGGGTCCAGTCCTTCCTGACCACATTTGAAGGCTGGTAGCTGAGAAGGAAACATCTGTTTGGGGGTTGTTTTTGTCTGGGAGTTTTCAGTGAGTCCTTGCCTTTGGAACAGGATGGATTCTCCTTTTCTTTTCGGACCTTTCCTTGCCTGATGTTTACATATTTTGTCTAACATACTACTTGTCCTTGTTTAAAGGAATTATACTAGTTTAGTTCCTTTAGATGCAGTGGGAGGATCTCAGAATGATTCCCAGTGCTGAATCCAGGACAGTGTAGTTGTCTGCATTTGTTTTCTGGTTCAACTTACAAGTGAGTGTCTAAAACATATCTTGTGGTCATTAATTACCAGCTACCTGGATTTGACTTCTACTGCAGGGCTGGTTTCAGAGCATGTTAGCTCAGCGTCTTTAAAATACAACCAAGTTTGTGTATGCTTAATCTGCTGTTTGGTATTTAGTTCTGCAAATTTGTCTAGAGCTAATCCCCACAAATGTAATAATGGGTGAGAATCTCTTAGTACTGATTTTTGCGATCTGTATAAACTTTTTTTTTTGTACTGCTTGCTAATCTAGGCAGACAGTGAAATATTCAAGTTAAACTGAAAAAGCAACAGATTGTGTTGGCACAAATCTGAAGAGTAGATGTTTTTGATGAAGTACTGTGTCCAGACTATATTGGTGGTTCTTGAAGTAGTCCAGTGATAAGTGTTTCATCACTGTCTAATGACTGTCGATTTATTTCTCTTGAAACTCAAGTTATGTAAATTTCTTTTTTTTTTCTCCCTCAGGATTCATTTGTGATGTGCTTTTGAAAGAACAAAGGATCCATTACTAAATGCTTTTGGGGAAAGCTCTCCTCCTGATGTATTTTTCAAACTAATTGAATCACCATAGAAATTCAGCATGGGAGGAGCTGTGAGTGCTGGAGAAGACAATGATGATTTAATTGATAACTTGAAAGAAGCTCAGTATATCCGCACTGAAAGTGTGGAGCAAGCCTTCAGAGCAATTGATCGTGGTGATTATTATCTGGAAGGATACAGGGACAATGCTTACAAAGACTTGGCCTGGAAGCATGGAAATATACACTTGTCAGCACCTTGCATTTATTCTGAAGTCATGGAAGCTCTGAAGCTTCAACCTGGATTATCTTTTCTAAATCTGGGTAGTGGAACCGGATATTTGAGTACAATGGTGGGATTAATATTAGGTAACTTTCAAAGTATTTATTTTCGTACATTGCTACTGCATATTTTTAGAAGATTATGCAAGCCCTGTAGAACTTGCACTTCTTTAAAAGTAATAATAATACACAAAACTGGATGTTTTTACAATACTGTATGATGTCTACAAGCTGTAGATAAGCTGTTGTCTGCAGGTGCTTCTGTTCACTGGCATTTTGTGGAGTGGTTTGAAGAAGGTTCATGCTTGTCTTTCCTTTAGCCAAGAATTTTAATATGAGAGGAGACAGCCTCTCATTGCTCAAAAGGGAAAAGCATAGCAAAACAATCTGAGGGCCAAAGTTTTACACCATATTTATGCTATTTATAGAAAAAATATAAGTAGTGTTGGCTTATGACTCTTGAGGAAACTTAATTGAAAACCATGTGTCCATCAGCATGTGAACAATTCTAAGGTACATTTATTGAATTAGTGAGAAAATTTAGACATGTGGATGTAAGAGTGCTTAAGCTCTGCAGGTCTGTAAGTTTTAAAGCTATTTTACTGCTGTGTTCTTTATTCTTCAAATGCACTTTCTTTTGGAGAAAGGTTGTAATGAGAAATCTGTGGTTAAATTTAAAATCTTGAAGCCTACCTTCAGAATAAAAAAACTCTAATTTTCTCACCACAGTCTGATACTTAAAATACAAAGCATGTATGCTAAAAGTTTATTTTTATTTTACATGTGAATTTTATTATATAACTTTATTTTAGTACATAGCTTTTACAGGTGTAATTTTATTGACTACTAAATGAATGTTTTTTGTTGCAGAAAACTTTCTAGCAGATTATAAGTGCTGTTGCATGTGTTGATAGACACACAAATCTGGAATGTCAGGAGTTGGTTTGATAGATTTCAGTTTCTGTCATTCATTCTCACTGATTAAAAAGTAGAAATTGTCCCTAATACATACACAACAAACTTCATTTGTTGGGATCTATGGCAATGCCTTTGGTTCCTGTTAATAAATTCAATGGCAAAGGTACTGTTCTCTTACGGAAATAAAGATTATGTTCATTAACAGGTAAAAACTTAAAGATATCTGCTTGAGTAGAGTTCCTTTGTACTTTTGGAGGGTGTTTTTGTTTAATACAATAGATTGGGATGTAATAAGTTCAGTTCTATGCTAATGTAAGTGTGTAATTGTATTTGTTCATTTCTCTGCACTGTGTAAAGCTTTGTTCTTTCAGGATTCTTAACTGTGATGTTCAAGAAATTGCATCATGTATATTGCACTTGTATTCATGTACTTGACCTGTTTTCAGTGGCTTTTGATTACCTGATGAATGCTCCTTCACTTGACCCACTCTGTCAAGCAGAATTCTTCTTACAGAATATTATATGTGGAGTTAAAAAAAAAAAAATTAAAAGATTTGTTTTTGAGTATTAGATGTGTTGGCAGCCCTAAGCAACACAGTTAACTCTACAGATGTTCTACATTCCCAACTCAGGTGCTGATACATCCTTAGCAGTGCTGAGGAGCCTGGAGCTGTTCAGCTGCATTCAGAAGCAGGCTTCCTGTGTTTCCATAGTTCTTCATTTTCTTATTTTCTGCTCCCATTGATAAGATCACTAGTTACATATAATAATTCTTCCTTATTTTACTGTTTGTTTTGAACCATGGAGTAAAGGAATAGAAACAGAAGTATGCTTCTGATAAATACATATGTTGCTCTGAAAGTAATACATCCTACTTATTTCCTTGGAAATTACAATGGATATGAAGAGCCCAATCGCAGTTTGATAGAATAAATTCTAAGCTACAAAACATTATTTTTTCAATATGGCTACCACCATTAGCTGTGGATTTTTGACAGTGATGAGCAAGTTTGCATGGCATGCTCTCAGATTCTGCACCAGCAGAGATGACCTGCTGTCACCAGTGCTGAAATGCACCACCCACCACCTCACTATGCTCATACTTACTTTTTGGTCTCTGTAAACATTTAGCAAGCATCAGTGAATGTCAGTGGGTGCTGTTTTTTCCACATGGAGAAATTCAGTGAAACAACTTTGCTCCGTATGCACTCCTGTGTCAGACAGTCTTGCAGTCTGTCCCTCTGCTGCCTTCTGTCACAGTGCAACAAAATGAAAGTGGGAATATTCAAATTCTGACATGCCACTAATATCTGCCTCTAACATTGTGGGGCAACATAATAAAATGGGAGTTACTTTTGGAGACCTCGTGTATGTATGTTTAAAAGCCCACCTTATTTTAAGTGTTTTAGTATGCAGTGTGAATAGTAACGGAACCACGTGTTCTTTGACAGTAGGTGGGCATCTTCCAATTTGACAGTGTAGTGAATATATTTCTGTCATGCTGTCACCATCAATGAATTTAAATTAGCAAGTGATTTGAAAGTGGTGTACACTATACTGGTGAGTACAATGATGTATGGGGGGGAAAAATTGTTCTAAAGAGGTTAGATTAATTGTTGATGTTATTAAAATACTTAGTTCAAACTAGATGGTGGAACTATGCTGAATTCCTCTGGAAGTGATCAGTTTGCTCTGGGAAGTAACAAAGCAGTTTCTAGTTTTTAAAATAGTGACTGGCATCTGATGAAAATAGAATCTACTACTTGTATTTTTGTTCAAATTAGGGGTATCATGGTATGTTACAACATTACAGTATGTTGTATTCACAAATTTAATTTCAAGCTGTTGGAGCATTTACAGTTCTTTAGTTGTTTTTTTTTAATAGAGTATTGTAAGGAATATGAGTAATTTTGGGACAGGAGTAGCAATGCTTTTTTCTTTTAGTTTAAATTATAGGACTGGATGAATGGCAGTTTTAATAGAAGCATGCATTCGATGCTGCTGCATGTTAGGAACTGCACCTGTGCTGGATAGGAATGTGATAGGCTATTATTGTGCAAGAGACCATTAAAAAACACCACGAAAGATAGCCCTAAGTGAAGCAATCCTCTTAATGTGATGGTTGATAAAATAGATTTGAATAGGTGTGACTGTCAGCAGGAGGTATGTGTTTTCACAAGTTCGAAGTACACCTGTTGAAAGATCTACCTACCTCTTGGCTGTGTTGGTGAGGTCTCACAGGCTGTGCGTATAGCTTGGTTTTATTTCACCTAATAAAAAATATTCTGCATTAGATTAAGAAATGTAATCACTTCAGTGACATAGAGTAGGTTTTGTTATACTGGAGCAAGTTTTTCCAGCAACTTTTTTGTAATTGATGTCCTAAGAAAAGTAGTAGAAGTAACATTTTTGAGCTAAATACTTAAGCAAGATTTAGAATGCAGTAGATTATTTAAATGTAAATTTCTGTCTAACGTTATCAATATTTACTTTATATTTCTCTAACACTTTTCTAGTTTTGTTCTGATGATTAAAGTCTCTGGGCTTTTGAATATATATTACATATAGAAACCTCGCAGCAAGTGTGACTGTTTGATTCAGGCTTTTTCCTGATGTAGATAGTAGTCATAATTTAGAAACAAGAAATCATGAGACAAAAAAATTGCTTTAACTTCTAGTGCAGAAGTTAACTTGGAAATATGCTTGGATTTGATTGTGAGATCAGTAAGTGCTGCAGCTGTAGTCGTATTGTGATGAGTGAACAGAATGTGGTCAGTTGCCATGTACTAGGTGGAAGTTAAATGCTATCTGAGTAAAACAGGAGCAAGCTTCTACAAAACAGAAGAATAGATATAATTGAGGGAATGTAAGACAGAGTCCCTGAATTAGCAGAAACTTAAGAAAACCCTTCAAAATGTGAAGAACACAATACAAACTAAGTCATTATTTTAGATTATCTTCCAACTAAATGATTTGTTGAAAAGGAAGTGACTCAGACTGTCCTAAATCAAGATTTTCTGCATTCTTATGATGAAAACTTAATTATATAAAATTGTTTTGCCACAGTGCTTTTTATTTTTTGAGACCTTTGACCATATTTGTTTCCTCTTAATCATCTGTGCTGCAGATAAGGAAAGATCTTTGCCTAGTGTGTTTCATTACTTCAGTGTTTACATGATGTTAGTACTTTCACAGGCAAAAGTACAGTGTTGTTCTATGTGATTGAGCTGTGATTAAAGAAACTGTTTTTATTTACAGGACCTTTTGGGATAAATCATGGAATAGAGCTTCATTCAGATGTGGTAGAATATGCCAAGGAAAAATTGGAGAGCTTCATAAAATATAGTGATAGCTTTGATAAGTAAGTATCTCATTTGTCTAGTTTACTTTGCAGCAACTTTTTGTTTAAACTGACTGCATCATTGCTCACAAGTTTAGAGAGGGGAGCAGAAGAATATCACATGTGGCAAACAGTATTTTTTACTGCAATGTAAAACTTCCAGTTTGTCAGTCTAGTTCACGAGGTAAGTAAAGGCTTAGGAAAAAAACTTTGGAGTGGGACAACAGGGTTATTGCTGTATAGTACTTAACAAAACTGATCTTGCTGCATTTTGGGAGTGTGTACACATGCACATGCACGTGCATGTACTTGCATGTACACACATACATACATATGTACTACACAGATGTCTTTTATGAGGCGATTTATATCTGTTAAGTCAGTTTTTATTACATAATTGGGCATTGTCTTTCTGTGTGCAGTTAACTTATAGTATTCAGCTGTTAATCTTGGTATCCTATTGTATTTATGTTTATTAGCAGAAGAGGTGGACTGAAGTCTTCATCTGTGTTCGTGTGCCACTTGTTCTTTCTGATTTACTTTAGGCTTATAAGGCTTTGAATCTTACTGGTTCCACTTACTAAACAATTTTTTTCAGTAGTTTATAAGTTGGTGTGTAAGAATGTAGAACTTGGGCCTCTCTGCCCTTTTGAAATGAAAAATGATGCTCTAGCTAGGTCTGTGTGCTGTAAAAAATGTTTCATAGAAAGTAATTTCTCTAGTGGAAATTGCAAGGTAGCTGCTGGAAATTCAGAAAAATGTTTTGAGTTGTAGGCATAGAGTAAGAGTTGCATGTCCTTATTTCTCCTGCTCATAGAGGAGCAGAGAAGATTCTTTTTATCCTTTTGCCTTTTAACATCTTTTATGAACTGCTGTGCTTTTGATTTTCTTATTTGAAATTCTGTCCAGTTTTTCCCTCTCACCAAACTTCTAGAACTCTAATCAGACAACAGACAATGCTTCTTCTGCTTTTATATAAAGGAAGGCTCTTCTAACTGGAGTATAAAGAATCAGCCTAGTGCTACCTGTAGTTATATTCAACTCTGTACTTCTAGCATTACCTAGATTATTCTAGTTATTCTATTGGAATAATGTTGGAGAATTAAAACCGTCATGTTCTAGTTTGTTTGTATCATTACTGTCACCTCAAATTTAATACAGACTTTTACTGTTGGTGGATGTTAATACATACAGAAGTGAGAACTGTGGTCACTCATGGTCATTATTAATACTATATTAATTGCTCTATTAATTAAGCTGCCACTGCCAGCTAATGATTTCCTGTGTGGACATGTATTCCTATATGTGTACTCTGACATACAAAAAGCTGACTTGGACTGAAAAGCCTTGCCAGTTTGGTGATTAAAACTTTTCTGTACTTAGTTGGGAGAAATTGAGTTGGACAGAAAAGCAAAGTACATTCTTAATGTTAAACAAAATCAGTCTAAGTTATTTATGTGAATAAATACCAGGAAAGTGTGGTTTGTATTTAAAAATCTGCATGAACCAAGGAAAAAACCTCCCGGTGTTGCTAAACTTGATTTAACTGAATGTGTGCACATGTACTGTTTGAAGGAAATAAGTTTGTTTAATAAAACATGTTAATATTATCAAAGCAGAAGAAATGTATTTTCTGCTAATTTAGCTATTGACTCTGGAGACAGTGTTCTAAATGATGTGTTATGTACAGTGATAGCAAAATTAGTGTTTAGTTATATAGTGTTACTCCACTGAGGAGGAGAAAAAAAGATTAGTGAATATAATTCCTGTTTTCACTAATTTACATGTACATCACTTGGCATATACTTTTTAATAATCTACAAGAGAAAATCAGAGTAATGTCTATGGTAGCACCCTCCTCACCAACCTAATGAACGCTATATGGCTGAATATTTTCTTATATAAATCTGCTTGGTAATAATTGAACTGCTGTTGACTTAATACTGATTGGTTGGGGTTTGGACTTAATGGGAGGTTTTGTAACTCCTTGTCTTCATAGTTAATTTTGATTAACTGCATATTTTAATACAGTTATTGAAGATGGCATGTTTTTTCTGTGATTAACTGGGTTGTTTATATATATTTTCTATGTATATGTATGTAAAATATATAATGTTTCCACTTGTAATCTTCCTCTTAATGTTCTCCAGGTTATTAAGGCTAGTTTTGATTATTATTTCAGGATTTTTTTCCTGAATTTTGCCTTTTTTAAAAAAAAGAAAAAAAGACACTTGCTGAAAATTGTGTGGACTGTCTCTTGAACTCAGTTACTGATTTGATTTGCTTAGTACATGGAGAAGAGATCACCTATTGAAAAGAACTCACAAGGTGTGCAGTGTCTGCCTACTGTTAAACACTGTTGTATACCTAGAAGACAAGCTTGCTGTTTGAAAACTGATTTTATCTGTCAGACTGGTATGAATGAAGCTAATTTTCTCAGTGGATATATGCATGCTTTGTGGAAAAATATCTTACACTTGTGATCAGCCTATAAAGAGACTCATAGAATATAGAGCACAGAGAGCACATGTATTGAGTTAGGTAAATGGGGAATTCTGTGTAACTCTTCTTCCTTTGTGTTCTTTAGTGGATAATGTTGAGATCAGACTGCAGAATATTTGAAGCAGTCTCTTCCTGAAAAAAAAAGTTAACGAGGGGTTTAACCTTAAATGTAGATCCTTCAAAGTCTTCAGCTCAGATTCTAAATAAGTGCTTTAATTTTATTTGTGGTGTTCTTTCACTAGAAACAGTAGGTCTTTGTCTTTGCGTCTGACTTCCAGCACGGAGCTAGGTTATGATGATTTTCTTTTTGGTGTTTTGATGCCACTTTTCAGGAGAGAATGATACAGCGTTCTGTGATATAATCATGCTTTTTTTTATGTTTCCTGATTAAAATGTTGTAATTACATTTGACATATGGCTTTCGTTTTAATGATTGGGGTAGGTATTTGATTAAAATTAGTAACAGTGTAAAAGTAATGTGGTAATTTGAGATACGCTCTGTTTAAAGGCAGTTGATCCTTGGTTGTCTCTTGAGCTGTTCATTAGAGGAAAAGCTTTTCATTATAGCTGTTGCAGAAAGACAAATAATTACATTAAGTACTTTATATCTGTATCCATATCCCACCAATCTATGAAAGGTATTTTTTGGTCTAAAGTGAGATGGAGTTTTTGCTTCCAAGAGGTAGAATACTGCCTTGGTTTTATTTGATATATATTCCTCAGTAGAAGTAAAGGATAAATGCCATCATCTGGAAATATTGTTATGGTTGAGGTGCGAAGTACAAAGTACTCAGAGTTGGAAGTACATGTGAGGCTCTCTTTTGTACTTAAAACCTTGAAGAGGGAATGCATGCCATTTAGGGGGAAAAAAACAAACATTCCTTAAGAAGGCTGTCTGAAACACATTGTGCAAGTACCAGGCCCCACTTCACCTGTTTTTATTGAAGGGGAATGTGTTGTCTTTTCTGCTCCCAGTCAACTTCTAGACCTAGAATATCCAGCTCGGAGAGAGAGCCACAGGGCAAGGCTAGGTTGCCCATCTTCTAGCACCCTATCAAAAACCAAACCTGGGTAAGCTGAAGTCCCTGATGTGAAAGAATCACCAAACCTTCTCAGGATCAAAAGAA
Source organism: Oreortyx pictus (assembly GCA_036925125.1). NCBI lineage: Eukaryota > Metazoa > Chordata > Aves > Galliformes > Odontophoridae > Oreortyx > Oreortyx pictus. The sequence continues at coordinate 38,075,504 of JAUPFR010000003.1, forward strand.
ACCACTTCAATGGTAAGTTACAAGAACCCTAGTACTACTTCTGGTATAACTGTTATGGGTTTAATTTCTTTCTGAAGTCCTGTAATAAAATTATTGGAATTGAAAAATAGCTTAAGCTTCCAACAAAGTATTTATTCGTCTTTTTTGAAATTCAGGGTTCCTGATTGAACACTGTAAGCTCACTTTCATAAAAGCAAGGTTGAAGTTGAAAGTTCCTTTCATGTGCTCAAAGTAAAACTGCGTTTGTTCCTGTGCCGCTAGATAATAGCCATAAAAATCCATGCAGGAAATGCAGCTTGTCTCAGTCCCAGTTGTGGTCTTAGTTTATATTTTACTTTTAACACTCTTAGATTTGGATAGTGAAAATATTGTGCTTTTTTTTAATTGCTCTGACTAGAAAAAACATGACAGTAAGAAGTTTAGTGAGATTCTTTGATGCTGTAAGTTAACATTATTGAGAAGAAAATTGACTTTTGAAATGTCTCTTTTTTGGCTAGAGATATTAAATAGAAGTAATATACCTAAACATCGTAAGCCAGGAGGCTCCAGAAGTGCAATCAAGTTTAGTGCTTTCTAGGAAGAAAATGAAACTGTTTTCAAAGTGTTTGAGAGTTGGAGCAATCCATATTATTGCTATCTCTAAACATGTACAAAATGTCTTTTAGAAATAAATTCTGTGGTGGACACTTGCCTTTCTGTGGAAATGCTGCAAGTTTCGATAGTATCTAGAACATTTTTTACATTGAAGTAGTTGATAAAAATGTTAGTGCCTTTTTGCTACCAAATATTTAGCTTCACAAAAGCACTCAGTATACAGTATGACAGTTTTAAATCTATAAAGCTATCTTTTCTGCTTCAGTAAAAAAGGAAGCAAATGCTTTTCTGTCTACAGAAACAATGAGCTGTTTTTCAGACTTGTATCTATGAGTTTACTAGGGCCCTGACAACAAACTGAGTTGATGAAACATTTTTTCACCTCCTTTTTTCTTAGGAGTGCAGGTTTCTTAAAATAAACAGTGCAATTGATTTAAAAATATATTAATCAATGCAGTGTACTACTTTACTTTTACCATCAAGATTTTAGATAAACTATGTAGTGAAGTTTAATTTTTTAAACCAGTGCTGAATAGAGAGTAAAGTTAGGCATAGGTATTTTTGTTCAGCATTCAAACTCTTCATTTATGAATAAGAGCAATGTTTTTTTTTATGTTTCAGTGAAGCTGATGAATATTAGCAACTGTAAACAAGCAAGATAGCTGAAGGTGCACAATGTAGAAGCACCAAAGCAATTTTATTCAAAAACTGAGTTAACAAACAGCAGTGAAGCTGGAATGCATTTCTCCCTGGCCTACAGCACTACTTGGATGAGAAAAATGATCAGGAAAAATTTACTGCATAGAAATTTTGCCAGCACTACTTCTGGCTGTTTTTCTTAGCCTAATAAAATCACCGTTATTGTGATTGTACGTAAGGGAATTAAAAGCTGTCACAGCAGATAGTAACAACTGTTTTGTTTTTATCCTTTTGTTTCTATTTATATTCAGAGAGTACATGCAGGAAGTCCCAATAAGTAAAATGCATGTAACTTTTCTGTAAAGTATGCTAGCAAGCCATGAGGATGCATTTGCATCTGAGCCAGACTTGTTAAAAATGCATAAATAAGGCAGAATGAGCAATGGAGGGAAATAAAAAAAAAAAAAAGGAAAAATTGCTCTCTAGTAATTCTGACGTTCCATTTTTAATATTGAAAGAATTAACACTGTTTAAAAATTGTTCTCTTGTCTAATGTAGTTCTTACTGTTAGGAACTTAATTAAGATCACCTCCAGGACAGAATATGGGAAGTATTTATTGAAGTAGGGAAACTTATTCCTTTACTGTGCAGTATATAAGAAACACCTTTAAATCTGGCTGTTACTTGATCTAGAGTACTTCTGCAGTAGAGTAAGGTAAAAAATGCTAACAAGCCATTCTGTATGTTGCTCGTTGCTTATGGCATGGTATATTACAAAAAGTCATGTTTCACCTTCACTAATTGTTTTCAAAGAGGGTAAGATTTATGTCAATTCAAAAATTGAAATGGATTAAATGATCTCAGTTTCTTTGGAGTGTATTTCTGACTTTAGGTATATTCAGAGTAAGATTAGTAACTTATGAAATTGTTTTATAGGGAAGAAGCCCTGAGAGTACTGTATTTTTAGTACAGATTAACAAGTTGGAACTTCCTGGATTAAATTATCTGTAGCTCTTTGTTCTCTGAGGGCAATCACAGGAAATACTTTTCAGCTTCTGTATATGTGTTTTAAAATAAAAGGATGGTTTTCTTGATGGTGACAGTGGTTTAGAAGATCCTTACCCATCCTGACGCATCCTTCAGATGGTAATAATGGATTTAAAGGAAGTTTGATATAAAGTTAACTCTGTGAGCTCTTTTGTGATTCCCTACTGTTGGCAAATACATATTAGAACACATTTTTGCTGTGAAAAAAATTGCACCCAAAACTTGTCTTGGGACGCTCTAGATTTCTTTGTTCCAGTGTATCAATGTAATTCAAATGGCTTGCTGTAAAAACTTGCCAGTCTTACTGAAACTGAAGAGCATTCCTCTGTACTGTAAGTTCCATTTATTTTGATCCCCTTGCTCCCCTCCCAATAATAAAAAATGCATTATGATTTGTTTTATTTTTCCCATTTTGGAGCTGCTGAGGTTTACTGTGTATTTTATCTTTCTTTACTCTATTAAAAAAACCTTCTGGACTATTAGAGGGGAGCAGCTTGGTGACCTTTTATATTGGTTTGAGTTGACTGAACAAAGGAAATGATTGTGGATGGCAAACCAATATCCTAAATCTATACTGAAAGGGTTTTTCCTTTCTGTAAGGACTGTGAGCACCAAGCTGAGATGGGAATGCAGTGAAATAGGTAGAATTAGGTGATATCCTTGTATGAATCTTAGTGGTTAAGGTGGGGGCGTGAAATGTAGCTGGAGAGGTGTTGATTTCTAGGAACTGTTCTCTTCACCAAAGACAGATATCAGCAGTGCAGGTAGTTTCCAAGTATTTTTTTATAAGCATCTCATAACACATTTCACTGTTCCCTTTAAACACAGATCTGTGGGTGTTAAAAGTTGTTTTGTGATTTCATGCCCTATTTTATTAAGCTTGTTCCTTTCTAAGGAATCAAGTACATCTCCTACATAAAACAAAACACAATTCCTTACCTTTTGTTTGATCTTGAAGAGTTGTCAGGATTAATAATGCACTATATTCATGAAGACTGTATAGCAGAAGAGCTTAGCCCTTGAAGGATGCTGTACATCTTCAGAGTTGGAAGTAATTGGAAGTTGGATTGTCTGGGTAGGTTATATGGTAGGAGCTACTAGTGAATTACCTTGGAAAAAAACTTACTAGGGTAGTTTTTTTTACCTATCTTGTTACCACATGAATACTAGATTGGTGGATATGGATACAAGAGCAATACATTTCAATCTTAGTTTTTTGAAATTGTTTTTTTTTAAATGGATTTCATTTATTGCACTAATAGTGTTTCTTTGTGTTGGTACTCACGGAGACTCTTAAAAGAATATGTGCAGTAATAAACTATTTCTTGACCATTTTCTTAATCTGCTGCGGTGAATACAAAAAAGCTCTTTAAATCTTATAGGTATTTTTTGATCCTTCTCTGAATAGAAGATTGCTGTGCCTGTAATGAATTAAAACTTTAGTGCTGGGGGGATGGATATGAGATGCCTGCTCTTGAGAGACAAGTTACAAAAATGCAAGGGAGGAAAGAATTGAATCAGATCAATGCACTTCAGGTGATCGAAACTGCTTTACTATCTTGGTCCATTGCTAAACAAGTTCTGCATGAAATTAAATTTATCCCATGGCATATGATCATTCATACACAGAAATGCAGTTGCTATGTTATCTGTAATAGGAACTCAATTTCTTTTCTGTTGGTTGCTTTCTTGTAATCAAAATACTGGATTTAACTGTTGAACCAGGTGTGATTCAAACATCTGTTCTAGTACTTTGGTCTCATGTTTTTTTTTTTTTTTTCTTCCAATCTATGGAAAAAAGATCATGTTTTCCAGATATAATTGTCTAGCCACCCTGGCTATTTAATAGTGATCAACAAAATGTAAAGAACACTTGCCATTTCTTAAGTTGTTTTCATAGTTCCATTTCAAATTGGTAACTAAATGAAATATTATTCCACCTAGATAGATAACTTATGTGTATGTTGAAAAAGAATGGTTTATTATTTTAACAAAGACATTACTGTAATAAAAATAACTTAGCCAGCTTCCTTCTGTGTTATACTATCTGATATGTTTATATATTCTATCCTGAAGGTAGTGGGATTGAAATTGTCTCATTGGATGTAGTATCATATGGGACTTAAGATATTTGGGTTTAAGGTTAAGTTCCATTGTAAAACAATGTGATAGATGCTGTTTTCATACTGTAAGACTAACAAGCTGTTTATTCTGCTAGTAGGTATTACTCCCTTGAATTTGCCAAAACTTGTGTTTATGATTAGGAAAACAAAAAACTTTGTGTTTCCTGATTCTGAGATGTGTGCATCATTTTGTGATAACAGAGTCGGATAAAGATTCAGGGAGTGAAGAGTCTCCATTTATTCAGTGATGAAGATTTGCTTGAAGTGCAGGGAAATAACTAAGCTTGGTTGTTGTACAGCTTAACTAAGTCTGAGAATTCCATAATACTTTAAATATGAAGTTCATATGTATTTTTATGTCTTGTATTTTGACACTGTTTATATCATAAAACACAAAGCAGCAGTTAATTCTGCAGGCAGTTTGAATGAATGGCATTAGGTTTTGAACTCAAGTGTTGTATCTATCCAAAGATTAAAGTCTAACTCTCGCATATTACTATCCTTATGTAGCCTTCTGAGTAGAAAGACGTGTATGGCAGATCTTGAACTATGTGATATAAATAGGCAGCCATCGTACTACTGTGGATGTTATCATTGCATTCCCAAGTGAGCTGAGTCCCTTGTTTTCCATCTGACCCGGACTAAAAAGATGACTTTCTGAATTGCTTGTACTCCAGTCAGGACTGCTGTGGGAAAATCAGTCTTTCAGGAAGCTCTTACTTTTTGACAAATTGTCTTTAAACTAGCTGGAGCAACTGGGATGAAGAAGGCTGTTTTTGAAGTGATTGACCTAACCATTATCTGTCTGTCTTGGTAGTAAGCCTCGTGTCTCCACAAATCTGTACTTACATAGTCCAGCCATGTTCAGTGCACTGATAGGCAGAGTTAATTTCTAGTGCTTATCCTACGTTGATTCTTACAGGTGTAATAGGCAGCTTCTTTCATGTCATCCTTACTTGTATACTTTTGATTGCAAGCTGTCGAGCTAATTGAGAAATTCTTTACAGCTTTTACTGTATTTATAGCTCTCTATATGTAGTGTATATTTTGTGTCTGGGAAATGTTCTGTGTTTTTATCTTGTCTTTGCTTTCTTGGGAATTTTGTTTCTGTTTCAAGGGTGTAATTGGTTGCTTCCAATAGAAGCATTTTAGGAAAATCTGGTAGTAGGATTTTGGAGGAGCATTTTGAGAAAGTTGTGGAAGTTGTCGGGTTATGCAACCAGTCTCTCTTCTGTTGTTCTAAGAATATAGCTTAGAACTGGTGACTATATTGATATCTAAAATGGCATTTCAGAGGAGTGCCCTATTCCTCACCCCTGGTTTTTGTTGCATTTTTGAAGCCTACTGTGGTACGTAGTTTAAACTTTCAAGTTAAGTGAGTGTGATGATGCTTTACTTCAGTTGTAGACAACCTGAAATTAAAGCTATGCATTGAGCTGTCATTTTCCTAAATGTTTAAAAATGTGATACTCCACACACTGAAGAGATCATGTCACTGAAGTGTTCAGTGCTTTGGGTTTCGTTTTCAGAGCATTTAACCTTGCCTTATGTATCTATAGATATTTCTCTTTTCCTTTGAAATTACTTCAACCATGGTTCACTTTAGCTGCCCGGTTGTGTGTGGTTTTTCTTACTTTCCTTCTGCAGCCTTCCTTTTATTTTTCTTTTTAATCTAGTAGTGTTAATTATAGCTTTCATTTCTTCTGTCAGTCTTGGATGACGAAACAACGGTGTGGACTGTCAGCCACCTTCATTTTGTAAGACAGTTGCAGTAGTTAGTCATAAGGGATTCTGAGGTCTATCTATGACTAGTCAAATAAGGCAATAAATTACTTTCAGGGTCATGCACCCCATCTTGGAAACAAAGCGCTTCAAGCAAAAACATAGCTTAATAGAAGTCTAATTTGTGAATGTTATTGTAGATAGGAGAGTCAGCCAAGCCTTATAGGCAGTGAGATCTGCCAGGCTTCACTGTAACTAAGTGATGATCTGGATGTTGGCAGGTGTTATACTGGGATTACTTACTACAAGCCAGGTCAAAATAATTTTTGAATGTAAACTGTAAAGCTCATAAAATGACTCTATGCATTCAAATAAATATTTACAATTAGTTATTCCTTCTGAGATGAAGCTTGAGAGGCATTACATTTTGATACTACCAGATGGCACTCTTAAACTACGTTTGTAACAAGGAAGTGATAAGTTTTACTTAGTTTTTCCAATTAAACCTTAAATTGTTTCTGTCAGCAACTGTGTAATACTGCTTTGTGAAGTGAGTGAGGGGGAAGTTATTGACTGAATGTTGTTGGTGTGTGTGGGGGAGGGGGGTTGAGGGGGAAGGAGGGGTGGTTGTATTTTTTTCCCACTATTTTTTAATACAAAGATGTAGATTATGTTATGGTGACATGAACGTTTTAATCAGATGTGCTGCAGAGATGAGAAAAATATCAGGAAGTATCTTTGTAATGGAAAACATGCAGCTTTGGCAATAAAGGTCTAGTGTGTGCACCTTTTGCTGTTTTGTGCAGTGACAGGAGAACTTAGTCCTCACAACTCCTGCTTTATGCTTAAGTCCACTTAGAAGCAGTTATGTCACTTCCCTTTGATGAATAAAATTAGAACAGATGTTTTGCAGAATTAATCTTTTTTTCCTTGCTTTGTGTGTGGTTAAAAGTTTTCCATTTTATTTAGCAGAAAAAGAGATTGCTCTCAAAGTGGAAAATGGGAGATGTAGAGGAAAATGATTCTTTTTTTAAAAGTGAGGTGGAAGGTACTGGGAATTGAACTGCTTGAACATTTGTGAGATATTTAGGTTGTTAAATATTGTATAAGTGTTGATAAACATCTGTCTGTTTTAAAGGGACTTGACTGTATGCCTTGTCCAGAGAAACCTTACAAGTCTGTTTGCTTACTGTTAAGAAGACAAGTGTTTCTTTCAAACTTCTTTGTTTCTATGCAATGTGGTCACTAACTTTTAAAGAATTGTTATTTGATTCTTGATTGAGTAGAAACAATAGTTTTGTTTTGTTTAATATTACTGTGTTTAACAGTGATTGTTAAAATGCGTGCTCATGTTTTTTCTTTATGTGAGGGAAGATGCTAAAAGTACTTGATTGTCTATTTGTAAGAAGATTTTTTTTAAATGTTTCCTCTTTTTATTTTCTTCCCCATAGATTTGAGTTCTGTGAACCTGCCTTTGTCGTTGGTAATTGTTTGGAAATAGCCTCAGACAGTCATCAGTATGACCGGATTTACTGTGGAGCTGGAGTCCAGAAAGACCATGAAAACTACATGAAAATCTTATTGAAAGTCGGAGGCATTTTAGTAATGCCTATAGAAGATCAGGTGACTTAATGACAATGTCCCCCCTTGCTATCTTATAGTGTATGAGAAATACATAATTTAAGAACAGTTCTAAAATGTATTGTTCACTAAGTTAATGTTCAACTGTTGTCATCTTTATTCAGTGTTTTACTGCAATTCAGCAGGTGTTTTTGCAATGCAGTCTTGACATATTATTCCTTTAAATGGTGAAGTGTCACTATCGTGTTTTAGTTGTGTTCAAACTGTTTTATCTTCAGTGAGACTAGAATTCCATTCATAAGTATTTTAAATATACTGTACCAGTCCCAGTATTGTCTTGAAATCCTCTTTGCCACACGTTGTCAGTTAATAGTTTAACACATCTTTAAACACTCTCTAAAACTGGAGAATTGATTTCAGAGAAACATTTGTAATCATTGGTAAGAGAGATGAAGTGGAAGAAAAAGGCTTGCTTACAGCATTTTTTGGTGTTGTTTTTTTGTATTAGATTAGCATTTTCCAGACAGGTGTATTATTTTAATAATACTTCGCACTTTTATCACTTTTCATCCTTAGATCTCAAAAGGCTTTACAAAGGTAAGTATTCTTCTCCCTGTTTTGCTAATAGGGAACTAGGGAACAAAAGACTGTGACTTACATAGAAGTCCTCTTGAATATAGATAAGTACTAAATTATTTGGTGGTAAGCTTGCTAGTTACCTTCGAAAAATGTAACTGTATATTTACTTTCTGAGAATATCAAAGTGATTTATATGTGGCCTGTGTCATTAAGTTATATAAATATGAGAGAAAGTATTTATTGGACTAAGATACCATCAATTGAAATTGACAGCATTCATCTTAAAGGTAGTCTGAATTTGAAAGCAAAATTAAAACTGCTGTTAGTTCTGCCTTATATAAAGATGGTTAGGGCACTAGAACCTGTAAAACACGAAGAGGCTAAAGGGTCCTGGGTTCCTCTAACCTGACAGGGAGGAAAACAAAGAAACAAAAAGCCAAACAAAGAAGATACACTGAGCTACAAAACATCTTATTCTTAGTGATTTACATGGTAGGCAGGAGTCAGTTTTTTTTGTAGATGCACAGGAAATTGAAAGAAAAATCTTGCGGATTCTGTAGCAAAAGAGTATTCTGCTTTGATAAAGGGAAAACAGTTTTTCATAATGAGTTGAATACTGCATAATGTGTTAAACGCTCCAGCAGAGAGAGGTTGTGGAATCTCAGTCCTAGGAGATTTTTTTCTTTGTAAATTTGAGAAAAAATTGAGTTGGTTGATTTAACTTCTGAGTTAGTCTTGATCAGTCAGGAGGCTGGACATTTAAAAGTTGCTTCCAACCTAAGCATTCCTTTGGAAAAATAAGAGGGGAGAAGCACAAAACTTATTACCTTTGGAATTTATCTTCCAGCTGCATTTCTCCCCACTGCAGAATAGCCTCCTTCAGTACTCTAGTGACAGAATAATATTTCTGGGAATATGGAAGTAGTGGCTGTTTAGAGAACAAACCCTTATAAATTAATTTTGAAGCACAAAAAAATTTCACTGAACACCAGTCTGAACAGTATTGAGTATGACAAAACTGTAACCACTGATTTTTGTTTTGTTGTTCTTCTGTAGCTAACGCAGATCTTGAGAACGGGACAGAACACATGGGAAAGTAAAAATATTCTTGCTGTTTCATTTGCCCCGCTAGTGCAACCAAACAGGAATGACAATGGCAAACATGATACTGTGGGACTGCGTAAGTGTCACTTGTACTGGCTCTCTTTGGTTTGGTTGATTTTTATAGAGCTTGCTGGCGTTACTCTAGAAGTTGAGAGGCTGTCCTTTACACGTGTATGACAGAATAGAAACATAGAATTTCAGATACTGGCAGCTCACTGATAGTTTGTGCTGCTGTCTATTCTTTATTGCTGCACAGTTAGCATCTCAAATTAAAAAGATGCATTGTTTCCAGATTACTTTTCCAGACTCCTTTTCCTTTTGGATTCAGCTTCTTCTTTTCTAATGAGATACATCTAACATACTGAGCTAATGTTAGGCTTATAGGAAGTACTGATGTTCAGGTAGTCTCAGATGGAAAAAAAAAAAAAAAAAAAAAAATTCCTCTCCTCTCTCCCCTCTGGTATTAAAGTCTCAAAAAGCACAGCTGTTGCCAAGATAAGATGATAGCATGATGAGGAAAAAAAAAGATTGAGAAAAGTATAAAGATGAAGCTTCTACCACAGGTAGAGCTAGGAGCAGTTATTACATAGGGCTTTAGTGGCACTCAGGAACTTAAATAAACGCTGCAAAGAAGCTAGGTAATAACAGTTCTCTCCTGTTTTGTTTTGTTAGCATAAGACCAATGTGAACTGATTCTCTTGTACTATTTATATGCCTCTTTCCTCTGTGCAGTTTTGAATGCAAAACAGATATAAGCCATTCAGTAGACTAGGATGCCATATCAGGTTGTATCACTTGTAACTACTGATCTGGCACTAATTTTGAAGGTATATGTGAACTTGCGAAGAATGATTCATAGAATGGTTTGGGTTGGAAGGAAACTCTAAGATCATCTAGTTTAGAGCCCTTGCTGTAGACAGGGGCACCTTCTTCTTGACCAGGTTGCTTAAAGTCCCATCTAGCTTGGCCTGGAATGCTTCCAGGGAAGGAGCACCCGCAGCCTCTCTGGGCAAACCTGTTCTACTATCCCACCACACTCACAGTAAACAATTTCTTCTGAAGATCTAGTCTAAATCTACCCTCTTCCAGTTTAAAACCAATTCCCCTTGTCCTGTTGCTACATGCCCTTCTAAAAATTCCCTCCGCAGCTTTCTTGTAGGCCCCCTGCAGGTACTGTAAGACTGTTATAAATGTCTTCTTGGAGCTTTCTCTTCTCCGGTGTGAAGATCCTCAGCTCTCTCTGCCTGTCCTTGGTAGGGAGTTGTTTCAGCCCTCTGATCACCTTTGTGACCCTCCTCTGGACCTGCTCCAGCAACTCCATATCCTTCGCATGTTGGCAGCTTCAGAACTGGATGCAGTATTCCAGGTGGGGTCTCACAAAAGCAGAGTAGAGGGGCAGAATCATCTCCCTTGACCTGCTGGTCATGCTTCTCTTGATGCAAAGCAGGATACAGTTGGCCTTCTGGGCTGCAAGCGCACACTGTCAGCTCTCATGTTGACAAGCTGAATCTGTCATCACTTGACACTCCTAAATCCTTATCCTCAGGGCTCCTATCAAGCTATTTTCTGCCCAGTCTTATCTGTACTTGAGGTTGCCCCACCTTGCAGTTAGCCATGATAAACTTCATGAGGTTGGCATGGGCCTACCTCTCAAGCTTACCCAGCTCCTTCTGGTTGGCATTGCTTCTCTGTAGCTTGTCAGCTGTACCACTCTGTTTGGTGTTGTCTGCAAACCTGCTGAGGGCACACCTGATTCCACTGTTCGTGTTGCCTGCAAAGATGTTAAATAACGTTGGTCCCAATACTGATCCCTGAGGAGTGGCACTCATGACTAATCTCCACTTGGATGCTGAGCCATTGACTGGAGCTCGATGTGCAGCCATCGAGCTAATTCCTTATCCTGCAAGTGGTTCATCCTTCAAATCCATTTTCTCCAATTGGCAAGCAGTGTGTCATGTGGGACAGAGTCAAATGCTTTGCACCAGCCCAGGTAGAGGACATCAGTTGCTCTTCCTTTATCCAGTGATACTGTAACTTCATCATAAAAGGCCACCAAGTTTATCAGGCATGATTTGCCCTTGGTGAAGCCATGTTAATTGCCTCCAATCACCTTGTCATTATCTTCCATGTGCTTTATTATGGCCTTCAGGAGGATCTGCTCCATGATCTTGCTGGGCAAAGGTGAGACTAACTGGCCTATAGTTGCCTGGATCTTTTTTTTTTTCCCTTCTTGAAAATGAGGGTTGGTTCCCCTTTCAGTGATAACTTCACCAGGCTGTCATGACCTTTTAAATATGGATGTCAGCTTCATTTGCTAGTTGCCTCAGAACCAGTGGATGAATCTCATTGGGTCCCTGTGGACCTGTGGGCTTAGTAAAATCCCTTGTAAAAGATCATCTTGAGAATTTTAAAGAGTTCTCTATTACTATTCTCATATTACAGATGAAAACAGTATAGACCAATAGTGTTTAGAAGTGAGATACAGTACAATAAGGATGTTTCCTGTAAGTAGCTTAATAGAATACTCTTAAAATGACTGTTTAGTTAGAAGAGGAAGAAGGAAATAATCTACAAATATGCTACTACCTTGCCAGTACTATCCAATTACAAATTAATTAGGAAATTGAAGTTGCCCTATGAAATGAAATCAGTAAGATAATACTTTGCTCATGTTGTATTTTTACTGTTGGCTACAACAGCAGTCAGTATTGCCAGTAATAAGAACCTTTTTGGTCTCAAATTTGAATAGCTAGCATGGAGTCAAAGTCAGTGTAGGAAATAAAAAATTTAGTTGGAAATTCACTGAATGTTTTTAAATTGAATGCTATATTGGCAATGCTTTTGTAGAACTTATTTCTTCATTAAATTCTCCTTTGCAGTAGCATCCATAAATTTAATTCTATTTTATGTAGGAACAAAAATGACAAAATTAACAGGTAGCAGGTTTGGCTGATGTAGAAGTATAGAATAACCAAGGATGGCAAAGACCTCTAAGATCGAGTGCAGCTGTCCATCTATCATCAATATTTCTTACTAAACCATGTCCCTCAGTACAATATCTAAATGTTTGAACATGTTTAATGTGCTCATGTTCATGTGCTCATGAGTGTTGAGCACCTCTAGAGATGGTGATCTACCACCTCCCTGGGTAGCCCATTCCAGCACCTGACCATTCTTAGAGAAGTATTTCCTAAAATCTAAAATGAATCTCCCATGTCGCAACTTGTTGCTACCTGTGAGCCTTTTCTTCTCCAGTCTGAACAATCCCATCTTCCTCAGCTGCTCTCATAAGACTTGTACTCCAGACCCCTCCCCAGCTTCATTACCCTTCTCTGAATGTGCTCCACTGCTGGTAACAGTATTTTTGATAGAAGCCAGGATGCCTTTGGGCTTTTTGGCCTCCTGGGAACACTTGCTGGTTCGTCTTCAGACGAGCATTGGCCAACACCCCCAGGTCCACTTATTCTATATGGTCTTCCAGCCACCCTGCCCCAAGCCTGTAGCATTGCCTGGGATTGTTGTGGCCAAAGTGCAGGACCTGGCACATGGTCTTGTTGGCCTTCATCCCACTGGCCTTAGCCCAACTATCCAGCCTGTCCAAATTCCTCTTTAGGGCCTTGCTATCCCCAGGCAGATTGACACTTCCTCCCATCTTAGTGCCATCTGCAGACTTTCTGAGGATGTACTGAAGGCGGCCCTCATCTAAGTCACCAGTAAAGACATTGAACAGGACATGCCCTAGTACTGACCCCTGGGGAACACCACTCAAGGCTGGTTGCCAGCTGAATGTAACTTCACCTACCACCACTTTTCTTTTGTACCTCTTATTGTTTGCCTTGGAATTACTTGGCCATTACTTGACATACATGACCATTACTTGGTCATACAGGGTATGTTATCCAACTGCCCAGCAATCCTTAATTGTCACCTACTTACAATTGCAAAATATGAGGCTTTTGGCTTTTTGTTACTCTTTTGTTCAGAAGTTTTGATTCCTTTTCTGCTACAAATATAAAGGTGACTTGCTTGGTTGGTCAGCTATGATCTTGACGTGGTGCTCATCATTTGGGTTTATCAGGAAAAGTATTTTGTGTGGAAGAGAGAAGGAAGAAGAGCACTTGCCTAAACCAGTGTGATGCGGCAGGGGGAACTTTGCCAACAGCAAGAGATAGCATGCCTTGGGACCTACTGCTCCCACTATATTTGAAGTATGTTGTCTGAAATGAATTTTCAGATTGTTCATATTTTCTGCTTCTCTTGCGCATCTTTCAAAAGATCTCTTAATAGCTTGGACCATGTGTTTTCTCTAAAGAAATAGTCATATTCCAGAAGCCACCTTCAGTCCTAGTCTGAGTACGTTTGGAGTTTGTCAGGACTGAGCCCTCTGTGTTTCATTTGTCTATTGCATCATGTTCTAAAACTTCATTTGTTCTTAAGCACAAATCTCACTGTCTTGCAACTAATGTTTTTGTTTGAGGGAAATTTTGCTTAATGAGTGTAACTCTTTCTCTTTGCTTTTAGCTCCGTGTGCTGTTAGGAATCTTCAGGACCTAGCTCGAATATATATCAGACGCACCCTTAGAAACTTCATAAATGAAGAGATGAAAGCTAAAGGCATTGCTCAGAAGGCTCCCCCTAAACGAAAACGCAGGCGATGTCGTAGACGCAGGATCAACACCTACGTGTTTGTTGGTAATCAGCTCATTCCTCAGCCTCTAGATAGTGAAGAAGATGAAAAAATGGAAGATGATAACAAAGAGGAGGAGGAAAAAGATCACAGTGAGGCCTTGAAGCCAGAAGAGCCTCCTCGAAATCTATTGAGGGAGAAAATTATGAGTCTACCATTACCTGAATCTTTAAAAGCATACTTGACCTATTACAGAGAGAAGTAACTTGTTTTAAGTAGAAGTAATGCCTACTGATAGTTCCTTTATTCTTGAAAATGTAGCATTTATTAATAGGAGGACAGATTATTATTAGTCTTTCATCAAGACTGAAGTACAGCGATAAATCATAACTTATCTCTATCTTTGCTACAAGGAAGACTTGCATTCAACAGTAAAATCCCTTTTTAAAAATCTATTTTTCTTTAAATTTTGAAAATGCTGTTTTAACTCTGATAGAAATATATATTCCATTATGCAGCACTAATCAATATTTTGCATGGTATGTCTTTTTGATCCCTAACAGATTTGTATTGATAAAAGGATGAGTGAAATTTTATATCTGCTATATAATTGTTAAACATGCGCATCTGACTTGAGCAACTTGTCTATATTTATTATTAGGGGAACATTTTAAACATGCAGACACTTATCCACTAATGTCAGTATGAGACCCTTTTAAAAGTTAATTTTACTATGGCTTTGTTGCAGTCATTATTACTACGTTGGTATAGATGTATTCCAACAACACAAGTGCAATAAATGTATACAGACACTGAATTAGCTGGCTTTAATGAAATATGAAAGTGCAAGTTCTGAAACATCAGGTGACCCTACTACTTCTGCATTTATCTTTTGCCAAAAGATCTTGAGAAAAGTAACAGCTTCTCTCAGAGCCTTAAAGAAACATCATATTGAACGAAAAGGAAAGCAATGCTTACTTCAGCTCTGCTTATACTTAACTCCATTGTATGCTTTCAGTATTTCTAACTAGAGGCACTTCCTCACTTGTGAGATGTTTAGGACAGTACTTTTTGTTTATTTCTACAGCTCATGGCATTGAGACATAATGTTTTGTAATACAAGATTGTACTTTAGATTTGTCATCTGTATTTACTGCTTTTAAGTAGAGGTAGAACTTCAACAAAATTTAGTTTGTATTGCTTATCAAAATAGTCATTATAGTAAACGTTAGAATTTGTTTGGCAAATGCACTTTAGTAAGTAGATTTTATACTTAACATGCATCTCCAAGAAGGTAGAATTGTGCTAGCCTATATTTTGTTTCTGAGCATGGCTCTTAGCAAAAAAAATAATAATAATAATAATAATAATTCATAAAATCGTATGCATCTTTTGGAAACCTAAGAATAGCGGTGCAGCTGTGGGGATCCACGATAGTGCTGATTTAAATTCTTTTACAATTTTTCCTCTTCTAGTTGTGAAGTTTGCAGTTCTGATTTTTTTAACTTTGTTTGCTCTTAACATCTTAATTTCATAATTCTTTGTAACGCAACCATGAGGCAAAACACTGTTTATTGAGAACTTGACATGATGTGCATTAAAAGCCACGGTCATTGGAACAATCTGCCTGGACCCAGTGAAAAACATTCCTCATGAAGAAATATCCTGCACAATACATTTTTAATACTGATAATTTTTTTTTGTGAAATAACAGGCAGTATAACCACATTCTTCTAAAACAGTAAAGTTCCTAGCCCAAGAATTAATAACCAGCCAATATTAATGTGAATTAATTGTCCAGTATTGACTTCCAAATATATAAGCTGAGAAAGAAGTTGCATAACCCTATGGCAGTGAACCTTTATTGTGCATTTCATGCTGCAGTACCTGGTTGTTCGTTTTTTTTAAGGTACATGATAGTGATGTTTGAATGGAACTTCATGAAGGCCTGTTGTACCAGCATGTGGAGTTATTTTCCGCAATATATTTACAGTATAAGTAAACAATACTATTTGAAATAAATACTCTGACTTCATTCTAAAAGCAGGAAGAACTACTAAGAAATAATTTTCCAAAGTAATGATACTAATAAAGTAGTTGTGATGCTTCAGCTATAAGAATTGAGTATAATCTTGTTTTAAGTAGGTTATTTTAGATGGAGTTTAAATCATCTGAAGTTTGAGATGGTTTTTCTCTCTCCTTTTCTTGGAAACTCAAGAATTTGAGATTATTGAATATTGCTTATTTACTTTAAGGACTCTATACAGGATGCTTTTGGAGAATAAACTTCTGCGTTCTTTCACTCCTGTGTACTTGGAAAAATGGACAACGGATGATTTGTCATGATTACTCAGTATGTAAGTCTTTTTGCATTCACTGAAAGAGAATGTTTCTTCTGTGTTTTTATATGTGGATTTATTTTACACTCTTGAATTTATATTTACATAAAAAGGTAGAAATGCAAAATGTAATAAAACTTAATTTTTGCCATCTCACTTGATGGGGACATTGTTGCAATAAAATGGTTTTTCTGGTGGTTTCTGCTTGCTTGAATTGCTGTCTTTCTCTGGAAGTATGAAGTTATTTGGAATTTCAGGTATCACTCATAATTTGGACACTGATTTCGTAATAAAGGTGATCACTAAATTTCAGAAGTATTGAAAGTATAGTACTTGCTACGTTCTGAACTTTTGTAGAAGTTGGAAGATATTATTCTCGACACAGAAGAACAACACTAACCAACAGTACTTCTGAAGCATTTATGTGGAGAGTTTGTTTTTGTCTGGAGAGCCCAGAATCTATGCTTCAGCTATGTACTCAAGACTGGTTCTGCAGTCATTTCTAGATATTGAGATTGGTTTAACCCTGAACAGAGCAATACTTATGCTGAAATAAATAGGAAAAAATTTGAGGTAAGAATAATAAGGGCAGTGAACAAATTGCAATCCTTCTTACTGAAACTCTGTCCTGATGTGGCCTTATGTTTGGATAGAGAACAAATGTGGGTAGGCTAAACCTGTTAGCAGTGCCGTAGTGTCTTCACTGTAAGAAGGGATGTAATGAATTGTAACTTGAGGGGTTTTTAACTTCATTGATCTGGAGGAGGTCTTGAGACCAGCAGGATCTTTTGGAAGACCTGAAGTTATTAATCCCGTGTGAAGGTAAGACTGAACTAAGCCGTATTAAAAAAACTGGGAATCTGTGACGTTTAAATGAATCAGAGCAACTGTGAACTGGATCCTGTCTGTTTTGTTTGTTTAGGTGCTGGCAACTTAAGCTTTTTTATTGTGTATGCATTTTGTTTAACGTACCCACCTACCTCTCCTCTAAGCTACTTATTAGTGCATCCTCATTAGTGCATATCCACCAGTCAGTATCAGAACAAATCGGGAATTTTAAATGTGTTCAGTTCTCATTTAAAGCAGTTTTAACTCAGTAATCTGTCTCCTTCAATCATCCATGTATTTCATGTAGGTTGAAATACTTAAATGTTTGACTTTTCAAATCATCATAAAAATTAAAGGAATTGTGTGCTTTATTCTTCCTGAAGTTGTGTATAGAATTGCAACCTTAATGACCTAATAATTATTTTGACAATATTTGCATAGTGTCTAAGGCACTTTCTATAAAGTTGTTTTTGAGAAAGTTCTTGGACTTTTTGATAAATTACTAAAGCTTTCAAGTTCTTAATAACCTTCCAGTAAAATCTAGATTGCTGGCTGGATAAATGCCTGCTTTGTTTCTGTAACTTCAGAGTGTACCATCATCTTCATGAATTACTCTGTTCAAGTAAGTCTGGCTTGTTTAGTGGTAGGTTTGTGTCATGCTCATGGTCAGCTCTGTAACCAAGAATACTGATTTATCAGTGCTTTGTAATATGATGGTAATATTTTTGTTTAGTATCTTGATTGCCAGACTTTGTATTTTGTGTAATAGTTTCAGAGATTAAGGGACTTGTAACCTTCTTGGTTATAACACTCAGTCTTCTACTGCTGCAAGCTAGGAATGTTACACCTTGCCAGTGCTGCAGAAAAGCACTGAAATGTTTCTTCTTTCATGCATTCACTGGCAACCATGATGAATGTTGACTGGAAGGAGAAGAAACAAAGCAGGTTTATTAGTTCATGCTTAATATATATATATTTTTCACCTGAGTATTTACTTGTCATTTTTTCTGTCCTTTTCCTCCTAAGCGAAAAAGAATTCATGAGTTTCCTGATTTAAGACAATACAGAACTACTCTGCTGCTTTACTGCTTATTTGACTGGCCTGCCTTAAACATGTTTAGTTACCCATGTATGATTGCCTCAGACTTGCAGGCAAAATAAACAGACTTTGTTTCTTTCAGACATCCTTTTGAGGTCTTGCACTAGTATATTGTTTGAACAGATTTCTGTATACTTGATTTGCAAAGTCTAATGGTTTCCATTCATATTGAGTCTCTAAAAATCGGGACATGATTAAGAACAAAACAGTGAAGCTAAATACTTCAGGAGCCTTTCTTTAGACTCTCACTTCTGGAATCATATTGGTGGATTTCAGATCTCTACTACAAGTTTCTCTGAGATCTATAAAGAAAACTACGTTTCTCTTCAGCACAAAATGATTGATTTTCTGGTATAGGACAACCTGTATGTCCATAATGAGGGCTTCAGTCTTCTAATGTAAACTAACGTGGCTGAAGTTGTTTTTACTGAGGCTTTTATTTGATTCCTTGATAAGATCTGGAGGCTTGCTAATCTCTAGATCCTAGAATACAGTAGGTATTTCTCCACCTTTGGAAGGTGTAAGGAACGTCAGAGCAGTTACAAGTTGCCTGTGTAATGATTTTAATTGTGTTTTGTAAAAGTACTTAGTTTCTTTTCCTTCTTTTTGAGTGATGCTCTGCCTCCATTTGTTTCCATCTTACATACACAGCTTTGAACTGCTGTATTAGGGTAACAGTGAGTCTGAAGTGTCTGGAGTCATTGAGAGGTGAAACCTGTTGATACTGCTGTTGTCTTGTTCTACCAGGATCCACACGGAGTCATCTGTATCTTCGCTGTGTGAATTTGCAGCTTTCTCTTCCCTTGTTGTTCTGCAGATAGTATTCGTATTCCCTGTACATGGTATCCTGCATTTCAGATTGTACTTCTGTTACCTGAGGAGCAGTTTTGCCCAGTTCCTGAGCTGACACCTGGGGAGCTGTGCGTAGCCTAGAGGGTATGCATCTCACATGTAGGACCCAAGATGCTATCCTAAACCTGCATTGCTCTGTCCTGCAGCTTCTCAGGGTTCTGCTTGTGTAGAAGATTAGCATTTCTACGCTGCAGCATTGCATTATGATCATACATACCTCATCATAGTTAGAAAACAAGCTTGACTATCACTTCGACTCCATTGTATTATTCTGGGACAGGAGCCAGGGATTAAGGGGTTAAAAGGGAAATTTTTTATAGAGAAAAGTGATTGGCAGGTAATCAGTAACAAGAGAAGTTTGTTTAATGAGAAAGCAGATTTTGCTCATGACTAATTCTGATCACTTTAAATGTTTGTTTAAACTTTCAAACTTAAATAACGTTTTTCTTTGGCATCACTTTGTTTCTCCCTACTAAATAATAGTATTTAGGGTTTACGTGTTGGAGTCAGTGATAGCAAACTGCAGTATTTTTGTACTTTTTGCTTTAAATTTAACAAGCTTTAACACTGGCTTTCAATAATGTGAAAATAGTGATGACCTTTAGTTTGACATCCTACAAAACTAATTTCAATATTTATAATATTACAATTATTTTAATTTTTTTTCCCTCAAACTTGTTTTTTTTTACAAAATGCAGAGTGTTGTATATCCCTTAAAATTAAAAATGCTTTCTCACCTCGCTGTGGAATTGCATCAGAAATTTGTGCGTGTTAAATTAAGCCAGGAGAGGGCAGTATTGCATTGTAGTAGAGGTGGTTGTGATGAATACTAGAAGAGGCAGTTGAAGAAAAAGTGCTTGTGTAATGAAATGTTTCTGGGCTAACTTGCTTAGATACATAGCTGGAAGATGCATAATCGTTCTAAGTGATCGCTTTTACCGTTTTCTCCATGCTGGTCTGAGAACCCTGTTTTAAAAGTTTAGTATACTGTATTTCTTTTTGGGGTGCAATTTCATGCTGTTTGAGATCTTTCCAGAGATGCTGATGTAGTTAAAGCCTTCAATTCATAGAAATTTAGGGTATCACACTGTAGAAGCAATGTAATTTAAGTTTTTAGTCTTCACTTGCCCAAGTCATCTTGAGTTTTATACCTATGCTTACTTTAGAACTACATATGAAGAACCTATGTCTTTGTAGAAAACCGCTGTAATCCATACCTGTGCCTGACTTAGATAATGCAGTAGGTGGCTGCTGCTACACAGGACTGCTGCTCATCTGCTTTGAAGAGTAGCATGCAATGTAGATGCATTAACCCAGCACCTGTTGCTATGAACTTATGTAAGGGAGGCAAACAGGCATGAAGTAAATACTTATTAAATGTTCTGAAGCATTTGGCGTTAGAACCCAGACACAATGGCACATTTCCCAGAGACAGTAATGTAAAGTGATGGAGGGAAAGGGGGAAGGGGAGGGCACCTGAGGGTGAAGTCTGCTCCCAAAGGCTTGAAGCAAGGGTTTTTCCATCCTAGTTCCTCAAGGTATGCCAAAAGCAGACCTCAGTCCTACCTTCAGTGTTTACTGATTTACTTCTGAATTCTGGAATTAATGCAAAATACTGGCCAAAAAGGCAAGTGTATTATTTAAAGCTTGAGACAAACAGATCTGTCATGCTGTTTCCACAGTGTGATCTCAGCATTGCTAATGAAGTCAGTGCTGAGATGAGCATTGGCAACAGTCTTAATCAGACGCACTTGTAAATTGTCTTGACAAACAAGGTACATATCTAAACTGCTGTAGAAGTAGGAGGAAGAGGTGAATGCTGAACCATTTGAAGGCTGGAATAAGACTTTGCATAGATGCAAAGCCTGGCACTAGGTATTTACTTAGTACACTGGGGGAAGGGTGACAAGATACATCTTCCAAGGAGATCCTCTGCTACTTCGTTCCACAGCTCTTCTAAGATAATGGCTGTGTGATTATTTTCTGGAAAGCTGTAATAGGATCATTGTTTTAAATACCTCTAACTGATGACTCCTTCCATACCCAGAAGTTGGGATTTTTAGATTTTTTTTTTAACCTTTACTGATTCATTTATTTTTAAGGATGTGACGTGCGTCTCTGTGATTTTTATCTCAAAGAATCGTGTTGGAAGGGACCTTATTAATGTTCATCTAGTTTCCAGCCCCTGCTGTAGGCAGGACTGTGCCCCCATGAGTTCAGGCTGCCTAGGACCCCATCCGATATGGCTTCAAACACCTCCAGGGGTGGGGCATCCACAGCTTCTCTGGACAGTGTGTTCCAGTATCTCATGTCCTTCTGAGTAAAAACTTTATTCCTTTAATCTAATCTAAATCTGTTCTTCACACCCCCGTGCCACCCTATTACTACACGCTCTTGTGAAAAGACCCTGGCCTTCCAGGGTGCAAGCACTCACTGCTGGCTCACACTGGGGCCTTGTTTCTTGAGAAGCTTAAAGTCCTCCTCAGGGCTGCTCTAAATTCATCCTCAGCCAGCCCTGTATCTGCACATGGGATTGCCCTGTGTCATGCTCCAATATAAAGGAGGGAGACGAGGTTCTTTGATTATGTGTATACCCGGCGTGAGATTAAGACACAGTGGGTCAAATTTTAGCCCAACCAGTTTATTACAATTACTAGTTGCTTAGGGATATGGGGGAGGGAAGGTGAGCGATAGAAAAGGGATAAAAAGCAAGGAGTCTTGATAGAAAGCAAGAGAGAAATAATCACCACCGTGGGTCCAATGAGGTTCGCAGTCTCAGGAACTCATCTGGTCACTGCGGGGGATGGGAGATAGCAGCAAGCAGGCCTCAGGGTCTGTCTTCGGGAGTTCTCCTCAAAGATTTTCTCTTTGGGAGTTCTTCTCCAGGAATTCTTCTCTTCTCCTCCAAAAATCCTTGGTTCAGTGAAGGCCTTTTATCCCCATTTCTCAGGTGTTTTTTTTTCTCTTGGTTTGTGTGACATGACTGGCCTAATAGATAAGCCAGCAGAGGATGTTGCCTTCCTTGCCATGCAGGAGCTTCTCCAAGCTGTAGCAACCCCCCCCCCCCCCCCCCCCCCCCCCCCCGGGAAAGACTATTTGCCCCTATTTCTGCTTATCTTTACAACCATAAGCAGAGACAATGAGGCACCATAACACCCATCTGGATAACCGGCATTATCAGTCAGAGTCTTGTCACCAGAAAAGGCCTTACTAAGCAAGCTTTGAGACAAAAGAAAGGAAAATAGTTTGTCTTCTACACCCTGTCGCAGGTGCAGGGCCTTGTACTTGGCCTAGTTAAACTACATTATTCACCTAAGCCTGTTGGTCAAGCCTGTCAGGATCCCTCTAGATGGCAGCCCTTCCCTTCTGCATGTTGTCTGCACTATAGAGCTTAATGTTGTCAGCAAACCTGCTGAGAGTGCTCTCAATCCTGCTGTCTATCACACCAACAAAGATGTTTAACATTTTTGGTCCCAATGCTGTCTTTCTGAGGAGCACCATCACTGGTATCCACCTGGACATTGAGCTGTTGATCACAACTCTTTGAGTGTGCCCATCTAGCCAATTCCTTACTCCCCAGAGTGGTGCATCCATCAAACCTATGCTTCCCCAATTTAGATACAATGATGTCACTATGGGGCAGTGTCAAATGCTTTGCACAAGTCCAGGGAGGCAGACTTTCATGTCAGAATTTTGATTACAAAATTGATCACTTTGTGTGTGTGTGTGTGTGTGTTTAAAGAGGAGGAGACTAAATTTTTGGACAGTGATAGTGATGTGTTTCTAATCTGAGATTAATAATGCACTCTGCTATACTTTTTTTTTTCCCTTGAAAGCATAGTATCTTGTTTTACTGCTATTTAAGCTATTACATTACTGTCTTTCTTTTCTGCAGTGCTGGCTGCAGTTGGCATTGGACTGATTTAGTTCTGTCACGGTAACCTTGTTGTTTTTACCTACCACTAATCTTCTGACTTGAATCTAATCCATGGACTCCAGCGGTCACTGATTGCAAAGCACTGGTTGTCTAAGATGCTGGAAGATGTCTGCTCTAGGAAATGGTTAGAAACATGGAATGTAAGCGAATAATGGATTTGAGAGAGTCTTTTCAGACAAATAAAAATTAAAGGACCAAGGGGAATTGCAAATCATATAGGCAAAGTTCCGTGAAAGCGTTCAATTTTCTAGCTGCTACTCTCAGCACTTATACCAGAAGTTAGTATGTTCATGTCTTTATTCAACTGCTACTTCTTATCCCTGCAGCTTACAGTGCTGCTTAATGTAACTTAATTTTCACTGATGTACTTCCATTGTATGAGAATCACAGAGCAGATATTTCTCAGTTCAATTTGTCCTGAAAGCTCAAAACACTTCTGCTGCATTGTGCCTCAGGGAAGGTGAATGATGCTTTTCCAGAAGAGAAGAGGTACTGATACAAGCCCTCCCTCAAAACCATGACAGCAAAGGTTTTGAATGAAAGTTCTCCTGTAATAGTTGTCTATGCTGAGAGGATTTGTGAAAGTGAATAACAGCTATCTTTTCCTTTCTTTGGTTTTCATATTTGTGTCTAGTTAATTGTGCTGGTTCATGTGTCATCACGCTACCTGCTATGAATTCCATGCTGAGATACTCAAGTCATCTGAGAAGTGTGGCTTTAGCAAAATAGTAGGACAGCAGGTCTCTTTTGTGTATTCAACTCTTTTGAAAAACAACCAACCAAAGAAAACAAACTAGCATCATGGTATTTTCCATCATGGAGCAAAATGTGTATTTGTTTGTGTGTGCTTCATGTTGGGCTTACATTTTTTTCTTTTTTATTTTTTTTTCTCCTGAAGATGGTAGTTTTTGTAAGTAAATTGCCTTAAATAATGCAGCCTTGCTTTGCTGTTAAATTCCTTGGAGATTTCCAAATCAATATAAAAAGGGGTGATCGAAAAGGCTATTGTAAGTGGTCACAAGCAGTAATAGCAAGGATAACAATTATGCTTCTTTGGCCGTTTTTGAAGGTCTCTGTCAAAACAATTTCCTAATAACTGCTTAGGGATGCAGTAAAGAACAGACAATAAAATAATTAAAGAAAATAGCTGAGCAGTAAGCTTCTCACTGTGTTATTCTCTGGAAACAGATGTTCCAGAGACTTCACTTCTATAAATTGAATAGAAATTTCTGACTTGGATATTCTTATAGAATCAGTGTGCTAGCAGTTGGAAATGTAGCTAATGCATCTTGATAAAAAGTAGCAGTCTACTGAGCAGTAACTATAAAAAAGATGAAATCCTAATTCCATTCAAATCAATAGTTCTCCTATTAGCTTCTATGAAGGATTTCACTACTGTTAAAAACTTCCAATTTCTGAAGATTTAATAGCATAGGACAAAGAAGAAATTTAAGTGTGTAGGAAAGGAATACAGTATAAAATTAGTGTCTAACCAGTTTCTTGTTATACATTTCTTCCAAAGTAATTTGTTCCAATTTAAAGCAAGGCCTTTTCTGGGTTGGTTTGAAGTCTGTAACATGGGACATTCATGTGGGCTATGTTAAGGTATGAGCTGAGCAGATGAAACAGAAAATGAGAAAGAGTGGAAATGGTATAACAAACATGAAGGAGAGATGTGGTTTGTTCTGTGATTCTGCTAGTAGGATAAGGTGGGAAGGAAAGGGGCTAATGAACAGCAGTGAAAGAGAAAATGCAAAATAATATTAGCAATATTGAATCAAGGAAGAGTAAGCTGTTGATTTTTGCTTGGGAACCTCCAAGACACTTTGTAAGTTTCTAAAGCCCTAGCAGGACATTTTAGCTCTGGTATTTTGTTGCTGGGCTGCTATTACACACTCTTGCTGGATTTCTGACCTAGTCTCACTAAAAGGAACACCAATTTATTTTCCCTGATCTGCCCAAATCACCCAGAGGATGGCAAGAGAATTTTCTGGAGATACTTCACTCATGATACTTCACTCATGCCAGTCTTTGATCTGGAATGGATTGGTCTCACTCACATTGAAACCCCTCAGTTCTGCAAACCTGGCTTTTCTGCAACTTCTCTTCAGGTGTGCTAGGCCTCAAAGAAGAAGCAGTGAGCAATGGCCCACTGTATGTACATGTTATGCACTGATGTTCTTGCAATAGACTGTGTTTGATACTCCTCTTTGTACTTTGAAAGCAGTGGATTTTGAGCTGTAGATTATTCTGTGCAGTAAATCAAAGAAAATGTGAATTTTTGGGTCTCTTCAATTGAAATTACTCTGATTTTCACAGAATAATTTATTTAGCATTAGATCAGAAACATACCAAACAAAATTTTTGATGGTTGGAAGAGAATTTTGAATTTCGGCCTCCAATGATTAAATAGTTTACTTTAACACCTTCAAGGGAACAAACTAAGGCCACAATCAGCTCTCTAAGCTGCCTACTCAAAAAGGGGAGACATAGGAATGGAAAGACAAAAGTTAGGCTGAGAAATCTCTAAATGCAGTTCCCTTTGGGAAGGAAAGTACATCCAGAGATGGGAGAGAAGAGGGAAAAGTGATAGAAACTGAACAGAGCAGGGGCAGAGCCACAGAACAAGAGACAGTTGTCTGGAAACAGGTAGAAGATGGTACACAGACACTGGGAGGTAGAGGGGAAAGAACAGTGGTTGCCCCTAAAGATGATTTGGCTGAATTCATTGGCAGCCACAAGGTGCTGATGCAGCCTCCAAGGTGAGGTCTCACCAGCCCTTCCCCAGCCAGAGCTCTCCATGAACATCTTCTTACCACAAACACAGCATGTTTCCTTCAGAGAAGGCAGGGAAAATGTTAGAAACTTGCTCCTGTGGTAATTCAGCTACTTCAGTGACTGAGGAATGAAAGAGCAGATGTTCACACGAGTTTTAGATGAGAAAATTGTAGCACAAGGATATTCCTCCTGAGTGCTTAGGGCTTTCTGTCTCAGTAAAGATGAATGGTAGGTCTAAAGCACTTCTTCTGAAGGAGCTGAGAGAGCTGGGGCTCTTCAGCTGAGAAGAGGAGGCTCAGGAGATCTCCTCAGTGTCCATAGATACCAGATGGGAGAGTTGAATGAAGAAAGAGACAGACTCTTTTCATTGGTACCCAATGCCAGAATAAGAGTCACTAGGTACAGAGTGGAACACAGGAGACTCCCTTAGAACACCAGGAGCACTTCTGTGCTGAGCAGGTGATGGAGCACTGGCACAGGCTGCCCAGAGGCCGTGTGTGAGGTCTGCTCCTCACAGACCTTCAGCAGCCACCTGGATGTGGGCCTGGGCCCCTGCTCTGGTGTCCCTGCTGCAGCAGGGGTTGGGCACGATGGACTCAGAGGGTCCTGCCCACCTCATCCACCTGTGATTCTGTGATTGAATGAGATAACCCTAAAACTGCAAAGTTTCAGACTCACCTGGCCCCAGATTTAGGGTAGAGTAGACTTAATGACAAGTATTTCATATACCTTCATATTTGCAGTTATACAAGAAGCTGATAAGGATAGGGAGATACCACTTTGTGAAATATCACTTTGATACAGGGCCCCACAGGAGGCTATGAATAAATATAGACCCTCTACGCTGTGACCCATGGGAGCAATAGTAATTTATTCTAAAGGTGCTACTTTGCGTCCAGCAAAATACAAAGCTGGAAACAAAAAGCTTGTCTCCCATTTTTTATTTTTAAGGTCTTAAAGTGGTGCCTGGCAATAGAAGAACTTACACTCTGTAGACAACATGTTCAAAAACTACAGAATGTGTGTATTGCTAATACTAGAGTAAGCCCTTTAGTGGATCTAGTCATAAGTTTCCATTTCTGCCAGTGGATCTGAGGATGCACCTTTCTTAGTAGTAGAGAGATGAGTAAGCTGGGGAGAATGCAATGCTTTCAGAGGCCTGTAGGTGACCGTGCATGCCATTACTCCAGCCCTCAGAGAGAGGTTGCCTGCTCAGGCTGTAGGGAATTTGATGTTGCTGTTTACTGTGCATCTGAGAATCTTCTGTTTGCATCCTGAGGTTGATGCTTAACGGAGATATGGGAGTGGACCACATTTAGAAACACTTTTTTGCATGAAGCAGTGCTGTTTGGCGTCTCTGCGCTGTTTGTGCTTTTGTCTTGTAGGCATGCATGTGACTGGGTTGCCAAACCTAGGTTTCATTCTTTTCCAGGGAGGAAGAAGCTCTTCCTGCGCCTCTCCTGAAGTCTGCCTTACCTACCCTTGGGTTTAAGTAGAGCTTCAGAGTCAGACCACAGGTGTCTGCCTTGGAATCACAAGAGTATGAGCAGCAGAGAGATCTGGAGGGGCACTGAGAAGGGGCAAAACTGTCACAATGTATAAGCAAAATGTCAAAATATTTCAATTTCAGGAAATATCAAAGGTGAAACTGCTGCTGCCCTAGTGATCCTAGTGCTGGCAGGACCTCCAGGCAAAATGCAAGTCAGCAGCAGAACAGAACATTTCTCACTCTGTGTCACTACATCACATTCTGCTCAGGTGTTCTAGGTAAATAAAAAGGCTTCTGGATACTGTGGTAATGTTGTTATTAGAAAATATCCCCAAACTTATTAAGTCTGACTTGTATCTGAAGGTTTAGGCTGTGCTGGTTCTCCCTGCAGCTAACCAAGATATCATTTTTGTCTGCTCAGGAGATAAGACTCCCATGCTGTAATTCTTAAAGGAAACTCCACTGCACAGCCAGTAATGACAGATGTTTTTTCAGCTTGATTACTTCTACTGTCATTTAGTTAAGGTTCCTACATGTAATTTTTACTGTCCTTATGTTTGTACATCAGAAGGGGATGTTTGGAAATGCTTGCTTTGTAGGAGTGCAAATGAACAAGGAATGTAATGATTACAGCAGCATGGGATTATCAAATGACTGTTATTTCAGAGGATGTGTTTGTACGTGATTATCCTGCCACCTCCCTGTGAACAACTTAAATCAAAATTAGTTTGATTGTAATTGATTAAAACTGCCGTGGGCACATGCTCTCTGTTTGCCCGTCCATTTCTGTGCACGTGGGTTGGGTGATCTGAGTTGGAAGTTGTGCTAGGTTACATTCAGGAAAGAGTTATGAGGGCGTTGAAAACTTTATAATTGCTGCTTTTGTCTTTTTAGCCTCAGTGGCAATCCGCCTGATTTTTTTGTTTGGAGCCTATAAAGCAAGCGGCAGTTGATTAAATGGGTGAACAATGGATGGCTGAGAATTACATGGGAGTGAAAGAGCTTTGAGTTGAATTTGACCACAGTTCAATTAATCTCCTGAAATACAGCCTATTACTTAAAGCTGTTAAGCAGACAGTTTTATAGCCACAGTGCTGTGTGTTGTTCTTTCAGATTTTCCTTCTTGAAGCTCAGGTCAATGAAAATTTCACCTCAGCTCACCCATTTATTTCTCCTGGAGAACAAAAGAGCAATTTACAGCCACAGCACCTACCTAGAGCTAAACAATGGAGGCTTTAGTAAAATAGTGAATGCATCTTCATATTATATTGATATTTTATATTATATTGAAATAAAATGATGAACTGCAACAATAGTATCAAAACTATTTCTACTGTTGTTTGCACTTAGTCACTAATCATTCATGGAGGCCCCAGATGTCAAGTCTATTGCAATGTCCATGCACCAGCTTGCAGCTGAAGGCCAGATCCTGCCAATGACTCCATGCAAATACGTCTCCTATGAAAGACAGTGAGATCCTATCTACAGGTTTCCTGTTTCCTAAACATCATGGCTTTCCCAGTTGGAGTCGGAGACGGGGTGAGGTGCTGCCTGCAGGTGGAAGAAAAGGGGAACTTGGTAGAAAGCTGGTGAAATAGCAATGGAAAGACATTATGCTATTATGCTATAATATCAGAAGATGATGAGGAAGAGAGCGAGTGAAAAGCCTGTAGAGAAAATCACTGAAATGCTCTTATTTCTCAGTGAATGCATTCTGCAATTTTGGTTAATTTCGTTTATTTTTTATTATTGTCAAAATATTGTTTAGAACCACAAGTGTCCAACTGCAAGTTCTATGCCCTGGGTAATTCACATACGAATTTTATTTTCTAAAGTTGTATTGTTTGAATGGACACCAGTTTCCTCCATGCTGCTGCCCACAGGGAATCTGCATGGTTTTATCGCAGTGGTTTTGCCACTGGTGCTGAGTAAATAATGATTGCTTTACACAGCACTCATGTGGGATATTAAAAGAGAATTAAGACCATGAGCTGC
Source organism: Oreortyx pictus (assembly GCA_036925125.1). Taxonomy (NCBI): domain Eukaryota; kingdom Metazoa; phylum Chordata; class Aves; order Galliformes; family Odontophoridae; genus Oreortyx; species Oreortyx pictus. The sequence continues at coordinate 38,104,837 of JAUPFR010000003.1, forward strand.
ATTCAAGTTGGAATATGCCTAGAAAATAAATTAAAATCTCTGGGTTATTTTAAAGTATTTAAATTAATTTAATGGCAACAAAGGTTTGCAATATATTACAAGCAATACCTTGCTCTCCTGCTGTGTACCATTTATCAAACCTGAAAAAAAAATTCAAGTGATAAAAAAGATCTGCACTGTAACAGATCTGCTTACTTAACATAAGAAAAAAATTGCCCAGTGCTGCAAATGTACCCACAAGCACACTAGGGAAAGGGCTCTATGCACTTAATTGGTCCCATTTGCTTTATTTATTAATTCAATCTATAACCTTATTCTGTCAAAGCGCACAGAAGTGGGGCTGTTTAAACATAAGCCAAATAAAGCAAATGCAGAACTGCATCTGTTTTTAATCTTATCCTATATCTTCAATAATAACCTGATTATACTTGTGGGTGACATAGTTACTAAAGTCCTTCAGAAAACATGAGTTCTCTTTTCAACTTGAAGTGTAGAAAATACAAAATCTTTCACTATTTGAAGTCAATCAGAAGCTCAGGAGATTAAAAAAGTCATGGTAATAAATATAGTTATTTTAGGTGCAAACAACCTTCTGGCTAACAAAGAGTCTAACATTTTCTTGATGGTTTCAGCTGAATGCTCTGTATTATGAGCATACTGATATGTTGTACAATTCTCTGGTGAATTGTAGGGGTATGTATATAAAATATAAATAACATCTACAGAAAGAGTGAAAAAATAGGTGCAGTACTTGGTTATCATTTGAATATAGGTGATGCTTTCTCAGATATAAATTTTTCCTATTTTCATGTACTGTATGATGTATTTCTCGATTTGAATTGTGTCAAATCTATATTTGATCTATTTATGGCATTTTTTTCCAGGTGAAGAAATGAAGAGTTCACCTATTCCTGTAAAAAAAAAAAAAAAAAAGAGGTAAACTCTAAAAGAATAAGCTTGGTCAAAAGGTATTTTTCCATTTTGAAGAAATCATTTCTGCTTTGTCACGAACAAAACAGGATTTTACCTGTGATTTTGCAGCTCTCATTCTGGCTGTTAACCTCTGCATTTTATCAGATCAAAAGGATTTCATTTCTCCTTAGTGGAAATGATGATCAAATGTAGCTTTGTTTATCATGTCTTGGATGATATGCCCAGAGCTGCTATCTACTGTGCTTATTCTTTTGTTTGTTTGTGCTTTTGTTGCTCTTTGATCTGGAAACTCCATTTCAGTTTGGACCAAAAAAAAGGTTTTTTTTGTTTTTTTTTTTTTGTGTGAGATGCTTATGAAACAACATTCAGTTGTAGAAATGTGAGCATGCAGCCAATCCAACACCTCGCTTCCTGTCCTGAATGGAAGGTCTGTAGTCTTCATCTATCCCTGTCCACCTGATATCTTGTTGTAAACTACCACTCTTTGATGGCCATTAAGGAAGGATTATTTTTGGTGTCTTAATGACATCTAATTATGGTCTTCACAATAGCTGAGCCAATCTGAGCTGCCTTTAGTTGACACACAGTCATGTGACCGCATTCAAATTGCTTTTGTGCTGGACAGTTTCCAGACACTGCAATGGCATCTTCTGGAAAAGAGCTGTTACATTTTCTAAATTCAGACCCAGGGACAGGCTGTCCAGCGTGGCAGTCACAGTCCCAAGCTGCCGGAGTTGAAGGGGCATTTGCTTTTAGACGTAGAGTTTGTTTTTGGGATGGAACTATGTGGAACCTGGGTTTGGACTTGGTGATCCTTGTGGATCCTCTCCAGCTCAGGATCTTCTATGGTTTTATGATTCAGAAACAAAGGACGTGTGGATATTGTCTATCTAGTCATTGGGATCATCTGAACTTTGTTGTCTTACATCTTCAAAATTGCAAGGAAGAAGCAAAGAAGAAATGGCAAGTAGGGATACCAGATGTTCAAATTTGAGAACCTTCAGAAAGATTGATATCTAATCATTTTTTGGAAAGATATGCTAAAAAAGGTGGAACATTCCTACACTTTAAATCTGTATTTTGGAGTGTGGTATCATAACAACATAAGTTTGCTTTGGTGTAATGTTCATTGTCCTGGACTGTGGGAGAGGTTGTCAAATATATCTCAGGAACAGCAGGCATTTTTGGCAAATGCATGCAAAAGCCAGTCACCTCTATGCTTAAAACGTACATATGTCTCTGTTTACATCTTATTTTATAGTACTCAGTAGTGCAGTTTGACAGATGAGAATCTGATTTCCCCTCCAGCACTCCACCCCAATCTAAGAGGTTCTGAAGGTACTTAGAGAATCACAGAATTGTAGGGGTTGGAGGGGACCTCTGCAGATCATCGGGTCCAAACCCCTGCTAAAGCAGGTTCCTGACAGTAGGTCAGAAAAGCATCCAGATGGATGTTGAATATCTTCAGAGAAGAAGATTCCATAACCTGGCATGCCCTTTTTAGCACTCCTTCACTCTGACAGTAGATACGTTTTTCTTCATGTTCATGTTGAATTTCCTATGTTCCAGTTTGTGCCCATCACCTTTTGTCCTGTCACTGGGCACCACTGAAAAGAGTCTGGCCCCATCTGCTCAACTCCTTCCCTTTAGATGTTTGTAAACATTGATTAGATTTTTCCCCCTCATCCTCCTCCAGGCTGACCAGTCACAGGCTTTCCTCGTAAGGGAGATGCTCCAGACCTCTCATCACCTTTGTGGCCCACTGCAAAACTCTAGAATTCACCTGGGGAGCCCAGGATTAGAGTTCAGATTTAAACTTGACAAACGATTTTAGTGAATAAATACAGTATGTTTTAAAGCATTCTCAACTTCCTTTTAAAAATATTTTGTCTTTGTAAAGAATATTTTTAGTAAGGAGTAGCCTAAGCTTTAACATAAAGAAAATTATCACTCAGAATTATTCTACACTGCAGTTCCTAAGTGACTCATGCTCTTAACTTTCCCATCCATACCTGCAAGATAGTGAGATGCATGCAAAATGAATATACTGGTTTAATTTCCACTCATGAAAATCTAGTCATAAAGATTTAATGCTATTGCAGCCACTAGGAATGTACTGAACCCACTGCATACATGTAAATCTACGTTTATAGAAAGACTACCTGAATCAGTAATTATAAGTCAAATATGAAGTCAAAATATATGAATACACTTCAGAAAATTTAAAATATATCTCCAGCATTCAAAGTGGCCCTATGTATGCTTTCCAGATATTGGATGTTTTTGAGCTGGAAAAACTCTACAAGGCACAAGGCAAAGCATCAAGGAGAAACAGAGGATTATTCCAGAATAATTTTCTGGTAAACAATCTTCTGCTTTCCAGTTTGCCTTGTTTAGACAAATTCAGTTTAAAAGTCTCCATATCTCTTAGAAATATATTGTCTTTTTTTTTTCTTTTTTCCTTGTCTGTCAATTTATTTTTTATTAAGTAAAAGAAAAAAACAAACAAACAACAACAGCAAAGATTATGGCTGTAGGATTCATCCTTTCCTCAGCCAGTGAGGGCTGAATGCTGATTGCTCCCTTTGAGGAGCCCTGAACACAGTCATTTCATTTATTGCAGTTGTAGCAGTAATGAACTGCTTACAGCTGATGCTTGGGGTGTGCAGCCTGTGATTCATGAAGAACACAGAATATAATTCCAGCAAACTCAGAAATGCCACTTTGAAAAGAATTTATTGACACATTTCTTTTGCAATATTCAGACAGAAAAGACTCATGTAAAATAAGAGAGGAGAGATGGATAGCAGAGGAATATCAGGACTTCACAAGATAATGTGTTCAGTAGAGAAAGGAAAATATTTTAGCAAAACTTCCTGATTTAACTGTACTTGTGAGACAATACATTACCTTTTCACACTCTCCTTGTTTTATGTATGTTTGTATTACACAAAATTAAACTGAGAACAGATATTATTGTATAAAACAGGGAGAAGAGCAGTTTATTTTCATTTTTATGTACTTCATTGGAAATTACTTAAAGAATATTATTTCAGAGCATCATTCAAAATTTGTCAGTTACCATACTCACTAATAATGATCTATAAAACTCTAAAATTCTCAGCCCCTGGATATCAATGTTATCTTGTTATGAGTTCACTAGGAAGCAAATTCCATTATTATTCCCTTGTTTTGTTATTGAGTAAAGATTTTTACAAATTCGAAGACAGGTTCACTGAATATATAAATAACATAAATGTTTTCTGAATAATGTGTATAGTCTTTTGAGGAAACTTAGCTACTGTAAGAAGAGGGAGAAAACTTTGTATATCAGGCTATTATGCATTTTCTAATTACTGTTAGTTTGGTTTATCCCATCTGCCTGTTTTCTTTTATGTTTCTGGTTTGGTCGTGGCTCAGTCCTATACTGACTGTGCTGGTAGTCTGAGCCTTTGGGACATACAGATCAAACTCAGTAGGTCAGGTTATTGGCTGGACTTTGAAGGTCTTTCCCAACATAGATGATTCTATAAACATATCAAACTTTACATTTCTCATTTCTCAGGTACCTTCTATCCTTCACTGTTGACTGATCATCCACTAAAACAAATAGGCAGTGACCATTTGTAGTGGATATGCTAAGTCACAGCTTGAACCTGTGATTGAGCACCTGATGGGAAGGCAGGGCCAACCCAGGGGAGCTTAGGGTGGATGTTGGCTCCACCCATACCCAGACCTCATTTAAGGGTTGGCAGTGGAGACAAAGGCACCTTGAAGGTGATACCTTTGTATCTGAAGCTTTTCAAGGGTAAGTAGCTCCTTTCCTTAGTTTCTGTATCCGCAGCTTCTGTATTTGGGCTTATACACACTTGCTGTAGCCTAAGTCTTTGGTACCCTGCTGTGCTTTCCATTGCTTTATAGTTACACCATCTATGAACCCCTCTTCCACTGCAAAACAGAAATGAAGTCTTAGCTTTAAGTTTCCTTGTAGGAATGGACTGTGCAGTGGAGACTGCTGGTGCTGCTGTGGTGGCCACAAGCTCACTGAAGTACCAGGGCTGATGGTGGTGATTCTGTTTGGCAGGATTTCTGAGCATATAAGACTAGCATAAAGAGACATTTTATTCAACAGTGTATAAGGAATTACGTTAAAAGTCAACTGCTAATAGTAAAAAATGAAATATGTGACTATAGGGAGGGTTGCTTTCAAATTGGTTTCAAGCCTTTTAAAGTATTTCCAGTGTAAAGCTTCATTTTAATTTTGTATTGGAATAATAATGAGTGAAAAACACAAGTTTTCTTAGGTATGCATCTTTCACTGAATGTTGATCGAACCAGATTTAGTGTAAGCACAGGTCCCATTAGTACATGCTACTGTAGTCTTTTTTATGTCTGATAATTCTTTCCAGCTCTAAGTATAAGTGCAGCTTACAAGATATTTAATGGCCACAGGCAAATTTTGGTAGGGTTTGTGGGAAGCACTTGCCTCTAAATTTTTTTTTTTTCTTTCCTTTTCCAACAAGAAATTACAACAATATTTTATGCAGTTTCTCAGGAGAGGCTAGTATTTCTAAGGACTGTAATGCTCACTGTTTTCTATTTATGTCTTATACTTTATGAGTAGCATGGAACAAATTTTTTGGTTAAATGTGTTTCCCACTGTGACAAATGGGACTGAAAGGTACTGGAAAAGCAAAGGAAGCTTACTCAGAAGACACAGCGGTTATCTTCCTTTGATTTTTGTAGAAGAGTAAGCCCCAAGGCCCATTGAATCAGTGCTGGTCTGTGCAAAAATGCCTTGTATTTCAAATATTTATTTCAAGATATAATATCTTACTACATTTGAAATTGAGCTTCTCTTCTTACTGGCTCCATTATTGTTTCAGTAATATTCATCCAGGCTAGATGCAGCGTGCTTGTCTTTATTTATTTATTTATTTATTTTTACATATTCCTTGTAACATGTTGGTGATCTTAGAGCCCAATGGAGATTTTGGAACACCTAATATCATATAGAGTCCTCAAGTATATATGTCTTTCTGAAAATGACTGCTTAGCATGTACATGCAACCCCAAGGGCCAGATCAGTTCCCGTGCTTCTCTCTCTCATCTCTCTCTCTCATCCAGCAGGAGAGTTAAACAATCAGTCTTTACAGGTTCATTTTTAAAATGGACAAAAACATCAGTTTTGTAGGGAAGGAACATAGGGAAGCAGGGTAACATACTGTAAGTAGTGAATTTTGCTTGAAGCTCTCTTGGATTGAAGAGTGTAATTTTAGTGACTATTGGCGTAGATATTAATTTGTGTGTTTTAGACTAATGGTGGGAAAGATTTAACGATAGGAACCTTTAAAGACTGAAGGTTCAACTTTCCTGAATTCTCCTTTCCTATGAAAATTTCTGTTTAATGAGCAAGTGTGAATTTCATTGTGGTTAGAAAAAAAAGTTCAAGAATGCAAGCTTTGGTTTGTTTGTTTTTTCTCTTTTTTTCTCTTTTTAGAGAAAAAAAATTATCGGTTATCTGAACTTAAGAGAGAAGTCAAAGACTGTGGGTCTGCATGAAAGCAGCACTGTGAGCAGCAATTATTTAACTGCTAACAGCAGTCCAGAAGCTGAATTATGGGATTGAATGGATGAATATGGACAAGGAGTTCAAAAGCAGATTTGCAAAGCTTCAGTGTGTACTGTTTTCTCAGATTATTTAGGGAGATCTTGTACATTTATTTTGAAAGAGATAGAAAGTAACATCACGCACCTAGCAGAAAATGTCTCCTGTGCTTTTGACAGTGACTGTGACAGAACATTTGAATTCTATGATGCAAGAAATTGTTCTATTTCTTGTCCACTTTTTTTTTTTTTGAGAACTTTTCATTGAGTGAAGAAAAAAAGATTTGCTTTTCCTTCCAGCTTGAATTTAAAAAATTGATAGGACTCAGCAGCTGGTTTTGAAATCATTTTTCTTGAATAACCCTATGCAAGATATACAGTTCCCTGATGATGTTTAAAACTTTCTGCCAAGAGAAAGAGGGGAAGAAAAGAAAGTCACTTAGGATGCAGGTCTATGCTGTTGATTCGAGTAGAAACTGCTGAAGACTAGCTGAGCCATACTGGATTCTAAATCAGAATTAGTTCCCCCCCCCCCCCCTTTTTTTTTTTTTTAATAAAAAGTAGATTCTAGGTCATTAATAGGATGTTATAAAAATATTGGAAGTTTCTGGGTGACTCTGACATCTTTGTCTTCTTATTTAAGTTTATGACAGCACTCATGACTATCGCTGCACATCCTATTAATGTGTAAGGAGCAGAAGAGAGAAGCGCTGCGTGTGACACCGTGGCAAACAATGTCTCTGGGACATATGGCTATCAAAGGTCGAGATTTCTCCTGGACAGCTCCTGACTGACTAAACTGCAGTAGCTTGAGCAGAACAAAGATGTTCCTTGCCTGGAATGTCAATCTGGGAACTGGGAAAGGGGAGATGTTATTGGTCACCTCTGGCAATGAGGCTGATGCCTGCCAAGGATCTAGAGAAGATAAAGTCTTAAATCACTGCAGTAAGAGTCATCTGAGGAGCTGCTGGAACCTGAGGACCACTGAGCTGAAGCTTTATGTCAATGGATAACTGTCCAGGAATGAACAGTTCCACTGTCTGGTTTCTACAAAGTGTTCAAATATTAGCTGCTGGCACCAGTGTAATTCCTATGGAATTACATCTGTCCAACTTTTCTGATAATTAGTAGGAAGCAGCATTAAATTAAATAGTAGAAAGACTAATTGGATTACTTCAGCAAAATTTGCTTCGCATGTATCTAGTGAGATGGAAACAGACTCCGCTATTCATTTTATTTTACATTATTTAACCTGTTTGGAGCTGCATTGCAATTTACACTGCAGAAGAGCAAGGTAGAATGCATTTATCAAATTTAGATATAATTTTTGCTTCCCTCCAGATGTTCTTTACTGCACTTTCTGGCACGTACTTGTCGTAATTTCAACTGCTTTTCCTTTCTGCGACTCTTGCAAAGATTGCTAATGTTAATTCTTGCTTCTTTTTATTCATGAAATTCAACATCACATGGAAGAACACAGCTTATCCCCTGACTTACTTAAATTGTCTCATTACATTTGTGGTCTCAAGTAGGATTAGCAGTATTAGTCTATGCGGTTCTTTGCAGTGTTGCAAAGACCTAAAAATGCATATTATGCAGATTACCCTGCTGATAAGAATTTGATTTTTTTTTTTCAAATTCTTTTTTTGTTCATAAGGGTGCTGAATGGGATACTTAACTCTGTATCAATGCAGAACACACTTTAATAGAACACTTTGAACATTTGCTTAGTGTATTCTTTTCCTGTCTCTGCACGGCTATTACTATCCATGTGAGATACCTTGTGGTCTGTTACACTTATACTCAGGGCTTATGTAGTTATGTCTGAGTTCTCTTCATCAGTTAAAAGGTGGAGACAGAAAATAGATATCATTTCCAGAATATCTTTGTGTAAAAATTAGTGTAACTGCTATCTGGAAATCATTATGTGATAATGTGAAACCTTGGCTTTTATGTACATATTTTGAAATTCTTAGTGACTGAACTTCTTTTATGCCATTATAAGAATCTTCCAGGTAAAGGTAGATAAGATTTGGTTAAATATTTTTCAAAATGTAGTGTCACTGATCACATTATGTGCTTTTATACAGTAAAGTAAAGAAGAACTTGCAGCCTTTCAGTGTTCTAGACATGTCCAGTTGAATGCAGCTGCATCATGAGGCTGGGCACTAGAAAGAAACAGATGTAGAAAGAGTTATCTGAAAAATAAAAGTAACGTTAAAAATGATCAAAAAATAAATGAAGCCAGGCTTATTGTATTGCTTTAGTTTATTTCAATCAAGTCAAAAGATGTTTGAGTATGATATCCAGAATAAGATACAGTAAATAAACAACAACATGGAAGTGAGATTTATAAAGAGCTACAGAAAGAAGAAAATAAGATTATGAAACTGTGCTGAACCTGAAGTGGAAATAGTAATGGTTTCAGAAGACGCTGACATAAACAAACGTGATAACCATGGTATGTTCCTGTGATATCCTGAGTGATAAAGAAATGAGAACTTAAGAGAAAATTTAAAAAATATTAATCTGAGAATAACAGGGTAGGCTGAATGCAAACATTTGTGTGCTGGAGATGGGACAGAGTGTTTGAAAAATGAGCGTCTAATAGCAGAAGGGCGTGACAAATTTGTATAAACAAAGGACACAAAAAGGGTGGTTGTGGGCTTAATATTTAATTCAGATATTACAGAAGGAAAAAAAAAATAAAAATGAAGCCTGAGGGCTACTGAATAAACTGATAGAACAAACTGTGGTCTGCACTTGACTTGTTTGCACTCAGAGTTGCACTTGTTGTGGCTGCTGCCACCAGACTGCTACCGCTGCAGTGGTGTCCTAAGTCATTTGGACTCTGCTGACACAGGAAGGGAAAACAGCTTTTGGTGATGTGGAAAATAGGCTTTCAGGTATTCAATGATGAGTACCTATCAGAACTACTGAATTTGAAACAAACAGATGCATTATCTTGAAGAAAAAGCCTGTGTCCCTGCTGTGATTTTTATGCTTTCAAAGTTTCAAGCGTAGGAAGCACTGTGTTGTTACTGTTCCAAAACAGTGTCTTCAATATTATAGTTATTACTGGCAATTTGTTCAGCTATGGCTGAAGCCACAGAACTCTTCATTCTACTTCACTTGTCCAGCTGAAATTCAGCCTTTTTCTTTCTTTCTCATTGCAAGTTTGAAATTGTGTTCTTTAATTGAAAACAGCAAGAACATTGTTATGGTTTAATTCCATGTGGTGTCATTGTAATTAGTGAAAAGAGGTGCTATTAGAAATGCTTTAGCTCTTTTGCCTAAGTCGTGCTGATGTGGATAATTCAAATAAATGGCTCTTGCTTGTACTTCCATACGTTTCAGATTGGATTTTATCAGTTATTTTTCTTGTTATTTTCTTAAGATTCTGGATATTTCTAGCGAAGTCTCTAAATTTAAAACTTTCTGCTATGGTTTAAAACAAACAAGGGTGTTTGTTTTGTTTTCTTTTAGTTTTATTTATGTACATTTCTGGCTAAAATTTTTCTTGCCTGTTGATGGGAGAAGCAGTGCTAAACTCCTGCATGTGATGTATCCCCCTGCTCTCTGCTGAGGTGCTATTGTAACAAACGTATCCTTAATGTGTCAACACTAAGCAGCAGAGGCTCTGTTCTGCAGATGAAGGGAGCTTTCTGTTTGTAGAAGGTCTTTCAGTCTGTGTGTGTTTCCTCTTTAGTTTCATTATCACATCAAAACTGTGAGCATGAAAACATACAGCAGATGGAGTATCTCTGTTCTGTTCATGAGCAGCTTGCAGGGTTGAGGCAGGGCTTATTTGCACCCTTTAACCAAACAAAATGATACAAGTAGTATTAGAGCTGCTACAAAGGCAAAGCCTCTTTTCTGCTCAGGGAAGGGGATGACTTGCACTTTTTCATGGGTTCAGATATATCTCAAGAGAGGTTGTGGGTGCCCCATCCCTGGAGGTGTTTGAGGCCAGGTTGGATGAGGCCCTTGGCATCCTGATCTGGGGGGTGGCAGCCCTGCCCACAGCGGAGGCTTGGAACTGGATCATCTTTGATGTTTCTTCCAACTCAAACTCCTCTATGTTTCTGTGAACTGGGAGACCAGAGGTGTGGGGCTAGACTGAAGCTGAGGGAGTTCAGGCTCCTCTGTCCCTGATGCAGCTTTGCAGGACGGGAGCTGCCTCAGGGCAAAACCAAAACTTTGGCCATCTCAGCCAAAAACACAGCAGTGAGCTCATGCAGGCAATGTGAGGACACATTTTCTGGTCCTGATCCTGGCAACCATCCATCAGACACAGTTTGTAGAGCATGCACTTTAAACAATTCTTGTTTATTTCCTAAGTGAGCGAGCTAGAAAGACTGACATCCGATCTGCTCACTGCCTGGCAGACCTGACAGTAAGTTCCACTCACAGCTCTCTTTCTGGGCTCTGTATTAGCCCCCAAGGCTGAAACCAGATCTTTGTTTTGGAAATCTAGTTGCTCTAGTACCAGAGCTCTGGTCAGTGAAATTGCTCTGACATTTATCTATTGCCTCATCTGACACAGAGCAAAATGTGTTACTTCACATAATTGCCAAACTTCTGGCGTGAACTGCATGCGGTCTTTTTTTTTTTTTTTTTTTTTTCTCTCTCTGTTTCTCAGAGAAGTGCCTAAATCTGTGCAGTACTGTTTAAAAGAATGCCATCATTTACAATTCTCCAAGCTACAATCAGCATGATAATTTTTTACTATTGTGTGGAATTGAATTGATGGCGGTTGCAAATTCTTATGAGGTTATGAAAGAGATGGGAAGCAATAGTACGTAAAATAGCTTCACTTCCAAGCAGAAATTATGTAAGCACTTCTTTGAGGATGTTAGTACTTCTTTAATTCCTTGCATATGTGTTTGTAGTTGAAGCAACAGATGTATAATGGAGTATTGAGAGAGTTTAGGAAAGATTCATTATCATCCCTGACTTCCCCATGTAGATATATTTAATTTAGTCTTATGTAAGTCTCAATTTTCATGGCCTTATTTTTTTTTTTCTATTCTGTGCCAGATGGGTAATTTGTATCGTATAATATGATTTTATTTTCATAAACTGAAATGCTTTGAAGCTTCTTTGTTTGCAAAAGCACTTCTCAGGGGCTGAGTCTTTCCTTGTCCCAAATAGCCTGGTACCGTTCCCTCCACCTGTTCATTTCAAGCTCTATAAATGCACACTGCTGCACCGAGGTGCAGGAGAGCTCTTGTCAGCAGTAATTGCTGACCTGCCACAGTTCCCGTCATTGATCAATAGATATGGCTTTGCTGCACAGCAACAGTGGGGGGAAATTGCAGAACCCACTGAGAATTTGTTTTCAACGTGCAAACCTGGCTGATGGCCTTCAACAGTAACAAATGTCAGGTAGTGACAGGCACCCTGGGGCAGCTTTAAAGTACTGCTGGAACTTGACTGGGCAAAAAGGAACGCCAGCAAATTACTCAGTGTATTCTGACAAATCACATCAAAGTAGGGGAAAAGCCTGAGCAAAAGAAAATTACTACTTTCATTTTCTTTCTTATCTTCTGCTCCGACACAGCATGTGAGCTGCCTTAGCAGTACTATCAACCATGGTACTAATGAGTGGTTCAGCTGCATGAAGTGATGAAGCTTTTATGGGATTGGTCATGGGGGCTGAGTCACAGGAGGAAATGGAGAGATTAGGGAGAAGACACACCCCTGCAAGCGTATTAGCCAACTTTCTTAGTTCTGCATACATAGATTCTTTGGTGTGAATTCCAGAATCATAGGATTGTAGGGGTTGGAAAGGTCCTCTAGAGATCATCTAGTCCAGCCTACTGCTAGAGCCAGTTCCCTACAGCAGGTCACACAAGAAAGCATCCAGATGGGTACTGAATATCTCCAGAGAAGGTGACTTTGCAACCATGCTGGGCAGCTTGTTTCAGTGCTCTGTCACTCTCACAGTAAAGAAGTTCTTCAAATGTATTTGCTAACATTTTATCTTTAGATGACTAGATGATTTCAACCCAATCCAATGCAGAAAATTAAATTAGACAATTTTTTTCACCTTTTTAAGTTGATCTTGCAAACATGCAATATTTAGTGGAGCTTTGCTTACTTGCAGTGCCTTAGTTCCTGGAAAAGTTTAATTCAGGATGGGAGGTGAATTTTTTTTCCCTTTGTTGATAACTTTGGCCATCTGAATGTGGTGCTGATCAGCAGAATTGCTCAAACTGAACATATGTGCAGGTTCAAAAGTAAACATCAGAAGTATCAAAGAATGGCTTGAGTTGGAAGGGACCTCAAAGATCAGCTCGTTCCACGGGCAGCATTGCTGACTACTAGATCAAGCATTATGTTAGGCTGCCCAGGGCACCATCCAACCTGGCTTTGAATACCTTCAGAGATGGGGCATCCACAGCCTCACTGGGCAGTGCCAGTGCCTTACTACAACCTCAGTGAAAAATCTCCCCCTGACATCTAAACTAAATTCACTCTGTTTTAGTTTAAAACCATTTCCCCTTGTCCTATCATTATCTACTCACATAAAAAGTTGATTTCCCTTCAGTTTATAATCTCCCTTTAAATATGAATGAGGTTTGTTTGTTTCCAGAAAAAAAAAAAAAAAAAACTTCAAGTTCAGTGAGTCAAAAAGTATAGAAATATTTTCAGAAATTGTTTCCAAAATACAGCAATGTTACTGCCCATCTGTTTTTTCTCCTGTGCTTTGAAGTGGATTATTACTATTTCACCAGATGTAAATAAGTGTCAAAATGTTACAGAGGTATAGCTTCAGGTTCTCTTATCTTTGAAATACAAAGCTCTTCGGTGGCTTACACTTGTGCATAATCTATCTACTGCCTGATACGTGAAGGGTCTCATTACAAACAATGGAATTACTGTCATGCTTCAGAGAAATGTTTTGTTTTGGTAGCTAATAAAGAAGGGGTCAGGAATGGATGAATGATGTTGCAGTCCTTTATGCTATCTCTTTGTCCTTGCCTGGGGAATAGGAAAGAGCCCATCTTCTTTTGTTGTTGTTGTTGTTGTTGTTGTTGTTCAGAGCAAATGTTATCAGCTGCCCGGCTGTAGTACCCACTTCATGTTTGCACCTGCTTGCTCTGCACTTGTTGCTGAGACATCTGGCTGGACTGAACTGTGGGGAGGAAAGCTGTTAGGTATCAAGGAGAGTTTGAACAGACAACAGCATTAGTTAGTCATACATGCTAGTCTTCAAGCTCCTAAAAGCTCCCATATGTGGAATCTGATCTCGCTCTTCAACAAAGATTTTTTGGCCTCATTTCTGGTAATGCTTTTATTATATCTCATATTCTTAAGCATGAAATTACAAGAGACAGACAGGACCAGCCTTAAATAGCTGCTGCAAACCCTCTCCTACAAGACAGAACTCACAGTTTGTGTTCCTGGATCTCTGTGCAGGAGATACCATTTTAGATGACTAGAAAAGCAAGGTGTCCAACAGTGCAACTGTAATAGACCTAATGTTGCTATGAATTGGCTGATTTGAGCTATTACAAGGTATGTTGTGAAGGAAACAGCTACAAGTAAGGAATACATTAATATGTTTCGATAAACTGTGCACTGTTATAATCAGATTTTTTTTATGGGCCCATGTATATGGAGTTTCATTTAAAAAATGTACATATGTATATATATACACACATATAAATATATGTATCAGTTTATTAGTTGTTATTAGCCTAATTTTAGGATCATTGTTAGTCCGTATGTAATTACAGCAGAAAAGCAAAGAACAACATCAACAGAGTACTTACAAAAAAAATCGATAATGACAATATTATTAAAGTTGTAGCACACATATTTAATTTCCACTCCTTTTGTTGCACTTATGCTCACTCTTCTGATGCTCTGTGGATTCTGAAAGACAGAGGTTTCAGTCTGGTGTGTATGGGGTGTTAGGGCATTTTGCCATCACCTGGAGTCCTCCACCAGAAGGAATATCAAGTTCATGTCGCTGATTTCCTCTCCCAGGATCCACTGGCAGCCATTTGTACATTTGCTGTGTGTTTCCCGAAGATCCTTGTTTGCAGTACAGGTCAAGAATACTGTGATCCTATCTAGCTTTTAGCGAGATATCCTTTTAGCTCAGGGAAAGCTGTACTTTAGCTCCCTTTAGAACCCCAACACACATAGACCCTCTGATAAACTTCAGCTTCTAAAACTCTATGGTAGTGCCTCCCACAGTAATTGGGATCATTAGTCTTTGACTTCCTGGTCTAATTACCAGCACAATTGAAATGTCCTCCAAAGAAATGGAGCTTGAGAAGGTTAAAGGCTGCAGGCACATACAGGTATAAATAAAGGTGAAGGGAAAAGATAAGTCAGAACTATTTTTGTGCCTGTTTGTAATTTATTCTCTATCTTAATGTGCAAGCTGCATTTGCTTCTACAGGAATTGTTTATTTAGCAGGCTCTTAAATCTTAATTTCAGGCCAGACAAGTAGAAAAGAGATGTCTGTGTCTTGACTATGTTTTTACTTTAATTGTGCGCCTCCTAAGTATATATCTTAACCAGAAATCAATTCCATCTACATTTTAGTCTGAAGGACACGTTGTTGTCAACTTCATTTACTACCACAAGTTCTGGCTGATTCAAAACTGAAATACTTTTTCCAAGTTTGATCAACATTAAAATTTTAACAATGAGATGAAAAAGCCACAGGAGCTGCCCATGCACTGTAACATCTTTTTTTTTTTTTTAATTTTATTTTTTATTTTAAGTCCAATTTTGAAGTCAGTCTATGTTATCTGTTTGTTAAGATAGGGAATAATCAGTGAGGAGAATAAGATGTAAGATATATCTTTTTAATACAGAAAAGGTTTCTGTTTGACCTTAAAGTGTTACATGAACATAAAAATTTTATAGATAAATCCTTGAGGTCATACTAGCATGTAGAAAGCATTTGTTTCAATGCTTTGAGTTGGCAAGTTCACTCAAATTGCGACCTGGGATAAAATGTATGTCGAAGTGCTGATGAATGCAGGAAAATTAAGTTATCGTTCCAGATCTGGAATTTTGCTCTAAATTGTTGGTTGTGGTTGGCATACAAGGTACTTGGTAATGTGTTTCTGAAAGCAATTTTGAGGAAGAGATCACCACATTGCCTCATGTTTCAGATAAATTACAGTCATGCTGATAGGTCAAAATGATTCTATGAGGAAAAATGTAAATAAGCATGTCTCTAGGGTGAGACTGCAGCTATATTTGCATTCCTTTAATAAGAGTATGAGACAGGAATGTACAGTATGCAATCTGTTTTCTCTAGATAAGTTTGCAGGGCTATGTGGTGTAGTTGCTTCCGGGGAATGAATGTTAGGGCAAGCTTTTGGCCACTGAAGAGTGCATTTAGCAGAACTGCTTTAGGATTGTTGGCTGTTTGCTGCATTTGATCATTACAGAGTTTGGAGTAGGCTTTGCATTGCTCTGTAAGGGATGGAAAATAGAGACTATCTCAATCCTGTTGTTATGCAGAGTATCTGAGCTTTTCTTTATGCACTGTGTGAGCAATGAAAAGGGAGCTGAGAGTTAAGCTTTAACCCTGGTGCTTAGGCTGGCAAAAATGCTTTGCAAGAATATGTTCTTTGTAAATGAAGAGGCTGAGCTCTCCTAATTTTCTCTCCTTTTTTCACTTACAGCCCTCTTCGAACTTTTTGTTATCTTTAACCTGAACAATTTCGAACAGCCATCAGGCTCTCTCTGGAGGAAAGGATCACACTTTTGAATACTCTACTGAATGATGAAGTTGGGAATGTATATAGATTTGTAATCATTTGCACTTTACTTACAAATTGACCTGTGCAAATTCCTTTCTTGTAGCTGAAGCAAACAAATCCACTTTCTGAAACAGAGAAAATGTTATGCATAACAGAAAGTATGGTTGAATCAATGGCGAAGAGCCATTTAGGTTCTGTCACTGCTTATATTCTAGGTGGCAGAAAGGTCAGGCTTTTTTTCCTTATATAATTTCTCAAGGAAATGTTTTTTTCAATAGAGAAGTAGTTTTAGATATGTCTTGAGATGTTGCTCAGGACAAACAAAAATACAGACATGAAACAATCACCAAGGGGAAAGAAGGGAAGAGAGATCTGCAGGCAGAAAACATTAAGTCAACTTGAACAGCTCATTGTGATGAAGTGCTTAGTACATTCCCAGAACTGCAAGTCGTAGTCTGGGAGTAAAAGTTCAGGGAATAGTTTCAGAGATCAGGAAACCCTGAGAAACCAGGAACGTTTTGAAAAGATGAGGGTTACAGCCCAATAAGGCTCTTGGTCCCTGTAAGCCTCTCTGCCAGATAGGAGAGGACTTATTTACCATATGTGAGAAATGAAAAGTGGAACTAGTTTAGAAATTTCTGCTGGAATGATTCGTAGAAATATGTATTTCTTAAGATGGAAATTTTGTTTGAAAGTATTGAGTATTTTTCCTCTAAGGGGATAGAAATGAAGATTCTCCTGCCTTGTTCTTCCTCTGCATTGAATCTATTGACTTTGTGCCTCCTCTGTAGCTTGCCTGGGGAGATAAGCAGGAAGTATGAGTGCTACTCACAGGCTCTGGGGCAAAAGACTTCAATTTCACTTCCCAGGAAAATGACAGTGAAAAAGTGAAAATGACAAAAATCTTTCAAGGTTAGCTTTGAGTCATGTGTTGCCTGTGGAAAACAGATGTTTCTGAAAAATTCTGTACGTTATGAAGGTTTTAATTTTGCTGCCCCTGATTCTTTTGGGGAAGATAAACAAACAAACAAAACAGCAGCAACAACAAAAATCCAACCCAACCCAAAACCCTCCACCAAAAAATCACCATTTCATTTCAGAAAAAAATGAGATCAAAACTTATTAAATCACTTCATGACGAAGTATGTTCTCTTAGTATTTTAATATCCAACATAATATAATGCATCTTTTCAAAAGCCAGTTCACCAGCTTACCTGAAAAATTATGTCAGAATATGTATTTGATATTGTATTATATAAGCTTAGGAGCATTTCAATTTTCTTGGTAAGAAATTACAAACACGCATTTTGAAAGCTGGTTGAAATTATCTAGAAATCCTTTTGTCTAGTTCTGTTCTGTTTTTGTTTTGTTTTGCTCCCTCCTCAGTTTTATTAAGTTTTTAGTTTGGCATTTGTTTTTCTGAACAGATTCTTTACTGTAATTGCAAACCTGAGATGTGGAAAAACCAATGCTTCTATTCTACCAATTCATATAAAAGTTTCTTGTTAATGCATCTCTTTTTATTAGTGTGGACAGACTGTGTCACAAATGGTTCGTTACCTACAGAGACTTCAACAGTTTTTAACAAAACAAATAATTGTATCTACAGGCAAGCTGAGAGACTGCTCAGCAGAAATAATAAAAGTCTTCTATCTAACTCACTTGAACAGACTGTAATTGGCTATTGGGCTGGAATTCTGAATGAGGTTGCAAATTGACTGTAAATTATGAGCGTCATAATTTTTCCAGTTCATCTCTTCTGTGTCGTAATTCTGCCTGTTACCCTCTATGATTTATTACATAGCTCTGTCAAGAGGAGAAAGAAATTATAAAACAAGTGCATGCATGTGTACATGCTTGTGAGACTTAATTCTTATGAAATACAGGACCTGATTGCTGAGTTCATTAAAAGCAAGGGGAGAAAATGGAAAGAAGCAGAATGAGAAATCTCTTGGTCTGAGTTAAAGATGGGGAAATTGCTCACTGGTTACCATCATGGACAGAACAAACTCAATCTTACTAACCTTAAGGTAAGCAAAATTAGCTTATATGAATATTATTACCAGTTAAAAATATAAGTACTAATTAGATGGAAGTAAATAGAAAGACAAATTTTAAAGGAAAACTTTTTCTTCAGCTTCTCACAGGCTCAGTTTTATGCCTTTGCTCCAGGCTACCAACTCTCCACAACAAGTAGTGCAGCAGCAGGTAAGTAATGGGGGCTTGGGCCTCTCCATAACTGTTCCTCTATGTTCTCTCATATTTTTTTCACTGCTTCCACCAGCGTGATCTTCTCCATGGGCTGCAAGGCAATCTCTGTTCCAGAGCCTCTTCCCTGTCCTTCTTTTCTGGTGCTTGTACTGCTCTTCCTCACATTTTTCATCTTATGCAGCATTTTGCCCTTAAGTTTTCCTGTGCACACTACGCATGTGACTAATGGCTTCAGCTGTGTGCTGACAAATTCTTAAGTTTTCTTGGACATAGAAAGAGTTGTGAAAAAGTTGGACGTTTAACAACCAAAAAAACTCTAATCTCCTTTCCCTGTCCTATTCCAAAATTGATTGAAAACATTTAATCCTCTAAAAGATCATAAAAACAAAAGCCAGGTCTGTGGTACTGCTCTGTAACTACAGTTCAGTTTTCTTCCGGTAGCTCAGTGTGAAAAAGGCATAAAAGCATACAACAACTTTTCTTTGTTCATTTTAAGGTTTTCTTTGGTGTATTAATGGCAATGATGCAAAAATAATTTTACTTATATCTTTCGTTTCAGAAATCATTGTTTATAAAGTAATTACTAATAAGAGAATATTTCTGGTGAATGTGAATGCTAATGTAGCATGCCTTTGCAAGGTGCCTTTACTGAAAATACATTTTTGATCATTGAAGTTAAATTAGGAAAATTCATCAAATCTTATGGAAACTGTTTTCTGTTTAAGACACAAATATTTTTTAAAATGGAAATATTTAAGAATAAAATGTGTGTGAGTTTTTTTAAAGCTATCAGAGTACACCTTACTCTTGACAGGCCTTTATTCTTGAGAAGATCATAGAATTGTTTGAGGTAGGTACTTGCTGTTTATGAACTTCTGAGACACTCTTTGAATACTCATCATTGTCCTTCTGGCTCAACTGTGCTTTCAACCTTTTCCTCGTAGAAGGGCTGAGGAACCTCTCATGTGAAAAGAAGTCATAATCTGTATGTACATACTTTTATGAAAAACCTGAAATGAAATGCATATATCAAAAAGAACTTAATTTTGGGATGCCACATATTCTTTTCTTATCCAACAGGTTGTATAGCATGGCTGCAGGAAACATACTTTGAGAAAACAGGAACACTTATTGCTTCAGAAGGTATGAAAAGACCATTATGTCTTTGAAACATTTCTTTTTCTACCTTGATCTGTAAGACAAACTCAATCTCCACAAAATTTCAGAACAATTAATTTGCATGAAAAACACCTATCTCATAGAAGGGAAAAGATGTTGTCATGATTTGTGCTGGGATAGAGTGAATTTTCTTCCTACTAGCTGGTATGGTGCTGTGTTTTATATTTATGATAATAATTTTGATAACACACCAATGCTTTAACTTTTACTGAGCAGTGTTTACACAAAATCAAGGATTTCTCTGCTTCTCCTGCTGCTCTGCCAGTGAGGAACCAGGCATGCAGAAGGAGCTAGGATGGGACAGGACAGCTGACCCACACTGGCCAAAGGGATATCTCATACCATATGGCATCATGCTGAACAATAAAACTGAGGAGAGTTGGGTTGGGGAGTCCTCAAGCTGTTGCTTGAGGACTGACTGGGCACACACCACTGTGTGGGAATGAGTTTATGGCTGTGTAGTTCTGAGCTACCTGTTAGGTTAAGCCACAACTGCTGTAATCTACATTTAATATTATTTCCAAGCATGTTATGTTTTAGAAAACTGTTATTTTACATGATGCTAAAAGACTTTATAAACGCATGCAAGAAAAAAGGTTAAAAAAGCCCTACCCCAAACAATAAGACAAAGGTGGCGTGTGGTAGGACAATGTATAAATCTTTCCAGGCTCTCTTCTTATCCTGTCTGACTTCAAGTTGACAGAAGTAAAAAGCCTCCTAGGATGTAATTCTGAAATATTTCTAGTTGTCTGCTTTAGGGTGTGACAAATTGCACGCTAATCATGATGCAGACACACTATGGATTCTAACAGAAGCCTTGGGTGACTGGCTCAGATTTAAGTGTTTGTACAGGAATACTGGGAAAGAGAAATCTCATTCCTCTTACTCTTTTTCATCTTAGTGCATGATGAGAAAATTTGATTGGTATGTGATACTGAGGGCACCTGTTGAAAATACCATGTTTTCAGGCAGAAATATCTTGATTCTATCATCAGTAATAGTCAGCAAACTGCAAATAGAAATCAGAAACTTTCAGAGAATGCCTGTTCCTGACAAGTCATCTTCAGGGGTATGATCTTACTTACAACCTTGGAAAGAGGAATAATTTAATGATATATTTCTGCTTTTCTGATTTAATATTCTTACTTTAAAAGAATGAGCATTGTGCTGATCTTCTTGAGGCTGTTGTTTGGATTCTGTTTTACATTCTTTCATGCCACTTGTAAGTACTACACATTTATTTGTATAAAATCTCTGGAAGTAATGAAAAAGCTAATTTTATGAAAAAGCTAATTTTCAACTTTCAACCAATGCGAATACTACATGCAGACAGATTTGCTGTTGGCCAAGTCCCACAGCAAGTCTGTCCCAGCTGAGGAGATTTGAATTTATCTCTCCTAAGTCCTTGCATAATGCTTTAATTAAATCAATCTTTTTTTCTCTGTAGTGGCTGTTGATAGAAAAGCTCATCTGTACCAAGTACAAGTAAGTGTGATACTGTTCCTTCTGTCATATTCCTAGTGAGGGATTGAACTGTGAAGTATGACTTAGAGAATCCCTCTCCACCTTTTCTGTGGGCCTCATTTAGGCACTGGAAGGCCACTATGAGGTCTCCCTGAAGCCTTCTATTCTCCAGACTGAACAATTTCAACTCCGTCAACTTGTCTTCATAGGAGAGGTGCTCCAGCCCTCTGATCATCTTCAAGTCCTTCCACTGGACCCACTCCAACAGCTCCATGTCTTTCTTGTGTTGGTGGCCCCAGGCCAGATACAGTACTCCAGATGGGACCTCATGAGGGCAGAGCAGAGGGTGACAATCAACTTCCTCGCCCTTCTGGCCACCTCTCTTCTGACGCACAAAATTGTCTTATATAAGAACTTGGTTGCCTCTGGTCATGAAGGGACACTTCATTTAATAAACTAAAAGATGTTGAGTGTAGCTACTCAATTAAGAAACAAACACAAAAAAGAAAAATCTAATGGATGTTTGGGTGATCCAAGAAAAAATCAAAGCCATGTTACAAGTCAACGTGATTATTGTATATATACAAAGCATTTGGATTTGAAACAATGTTGAAGCTTTCCTGATTTGAACCTAGCTGGCTTGGGTACTGACAGTTTGCTATCTGAGATACATAGCCGAGGGCAGCTGGAGCATCTGATAAAGCTTTTGGATCTTGGATGTGCTCTCAGTTCTGTGGCCCATATAAAAGCATTTAGGTAACTCAGTCTACATCAGACTTGTCAGTGCTGTGCTACAGACACAATAAAAATGTTTTTGGAGCTGACTGGTGCATGATAAGAGTTGATATATTTATTTTATTTGTCTGACAGCCCAAGGTAATACAACATTGAATTGAATATTTCCTCTGGTTCAGAGTTACAGTTTCAGTCTCACAGTATCTCTTGTACTGTTTGTGCAGGGAGCTGTTTCTGAATTGGGAGGTTAAATCCCAAGCAGCTTTGTGACAAAGAGTAAAGAACAAAGGCCTGTTTATGTGATTAGTCAGATACTAAATCACAGAATCATAGAATTGTTTGAGTTGAAAGGGACCTCTAAAGATCATCTAGTTCAACTCCTCTGCAATAAACAGGGACACCTACAGCTAGATCACACTGCTCAGAGCCCCATCCAGCCTTGAACATCTCTAGGAATGGGACACGAACCATAGCTCTGGGAAACTTGTTCCAGTGTCTCACTACCCTTATTGTAAAAAAAATCTTTATATCTGGTCATTCTTCCCACTTTCAGTTTTAAACCATTTCCCCTTGTTCTATCACCACAGACCCTGCTAAAGAGTCTGTCCCCTTGCTTTTCATTGATACTGATCTTTAGAATTGAAAGGCAATTATCACATTACCTTGAAGCCTTCCCTCCTCCAGTGTGAACAGCCCCAGTTCTCTCTTTGCAGGGGGGTGATCCATCCCTTGATCATTTTTGTGGCTCTCCTCTGGACGCGCTCCAACAGGTCTATGTCTCTCCTGTACTGAGGACTCCACATCTGGATGCAGTACTCCAGGTGAGGCCTCACCAGTGCAGAGTAGAGGGGCAAGATCACCTACCTTGTCCTACTTTTGATGCAGCCCAAGATGAATCCGGCTTTCTGATCTGCAAGGGATAAATATTACCATTCATTTAAACAAAGAGTAAGATCACAAAAATAAGAGACAAAGTAGTGCACAGTCATGTTTATGAGTAGAAAGATATCTCAGAGATCCCTTTCTAGACCTGCAATAGAAACAGGTATTAACCAAAGTGCTTCTCCCCATTATGAATGCACTTTTAATTATTTTCTCTTAATCTGCAGATTCAATACTTAGCCTCTGCTAGAGATTTTTCCCACTTTCCACGTGAGCTCTTTAATTTTTGGATGACATATTTGACCAGAACAGAAGATGCCCCTCTCAGGCCTTCCTTCCTATGGAACTGTTTAATTGCATACAGAGCTGCCTAGTTGGGCACGTTAGCATGGGTCTTTTGCATCTTAGAGATGTATCTTGACAGTTCCATCTCTTTCTGTCTCCATGAGTGGCTGAATGGTTTACAAAAGGCCGAACACTTCAGCTGAGAGCTTGGGAGGGATGTGCCTTGGACAAGTACTGAAGCATGTGTTACTGAGCACAGTCAAATTTTTAACCCCTCTTCTTGCTCTCTTCCAGACTGGCCAGTAAAAGGATCACCTGTTGAAAATTAGGTATAAGAAACAATATATTGCTTCAAAAGTTGTAGTATTTATGGAAAAAAAAAAAAAAAGTTCTTATGGGAAAAAGAAAGGGAGTTAAAAACAAAGAAACAAAGAACCACCCAGCTCTAATTCTTATGCACACAAGCAAGTCCATGAATTTCTCAGAGATGACTTGCCAGTGAGATCCAGTCCCACAATTAACAATCTTGCTGAATGGGGTTTTAAATCAATGGTTATTCTTTTCCAACTGCCAGGCACCCTGAGGAGTGAGAAAGCAGCCTCCAAGGACAGGATAGATTTCTATACAAAAACAAATACTTTAATTTGTGCTTGTAGAAAAAATACTGTGCTGTCTAATGTAAAACAAACTTGTTCATTAACACTGTATTCTATCAATAACACTATCTGCTAAGTAAGAACCCGACTTCCTTCTAATTTCAGTGCTCCCAAGCTATAATTCTCTTTTCTCATTTTTTTTTCTTTCCTAGTAACTATCAGTACTAGAAATTATTGCCAAAATTAAAATGAGGTACACTTTTATAAGATTAAATATGAGATTATGCAGTTTTCTTATCATGAATTTAATTTTCTGCTTCTAATTTCTGAAAAAAATAGAATGTATTAAATATAGTATGCTTTGGGAAGTATTTTTATTTTTATTTTCTGCTTATGCTTTTGTGTTTAAGATAGTATCTCAAGAAATAACTTGATATGTATAGGTTCTGTCTTAACAAAGAGCTGTTAAGTCTGTGTTGGGTTTCCTCTCTTTGGAGAGAGTAGATCACAAAGGACTCAGTGCTCTAAGGTGAAATGCATTGTGTATGTTCTAATTCTGGTCCTGAAATAAAGTTGAGGAGATGAAAAACATAGCTAAATAGCCAATCAAATTAGAGCTGAGGAGGAAAGCTGAAAAGGAGTGGAACTACAGGTGCTAGGTTTTTTTTCCAACACTCCCTTCAATTTTAATATAGCTAGTTGCTTCTGCAAGAAGTATCCTGTCCTTGTGATTGAGCATGTTTGTGAGTGCTGTTCTTGCTATGTTTGCTTACTATTATGTTCTTATTTATGTACTTGGTTTTGCCTATAGGTTGGAAATGTGCAGATGCACTGCATGGTATTACTCAAAGACCACTGTTTATGAAAATGCAGTGGCTCGCAAAAGACAGTGGCTCGCAACACATTAATTACTTATTGCTTACTGCTCTGAAAGACTCTCATCTCCCTTAATAGTTATCTATTTCTATGTCAGATAAGATCTGAGTTAGGATTAACTCCAAAAAGTGTTTTTTTTTTCTTTTCTTAATTTATGAAGCTTACTTAGATTTACACTGTGTGTTTTGATAAATATCAAGGTTTTTCTCCTTTTTATAATCAAATTCCTTATGGATTTTTCCTATATTACACTCTCAGTTAGACTATGTGAATAAACCATCTGTTCAGTGTTTTTCTTAAAATGATTGCACATTCCACTTTGCTAGAACACTCTTGATATGGTGATTCCCATTTGGGAATTTAGGTTTCCAGTGCTACTCCCCCTTTCCAAATGAACTGGAATTGATAGGTAGAACTGTCTTTAACCAGACATATGGCCTTTATATAAAAAGAAATTGGAAACTGATTTCCTAATAAATCACCCCTAATTTGTTTCCTTAATGAAGTTTCCTTCTGTAGTTTGTGCTCCTTTCTGTTTGCATAAAGGAAGTGTTTGACTCTACTCAGGTTAAGCAAGAGTTTAAGCAAGTGCACTGAGATTTATGTTGAGAAAAACTTATCATCACTCTAATTGCCTTTGGGCTTTTTTTTTTTCCAGTACAATAGAAGAACAAGAACTTTCCATCACTAATTTCAGTGAATAAGTTTCCTAATTATATAAAAGAAAGGCAGAAACTTAAGAGTTGTACAATTCCTTTGCCTATTAAGTACTTTTCCAATTGCATCTGTATCATCTCAGTAGCCAAAGTAAGGAAGTCCATGGATCTGTAGTCTTAAGCAAGCAAGCAAAAAACCTCAACTAATTTAAATCTTTGCAAGTGCATATTCAGAGGACTGTGAGTTTCTCTTCGTTTTTCAAGGATTTGACAATATCACCTCAATATTGAGGTGATAAATACAAAATACAGTAGAACTCTAAATTTTGTTTTCTTCCTTGCACATGTTCAAGCCACAAAAGTTTTTGAAGATTTTCTTATACAAACTACCTCTCTTCAGATACAGCCTTCTTTATGTGATGAGTTCTGTTTGATTTCCAGAACATTATGAAACTTTGCAGTCCCTACTGTACCAAACATTAATGCCAGACTGCAGGAAGCTATGGGTTCTATAAGAGTGATGCAGTTCATCCTGTAAACATTCATTTAAGTTACCCTTTATCAGGGATCTCAATAATTATCCTTACCAAGGGCAAACAGTGGCAGCTAGACATCCCTTTAGTCAGGCCACAGCTGTGGTTTGAATGGTACCAAATGTAGATGGAGAGCTAACTGGGACTTACTGACCAGGAAGTTAAATTCTTCCTCTTTTCATGTAGTGGTTTGATGGGGAGGCAGCGGAAGCACTCACAATCACATATTTCTCTGTTTCTTACTCTTGTGTGTATTGATCACACCACACATGTAATAATATACGTGCTTGGAACCAGGGGATATACTGTGAGATTACTGATGTTACGTTAGATGAAATAGGCAGTTAGAAAAGAGTTGCTATTTACAGTCTTCTGGTGAGAACCACAGAATGGTTCAAACTGGAAGGAGCATACAAGACAGACTAGTTCCAATCTCCTCCACATGGGCAGAGACACCTTCCACCAGATGAGGTTGCCCAAAGCCCCATCCAACCTGGCCTTGAATGTTTCCAGTTATGGGGTATCCACAGCTTCTCTGGGCAATCTGAATCTACCTAATCTAATTTACCCTCCTTTAGTTTGAAGTCACTACACCCTGCCATGTGTTTAAATCTCCCTGACCCCTTTCTTGTAGGCCCTGTTTAGGTACTGAAAAGCCTCAGTGAGATCTCCCCAGAACCTTCTTTTCTCCAGACTGAACAAGTCCAGCTCCCTCAACCTTTCCTTATAGGAGAGGTTCTCCAGCCTTCTGATCATGGCCCTTCTTTGGACTCACTTCAATATCTCTGTGTTCTTTTTATTCTGGGAGCCTCAGACCTGGATGTAGTACACCAGGTGGGGTCACATGAGAGCAGAGTAGAAGTGGACAGTCATCTCCCTCGCTCTGCTGACCATGCCTCCTTTGATGCAGCCCAGGATACATTTGGCTTTCTGAGCTCCAAGCACCCATTGCCAGATATTGTTTAGCTTCTCATCAAGTGGCACCCCTAAACCCTTCTCCTCAGGGATTCTCTTATTCCATTCTCTATCTATCCTGTATTTGTGCTGACCAAGGTGCTCAAGACCTTGAACTTCATGAGTTTTGCACAGATCCACCTCTCAAGCCTATGGTGGTTCCTCTAGATGGCATCCCTTTTCTGCAGTGTGTCAACTGCACAACACAGCTTGGTATCGTTGGAAACTTGCTGAGTGTGTACTCAATCACACTTTCCTTGCCCTTAAGCTTCACATTCCCTGACAGCCCATCCTGTTTGATGAGAACAAGATTCAGCATAGCATCTCTCCTTGTTAGTTTCTCTATCACTTGGAGAAGGAATCAGAGTATTACAAGAGTCTTCAGGATTACTTATGCCTTGCTGTGTTGTTCATCCAACAGATTTGATGTGGTTTAAGTCCCCCATGAGGACCGGAAGACCCGTGGTAGTAATGTTCTTTGATTCCTGTTGCTTGAGAGGCCAAGAGTGAGCAGTCACCTTCTCAGGACCCTCTGGCTGCCTTCCTGCTGTTCTGTTCAAGGTAAGGTTTGTCTACTGCCTTATTACTAGCAGGAATGCAGTCACTTTCTCTGCTGGTGATCATGTTGCTTTTTAAATCACAAGTTTAAAAGTTTACACTTTTTCTTCAACAGTGTCAGAGATGTTGGGGAAGCTGGTGGATGTTTTTCCCCAGGTTGCTGTCAAACAGCACATGTTCCGGCATGGGGTGATTGTCAGCTCAAGACTTCAGTCTTGTTTGAAAATTCTCAGCATTGTCATTTCTGTGAGTGACCTCTTTCAAAGGAAGTAAGAAAAATGAACACGAGGCTATACAGCTAAGCAATGGCATTTTTACTGTCATTTTCCATCCTCCATGCCCTGTTCATGTGTCTAGCAGTGCCTGCCCTGGCTTTACTAAAGTCTTTAGTTTCGAATGTATTTCAAATACTTTTTTATGCTATCTTCCAACACCGCAGCCTCAGTGGGATAAAAATGCTTTTCAGGCTTTCACATAGATGTCTGTGAATGAAGCAGTTAGTATAAAGTGTTCGTGAGTTGAGCAAATGCCATTTTCCCCTTTTCAGATCCAAGTGTACCACCTGCAATATGCCTAATTGCTCTGAATTCCAGCTTTTACACTCTTTAGAAGAACATGTACTATGAAACTGGTTGTCATGAGCTAAGGCAACTCTGTTATATAGTGCCATATGTACAAGTTGGTAAAGAATAAATGCTTTCTCTGGAGTTAGAGAGAAAAATGTTTCTCTAAATGAAAGGGGCGTGCCTAGAAGAGTCAGATGGGATAAACATTCTATTTCAATTTCAGAAGATTAATATTCTTTTTTCTGATTGGTGTTTTTCTTTAGGTGGCTCAGTCCATTGTTTATCTGATACAGAATGCTAAATTAAGTTTATGAATTCCTTCATTCCATTTAAAAATGACTCTCTCACTGAATCAGTTTTAGTTTCTAACTCTATCTTCTTAATGGCTTTGCCAATCTTAGACATCCAAGAACTTAGATTACATTGTACGATTAAACTTATCTGGCTGCCAATACTTGGATGAATATACTGGTTTTATAATTCTTGAGGTAAAGGTATGTCTGAATTGTGGTAGAGCTGACAAGTTTTTGTGTTTTCATGTATAATCAATCAAGAGAAGATTTTAGGTATCATTAAAGAAAATATAAGCTTTTCATGCATTAAAATGATCACAGAATAGGGAAGATAAGAAAAATACATAAATAAGGATTGCCATCTTGATATTGCTGGGACAAATGTAAAGTACAGTAGCTACTATGATCCCTAGAACAAGTAATCTCCTAGGTTATATTTCAACTAAGTGTTCTGCAAATGTAGATGATGTCTGTGCAACTCTTGCATGTCAGGTTTTTAGAAAGTGTAATAAGTGCAAAGCTGTTTCCTGGTAAATCCAAAGATATACTTTGTCAAAACTCTGTGTTTATTCTTTTTTATTTTTTCTTTGACAACAATCATAATTCTGTAAAGTATCTGGAATGTGAGCCTACAGTAACTTACACAAGTCCCCTTAAGAATGCTTGCAATTATGTTCGTTCTATTAATGATATATTTCTGCTAATTTGTTCTTTAGCTTCTAAATATCATCGTTCTTTGGAGTTTTTACTTTAAAATTTTTATATATGAAGTTCTGAACTGGACCAAAACCAAATATTTCAAAAATCTTTGTGAAGAGGAAGGCTCTAAGGAGCTCCAAAGCCTTCCAGAATGATAGAATAACTTAAGCAATGTGCTTCATTATTATTTGGGTAATATTTTTAATATGGTCAATACAGTTATGGGGTGTAGAATATTTTTTCTTCTCCCTCTCCTTGATTCACTGGCAACCAGAACATTCACAAGCTCTACAGTATTTCTCTTGGCTTATGTGGACTTGACAAGCCTCCTTGGTCTTCTATTATTAATTAAATCATGAGGCCTGGACATGAAAAATTTACTAAGACTGTCTTTAATTGATACTGTCTGAGTTGCAGTTTTTTTCAAAGAAATGTTTTCACCACTGGTTTCACATAATTAATCAAGTAATCAAATTAAGCATTAATTGAAGAATTAAGGTGCTACTGAAACTAAGAATAATTTAGCTAGCTACCATGGTGAAAACACTTGGCAAATTCAGAGTTGGTCATGTGTTCCTGTTAATTTTGTGGACAGTTCCGAAACTCATCTATTCAGGTAGAAAAAGCAGGGGTTTCTGTTCTAAAGATACTCTTATGAATGCTTGAATGAATACTTCTAGGAGTCCAGGAATGCTTACTTTTCAGAGTTCTCCATTGACACTGTGGCACTGAGATAGTAGGCAATCCCAGATGCTTTTTATCAGGATGACACAGATGTTGGCCTTTATTAATAATTAACACTGGGATGCTAGGTGCTTATTTTTTCTTAGTCTCTATAGCATACAGTTTTTTTCTGGACCTGAAAACAAGTAAATGGCATAAGCATAAGCCCTGTGCTTTTCCCAGGCTAATGTTCTTTGCAAATAAGTAGAGCTATTGCAGCTAAATTCTTTCCATTACATTCATCAGGTTTTCCTATGACTAATGTCGTCTTCCACATGGTTCCAGTATGTGCTGTGCAGATAAGTTCTTTGTTTCCCTTCCTGTATTAACCCTTCTGCTCAGAGCACAGTTCAACTTGATTTTTTGATTGCCTGTTTCTTTCCTCAGTTGTTTGCTTTTTCCTTGATTTCTGTTCCTCTCTGCCTCCTAAGGAAATGACAAATCAGAAACAGTTGAGTGGTCAAGTGTATCTGAAATAAAACAAGCTGATGAATATGGCATGGTTCAGTGGATGGAGCATTTCATTCTGCGTCAGAAAAAACTCCTTTCTATGCCACTCATTTTTTTTTTTTTTCAGCACTGGACAAGATATTTTATTTTAATTTAGGCAGCAGTGAAACAGAAACAATGGTATAAGCCTTCTGTTGTGTACTTTGACACTCAGGTTTGTAACATACTATATGAGATTGACTTACCTATTACTGATTATGGGAGGAGAACTGAGAAGATCTGTTTATGTGCAGCTGACATGCAACAGAAAGAACAGCTAAGAAAATAGTACTTCTTTAGGAACCACTTACCTGTGGACTATCTTCTTGTCTTTGATCTGTAATGGTTAGAGCTTGTCATCTTTTCAGACTCGCTCCCCCCAAAAATCTTAAAATTCCAGATGACTGTGGAAGCCCTAGAGAATGCAGAACCTATGCATCTTCCTTACAGACATTGTGTTATTCGTGTCCTGTTTTCTACTGTCAGAAAGGAAGTCCCATAAGAGATGTGTCCTCTCCATAATAGAATTGCAGAAAAGTGCCAGCAGTTATGCATCTTCAGTATCACAGAACTGTATGTGTTGGAAGGGACCTCTAGAGGTCAGCGAGTCCAACCCCCTGCCAAAGCAGCTCACTAGCCCAGGTTGCACAGGTAGGCATCCAGGCGGGTCTGGAACATCTCCAGAGAAGTTGACTCCATAACCTCTCTGTGCAGTCTGTGACAGTGCTCCATCACCCCCACTGCGAAGAAGTTCCCATGCACATTTGTGTGGAACTTCCTGTGCTTCAGTTTGTGGCCATTTCCCTGTGTCCTACTGGTGAGAAGACTCCAGCCTCATCACTTTGCCTCCCGCTCCTTAGATATTTATAGACGTGGATCAGATCCCTTCTATGTCTTCCTTTCTCAAGGCTGAACAGACCAAGGTCTCTCAGCCTTTCCTCATGAGAGAGGTGTTCCACATCCTTTATCATCTTTGCAGCCCTCCACTGGACTCTTCCAAGGAGATCCCTGTCTTTTTTTACTGGGGAGCCCAGAACTGGACACAGTACTCCAGTATAAATCACTTCTGCTAATTCTAAATTTGGGCAAGGCCCAATCTTGCAGACACAAGGTAGTGTGATGTAGAAACACCTAGGTGACCCTGTTTGCAGACAGTGATGGTTTGGTTGAATTTATTGGGCCTGTCCCTGTACCTACTAGGCTGAGTCTGAGCTAGTGTGTGCAGATATATCTGTGCTCTGGCCTACTAGTCCTGCTAGTCTGCACACTGCCAGCATGCATCCATTAGGGCTAGGTGACAGCAGCAGTTTGGGGCTTGAATTGGCAATTACTTTGCTAGCACAGTGCTGCACCTGATCTGATGAATCTAACTGGATTGCAGCACCTGAGCTTGTTTTGTTCCGCCACTGGGGCTGCAGGCAATGAAGCTGCTCCATAAAAGGCTATCATCTGCAGCTGCTTTAAAGTACTGTCACAGTAATTTTGTCACTGAGGGTGCCAACAGAACCTAAGTTTTTTATTTTGCGGTTAATTTTCTAGTGGCTGGATGCTTAGCTTGAGAAACAAAACAAGGAAACAGTGGGTAAGGGTAAGGTTTGGGCAAAAAGCTCTTCATCTCCTTTATTCTTAACCAAGAAGAATAACCCCCCTAAAGAAATGTAAAATAAAGCCTGCTAAGGAAAAAGATATATATTATGCTGGTGAAGAACAGTGCTTCAACGAAAAGATCATTCATTATCTTTGGAACAGATGGACATCAGTGAAACTTCAAAACCAGTGAGTTTACTGAGTTTGTGATTATGCTGTCTCATAGAACTCATAATTGCTGCAAATAATGAGTGGACCTCAAATATATTCACATTTTTAAAAACTTTTGAGCTGATTAGAATAGATCCTGACTCAGAAATAATCTGGATGTGTTGGCTTCTAATGTTATACACTGATACTTCTGATAATATACTTCAAAAGGTGATATAGAATATTGAAGTCTGAAGAGTCAAAGAATATGAAATAAAGCAGTTGTCTATTATGTGTTAATCTGTGAGATGATAGCACTTGAAAAATACTTCCTAGTAGACCTCCAGTGAAAAGAAAGTGAAAACTCTGTACTCAGAGTTGAAGCACTGCAGTGCAAGCTGGGCTGTGATCCATATGTATTGTCATGAAGGTGTTGGAGTGAAATAAAGGGACTGAATGTTCTCATTTGAATTCCCTTGATTGCTGAAGAGGCAAACATTTGTCTGACTGAAGGATGTATCAGAAAAGAAAGGCAATAAAGCATCAGATCTTTTTCAGCTGAGCCGTTCTTTTATCTTGTAGATAGTTATAAGAAAAGAGTGAGGTCATACATTAGAAATGTATTTTTTCTCTCTTTGTTCTACGAGAGATATTAGCAGGTATGAAAAGTAGGATTTTTTTTTCTTTTTTTCTGTCTTTCAGTGGTTATTAAGAGGCATTCATTTTATGGAGGCCTTTTCTTTCTGATAAGATACTCTGTGACTTGGAAACTTAATTGTACTGGTACAATTCATTTCACAGGCTTGGATGAAAAAGGGATTTAAGTTTCCTTACTGAGTCCCACTCTTTCTTGAGCCAAAGCAGGAACTGGTGTTTTGTCTTAGTGGCCTCAGTGCAAGAGGGCTTAGAAAGGACATATCCCCCAAGCTGCTACTGCAAGAGTGAGATGTCTCTGTCCACCTGCACACCATTGGGTCAGGATAGAAAATTGCTCTTGGAAAGTCAGCTTATTAGTCTCATGGTCTTGGGTAGCTTCTGGGGGAAGTTATGTTTGCTCTTCTGAAGTCATCTCAGGACATCAGAACTCAGGTTCTGCCAGGGCTCTAAAATGCTGTTTTTATGGCTGTATCTGAGGTGATCATTGTCTGAGTCCTGGTTAAGAGAAGAGCAAGCATGGCCTGGTCCTCCCTGTGCACCTGCATGGAAAGATCTGTTAATCACTGAATTGTTGAAAGTGCTCTGACATGTCTGTGTGAAGGAGTATATATATATATAAAAAAAAAATCTATTAAGATGTTAGCAACTGCACTGTAGCGTAACTGCACTTACCTGACTAGTCCATATGTATTTTTTTAACTTTGCTTTTTTTTATAAAGATGAAAATATAATAAATTATGTAAAATAAATTGCATGAACTTTTTTCTTAATATAGATATTTCATTGAGTCTGTTCCAACCTATCAGTTATCATTTATCTACATAGGAAGTTGGAGTTAAATGTGTAAACATGCAATCACTCAGATGCTTAAAAAAAAACACCTAAGTACACCCAAAATGTTAAACCATGCTTCATTTTAATGTAATTATGCAAAACAGCTTGTTGAGAGAATTCAGTTTAGCAATTCACATTCCTGGTATGTCTCCACTACTAAAACTTATAAAGTTATATTTACTCTGATAATTCTGGGCTTCCTAGGTTCCAAAGAATATCCGAGTTGCCATTCTTTCATTTCTTTTAAGCAAAAACCACAAATAAACTCCTTCAGAAAATCTATGAAACAGTTTCCAAATTTCTCAGAGAAACAGATAATTGGTAAATCTGTAGGACACTATGGAAACAGATACAAAGAACATGAAAAGCTCAATTCTTTAGTCTGCTTCTATTCTAGATACTGCTTTAGGCCCTGTAAGGGTTTCGAGGATTAGTTAGGAATTAAGTTAGGAATTTAGCATTCATGTGGTATTCAGTATATAGTGGAAAAGTTTTCACAGTGATTTCTTCATGTGCTGTGGATGTGCTTTTGTACGTTGAGATTCTCTTATTCTTAAAAGTGTGCTGCAGTTATTTGGCCAGAAATCACCAACAGATTGTGATCCATTTCCTAACAGAAGAGAATGTAATCCTAAACTTCTGGTATTTTATTTACTGATGAAGCAATAAACAAAGGTGTCCTGTGCTTGATATACAGTGATAGGCTTTTTTGGTGTGTATAGTGGCTAGAAGAAAAATCTCTGCCTCACCTGCCTGTAGCTTCAGATATCTCCTCAGTCCAGCTGCTTCTCTTCCTCTGCCCTTCTGAGAGCAGGAGTGTGCAGTAATGCACTTGATATTTAAAAGCAGCCTACCCTGGGGGGAGCAGTTCAGGTAGTGGTATAGGAATATTTTTCCCCTGGGAGGTGAAGAGCTACTGAACAGAATGTAGCAAGAA
The DNA here is from genome assembly GCA_036925125.1 of Oreortyx pictus. NCBI lineage: Eukaryota > Metazoa > Chordata > Aves > Galliformes > Odontophoridae > Oreortyx > Oreortyx pictus. The sequence goes on from JAUPFR010000003.1 coordinate 38,138,982, forward strand.
GAGAGCTTTGTGGAGCTTGCTTGAGACTATGTGCAGCATGCATATGCCACAAGATGCTTGTAATATGCAGTGACCCAAATCTCTGTTTCTTCCCCTTTTGCCCTTTGAGGGTTGGGAAATACCAACAAAATCCAATATCTTGTCATCCTTGTTAGTTCAGTTCGATTTGCTGCTGGGATTCAGCTACCTGTCTCCAGCATGTGGACTCAAGCGAGCATCAAAGCACTTGAAAAAGAGCAATCAACTTTGAACAGTCTTTTGAAATTAAAACTTACTAAATAGATTAGGTGTAAGAATAGCTGTATAAAATACAGCCCAATGAAGGCAAAATGATCCTCTGTTTACCACAAGCTGCATCATGATATCTTCAAGAATATATTAATATGAGGCAGCAGTAGCACTTCTAGGATCCCAAGATGCAGCTGTCAAGTAACATCTGCCAAAAATGGACTTGCTTCATTACCTTCAAACCTCTCCATTGCTCATTAGGTCTCACCAGATGGGGATTCAATATTTTGAAGTCAGTCATCCTGTATGAAGTGTTTTGTTCATGACACTGATGAACAATTATCTGCTCATACAGTTGGGACTTTTATGCTGTTTATTTCAACTGAGTCAACAATCAATGTAAGAATAGTTGAAAAACAAAAGGTCAGGTTGTCTGACTGCATAAATGAAAGTTTTCCATGATAGTTTGATGCTAGTCTTTCTACAGCAGAATCTATTATTATACCTCTCATAAGGTTTTGTTGAATGTTTATAAATTTATTTTACTGTTTCAAGTATTGAAAAACTAATTATAATTCAAAAATATTGTTCAAACCCATTCAGTGTAAGATAAACTGCTGTTCATAAGTGTTGTATTTCTGTTAGCTGATAAATGTTTAATGGTTTGTTAGGAAACTAATTGTCAGTTTAAACAGGAGAATGGCAATAATAACTCAGTATAATATTTGCACTGTCACCTGCAGAAGCAGCTGTAAAAATAATTTATTCTAAATCCTGCATGTAGTCTATTGATACCAATATATGTCAAACTCCTTTGCACAAATTCCAAAACCCAGTGAAGTGTTTCTTTGTATTTTCTGTTGTTCCCATATCCTTATAAACAAAAAATTAAAAAATAAAAAAAAGTATTCTGGATCTTGTGAATTGTCCATTTATGAGATATTGTAATGGTGACTTTACATGGTATCAGAATCAGAATGCAAGATGTTAAATTACCAACACTGAGGCAGTAAAAGTGATTAGAAACCTGAATGATAACTTAACACTATTTTCTTTTTCTTTCCTTTCACATCATTTGTTTAAGAGGAAAAATCTGTGAGAACTGTGCGTGTACAAACATGTGAATGTACATTTGCACATATATTTATATACCCTTACTGTTGAATCATAGTGGAAATTATTAAAAACTAAATACTCAAGTGTGTTAAAATAATTTCCTTTAAAATTAGTAATAATCATTTTCTTGACCAGATGCTCTCTTTGCTAAATTCTCAGTAAACTACATTCTTGTTGATTCCAACAGGAAAATGCATCTAACGAGTCTTCACCCTGAGGTGTCTGAGTCACCACTGGTACCAGAAGACCAACTTTTTCACAGTAAACATAGATATGACATAATTGTCAACTTTATTTTGGGAAATATGCTGTACCTAATTAATTGCAACAGCACACTGACATTTTTAAGGTCCTTTCTTGGCCTTCATAAAAGAAGTGGAGGAGAAGGCTGTGCCAAAATCTTGCTCTTTTATTGCATGATTGAGCAGTGGTGTCATTCAACAGCAGAGGACTTCATGTGCTCATCTCTGCTCTTTTTCAGGAGCTTTTCAATTGGCTGCACAGGAAAAAGTAGGATAAATCTTCTTCTCTCTCAATGCGGTGAATATTGAAGCCAATTTATGAAAAATAGAATTGAATGACATCACCTTCTTCCTTGAAGTACCTACATAAAAAATCTTGCTTTGCAGTTCTAATCTGAGCACACACTAAATGGAAGCTGGTTCCTTCTATTTCTGTTTTTATTTTCCCTTCAAACTTAATTTAACAAACTATGATGCTTTTGGTTCTGAATAAAAGGTTTCAAGACCCAAAAAGGATAAACAGTATCTTTTTAAATCCTCAGAATGAAATAGGTCCTTACAAATCTTGTACATTTCAATTAAGTCAAGAAACAAAATGATACTTTTCTTCTGAATAAATAAATCAATAAAAATCTTATTTTCCTTAATGGGCTTAAAGGTGAACCCAGGTTTTAAATTTAAAGCATCTTGGGGCCACAAAGTATTTGGGGATTAAATCTGTCCAGCAGAATTTTTCCACTACAACCAGAACATTTGTGTATTTTTGTTTGCATCTACATAGTTATATCTATAAACATTAACAGTTAAATACTTAGATTCTAGTCTAAATCATCTGATCATGAAATATGATGAAAATTCTTCTCTGATTCAAGCTTTAAGGTAGCTCAAGATATTTCATGCCTTTCTTGAAGTTTCAAAGCAAATGCATTTCTTGGTTTATAAATCAAAGATAAAAATGATTCGTTGTCATGTATTCTGTCTGAGACAGATTTACCTCTTTTGCATTGGTGGTAAAAAGCAGAAGCAGGGGAAGAAAATCAGCATGATTCCAAAGCACAGAAAAAATGTGCTAGATTTATAAAGAATGGAATGAAGATGGTGCAATCATCTGGTATAAATGGCTATGAAAATAAAATTATGGAATTGACTTTGTCTGAAGAGATAGCAAGCTTTGTATTACCTTGGACATCTGTGTTTCCACGTAAGCAGTGTTGTAGTGTATCAATAAGCTCTATCATTTTGGTTTCTTCACTAGCATTCTTTATTATTTTGTATACTGAAGGATGACGTTGCTGGAAATGCACCAGTGGAAGCCTGACTGCAATACTGAAGCCAAAGGGGTTAAATCCAACACTTAACAAAAAAAATCCAAGTGTTGGTGAAAGTGTGTGGATTTCAATGGACTCCTGTGTGTGAGTATGCATTCCCTCACAGTTTCTTAGTATGTGTACTCAGCAGTAAAAAGGTAGTTTCTAAACAGGAATGGAAAATCTCAACAACAGAAGCTTTTGACCTGGGACTGTGAATTTTAAATGTTCACTCTCTTCAGAAATTATTTAAAATGTATTTGTGCACATTTGAATACTGACCCTCATGTATAGCAAAGATATCTTGCAGAGAAGTCGAGCATCAATATTTCAGTGTTTAATTTGCTTTGTTGAGGAACCTCATCTAAAATACAATATCAATTTCATAGCTCTCAGCCGCCATTTCCCTCAAGTTAGATAAAAGATTGCTAAGCACTGTAAATTTAAAGCATGGCATCTGGCAGAAGTGCAGCATGAAAGCTGTTTTTGTTTCCTACCTATCTTTGCATGCCAGAAGTCACTTGGAGCACTTTAAAATTTTGTTAAACATTTAGTTAAATATTTTTAATCAATTTTTATTTTGAGATGAAATACATTTTGTTTAAATTGCAGGCTGTGAGATCTGGCAGTTTTACTAGCAATTCGTGACACTTGCCTTTACTTCTCCCAGGGCCGGACTGTTTCATATATAATTTACTGTGACAAAACACTGGCCCTAGTTATTGTCCATAAATATCAGCCCATTAGCAATGTGTCTGAAGTGTAGCTTTTTAGTGGCTGCATAATACTCTTGGACCAAGAGTTAAAGGAATAGTAAACACCTTTTTGGTTACAAAAGCAGCACAGCAGAAGTGTTCTTCCATAAAATCAGTTTATTGCAGTTATATGGATATTTTGTGACAATTCATACCTATGTGAATACAATCATGAATCCTTTTCACCTCAGTCACATCAATATTTTTGAAGGATTTAGGCTCATCTCATGTTGGGCAGGTCTTGGCTCTGTATGTTCACTGTAGAAAGAAGAGTAAAAGAGGCTCCCTACTCCTTGTTGTGAGCCTCCTTATGAAACTATAAAGTGCCGGCAGAGATGTGAATTTAGACAGATTTTGGTAAGTACAAATGGTTTCCTTCTCATGCATAAAGTATGGTAAAAAAGACCTGCAGCATATGAGTAGGAGGCAGATAAATATGCAGTATTTGAGAAAAATACATAGCTCATACAAATAAACCGGTGGCTTTCTGCCATGTTTTAGAGCTGCAAGGTTAAAAACAGTAAAATGAATATAGCTGGAAGTCAGGTGTGCTTAAAAGATCATTTCAACTGAAGTAGCAGTTAAAAGGAGAAAAAGTAGGTTTTCTTGCCTTGAAAAAGTTGTTACATGTACTCAAAGAAAATTAAGTGGGGATAAAAAAGAACAATTTTCAATTACCTCAAGCAAAAGTTATATCAGAAAAAATATTCATAAACTATTTCACTATGAGATACTGATATTGAAATAATCACAAGTGTTGAACCTAGGCCATGTACCCAGGTCACTAAATGAATTATTAATTCAAATACGAAAGCAATATATTTAATCTGAATAGTGTTTATGTAAAGTAGTCCCATATAAGAAAGAATGATCCTATTAAATTAAAAAAAAAAAAAAAAGAGGAACTTAAAGGGATAAATTAGAGGGTAAGTAATAGCAAGTATTTTGGGTATCAAATATCTCTGTACTTATTTATTACACTTCTTTGTCCTAGAAACCAGTACAAGACTCTGAAGTTTAACTTCAGTGTTTTTGAAAACTACTTTCTCTGGTCTAGATCATGTCTACTAGAAGTACATCTAAACTTTTATTTCCTTAGAATTACAGTCGCAGAATGGCTGAGGACAGCACATTCTTCAGGGTTTCTCTTTCTCAACCTCCACTCCAGCAGGGACACAAGAGCAGGGGCCCAGGAAATCTGTGTTCCATTTTGTGCCCACTGTCTCACGTTTGGTGGTGCCCAGTGACAGCAAAAGAGTGCATTATCAACAATATTTTGATCACAGATCCAAAGTGTAGCGCCATGTGAACATCTATGGAGAACAAGTGTCTGGGCCAGGGAGATGATGTGGGTATAAATAGAAATATTATCACAATTTTGTGAAAGAGGTGGATACTGTGTGTCATCTGTGCAACTTTCTACCCTATGTAAAAAATCCAGTCCTTAAACAAAAATAAGTCCTAAAGCATTAAATACCAAATGAAATATATTAACAAAATAGCTAGCTGTAAAACTGAGAAACATTTCCAGATTCTTAAGTGCAAGCTACATTTACAATGGTCATTATTCTAGTTTAGGACATCTATTGCTCCATTCTCTAGATTTTGAATCACAGTGTGATTATAATACTTCAGAGGAAGTCATGCCTCAGTGAACTGAACCGAACTAAAAGCTAACACTTCTAGTGTTAATGCCCTTTAAGTTTAACACTGTTAACACTTCATATATGAATTTAATGTATTTTTTGGTCAATTTGAAAACTATGTTAATAATGTATTATGTTTTCCTCAGACCATGTGCATAATTTTGTTTATGCTAAGGACAATATGGCACTCAGAGTAGATGGTTTAATCTCTAGTGGCTCCTTTATTTTTCTTTGTAACATTACCCTTATTTCATGATCATGAAATATTTTAAAAGACCATATAGTGCTTTCTGATCTCTGCTGGATCACAAAGTAAACCCTGGGATAGTCTATTCCAGCAGAAACATTAATCAAAGCAACTTTTCTTAACTGATTGATCAGTGTTGGCAGCTTTCCACAGTACCATCTTTTCTAGTTTCAGGTAGGGTAACTTTTTGTTTTTCATGTGCTTACTGTTAATTGAGATATTTTAAATGTAAATTATCTTTGAGGATGAAAATCAAGATGTGAATAAAGTTTTACAGAACATGTTAATACTTGACAAAATCCCTCCAAATCACTTCCCATAAACAAATGATTACTTCACAGTATTTATCAGTGTGTTTTAACTGAGTCTTGCTTTCTTTCTATTACTTGTTAACTACATCTTGCATGAAATTCCTTTTTTGTTCTTAGTTTGTTGGAGAAGTTTTAAATAATTAAATAACGCACAAGTATGCATTTTCAGTGAGCATGTATTTTCAGAATCTAATAAAAACAATTAATTTTCTAATTATCACTAAACTGGGGAATTGGTTATTTGTGAAGATATTAGATGGTGTTAATGGAACTGTACGGGAAATAAACTTATAATTTCTTGGTAGTGGTGCTGGTGATGGTCTACTCTTTGCTATCAGTCTGTCAGAACTGTCTTTTGTTGAATCCTTTCCCAAGGTTGGGATGAAATAGGGTGGAAACATGCTCTGGCAAGATGGGTCCATGCAATCTAATATCTGCCACTCATAAGCTTGGAATAATGGCATGCTGTGTAGTGAGCTAGCTAATTTGTGCTGCATAGATCTTCTATAAATAGAGATGAATCACTTCTCTAATGAGACATACAAGGATTCCTCTGATGTGCTTTGAATCTTTAAAAAAAAAAACTTTAATTAAGACTTAGGTCACAAATTGTGTTTTTAAAAAATATGTGGTATGTAGAAATTGTTGCACCTAATTGTTAACTCAGAGGAAATAAAATTCATTTTTGTGTTTAAAATTAAAAAAAAACAACAAATATTTACATTTTTTATATTGCTGACATTTTAACACCTAATTTTCCTGTTCTCTTTTGAAAGTAATCTTAAATTCAGGTGCATGTTTTGTACCAGTAGTCAAATACAGATAGTGCTTAGGATAAGCAGAACATTTTAAATTGAAGGTCTTGTTGAATTTTGTTAACTGTGGCTAAGGCTATGTTGGTGCAATACAGTATAGTGTAATTTTTAAGTGTGTTATAAAGCTTTATTGTACACTATAAACTGTGCCTCTCCTAATACCAAAATCCTACTACAACAGTGAAATTTTGTGTTTTTTTACTTTAAGGAAGAAAACACATGGCCAAAACACAGCAGGACGACCAAAGATTAGGAAAAAAATAAAAATGGAGAGGGGGCAATACGCCTAAAATTAATAGGTAATTTTAACATGTTTAGAACAACATTTGATCTGTCAGAATCCATTCAAACAATTTTGTAACTCTCTGGGTATGTAAGTCTCTATGAAGATTATTAACTACTTTTTAGTATAAATTAGACCTATTGCAAAGTGGTTAATTAATATTTAATTTCTATTTACTTATTTATAGAGGAGCTGTTTTAAAAAAAAATAAAACCATTGAGTTTTCTGGGTAGAGAAGTGAGTAAGGTTGTTTCAGCTATCTGTTACAGAGTACTAATTGGATTAGACCCTTGTAACTGTCATAAAAACCTGTTCAAATTTATTATTTATCACAATTGTCTTCATTAATTATTTCTACTTACAGAGTACTGTGTATTGCTTTGCTTACAGTGCTTAACCAGACCAGCCAAAAATTGCCTTTCACAGTTCATTGCTTAAGAGCTTTCAAAATGTGTAACATTTTTTCAGCAATTATAAATGTACTGCCTTTAGAAGTTGCAACCTGAGAAGTTATTGAGACACTGGGACAATGCTGGGTCATGAAGCCTCACCTGACCTCCAAACTTCCTTGTGAGAGTATAGGTTTCCAGTGTGACTTTGGTCCGATCTGTGGTGGGAATGACGAGGATCCTCAATATGGCACTCAAAATGGTTAGGCTTGCAAATCACATGCTGGTTGTGTGAGGATATTTTCAGAGGATGTATATAACAAGCTTTATAACAGAAGGGCAATATTAGGGCATAGTACTGCTAGGAACTTCTCAGAATGTTGCTAGGCAGTGTTTAGCACCTGAGTACCTGTGCAACCTGGTGTAGGGTAACTGCTTTGGCGGGGGGGTTGGACTCGATGATCTCTAGAGACCCCTTCCAGCCCCTGTGATTCTGTGATTCTGTTTTTGCCTGCATTGGAAAAGAACTATCTCAGGAGTTTTTCTTCTGAGAGCAGCCTGTTGGAAAGTATTAATCTTTTTTATCTGAAAAATAAAATAAAAAATGAGTAGAAACACAAGATATCAAAATCATACACAGGAATTCACTCATCTCGCTTTTCAATTTCCTAGCGAAATTTGAAAAATTTCTTTTATGGAAGTAGACTCTTTGCAACAATGGCAAAAAAAAAACAAAAACAAAAAAAAAACCAAATAAACAAATGAACAAAACAAAACAAAAAAAAACAACAACACTGAAAACCACTGAAAGAACAAGATAAAAAACAATCAATCAAACAAACGAAAAACTTCTTTTTCTATTGAGGAAAAAAATCCAATTTCGTGATGAAAACATTAAAAGTATTTTAGTGTTTCACTAAATAATTGCACACACTATTTTTTTGCTGTCACTGTATTTTCTTTTCACGTGCTTATTAGATGCAGACAGTAAAGTGTGCACTTTCTTTTCTGTATAGGTATGGTTTGTTTTGACATATGAGTAATTTCTCGATCCTATTTTATGTTTTATTGATCCTGCCTTCATTGTACTTTACCTCCTCTAACCTTAAAGCTGTTCCTGAGGTCCTAAACGTGTCAGTCTAGACCTCAAAGGCTCATTATTCTTCCATTTTATAAACCAATCTAGAATTTAGGCACAGCCTCTATTTAACTTAATGTGAGTGCTTTCAGTTCAACAATACAAGTATGAGAAGTAAATGATACTTTCCAAAACTGTACGAGGCCACAAATGGCTCAGTGTAGATACTTAGAGTGAACTAAATCAACACTTGGAAAAAATATCTTGTACAAGCACAAATGACATCTCCAGTGCAGTTTTACAACTAACAGAATAGAACAGAAAATAAATTAGTTATTTTCCGACTATGCCTTCAAATATAATATAATTGAAGAGTGTGTGTTTGCACATATGTAATTCAGTCAAAAAATATGCAGGAAAAGAAGTGCATCAGAAGCAGAGCAGAGGTCTGGTACTGAAATGTTGCCTCTGTCAAAGCCAGTATCTTACTTTTTGATTTATTTTACTTTTGATTTTAACCAGGCCACTACTTCAGTCTTCCTTCAACACTTCTAAGAATCTATCAACAAATATCACATGGATGAACAGCAAAATTCAGCATTATATACAGGCTTGTTGCTGGCAGGATGTGAACTAGGGCTGTTTCGCTTACAGTCTGATAGTGCTGCCTTGATGGGAAGAACCTTTCTGCTGCCAAAAACAATTCAATGCACAGAAAATATGAATCTCTTTTAAAACCTTTTTTCTGTCCTTCATTAACTTTGAGGATTCATGTAGGTTGGTAGAGAGCACTAATGAGGTTGTGTTGTATCTGCCTGTCCTAAGAGAGCTAATAGCTTGCCTCTCTATGTTGAGGTTAGGGAAGGTTTCGCTGCAACTATAAATTAATAGGAGCAGTATGTTTCCTTCCATCTCCTTTTTAATTAGATCAGGAGGATCCCAAAGATACTAAATTTGGGTCAAAATTACATGAGCTGTCTTCTGGTGGCAAGCAGTTTCTATTTTCATGATAACCAAAAAGAATGAGCACAAGTATCCGTTGAGCAGAATCACTGGGAGGTGACTGTGGCCCTTGTATCTTATACTATGATTCCAGTCAGTTCTCCAGCTATGAAGCTTTATGTTGTCCACCTTCCTTAAGTAATATAAAATGTGATAAGGAAGAAAAAATCTTCCTAAATGTTTTATGTGTTATAGCTAGTGTGTAGGAAATTAGATTGTGTCCTCCCACCCTGATGTTTCCCATTTAGATCAGTACTGATGAATATGATACAGCAGTGCTCAGTAGTGTGGCAGTGATCCTGCCACCTGAGCCCACAGACCTAAGGAATAGAGTGATGAAAAATATCCTTACATGTGTAGAAGCGTGCTTCAGTCTTGAAGCTGAGTGAGAAGCTGTCCTGGTGTGTGCTGCAAGCTTTTCTCCTCATCTGAGTCTCTGTGAGAGTACTACAAGATACAGAACACATTTAAGGATGAGTATTTCCACAAAGCTGATTTGTGCTACATATCCCTCAGGCATTTTCTTAAATCCTTGTTGTTGTTACTTTGATATTTACAACCTCAGTTCCTCTGTCTCAAAACTAATTATTTTCCCTGTTATTTGTGATGAATACTTCTCGCCTTATGCTAAAACAGTTTGTAACAGTAACTCAGCATCCTAATGCTCAGAAGCTGAATGGAAAAATCAATGCTTTCGTTAATTACACAAATATGTGCCATTAAATATCTTTATCACCACACTTTTCTGTGCATTCTTAATTAGGTGTATAACCTTAATATTCTAACAATGCTAAACTTGATCGCTTTTCTGAAAAAAATCCACAACAATATATTTTGTTATAAAATCATATGAAAATGACAATTAAGCATTATAGAATTGAGGTTTCTCCAAATTTGAAAATCCAAATTAATATTTTAAATATTGATCTCACATTGAATGCTGTCCTCCATAATATATTCCTGTTGGATCTATTCCTTCTCTTAGGAGTTGTACTGGAAAGACAGTCCTGTGTCTTTGAAAACTGTATAAAAGAAAATGTGAATCACAGAATGGCTGATGTTGGAGGTCATCAGACCCAACTCCCTGCTCCAGCAGGGACACCCAGAGCTGGGGACCAAGGTCCACATCCGATTGGTTTCTGATGATCTGCAAAGGGGATACTCCACAACCTCTGGGGAGCCTGTGCCACCCACACAGCACAGAAGTATTCCTGTTTTTCAGAGGGAGCGTCCTGTGTTCCAGTTTGTGTCTATTGCCTCTTGTCCTGGCACTGTACATATCTGAAGGGAGGCTGGATTTATTGCTCCCTCCCCTCAGGTATCTACAGACACTGATGGGATCTCCCAGAGCTGCCTCTTTTCCAGTTTCAATAAATCACAGCTCTTCAAATGCACTTGAATTATGAGTGGCTATCTGTTGCTTATGGATTATGCATAAATGTGTATTGTATCTCTGTATCTATGTGTAAATGTAAAATTATATGTGTCTGCATTTATGCATATGTTACATATACTGTATATATGTATTACAGTACATTTGCACATATCTATATTTATATGTAGGTATATGCAGCGTCTGAGGCATGGACTTCAGGTATAGAAGATCCAAATTATTTATCACAGGTTCTAACATCCCTTACATACATTCACAAGTTTTCTCTTGTAACTTTCCCTCCCACCTTTACATGTCAACAAGATAGTCCTCAAACACTCTGTAACCGTGCATGCAGGCACTCATCCAGACAGGGTCATGAGTCGTTCCAAGCCATGTACTCTTCCTCCAGTCAGGGTCTGCCATCACACAGCTTACTTGAACTTGTTTTCCTTTTCTTCTGGAGTGTCCTTGGTTCTCAGCCTTCCTTTCTCATGCTGTTTATCTTGCTCCACACCTTCTGCTCTGAATTTTCTTACTTGTATTCCCACAGTGTATGTATAAATGTCTTTGTAGCATCTATATACATGCAGTTGTCTCACATAGCAACACTGAAGAAACAGTGATCTTCCTTGCATGAAAGGGTAATTTATGGCAGAAAGTGATCTTAGAAATCACCTAGTATCCTGATTTCTTGAAATAATAATATTTGATTCAGAGGTGTTCTATATAAATCTGCCTTTGAATTAGAGATTAATGACTTTGAGATTTCTCATAGAATCTTTGTGCTATTGTCCTATAATTATTTCAAACGTATCCTAAAAATAACATAGTTCTTTTTGTTTGTTTGTTTGTTTATATATTTATGTGTTTGTATATATATATATATATATATATATATACACCTACCTATGATTCACTAACACAGATGTAACTGATTTCTGACTGCATTAAATTTCACTGTTGTAGAATTCTGAGTACAATAATCACTTTTGAAAAATTATAGACTATTCTGAGTAAAATATTTGTGATGACTCTGGTCTCTAAGTAGCCTACATTTAAGACATGTAGGTAGATGATTCTAAATACCCGAGGTACAATTTAAACTGGAATTTCTACTCTAAACGACGCTAGGAAATTACTTGCTCTAATACGTTCTGGGGAACTTACTGAATTGTATTAAAATTGTGTTAAACTACAAGTGATTACAGAGAAATTCAATATTGGTGATGGCCATTTTGAATATAAAATCAGTATTTTACCACACTCTTCCTTCACAGATTAGTTTTTGTTTGAAAATGAAAACAGGGACTTACTTTTCATTTTGTTGTTTCCACTGGGCAGTTATGACTGCACTCACTATGATGCAATGTGGTGGTGTGCCTAACAAATAAATGAGAAAGCATAGTGATTATGTAAGGCTTACTGCTTAAAATGTTGATGTAAAATTACTACTTTTTTTCTAGTAAATTTTTAGTGTCAAAAAAAAAGCCTTTTAAAATTAAATTTGTTGTTATATAACATATTTTAAGGGGATGAAAAGATAAGCTCTGTTACATTCTTGTTATCCTCCTGATCTCCTCAAAACAGAATAGAATTGGGAAGTGCACAAAATCCTCAGGTCCTTTAGTGGCCTGGCTCCAGTAATGGTGAAATCTGTCCTGGATGTCAAGATGCTAAAATATTAGTATGAATAGTCACACTAAATTCCATTAAAAAGATTTCTTATAAAATGTAAACTGCAAAGTATAGCTATCAAATCTTTTCTATCTGTTAAATATTTTAAAGACAGACTGTTTACATCACATTAGAGCAGACCAACTGCATGTCTCATTTGATGTAAGTACTTTGTTTTCAGCATATAGTGGTGTCATATCTATCCCTTTGAAAAATTGATGCTTGTTTTTACATAATTCATAGTATCGTGCCTGCTGAGATGAGTGAAAAATGTTTAATATATTCATGGTGCTACTTCAGTAACGTTTTCAAGGTCAGGCATTTGGTTGAAGCTTGATTTTAATTCTACCAATGTCAGTATGTTCATTTTTAAAAAGAGAAATGACAAAAAATATTTTTTTGAGTAACTTTTCATGTCTGGAATGTAAGGCCTTCACCACATTTTCTTTTTATACACCACCTGATTTATGCTGACTTTTCTACTTGATGAGAATTCATAATCTATATCTTATCTTGAGGAAGTGGCATAATTAATGAGAATTTTCAAAGCTATGGTCAAAAGACCCAAAGTTTGGCAAAGAATAATACTGTAAATGTTTGCTTTTGTGTTGACTGCTCTTTGTCTCTGGGGTGAGGAAATGTGAGGAGGTAGATTTTGTGTATGTTCAATTGCCACACAACCTTTGGAGGTTGGTTTATGAAGCCTCTACTCTGTGATCAGACCTCTGTCCTCAAATAAATGAAGGGTATCTAGGATAAGAGGAACAGGTAGGGCGGAATTCCTCAGTTGTAAGAAGTTACCCTTGAGCTACTACAAGTTGCAAATCTTAAGACAGTCACTTTGTAGACCAGCTCTGAAGTTAGAAATAATAAAAGCCTACAAAGTTGACAATGTCAAACTCCCTGTGACTCTGAACCTTGAAGAAACTGAGAACAAGTAGAAAAAGCAAGACTGGCCCAGTTCAGTAAGGGTGTTTATTATGGGCAGAAATTGTCCACAGTGACTTACATGGAAATACAAATAATAAAAACTATCTTTTTGCATATTTTCTTTCTCTCTTATATCCTTGGTTAAACTTTAGTGTACTTGTGAAAAGTTTCCCAAATGTACTTTTTTGTTAGCTTAACCCTTGTTTCAATACTAACTTGGTTCCCCCTGCCTCACTCATAGTTGAGAGTAAAATTAAAGCAGTAACTCATTCTGTTCATTAAAGTTTGTTGAAATAGGGCAATGCCACAAAGGTGATCTGTGCTGCCAGTGTTGGACAGATGGTTTGTCTCCTGGGAGGTCTGTGTCCCTAAGCCATACAGGAGAATCTGGAAACTTAAATGAAGTTAACTTTCTTGAAAAAACAAAACAAAACCCTGCATTTATCTTTTGTTGCTGCATTCTTTGGAGTTCTATCTCTGGACGGAAAAAAAATTATATACAGGTATAGATACATTTGCTTTGCTTTGCAGCAATTTAAACCATATATTTTATGTACTGTTATCTCTATGAACTTAGTGAAAGAAAATTTAAAGTAGTTCAGAAGAAATAGAGATCAAACATAACTGAAACAGTCTGGTTCCCATCCTCCTGTCTACAGGTAGTACTGACCCTAAATAAATCATTCCAAACAAATGTCTGCCAATGTCTTTATTTAAAAACTTCCAGTAAAGAATTGTCAAATATTAATTAACTTTCAGACTGGCTTTTTTAGATTTCTTTTTGTTGATTAAAGTCTAGATAAAGATGCTTCTGTCAGAAATTATACCTGTTACTTATTTTTGTACCCATAGCAGAAGTGCAACTGAATTTTCTTTTTTCAGTCTTGCGTTTTTGAAAGCTAGCGTAGTGTCTCCTTTCAGCCTAGACACTTGAAATGCTTCCTCATGGGCTGTGTTCTTGAACTCTGACTCTTCTTACGTCCTCTTTGAGATCTTGCTCTACTACTTTGCAACTTATTAAGAGCTATGCCCTAACACAAAGTGGTACTCCAGGTGGGTTTAACCTAAGAACCATACATAGAAGACCTACTTTCAGCATGATGTTTTGCCATAAGAGAACAGTAAATAAGATCTTTCCTGACTGTACTCCTTAAAGTAGTCTTCTTACAAATAATTCTTTAGTGTATGTTTCAGTAGTCAAAATGGCCAGGAACAGTTCCTGTGGGAATGAAATGAGCATTAATCCACTCACTTTTGGATGGTAAGGAAGCTCATAGGCATAGATTCAAGGTGATTCAGACCATTTTGAATGTTTCCAGGATCACTTAATTTTCAAGTATGAATGTTATGACTGCCACTGAAGGAGTGCTCTTAGTAGTAGCAACATATATGCTGTTTTCATTGAAGTTTTCTAGTTTCTTATCAGAGAGTTTTGTTGTGAGAAACCACTTCACAGATTACTTACTGGAAAAAAAAAAAACAGCACATAGATAAACACTTTTTAAAATGTCTGATACACAAAGACAAGTATTCAGTTGTGTTTAACTTATTGGGGATTCATGTTTTCTTTGTTTTAATACTCTGTTGAAGAAAAAAAAGACTTTGTTTGTTTGTTTGTTTGTTTTTAATGGGAGGGGAAGGAGAGTCAGGGAGAGACATTTAATGCCCTAGGATGGCCAAAGAGGGGGGGAGATATTGGAGCACAAGCCTATATTTCTAAATAGTAATTTGGAATCTTATGAGCATTTGACTTTCAAAATTTAAGGGATAAAAGTATTTTGAGTTAGGTTATATGCAATATCCTTCAAATACATGTTCAAGGGAGATATTTGAAAATACTAAAATAAATGCAGAAGTTCAGTGGAAAAAAAATTCCTGTCTCTTCACTGTCCTTATCTTTGAATGTTTCTCTTACTGGGAGA
This sequence comes from Oreortyx pictus, assembly GCA_036925125.1. Lineage (NCBI taxonomy): Eukaryota > Metazoa > Chordata > Aves > Galliformes > Odontophoridae > Oreortyx > Oreortyx pictus. The sequence goes on from JAUPFR010000003.1 coordinate 38,154,302, forward strand.
AGATAAAAATTTAAACTCAAAATATTAAACACATTTGTTCTTTGGATGAATAGCTATAGCTTCAAATCCGAGTGGCTCAGTTTAACTTTGGATATGTATTTTGATGGACTGTATCACCTGATATGCTGATATGATAGTTCTAGAGCTCCAACTTTGAATTTTGATGCTTAATTGACATAAGATTCAATTTTTTTTTTGTGCAAAGAAACAAGAGGCAATTGTCACCACCTTTAAGAGGATAGCTATGATATATGATGTTATTATTAAAGTTCAGTTCCCAGGCTTTCCTTTCTAAGTTGTTTTTTTTTTTAACGTGTACCTTGTGTCTGTATGAAAAACTTAAGACTTTTGAACTTGAAAGTCATGGCAGATCACAAGCACACTGAAGGAATATAGAGCTAATTTATTTTCAAATTATTTTTTTTAAAGAGGCTTCAGAAGAGTGAGGATTTTGGCTAATGCTTTTTTTTTCAATGACTGAGATAAAGAACATGAAAAACAAAGACTGTGGTGCATAATATAACCAAGCATTCTGTAAAAATGAAAAGCATACAATGAATGTATCATTGTGCTTTTGTGGTAAGTGATGACAGGGACAGTTATGTTATTCTTCATGTTCTCTGTCCAGATATAAGGTGAAGGTTGAAAGCATTCAGCCATCAAACTTGATAATGAAATCCAGTCCTCAGGGGACTCTTAATCAAAAAACTGGAGCAGAAGTGATTTTATTTGAATGAGTGTGAGAGCGAATGAGAAATGATACAACATGTAAAGCAGTACATGATAGTGAGATTTTCTGATCTTCGTGAATCGCATCGCTCTGATCAAATCTATGCTGTAAAGTGTTTTTCCTTATTTATATTGGAAGAAGCCACAACTTTTGAAATGAAGTGTTACCCTTTCTGTGGAAATGAAATAGTCCAAGTCTCTGTGGCCCTCATCTAGTCCATCAAGTGGACACTGCTCAGTCCTGGAATGCACTATCGGGATGATAACTGTTTATTTTATTTGTTTTCTTTAAGTTAATGCTTACAGAATATCTAGCATGCACTTTTTCATATTATCTTCCATAAATGTCAAATGAATATCCTTATCGCTAATTTGTGGGATGTTATGAAATCGGTCTCTACAGCTAGCATAGCTCCTGTTGTATAAGTGTGTTGTAAACACAAGGCAAAAGTAGTTGGTACATAGGTGTCCCAGGAACTGAACAAATGATTGTGCTGTGTAGCAGCTGTCGGTGTCCCTATACTTTTAAAGATTTGTTGTGACAGAAAGTATGAAACAACATGCATGTGACTTCAGACCAAGAAATAAAAATTAAAAAATAATAATCTAGATATCTGCATGTTCTAGTATAGGTTTTACCAAACAATGTCCAGAATCTGTTTGGTTCTTTGATTTTGATCATAGTTGTCAAAGTAACAGAGCAGTTATAAAGATGCTGGTACTTTCTGGTCTCCTTGGTTAACAGTCACAATCCAAATATTTTCTTTCTCTGCCTTTTGTTAGCTTAGCTACAGATGCTGTTACTCTTCCAGTATTTCTAAACTAGAGCCCTGCCTCACTGTTACACCTTGGAGAAGAAAGTTCCAGAGCAGTTGCAGTCTCTATTCTCATGGCCTCTGTTTGGAGAACCCGCTTTGCCTGAGATGAAAAGTTAATTTGCTGATGTAGGGGAACTGTTAGGTCATGGCTTGAACTGGTGATCAAGCACCTGGTGAAGGGCCGCGGCTGGTTCAGGGAGTACTGGCAAATAGTTTGCACTTGTGCTCCTCATGTGACCAGAAGAGGTGGACCTAGGGTGGAACCACACTGGGCTCATGTAAGGGCCAGTCACTGAAGGGAAAGCATCACTTGAACTTTGACATGTGAGAGGGAGTGCTGCATGGTCATGGAGCCCCTTCACTGGTTTAGTGAATTCAGCTGTTCTTTCTGTATGTGGCTATTGACCTACCTGTGAAAGTTTTGCCTGGTATTGCTAAGAATCTGTAAATTTCAAGTCCTTTCTTATGAAGTGTGACCAAGAGGTGAGCTTATGAGAATGGTTTTGGTTTATTATTCTATTATTCAGTTGTGATTAGCAAGCTTGTCCAGGTGAGACTTTTCTTTTAAACAGCTGAAAAAGTAATTTAGAGTAACTTTCCAGGTAGGCTATTACCTTGTTAACTGCTGACAACTTAAAGTTGGCCTATGTTGTAAGTCTCAGACTTCAGTGAAAACAAACATGACATAGCAAATATTGAGTTACCACATCAGCTCAGTAAAGTAAATATTTTCTTGTGTTCTCTTCTTATGCGTGGCATAGGAGGCACTCCAAAAAAAATCCAAAACAAACTAACAAAAAACCCAAACACTTCATATCTATCTGGTGCATTTCATTCTGAAATATTTTAACTTTACTAATTTAGTGAAATTTTTATCAATGTGTGGTATTTTTTTGTTTTTGTAGTTTTGTTATGTATTTTTTTTTTTTAGTTATCTCTTTATCTGAATTATCTGAATACACAAATACCAACCTAAACCACTTGACTTAACCTTAAATCTTTGAGCTAAACTAGTTGTCAATGGTATACGGGCTGGTTTGGCCCAGTTCTATGATGATTGGGGTGAGAAACCCAAAGACCCATGCCTTGGAGAAGGTGGAAAGGAAAAAAAGGAAAAGGCAGATGGGCCTGAAAACAAAACAGCAGCAATGATCTGAGGAGGAAAGCTAATTTACTAAATAAGATATGCAAATTGACACAATATAGTACAATATAATTGGAATTGAAGCTACTAAATCATGTAAAATGAGAGAGAGTGTCTGAGAACCTAAGGCTTTACACTAACTGCTTAAGGCGAGATGACTAGTAAGCACCCACTACTGAGCTGATCCAAAAGGAAAGAGGCTGTGTCTTGTTACATGCAAACAGTTCTTATCTTTCCCTCTGAGTGGTAAATGGAAAAATGCAAAGCAGCGCAGAGTCCACTGGGGTACATAGTTCTTCTCTTCTGAGACAGATGATGCACCTAGGGCTGCTGATGATCCATGGTGCTGGAGCATTAACTCTTTAACTACCAATACACTATGTGATTTTATGATGTGGAATACCAGTAACAAAAGTCATAAAATGATGGCACTCATTTAGCTGATACGGAAAAAGTTGAGATGCTTCTTTAGATAAATAATACACTTCTTTTCTCATCCATCAATTATCTTGATGATGCTGTTAAGAAGTATTTATTTCATCTGTCTGGATACTTGTGTGACATAATTCCAAACTGCTTGGAGAAATGACTACTCACTGTATTTATATTAGCAGTATACAATTCAAGAAGAAATAACTTTCAAGGTTATGCAGTTTTTGAGGAGAGTCCCAGCATGTATAGCTTCAGCTATCCTACCACAGAATTGTTGGCAGTCAGGTCCATTCTGCGTAGAGTGCTCACCCAGTGGTCTTGGGGTAGGTCCCAAAGATCATAGTGTCATCTGGAACTGGCTGCTTTCTTGGAATCTTGTCTGGATCTTCTCCTGCACTGCCACTGGGGAGGCTGTAGCATGATACTTCAGTTTGAGGGAAGGGATGGGATGAACCTGGCGATGATAAATATTTCCTTGATTCTATCTACATTTCTCAGTACACTCATGTTGCAAAGTTGTTGTTCTCAGGGAAGTGACTCCCCATTGGATGAGAACAGGGATGGGGGACTCCACTAACTTCTCCTGCTATTTACTGCAGTAGATATTTACAGTATTGTATCTCCTGATATTCTACAGATAGCCAGCTCAGGCGAAGTTGCTGTTGTTTAAAAATTATGGCATTGATATCTGACAAGAAATGGGTACTTCAGTTCCTTTCCTTATTACTTGATTGCTGCAGGAAATTTACTATTTCTTTTTCCCATCAGGCAGCACAGAGAGAGTGCTTTTCCCACTGCTGCAGATACCTGCATTTATCTCGAGCATTCGTGCATATCTCTATGCACCATTGATAAATTACATAAGGATACAGTGTAATTTCATAACAGTTTATTATATACCATATGGAATTTTTCTAATGGCTGTAAGATGAAGAGTATCTAAGAAGCATGTCCAGATCCTAATCTCGTCTTTACTAGACATAAAAACTGTTTGATGTATTGGCTCTCTTTCTGATTTAGAATTGGAAATGAAGAGGCCATTCTTTTGTCATCTGCTCATAGAAGTACTGCAAGGTATTGTGACAAGTTGGAACAGTAGTGGGAACTGTTCAAGGACCTGAAATGACTACCAAAGTAATTATTGTCAGTTGGGTAAAAATGTACTTTGTGCAGCTTCAAAAACATAACAATTCTTTAATTCCTTTCCTTTGTAACTGGGTAAAAAAAATAAAAGAAACAGTTGCAGTACGTGCTGTAGTTTTTATTCTTACAACAGAAGGATAGGATTATTTCAACTTCTGTATTAAAAAATCTTCACACATTAATGAATTGCATTAAAGTGACATATTAATAACTTCAAGCTAGCAATTTCATTTCCCAGTGCCTACTTTGAGTCCTCATGGTCTGATACATCTTAACTTCAAAGCAGTTTCTTCAGGATACAGGAATGGAGTTTGAGTGTGATTTCAACAATAACGATTGCTTCTGACTTTGATAATTACTTATACATTCAAGGACAGTTCTATCTGTCTTTTTTTTTTTTTCTTTTTTAATCCCCTCCTGCCCTTCTGCTTTTTTCTAAAAGCTTTATAGTTGAACAGATTGCATGAACTGATTTTGTGGGTGGTGACATGTGAAAATAAACTCCGTTACAACATTATATTTGATCAAAATATTTGTTTCTCGAAATAACATACAGAATAAAAGATGAATATAAATTCTGTTCCAAGTCATAACAATTTTTATTAAAAACAGTGTTAAACTCATCATCTCACAAAGAAAGGGGCTAACGTTTTTATGAACTTGTCTTGTTAGGGTATTTCTCTTACCTGAAATAGGAGTGGCTCTTATTCACCATACCCCTTACCTGTTCTATGCAACTTTGTGGTTTATGGCCTGTTTCCTTAGGTTTGATTGCTGCTGTAGTGTGCACTGTGTGTTGTTTTTGCTTAGGGCGCCAGTTGCTTTAGTGAGCAATGCAGAAGCAACTGGATTAAGATCTCAGAGAAATGCTCAGTGCTACTGCAAGGCTACGAGATCATGTGTGGGCATGAGAGGACACAGGCAGGAGTGTGAAATCTAAGATTTGGAAGAGAGAAATGAACGACTGTTCCCAGGGTCTTTGTAGTTGTTTCCTAAGCCAGCCTAGGAGAATTCCTAATACTTTTAAAAAAATTCTGCACTTTTCAGATAATAATTAAGGAAGATCTTCTGTTCTCTTGAGAGTACTCACAATTTATTTAAATCCAGCATTTTTAATTATTTATTATTCATGCTTCACTGCAAGCACTAGGTATAAGTAAAGGTATAATATTTGGTAAAACTCTTTACTTATTTCTTCAATATCAAGCTCTTTCTACTCCTATAGCTAGGTGTATTTCTTTATCTCTCTCTTTTTTTTTTTTAACAGGAATTTATTTATTTAGTATTTAAACTATAAGAGCAAAAGACTATTTTTTAGACTAAGCAGAACCAGCAAAACCATTATGCAACTCAAATCAGATTTGTTGACCATGATGTTTTTCACTAAGCTGCAACACTGCCCTGTCAGTTCACACTTAAGTAATTTTATAGCACTCACTCTTATGTTTTATAGCGTTATAGTCATTATTTTATTAACTAGGGCGTTGTGTAGCTCTGGGAATTGATGATGAGAGATGCATTTAATGTTTTAAATAGTATCAATAACAAGAATAGTTTATAGGTTAAGTGAGATGATTTGCAAGTTTGCAACATCAATTTCCTGTAGGTAATATCTGTATCTCAAGAGTTGACCTTATTTTATCCTCCAGGATTTTGGACAACAGCCTGAGAAAGCTGGAGAATTCTCAACCTTAAACCTGAATTAATGTCACAGTTTCTACATCAAAATGAAGAAAAGCATATTTGTTATTGGTGATATTGCTGAATGTACCTATAATCTTGTGAAATTTGTGTACTGGCCTTCAGCTTTTCTTCACAAGCATCGATTCACCCTTGAAAACTAGCTTGAGACTATAGACCACAGAAAATCCCATTCCAAGTTAATGATCTAGATTTCCATCATTAATTTTAATGTCAGAAAACTTCATCCATTTGCTGTATTGATTTGCTAATGAGAACGCTTCTGTATTCTCCCGTGAATGTTACTTGTTTTGTACATTGGCAAAACTCATGACCCTGAGTGATCTGGTGATGATAGTTATTCTCAACAGGATTTTTTATAATTCATTACAACTTTGTGTGAAAGACCCTTATTTTCTGAAGAATTGCTGCTTTGCCTTCTAATAATTAAGAAGTGAAGCTGCAAGAAAGTATGGAATAATTTACAGATCATCAGTTTTGCAATTAGGAAAATACAGCTTCTTTGACAAACTGTATTTGTCAACAAGACAAAGCACATCCAAAAATGGACTTTATGCAGAGAAACAAGCTCTTGTCTTTTCTTCCTGTCACCTATGGGAAAATATTCTGTGATAGTCTTTGACATCCTTTAAGTTACCTTGACTGAAATGTCTGTATGAGAAAGGAAGAAATTTTTTAGGTAGTGACATATGAGCTTTTTTTCTTTCAGAGAGGATTGTGCAAAAGTTTGCAAAAGTTGAGGCTTCTGTGTATTGTTATGCACTTACTAAGCTGGTTTAATTTTTAATTTTTTTTTTTTAGTAAAACTTTTCTTTTGACTGCATTTCACTTTTCTGTAAAGCAATTGCTATAGAGTTAACAGCATTCATGGAATAGTGAAGATTATCAATAGGAGGCTTTTCTGATTTCACTGATGGCTTTTTATTGTTTTACAGTGCTTGAAGAGGAAAGAACATTACAGTTCGTCATGTTTTCATTTCCAGATCTTCAAGTGAAGAGAGAAATGCACTAGAAGCTTTGATTTTGAGGTATAAAGGAAAAATGGAAAACTCATTGTGACCTTACTTATTCGTCATGACTTTATAACTTAGAGGTAGGATTTTAGTATTTTCTATCTTGCTTGGAACATTGTAAATTAGTTCTTCAGCATGGTCTAAGCAGCACCTGTTCTCAGGCAGCACTCCTGCATGTGGAGAGGACGTGTTTACAGCTTGATCTGCTCAGGCACTCTACTTTTTACCTCCTCTCTCCTATCAACTGCCTAAGAATATTTTTGGGAGTATGTATGTTGCTTGGCAGAATACCTGGCGTGCGCTTGACCCCTTTGGAATCTCCTTTGTTGCTAAGAGAAGAGAAGATGATCCATCATGTAACTGGAGATAGGAAGAAAAGCCTGTTTAATAAAAATGTAAAACTCTTAAGTATGGCAACTGTCAAAAGTCTCTTAGATACAGTATTTTTCCAGTATTTTTGTGGACATGGCAGTGCTGTCATCCAGTTCCCAATTCATCTCAGGAATCACTCCTTTGCTGCGTGGATGATAGAGTACTGGCACAGATTAGCTAGAGAGGACATGGGTCTCCTTTGGAGTTCTTTAAAAGACGCATGGAATCCAGACATGGGTCTGCACACCCTGCTCCAGCTGTACCTGCTTGAGTAATGGGTTGGACCAGATGGACTCAGAGGTCCCTTCTAACTTCAACCAATCTTTATCTCCTCCTGGAAGCAGGTATGCATTCCCTTACTTTTTCGTGTGAGGACAGTAATAGGAAGAACAATTGCTCCAAATATCTGGAAAATAAAAGAAGTGTAGATGAGTTTTAAGAGATCTTTCAGACTGTATTGGAGTAAGTCAGTACTGCATAGTAATGACACTTTTATATTGACTGGATGTATTTTATCCAGCTCTCTCTTCCAAGAAGCATTTCTGATGTAAAGAATAGAACTGAAAAGATAATATTCTCTAAGAATTTAGGGGACCCTTTATCATGGTTGACATTCCTGGGGTGGGACAGCAGTGCTTGCTGTTGCATTTACATTCTTAAAGGTTCAGTGTATTTTAATTGTACTCTAGTCAACATATTTTTAAATAAACAAATACTTAAATATATGTCCAAAAAACTGCAGGATGAAATACTGTTTCCTTCAGGAGATACTTGAGATGAAAAAGCTAGGAGAAAGTGGTAATACAAGGAGGATGGATTACTACAGAAATGAGATGCATCAGAGCAATCTTCTATAATAATGGGGATAGAAGTATTCTTAGCACCTGTGAATACCGTGGGAAAAAGCGTTAGAGTTTTAGTAAGATTCAGGACCTACTTTTAAATTCATATAGGATCTGTCTTTTTTAAACGACGAACACTTAATCTTAAGAGGGATCAGATTCCCTATTTTACTTACTCCTGCTTATCCAGTAAAGTTTGTTGAGTAATGAGCCGTCTCGCTTATTGGGCACAGGTATAGTACTTGTGCTGTTTGGCAAGACTGAAGTGACCTTAACTTCAGAAAGGAGATACTTTTCCTTAGTTTTAACTTTATGTGCTGTCACTACAAAGTCTTGTGAACTTTTGCTAGCTGTGTTGCTATCTTATATGCATACTTTTTTTGTGTCTTGCGTTTATTCATGCAGTTTTCTATATTTACCTGTATCTATTTCAACAAGTTCTGGATCGCAGATAGTGAATTTTGCTATCTTATCCTAATCTTTTTTTTTTTTTTTCCTGAAAATATTTAAAACTCAAACTTGTAAATGGTTAAGAATATTTGTTTGTGCTTCTATATACTGTTTTCTAAATGGGCTACTTGGTAAGGATTTTACCATCTGTGATGCTCTTATTCCTTCAACATTTATGGAAGTTGATGTTTTATTCTTGGATTCTGACTTCAGCATAGCAGTAGCAATCTGAGTTTCTCTTCCTACTGGACAAAGGAAGGCACTGTCAGTTGAAAGAGAACCTATATGTGTCCATTCTTGGAAACGCTGTTGGCATGGTCATAGTACTTAAACCAAAATTCCCTTTTATCTGCTAGTTTGAAATAGAAAAATCTGTTCATTTTTTTCCTTTTGAGCAAACAAGCAAATGCTTTTTTTTTTTTTTTTTTCCCTAGCTTAATATAAAGAGAAATACTTGAAGACAGGTGTTGCTGGAAACTTTTGTTTGATTCTAAAAATAAATCCAGGATTGTTATATAGAATGGGAAGAAGGGAAGTAGCCAGTTTTATAGGACTGTCTGAAGTGTTTTTTTACTCTGTTTTTATGTGTTTTTTTGTATTGATAGTAACTTTCAAAGGAAGAGAAACATGGGAGAGATGCAAGAATTTTGTTACCTGTCTTACTACTAGAGTGAAAGAAGCCCCTTGCAATGTAATGCTAGTCTTTTGTTGGCAAGTAGTTTCTACGTAGTGAAAATGATTTTTTCTGCCACCTACATTTGCATCTTTTAGAAGCCAATTTATTTTGCACATGCAGATTTGTCTATTCTTTTTTTTTTTTTTTTGAAAGAAGTTGCATGCTATTACTGAAATTACCATCTGACTTGTTGCTGTCAAATTGAATGTGGCCCTGTTGTTTATGAAGACTTCATACAATAACAATGAGGCTAGAACTAAGGAATCTTTACTTCTCACATTGTACATCACTCCTTTAAAAAAAAAATGGTGAGTTGATTTCATTCACACTTGAATAATAGTTCATTATGTATTTGGATATATTGTCATCAAATAGAAATACACAAATTGAATAGCACCCAAATGTGTCTTATCCATTAGTATATGGAGGGCAAGAAAATTTTTAGTGTTTGTCTGAATAAGCATATGTGCATGTATGGCTAAAGTATAAACATATTTAGCTCATTAAGCTAGTGCACAACAGTTTCTATATGGTAGATGATTTATTTGCAGAAATTGATGAATTTAATTTAAATAAAATTTTCTCAAAAAAGTGAGGTTTCATTCTTAAAAAAAAGAAAATTGAAACATATCTTCCTATGGTTATACTACTTTCTCAGTCTCTGCAATACTCTCTTCATTCTTCAGCGTCAAGATATAAAAGTAGAAAAAGAATGTAAAGAATAATAAATGAATTAATACATTCCAGATTATCTTCACCTAAGAAATAACAGGTAAGCTTTGGTTGCTTTTAAAATAACCACTACTAATCTAAACAAGTAGTTCTAGGTAGTAAGCAAACTGAAAAGTTTTCATAGGAAGATTTTATTTTCCCAGCAAAAGATTATTATTACTATTATTTGATAAGGTTTGAAAATTTCCAAACCTAAGAATCATCTTGACTGTAGTAAATGCTTCCTTGCAGGTGGGCGATCCATCCTCTCTGCTGGAGCACACTCATTGTTTTTGCAAATTTGTGTATGTAAAATTGCTTGTACTGAAGACTGATTATTTGGTGCAGTAATATCATCTGGATAAGTAGTTCACCAAGATTGCTTTTACCAAACTGAACAATGATTTTTCATATGAAGTACCTTAGGAGATCAATGCTATCTCTTCTAACTTCTATTGATTAATATATGGAGTAAGTATTAAGTATCTGACATACCGTCCTATTAGGTCATAGAATACCAGAATTGTTTGAATTGGAAGAGATCTTTAAAAGTCATCTAGTCCAACTCCCCTGCAATGAACAGGGATGTGTATAGCGAAATCAGGTTGCTCAGAGCCTGGTGCAGCTTGGTCTTGAAAATCTCCAGGGACAGTGCATAAACCGCAGCTCTGGGCAAACTGTTCCAGTGCCTCACTGCCCTTAATGTAAAAAAAAAAAAAAAAAAAAAAAGACTTTTCTTATATCCAACCTATATCTCGCCTCTTATAGTTTTAAACCACTTCCCGTTGTCCTGTCACAACAGATCCTGCTAAAAAGTCTGTCCCCTTCTTTCTCATAGCCTCCCATTATATACTGGAAGGCTGCTATCAGGTCACCTTGAAGCCTTCTCTTCTCCAGGCTGAACAGCTCTAGCTCATTTATCCTGTCCTTGTACGAGAGATATTTCATCCTTTGAATCATTTCTGTGACTCTCCTCTGGATGTGCTCCAACAGGTCTATGTCTCTCCTGTTCTGAGTACTCAATATCTGGATGCAGTTCTCAGCACACAGAGTAAGGTGGCAAAATTACCTCTCTTGTCCTGCTGGCTGCCCTTGTTTTGATGCAGGCTAGGACATGGTTAATTTTCTGGGCTGCAAGAGCACATTGCTGTATCATGTCCAGCTTCTCATCCATCAGTACCTCTAGATCCTTTTTGGTAGGACTGTGGTCTCTCCTTACATTCCTGATCTTTTACTGGTAGCAAGAGTTGCCACAACCCAGGTGCAAGACCTTGAGCTTGGATTTGTTGAACTTCATGAAGTTCACTTGGGCCCACTGCTTGAGCCTGTCTCTAGATGGTATTCCATCCTTCCATTGTGTCTTCTATACCACACAGTTTGATGTCATCCGCGAACTTGCTGAGGGTGCACTTGATCCCACTGTTGAAGTCATTGATGAAGGCATTAAAGAAAGTCAGTCACAGTACTTACCCCCGAGGGACACCGTTACCATTTGTCTCTGATCTCCATCTGGTCATCGAAACATTGACCACCACCCTCTGGAGTCTTCAACAGGTTCCTCATCCACTGGACAGTCCATCAAATCCGTATCTTTCCAATTTAGCGTGAAGGATCTTGTAGGGGACTGTGTCAAAGGCCTTCTTGAAGTCCAGACAGGTGACATCAGTGGTTCTCTCTTTGTTCTCTGATGGAGTTACACCCTCATAGAAGACAATTATGGTTAGGCAGGGCCTGCCATTGGCGAAGCTACGCTTGTTGTCTTGTGTCATCTCCTTGTCTTCCATAGCTAAGGGCTGTCAAACAGGCTTCCTAGAGAGGTTCTTGATGCCTAATGCCTGTCACTGTAAAGGAGGCATTTGAACAATGCCCACAGTAATGTGTTTTATCTTTTTTCAGTCCTGAAGTAGTTAGGCAATAGGACTTGATCTTTGTAGGTCTCTTCCGGCTACGTGATACTATGCGATGTGCAGCTTCTCTTGAAAATCCAGTGTCTCTTCAGTAACTGACATCTGCTGAAGGGTTGATGTTTTTAGCAGTCCTATGACCCCAAAACTTCTGTTACTTGGTCTCATCACTACCAATGCTTGATCTTGTATAATTTTGGCATAAAATCTAGCAATTATGTTGATGTCATGGAGGAAGTACTGAGCTTTATAATATTTTTTTTTATATATATATTTTTAAGAATAGAAGAAAGACATTCATCTTGTAAATATACCTTTAATTTTATCATGCGACTTTCTTCATTCATCGAACTTAAAGCCAGCATGCTTTCTCTACCAAGCAGTTCTCTCAGATACATGAGTAAGTCGTATTACCTTATCTGATCTCTGTTGCAAATCTGTTGGTTGCTTAAAATGCTCCATGTTGCACCTGATACAGCTATCAGTCAAATTGAAGATAGATCATCCATATCTAGATCAGTGATTGACAGGTACTCACATCAAGAATCCCTCATGTGCCATGTCTGTGTTCCTGCCTTGTCAACGTAATGTTTTGATTGTTTAAACAAGTAAGAATTACTAGAATACTCATTTTTCAATATACATAATGAAATAAATTTAAATGCTTTTAAATTTAAACACTTTTCCTTCTTCTCTTTTTTTTCTGTCAATGCTCCAAAATACCTAAGGTTTGAAATCTAAAGCATTCTTGCTTTTGGGTGCATAAATATGTTACCACAGTGCTCTTCACCAGACTGATAGATGATGAGAATTCAGTGTCTTTAATTCCAGTCACTGTATAATTTTCACAGTTTAAAAGATTAGTTTCCTAGTAGAGAAAAATTACAGATTGTTCAGGTTTCAACACTACTTGTAAGCGTACCCCACAGGTTCTTCAATACCCCTCCATATTTATGCTCTTCGAGCTTAAATATATTTTGTCTCACAGCACCACTCACTCTAATACAAATATAAAGCATGGAAAAAATAATAATATGTATATAGTCAGGCTGCAAAAGCTGAGCATAGCAGGAATTTAATCTGAGAAGGTGATGTTCCAAATCAATTCCTGAACATTTAGGGTAGTAGAAATGCAAATAGTTAAACAAATACTTCAGGCAAATTCAGTTTTAAAACATTCACGGGAAATTGTTATGGGGAACTTATATGGTTATGTGGTTTAGAAGTACACAGCTGCCTAAAATTTAGGCAGTATTTACTCAGAGATGCACACTAGACACCAGTTTTTTTATTTTTCACTATGTTCAGAAGTCTGCTTAAAGCAACTATAGGAATTTTTATCCATAAATAAAAACCTTTATATAAAAATAAGTATATACCTGTCTTACATAACATATGTAAAATTTCTAAATATATTGTATAGTATATATAGAATAATTACATTTCATAATTCTGTTATTTTTCACTGATTTTTCTTTGTTTGAATTATCAATTAAAAATAGCAAAACAAAAGGATAAAAAACTGCACAATCCAATCAAAAAGAAACAAAAAACACGATGACAGGAGGAAGGACAATGAAGTTGTCAGGCTGGCATTATCTGGACACTGCGACCTTGCAGCTCTATTCATAGTACTTATCATGTATGACTGAATTAGGTGTTTGAAAATTAGCATTGTCAAAAGCTATTACGAGTTACCTCTTGATTTGCTACTTACATTCATTACTCTAAATGCTGTGGAAGGGCAAACACAGACTGCTTAAAAATTAATCGAGGACTGACTGTCTGACTTGTGAAATATAGATGTGACCAAAAGCTTTTGTGAATCTCTTTTCAGTTGCTGATGTCATCACTTCTGTGCTGTTCTGTTTTGTGATTCAAGTAGTCCCTTGCAGCTCTAGACAGAGATGGTATAAGGTAAGGTTAATGTTGTTCAGCCTTAGAGATGTTTTGAATGTTTTTGATTTTACATTAATAGACGCTTCTGTAACTACAGAAAGGACAAAACTATGTTTTGACAACTACCATGATTATTGTCAGAAGACAAAATATATTAGGGGTACTGTACAGAGAAACAGTGTCAGGAGAGATTTGGAGTAGAGCTCCAAATCTATGTGGTGCATTTTTTTCCTTACAGAAAAACAAAACAAAACTTTAAAACAAAATTTCTACATTTTTATTACTGCCAAATATTTTTTAATTATATTTAAGTCAGGTGGGCTTGTGTGTATTTAAGAGTTATTTATTTACTGAGTAGGCTTTGATGGCATCTTAGATGTCAACGGTTTGTGGGCTGGTTCGGCCCAGTTCTGTGACAGCTGAGGAAGGAGATCCATGGGCCCACACCCCAGGCAAGGGGAAGGGGAAAAGGGAAAAGGGAGATTGGCCTAGAAATAAAACAGCAGCAACAATCTGAGGAGGAAAGCTAATTTACTAAATAAGATATCAGAAAGTAAAATAAAACAATATAATACAACATAATTGGAATTGAGGCTAATGAATCAAACAAAATGAGCAAGAGAGAGTGTCCGATAAACCGAAGGCCTTACGCTAATGCTGAAGGCGAGACGGCAGCGAGCACCCACTGCTGAGTCGATCCCGAAGGAAAGTGAGTGTTCTGTGACCGCAGACAGTTTTTATCTTTCCCTCTGAGCGGAAAACACGTAAAAGTACAAAGCATCGCAAAGTCCTCTGGGGAATGAAGTTCTTCTTCTCTTCTGAGACAGGTATACTTGGAATTATCAATGATCCATGGAGCTGGAGTATTAACTCTTTAACTCTTAATGCACTACATGATGTTATGATGTGGAATACCAATACCAAAAATCATAAAACCATGACATTCGACTTCCTAGTCTTAATAAGGGCTCAATAGTTATGGTGTTATACTTCTGCACAACCTTGCTATTCCTTCCCATAAGATTCCAATTGACCAGTGTCTTCCTTCTGATTCATTCAGCATCCCCTTTTGGATTTCTGATTGCCCTGAGGACGTTTTATATTGAATGTTCTTCTGATTAGATATTGAGCTCTTCTTTTCATGCTGTTGTATGCTGTGAGGCTATGCTATCTCATGACTTCAAATTAAGCAAATATGTTCTATGGAAAATACGAGTGAGCTGACCTCCTAATTCAAGAAGTTCAGTCAGAAGTTAAAAAAAAAAATAAAAAAAACTTCTAACCTTACCTGAATAATACAAGTTAAGAAATTGATTGAAAATAAATGAATAAAATGTTTAAAATTAGGAAACTTTGTTTATTAACATCACTTGGTGTAAGATCTTCATTTGTCTAAATATCTACATTTTTACACTGCAAGCTGACATTTCTAACCAAGGAATTTGAAATTAACATGGAGAATGACTATTAAATGTTATATAATATCTCAACTTTCAAGGAGATTGTTTCGTATTCCAGTGTAACACGCAGAATAATAAATAGGTTCTCTGGTGTCCATTCCCTGAACACAACAGGAGGTGAAGGGATGGGAATGATAGGCAACCTCAATTTGACTTCCTAAGTTACACACAATATCACTTTAAAGATTACATATGATCTGCAGTGCCATCTGTTGGAAAAAAAACTGGCTAGCATAGACAAAATCAAGGAAGAAGTGACTGTATGAGTTCTTCGTAAGAGAATCATCTAAATAAAATTTTCTGAGAATATGCTTTAAAGGAAATATTATATATTACTCTAGTCTTCAACTTCATGTGTGTACTGTTAATGTTTTCTGTCTAACAAATTATTAGAAACAGGATGCTATTTAGGTAATTTATGAATCAGAGATATTTCATAGAATTCATGAATTCTAATACCTGTAGTGCTGCAACTTGCTAGTCATCAGTTCTTGAAAAATCTGCATGATTCCGATGTTTCAAAAATACATTTACTCTTTGAACTAATTCAAGAGCATCTTTGCTTCTCAAAGCTGTGATAAATTGCCTGAAAACTTTTTTCCACTTGCCAGTGAAGATTGTCAAAGACACAGATGGTTACAAATAAAATATCTAATGCTCATCTGGTAATTGAGGAATTGAATAGCATTAATTAATATTCCCTGAGAAAGAATGAATAAATGCAGGAAATTCCAAGTGATATGATTTTTGAATGCATTGATTTATAGAATCAACAAAGGCTATATTTAAAAATGGAAAGCATATCAGCACAATAAATAAAATTCAAAGATATTAAAGCTTTGAGTAAAACATTAGAAATATAGTAAGCATGCCTTTGATTACTCACTTTATGTCAAAGACGGTGTCTACTCAAGTAAAGGAAAATGCTTCTGTTGTTCTTTTATAGCATATATTTGAATAATTTAATAGGGGTAATGTATGGTTGTTTTTTTTTTTCCATGTTGTGATTTTAATCCCAAAATGCCTGCAAAACCAGGAGTAGGTATACCAGTATTCTTATGAGTGGTGATGAGTGTTTGGGGGATGATTTTTGAAGAAGAGACAGAAACCATGTTGAATTTGTACAATTTTACTGTACAATAGTGTCTAACCTATATATGCCATACACATTATGATAGGAAAGTAATTTTTATTTTTTTAAGATTTGACTAGATTGTTATGGCATTCTGAAACACAAAAAGGAGCTAGAAAGAGTTAAAATTTCAGTAAATAAATTGATTTATTCGCAAAAAGGAGTATCTCGTTTTTAATACATTCCAGTACATAATACATAAAAAATTCTTAGAAATGAGAAGGAATTCTGAATTTTTATTACACATTTTCCTGTATCTATTTTCTTTAACAGGGAAAAATCACATCTGGAGTTAAGGAGCTATCCTGTGAATCTGATGAGATGCCTTAAATGGACAAGAATGTTTCGCAGGAAGGTCTGAACCACCCCAAAGTGAAAATAGCCATTGTTTTTTTCAGCGTTCTATTTTTCTCTTTTCTCATAAACAGTGAATTTCCATACCGCTTATAATGACTGAAAATTAGACTGTGTTTATGAGTTGTTGGATTTCATTCTGCTGGTGCCTGAGAAACATCTATTGAGATGGAGTACTTTACCCAGCACCATTTAAGCAAGAACAGAGAGTTTACACTTGTGAAAAATACAGAAAACCACCAAAGTAAAAGAGACATTCCCTTAAAAAGGTGGGCTGTTCCTGCATTAATGATTAATCTTTTTTTCTTTTGTTCTATATGATACTAACATTTCAGTGTTTTGTGGAGCAAACTAAAGGACATTTTAAAACTTCAGTGCAATCCTGTTGCAGATCTCATAAATAGTTTAGGATTTGGATAAATACTATTAGCTTTTTTTTTTTTTTTTTGGTAAGTGCAATATTTTCTCCTTCAAACTACATAACTAGATGAAACTGTGGAAAGGAGAGCTTTATTCAAGCTGTGTCCATGACAGGTAAGCAAAATTAATAGTTAAATTTTTAGTCTAAACTATTTTATGTAGAAAAGTCAGTCTTTTTCTGAACAGTAATTATGGGATAATGTAATGAATAATACTCTTAAAAAGTAGTCTAGGCAAACGGAATCCACAAGTACTGTGTGTGTGTGTGTTTATCTTCCTCTTAATTTTCTTGTTGTAATTAGTTTTAATTCTAGTTTCCCTTACAAACAGTTTATAAAGTATTTCATTCTCTCAGTTTGCTGCTCTAATTTGTATGCAGACAAATTCAGAGGTTGGGATGAATTCATCTGCTGTGATAAGCAGCAGGTGCCCTGTGTGGTGGCCCTATCTAAAAGATGTACAATGAGACTCTATGCTGTGTTCTTAATATTTTCCTGATAAGAATTATCCTACTTTAGTTTAGCTGTGATGTTCCTGAAAAATTGCATTTCAAAGTCACTTACTCGTGCAGATGGTGCCACATGAGCTGTGTATGTGTAGCTGTATTTGAGCACCTGTGAAAGGCAGAGATTTTATGGAGTGAAGAAAAGAAATTTCTGGCAGACACCACTATGGATTCGATTACAAGAATGTGAAATTTCTATCAGGTGCAGCTGTTTCTCTTCCTTCTATTCTCATAATTGTTACTGAGTCCTCCATTTTAAGAGACGTGATGTACAAGCACCCCAAATACTAAACAAAAAGAAAAGTCTCTCTCCTTTTCCCGGCACCTCTCTATGACAGTAAGATAAGAATGATTCAGTTCCTTATTCATCCTCCTTCACAGATCTGCTCTTTAACAGGATATGAGAAATTCCACCAGGCATCTTTAACAAACTGAATGTTTCAAACTCTAAGTCTGCAATTTGGCATTGGTAGTCATGGTTTCTAATGAAATCAATATTTTAGTTTCTAAAAATAGGTATATGAACTATGGTAATTATTATCTTTGCCTAGAGAAGTACTTTCAGAGAAATACTTCCCTGAAAGAGTGATCGGGCACTGGAACAGGCTGCCCAGGGAGGTGGTGGAGTCACCACCTAATACCCTGGAGGTATTCAAGGAGTGTTAAATGTTGTGTTGAGAAGCATGGTTTAATGAGCATGATTGGTGATAGGTACATGGTTGGATTGGATGATCTTATAGATCTTTTCCAACCTTAGTGATTCTGTGATTTGAAAAAAAATAACCTGAAGGAAAGGAATTAGGTTGGGTGATTATATGGTGAAGAAAGGCAACAACAGTGCCTTCTAATTGGATACAAGCACTATGGAGCAATATCAGGTAACAAAGGGTAACATTCCTTATACCTGAGCTCCCACCATGGCTTCTCACCTGGTGCTCAACTATTTGTTCAGGCCATGACGTGGCAGTTCTGCTATGACATTACTTGAAAAATATAAATTCAAATATTTGGTTTTTCAGAAGTAAACATCAAAGTGTTTCTAAGTAGAAAACAACAACAACAACAACAAAAATTAGAGGCAGGTTTCTGCTGAGAAGTGAGGTAGTGTGACCATATGGAGAAATAACATATCACCATACAAATGATGGTCCCTGTCTTCACTGCATCAGTGAAAATATGCCTGAGGTACTTTGTCATCACTCAATTCTGGCAAATGACAAATGATAAATACTCTTACTAAAAATCATTAAATATCTGTGAGAAATGTCGTCATTGTTAAAAACAAACAACAACAAACCAAACAGATGAAAACTTTACCTATACATAAGGAAAACTTGACACTATGGTTAGAAAGTCATAGTCATTTCTGATATTTGATTTCCAATGCTTGATCTCTTGACAGGTTTCAGGAGTCACAGTTTCAGAGATTACCATTCCATGCTGTCCAGCACTGTTCCTTGCTGCATATCTTCTCTTCTGCAGAGTGGATATCTGCAGGTCTTGACAGCTGCCTGACTTAAGATAGGCAGTGCCATAGTGGACGAAACTGGCTTTTCAAAATCTGGGTAAGGTTTCTCACAGTTCACATTCCTTCAAAACATGCCAAATAAGGGGTCAGAGATGGAAATGAAAAAAATGATCGGCGTAAACCCTGGTGTCCTTTGTAAGCTGAGCAATGAATGTAATTTTCACTGTTCCTATCTAAAAGCAGTGGATAAAATTGGAGAAGACATTAGAAAAAGCAGCAGCCATGGCTTAAAGTATGAAATCATCACAGGTAAATTAAAAAATGAGAATATTATTTTTCTGCTCAAAAAAGAGACAGGCAGAGGAGAATTATAATTGAGATGTCTAGAGTATTAAGGACTCTCCAGGAAGGAGTTAGCCTCTGAACTCACTATTTTTATTTATTTCAAAAAGAGGGAAGAGATTAAATAAAATGGCAAGTGATATCTACCACTTAGTTTGAACTTCATGCCAAACGAATTTTAAATTTTCACAGTGTAAAAAATGTTTGTTTAAAAATAAGCTTGAAATGTCTTTCTTAATGGAGTCAGAGACAACTACTGAAAAGAGGAACTGAACAAATATGTGAAGAAAGTCTCTGTGAATACTTCTATAATAAGACTTTAGTATGGCTTGGGAATTCCCCAACTCACAAAATCTCTCAGGCTGAAAGAGACTCGGGAAAATGGGACAGTTCTTAAACTCTCCTGTAGGTACCTAATGATATTAGGAACAAACCTACTGCATAGAAAGGGCTCTTGGTCTCTCCAGCATGGATATGTTTGTAGTTTTAATGCTGGTATTTGGCTGTGAAGTATCTTCAGCTTTCATTAATTAGAAAAGAGAGAGATTGTATTTTTTACTGATGCAGTGCAGTCATGTTAAAATTTGTCTTGAATTTTCAAGATGACAGTATTCCTTCTTACCTTCTGCCTTAAACTGTGATATTGGCTGGTCACACAGTGCACTCAGTCCTGGTGTTGGCTGCATTCAGCATGAGATGAGTATATATTCCACTACATTAAATTTGTAAAAGATTTTGAGATTCTTTGAGATGAAATGAGCTATATAAATGCAAGCTGGTACTATGTTTGCAAAATGTCTGTGACTGAAAAGATCAATCTTCCAGAAAAATGTCAGTAGAAATAACCAGTTCATTATTTCTAAAGGCAGAGAATAAGAAGGGGATAGGAAATAAACCCAGAGGACTGGATAAAAGTGATCTGTTTTGGAGTCTTTTCCTACCTGAAAAAAAATGAAGGATTCTAGCTAATATCAAATAATGCTTCAAACTTGACCTTTCATAGTTCATATACTCTATTATACTTATGTATCCTTATGTATCATGTCTTTACATGAAGAAGTATGGTAACAGTTATACACATCTGGGACACATTTTAATAAACCTGTTATTAACTGTTTAATAGCATTTCAATTTTTAGGAAATATTATTTAATAACAGAAAAATATGTGTAGGTGCTGATATGTTATAATGTATTAGTTGTCAAGTGTGTAGCTTCTTTTAGCACTAGTAGGAAAACAGCCCATTTTCTGTGTGGAATCCAGGAGTGTGTTCCCTTGTGAAATTCATGCAGCTGTACTGTGTACAAGGAGCTAAGAGGGGATGTAACTAGGACAGCTGGCCAAAACTTGCCAAAGAGATATCCAGTACCAAATGGTGTGCTCAGCAATAAAAGCTGGGGTAAAGAAAGAGGAAGGGAAGAACTGTTGTAGGTGATGATATTTGTCTTCCCAAGTAACCCTTAGGTGTTATGGGACTTGCTTCCCTGCAAGTGACTGAACATCTGCCAGCTGATAGAAGTAATGAATTAATTCCTTCTTTTGTTTTGCTTTCATGCATAGCTTTTGTTTTGCTTAGTAAACTGTCTTTGTTTCAACCCATGAGTTCTCACACTTTAAACTTTTCTGGTTCTCTCCTTCATCCTGATTGGGTATAGTGAAGGAGTGGATGTGTGGTGTTGAGCTACTGCCTGGTTAAACCACAAGAAGGAAGCTGATAATAGCATGCCAAGCAGATAAGACTGCTTGTTTTCAAAGACATTCTATATCAGCTCTATCCATTTTGGTAGGACCAAAAAGAAGTCTGGTGTTTTCTGTGCTGCACGTGGTATGTAGGCACCATTGAACTGGCTTGTATGCTTCAGACATACTGTGTTTATATGGAAGTACTTGACAGATCATGTAGAATGACTAATATGTGATAGGCATATTAAGAATGTAGTGTAGCATTTTGATGTTAACTGCAGTAAGCTACTATCCACAGTGGTAAAGCAAACAAGTTTTTATTTCATTCTGAAATTTTCATCTGGACACAGAAGACCTGCTTCAACAACTTAGCAGACACTGAAGCAGGTGTAGCCTAGTCAGTAATTTATTATATAACATAGTTTTGTTTTGTATTGCAGAGACTTTCAGTTTCACAGTAAACAACACTATAGAAATCAAGACGTATTTACAAAAATCTTCAGAATTGTTAGATCATTTATTATCCCTACTTATTGGTGATTGCCATACATTTTTAAAATGTCTCTATTATGGAAAGAATTTTAAATATAAGTTCAACTATTGGTTTTGTTATATAGAAAACAATTTCTTTTTTTTATACTATCCATTAGAAATTTGACCACTATTATTCTCCAGAACAAGTCTTTCATCTAGTCGAGTGATGGTAAGAATAGTTTTTGAATGTATAGGTTCTGATTTATAGATAGTTATAGGGAAATGTTAATTATTTATTAATAAACCTTAGGCTGAAAACTAATTTTTCCCCTTGGCTGGTGCAAAGAAACAAATACCACAAAACAACTTCTGTGGAAACTGATATAGTCAGAAAACAACTAGAAAACAGAATAAAGCACCGCATAATATTCTCAAAGAAGTAATTCAAATTTTAATTACTGGAGATGGAATGTACCAGAAGTCTTTATTGATCTCTGAAGAAGCTTTTGGTTTATAGTATTCTACAAATCAACTGCTTTTTAGAAATATTCTATGAAAATCTCTCTTTCTAACTGCACACAAATTAGGTTTTGCAGGTCTTCTATTGTATAGATTTTTTTAAAATGCATTATGGATTAAAAAAAAAAAAAAGCTACATTTCTCGTATGTATTACTTTGCACGTTGTTACAGTTTAGTTGGTTCTATCACAAGTGACAGGGCTTCCTCCCCATTTTTTTTTCCTTTTCCAGGGAGAAAGAAATACAAAGGACATGAACAAGATAAGGAGGGATTACTAATTTACTAAAAATGATAAAAGAATGTAAGACAATATGATACAAGAAAGAAGTGAGTTACAGGTAATAAATCAAACAAATGGGAGAGAGAGAGGAATTCTGACCATGTTGCTCACTGAGCTGCTGGAAGCAGAAGAGAGCCTTCTTATCCATCACTGTTTTATTCTACTTCTTTTAACTGGAATTGGAATCACAAGGAGAGTATTGGAGACTTCTGGGGGCTGTAGGTTGTATCTTCCTCTCAGAGAACCTGAACTCACGTAAGAATAGCTGAAGCTGCCACGACCCAGGAAGTGCAAATAGCCAAGACTGCTAGGAGTTGTTCCAGGAAAGTGCAGCTCCCCAGCACTGTATTTCAACACTAACCAACTTGCCAAATGGTGCCATGGTATGGAATACTGGTAACACCAAGACCCACATGTTGCCTGAATTTCTTATTAAATAAGCTCATTGAAGAAAAATGTGTTATTTTGTTGCTATATATGTCAGCCCATTGATAATGGTGGTCAGTGTCATCCCTCAGGAGTCAGTACTGGGACTGATTCTCTTCAATGTCTTCATCTATTATACTGGCAGTGGGATTAAGCACATTCTCAGCAAGTTTGTAAATGACACCAAGCTGTGTGGCGTGGTCAAGGTCAACACATCTCTGGGTTGGGATGCCATCCAGAGGGATTTAGACAGGCTTAAGCAGTAGGCACTGGAGAACCTCATGAGTTTTAGCAAATCCAAGTCTTGCACCTGGATTGTGGCAACACCTACTGCCATACAAGACGAGATACAAAAAGATAGAGAGCAGTCCTGCCAAAAATCATCTGAGGGTAGTGGTGGCTGGGAAGCTGGACATGAACCAGCAATGTGCCTGTGTCCACCAAGGGTGGTGAGGCATTGGAACAGATGGCCCAGAGAGGTGGTGGATTGCTCCATCCTTGGAGACATTCAGGGTCAGGCCAGATGGGGCTCCGAGCAACCAGATCTAGCTGTAGTTTTCCTTGTTCATTGCAGGAAAGTAGGACTAGATGTTCTCTTCCATCTCAGTTGATTCAGTTGTTCTGTAATAATAAGGGAATCCATGTGCTGGCTGCAGCTACTATCAGAAGTGTCAACTACTTACCCAGTGTGCCATCTCAGCACTTCAGTGCACACATTTCTAATAACAGAGACTATCTGATCTTCAGAAATTCCACCACTTAGCAGGTACAGAGTTCTCCCTTCCACGCTTTCAATTTCTCTTTCAAAAGTATGGTCAGTGAACATGCAAAAAATTGTTGCTAAGTCAAGAAAACTGCAAGAAGGCTCTGAAATCACATTGACTTAGCAGTGAGAGATCCTCAGGGTATGTTTTTGCTTTTTAGGAAAAGAATGTGAATTATCTTGTACAAGAGTTCATGTTGAAACACCTTTGTCTTTTATCTTTTCTTGTGGTGCTCTTCATAGAATCACAAAATCTCTGTGTGTGGGAGCTGGGAACTCCTACTTACCATATAGAGATGATACGGAAAAGCTCAAAGCAATTTATGCATTATTATGTATGTATTTTCTTGCTGTTGTTAACTTTAAGATCCAATATTCTGCTAAGATTGCAATCCTCTAAGGACTGCTCTTTTAGTAATATTCTTAACATAGGACTGCTACTGGCAGTCTGCAGCTGCACGACTGGCATACTAAGATTGAGGGCTATAGGCTCTTCAGAAGGGACAGGCAGCGTAGGAGGGGGGTAGGGGGGGGGAGGGGTGTTGCCCTCTATGTTAGGAACTGGATAGATTGTGAAGAGCTGTGTCTGATTAGCAACTGTGACCAGGCTGATAGCTTATGGGCTAAAATCAGGGATCGGTCCAGTAAAGGCATCTAGTGGTTGGGGTCTACTACAGGCCACCTGATCAGAGGAGCCTGTTTAATGAGGCCTTCTTGGTTCAACTGTGGGAGATGTCGTACTCATGGGCTTTTGTCCTGATGGGGGATTTCAGCCACCTGAATATCTGTTGGGATAATGGCACAGCAGGCGGCAGACAATCCAGAATATTCCTGAAGTCTGTTGAGGATAAATTCCTTGTCCAGATACTAGATGGGGTGACCTGAGGTGAAGCCTTACTGGACCTGGTGGTCACCAATGCAGAGGAGAGTATTAGAGAGATTAAGATCAGAGACAGCTTGGCCTGTAGTGATCCTGCTCTGGTGGAGTTTCTGATCTGGAGGAATGCAGGCCTGGGAAAAATACAGTCAGGACGCTGAACTTTAGGAGAGCAAACTTCTGGCTGCTCAAGGAACTGCTGGATGGGATCTCCTGGGAAGCTGTCCCTAAGGGCGTAGGAACAGAACAGAGCTGGCAGCTCTTTAAGGATAACCTTCTGCAAGCGCAAGAGCTCTGCATCCCTTGGAAGAAGAAATTGAGCAGTGGAGGCAGATGACCTGCATGGCTGAGCAAGGACCTGCAGCTTAAACTGAGGGAAAAGAGAGAGATGTACAGGAAGTGGAAGCAGGGTTGTCCAGACTCCGTGTCTGCCAGGACCCTGATCCTCTAGGTGTGGGTGCAAGGAGCAGATTCCGTCCCACTGTAACAGTGGAACAAATCCAAGACCTTCTCATGAAACTGAATGTATGTTCATGGGGCCGGATGATATGCATCCCAGGGTTCTGAGAGAGATGGCTGATGTGGTTGCTGAGCCACTCTCCATTATATTTGAAAAACCATGGCTGTTGGGTGAAATCCCCGGTGACTGGATAAAGGGAAACATTACTCCCATTTTTAAGAAAAGGAAGAAGGATGACCTGGGGAACTATAGGCCAGTGAGCGTCACCTCCATGCCTGGGAAGAACATGGAGCAGATCCTCCTGGCTATGATGTTAAGGCACATGAGACAAAGAGGTGATCCAAGACAGCCAGCATCACTTCACGAAGGACAGATCTTACCTGACCAATCTGGTGGCCTTCTATGAGGGAGTGATGGCAGTGGTGGACAGGGGAAGTGCAGCAGATGTAATCTACCTGGACTTCTGCAAAGCCTTTGACATGGTCAGTCACCACATCCTTCTCTCTAAACTGGAGAGGTATGGATTTGAAGGCTGGACTGTTCAGTGGATTAAGAACTGGTTGGCTGGTTGCAGCCAAGGGGTTGTAGTCAATGGTTCTATATCTGAGTGGAGGCCGGTCAAAAATGGTGTCTCCCAAGGGTAAGTCTTGGGACTGGTGCTCTTCAGCATCTTCATCAATGACATAGATGATGGAATTGAAGGTATTTATACAGATCTGGGGAAGAACTCCTGGAGAGCTGCCCTGTGAAGAAGGACTTAGGGGCCCTGGTGGATGAGAAGTTGGACATGAGTCAGCAGTGTGTGCTTGCAACCCAGAGGGCCAACTATATCCTGTGCTGCATTAAAAAAGGGGTGGCCAGCAGGGAGAGGGAGGTGATTGTATGCCTCTACTCAACTCCTGTGAGGCCCCATCTAGAGTACTGTGTCCTGGCCTGGTCCCTGCATTACAAGAAAGACACAGAGCTCTTGGAACGGGTTCAGAGGAGAGCAGCCAAGATGATCAGAGGGCTGGAGCGTCTCTCCTATGAGGAAAGGTTGAGGGAACTGGGTTTGCTTAGCTTGGAGAGGAGAAGGCTCTGGGGACACCTCATTGTGGCCTTTCAGTACATGAAGGGAGTGTATTAACCTTTGGGGGAATGACTGTGTTGACACATTGATAGTGATAGGACAAGGGGGAATGGTTTTAAACTGAGACAGGGGAGATTAAGTTTGGATGTTGGGAGGAAGATTTTTACTCAGAGTGTGGTGATGCGCTGGAACAGGTTGCCCAGAGAAGTTGTGGGTGCCCCAACCCTGAAGGCATTCAAGGCTGGATGTGGCTCTGCTCTAGTGGTTGGTGACTCTGCCAGTGGCAGGGGGATTGAAACTGGATGATCTTTGAAGTCCTTTTCAACCCAGGCCATTCTGTAATTCATTCTGTGATTCTAAAATTTTAGTCCTCTCTACCATTCATCCAAAATTATGGGAAGATTGTTTGTGAGCTTGTTTGAAGACCTGAAATGTAGAGCTGAGGCTTTTCAAATCAGGTTTGGCAGAAGATCTATACTTTGTTGTGTAGGCTGATTCTAATATTTCATGATTAACATCTGAATGACCTTTAAGCGGTATACTCAGTTTGCATCTGTCAGCCCTTAGATTTCTTCTTCAGTCTTTGACATGAGACATTGAATGCATCTGTGGGGTTTCTTTGGGTGGTTGGTTTTGTTTCTGTTCCCTCCTCCCCTGCCTTTTCTTTTTTTTTTTTTTTAAAGCACAACAAAATTAAATTATATGTTTGGCTAAGAAAGAGATAGAACCCCAGAATATTAGTTGATGGCTGCTTCACTTGCCTTTTCATCCTAAAAAGTGATTTCTGATTTTATCTTTACTTGAAATTTTCTTTATAACCTCTGAACCTATGCTGATGAATTTCAGCAAGCAGCAGTCCTCCAAGCCTTTGTCGTCAACTTCTCATCTGGGAGTGCTCCTTTTTGCCACTACAGCTAAGCTGATGTAAATAGTTTGCCACTGAGAAGTGAGGTCCTTTTGCTTGATCCTCTGTCATGGTCTGTGTTTTCCTGTTCCTCATTTCAGACAACTGGCACTCATTTGATTATACTGATCCTGACCTGCTACACAGGTAAGCTGTGATTTCTGTGATTAAGTCTACAGTAAGTCTTTTTTTTTTTTGGTTGTTTTTTTGTTTGTTTGTTTTTGTTTTGTTAGTGTTTGGTCTTTTGGTGGTACAAGGACTGGTCAAATCTCATTGAAAAGTGTGCCAGAACGGATACATATTTTGTAAGAACCTTGGTGACAAATGTATGTCACAGCTCTTGTTCTTTGTAACACCCAAAGGAAAGGGCAAAGAAAGAACACAGAGGTAAACACAGAGTCCATGCTCTCAGGAAACTATGGAAAATACCTATGGTGCGAAGTATTAACTGTTCTCTAAACACTTTTATCACAGCAAAAATTTTCAGAAGTTTTTAAGAGGTGTGAGGTAATTGCGTACTGATGCTTAGGATGAAGCATGACTCCTTTAAAAAAAATCTTTTTTTATCTAAAATGTGAAGCAAATATCCAGTTGAATTTTTTTGTTAATAAAGTGCTATTGTCAAAAATTTGGAGAGCAGGCCTGGTTAGCTTAGCTTTCGGTAATACTGTGAGAACCAAGTATGTTTTTAATGTAGCTCAATGTCTGGACTCTTTATTTTTCAGTCCTGAAGAGAAGATTTTTCTTTTTTTTTCTTTCACCAGAGCTAACTCTAATTTTTAAGGTAGAATAGAACTAAATATTAGTTATTCATTTATCAGTTGTTATATAAAATAACAGTTATTTTTACAAGCTAGCTGTACTTGTAAACTTGGATGTTGTGATCATGATGGTTTAAGGCTAAAACAGAGGTAATCAAGGGAAGTAATATCTTTTATTTGACGTCCTGTTGCAGCTGGCAAAAATAAATTTGCTTTCATTTTTGTATTACCTTTACTAGTGAAAGAAGGAAGCTGCATATTACAAATGTATTTTCTTGAGATGAAAATAGATTACAAAGATAACTGGAGTTGCGTATTTTATGTTTCCTGTCTGCTTTGTGAAATGATTATCAAAGAATGATATATTCTGTGGGGGATAATGGGAGTAGCTGTGTACTCACATGAGCAAATGCTTAACATGTTTTGCTCACAATATATCCAACAAAACTAATGCAGGTCAAGGTATGATAATTGATTTTTACTAAAATGTAGGCAATTAGGCCAAGCTATCAATCAATTCTGATTGCAAATGCTTTTCATTCAAGCTCAGAAGTATAGTCAGATAGGTTTACAGAAAGTGTAAATTGAAAGTATAGAGAAAATTATCCATGGATTTGGATTACTGAATAACAGGAATGTACTCAGCATTTCAGATCTCAAATGTCTGTTGGTAACTAAACTCCAGAATACATCTATTTATTAAAGGTAAAGTTGCTCTCTTTGACATGCTCTGTTTCTTCAGGCTGTGTCTTAAGGAAGAGAATATCCCATACAAAGCTGTGTCTAATTATACTTTCAAGGTTATATGATGCTCTTAAGAAGACAAAACAATTTTCTTTCTTTTGTTTGTATTTTGAACAGAAATTCAACTGTAGACCTCTTTCCCTCTTGTAATACACAACATCCAGTAAGATTAAAATGTTTGTAATAAGAATCAAATGTGATGTTTCTGACTGCAGAAAAAATGTGGTGGTAGCCCAGACTGTCACTAAGTGCTTTGCGAAATGGGACCTGAAGCATGGGAATGCTACAGGTAAAAGCTGATAAGTCTAAATGGTAAATACCTTTTTGTTTATTTGACTTTGGGGATTTCTTTCCCAGTGTGTTTAAAAGATTTAAGATTTAACTCCTATCAAAAGAAAATAACTGCTATCTATATGCAGCAGGAATTTTTCTGTTCCCGGGCTCTTGTACAGATGTGTAGGACTGCACCATCTTGTCAGGAAGATCCCATCTCTTAAACTAGCAAATTAAAATCTGTGCAGCAGGGATTTCTGGATCATTTGGCCTACTTTTCTGATTTTACTGTCAGCAAGATTTTTTTTCTTAGTATTGTGCTGCAAAGACTAGTTATCAGATAAAATCAGTTTCATATCCTGAAGCATTTTCTGCAAATACAAGAAGTCACACTTCAGGTGGTATCTGCAAATCTGGTCCTTTGATTTATTATTCTTCCTGTGCTTTACGCAAGAAAATATTGAAAGCATGTGGAAATGTTCTCTGATGCATATGCTTACAATTATATGTGGTTTATGAACCCTAAAAAGTCAAAAGGTTTTTGACTATTAATGTCATACATGCAATCTGTATACTCCTCATGTTCTGTAAAGGTCCCAGTCTAATAAGTTATCATGCAGAAAAGCAAATGAAGTGTAGCCAAGTCTGTCCATGTAGATTCAATAAAATGCTTTTCTGAACTCAATTACATCCTTAAAAAAAAAAAAAAAGAAAAAAAAAAAGACTGTGACAAGAGTAGAAATCATCTTCCTAGATTCTACTCCAATTCCTTTCCGGAGCAGACATCCCTTCCCTCTTCCTTCCTCTACCCCCTGTAGAAGTCTCACACTTCTCACGGGAGCTCCATGAGGCAGAGAGTATGTGCAATGTAGTAGTAAAGATTCAGCAATGTTTTAAATATATATGAAATAGTTATGTTTTAACAAGTCCTATAATTCAAATTATAATGAAATGTTACAGAGCTTCTCTCTCCCTCAGCTCTCAAATAAAAAAACTTTGAGGTTTGTTCTGAGCACCTGGCAATTGGAGGAAAATGTTAAAAAATTAAGTTCTTCCACTAACTCTCTCCTATCAGAATGAAGAAAGGACTTCAGAAAAATACAGATGTTCTACTCTTTATCATTATTTTCAATCAGGGATGAAAGAGAATGTATTCAATTATATTCAGTTTATAATTCATAAAACCAGGAAAAATGATGTTATCAACCTCAAATGAAGGTTTTGTTTTAATCCGAGTGATTTGATTATTTCTGAGACTTAAATAACTTCCTCATAATGTATGTATAAAAATCAAGCATATTTATCTATATACGCATGCAAGGTTTAATCTGGTCTAATACGGTTCTCTGGTTGACCTCCAGAGATCAATCTATTCTAACCCCCGAACCAAAGCAGCTCCTTGCCTTCCACTCCTTAGATATTTATAGATATGGATCAGATCCCCTCTGAGTCTTCTTTCTTCAAGGCTGAACAGACTCAGGTCTCTCAGCCGTCCCTCATACTCCAGACTAGGCCTCTCCAGGGCAAAGTAGAGGGGGAGGATCACCTCCCTTGACCTGCTGGCCACGCTCTTATTAATGGACGCAATTGGACCAGGACACACTGCTGGCTCATGGTCAGCCTGTCAAAAGTAAGATTGCTTCTACCAAAAGTCAGTCTTCTTCTGAGGGAACTGCAGTTCTGTCCAGATCACACTCTACATGTAATGAGAAGTCAAAAAGACAAAATTGCATGAGGAGAAAATAAATGATTTGTCTCATTCATCTAACACTTATAATAACAGATTGACAGAAAACAGAATTACTTTTCCCTTGATTTAAAAGCAGGCCAGATTGTGATGACCACCAGATAAAATTAACTTACAACTAATAATTTATTGTGTTCTAAGTCTCATCTGGTTTGTTGCTTTCATGAATATTCCATGTTTCTTCCTGTTTTCTGCTCAGCTGCTCTTGTTTAAATGCTCCAAGAATGGAGAGGCTTGGATTGGTGCCAGGTGGCTTGGGCTAATTCCACTATTTCAAAGCCAAACACACTTCAGCTATCACCTTTACTCCCCGTGTCTTAAACAGGAAAGTATTGGCAATAGAAGTGCCATTATCAGACTATTTATTTACTCATTTCCTTAAAGATTTGAGAGATGAAATTTTTAAGGAGTAGTAAATCAGAAAGAATGATTTCCTTTTCATTCCATTCTGCAGAGCTAGCAATCTGCCTGCTCAGGTGCAACTTGCAGAACAGCCACAGAGAGTGCCTGTTGAACAGTTATATAACTTAGTGTTGATATATCTCGTCTGTTTTGCGGATTTGAGAAATAAAGCTTGTGATGGCTTTCAAAGGTACTCTGTCACAAACTACCTCAGTTAAATGCTGTTCTCCATATTTCAGCTGTTTCAGTGAACTGATATGTTTTGGGGTTTCATATACATATATATTTTTTCTAGTGACTCTTCCAGGACTTTAAAAAATAGAACATGAAACAAATTAGGAAGACAAATGTAGGAAATGATGAGAGCCCAAATAAGTATTTATGTCATAGGAAATTTTAAAGATATTTGTTTTTCATACAAATCTTGCACTGTACCTATGACCTTTTTTGCAAGATTCCTATAAAAAATTCTCATGCATTGGTTCTAATAATGATAACAAATGCTAATGATGCTATGAATTTTTTAGTTAATTCAGCATTATTCCAACACACTCATAAACTGTACTGGCTTATGCTAAGCACCTGTGATAATAACTTGAATACATTAACAGAAATCAAGATACACTAATTACCCTTACTTAAAGTGGAATGTGGCCTGACTGAACCCTGCAGTCTTCGGACTTCAATCTCTGCTGCCTGTGACTGCATAAATACTGATGTAAAGAGAAAATCAGGCTCTTACATATTGAGGTCAAATAATTTTCAGAACAAAACGTTTTTTTTTTGCCTGAATTGCTAGGCTCTTTCACAGAACAGTATGTTAGCTATAGTAACATACCCGTACAGAGTGCTTATAATTGTACTTGGCTGCAGTAAATGTTCATCCTTTCTTGTAAATCATAACAATTAGTTTTAAAAATTAAGATTTGATGCAAAATTTCAAAATATTTATATTTCTCTGGTAATTACCTTTTACTGAAGCATCACATAATGACATCACTTATTCTTTCTGAATGAGCAAACGAATGTCTGGTGATGCTTTTCCTTGTCTCTTGCCTTTGTCAGTGGTCTGGAACTAAGCTGCCCAGTGGACCACTTTATTATGCTGTTATCAGTTCCTGGCTTAGCAGGCTGGCCAAGCCTTGATGTTCTGTGTTCCAGTGGTGCCTCGTGCAGTGTAATTTACAACTTTTGTAACAATGTTTGATATGGTTCTTGACATCAGGTTCGTTTTTGTGTCACTGGCATTTTTGCTCTCATCTTCAGGAGCAACATATATCTTTCAGCACCCTGACACTTACAAGTTGCTTGAATGTTACTTCTGTTGCTCAGAATTCTGCTCAGTAAGGGTTCATTTCAATCCTTTCAATTCTCTATGATCTGATAGTTTTTCGTTTTGTTTGTTTATGTATTTAAATTTGAGGATTATAAAAAAATATATATTTTCTTGTATCTACCATCAAACGTTACGTTATTTTATCTCAGTCTGCTCACTGTCTCTTATTTCCTTCTATCATGTACTGTTTTGTAGATCACTTTGTCATTTCCTCCTCTTATTTTCAAAATAAGTACCAAAACATTTCAGGACTATATTTTTAGCCAGTATGATTCAAACTGTAGTATAAAATTCAGCTGCTTTTAATATATTACACAATTTATTTTGTTGTAAATTTTTTTTGATGATGGCAGCTTGTTCACTGTCTACCACTTCATTGGCATTTTTTCCCCATGTTTTTTGATGAATTTTAGACCTTTATCACTTTGAAGCAGATATGGTTTTTTTGTACCTGTCATGCACTATGTAAGCAATTTGCATGATTTCTGAAAACTAACATGCTTATCTCGAGACAGCCTTTTGAATTTAATCCTTTCATTTCTTTGAAATGTTTATTTCAAGAAGAGACTTATGAACTGGAGGCAAGGTTCATAGGTAAAGATATGAAAATGAGATTTTCTTTTTTCCTTTTTTGATCTTTTGACATGAGAAGAGTCTAAGTATCCCTGCCAGCAATCTGGTTGATGACAAACTTGTAGAAACAGTTCAGGAGCACAACATATCTTGGCCTTGCTTGGAAATTTTCCAATGTTTTGTTTTGTGTGTGTGTACTTTTATGAAAAGCTAAAGGCTGATTCAAATTAATTTCTAAATGAACTGTCAAATACATTAACAGGAATGATAATAAGGACAAATGAAGTATATTGTTACCATGGGCTTTATTACCTTTAAAATACTGACAAAAAAAATCATAATGACCTTTCAGTGATGGCTATTTTGTGACTTAAAATATTTTTTTTCTTCAGAAAATGACTATTTTATTCTGTAATCACATTTATATGTCTGCAAGTTGTTTCCAATTTATTTTATAATGGAAGTGTTGCTATTTGCATTGTATATGATAACCTTTAGTTTTGAAGTGTAAACATTTTTAGTGTGTCTGAATGGAAAAAAAATGAAAACATATTAATATAGGGATTTAGCATTTGTGGTTATTTTCTTAGTAGCAATAGAAAACATATTATAATTGAGTCTGAGGTGATAGAAAACTTGCTGTCTGACACATTTAAAAAGAAAAGTCATGAATGGTGAAATCTACGGAAGTAATTTCCCCACTGCTATATATCTACTCTTCAGAAAATCAATGGAAAAAGCACAAGATTTTGTTGGTTAGTTTCATGTATTTTTGCTTTCCTAGTGCAAAACAGTAGCTGGACAAGCAAAGGACACTCCTTTTTTTTTTCAAACTGGTTTACCTTTAAAGGAGAGAAAGGTTATGCAGAGACACAAAGGTAAAGGTGCACCTGCACTCTCAGAAATGCTAGTAAGTACTGAATGGGATCACTCATTGCAGACAGGTAATTTCAAATGACCTTCAAAGGATGGCAGAATTTTAGAGGAATCTGAATTTCATTTGGGCACATAGTGGAGTTGGCTGGGGTCTTCTTGGAGGGCTACTGATTGATCTGTCTTCCTGTGTTTCGAAATATATCCACTTTACACAGTGCCTTTTAACTTCAACTTTTCATCTGGTGTTCTTAGTTCTTGCATTTGCAAACTGATGCTGTTAATAAAACTCATCAATTTTAGGTGAGAAGGATCACACCTGTAGGAGTACAGTTTAAATAATTTTCCATTTCTCTCTTTCTATTTCCACTACATATAAAACACTGTTTACCTTGGTGATTATGGTCCCCATAACCTCACTTTAGTTATAGTAGTGGAAATTGAGATAACTTATAACTAGCAGACCAGTAAAAGCAGTGCTAAGCTGAATCTATGCAGATACAATGGAAGAAAGCTTATTTTATCTTTTAAAATAACTCAGTAAACATTTGCTGTGAAAATCACTTGATAGGAAATAGTTTTCAGATTAAATTTATAATACTAATTAATGATAATTAGCAATAAATATTTCTTGCTCAACATTTGAATGTTGCTTTGGTGTCATTAATGTAAGAGAAGTACATAAAGTTCTGGTCTTCCCATTTTTCAGGCTTTCTTTTCTGACTACATCTGATCTTTCAGTTAGCGTAATAGGCATACCTCCAATCTTTTATTTTTTAAAATCTTCTTGTGTAATTCTGTGTCTGTGTCAATTTTTCCTCTTTTTATTATACTCTGAAATTTACTTTGAGCTGTAAATACTTCCCTTTTTTCTTATCTCCATATCTTCAGTTGGGGAAAGTCTGGTTTGTGTCAGATTTAATCTGTCCACTCAGTATTTTGTTTAGTCACTGAGGCTAACTGGTATCTGTACCAGGCTTGGCCTTTGTGCTATATTTTTTTAGGGCATGATGATTTAATAGACCAGAACAATTTGTACTACAGAAAGTTTTTATAATCTCAGTGTCATAACATCCAATTTTTTAATTTTCCATTGAGAGAAATTGCCTTAGAATTTACTATGGATCAAACATTGAGCAAAATATAACTTTTCTTGGCAAAAATGTTGTATGGGAACCACTGAGTAATGGCCTGAACAACTGAGCACCTGGAGAAAAGACCTGGTCTGCTCTGGAAGCGCAGGTAAAGGCACAAGTCAGGCTCCACTCTCTTAGACCTCATTTAAGGGCTGTCTGCTACTGAGGAAGGATCCCTTGTTTTAGTTCCCTTCCCTTCTGAGAATCTAGATCCTAAGAGATGGGTGAGTGTTCCTTTCTTTCTTTTTGTAATGTCTTCTCATTTGGTCCCTCTGCTGTTACAAATGTTCTTATGGTTAACTCTGTGAATAATTATATATTGAGCAAAACCATCTTTGATTTAACATGATTGGCTTGTTTATAAAACTGTGGGGCTGGGAACGTGCCACGACATTCCTCTTCTTTTAAGAGTTTTCTTTTGTATTTTCTATCCCTCTTTTTCGGTTATTAGAGCACTAATTGAAGAAGCAAGACAAACACTTCCTTGCTTCATTAGCAGTGGAAAGAAAATTGAAGCATCTCTCCTTACAAGTACATTAAACTGAGGAAGAAAACTGAAGGCAAATGATACTTCATTTCCTGAATCTTGAAAGAACAAACATCACAAAGGCAATGTTGTCTTAGCCAGAGGATGAAGAGAGTGAGTTAATAGGCTCAAGATGTGTTTACTAGAGAAGGAACTCAGACTCCTCTGAACCTCAGCCTAAACTTATTGCTGGCTGACAGAGTCTGGGAGGCACTTAGCTTGTCTACATGTGGATGGGTGTACAGTTACAAACAAGATTGCACTTCAAGTTGATCCGACACCAATCTATCTTGTGGTAGGTAAAAGCTAATTAATCACAAAAATCTTTTCCTATATTCTTATTTGTTTGAAAAGGGAAGAGGGTTCACCTGCTCCCAGAGCTAATAAAGGGCTGCACTTGCAGGTATTTGGGGGCAACTACAAAAATCAGCAGGACTGTGATGGAGCTGGACACTTCTCCCTGGGAATGCTCAGACCTAGTGTAGACTAAGCATGTGGTTAATGGAACATTAACTCCAAACTCTTTGAACTCTGATTATCATGGAATGTTTCTTTATTAATTTAACTACACCATGAAAATTTCCTTTACTCCTGGTTTTGTACTAGTCTCATTACTAATCCCAGGGATAACATATACTCAGGCATACAGCTCTTTCGCTCATCTGAATGTTGAAGCAGCATCATGTGGTGCCTGAGTTCCCGCTGTGTACCTGTAATTGTGGTTGGATGTTTTTGGGGAGACAGTAGGATTAGTGAAATCTATGATCAGTTTTAGGATAAACTGGTATCATCAAACCGAAAAACAGCTTTGCATTCCTACAAGCCAGATCCTTGAAATGAGAATAAATAAGGACTGAATTGTTAGTTAACTGTTTTACTCTGAAGCATGACAGGCATATTTCTGCATAAACTTTCAATGTGTAAAGATTAGGTTTATCATGAAGTTTGAAAAAAAAAAAAATGGCTTATTTCTACATCAGCACTACAAATCCTGGGTAAATACTGATACCATTTTATGGAATGTCATTGTTTTCATGAAAGAAGTGTGAACAAAAATGAGTAATTCTCCTCTTTCATTTCCCTTTTCACCTCTGCCCATTTTTCTACTTTTAGTAATTTTATATCAAGAAGATGTTGTGGCATTGAGAGTACAAGTGTTTAGATTTTTTGTACTTTTGCTTTTTTTTTAAAAAAGCTTGGGACTACATCTTAGAGTTCAGAGCTCAGACTTAGCCCTAAATCATGTTACAAGTCCTGATTTCTCTCATGTCTCATCAAGACTTGTACATCAATAGCTACGTATCACTGGGTTTGTCCATAAGCATTCAGAGGTTCACAGGATGCATTTGGCTCTGTATGATATTGGGCTCTTCAACTTTCTTCCGCCATTGATGAACCATTTTTATCCATTATAAAGTAGGTTCTTATGATGAAGCAGAATAATGATCCCTAAAGTGGAATGGAGCAGGAAAGATAGTTTAAAGATGAGCAGATTTAGTGAGTTTCAGTAGTCATTAATTCAAATATGAAGGGGACTGTTTAGCAGTGGACTTGTATTGCTGGGTGAATGGTGGTACTTGGTGAACTTGAAATGATTCTATAATTCTATGCTGACCGAATTAAATTATGTGGCTGTCAGTCCAAAGCTCACTTCAGCATTTTCTCATTGATAAACACTTGAATATCATAAGCAATATATGTAGCCTGCAGGAAAATGTTGACGTGCTACTTAGCTTGTTTACACATGCTTATTCCAGCTAATGCTGACCACTGTAGTTTTATTTGTGAAATCCACTTTTTTGTTCCTTAATGCAACGGTTGAGTATTTTATGTCTTCACTTGTATTTTTTTATATTATAATAAACAACACTGGAAAAAAAAAAGAAGTGAGACAGTTATTTGAATACATGGAAATATAAAAATTTTAATATCTAATCCACTCAATTAAAAAAAAAAATCTCTATAGTTACCAAATTACAGTTCTAGTGGAATCCAATTACTGAAGCAGCAGAGCTGGTGCCAGAAAATACCAACATTGTTTGTTTGTATATATTTCTAATGCTTTGTATTCACTGAAGAAAAATATAAAATCTGCAAGATAATTCATTATTACAGTCTTTCTATGATTTCATAACACATAATAGATGGAAAATTTTTCAGATGTTCACTATTTATATTTTACTTTTTTGCTTGTCTGTGTGCACTTGTACTTAAAATTACTTTGCTGAAGTTAGAAGAGTTAAAATAAATACTTATGCCAAAGAGAACAAGGAACCATTGTTTATAGTATTTGCAAAATTATTTTGCTTTCATGTTCAGCCTGCTTGAAACCTCAAAGTTTCCAAGCAAAACCTTACTGTGTTTTTTTTTTTGTTGTTGTTGTTTTTTTGTTTGTGGTTTTTTTTTTTTGTTTTTCTGAAGGGGGTGGGAGTACAGTATTTCTGATTATTACTTTTTTTTTTTTTCTTGGCATAGGGATTATGTTTTCCATGTTGTTTTTCCACTGCCTTCTATTACTACTGATGGGGAGTGTGACACTAATTTCGTAATACTTGTTGATGCATAACACGGAAAACAATTTTTTTTTTTCAGTTGGAATTGATTAATGTAAGATCTATTCTAATTGTTCTTACTGAGAAGTCAGCTTAGCCATTCTTCTGCATTATGAATATGATTACAAAGACGTGATCTAATATTACTTTTTTCACAGCTTTTTAAATTCTTCTAATTGTTGCTTTTTTGAACTCCTCTGTATGTGGGTTTAAATGATTACTACAGGATACAGAGAAGACTTGTTTCAGTGAGCACTTGCGAAGGTGAAGAATTGCATTGCTCTATTTCCACTCAAAGATATTCAGATACATCACCTGTGGCTTTTCTTTTACTCCAATACGCCTTTACTTGGCCTTCATTTTGAACCTAAAGTAAAATTTCTCACAAGATTCAAGACCTTGATAAAGTAAACCATTTTCCCTCCTGTATGTCCTAAGCAATTGGGTTATATTGTATGTGATAAACCTCTTTGCTGCTTGAATGCTACTCATCAGCTGGAGTGCAGTGACATCAGTTGCTTTGAAGAACAGCACAAGTGGTTTCTTTGGGAGGAAAATGCAGAGGATGGCTGCTTAGCAGGAGTGTACTGACCTTATAGTTGTTTTTACTGCCAAATTTAGAGTAGATCCATTGTGCTTCTGCAGCACATCAAACCTGCAAGGGACTGTTTTGCACAGAGTCTTTGTGTGGTTTAAAGCCTGACCTCCTCCTGCTCGATTTCTTGTGCTGCAGGTGGCTCACAGGGAACCTGTGTACAATGTCCAGCTCTCACCACAGGTAAAAGTAATAAAGGAGACAACTGGGCTTTTGTTACAAATGTTAAACAGAAAGATATAGAACATGGCTCAATAAAATGAAGGGCAAGGGAGGAAGTGAGGAGGATGGGAGAGATCCAGGTACAGTGGAATAAATTACTTTCTCTGACATGAAAAGAGGACTCAAATTCTCTGAAATGCTCAGAACACAATGCCCTGCCAATGGAAAGCATGTTACATCTAAATATTATTTTTCTTTACTGACACCACTAGGCACTGCTTCTCAAAAAACAAATTAATTCATGTGGAAGATGTGATCAAACAACCATGAAAAGGGAATTATCCTGGGACTGCATGATTTTTTTTATCAGCGTGACTTTGTAGAGTATGTGGAGGAGCCACAGCTTTACTGCAGCTAATTTTTGGATGTGTTTCTATCATGTATTCAACTACTGGCTTGCAGTGTGTTTGCACAGTTATTCCTCCATGAAGGATAAATTCAGCAGAAATATTTCACGTGTATTTGTTCACTTTTATTGTTTATATAATTACTTACTCTGTTGGTTTTTAGAGGTGGTTGAACCATAGCAAACAGTGATGGCCATCATGCATCAAATCATGCTTTCAAATGTTTTTGATTTTATCCAATAATTTTAGGGCTGCTGCTTTGTGGTCTGATCTTATGGAGGTATAAATATCTTTAAGCTAACACTCAGAGTTTTCATAGGGAGAATATGAAAGCATTATGCAGAGACAAGTGTGCTGGTGTGCATCTTATCTAATTCATCAGTGGAGAGTGGAAACATTTAGGCATTGAAAAGAGCCTGTCTCTGTCTTTTGGTTGTAGACTGCTGTGTATTGGCAAGGCTTCATTGATGATCAAGGTCAGGAAAGCAGCACAGAGGCCTGAATGGCTTCTGCAGAGAGTAAGTTCAGCACTGGCAGGACAGCATAGCAGGTTTGTGCACTTTGAAATATAACTGTGCTATTTTGAGCATTAAGTAGTTTCAGAGTCCTAGTTTAAAACTTGGGAGACATATGATGCTCTCAGAACCGTTGGTAAGTATAACAAGATCTCTTCAACATCTTCATTGTGACACAGATGATCGAACTGAGTGCATACTCAGCAAGTCTGCAGACCACACCATGCTGAGCAGTGCAGTCAATACACTGGAGGGTAGGGAAGCTGCACATGGTCCAGGGCAATCCCAGGTATTCATACAGATGGGTGGAAGAACTCCTGGAGAGCAGCCCTGTGAAGAAGGACTTTGGGGTCCTTGTGGATGAGAAGCTGGACATGAGGCAGCAGTGCATGCTCACTGTGGCCTTCCAGTACTTGAGGAGAGCATATAAACAGGCAGGGAACAATTGTTTAGGCAGTTGATAGTGATAGGACAAGGGGGAATGGTTTTAAACTATGATGGGAGATTTAGGTTGGATGTTGAGAGGAAGTTTTTCTCTCAGAGAGTGGTGACATGTTGGAACAGGTTGCCCAGAGAAGTTGTGGATGCCCCATCCCTGAAGGCATTCAAGGACAAGGCTGGATGTGGCTCTGGGCAGCCTGCTCTAGTGGTTGGTGACTTTGCCTGTGGCTGGAGGACTGGAAGTGGATGATCTTTGAAGTCCTTTTTAACCCAGGTCATTCTATGATTCTAAGATACAATTACATGAAGATTTTCCAATTACTGGATTTCAGTTATCTCAAAGCTGAAGATGCAACATGACGTGGAGCACAATTAGTTAAAAAGAGCACAAGTGGTTTAAAAGGAGAGAGCATTTTGTAGAAAATTGGAACATGATTTTTTCTTTCTTTTTCTTTTTTTTTTAATCTGGTCTAGTAAGATTCCTTCTGATTCTTCTGATCTTAGCGGTCTCCAGAAGAAACTGGAGGAGTCTGACAACTACAGTTCTGTAAGTGAATAAATACACATGAAAGTGGGGTCAGGAAAGGAAATACTGTGTACACAATGTTTGTGTGCACAGATATGTAATGGCACACAAGTACATTGATTTCATTATTATTATCCTATTCTGGAATAACTTTTTCTTCAAGATGAAAAGGAAACCCTCCCTTCACCTCTTCTGCATCCAGAATATGTTCAGGTAGAGGGATGAAACTGGACCTGCATAAGTTATATTACTTATCTATATATGAAACCAATTAACTTGTGTTATGTCATTTTTACAATGTTTTATTTTCCCGCTTTAAAATAAAATAATAGTTCTGTC
Source organism: Oreortyx pictus (assembly GCA_036925125.1). Lineage (NCBI taxonomy): Eukaryota > Metazoa > Chordata > Aves > Galliformes > Odontophoridae > Oreortyx > Oreortyx pictus. The sequence continues at coordinate 38,195,180 of JAUPFR010000003.1, forward strand.
TTTATAGTGTGATTGTTGTCTTTGGTGTGAATATGATATCTTGGTCTCTTTGGAGATCTCTGTAAAACAGATGTCTGCTCTGCTCCTTTTCTTGACTTCACACAATTGTTCCCTGGGATGAAGGATAAAGTGTTGGCAGTAGCAGCCATTTTCTCTTTACCTAACAGCGACAACTTACAGGTTAGAAGTTGAACAGTTTACCAGTTTCAAACTAATACATGAGAGAAAAGTTTTATTGAATCTTTAGCCCAAGTGTCTCTTTCAAAATCTTGCTTTTATTAAGGAGATCAGCATGGAGTCCTTTAATCTTTGGAGTTGGAAGAATCCCTGAAAGGTCTTCTAGTCCAACTAACCTGCAGTGAACAGGGACACCTACTGCTAGATCATGTTGCTCAGTGACCCATCCAGCCTGATCTTGAGTGTCTTCAGGGATGGGGCATCCACAAACTCCCTGGGCAACTTGTTCCAGTGCCTCACCGCCCTTGTTGTAAAAACATTCTTTCTTATATCCAATCTAAATCTCCCCCCTTGTAGTTTGAAACCATTTCTCCTTGTCCTATCACAGCAGATCCTGCTGAAGAATCTGTCTCCTTCTTTCTTATATCTCCCTTTGCCTACTAAAAGGCTGCTATCTGGTCGCCACACAGCTATTCAATAATGATTAGTGATGAAGACAACAGTCTTCAGCACTCTCCTTGTTTATATCCAAATGCCTTGGATGAAATTCTGATCCAAATAAATATTTCCCCCAGCTTCAGTAGGCAAGAAACAGTGCATTTTAAACATGGGAAAAACATGACATATCCTTCTACTATGGAAGTATCATTCTTTTCACTTGGCAGACAGAACAGTGCTGAATGTTTTCAGTAAGAGACTCATAATTTCCATATTAAATGTTTGTTATTCAAACTGACATATATATGTGAAATAATGGACTGATATGTAAAAGTGTTATTATTGTGCAAGTCTCTGCATGGCAGGCAGCTCAGTAGCATGCAGGCACTCACTCTGCCTAACAGCTGGATAGAAGAATATGAAAGGTAGATGTGTGAAAGACCATGGGTGGAGATAAAGTCAGTTGAATGGTAAAGCAAAATCTGCATGCAAAAGCAAAGCAAAACAAGGAATTAATTCACTACTATCATCATCTCAGCCACTCCCAGAAGAGCAAGGCTCATCACACAGCAGTTTCTTGTAACGACCAACTCCATCACTTTGAGAGGCTCCTTCTTTCATTTTCTTTTCAGCATAATGTTCAGCATAACTGTTCAGCATGATGCCATATGTTGTAGGATATCCCTTTGGCCAGTTTGGGTCAGCTGTCCTGGCTGTGCCCCTCCCAGCTCCTTGTGACCCCTAGATCCTTGCTGGGAGGGCAGTGTGAGAAGCTGTAAAATCCTTGACTCTGTGCAAGCACTGCTCTGCAACAACTATGTCATTGGTCTGCTGTCACCACTATTTTCACCAAAAATCCAACATATGACATCGTACAAACCTCTGTGAAGAAAATTAACTCTGTCCCAGTCAAAAATATGACAGACTCTAAGATGCATTATTAGATGATCAATATTATTATGTTATTTTATTTGAGCTGAAAAATGTTTTCCTCCTGTTTTTATGGTCTTCTGAATTTTGAAATCTGCAAAGCCTGTAACTTGAAGTAGCATTGTTCTCATATACCTTAGTAGCTGACCTGCGATTTTTTTTTTGTTTGTAATCAAAAATATGTCACTCCAAGTCCAGAACAGTTCATTCACAGTCTGCCATGTGTAGTTTAGAGTTATTGAAAATTGTGTAGTTTTGGAAAAATGCAATTAGGCTAATGAACCAACAAGAAATTATATGATTGTGTGCTTCATGCCTGGCTGCTTGGTTCTGAAAATGGACTGCAGAAAGCGATCCTTGCTACTTCTGGTACTTTGTTTTCCCTTAAAATTTTAAACGCTAACTCCTTCTTATATTTTGGGGAAAATGTGGTACTTTCTTCTGCATTGAGAAAACATGATACTATAAAAAATGATTTAATGAATTTAAGCTACAATACAATGCAGAATAAATTAATAGTAATTACCCAAGTAATTGTGGTGAACTTGAGAGATACAAGATTTTTTAGTACTGACAGTGTTTAGCTGATGTATTTCTGCCAGTCCTGGACAGGGCAGATGTAAATGATGACGTTAATTTTAGTAAAATCTTTCACACACTTTCATTTGATACACTTGCAAAAATGATATGGTTATGATTTAAATGAAATAACTGACTGATGTATCAATCATTGGGAAAGTTGGCAGCTGTCTGTAGTTGGCCCTTGAACTGGAAGGTTAATGGGAGTGGTTTATCCTCTAATGTCTGTCACTGTTCAGCAGTAAAAGCAACTAACAAGCCAATGTTTTCATGGGATGAAATTTTCATCATAAAGAAAAGGTGGGTTGTGAATGTAATTTACTGGATTTTTGATTCTGTGATTTACCTGTTTTACAGTCACAGCTCTGAGAAAGTAAAAGATTTCCAAGCTGTTTATATGAAGACACTAGTCAATGAAGCAGACATTTTTTTTTCAGCTCAGTTTTAGTGTGATTTGAATTTGTTATACTTACTCCAGCTCTGCTTGTTTCTGATAGTATACAAATACTGCAGTTTAATTCAGGTAAAATTATATCCCTTTTAGATTGGTACAGCAAAGATCACAAAAATCTGTTACATGGTGTCTGGAGGTTGAACTAATCCAGGCAGAGGAATAGTGTAGCATGAAGACACTCAGTTGTTTCTGTAATTTATAAAGTTATTTCAACTTTTGCAACTCTGCAGTATAAGTCTGGAAGGCAGAACAGAGACCTACGGCTTTTGTTCTATACATTCCTATCATAGCATTAGCTAGATAGAAAGCTTATGATTAATTTGTTTCATCTCAAGGCTCTGGGAAAACTCGCAAAACTGCTCATAAAGGAGTTGCTGCATAAAGTGCTATAAATTCAAACACAAACACTGATTGATGCTGTCTCTTTCTCCCTGTGTAATCTTGTTCACTTGATGCACTTCATCTCTACCAAAAGGGCGGCTTTTTAATGCTATGTCATCTGCTTTTTTTGTGTGCATTAAAGTGTTGTTCATCTAAACCATGAAAGTATTCAGTGTCTGTGACATTTGGGCTGATTCCTCTAAGGTAAGAGTTTGGTGGACCACTATTTAATTCAAATTTATCTCCAATTTATATGATAACCATTTATTTTATGCCCAGAATTTCTAAAACAGATGGTTAATTCAATAAAAATCTGTACTTGTTCTCATAAATACAGCTTTTACAGAATGAAGACACAAATTCAAGTTAAATTTTAATTGGAGGAATTTTAAATGGGATGTGTTAAGATGTGACTTTCTGTAGATTTTAGTAATGCCTATAAACACATAGCAAACATATGTCTCAATTAAAAAAAATCTAATTTCTAAGATACACTTGCTTGGAAATTTCTTTTTCATTTGGTGTTTTTTTTCTCTTTCCTCTTTTTTTTCCTTTACAGTTTGAAGTTAATAATGAGTCCACAGCCCTATTTTTATATCAGTCACCATACTCTCTTTTTTTTGTATGTTGTTCAAATTAATTTGTTTGATCTGGTTGGCAGATTATGTTTTTCAGTTGTGCACAGTCTCAAAGCTGGACTTTGCTCCTGTCATAGACATCCTCTCTTAAATTCAATTTTTTGAACTGTGCAGCACAAATCATTGCTTTCACTCCTGATGTTCTGTATGTATAAATGAATGAATAAATAAATAAATAAATACATGTGATTTCAGAAGCTGAAGTATTTTACGTAGTTTCAGAAAACTCCAGATGACTGTGCATACATTATTACATATCCACAGAGAGAGCCTAGAAGACAGTATGAGGACATAGGGAAGAAAATGGTTTGTTTACTAAGGGAATGCTTGAGGAGATTTTGTAAGGTAGCCAGGTGTGCAATAACTCAGGCCATAATACTTCATAATACTTTCAGTTAAATCCAAAGCTGCCTGGCATAGTGCTTTGTAAATTGTCCTTCCTTTGCAGGAACTGGGAACATCACTTAAAGCTCATAGGAAGATGGAGCTATTTTTCCTGCTGGAACTATCTTGCAGCAGGGCTGCTCCCTGGTTGACTGAAGAGGTATAGTACTCTACAATTGGATGTATACTGCTGGGAGTGCAGGGGTGTTGTTTATGTTTCCATGACTGAAGATCATCACAGCTGTACTGTTAATGCACCGTATCCATTAAAAGCCAGTTTTCAGCCATATTTTTCTGTATTGGGATGGATCATTGATACATCAGACAGTACATAATCTTCTAATTCCAAAGCTGGAAATCATAGTGTGTACTTAGACCTGGTTTGTGGATAATATAAGAAACCAGAATGTCTAAACATACGGATGCCATGCATTGTAGTGCACTTTGTGGGTACTGATAATCAACCAGACTTTCTGGAATGGTAGTCTATTCATGTCTCTTAGTTTGGTCATACTGATTCATTTGAAGGCTAGCTACCAGGATATAAGATCTCAGATGAATCTGAGCTGGCTTTCCTTCTCCTGATGGTATCCCTTATTCACATCGTTGCTGGAGAGTGGCATTATGCATGCATGGGTGCATGCAGTAGAAATTCTCTTTTAATGATAACAAGATACATGTGTGCATGATGAATGGTAGCATTCAAATATGAAGGGACTTCTTGGGACAGACTAGAGTCACAAAGTATACTACAATAAGATTGCAGGTGACCCTTAGATTTTGGAGGTCAGAAAAAAGAAACTGAGGATCAACAGCATTTGGCCTAGGATGGCAGTACGAAGCAACTATCACTGACAGTAAGATAAATCTGGTACACTTGGCCATATTTCCTAACACTGAATAAAACTATGTTGTCTGAAGGTTGTATCAAAAGCTGTAGCAAAGCTGTAACATAGCCTTTTGCTTTTTCTCTCTCTGCAATATCTGTTACTCTGATCACTTGTCAAGAATAAATCTTGACAGGCTCATCTTGGCCATCATGTATAGCTGAAACTTACAAGCCAGTCTACCATATATCTTGGACTTCAATTAGTTTTCCAACTGACTTTGTAGGTGGAAAATAGTTGTTTTATTAGTAGACTTTTTTCTCACAGAAAAAGAGACTTGAAAAAAAACCAAAAACGAACAACTAGTAATATTTAATGCCTACTCATAAGCAGGATAAGCCATATGAAATCTTGAGAATAAAATGTTAGTTGAGATGATGTTGCTTTGGAACTGATTAATGTTGAGGTGTTTGGACCAGCCCAGGGCTTGGCTGCTGTCAGTTGATAGGTGTATAAAATGTCAACAATTTTTTCATGTTAGTATTATTTATTATTATCATGTTAGAATTATTTCATGTTAGTATTTTATTTTCAAATGGAAACTGGTGATGAGAGGAGATGGTAAGAAATCTTTCAGAATTTTAACAGGAATTCTGTTCCAAAAAAATGAAAGGTATGGTTTTCCTGGATTATTTTGAATTAAATTCTACATGTTTCTTGAACAAAAAGTTTTGGATACTACCAGAATGGAGCTGGCATATTATAAAGAAACCAGCTGGATATATTAGTTTTGCAAAGTTTGTTGCATTTAACTCTTGCTAGCAGCAGACTTTCTACAGGAGATTTTGGAACAAATGCCCCTGTTCCAAACCAAGTTTGGAAGACTTACAGAAAAGCATTTCCTACAGGTATGATTCCTAGCAGCGTGATCATCTCTCAGGTAGAACAATAAATTTACCATGGATATGTGGACTAGTTATACAAGAAACTCTTTGCAAATAACAGAAAATTGTAAATTCTAGAACTACCATTATTTTTCACCAAAGGGATGTCTTTGCAAATGAACAAAAATAGTGAAGAAAAAACTAACAATGAGATGAGAAACGTTTTTTTGTTGTTGTTTGTTTGTTTTTCTCCCAGAAACTATTTTGACTAATATACAAAAAATCATTGTTTTGAAAAAATTGCAAATATCTAAGTACATAGGATAAAGTATTCATTGCACATCATCTATATTTCATCACTGTAAGAGTATAATCTGACTTTCTTTTCCTTAATGCAAATTTATTTGATTGCAGGAAAACTAACTATTTGAATACAAGACAGATATGTCAAATACACACAACTTTTACTTTGTTGTTCAAAATACTAAGTACTGGTGTTTTGATTATATCTTCTATTCCCCATCGAAATAATTTATTTTTGTAGTTAGCAATACAGGCACTTTCCTCTCCAGATGTAAGTGACCCAAATCTATTTACTAAAATGTTTGCAATAGAGTTTCTAAAATAATTATCTGTTTATTTTTGTGAAATATGCAAATTTATTCTCCATAAATACATTTTGCCAATGCTTTCTCGTTTATGAATTACACTTATTTTAATGATGATCCATAAAGTAGGAAGGATATTTCCCAACATTCTTCATTGGAGTAGAAAGACCAGTATGAATAGAGGAAAGCTCCAACCTTGTATGTGTTGAGTACCTTCTTAGAAAACTTCTGTCATTTATGAAAGGGACCTTGAGCTGCTTGATTCTTGATTTGAGTACATGATGTTCAAAAAAATATGCAGCTCTCTGTCCCCTGCCAAAAAAACCCACATCCTACAACCACATGTATAGTAGTATGAATAAAGGTTTGTGAGTTATAGAGCCAAGTAATAAAGAGAAAGAAAAAATAATGTTACACCAAATAAATAAAATTGCATATTCAGTCAAATGTGTGCCTGAAATTCAGTATGACATTCTATATTTGAAGCTGTTATTCTTTGGACATTTACTTAAAAACTTTTGGAAAAGATTTTGAAAATTAATAATGACTTTGTTTTCTGCAATGACTACCCAAGATATCATTTATCATTTGTAAAACCAGAAGTAAATCTAACATTATTTCCCATTGTAAACTGATGTTCATATTAGCAAAATGCAGTTGAGCTGTTGAGAGTAGTATTTTAAGGTCATGTAATAATCAAAAGGATAGTTATTACAGGAATTATTATATGTCATTAATTAATAATTCTGCTATACAACTAATTACAATAAGTTAGTTATGCTATAGGGTAAATGCCATGTCTTAATGTATCACTTAGAATTCTTGTTCACTACAACTTCTAGTAGATATGGTACAGTCATTTTTACTTAGCTTGAATATCTCAGCATCCATCTGAAATGCAGATGCAAACATTTATTATCTGAAAATAGTACTTACATCTTCAAGGCTCCTAATTTGTTTCACTTTCATAAGCCAGTTATAAGATATTTAAAAGAGATTTTTTCTGTTTGTCATAAAAAATTCAAGAACTACAAACAGTCAGAAATATTATTCCTACATTACAAGGAAGAAACTGTACATAAATAGTTGACAACAAGAAGGCTGGCAAGAAAATTCAAGAGAGCTAAGCTTTGTGTAGAACAAAGGCTTTGTGTAGCAATAATTCTTTGTATAGTCCATGTGACATCATAACATAGATACTAAATGAGGGATGAGAAGGAAGAATAGGCTTTCTAGAGGATTTAGAAGCTTGTTTTCATTTTAATGAAGAAAGAAATATTCTACTCATCTACAAAGAGAAAGAAAAGAAGTAACTTCTGTGTCTCTTGAATTATGTTTGCATTTATAAATTACATTTATTTCAGCTTTAACTATTTCAAGCTTTTTTATCTTAAGAAAAGCAATACTAAATTTTAAATGAGATACATTTTTTTGAACTTAAAATTATGAACTATTTCATGTTGATATTGAAATATCCCCTGACATATCATGATGCACATCTTGGTCATGGACACGGATACTTGGCTGGAGAGAAGTTCAATTAGAATTAGGACTAACATGGGAAAGTTATGGGCACTTGACAGAAACCTCATAACAGGAGGTCAGTCTTTCCTGTTTGGCCCTACTTCTTCCAGATATCATTATGCTTCAGGAAAAAAGGTAATAAATATAAGCTTTATTTGTAGAGAGTTTTTTCATTCTTATTATTAGGTAACTTGTAGAATTAGTTGCTTTGGTGTCAGGAATTCTTGTTTTGTTTTGTTTTTTAAATACATTTTTTATATTTCAAAGCTAAATATACATGAATAGTGTTTTAGACCTGAATTAAATGCATAGCACCTCTTCCCTAAGAGGAAAATTACAGTAGAAAGATATATGAAGTAAGGAAAGGGAAGAAAGAAAAAATGACATAGTCTTTTGTTGAGGAAGAAATGGAAATATGAATTTATTATGCCATGATGTCTACTGCTTATTTTCATTAGCTGTTGGAGTTACAAAGAAAGCACATACCCACAACATTCGTTTTCTTTAATTCAGCTGCAGCATCAACTGCATCTGTATTATATCATTGTTGTAAAGTTTTTTTCCCTTTTTTCTTCTCCCAGAAAGAAATCTAGTATTTTAGCTTTTAATTTAAACTGATAATCAAACTTTTATCCAAATCATTGAGATTCTAGGTTTAATTCTATCTTCTACCCACTGCACATTTGTCCTAGAAAGTTTCTCTGTTGAGATTTTGAATCTTGAAACTCTTACTACAGGTCATCCCACTCTTGTTATCCTCCTGTGCCAGTCACATAGTGAGTCAAAAATATCACTTTTAATTCTAAGAACTCTGAGTGACTTCAGTGCTTAGTGAATAGATATGACTGGCTACAGCCAAGCTTGTGTAGGCAGAACACAAGGCTGATTTTCATTTCAGTTGTGTCCTTTCTCCGATGATGCAGAGCTACTCAGAAATGCTTACCTTTGAAAATTGAAGACTTCTCAGTAAAAATGAAGTTGTAATCATGATTGTTGTAATCTTTGATTGACAGTTGTATCTTTCAGGCTGAGTCATTATCTAAGTGCTCCCACAATGACATTTTCTCATCCTTCTGCTTACAGTCAGTCCACTTAAATATAGATCACTAATTTCCAGTAGAACGTAGAAGTGTAGAAAGTAGAAAGTGCTCATTGTATAAGTTTAGATATCCTTGCCTTCCCCTCTTGGACACAGGATGCATTTGGAAATGCATCACTACCACCTTCAAAATTTCAACCTTGCACACCCTATTCCACTAGTATTTTCTTAAAATATTTCTTTCTTTCTTTTTTTTTTTCCATTTTTTCCCCATCTGAATCATTCCATGATTTTGAAACAGTGTCACTGAACTAGACAGTAATGAGTCATGTTATCCTTCCAGCCTTCTCTTGAAAAATACAGATTTATTGAAGTGTTTCTGTAAACTTCAATGCAGCACTGTGAATGGATAGCAGACAAACACAATGTGTTATACTTTTAAAACACTCAAAAAGTTAACAATACACTTTGAATCCTAGAGATTGCACACATAATGTATTTTTACATCCACAGGTCATTATTGTTTAATACATCCTCTGTTGTGCATGATTTCCATTCCAGTATGTTATGATTGCTTAGACTGAATCCTTGGAATATTACCCTGTGTGATTATATCACACTGAATGTTGTAGGGGGGATTACTGACAACTACTCGTTGGCCAAGAAGACCAGTGGCATCCTGGGGAGCATTAAGAAGAGCATGGCCAGAAGGACAAGGGAGGAGATCCTCCCCCTCCATTCTGCCCTGATGAGGCCTGGAGTATTGTGTCCAGTTCTGGGCTCTCCAGTACAAAAATGACAAGGGTATCCTCAAAAGAGTCCAACAGAGGGCTACAAAGGGCATGGAACACCTCCCTTCTGTGGAAAGGCTGAGAGACCTGGGTCTGTTCTGCCTTGAATAAAGAAGACTCAGAGTGGATCTGATCCATGTCTATATAAATATCCAAGGAGAAGGAGGCAAAGAGACGAGGCTGGACTCTTCTTACCAGTGTGTGGTGATTGGATGAGGGTAAATGGTCACAAACTGAGGCATAGGAAGTTCTGCACAAATGTGCATGGGAACTTTTTCACAGTGCAGGTGATGGAGGACTGGCACAGGCTGCACAGAGAGGTGGTGAAGTCTCCTTCTCTGGAGATGTTCAAGACCCGCCTGGATGCCTACCTGTGCAACCTGGGCTAGGGAGCTGCTTTGGCAGGGGGACTGGACTAGATGATCTTTGGAGATCCCTTCCAACCCCTACAATTCTGTGATTCAGTGATACTCTAAACTTTACGGTATTGCAATGTCTCAAAGAAAAAGAGTAGCAGGAGATCTGTTGCTGATGTGTTCATATAATAATGTACCTGGAATAGTCACACAGATCACGAAAGCACAGTGACTACAGCTTTGATTTATCTGTGTAACTGGGTATTGAAAGGAATGTTTTGACCAAGTCTTTTTAATTTTTTATGGTGTCAGGACATTCAGTTGCATTTTGGAAGACCTCACATTCCTATGAGTTTTTCCACCTTAAAAACAGGGAAAAGCTCATTTCAGGAAGAAGAACATTACTTATTTATTTGTTTCAAGCTCTTGCTGATTTTCTAGCTAATTAGGCTTCAGTCTTCAAAACCATACATTTTTCTCATCATCGTTTATTTTTATCAGGACTTCACAGAAATTTTGGATCATGCTGTTTCATACTTTCATGTATCTTCCTCACAAGAGGTTATTCCTGCATTGCAACACACTAAATTGAGTCTCATTAACCTGTTTTATGTAATTCAGAAGCTGCAGCAGTTACAATTTTTGAAACATGCAAGCTTGGATATATAGAGTTGGGTTTCTCAATTGGAAGCTGAAACTTCCAAATCAAAGCATCCTCATTTACAATGAGTTCAGAGTCTTTAGTTATCGAAGCAATTATGTTCTTGTTTTTCCCTTTTAGCTAGCAGGTAGTTTGTACTCTCTGATAAGGTCAGTACAGCAAATATTTTGAATCATTTGTGATTCATCTTGAATATAGTTCTTTTTTTTTTTAATGAAAAATGCTTGTAAGAACTTTAAATGTACAATTGAGAAATTTCTGTTAAAATTTTTATATCAGTAAACAACAGTAAGCATGGGAGGGATGTGTATCTATTAATGTGTTGCATTACATAACCTATGAACAGCATTTGTCTTATTCACAACTATCTAAATTGTGCTAAGAGCAGGAATAATTTGATAATAGATGAATTTTTTGTACATCCTCTTTCATTTATTATATTTAACTACTGAATCCAACTCCTGCAAGTCCTTATCATAGGGGATGTCCACATGGGCTGTTACTTCTACTGAAGCTGTTCTGGTCCTTTTCACTTGTATATATTTGCACTGGGTAAAATGTAGCCTTTACACAAAATTCAAGACCAACTGGGAAGTTTAAAAATTGAAAGTGATTTATCTGTTGACCTTTTTTAGAGAAAGATGTCAAACAAGAACACTCCCATTGCTCCTGCATCTTCCTGAACATGCTTCTGCTAAGCTAGCCCAGAACCAGAGCAACATAGGGAGTGCTATTTCTGCAGGAGCATCTGTCAGACGATGTGAAGTGAATTTGGACACCAGAGCTCAAAGTCATTGGAATATAAAGGTACTTAAAATATTTGCAGTGAATTTGATATAATTAGTGTGCCTTTTTTTTTCCCCTCATTATTATCAAAAGCACTGGTAGCAGACAGTGAACATGGAGCTTAATTCAGATTAGAGAATGAGAAGACAGGATTAAAATAAATTTTTAGGATTAAGATTTCAAATGACATTTGGAGGAAAAAAGTTATTTTAATTCATATGTTCCATTTTAGAAATGGAGAGAATTTAAGAAATTATATAATGTTAATTTAGAAAGCAAATGTCATTTGTCAATCTAGAAAAGTAGGGAAGATTAAACAGAAGTCTCCAGTAATGGTTTAGTTTGGAAATGAGTTGCATTTGTGATTAGCTTGGGACAGATTTTCTCCTCCAGATGATCCCAGCTCTAGTGGCCTATCATTATTGTCACAAAAACACTCATGTCTATTCAAAATATCAAAATCTCATGTCTATTCTGTCATTGTCTTGCTTGATAAGAGTATCAAAAAAAAAAACCAAGCATACAAAAATCCCCATGCCATCAAAAATATGGCTAGCAAGATAGGGTACTTAACCATGACAAGTACAGCTTTTTTGAAAACTGATATAGAAACATTATTATGCTTTCTGAATTTGTTGTTTTTTTCCACTTAAACCATCTGAAATGCAGAATATTGAAAATTCATGTAAAAATACCATAAACAAACCAGAAAATAATTAACACCTTTTCCCATTCAGCCCTGATAAAACTAAAATAAGTGTCTTCATATAGCTCATTATTGTCTATCATAAATTCTTTGGCCAAGCTTTATCTGTTTGAATGAATGAGCACATGAAAAATGCATTCTTGACGTAATCACCTGCATTATACTTCAACAAAAATGGTATTAGGGTTTCCTAGTTCACCACCCTAAAAATCAGTGATGTCATTAGTAATCTCAGGATTACTAGAAGGATTTTAACAAGTGTATTTTGATTTTTTGCTAGAAAAAAAATGACTTCATTTGAAATTCTTGTAGTACAGAACATTAACATTGGACTGAGAATATATTTTGATCCTGCAGCAGAAATAACTCTAAAGCAAAACAGTGCTTTAAAGTAAGTGTTTGAAAGTAAACATTATTTTCTTAGTATCATTAGATGTAAAAACACCTTTCACAGAATCACAGAATTGTAGGGGTTGGAAGGGATCTCCAAAGATCTTCTAGTCCAGTCCCCCTGCCAAAGCAGCTCCCTAGTCCAGGTTGCACAGGTAGGCGTCCAGGCGGGTCTTGAACATCTCCAGAGGAGACTCCACCACCTCTCTGTGCAGCCTGTGCCAGTGTTCCGTCACTGCACTGTGAAGAAGTTCCCACACACATTTGTGTGGAACTTCCTATGCTTCAGTTTGTGACCATTTACCCTCATCCAATCACCACACACTGGTAAGAAGAGTCCAGCCTCATCTCTTTGCCTCCCTCTCCTTAGGTATTTATATAGACATAGGTATATCAGATCCCTTCTGATCTGATACTCCAGATGAGGCCTCATCAGGGCAGAATGGAGGGGGAGGATCTCCTCCCTTGTCCTTCTGTCCTCTTTTTAATGCTCCCCAAGATCCCATTGGCCTTCTTGGCCACCAGAGCACACTGCTGGCTCATGGCCAGCCTGTCATCCACCAGGACACCCAGGTCCCTCTCCTCAGTGCTCCCTTCCAGCAGGTCATCCCCCAGCCTGTACTGGTGCACACGGTTATTCCTCCCTAGGTGTAAGACTCTACACTTGCTCCTGTTAAGCCTCATCTGGTTCCTTTCTGTTCAACTCTTCTGTTTGTCCAGTCTCGCTGAGTGGCAGCACAGCCTTCAAGCATATCAGCCAGCTATTTCTCCCAGCTTTTTATCATCATCAAACTTGCTGAAGGTGAACTCTAGACCCTCATCGAGGTCATTCATGAAGATGTTCAACAGGTCTGGACCCAGCACCGACCCCTCAGGATCACTGTTAAGTACAGGCCTCCAACTCTGCTCTGCACCACCAATCATAGCCCTCTGAGCTCTGCTAGTCTCTCAGTTCTCAACCCACCTTACAGTCCACTCATCTATTCTACATTTCTTCAATTTTGTTGTAAGGATGCCACGGGAGACAGTGAAATGCCCTGCTGAACTCTCTCTCTCTCTCTCTCTCTCTCTTTCCCGTCTCTCTCTCTCTCTCCCTCCTGTCTTTCCTCCTTTCACAGTATTTTAAGAAAGTTTATTTCTTATCTAAAAATAGAGTATCAATAAAAGTAGAAGGGAAGTGGGATTACTATTTTTAGATGATCGGAGCAGGAGATTAGAAAATGTATGCCATGGATTTTAGAGTTTCTAGCTCAAGATTATACTATATATAGCATTCATCATTCTCCTTTTCATACCCAACACAATAAGGCTTATGTAATAATTATATTTCCCTTCCCCACACTGAACATATACAACAGTAAAAATAAAAGAAATCCACAGGGATGCAATTTAGTAACTATCAGCAGTTTCTTGATCAAGAATATCTGCTTCTTATTATGCAGAGATAAATTAAGAAAGCAAGCAGAGCACCAAGGAACAATTTGGAGGCAACATGAATCAAAAGAAATTTTAAGTTTCCTCTGAATTTTATCCAGCTGTGCTCAGCTTCAAGGCTGAGGGAAAGAACAAAATAGAAGTGTAATCAGTAAACCAAATCACAACACTTTCTGATCTTATTTTCTAATGTGATGACAGAAGTACTTATAGTCTAACTAGCAAGATTTTGTCTACTGGCTCTGGAGGTGGTGTTGTATTTAATCTTTAAATATTAATTTGGAGGTGTGAGGTTTGTCATTATTGATAGGAAATAATGAGTTCAAACAAGCACATGATACAAGAAAAACTATTCATTTTTAGGAACAAAGCTCGATAAACTCCAATGCTTGAACCATTGAAATATTCTCACAAATCTTCAATGTCCTATCACTCCTCATACCACAGCACCATACTTCTTGTCTTGTCAGCATTGAAGCTTTTTTTTGTGTGTGTGTGTGTGCGCGCACGTGTTTTTCTCCTAACCCATTGACCCAGGTTTCCAGTGGAAAAAGGTGAAACAAAAAGTAAAATTTCATTCATGTTTCACAAAGCTATCATTGCACAGTAAGCAGAACCTCACTGAAATAAACACCTTCAGAAAACTTTATGAAAATTTTACTGTACTTATGCTCCTTTCAAATGTTTTTTCCACTACCTCTAAGCTATCTTCCTTATTACTTAGATATTAAGTCCTCTCCTTCCCTTTATACATGAGTGACTCCGAAAGTAATGCCTCCTACATATTTCCATGAAAACTACAACAGATGCAAAAGAACACAATAACACCATTTGATAGAGCAAATTCCTAGCTATAAAACATTATTCTTTCAACATGGTCACCAGCATTAGCTATGGATTTTCACTAAAGATGAAAAAGAGCCTGCATACCTTGCTTTTAAAAATCTGCATGTCTATCTCATGACATGTTTTTCACATTGCTGTTGCCACTGCTGAAATACACCACTCATGACCTTACTTTGTTCCCATCCACTGTGTGATTCCCATAAATGCTCAGCAAGCATCAATGAGTGTCAGTGAATGCCATTTTTTTTCTGCATGGAGGAATTCAATGATGCTCCTTTGCTTAATGTGCACTTCCACGTCAGGCACCATTTTATCAGATTGCTCCCACGTTGCCATCTGTCATACAGCAACAGAACACAATGGAAGGTTCAGCCTCTACTGCCGTAACACCAACATCTGCCTTTGACATCGTGGGCCAAAATAGTAAAATAAGAGGCATTACTTTTAGGCCAGTTCTCCTAGTTTAATCTCCTTTACACTTTTCTCCTGAAAAGAGGCAAGCAACCAAGATAGAGGAAGCAAAGAAAAGTGCTGTGTATATCCTTTACACTACTCATATATTTTGCTCAGATACCTGCTTAACCTACTCCTGTCACTGGTTTTTGGGTGTCATACTGTCTTTTACACATTAGTTATTTCACTTCTGTCTCCTAGTTACTGCTATAACAAACAGAACTATATTGCACTGTATTAACTGCAGCTTAGTGCTCTTTTGTTGGAGGAAAAAATGCAGGCTTTTAAGAGAATTCTGAATCAAAACTTTTGGATGATTTTCAATATCTATATGAAAGTAAAATATCTGCCTGACTTACACACTACCATTTTCACATCTCTGCAAGCTTTACTATGATAATTTCTGCAGAGACACCTCTCTAATAGTGATTACCGTTGTCTTTATATCTGAGTGTTAGTATCCCCATAGTCTTACCTGTTTTCTGAATTTGTTGCAAACCGTGACTTGGGATGATGGGGATTTTAAACATGGGAATGCTTAATGAGTGAGGGAAAGCAAGGCTATTTTCTCCATTGGTTTTTGTGAGCCAGCCTATTAGCTGCTGACAGTTCTTATTGAATGAGCCTGTGGCTTAAATCCAGAAGTGA
The DNA here is from genome assembly GCA_036925125.1 of Oreortyx pictus. Lineage (NCBI taxonomy): Eukaryota > Metazoa > Chordata > Aves > Galliformes > Odontophoridae > Oreortyx > Oreortyx pictus. The sequence continues at coordinate 38,211,114 of JAUPFR010000003.1, forward strand.
ATTACAATGTAAGATCACAGTTATGAGCACAAAGAAAAAACAATGTTAGTGCATTGACAGCTGTGATCAAATCTGTCTGTAGTTCTCTCTGAGGTAGAAATCCCTAGGTGGCAATCAAAGCTTTCATGGATAGGAATTTACAGGCTGAACGCATAATGGGTTCCAGCCAACATTACAAAAAAAAAAAAAAAAAAAAAAAAAGAGCTACTGTAAGCAGAATGCTCTCTTGACTGGGAATATGATACATTAAGGCTTTTGCAGGCTAATTTAAAACATCTCCTTCCTCAGACAACCTGGCCCTTTCCTCCTAAGTCCAAAAAATACTTTACATGTTAAATCTATTTAAGCATTATATATTTTTCATACAGGATATTAGAATGAGGATACGTATCTGTCTGGCTATGGACTCATTTCTTCAATTACACAGTTCTATAATTGGTTTGGAGAACCAAGAACTCCAGAGTGTATTTGTTTAATATTCAAAGTAAATGTGGGACAAGGTCAATGTTAGTTTTGAGTAGGGTAACTGTAGGACAAACAAAAATGGTTGAATCACCTTTCTGATTAAAGAAATTAATTCTTTTTGCTGTGTACAAGAAATTAGTGCCCCAAATTTGCCGCAATGTCTGTTTAACTGCATGGGAACTGTTGAATCGTGGCCTGAACCACTGGTTGATCACCTGAGGTGAGCACTGAGTCAGCCGCAGGAGCACAGGTGAAGGCAATGTACCTGTGTGACTGAAAGGAGTGGAGTCTGGCTCCACCTCTCCCAGACCCCATTTAAGAGCTGACCTCCTCTAGGGCAGGATCTCTTGTTGGGGATCCGTCTCCTGTGGAGTTGTTGGCAAGCCTCAACCACCTGGAAAAGGTGAGCCTCTCTTTATTTACTGGTTATCTGTTTAGCATCCAATTAAGCCTAGCAAAATATACCATCTTTCTTACTATTTTCTCTGAATGCTATTCTTTTGGGTTATTCACCCTACACTAACCATTGTAGCTTAGGATGGCACAGTCTCATAGCTGTGACTATATTTACAAATAAAGCAACTTCCAGATATGCTGTGAAGCAATGCTAAGATTAAGATTCCCACTTAGATAAAGTGAAAATTTTGGTAAGTTATGATGCTGGAAGCCGGCTGAAGTATAGAACTATTGTTACACAATGTTCTGTTTGCTTCTTCCAAAGTCGAGTACTTATTTCTCAGAAGGAGCACTTGTAGTTCTTGCTGGGATCTGTCTAGGGATATGACAGCAATGCTTTGTGGGTCAAAACACTCTCGCTTATTAATGAGAACATTCTTGGATGGTTGTAAAATATTGTCATGCTGGCAAGTATCTTTGATCTGTTAAGGCTGGGTTGGAGCAGATCCAGCTGATGAATGAAATTGATGGTTGGTATTCTTTCCATTCCTGTTTTCCTGCACTTTAAAGTGCTGGAAATTACATGTGATCTGGCTTAATGTGGGTGAAGCTCCTTGGGGTTGAGAAAGGAGGAGGACATCAGTGAATTGCTTCATGGCCACTCCATGCTATTAAAGCCCTCCTTGATAGGTCTACTACTGCACTTGGACATGACCTTTCTGAGAATTGAAAGTCACAAAGCAAGAGATCAAACTTTCATTCATTGCTCCCTAAATCTTACTGTTGTTCTGACTGAAGTTTTAGAAATTAAGTGAAATTAGATGTCGCTGTGCAATTTTGTTTTTAATGTGTGTATCCTAAATTATTTGAAAAGTTTTTGGAAGTTACTCTTCAGGTTGGCCTGTTGTGAATATGACAGAGAAGATGAGAAGGTGGCCCTGAGCAGCCAATCTAATGCCTGATTTAGTGGTTGGCAACTCTGACTACAGCATGGGGGTTGGAGTTAGATCATCTTGGAGGTCCCTTCCAACCCAAGCCATTCTATGACTTTGTTTCTCAAAGATGGTCTTTGTTCCACACCTGTTGTTCTGTCCTTGTATTGCTCATCAGTGGTTCAACAATCCAGGGATTTGTCTCTCTTGTGACCACCTAGATCTGTGAAAAGATTCTCCAGAGGACTTTAATCATCATTAATCCTTTTCTGGGAAAAAAAAAAAGTAATTCATGTTATAGGTGTTAAATAAGTTTAAAACAAATCTAGAAAAAGTTACACTGAAAATTAATTTTAGAGAGCCATAATTATCAGTTCATAAACAACTTGGTGGGTAAACAAACATAGACTTATCAAGATTTTAAATTAAGCTGTATTACTGTTAGCTGTTCAAAACTCATGTACTAAAAAAAAAACAATCTCTAAAACTTCATCTTGATCCTTATAAATTGAATGATGAACACTGGAGAACAAAGGTCAACATGCAGTGGTCCATCAAAGTGTACTGAATGAGCAATGCTTTTACTGTGGAAAGAGATATTAAGTGTTCAGGCAGTTTACAATTGTTAATATATCCTTGTGGCTCTGTTGTACTGTCAGTATGTATATGTTATTTCTGAAAACAAGCAAATGAATGAGATGAGACTAGATGTTTGAAAAACTGTACTATTTTAAGTGCACTGAAATCTTGTATCTTTGAAGAATGAAAGTGAAAATATTTCACATGCAAAACTGTATCTGTTTCCAACCCCTGCTTTCTATTGTTTTTTTTTAATGTATTAATTTCATTCTAATGTTCCAAAATTCAAAGTTAAATCTCCGTAAGTTCAGGAGGCATTATTCTTTTAATATGTTGCGAGGGAAAGGATGAGATTCCAAAGAATGTCCTGTGGTGGACAACTTCTTTAAGAAAAGGATTTAGCTTTTCCTTTTAAAGCAACAAGATAAAAGCAATTCTTGAAGATAGTCCTTTATTTCCAGTGGGAATGGACTTATTGAAGAACTGAAAAATATTTTAACCTCTTAAAACTCCTTAAAGTAGAAGTTGAAGAGGCTAGATGCCCTTAGGTTTGAGGAGACTAGGAGTACTTTACTGTTCTGCTGCAGATTAATTTGATCTATCAGGCAAATCAAGGCTCAGTTAGAAAATTAATTTATCACATTTAGATCCTGAACCATGACAGTGTATCAAGATACCACTCCTCTGCTCATATATGATAAGCGTAAATGCAGAACTGTGATGTAAAATAAATCTACTTCATTGCGTGATAAATTAGGTAGCTTTACTTTGATATAAACTAGGCATATCAAAATAGAGTTATAGTAGCACAACTGATAGAAGGAAACTTGTGAAGCAGAAGTGATGTGTTCATGCGATTTTTCTCTCAGTGCCTTAAGTTCCTCTCTGTTAGAGAAGGTAATAGTACTTAAAACTTCAGAATAACTATTAAAATCTTTTAATTCCTAAAATGCTGTGCTTTTGGGACTTCTAACTGAGAACGATAAAGATCAGATTAAACTTATCTTCCATATTTCTTGCAAGTGGACATTCTTGAACTAATCACAACAGAATTTGATGAATAACTTGGTAAAAATAACTATAAAATCCAAGGCTTTTAGTCAAGCAGCTTTTGATGTTGGTAGACTGAAAGTAGTTAGCCTTCAATCTTCAGTCTTGTGGCTGTGAAATTACTCAGAACATAATTAATCTTTACTTTCAGGAAAAAGGTTTGTTCTAATCTAACATTTACCAGAAAATATCATATAAGTGAAATTGTCATATAGAGAAAAAAGTCAAATGGTAACTCTTAGTAAAATGAATGTACAAAGAGAATGCAGTCAATCCTTGCAGTAAGTTGGTCTGTTCTGTAAAGGGAGATTGGTCTCTGACAGTAGATTCCTTTCATTGGATCATTATGCACACTAGAGATTTTCAGCATTTCATCAGTGGGAATTCTTAGGATGCATTGGGCAAGAAGATACTGGAAGATCTATTTTGACTTTCTTAGGAAAAAAAAATGCTGCTTTCAGAAGCCAATTACCTTAGACCTCCAATATATTTGGCCCTCTTCATGACACCAGGCTGCAAGGAGACAGCCTGTATCTGCATCACTGCAGCTATGGGGAGGAAAACATTCCAAGCATCTTTCCTGAATGTAAAGGAATTTATCTTAATTCAAGTTGCATGAATGGACAGCAAAAATGATTGCTAAATTCTTCCAGTGACCTGGAATGAAGTATTCTTCCTCCTAACTGAAGTAACATGAATGGAAATTGTTTATTTCTTTGTGGTATTGGCTACATAGGTCCTTCAAGGAGAAGCAGCAGTAGGAATAAAAAAGATTTTGTAATAAATACCCTGATTCCATCTAAAATGTTCACACCCTTCATCTCTAAATGCTCTGAGCTCAAATTTGCTAGAAATAACTGGCAGTTTCCATTAAAGACACTGCTTTTACCAAATACTGTTTTGAGGATAAGGGACATCATTGAGGACAAGTAATTCTTTACAGATGAATTACCTGTGGTCTTTATCAGTGAAAAATACCAAATCTTAGAGTCTACTCGTACTGGACATGTATATGTGTCATCAACAAATGCAATTGTTTGATCAGAAATAGAAATACCTAGAATAAAAATGCCAACTGGGCATACCTGAGGAAAGGGGTGAATCCCAGCCTCATTAATAATACACCACACGTTTAAAAGGATGAATTGCAGGTAAACGCTTAATCTTTGCTTTCAGAAATCTCTAAGATTAAGGATTCTTAATGTTCTTTGTCTTGTTTGTTTTTCCTTTTCCTTTTTTTCTTCTGTGTACAGTTTCTGTTTTCATCTGGGTATCTTAATTCAGATTCACTCACTGTATTAGCTGATAGTCACTAGTGTTTATCAGCTCCTTGTTTTATAAAGCATATATAGATTAGATATGCTCTAACTTGTTACTATTTGAAATACACATTCAGCAAAGATATTAAGATGTAATTTTAATGCAAGCAATCGTGCTCCTACTTGTACGCTTAGTGAGTAATAACACTAATGATGGTATTGGAGCTGTTCTGATTGTGGAGCTTATGATTCTGAATGTACTTGTCTGTCTCTTTCTTTTCCCTTTAAACAAACTGTTTAGTAGTAATTTTATATGATGGAACCGTAAGAACATACATAATAAATTGTTTTTCACTCAAAGAATATTAATGCAAGTATTGAATTTTAATTTCATATTGTCTTTTGACCTCACTTCATATATGCAGATATTTCTATACAGATAAATTATTTTATCTCTCTCCGTATAAGCCAAAGGCTTTATTACACATATGACTTAATTTTCTCTCCAATACGTGTCCTTCAGAAATAGCTTCTGTGTTTGAGAGTTAACTGGCCTGAGTGTTCCACAGCCCCTAAATGCATTAATTGTCTTCCTATCAGTTGTTCTCTCATTACTGCAGAATCTCAGACTGATTCCTGTGCAAAGTGCAATTTATTCAGGATATTAGCTGTGCAGTGTGCTGCAAACAAACAGAAGAGATAAGATTTTTGCCTATTTAACTTGTTCCACTTAAAATAAATAAATTAGAAAATACCCAAAGATATGAGAAGAACTTTGGATTTTATATGAGTAAGGGCTCTTTAGCTGAATGCATCTATTTTGCAACTGAACATCAGCATAACTCAATGTGTGTTTCCATGGCATTTTCTGTCCAAAAATAGTCACTTTTTGTTCTTCAAACTAACAAAAAACCATGTAGCTGTAGTTAGCAGTGTGCGAGTTCAAGTGATTGAAACACTATGGCATTTTCAATTGATAGGGGAAAAAAAAATAGTAGAGTCAATGTTCAGAAAATGTAAACTAGCAGCTGTATGAGATTAGGAAACTGCTTCACTTTTAAAGAATTTACTTCACAGCTGCTCATTAAAGGCTTTCTCCTTCCAAATGTCTTGCATCAGCTTTTGCTTTGGAAAGGACATGGGCTGAGAAACTGTTGCTGTGATAAGATGAGGTGACTTAGACATTATGAAGCAGAATATGAACAGCACCCTTCAGTCCTTGAGGGGATTCAACCAGGACATTTCTTTAAGCAACACAAGCAAAATTTCAGCCTGTAGCTTCTGAGTTATCCTGATTACTTTGTTTTGGATTAACAATGACCCACTCAACTAAGAGACTTCTACAGTATTTTATGCTGTTGTCGTATTAGGAATCTGAAAAAAGTGTGTTTGTAATAATTTTAATAAGACATGATAACATTTTCATATTTATTTTCCACAGTAAATATTACAGATAAAGCCCAACTTCTATATCTACTATGTGTGAATTATCTGAACCTTCTAAATTTTAATTGAAAAATGAAGGTTTCTAAAGCCTTTAATCATAATTGAAATTATGTTCAAATTAATTTAGCTTCAGGTGAAATGTGATTATATTTAATGTCAGCCTATTTTTTGAGCTTTTACAACTAGTTAAAATGAAAAGAATTTTCTGTTTTACCAAGGGATTTTTGAAGTACTTACTCATTTAATAGTTTATTAGGGCATTAAAATGTTAATTAAAAGTTCTGTTTTGGGAGCTTCTTTCTTGAGCAACTCTATATTCGGTTTCAATTGAAAATGTCCTGAAAAGGGACATATATATATGTGGGGATATAGGATAAAATTAATATTCTGAATTGAGGACAAGTGAAGATGCAAGTAGAAAACAATGGTATTTTGTACCCCTGTGTTTTGTACCTTTCTAAATAAACCATAATATAGATTGTGTAAAGATATTTGGAGGTAATAAGGGTTTGTTTATGCAATCCTCATTACTGTTTTGTTTGTGATCTTGGCATAAAGCACACAAATATCACTATAAAAAATCAGCAAGTTTAACCAGTGTGAGGTGGACCAGAGCAATGCAATGCAGACAGGGTGAAATGCAGTGTAATGAAATTACACTGAAATTTATTTATTTGGAGTGTTAAGGATGAGAATCGAGGTGCTCTGATGGGGCCAAGATGCTTTTTTCTCTGTAGAACTAATTATTTTTCATGGAGAACTGAATAAATGCAGAGATGTTACCTTCAGTATCTTCATCTGCATTTCCAGATACCTGCATAGACCTCTTCAGCCTCCACTGGGGTACATAAACATAGTTTTAAAGAATAATAATGAGAATTGAAAAAGAAACACTTGTTTTGAGAATGATCAATGAGAAAGGGTGAGAATTTGTGTTAGTCTGTGCATTTTGATAGACATTGCTCCTTCTGGGGGAAAAAAACATGCTAGAAATCATTATAGATGGCATTTCAACCTCAGTAAATATGAGAATTATTGTATCTGGTAAGACCTGATTTAGTTGTACAATGTACAGATTTGCATGTTTAAAGATTGATTTGGTTGAGAAAATTAAATGAACATTTCATTTTTAAATTTAATTTCAATATGAAATCATAAGAAAATAAAGGAAAGTGAGAAAGGTGTGATAGGCAATCAAAGATGAAAAAGAAAAATAGTATCTTAAATATTATCACTGGGAAGTGAATTGGTAATTATACATAGACCTTGAATAACTTCCCAAACATTGGAGCAGTTTCCTAAACAATTCACATTGTTTCTGTGTCTGTATTCCCTAATGAATGTTATGAGTAGTGGGAAGATAATATCATCCAATAATATCATTACTTTTGTTATTTAGAGGAGAAAAAGCTCTAAACTAAAACAGAAAAATTGTTCTCAGTCAATTAAACAATAACTTATTAATTAATAAAATCATATATTGGCAATTTCTGTATTATTTTCCATTTAAACTTAGAATATTGCAAAGGCCATCAAATATAACCTTGCTAGCTGTACTCTCCTCTGCAGCCTTCACCTCGAATAGTGCATGCAATTTTGCATTCTGAAGTGTAGGAAGGACATAACTTTTGAAAACACCCAAAGGAGTACTATAAATATAGTGAAGGGTCTGGAGAGCAAGATGTATGAGGAATGACTGAGGTCATTTGGTTTGTTGATGTATCGAAGAGGAGACTGAACCTTGTGGTGGCTTATAGCTTCCTCATGGCTTTCTACAGCAGAGGGACATGTGCTGGTCCGTGAAGTGACAGCAATAGGTCATAGTATAAAACTACACCAAGATAGTATCAGGTTGTGTTTCAAGAAAAGATTTTTCACAAAGAGGGTGGTTGGGCAATGGAGTAGGCTCTCTAGGGCAGTGGTCGAAGTACCAGGCCTTTCAGAGCTCAACAAGCATTTGGGAAACATTCTTAGAAATATGTTCTGTGTTTGGCTAGTCCTGCGTGCAGCCTGAAGTCAGACTCAACTGTTGTTTTCCACATTCTTGGAGGCATTGAAGGCCAGGTTGTTTGTGGCCCTTGGCACCCTGGTCTAGTGAGTGGTAACTCTGCCCCCAGCAGGGAGGTTGTATCTGGAAGATCTTCAAGGACTCTTTCAACACAAACCATTCTATGATATAATTTTTGCAAGTCCATTCCAGCTGAAGATATTCTATGATTCTTTGCATAATAAAAAAAATATATTTCTACTTCAAATGGGTAACTATAATACAAGAGTCCAAAATATATCTAATCTTGTGTTTGCATTTTTGCCATATATGCATGGTGGTTCAACACTGGTAGGTAGATGAGGACCACCATGCTGTTCTCTTAGCGCCCCTCCTCAGCAAATATGATGAAAAAGTCTTATGGGTACATAATCTGCTGCAGGGTGACAGCCTGCTCCTCCATGGTCTTCTCCATGGGCCACAAGTAAACTTGTGTGCCACCATCTAGAGTTCATCCTGCCATCCTTAACTATCCTTGGTATCAGCAGGCCTATTTCTCTAATAATCTCACCTATCTCTCAAAGATATTGAGAGGCTTTTTAGAACTTTTCTAAAATATATTCTTACAGATGTGCAACCAACTTCAATCATTTTCTCTGCTTTAGCCTGTGGTGTAGCCTGTGGTGGGTCCTTTTTGGAACTTGTTCTTATTGAATACGGGTCAACTCCATTATTATTCTCACAGGGGCCAGCCAAGCAGCCTCCTTGCTACCACAGCCTTATCATTCAAACCCAATAGAACATATTCTTGGGCTATTTAATATGATATAAACCAAAGCCTAGACCTGAAGGTGTTGTTTTACAATACTTCATTTTACTCTCCTGTTCTGTTCATGGTCATTCTTTATCTTTACCAGCTGTAACAGTGAATTTTTTTGTCTTCTGATCTGACATTTTTAAGAGGTATTTTTTTTTGTTTTAACTATTTCAGACCACTGTGCAATATTATGTTACTATTAGGTGTTTATATTTGAGGAAAATGTTTATTTTTCATCCTAGATTGATTAATTTTATATTAACAGCCTACCAAAATGTTTAACTTCTTTGGATGTAAGGTAGCTGTAAGTGTGCATACCACTGGTATTACCGGTCTGAAGTGTAGATTTAAGATTTAAAACAATCTGTTTGTCCTTCAGCATTCTTCATGGTTTCCTTGTTACTTGTTATATACTGTGGTTTATAATATGTCTTTAGATGTGTCATTAATCAAGAAACTCTTGTGTAAAAAGCAGTTTTATTTCCTATTAAAACAGATTTATTTTTTTAAGATGTTATGCTGTGTTGTTTTAGCAGATGGTTCATCTTTGTGTCTGGATTCTATGATATCTCTATTTTACTTCAGTAACTGAAGCAAATAATAAAAATCCTCATCATAGATTGGCTGAGAAATGATGAATAAAAATAGAAGATATTTCTTATTGAAAAGTGGGGCACATAGTATCAGTGTAAGGAAGATACACTACCTTTTATGGCACAGAGTAATTAATATCATAAATCAGACTTCATTCTCACTATGCATTTTTTCAAACAATGTTGAAGATGATATTGCCTTTGCTGATTTAAATTGGACTACAAATTTTTGTTTGTGATAAATATATAAATAATGAAATAGGAATTGCCAGTGAAATGGTTTTTGTCATGTAGTGTTACGCATATTTACAGAATCAGTGATGTACTTATGGAATTAAAATAGATACAAGTACAAAAAAGGGAAGTTATCACTAGATAATAAACACCAAACTCTCTTTAATTTTAAGGTCATTTCAATTTCCTTTTTTAAGAAAAATACTGGTTTTTTTTAGTCTGATTTCCCAAGAATACTATCTAACTAGTAAAAATAGACAGATGCCAATGATAAGACAGTTTGCCTTTTAGTCTCTGCTTTTCCATCTCAGCAAAGTATTAGACGTTGCATGTTTTATGTACTTTAAATTAAATCACTAGAACATCTTCTGCCATAACATCCACTAAAAGGATTGTTGCTTAGGACCTTAGAGAGAAGTCTCATTAAACTTAATCTTATATTGTTATTACTGGAACACTCTGGCACAAATTGAGTATCTTTTGTTTGTGATACCATAATTAACAGTAATTCATTTTGTAGGATACCTCTTATGGGGAAGACTTATAAATAGTTATTAATCTTCAGGGAGTTAAGTATTCAGATAGCCTGTAAAGACTTTGGTAATGAACCTTTTTTTGTTCACAGGCATACAAAGCAGGAGTGTTATAAGGTATAAATCCACTCTTGTTGCCATTAACTTTGTAAGAATTTACTACAGATTCCTAAGGCAACAAAAGGTAGTTTAGAGATGGTACCTGTTGACTATCGGCAAAGAAAGAATCAGTATGAAAATCAGGTGAGCAAGTTTATTGATACCCTTGATTTGAAATACTGATACTGTTTAAAAAAAAAAAAGATTAGTTTCAGTGATTTTTCTCTACAGATGGCAAAGTCATGGAGTGTCCCATCTTATGAGAACAATTTTGCTAATGCTGACATATTAAAACTGTCAGCTGAAAGAATTGCTTAATTTCATATCTCCTTATTAAACTTGTCTCAGTGTTTTGAACTGAACCTAGTCAGAATTGCCTAGAATTTTGAAAGCCTTCTGTCCTGTGATTAATTACCCATTTGGTGTGGTTTATTCTTTTCCCACTGCAGTTAAACAGGACATAAGCATACGTTACATTATCTCACCTGGTAATTAAATGGATGAAGAAAAAAAATGAAACCAGTAGTAAATGGTAGTGTAGGTGTTAAGACATATAACTCTCCTGATAGGAAAGAAGGCTAACAGTACAGGTTCTGTCTCAGTCTTCTTTACTCTCATGTGAGAATTAGGGATAAGGTTTTAACTTTCTCAGCACTGTGAGTCACGACAACTCCATTTAGCCGCTAAGGCTAGGGAAGTAGTTGCACAGTTCTTTCAAATTTTATTCACAATTATGTTTGTTGCCCGGGGCCTTATCCAACCTCACCTTGGACAACCTGATCTAGCTGTGGCTGTAGTGGGATTGCCTGGTCACAGCTTGAACCAGTGAATGAGCATCTGAGTGACCGGAGCGGAGGAGCCCAGGTCCACCCGGCTCCTCGCTTCCTCCCTCGGCGGTGCTTCCGGGCGCACAGATAGGCTCAGAGCCCGCGCGGGTTGCCCCCCACGGCTCTCCTCCTTCCTGCGCGCCAGTGTTCGAACGAGAGGCGGCTGCGCTCCTTCGCCTAAACGGCTGCCGGGAGGGGTGAGTTCATCCCCCTTATCTCTGACATCTCTTTCTGTAGCGCCTCTACCTCAAATAAAAGCTCTGTCACCGCCTTTGCTTGCTTTACAGTGGTGTATCTGTACGTTGCAGGGGAGTTGGACTGGATAGACTGCAGAGGTCCTTCCAACTCTAAGGACTATGATTCTTTGATATACTCTCATCTCAGATAAGAAGTAAATATATTAGAAATTCTCTCATTCAGTATAATTTTTTGTTTTCTGGGAGGAGAGAGCTTGTAGCTATGAGGACAGAGAACATGGCAAGGGTGAGGCTTGCTTTCCTTCTCATTTCCTGTCTTGCACTATAGTTATTTATTTCTTATTTAATCTTTTTATTCTTCCTGCATCCCTAAAACCTTTTTCCAGAATGAGATTTTTAATACTGTAGCAAACTTGGTCTATTGTAAAGTAGAAAAGGGTTTTCAAATCTTCTTAGTCTGCAAGCTATTAATCCTGGATGTTATGCTGCCCTTATCCTTATTTTTCTTGGATTTTCTGTTCAGAAAAATCAGAACAAGCCATTGGCCCTTAGGCAAATAGAGGGTCTTTATTAACTCTGGTGAGGAATGTCTTTCACCTTTTGTTTTTTGTCTCCTGGGGAGCTGCTGGTGTTCTCCATATTCTTTTTTCCCCACCATCGTGAATAGAAATCTTGAGTTCAGAATAGCTATTTGGTTGAATTTTTGATGGGATAATGCAAGGATTAGAATGTATTCCTAAGTTGTGGTGAAGGAACAATTTTCTGTGTAAATTACTTGTGTAAATACATGGCTCTTATATCCTGACAAGGAGCCAGAGCTGTCTTGCCTCAGTAAAGCAGCAATAAAGTATCGCTCCCTTGGTCATGTTCCTCCAGGTTTTTATCTTTGTGCCAATGCCTTAGAAATACTACACAAATTTATCTTGGATTTAATGAGTTTAGGGTGCCTCATTCTTAATATGTGTATATGCTTTTCATTATAGCTGCTATAAATATCATAAATACTAATATGAAGATCACTTGAAAAGAAAACAGAGGAACTAAAATTGAAAATTTTCATTTCAATCCCTTTTCTTTTTCCCTTCTGTTCAAGTCGTGGTTATGTTTGCTTTGTACCCCCCAAAAAAGATATCATATTTACAAATATTATATATTACAAAAAGAAATACTCTTTCACATTTATTTTTGAACACTGTTAATGCACTGCTGGTTACAATTAAACTAGTTGAGATTTTAAAAGAATATATGCATTCTTGATTTCTCATCTTCATAAGAGCATCAAGATATACTGTCTTCACCGACAACTACTGGTTTTTTTTTGTTTTTTTTTTTAATAAGCGTCATGGAACCTGGAATCCATTCATTTGCTTTGTAGAAGGGCTTTGCTTTTCTCACTCAAACATTCTTTTACGTTCTGCTCTACTACAAATCACCAGAGAAGAAAGGAGGCAATGTATTTTTATATAGAATAGCAAGTTATGTACATAAACAAAGATCACAACTGAAAAGAAGAAAAATTGAATTTCTACCATCTTTTTAGAGTGACTGAAAAACAGTTTATTTTAGTGGGGAGACCACTTGGACTCAAGAAACATGGATGTGATGTGCAGACCCTACCTGGTAGACTGTGCAAACTGTTAATGACCTGTGTACTTTCTTTCTTTGCATTACAGATTGGTCTTTCTTTGTCTGCGACACGGAAACCAAATATTTTGATTCCATGATTCCATATCTAGATTCTGTTATTGTTCTCCTTCACCACAGGCAGTGTTCTCCCCAGGATGTCACTCAGCATTTAAACCCATCAGCATTAATAAGTGACAGCTCATTTTATTATAGATACAGAAGCATGCAGTGTGCAGTGCTTAAAAACCCATCACTTGCTACAGAATGTGGTCTCTTAAATAAAGCTGTTTAATTTTTTTTTAGGGATGTGAACTGATTTAATGATTTACTGGGTTGAATTGCCTTTCAATTTCTTCTGTACTGTAGTTGATCTTTTTAGATAGTAAGAACTAATTATGAATATAAACCATTCTGAACCTGCTATTAAAAGGAGTAACCAAAAATTCCATAAGGTTTGTGCTAACTTTTTCCTTAATTTGGCTAAACCAATCAGCTACACAACAAAATAAAATGTGGATGTGGTGAAATCGAAACTTGCAAAGCATCAAATAAATAATTTTGAGGAAGAGGGCTTCTAAGTGTATCATTCCAAAGGATTAAGTACATAATGATCTATGAGTATAGTTTATCGTGTTTATTTCTCAGTCCTTTAATACAGTGTTAGAATCTGACTGCCACACAATGGATACTGCACTGTGTTGCCTAATAAAACCTTACATATTGCTCATGGGGCCAGTACAATCTTTGCAGCATGATTTAACCTATCAGCATCTTAGGAAAGAAGGAAAGATGAAGGTGCAGTTACAGATGAATGCACAATCCAAGGATAAGAGGATCTTTTTTTCCTTCTGGTAGATTTTTAAAACTGTTATTTTACTGTGAAGTTTCAAGTAACAATAATTCCTTTTGTAGATATTATCTACTCATTTTTTTCATGGCAGAAGAGAGGAGAGAGGGACAGGTTTCATCTTCAAGCTTTAACTTGAACAAAGTATCAAGAAGATATTCAGAATTCTCAAGCAAATAAAAGTTATATGGAGTAGGACTTCTTCTAAAACTGTATCCTTTTCTAAACTCTGACTCCATGTACTGCAGGGAGAAACTCTTGCTCTCCCTTGTATACTGGTGTTCGCTTCAATATCCATGCTGTAGCACCAGGAGAGACAATGTATCCGACTTCTCTAACTGAGGATCATGTATTTCATTGTGAAGAGGGAGTAATGTGTTCAAGAAATGGAGGCAGCTTGGCTTTCAACTCCAAGCTGACTTGTCAGTATCATGATAAAAATTATCTAATAGAATTTGTTTGGAAGATTAACCAATCCAATGTTTTAGAGTGGAAGGGAACTGTGCGTGTCACAATCCACTGCCCAAAGCAGGTTCATCTAGGTCCTGAGCTGATTTTGATTCAAATCTTTTTCTGTTCACAGTAGCTGTTTTTAAATTGTATTGAGATTTTATGTCTGGTAGGTAAACGGTCTGGTTTTTGATTTAAACTATACTTTAAAGCTTATAAATTTGTTTGAGATTTCTGAGGTTATGTTTATACACATTTACACATTTGCCATGATAAATATAATTTTGCTTAAAGAAAGCAATGATCATGTAATGTCACATTTTCTCTACAAAAATTGGTGATTAGAACAATTTCACTTGGTACTCTGGTACGTTGTCATTGTTGTTCAGGATGTTTGTTAAGAAGAACTTCATGCTTATTTGAGAGTATGATCACTTTCATTCTTAAAGCAAGTGGGATCCATATTAACAAATGAAGATGTGATATGTTTCTATCTGATGCCTTTGTTACGCCACACAGTCATGTGTGTACTGCTCTGAAAGTAAAGACCATTTAAACTAAATTTCAGATTTCTAACATGGTCACCTGGCAATTCCTTGAAAGGCATAAAATCAAAATATGATATACCTGTTTCTAGCATGTTTAAAATACTTTCATATTTGTATTGAAAATAACAAGAAATCTCAATATATTAAGTTTGTTGAATTACTCTGATTCATAGTTTTCAGAGGATTATTACTATGAAAATCTTAGAAAAACAAATATGGTACTTTAAATCATTACAACTGCTTAATAGGCAAATGAAATAAATGTATCTTTCTAAAAGTGATAAAAATGATGAGACAGATACAATAGAGCCAAATGGATTTTATGCAATTCTATTCAATGTTCACTGCTGTACTAAGATTCGAGGCATGGTACTGTTGTAATGAACACTTTCCTGAAAGTGCTTAAATAAGCTTACCATGTCTTCTGATCTATCTATTCATACAGTTCTACAAACTATATCATAACAATAAGTAATGGCAAAAGGAATCAAATTTGAGCTGGAATGTAGAATCATAGAATGGGTTGGAAAGGATCTTTAAGAACACCTAGTTTGAATCTCCCTACTGCAGGTAGGGACACCTCCCTCTAGATGAAGTCACTCAAAACCTATCCAGCCTGGCTTTGATTACCTCCAGTGTACTAACATCCACAGCCTCTCTCTGCAATGTGTTCCAGTGTCTCACCAGCCTCACAGTAGTTTCTTCCTAATATCTAGTCTAAATCTAACTCTTTCTGTAATAAACCATTTCCCCTTGTCCTGTTGCTACATGCCCTTCTAAAATGTCCCTCCCATGCTTTTGTGTAGGACCCCTTCAGGTACTGGAAGGCTGCTATAAGGTCTCCCTGGCGCTTTCTCTTCTTTATACTGAAGAACCTCCACTCTGTCAGACTGTTTCTGTAAGGGAGTTGCTCCAGCCCTCTGGGTCATCTTTGAGACCCTCTGGACCCACTCCAACAGCTCAATGTTATTTTATATATTACTATCTATATAATATAACATATATATTACTATTTTATATATATGATATATTTTGCATAGTATCGTGCCTTTCATTTGTTTTACTCTCAGGTTTCTTTGGAGCTTATTTCATGTCGCTTAATAATCAGTTCCAATAATATATGTTTGGCATTTGTGAGGAAGGCATTTTCATGTTCTTTAGTGAGAAGATAGCACTTGCTCTTCACCATCCATTCTTTTTCTTTATTATTATGATTTAATGTTGCATTATCTGATACTGTACAAAGCCTAGACATACTTTCAGTACTTACAAACTTCATAGTTATTTTCCATATTAATTCTATGTGTGGCATCGTGATAAGCTAGTCTACAGAAAATCATTTTGAAATGTCAAATCTGTAAGCAGATCTGAAGTACCTTTATTATTTCCTCGTCTGCTTCTCATTTTTCTTGGCTGCAAAAACATTTTTAACCCACTGTATGAACCGATATTGAGAGGACTGTGGCCATGGAGTCATTGTCATGCTAGTCCAGAAAACAATCACCTCAAACAGTTCTGCCGTTGACTCACCAGAAGACTAGGTTGTAAAGAGGAAATGAATGTAAAGATACAGAGCTAAAAACATTTAAAGAATTAAATTCACCTTTCAACACTTCAGAGTACGTTAAACCTTCCCCTGAAATTGTCTTTCAGGCATGCTGAAACCTACTATCACTTTCTTACTTATTGTAGCAAATCAAAACCTTTCTTTGAACTATAAAAAGTATTTCTGGTGACAGTTCAAAAGAGTTCCTAAACAATATATTCAGAATGCATGCTTTTTGTTCACCTGAGCCAGTTATCAGCAGTGGTATTCCCTCTGTCATTATAAACTCAGTTCATGTGAGGTGGAAAACTAATTTTCTCATATTGGACACTGATGCTCCTAATGTATGTGGAAGCTCTAAGAAGGATTTGGAAAAGCTAAGAGATAAAACTGCTAAATACAATACTCAAAGAAAGTCTTCACATTCAGTCCTGAAAGTACTAACTGCCATTTGCTACGGGTCTATCACCTAAATAATGAGGAGAGGGAAAAATGAAAGCACTGTGCCTAACCTTGCTTTCTTGCAGCAGCCTGTAGAGGAAATGAGCAGTTGAGACTAACTGCTTTGTACAGACTGTGGCTTCACAAAGCAATTGCTGGAAATCAATTTGATAAGGAAGTCAGCAAGGCTGTGGTGCACCTTGTCTCACTTGATCAAGATCTTTGCTGAGAATGGCATGTAACTGATGGGTAATTCAAAGGTTATAATTAGAGTCCAAATGATATAATTAGGTATATATTTTGCAATAGTTGCTTTTACATTTGATCAGATGTTTGTCAATCCCTATCTCTCTTGATTGAATGCAACTTCTGATTTTCCATTTGTATACAAATATAACTGAGATATATAACAAACATATATAACAAATATAACTGAGAACTTCGTCTAAAATTAGTCACACAATTCTTTTTTCTTTTTTATTTTTTAGGAATTTATGGTAAAGTGAGAACAACGGAGATGTTTATTTTATTCCAGATTAATTCCTTCTTCCCCTTCTTTCCTCAACTTCCAAAACCCTTTTTATTCTTCTCTCTTTCTGACATTTACACATCTTATTTGCTTTCTTTCTTTAAATATTCTACTTCTTTTCTCTTGCTCTGAATAATCTTTTTTATTCTCTTTTGTGATTTCTCTAGATTCTCTATTTAACATGCTGTTCTCTTCTGCTTAACATCCTTCAAAATACACACAAGATCATTTTCAGTTGTACAGGATTTTTTTAGAGACAAAGAAAAACTGTTTTGACTTTATAATAAATAATGAAATCCATATTTATAGCTGTGATTGTACTGAAAATTGAAGACCTTTATCTCAGAATAAAAGCAGCTGTAAATAGCTTGCTTTTGCTGGAAATTGAGACAAAATCAAGTTGAGAACTCAGTTTGACACAGAAATATGTAGGCAACCCATTTCTTTATTTTAGAAAAATTAGCAAGGAGAATAGAAGGAGAGTTTACCTCTATGAAGTTCCATGTAATAGTAAAATTGCTGACTAGCAAGTCTGTCTTGTAAGCTGTTATTAAAGGTACAAACAGGAGAAGTGTCTTCCTGGAATATTTGTAGAAAAGATTGTGTTGTGGATCAGCAAATTTACTGAATTACTTGATTCATATCCAGAAAAGCATCACTGTCTGTAGCCTTTCAACAAACATTTGCATGAGCAGGATCAGTCTGTTAAGCTGATGATTAACCTGAGAGAGGCCTTTCTTGTATAATTTTAGGCATAACTATTTAACCTTTTTTTTTTTTTTTTTTCCCCTTTAGGGAGGTTTTTTTCATAAAATTGTAATTGTCTCTTTTTAGATGTTATAAATAGGTAATTGTATGAACACTCTTTCTTAATCTGGCTTGAACTAAAGGTAGTTTATGGCAAGTACAGAATTGCATCTGTTACCCAAAGGGTAGTGAACTGTTAAATGAGAGCCCTATAAATACTCCAAGTGCTACCTCCTCAGCACATTCTCTGGTATGTGTAAAAGGTGAAAGTAGGTCTTTGTTTTGTATATTGAGCAAAGCTGTGTACTGATGGCGTGGTCTCAAGGCAAGGAAGCATTCACCAGTGCTGCTGTTACTGGCAGTAAAGGATCAATTGCAAATAGCAAAAAGTACCAAGTTTGAGAACGGGAGACTATGGATGTTACCAGCTGTTACATTTGTCGTAGAAGAACAGCTCTTCCTCCTACTGAGCTGCATTTAGTATTTTTTTTTTTTTTTGTATACTTTAGACACAAAATAGGTCTCTGGAACATCTTTCTTCCTGTTTACATATTAAATGCATTGACAAGAAGAAAAAAAATTACTGTTGAAAAGTTTTCCTGTTTCCTGAGCAGAAGCAGGAAAGTACTACCAAGAACAGACAACACTGAGTTTACTTATGCACTGGGAACTTTAGAACCCTGACTTTTGATTTGCTATTGCCTCTTACCTTTTATAGCTGATATATTTTTTTCCTAATTGAAATTAAAACTTTGTCCATACAATAAAAATGCGTGACTTTTTTTTTGATGTGTAACAACTTGTAAGCTAAGAGATCTAGCTTCAAAGTGTGATATCCTACTTTTTTTCCCAACTGTAAAAGCACTACTGGTTTCTTTATAAATGAATCAAGTGGGCTAATACTGATTGTTATATTTTGTTTCTTTGTAGCCCTGGAAGACCTTGAAGCAGTGAATAGGATTGTTCACGAAAGTCTTGGTTCTTAACACGACTGTGGGGCTTTAGAATGGACTATTTCATGCTTAGATGGTTACAGTGTCTATGAAAGACTGGTTTCATAATGGCAATAAAACTAAAGTTTTGAGAGCTTTCGATTGTGCTGAAGGACTTAAGGTAGCATTCAAAATAGTACCTTTGAGGGGATAGAATCAAGCTGAAATGTTTTTAGGGCTGTACGAAGTGAATCACAGTTGCTGATATAATTGTATATTAATACTTTATTTTAAAGTAATAAAAATGTTTCCTGATGATATGTTTTTCTGGGTCAGTTGAAGAATCTGAAGGGCACATTTGATATAAAAGGTTCACTGCAAATAATGATTCAGTGTAATTTTAAAGAGTACATGAATATTTTAAGAATTTGCATTTTTTCCCCCTTTATTTCTTAGTAAGATGGAAATACTGCTTCTATTGATAGAAGAATGGATTAATCTTAGTCAAGCAAGACACTTTAATTTTAAGAAGCCACAATTTTTCTCTTGAAGTCTATTTTTAAAGCATGTATTCATTTAATTATTGTTAGATACTCATAAGAAAAACCTCGTGTTGGATGTAGGATGTATCATTTTAATCCCTAATATTTTTACTATGTAGAACCACCTGTATTTCAGTATTTGCCTTATGGAGATAGCAGCATTAGTTTGCAATGCTGCTGTGAGAACATTGGGAAGATTTCTGAAAGTCAGAAGGTCATTAGTCATGAAATATGTATTTCTTTATGATCCAGTACTTTTTTTTTTTTTTAAGTTTAGAGAACACTACTATCTACCAACTTATTTTTACCACAGTTTTATAGGTATTTTTGTAAGCTACATGTTACACATGTTACATCTGTGAAATCATGGCTTTTTTTTTTTTTTTTTTTTGAATACACAATTCCTGGTATTAGTTCTGCAGGGGTCTCTTTCAAAAATATCAAGGATCCAGAACAGTATGCAACTTTTTGATACTGTAGTTTTTTCTAAGGAACTTTATAGTACTTGCAGTTTATGGATTAGATTTAGCATAGTTTCTATTAACATTCATGATTCCATTGCCAATGTGTTTAAGGGGTTTCACCTTTAGATTATGAGACAAACTGGGGGTAAAAATAAAATAATGTATTTGAACAGTCTAAACTACCATAATGCTCCTTTCACTTAACTGTAATTTCCTGTCGAGTCAAATAGAGTTAAGCATGGATTAAAAATTCTGTTGGGCTTTATGTTTTATGGGCATCCTGATCAAAACATAACTGAAGAGTAGGCCAAGACATTGCAACACTGGGCAGCAGTCTAACATGTCTAAAACTCTACGTTATAACATTTGTCAATATTTTTCCCCTCAGGACTTCATAGTGAAAGCATTTAGCAGTTCTGCAGTGGATAATTTAAAAGGTTTCTTGCCATGAATCAGTAAATAAACCAGCTCAATCATTTCTAGTTTAATCTCTAGGTCTGGAGTCATAACTTCTGAAAACATGATTTTTAATGGAGAAAATGTCTAAAGTTTCTCTGTTAAGGTAAATATCCTGCTTTGAATTTCCTTTCAGTTTTTATTTCCTATTAGTAGTCTTAAACTATCATAGCTAAATTTCTTTAAACATTAACTACAGCTGAAGAAGATTACTTATCATTTACCAGAGTTAATAATAATTGTTGTTTGCAACTGTGATGATTATAGCATGTATAATACCAAATGAGCAATTTGTCCTCTAGTGGCAATTCAGAGGGAATTTAATATCTGCAGATACTTCAGGATTGCAAATGAGCTTTCTCCTTCCTCAAGGCCACAGGCTTTGGAGCTAATTGACCTAGGCTAGATTCTCACTGTTTTAGTACTGTGTAGCTACCTAGTTTGCAAGATGACTCCTAACTGTTTTTTTTTTTTTTTTTTTTTTTTTTAATTGTTGGTTTGGATGAATGGTTGGTTGTTCTTGTTTGTTTGGTAGTTTTTATTATTATTATTATTATTATTTTTTTTTTTTTTTTATTTTTTTTTTTTGCTAAGTGAGAAGACAATTATTTAAGCTATTGCTGAGTTACAGGTCATTACCATAAATATGAAGCTACTCTGTAAACATACTGATTGGCACAGTAAATGTTCTATATATATTGCAAGTTTTCACGGGGCTTCTAAATGATCTTCTATAGAAGGGCAACAAGTATTACAGAATCACAGAATTGCAGAGGTTGGAAGGGACCTTGAGAGAGCAAGCCCAGCTCCCCTGTGAAATCAGGTACCCTACAGTAGGCTGAACAGGTAGTGAAAATATCTCAGAGGTTCAAACTTCAGTTGAAAGATGAAGAGAAATAAAATGGAAAGTACACTGTACTTCTTCATCTTCAAGACGATGTTGTTATGATGCATGTGGTTTTCTGCAAATCATAGTAATTGAAGTACTGCATGCTGTGTTTAATTTTGGGTTGCTCACTACCAGAAAGACATCGGGCCCTGGGGTGTGTCTAGAGAAGGGCAATGAAGGTGATGAGGGGTCTGGAGCACAAGTCTTATGAGGAATGGCAGAGGGAACTGCAGTTGTTTCTTTTGGAGAAGTGGAAGCTCAGGGAAGACCTCTGCAACTACCTAAAGGGAGGCTGTAGTGAGGTGGGAGTTGGCCTCCTCCTGTGAAACTAGTGATAGTACAAGAGGGAATGACCTCAAGTTCTGCCAGAGGATGTTCAGGTTGAATATAAGGAAAAATTTATTCTCCCAAAGAGTTGTCAGGTGCTGGAATGAGCTGCCCGGGGGGTGGTTGAGTCAGCATCCCTGGAGGTGTTCAAGAAAAATTTAGATGTTGTACTAAAAGACAAGGTTTACTGGTGAACTATTGACTGTACATGAACAGTTGGACTGGATGATCTTAGAGGTCTTTTCCAACCTTGATGAGACGGTGATTCTGTGAAGGAAGATGTGAACCTTACATGACTCAGTATCTTACAAGGGAATTTGGAAAGCATAAATTATGTTTATTTCAAAGGTGGCTATCACCTACCTTCAGTCCTCTTTGCAGCTGTAGGAGCTGTGATATTGACAAGGTTTTTAATTCTATGAACGTTCCTGTTTTCGTAAGGAAGTCACTGGTTTGAAGTGTCAGTCAGTCAGCAACTGGAGTCAGCAAGGAAGCAGAAAATTCAAATAGGTAATTCTTTTCCCGATTTCAGTAGATCTGTTCCTGGGAGTTGCACTTTTGGGAAGCATCAATCTCAAATTAGGAGAGTTTATCTGAGGAAATTGTGAGCCATAGGCTACTTTAGATTATATTTTAAAAAATAGACACTTCACCCATATATGGTTAGTTTAGACCCATTTTTAGCCCTATTTTCAAATTCTAGCCCCACTATCATACCTGCGTGTAATCTGGCGCACCTGATTTCATAGGATTTATTGCACGCAAGACTGCAGCCTAGTGAGTTAGCAATCATCTGGGGTTACATAAGGAGTAGGTTTATTACATGAAATATGTCTTCAGAATGTCCCAGATGTAAATTCATATAAACCAGTGAGGAACTGGAATTATGTGAAGGAAAGCAGGCAAAGACTTTGAGAGAGTCTGAAGAACTGAAAATATAAGAGGGAAAACTGAACAGATTTTTGAGCCACTGAGATAGGTTTTGCACTATTAAGCTAATGGAAGGAGATTCTTATGTGGCTAATATGAAAAGTAAATTTATAAGGTGCTCTGTGAAAATATATAAAGTCAGAAGAAAAAAAGTACTGCATCTCTTATTGCAATATTTTTTTATTTTTATCGCACAACTTTCAGATCTGTAAATCAGACATTTAACAACTGAAATAGCAAGATCTAAGATATTATCAGAAATTAACATGTTTCTTGAGGAGAAATTACCAAAATTATTTTGGAAAGATTCTATCCATCTCTGAAATCATGCTGTAAGATTTCATAAAAGGAACAATATTTGTCTGTGGTTTTCTTAGAAACTTCATGTTGTCACCCACTACTTGTATGTGTGCATAGTATTATTCAGCTGAAGTCAATCCTGTGAAGTGTTTCAATCTGTGTATTCCTTCCAGATTTTTTTAAACTTCCTTTTATTAACATACCCGTATATAGTTGTCTGCTTTCTTGATGCTATCCACCTCCATTTGTGCTACTGTGATCCCTACTTGAATTTATCTTTAATTCTGATGTATTCGTCCTTGCTATGCTTCACAATATTAGTTTCTCACAAGCTGTTCTGCTAAAGTAAAAAGATGAGACTGTCTTCTTATGGATTGAAGTTAAAGCTCATGCTATGTGAAAATTCAGTTTTGCTTAGCCATCAACAAACTTAAGTGCTGAGGGCACTTCATCTATCTCACGGTTACCAGGAAAAAACGAAAAAAGGAAAGCACAAATCTTTGAAATACTTTAGAATCTCAGTATGAGAACTTAAAGTGAAACTTCAGTCTGGAAATTACAAGGCCATATGGTTGCAGCAGAAAATATACATTGTCCCTTTTTTGTATAACTGGTTCTATTTGAAGAAGGATTTGTTTAACCAGCATAGCAGTGATACTAAATGATGTGCTATCAGACTGTGGCCCATGGCTCAGTAGCTCTCTGAGTACCATGTTCTCTTTCATTTGTAGAATGCAGTGGAGATCTTTATGTCTCTAAATGAATGTAGGATGACTATAATTAATTTGTTTTATACAGAACGATTATGAAGAACAGCAGATGGATATAACTTCTTTCTGTCAAACCCTCAGATCTACTTACATTATGAACTTACCTGTCATACCTCTCCTTTATAAAGAGGTTACCTAGAAAAAACGCTAGCAAAATAATGGAAATAAGTTCACTTTATGGAAGAATGCTTTGTAGTTCTACCTTACTCCATAAAGGCACAGGAAAAAAAAGTCTTGAATACAAAGTCTATTGAAATTTGAACTTGTGGAAATAACCAATTTCACTGTCTTAAAATACCTGTAATCTAGTACTTCAGAACAGAATGTGAGGATGTACAAGAATATTAGGAAAAAGGATCATGAGATTTGTGGGCATGATTGTAGATTTTGTCAAATTACTGAACATACAGTCTGTAGATGTTTTATTTTGGTTTATACGTGCATCATAGATTGCATGTATCTTAGATATCTATACATTGTATACATGTGATCACACCTGTCATAATATTAAGTTTTACACACTTGCAATCTACAACTTTCTTTTATAAACTGTACTTAGGCAATATTATTACCCACTGAACTTGGCATATTTATTTTATAGAGTTTGATATTGTCTGAATAATAAGCAGGTGCTTACTACCTTGTAATTCACTACAACACACAACTGTCTAGTATGGTCCCTTCCTGAGAAAACATAAGTGATGCTGCACTTGTGAGTGATTTTTGTTATGATGATATACATGAGCCACTTTCTAATAGATATTTTTATATCAGTGCTTTAATTTGAATCAGCATTTTGAAGATATCTCCTAAATGTTTCTGATTACCTTGTTTTTGTTCAAATCAGGAACAGTGTTTTGGATTGGGCTTTGAATTTTTATATGTAATAAAACCTTAAAATGCAAACCAGGAAGACAGCAAATGAGTTCAAGTTATAATGGATCAAGACTAGAGGTAACTCAAAATTATCCATTCCTCTCTGAACACTATATTAATGTAATTCTGTCCTCAATGCAAATTGATTTGTTTTACATATCTGCTTCTACTGGGACATATTACTTTCTTTATTAGCCTTTGAAAACTGTTTTTGTAATAGTGCTTCATGGGGATGGCAAATATCTATGGACCTTAATATAATATATATATACATATATACATGCCAGTAATTTTTCAGGAATGATATACTAGTGGTTTTCTACTGAAACTTAATGAGTATGGTACACACTGCTGATTCCTCATTTAAAATAAATAAATAAATCTTTTCATCAGTGAAGGTGACAGAGTCACATAGCAAGGTTTCAACACAAAATTTTCTTGCTTTTAAGGTTAAGGCTATGTTTTCAGTCTTTATTAAGAAATTAAAGTTAGCAATATGCTGAGGAATTGTAAGAACTAATTTAGCAGAAATAGAAGACTAAAATTTGTATAGATTGAATTCACGATTTTTTAAATCAATGATTGTGTTGTCCTTCGATACAAAATCTGTATGTCACCAGCATTATATGAGGATATTGAAATTCTCTTCCAGAATAAATAATTTCTGTACATTTAATTACATTAATACAATAATAATACATTTAATACATTAATACAATAATAATACATTTAATTACATTAAATGTCCCCAAACGTTTCCAAGGAACATTTGGAGAGCTCAGTGGCCTGATTTTTAGAAGATGCTTGCTCACTATCATACAACAGTATGTAATGTTTTTTATATAACAAGAGTAAATTATTTGTAAATTGCTTAGTTTATTTGCACATATACATTATATAAGTCTCAAATGTAAAATTTAATTTATTAGTATACATTGTATATTTTCACTCTCAGGTCAGGATAGTGAAATAGCTAACTTTAAATGACTTGGCACGCAAAGCAGTCCTTTTAATAATGCAAGTTTTAACATACAAGCAGAGCCAAAGCTTTCAAATTATCTTTGTACTTATTTTAACTACTCTCGTATAGTGACAATGGAAGAGATCACTTCTGAAGATGTAAATAATAAGTGAAAGTTCCAATAATCAAGTTAGTACTGGAGCTATTGTAAGAAGACTGATGTGTCTGGATTAGGGAAAGAGATCATTATTTGTATCTGTAATTAAAAGATTTGAGGAGTTATTCATGCAGGTCAAAGGCTACAAACTGTTCAGCCAGCTTGATGAAAAATTCTACCTTACCTTGCATTCATACCAAAGGAAGCACGCTGAGGAGTGAGCAATAGTTCCACTTATTTTTTCAGAGGTATCAAGATCACCTTATTTCTTTGCAGTGTATCCACTTTCACTCTGCTTTTTTTCTTACAGTTACTCAGTTGTCATTTTTTTTTTTTTGTTAATTCAGTTTGCAGAGTAGTAGATGCTTTTCTGAAAAATTTAATGTGACACTTTAAATCTTTTTATGCTTAATTTTTTTTACCTTCATTGCCAGCATTATTACAGGTGACACTTTGCATCTGTTTTGTTTACAAGGAAATGTCACAGCTCCATTTAGCGAGATCACTGTAATATACTTAAAAATAAGTGAAATTTCTATACCAGATCGACTTCGCTTAAAAGTAGTGTTAATAATTTGTTTATTCAGCAGTCTATAATTACTTCAGTTTTCATAATAGTTTAAACCTTCTACCTGCTGTTTCCTCCACTGTATTTTCATGATGTATACTTTGTGTGTAGAACAAGAGTCTAAGGTATTATCAGTCAGTGTAGAATCACGTTCTCCAGAAATTATAAGCAAATTTATGTTTGCTTTTTTTGTTATTTTGTTAATAATAATTAAATTATTGAGGAAATGAAACAACTGGTGCTGACGTTGAAGCAAGATCTCTTTGAGGGATTTCAGCATTAGTGGTTTTCAGAACGCAGGCACTACCCATCCCCTGTCATGGGATCTTAAATACTGAGTGACAGAAGACAGATTCTGAGTTAGTTACTGGAGACAATTCACAAAAGTTTTGTGGTTTCATTTTTTTTTTTCTCCATGTAGTATTCCTGAATTAAAACATTGAACACTGTTTCAGGAGTGTGTTTAACAGCACTCTTTTGGCATCCTCTGCAGCACCATTAAAAATTACCATGGCCTTTTTCACTGTTGTTAAAGAATCTCACCAGATTTCCACGCCCTCTCTTAAAGTCACGAGAAGTATTAGAATTAAATTTCTAATAAAAGCATGAGCTTCATTCCCTTCATCTTTCTGGGTAGTCTAAAACAACTGAAGATGCACAGGATTGGTGCTTTTTTTCTGATTTCTTTGTAGTATCAACACTAAATTGCTTTCTCAAATATATGCTGCCAATTCTTTGTCTTTGCCAATATTCAGACTATATATAGTTCTACCTCATGCTGGCTGGACTGGACATTTTATGCTAATTTCTGCTATGTACTGTTAATAAAAAGTGAAGGATGACCTTACCTTGAAGTAAGTACCTCCGTCTGGTCTCATAGCATCAGGTTTTTAAATAGAAGGTTCCTGTGGGATAGAGTTCTCCATTTACCTATTTACTTTGCATGAGTAGAGAAAAGATTTAAAAGGTATATTTAGCACCTCTAGAAAGAGTTTTAGTGCAGCTATGTAAAGATTCTAAATTTATAGATGTTTTTATTCTGCTGTGAGCAAATATTAAAAGCACAAATATCTAACTGGTTACTTTTTTATTCAATTTTTAATTTTTGTTTTTTAATGAGCATTGTTAATGAGGACTGAATGTGATGATTGAATTGGTACAACTCTTAAACATGCTGCCTCCTGTGGACACTGATCTTATTGTGTCTTCTTGTCACAAAGTACTTTTTCATAATTTCCAAACACCTTTGAACTTTCACAGCTTGTGAAAAAATGAGTAACTCCAGTCATCTGCTTGTCATTCTGAGTAACCACTGCCATTTTAGATTCTTTGACCACAATATTTAGTTCACAGGAGTATCACTCCTAATAACAAGTCTTATGTTATACATTGTATTTTTTTAAATATATAATTTCCTGCTAAAGAGTTTCTATTTTCAAAGAAACTCTAGATATTGGTGTAGATTATGTGAGTGCTGATTTGTTCAAACACTACTCTACAGTAATCAATGTTATATGCTGTTGTAAGTATAAGTAATTCCTTTTCTTTATTTCTATGGAAACAACAACAGATACAAAGGCCAGAATAACACTACTTGAAAGAGCAGATTCTCAGCTGTGAAGCACTATTTTTTTACATAGCCATTACCACTAGCTATGTATTTTTCCTAGTTATGAAAAAGAGCCTGCAGGTTGTGCTCAATAAATAAATAAATTAAATCTGCATGGCTGTCTTGAACATGGTTTGTGTTTCACATTACTGTTGCCACTGCTGAAATGCACCACCCAACACTACACTGTGCTCATAACCACTGTTTGGTCTCCAGAAATGTTCAACAAGCATTGATGAATGTCAGTAGGTGTCATTTTCTGGAGTCATGGCACACCTTTTCTTCGTATACACTTCCATGTCAGACACTTTTTTTCTCAGGCTGCCCCTCTGCGGCCATCTGTCTAACAGCAACAAAATGTAATGAAATGTTTCTGGGAAGATTGAGCCTCTACTGCCATAGCACCATCATCTGCCTCTGACACTGGAAAATATAAATATATAGTAAATATATAATATATACATTAAAAAATGTACAGTAAAATAGAAAGCCTTATTTTCAGAGCAGCCCTTGTATTTGAAAAGATAGGTTTGTGGGCCTTATCCACAACTGGGATGAATCCACATTAACTTTTTCAAGATGATTTTAGTGGAATTCCTGAGTTTTAAATAATTGTGGTTCTTACTCATTTTATAGTAAGTTTGGTGATTTGTCTTAATGCTTTGATTTCTGTGAGTGAATGGCTGAGATGGATAGAGGTTTGCATCAGTACAGAAAAATGTAGCATCAGTGTTGCTTAAGTGCAGTTGTTTTTCATTAACAATCAAATGTAAGTCATGGAAAAGACTGCAAGTCTGTCTCTTACAAACAAGTGAAGTAAGATATTAATGCAGCTCCTTTCTGAGGTGAGCAGTAGTCAGAAATTAAACTTCAATCCATAATGATTATCCCCCTTTATTAACAGGTAACCAGTGATCCTTTCTTTACAGTTACATAATTGACCATGACTTTAAACACATTTGGAGGTGGTGACTCAACTGCCTCCCTGGGGAGCCTATTCCAGTGCTTAACAACCCTTTCTGCAAGTAAGTTTTTTCTTATATCCAACCTAAACCTCCCCTGGCACAACTTACGGCCATTTCACCTTGTCCTTTCACTGTCACTGGTGAGAGGAGATAAAACATGCTCACTGCAATCATCTTCCATGGATTTGAATCACTCCTCATGGGGCATATTCTCTAGGCCCTTCACAGGTCTTGCTGCCCTTCCTTGGACCTGCTCCAGCTTCTTAGTGTCTTCCTTCCTGTACAGAGCTTGATGAATGATGAGCTTGGCAAAAGAGATTAATGTATCACAAAAGGAAATAAGTTTATATATATAGTTAAGAAAAGCTTAGAAAATACTTGAAAGAAGATTAAGGAAAAAAATAACAAGACTAGGCAATGAAAAGTAGAGTTGAAATGTTTATATGGGAACTATCTTCAAGCCCTGCTTTTCTCAGACTGTATCAAAAGAAATACAGTACAAAGCAGCCATGATTTTTAGCAATAAGGACTACTAATTATATCACCTTATATCTGCTGAAATGTTGTTTGGGCCTAGCTCTACTTCAGCTCAACTGGGTTTTATTTTTTTTGCTTTGCTTTATTCAATAGTTCTTTTTAACCGTGCTTGCTTTGTTTTACTCATGAGGGTTTTTTTTTTGGTTGTTTGTTGTTTCTTTTTTTATTTTTTTTTCAGTTAATGGCAACGCTCCTTTTTTTCCAAATGATAGAAAATTTCCTAGCACTGCATAAAGTGTAACATTTGATTTGTCAAGGCACAGTGACTTGCCATTCTATGAAAAAGAAAAGCCTTTTCAGGAAAATTGCTCGTACCACTCCAGTAAAACTCCGGTATCCATTAATGACACCTCTAATGTAACACAATTGCATAGTATTCCTTTTAAGCTCTGAGAATATTTCCTCTTACATAAAAATAACATAAGATGCGAATGTCATTTGGAATTGGTTTTCCAATTTCTATATTCCTGACATCATAAAACTTTTAATTTTTTTCTGTGGAACCTTTCATTTAGGTGCCTTTTTTTTTTTCTTCCAGTACTTAGTTTTTATGTTAGAATCCAAAACAAACCAAAAACAAATAAACCAAAGCACATGAATTTGTTGCTGATTGAAGGATTTTGTCTATTTGTCAACATTAGTTCTGCTATAAGCTGAGAGGTTAAACTTAATGAGAACAAGTAAATTATACCTGAATATTTTAACAGCTTTATTTAACTCCCCAGTTATTGTTGATGCTGCTGCTACACAGTAAAAAAACCTCTTGAAAACAATGTCTTTTACAGAATTGTTTTTCTTTCTTTCTTTCTTTTCTTTTCTTTCTTTTCTTTCCTTCTTTCTAGTTTTTTGCTTTTAGTTAAAGGAAGCATGAACATATTAGTATAAGTTTAATGAAATTAATATGTTAGTGTAAGTGATATCTAGTCTGCTGTAATTAAGAAAAATGACCATTAAGTTCTAGTGTTTATGAGGTATTGCATGATTTTTCTTCTGTAAGAAATGATCATGCAACTACTTCCCTGAAATAGTGCAATAATGCACAGTATGCATTTAATTAGACATGAAGGATCAACTTCATTTGAAAGCCTTCCTCTTTGGTTCATTGGGAAGGATTTTGCATTTTTACTGCTCTGTCTGTAGGCAATAAATGTTTGTAGTTCGTAATTCTCTGGAGATTTGTTTTGAATTTTTTAAATACCTTTCTAGTGTTTCAATTTACTTTAATGACAATGGAGCACAGACAATCATTTAGGAAGTGTTTGTTTCAGAGCATTTTAAAAGAGGTGGCAATTTTTACTGGAGTCCTCTAGTCCTCGTTAATCATATGCTATTGTAAAGTCCTCACAAAATATTTACAATGTGTGTGCAGCTTATTTTATTTTATTTAGTTTAGTTTTATCGCAGTAATGTAAGGAATAGTTTCAGTTCTAAATTTTGCCAAGTTTGAAATGATTTTGAATGACACATGTAACCTGAGAGTAGATTTGGATAATCAAACCTTAACCTTAATAATAGACTGCATGATTCAGAAATTGGATTAGAGATGTGTGAAGAAGGAACTAAGATCATGTACATTCAGAGATGAATTTGTTCAAGTGAATAAAGAAGGTAAACGGTTTTTGATCTTTTATCTTCCAGCTGGGCTTTGTCTTATACATGTTCTTAGGTGCCGTGCAGGTATCACTGCAGAGATGAGTAAATTGAGTCACCCAAGATGAGAACACTGTAAATAGATCACTAGCAGATAAGAAAATGTGTCTGACTTCTGCCTAGTTGAGATTCTTTGGATGAATGTGAAGAAAATATATCTATCTCAAGAGCAGCTGGAATCATATCAGCTACGCAGTTATTCAAATATAAGAACATATTTTCACCCAGAAAATGATTTTCTGGCATCGATAACCTTTATTGTTTCCAGTGAACAAAGTGAAATTCCTTTTCAGTGAAATATAAAAATATGTTTTTTAATGAACTGTGGTTTATGTCTGAATATGAACATACATATATCCACCCATATTAAATATATTAACTTTCTGAATTTAACTTATCAGTTGATAAGCAGCTGGTGGAGAACTAATATGCTAGTGCTGTGTTCTATGGCCATTGTGTTGTGGTTGCTATTTAGATGCAATAAGCTGCTTAATGTGTTATTTTTGTAGTTAAGCCATACATTAGAAACTGTATTTTAGGGAGTCAATAACCCAGTGCCTGAGAACTGTTTAAGTGAACAGAGCAGAATGGCAAACTACTTGAATGAGAAATTTCTTTTCATGAAAGTGTGGAAGTCTTTCAAATTTCATAGTGCCATGCATCCTCATTTTCCCAAATGAAATATTTTTAATGTTTTCCAATGCATTCAGTGAATTTCAAGTCTGACTATTAATGTGAGAAGTATTTTTTAAATCTTCTTAATAATTATTAACTTGGAAGGAGAAAAAGGCAAAAAACTAGACTTTGGTAGCTGGAAGAGTGTTGTTTAAACTTTGATACCAATCTGCCCAATCAGTTGTGACAGAACTGATTTTCTTTGTTATGTCTGATATGATGCTATATATATTTTTTTCTGAAAATCAAAAAGCAGTGTTGATAACACACTGATGTTTTACTTGTTGCTGAGCAGTGCTGCACAGAAGTTTCAACTTCATGTACTGTCCTGCCAGCAAGGGAGTTACTAGGGGCACAAGTATCTGTGATGGGACAGAACCGGGACAGCTTACCCAGAGTGGCCAGTGGGGTACCCCTTATGATATGATATTATGGTATGATATCCCTTTCAAGAGGAAAAGAGGAATGAGAATATGCAGTGAAGTTACTAACTTTTTTTTAATCATAAGCATTCTATGTTAGAGCCCAGAAAACAATTATTGTTGTGTGAGTTAAAAAAAAAAAAAAAAGTACTCTCTGAATTCTGTAGGAGGACAAGTTCAGTGCTACATTGGTAAGCTTATATTCACATTTTCCCATCAAGACAATATAGCCACTGAAATGAGCAGGCTTTCTTTTCTGTACTTTTATGCTTGTGATTCAACTTCAAGGAGACCAATTGTGACATTTGGGTCAGTGGTGTGGTTTCCATAGGACTGAATGGCAGAGAATAAAGAGAAATTGTATATTTTCCTTTAAAATGGGATAATTCTGCAAATTTTTAGATAAAAGCTCTAAGGGGAATTTGAAGAGGAATATGTTACTAAGTGATCTTGAGAAAGAACAAATGGACCATATCAAAGACTTGAATGTCTAAAATCTAAAAACTGCTGGACTAATATGTTTTGAACAGAATAAAATAAAATCAAATTTTTCATGCAAGAACTTAATTCTGAGAGCACTGAATTTTCTTTCTTTTGAAAGGTGATTCCTATTATGTATAGTAAAATTGTGAAGGACAGCACATCTGTCTGTGAAACATTTGTACCTCTCTGAAGAAATGATGGCTAATTCTAATCTGAGTTGTGTTAAGAAAGTTAAGCAAAGTGTTCTTATGGGACAAGGTCTCAGGATACTTACATTGTTGGCTGTACAGCTATTGGTAGAATACTTCATCAAAAGCACGTTTTCACTGTTGTTCACTACTATGGTTAAACTGTTTTATTATGTTTTTTTAATACCTGTGAAACATCTATCCTCATGTGTCCTAACATCTACCCCATTCTGCAGCTACTCTTTTATTTAGGAAATTTTGGAAATGAAATTCAACTGTTATTATATCTGTAAAGATACTAAGTCAGTGCTGGCACTGTCTGTGCTGTAAGTATTCACATACAACACCAACTATACCAATAGAAAGGATGTCTCCAACTTGTTTTTGTTACTAGTGATGACAAAATTTTTAGACTTCTTCACATGTGCCTGAACTCTTCCAACAGTTATTGTTGTCAGGTGATAGTTTACTGGGATTTCTAGAATTTAAGAATAATAGAATTTAAGAATAAATAGAATTCAAGGTAAAATGAAGGAAAAAATGAGCAGAGATAATGGATCTATTCTTTTATCAGACTTTTTTTTTAAGCCCATCTTTTCTTCTTTGAGTTCTTCATAAACAGAGAGTAGAAATATTCCACAATTGTTCAGACAGATACTTTTATTTATTATTTGTTAGTGCTCTGTAGTACATCCACTGTTAGGCCTTTATATGATGTGGGCCTCTTCATTCCAAGGTCTGATCAAATTTCTTAAGCAGCTATAGATAATATAAAACAAATAATCACATTTTCAAGACATTTCTTGCTCATCTGAATAGTTTCATAATTCTGTACCTATTATAATGTTATATTTCTTTGATAAATGCTTTGATACTAATAAGTTTAATTATAAGTAGTAGATTCTAAACTGGCTGCAAACATGCTTCTTCATTACAGATGCAGTACCATTAACAGAAACATACAGTGCAGCCACTTGATGGTTATCAGTACTGGAAATGCTGGTCATAGAATCATTAAGGTTGGAAGAGACCACTAAGATTATGAATCCAGCCATCGACCCATCCCTACCATGCCCAGCAACCATTTTCCTCAGTGCCACGTCTGCATGTTTCTTGAATTCCTTCAGGTACGGTAGCTCCACTACTTCCCTAGCAGCCTATTTCCAGTGCATTATCACTCTTTTTGAGAATATCCAACATGAATACAAATTCAAACCATTCGTTCTTGTCTTATCAGTTACCTGGGAAGAGAGGCCTAACCGCAACTCACTTTCAGGGATTTTTAGAGAGCAGTAAGCAAGCCTCCTCATCTCCAGCCTGAACAATCTCAGTTCCCTCAGTCCCTCTCCATAAGACTTACGCTTCAGATCCTTCACCAGTCAATTTAGAAAAGAGCAAATTATGTTAGTATCACACCAAACCTGATTAATGATATAAAAAAACAATGAAGGTGAGTGGGGGGGGGGGGGGGGGAAGCGAATGGAATAATTTCTTCTCTATAACTTTTGAGAAAAATCATCAAGAACAAAATCTTAGGTGAAATTGTCAAACTCCAATCTTTCAAATAACAAAGAAAAAAAGTGAAAAAACTGGAAAAAATCAGAAATGCTTTAAGAAATCTAGAACAGAGGTTTAAAAGTTTCATATTTGAAATAAAATGTATGTTTCAAAATGTAATTACTTTGAAAGAGCATGTAAATAAAGGACTAGACCACAAACGTAGAACTTAAAGTTGAGTCAAAACAGTAGTAAGTGCTTCTGACACTAAACATTAAATGATAATCTCAGCATTAAATCATTATGATGCTTTCCACTTTCTTTGCTGAATGAGAGCAGCAAAGCATATCTCTCCTTGTCCTTATTTATCAGATCACTGAACTTAGATACTCTATGGTCAGAAAAAGAACAGACTGGCATTTGAAGTAGTGAACTGTAAATATATTCAGTTATATTATATATTCAAAATATTTTCAAGCGTAGCAAAATTCTTCACCAAGCAGTGCAGTTTACTTTTTCAGTGACTTTTATTATTTGTTTGTTAGTATTCTCACATTTTTTTTATCTTTTAACAAACTCAGTATTCAACTGTCAGGCACTGATGTAACTGTGCTTAATGTTGAAATGACTGCAGTAGTGCACAAATGTATTTGAAATGTGTCAAAACACCATTAAATTGGTTTATTTTCATATGAGTCATTATAGAACTTTATTTAATATGAAGCTAAAATTGTTAACATAGTTGTCATAAACTGCATACCACTTCTAATTCAAAATATTATTATTAGCAGTAGTAGTAATATGTTCAGTAACATGCATTCTTTTAGTACTGTTTTTCTAATCTACTCTAAGGAGTGGAAATTCCAATTTCAGTCATCTGTGTAGGAAAAAAAATTGTGTGGCTTGTCACCAAGGCACAGTGCTTGTCAAATTACAAGTTCCATCAGAAAACCAACTGTCATTAGGACAAGTCTAAAAGTGCTTTTTCAATTCTGAGCAGCGTTTATGAGCAGACTGCACAGTTGCACTGACTGACTTTTATTGTGGTGTTCTTTGTACTTGTAAGATAATATTTTATTCTGAAGAACATTTTTTTAATTCACTTTAATCTAGACTTTAATTATATCCTAAGATATCAGAAAACAATATATGCTTTGGGCTCTGTCCACTAGTGATCTTTCTTACTCAGACTTGGGAAATGGAATGCTTTGTCTTCATGCATTTGCCTTGACTGTGATCATGCATTTTGTCCTGTCAACTCA
The DNA here is from genome assembly GCA_036925125.1 of Oreortyx pictus. NCBI lineage: Eukaryota > Metazoa > Chordata > Aves > Galliformes > Odontophoridae > Oreortyx > Oreortyx pictus. The sequence continues at coordinate 38,246,722 of JAUPFR010000003.1, forward strand.
AATTAATGACATGCCTTTCTTTGTTCAATATGCTGTAGCTCTTAACTGACAAAAAATGACCAGCAGTCCCTTCTGGTATGTGAATGTATGGTCACATTTCTTTTTTTTTTGTCTATTTTCAGTGTTTTTGTGTAGGTTAAAATTGTTCACTCAGCTCTTCACACAGGTCCATGTTATAGGTGTTCATGTTACAATTGGTCAAATATGAAAGTTTCAGCTAAGGCCAGTATCCTGTCTTTTAAAAGCCATATAACTGATGGGAAAAAACAAACAAACAAAAAACAACAACAAAAAAGTTTCATGTGCTGTGTTTTTTTGGGGGGGAGGGATGGCTTTAGTTATTAAATTAGAGGGACTACTTCACATTTTGTGTGGGATCTATTGGAGGTTATTTCTGTGAAGACAGAGTTGTTTGACACACTCAGATTTGGACCTTAAGTCTGCTTGTTTCTAAAAGAAATGAGTGGAGTTACAAGTCATATGTGATTGCAGTTATTCTTGATGCCTTTTCTTTTGCATTAACAGTTTCAAGGGTAGGTTTCCTCAAAGAAATGAGATATAACCATGCTTGTTATCTGTAATGGAGAAACTTTTTGTTGTCTTTTTGATCAGCAGATTGTCTTGGAATAACCATTGCTTAGTTTTCTCCTGATATGATGAAAGCTCCCAGTGAATAAAGATGAAATCTTGGGAACATGTGTCAGCATTACCAGCCCTCACATCAGAGGTGTTTGGATTTGCTTTGCAAATAACCCTTGATGTGAGTCTTCTAACACTGTATGTTAGCTCTGAGGCCGACCCATATCTGCTTCAAAAGTCAGCCTCTATTCATAATACATAGATCAGTACAAATACTCAAGGATGAAGTTTAAGTCTTTACACAAGGAAAGGAAATTTGAGATCTTTCTCTTTGTTAACTTGAATTGGGGAACAGGCTGTACAGTATCCTTGGATGATGGATAGAAAACAGTGCAGAGCTGTATCTTTTATACAGGCACCAGCATTACCTCTAGCAAGGCGTGAGAGATCAGCAAGACATGCCAAGCCAGGCTTTAGATTTGCAAGTAAGCCTATTACTAAGTTTTGGTTCTCTGAGATCCTGATTTCAAGATCAGCAAGAGTATGGCCTTATCTCTTCTAAAGGGTTTTGTATAAGTAGAAAAAGTATTAAAGGTCAGGAGGCCATGGAAATTCCTAAAAAGGTGAGGTCAGAAATCTAAACTGCAAGTCTGGCTTTGAGAATTTTCCTGCAGTATATCTGGGGCTTATGTAACCATTCTTAGTGCTGTGTGACTATACTGCAGAGTGGCTAGTGTTTGACTGCTGAGACCTTCCTGAGCTGATGAAAACTTTAACTTTAAACTCTTAAATGTGTGTATGCACTACATACATGATCTCTCTCTCTCTTTTCTTTTTAAACTATTGAAAATAAATAAATAAATAAAAATCTTAGGTATTTTATGTATGAAGAACAGACTATTGCATTGAAAGATATTTCTACTTTCCAGACTGAGATTTCATTAAGCTAGCTAGTATTTGGCATTCCTGCAAGACGAAAATGTTGGGATTCAAGTTCAGAAAAAGTCTGTACACATTTGTTCTGGAACAATATATGTTCACTAGCACCTCCTCTTCTGATGCAAAGCCTTTGTAAGTGAGTTTTGTGTGAAAAGTAGGAATAATATTTACTGTGAAGAGGGATGTGGCCAGATTATTTTCCTTATATATCCCAGAGTTTTAATCTTAATTTGTAAGGAAATGCTTTTTGTTTTTCTAAGTGTTTTGGTAAAGTTTATTCATTTTTTCATGTAAATAATGATGACATCAAATATATGTAACAACTGGAAGAAAAATAAATATTAACCATCAATTCATTATGAGCAGGAAAAAAAGTATATCTGACCCACGCGGAGGGCTTGGTATAAAGTATTTTAAGATATTTTATACTCTATATATATTAAATATATATATATATAGATATATATATATATTTATATATATATATATAAATATATATCTATATAGATATATAGATAAATATATAGAATATAAATATATTCTATATATTTTAAGATATTTTTATATTTTAAGATATTTTATACTCTAGTTCACTAAGAACAGTGATCTAGAAAATCGTGCTCCTCACTGGCTCATTTTCTATCTTCCTTTTTGGACCTTTGGCTACAGTGCCTTTTGGCTTAAATTTTACTACTGTGTGGCATGCAGACAGCCTTTTATTTTGTTACTGAGATTTCCACCATTTTTCTTTTAATTATGTGACCTTCTTGCCATATTTTATTTAGATGTCTATATATATTTAGTTAAATAACCAGCTGTCAAATTCAACTGTTTCCCAAAAAGCAAAAAACAAAACCACACAAATCCAACTCTACTCATATGGAGTTAATGTATAAAGAGAATCACCAGATGTCTACATAACAGAATCTGCCTACAGCATGAAAGTATTTATCCAACTGCATTTCAGTTTAGAATCCTCTACTCTGCTTCCTGGAAGGCCGAATAGCTCAGTGCAGTGCACAGAGCAAAGTAATATGTACCCTAAAATGTTTGTTTTAAAATTCTTGCTGGTTAAACATTCTGAAGATAATGGGGCTCTTCATAATTGACTTTTTGTATAGCTAAGTACAATAGAAAAGCGACACAGTATAATGAAATAACATACTTAAAAGGTCTTTTCCATTGTGCATTCATCTGTATACTCAAGTAGATTTTTCATGGAACTTCCCTGAAAATTTAAAAGGGTGGGAAAAACCTCTGTGCTGCATTTGCTGAACCTAAATTGATAAAATCAGTCTCTCCTGATTCATTTATTTTCTGACCTTTTGTCACCGGTTGATTAGTACACTGCCTTATAATGGTGTGAATGCAAATTTTCCCCATAATTAACATAACTATTGTTACATAAGTGCAAATGTCAGATAATTAATCTGTATTCACAAAATACTCAAAAATGTTCATATTCACAAAGTTTCCATTTGTTAATCAGGGACAAAGTTTGTTTATAGTTTTCTATAACTTACTTATTCTTCATCTCTGTGATTAGTCACAAGAGAATCAGTGATAGTGGGGGACAGGATGAAATGTAGTATGTATGAAAGAATATGCATTTGCATATTAAAAAACTTTGCTATTAAATCATGTAAATATAGTTGGAAATATCAGCATTTTCCCACACCTCATTTTCAGTACACAAATTCACCAGTTGATGCAGGTAGTCTAGTACATTACTAAATATAAATCTCTTCGGAACACAATGATTATGTGGAAAATTGAAAACTTTCTTTACAGTTGAGGTTAATTGTCATCCACTCAGGACCACAGGCATTGATAAGAAATGGCATAAAATATTCAAATCTTTCTTATTCATAAAAACAGGATTTTGTACAAAGACCAGCTAACTGAGGAAGAGATAAATATATTTTTTCATTAATATATATATAAGTTCTAAAGAAAAGGAAACTTCAGTCCCAAGTCCTTGCTTAATTACCAGTCCTAAAGGCAATATTCCTGATGAATTTAATCTTCAGCTTTCTTTTTCACTTCCTTTAAATAATCTAAGGATATTTTTTTGAAGATAATGTATTTTGTTATAAACTTACTACCATTATTTAATTTGTCATAACAATGATAAACATAAGTTCCTAGTTCAGTATATGTATCATCTATTCTGAAGAATGCAGATATCTTTTATCGTTGGCTAGTTATAGATACTACCCATAAAACTACATGTTTATAGGACTGAATCACTGATACTAGGAAAGAAAAGGGCAATAACATTTTTTACACATGGAAGTTCAGATTGTTTGATATACAGTATATTAGAATAGAATTTAAAAAGTCCATACTAACTTCTGACAGTTCAAATGTACTGTAAGAAAGCAAAAATTCAATACAGTTATTAGCACGCGCTCAGCTACTACCAAGATAACATGCTTCTGAAAATAAACCATCTCAGATATCTGTAGCAGAACCTGTTGTAGTTCTTCAAATATATTTATGAGGTTATAATCAGCTTCTAATCTTTCTGGCACCAGCACTACATCAAGTAGTTTCTAGTCACTGACCTGGTACTGTGGAAAGAAAACTGCTTCAAAAAGGGTTTTTGTGAACTCTTACACAAATAAAAGTTGCTGGAAACTAATTGTGTCCTTTTTCCCACTGTGGAACTTGGATATTGTATCGTTTTTCTAATGCAATGTATGAAGTATTTCAGGAAAAATACATATTCAGTGGGTTCTGCTTGCCAAAAACAGCTTTAATTCTGTCAAAAGTGGAAGGCACGTGCTGGCAGTGTATTGCACTGAATACTGAATAGATTTTTACTTCTTCAAATTACAGAAGTGACATATGCCAAAGAAATGAAAGTAAAAATGGAGTTTCTTACGGTACTCCTATAGAAGATCCCCAGTACATGGTAGCCCTCATACTCTCATTGTATTGGTCTTCATGCTCCTGAAGTAATGGCTTTAAGCTTTGACAGCTTCCTGGTGATTTTTTTTTTTTTTTGCCAGACAGAAACCGTCAAAACTTGCATTTTATTTTTTTGTTTATGTATTTATTTTTAACTTTTCCACAGCTCTTAAAATTACTAAATTGAAATTCAGGCTGGTAATTCACTGAGTGACTCCTTTTCCTAGCCTGTCTGAAATGAATATTTCGTACCTATTTTACTGTGCACTTGATAACTTAAAAGATGGATTGGTTCCAATCATGTGATTCTGTGTTCTTGTGTTCTTGCTATAAATTGTTTACTTTAGGACACAGAAGGCCAGAAAAGTAAAGAAAGAGTTCCACTAAGCAGCCATGTTCAAGTTCTATTGTTTTATGTAGTTATTAGAAGGAAAGAAAAAATTATCTAAGACTTTTGTTCTTGCTTGCAAGAAGAGACAAAGAGAACAGCTGTGTTCGAACATTTGACACTACTAATGTCAAGATTATTAGTTGGTAAAAAATATTAGTATTTACATGATGGTAATGTCCAAAGGAATAAATGAGATCAGTGCCTCATTGTGTTCAACAGTGGGTGTACGCATACCTGGAAAGAGTTCCCAAGCAAAAAAGCTAGAAGTCTATATAGTAAAGCCAGAAAACACAAAATTAAAATGATTTATCTGTAGAAGGAGTAGAAAAGTAGCAAAATGAAGAGGGAAATCAAAGTCTGATGAATTCTAGATGAATCTGTTATAGCCATTAGGTCATCTCAAAGCATTACAGCTAATAAGAGATTCAAGGAACAATATTGATTCTCTACACAGACTGTCTCTAGTACACTGGGAGATTGCTGTGGCTGCACAACAACCAATCATACTAAATACAATGATAAATTATTTCAAAATCAAATAGCCAGATTGTGTTTGTACTAGGAAAGTCCTTAATTAATTGCTATTAAGTCTTTTAGTAGTGTATTTCCTTAAAATGGCAGCATGAAGTCATTTGTGCAGGTAGTAAGATTCCATGCTCATGAAAAGTTTGCTATGAAAACATGTCTCTCATGTAAAATAGAAGATAAGGTCCAAACCATAAAACAAGCATATTAATCAGTGTGGAAGATTAGACTGTATGCCAAGAAATATTCATTGACTTATGTGTTAAAATGGATTACTATAATTCAGGTCTTTTTATATATGTTATTTATAGTGGAATGTATTTATATCCCCTGATTGTGAAATAATGACTTGGTGAGATCTATTGAAAATAACTAGCAGACAAAAATGCATTATTTACAACAGAGAGACAACTATGTTGATGTTTTAGCATAACAAAAGCTTAATCTACGAAAGAGATTTTTGTTTTCTCAAAGCTTAACATGCATTAGGAGAATTCAGTGCCAACTTTATACACATTTAATTCTGTGTTGTTTTCTTTTCTTAGCTTAGCATGCTTATGTCTATAGAATTTCTAGCCTAATTGTCTAGTCTTCAATTAGATGACCTGGGCAACTTTATTTGACTGGGATCCTTATTTGTGATGAAAATATAAAGGAGAGCTACTATTAGAGTATTAATGACTTCACAAGGGCATCCTAAAGCATCAGTATGGTAGCTGTGCAAGTCAAATCAATACACAAAGTTATGACAGTTTCTGACTCTTTAGAACATTGTTGGGAAATGACATTTTGAGTCCCTCTGTGCAGAACTGATCAACAGTTTTCTTAGGTGAATTAGCTTCTATGCCACAAATGCTGTGCAATTAGATATATGTTTTTTGAAGTGTCCTGTTAGTAAAATCAAGATGCATATAAAAGTTGTAAGAATAAATATGCTTGTGTGTTCTCAGGTATTTGGATTTCAATCCTTTGGACACCATTCTTGTGCCAGGTATGGAAATTGTATGCACTATGGTATCAACTACTCCATTTAATATGAATGATGATTACAGTAACACTACTTTTTTTCCTTCTTTTCCTACGTTATGATTGATTACTTGATAATCTTGGTGTTCAAATATTTGTGAACGTCACAGCAATGTAATTAAATTGCATTTGGAATCTGATGAGTAGTAACATTAAATAAGCTACCCATCTGATTTGAGATTAAGAACGTTACTAAATAATACTTATCTGGAAATTAACCCAGTACAAGCCTTGTGAAAATTAAGCAATAGCATGAGCCCTACAGATTCATTGTATTTATTTCTCAATAGACTGGATTTCTGCACAGCGAAACATTTTTCTATTTTCCCTTTCTTCCCATTTATTTCCTCACCATTCTGGAGATCATTTTTCTACCTCAGCAGAACTACTAACTGCACCATTATTTGGTGAAAATCCAAAATATTTTGGAGAATATCTAGCTCAAGTTTTAAGCCAGCCAATCTCAAATCTTTCATCTAGATTGAACTTAGAGAATTACTTGCCTGTTTTCTGTACTCTGAGATTGTATTGTCTTTGGTTGATTGCTACAGCAATCTGAAATAATGCAGTGCAATGTTCTTCTAAGTAGCTTACAGTAAAAAAAAAAAAAATCAATATATTGTAAAATCTAATAGTTTTCTTCCTATCAAATCTAAAAATATGCTTCAAACTTCAGGCTGAAAGAATGCCACAGATTGTCAGTTGTATGGCTTGTCTTCTAGCTGGGCTTGCAGTAATGCCTATTTGTCATGGAAGTCTACCTTGCTGTCACATTCTGTCAGGCTACAATATGAAAACAAAAGATTACTTTGTTCCCTTAAGAAGTACAGACAGTACAGACAACTTCATATTTTTATGATTGTTTTTGCAGTGACAAAGTAAGGATATTTCAGCAGTAAAATTTTTTCAAAATCTCATTCTTCACCAAGTCACCACAGAGCTGTGATTGTAATTGACTGATATGTTTGCATCTTAAATAATCATAGAGTCAAATTAAATGAAAGTTAAATATGTTCCTTTATAGAAATGAATTGCTTCTACTAACATTCATCATTCTCTGATTATCTTTGTTAGGAATTTTTTTAGTGGTATTTTTCTACTAGTATCATTAAAATACAAGCAAAATCAGAGAAAAATTTGTAATGGAAAAGTAGAATTCAAGTCAGTTGTAGAAAGCAGTTATACATATAAAAATGTATCTACAGATGAGACAGCCATTTTACTGCTATGGGACCATACTTGAATTACTGATAATATTCCTAATCTGCAAGTAAAGATTACCATTAGATTTTCACTATATTTCTCCATAGTGAGGCAGTGTTAACCTGTTGTATATTTAACTGTTCTTTGAAAATATAGTAGCTAAAATACTAACTGCAACAGATCTATTTTTGCTTCTGTCTCCTGTTTACATACACCACAGTTTAATCAAAAGACAAATTTGTAGGAGCTCATGTGTTGTTGACAGTGAATTAGTGCTTCTAAAATGAAGCATAATCATTGTTGTACATTACAGCTTTGCTTCTCTGGGCTGCTGTCTCACACTGATTAGACTGGTTTATCTAAACTTGGCCTAGAAATGTTAGAGTTTAATGAGTTTATTCATTAAGTCCTGCAGTTGATCAATCACTCAGGTCAAGAACCTGGAAGAAAATATCTTCTCTTTCATTCTGTGAAGCTGATAGAAATCCAAATGCAAGTAAGTGATACTTAGGGAGGACAGGGCTCTACTGCAGTCCAAGTGGAACTGGACAGTGCTCCTCTATTCTGCAGTACAAATTCGTTATGGCCACGATAATATCTGAGGCCATGTCTCCACTACAAAACATAAAAGAGCTGTAGTATTTTCAAGGTAAATTAGTTTACCTGGAATTTCAAGCAACTGTGAAGTTACTTGCTCATGACTAAACCAAGATTAAGTTGACAATCATTTGATTTCATGGGAACTGTTACCCAAGATATCTACATTCAGGTTAGCTTTAATTCATTTATTTATTTATTTTAAAATAGCTATGATGCAAGCACAAGTATGGCTTCCAGCACTGAAAAAAACCTAAGAAAATATTTCCCCTCTATGTTTGTGTTTAATGAAATGTAGAATCTGGACAGACTTTCTAAAAATAAAATAAAGAAATAATCAAAGACAAAGAAAGCTTAGAAATGGTACTTCATGTTTTTCTGATCACCCAAAATTAACCTATTTTTGCAGTAAAATAACAAACTGATTTAAAATATTATCACAGATTGCTTTTAATATCATTGTAAATGTAGCTTGAATCTATATACTGCAGTCATGTTAGAGTTAAAATCATATTCCTCTGAGCTCACTGAGTGATAATTGAAGTTAATCTTGAAGATGACAGGTTTCACTAAAAACAATCTGAAGAAATTCTAAAGTGATGTTTCCCAGATCACTTCCTCTGTTTGTCTGTTTATTTAGCCATTTTATGACTGACAGTTGAAGTGTGATACTGAAATCTGTGAGGTCTGTGTTTTTAAGTAATACAGAACGTGTGTTGAAAATTTAGAAAGAACCTTCACTGAACCTCAACTCCAATCGGATTTCTGTAAATGAAGTATGATATGAATGTTTGTATGAATATTTATAAGTTAGATGATTTGATATACTCCTACCATGTTCAAAAACGTGAATATGAGCACAGGCTGTAATGAACATGTAACGATAAGAATGATAATCTAAATCTCAGTCAATTTAAAATCCCTATAGAAAGCTATACTTAGTGAACATGACCACAAGCAAAGAGGAAAAGGTAGTATATTTTAGTAATAGCTTACACTGTAGTCTTTATGATTAAACGTCCTGTAGACTTTGAAGATGGAAATACCTTTTTTGTGATTTAATTTTTCGTTTGTTTAGGCCTCAGCATTCTTCGCATGCATGATGCATGGTAAACAGCATGAAGATCTAAAGGATATATAAACAGCAAGAGTTTATGATAGATAACAGATATGGTGCACAGTTCTGTTTTATTATTGTTGTAAAATATAGCTATTAGAAATTATAACTCAAGCAGTTTAGAAATAACAATGACACTGTGCAGCTGGTCTGTGTCATTCCTTCTTGAACTTTCTTTTCATAATGCTGTTTTGCTCTGGATTTCTAAATTAGTTTAGACACTACTACTTTTCTCCGTTGTTATCTCCTCAGTCTCATTCTCTATTTGATAATGTCAGTAGACAATTTCCAAAGATTAACGCAATAGGAACTAAGAAGTTGGTGTTAAGAATAGTAAGCTGTATCATAGCCTTATACAGATGGAAGATCTAATAAAGCTTTGGAAAAGCTTAAAAGATAAGAAACTTGGAAAGGATGTAAGTCAAATCTTTTGCACTAAGGTGAATTATCACTTTCTTATTTTTCATTCTTCCAAAAATCAGATATTTTGACTTCCTCAGGTAAAAGCTAGCTTTACCTGTTAAGTAGCCTATGAGCAAATAAGGCTCATTTTCACTTTTTGTAAGCCAAGTAGCTTATATGTTTTTTGCATTTATTTTCCATTCAGCGAACAGAAAGTGAATAAAAACATAAATATCTTATATTGGTTCTGAATATGAAGTCACCTAATGGCATGTTTAAGTGCTTCCTGACTATTATTGCTTAAGGAAGTTATGCCAAATGTTATAACTTATTGCACTGCTTAAATATAAAATCAGCATTAATCTCTATATTTGCAGATGAACCCCACTTTTTCACAAACTCAGAAAATAATACATTTATTTGTAGCATTTTCAAACCCTTGCTCTGGTAGTTGGACTGTTGTAAAGCTGGTAATATATTTAAACCATTTATATATACATGTCAATGTTTTATGGGCTGGTTCAGTCCAGTTCCGTGATGATTGGTGCGGGGGACCCATGCCCCAGGAAAGGGGAAAGGGTAAAGGGAAAATGGAAAATGGAGATGGGCCTAGAAACAAAACAGTGGCAACGACCTGAGGAGGAAAGCTGATTTACTAAATAAGATATCAGAAAGCAAAATAATACAATATAATATGATATAATTGGAATTGAAGCTAATAAATCAAAGAAAATGAACAGGAGAGAGTGTCCAACACACCGAAGGCCTTACACTAAATGCTGAAGGCAAGACGGCAGTGAGCACCCACTGCTGATTCGATCCCAAAGGAAAGAGAGTGTCCCGTGACATACAAACAGTTTTTATCTTTCCCTCTGAGCGGAAATACATAAAAATACAAAGCAGTGCAGTCCTCTGGGGAACGTAGTTCTTCTCTTCTGGGACAGGTATACCCATAACTATCAATGATCCATGGAGCTGGAGCATTAACTCTTTAACTCTTAATGCACTGCATGATGTTATGATGTGTAATACCAATACCAAAAATCATAAAACCATGACAATATATTATAAATATAGAACATAATTAAAAAAACATTTTATCTATTTACAATTATTTACATAATTATTATGTTATTAATATGCAAACATTTTTGCACTTTGTACAAATATGCATATGTATGCATGCATAAGGATACTGGAAGCCTTGTAAAAGTAATCAAAACATGTATTAGGGTATCACTGCAAATTGTTTTTTAGTTAGTGTGATTTCAAGATCACTTTCAGTATGTGCGCTACTGAACAATATCAAGAACTTATACTTTGTCCTGATGAAAAAACACACAGTCATACTACCAAAAAGTATGGGGGAGAATCTCATCTGTTTTCTGCATGAAATACATTAGAAAATACATTACAACATTAGATGGTATATTATACAGAAGTTGTAGGCCATCAGTATTTTTGAGATTTGTTAAGGGAAGATCAAAAAAATCATTTTGCTCTAAATGGCACATGAAATAGGACAAACATTTCCAGAGCAGGTACCTAACACTTTCCACCTACACTTGTAGATGTTATAAATGATATTAATATAAGAAACTTTCCCATATTTCAATTTCTTTGTACCATGATTGATGGAATGGATTTCACTTAATTTAAAAACAGATACCTTTCTCACTGCCCATTGTCACAGAGTTGGTTGTGAACCTGAAAGAAATGGCCTTCTGGAACAAGCATCAGTAATCCCTCTCAGTGAGAATATATTCATTTCCTGACAGCACTGTATAATATTTTCTAGTGAGGAAAAATATAATCTAAATAATAGAGTTTTTAGATTGCAACACTTAACATATATGTGTGCAAATCAGTTAAGCATGATTTTTTTTCCCACTGCTCTTTCCCCTGTGTAGTTTTCTCTTAAAAACATATGCAATTATGTGCAGTCAGAGCAGCGAAATAAAAAGGTGAGAATGTTATCTAAAAAGTACCTTTACCCATTAGCATTAGGTAAAAAGATGTTTCTTGTTGAAATCTGTGTTTCCAGATTTCCTTTGAGTTGTAAAAGCCAGGGATGGGAAAAAAGTTTTTAAAGTCATCTTGTCCCTATCATTCCAGTTATTCCCTGATAATGTGAGTTGGGTAGAGTAATGGAAATCTCATTGCTTCTTATTGAGAAACAATTTTTGAAGTTTAATGGACTTCATTGTTGGGAAGTATTGACTTGGCCCTAAATATTCAATATCATTATTTTATCCAATTTCCTCCCTGATGTGCATATCTACTTGTAGAAATTTTATTTTCCTCCTTGATGTCTCTCAACAGATATTTTTAGACAGTTTTGATGACCATACTTCCATATAACACACACATTTCATTATTTTTGTTTTGTTCATCAGTCAGTCCTCACAATCTCTCAGTCCATGCTTTTCCCAGATATGTCAGTATAAGCATAAGAAGTGAGTTATATTTAATTATGAATTTATCCATAATACGACAGAAATATTATTTTATTTCCTTATGAGTTTAGGTAAATTCTACCAAAACCACAGTGATGGGTGGTTGCATATAGATGCATGATTCTGCAATTTGGGCAGCAAAAACATCAACCATTGAGATAAGTCAGTATCTAAAACTCTCCTGACATTAGTGCTGTTCAATTTCTTGTATTGCAATTTCCTTTGTATGAGTTGGAGGGTATATTAAATTTGCAATTGTTTTGATCTGCAAATTTCTGAATATATCTTAGGTTCTGTTTCAAATCCCCATTTCACATTTCTCTGCCTGTGTTACAATATTTCCCAGTTTAAATGTCAGTTTTGTTAATGTCTTTTCTATTCTCTCTTGCAGTCTGAGGATGTCAAAATTAAATTTAACATGAATATTGAAAATATTCTATTTCCACTTTTCATAACTGAATGCATTGCCATTTATCATTAGCCCTTGTCAAGAGACCTTAAAGTCAGTTCTCAGTACAGTTGTTCAATTTGAATTGTCGTAAGTTAATTATGAAATATATGTGCAACAAAGAGAGTATGTGTGCTTTCATGGTGACCATTCTGATACCCATGAGTACACAACCAATTACTAACAAGAGCAATTGTATTTACTGTGTAGGTAGCCTATCACTAAGGAAATCCGGGACATTGAGGATGACCCTGATCTCCCCTTCAGACCATACTGCTATACCGATTTTCACTCCAAGTCTGAAATATGCTATAGAAGATTGAAAGTATTTTGTGACTTATGCCAAATAGGAATTCATTAAGTAGATGCTCTGTGTATCTCCTCAAACTCTCCACTGCATAGTTGTATGTGACAACAGAGAATAAGACTTAGAAGTTCAGGTATTGCTCAATACTCCTTTGGGTCAGCTACATTAATTTATTCATATTCAGTTATATATTTTTATGTTAATATTGTCACTGACTTTATGGAAATCATGTAATTATGTGTGGAAATAGTTCGTATAAATTAAGAAGGCTAAGGTGTTGCTCTAGGCAAGTGAAGTAAATAAAAATTTGAATTTAAAACTGCATGTCATTTTCTTCTAAAAGGAATAATTCAGACAAGTTTCTAAAAGTTTAAGTGAAGGTACTGATTCTGATACTTCATCATTCTTACAGCCTGAAAAATTTCATTACAGTAGCATTACTTTTCACAGACAAACACATTCAGCGAGATATTCCTTTGTATTCATGGCTTATATATGGCTTTATAACCATAAAATCATTTGTAATGGATTTTTAAAATGAAATCAATGGCCCAGAGGCAATTATATCAATGCAGGTGGTATAAAAGCCACATATTTCACGTATGCAGTCTGTTTCTAAACAGCTTCTAAGTTGCACAATATAATGTGCATTACTCAGCTCCTGAGCAGAATCATCAAGTAATATGCAAAAGGCTTGAATAGTTTTTTTGTTGTTTTTTTTTTTTGAAACCAATAATATTCCTGAGAGAAGCAAATTTTGCGTTTAATTGAGAATGCATGCCTTGTCTTCTTCAAAGCTTTCCTTACCCCAAATGATAAGCATCGATGAGTCAACATCCTGGAAAGATCTGATGTCAGGGTCCACAAGAGAAGGAAAATCAGAAGCTAGGAATGAAGGTGAGGCAGGCAGAGGCAGTGTCCTTTTAGAACAGGAAGACAGTCCCACGTATCTGAACAATAATACGTAGCATAGGTCTTGTGATGCTTGATGGGGTCTGTGGAGTTGTTCATGGCTCTCTCTCACACAGCTCCTACCCAGTCCTGTGTCTCATGGAGTGACGTCTTGGAGTTGGTTTCCTATTTAGTCGGGGGAACAGGGGTTTCACACTCTGTTAATGCCCACAGTGAAATGACGGTTGTACATGAAGTATATTGCATTATATTTTTTTGTTGTCTGTTTGTTTTTGTTTCTATTTTATTTTTTAAGCAGAAACTACTGTTCTTTGTGCATATTCATATACTCTTCTCTCCATGTCTCTTATAACAAAAATAAAGGCCAGATTTTATGCTGAAACACATAGGTACACAACTAATTACAGTAGTCCTCTCTAATGCATAATTTTAAAGGAAACCAAGTTTCCAAATAGGGCTTGAATGACAGCTCAGAAGACTCAAGTTCACCATTTAGCAGGAAAAAAATGACAAAACCTGTAGAGGTGTAAGAGAAGTATCCATGTATTTCCTAAAGTGAGTGTATAACTGAGACACTAATGTTGACTTTAATGTATGAGAATTATTATGTTATAGTATTTCTGAACATCTTATTTCAGAGGAAGTAATAAATCTAAACTGGTGACATCTCTGTCTTCAGAAGCAAGTATATCCCAGCTCTGTTTTTGCTACCTAAGTAAAAAATGACAGAAAGCTTTTTAAAAAAAGTGTAGAATATTTTTTTAATTGTAAATTGTTAGCAAAAAGTAAGAAGCGTCATGCTGACGGACAAATCTTATAGATACCTTCCTCTCTATTTTCTGTGTTAATTGAAATACAAGCCCTCAAAGAGAAATCCTGAAGTTTCTATGACTTTAATTAACTTTATTCATACTGTTATCTTGGAAGATCTTTAAGGATTGCAATAAAATAATTACATTGTATCGGGACTGTCATACTCATTGCAAACAGTGGAAGTCTCATTGAACTCAGACAAGTTAGATAAAGATTCTTTCTTAATTATTGTGCTCATTATTTTAGCTTTTAACTGCACATTCATTAACTAGGAAGCTTTAGGCATCTGTAAAGATGGCTTAAAACATGGACCATTAACAAATGTAACAGTGTGTTAAATTTTGCTTATTATGAAAATTATTTCAGAGGTCAGAAATGGTTATCTCTGTCTGAAGTACATAGGAAACATGCTGTTCTACAGGACACAAAATTGAAAGGTTAGGTAATAGTTGTAAATCATGATTTTTAATAATTCCACCCCATTTGTTCAGAGAGATAATAAAGAAAGCATTTCCTTAAATGATGACCAGTTAAAAAACAACTAACTTAAAATTTCTAATAATGGTTGATGTTAACTGATGATGATGATGTCTCTTTGCACAGTCTGTCTGTTTACTCTTTATCTATGTCAATAATACATCTGACTGGGTCTTTCTCTACTTATTAATGAAAGATAAATGTAACATTAACCTAAGTTTCTTTGTAGCTCAACTCATGTAATTGCCCATCTGATTAGCAGAAGTGGAGCCTCATTTAAAATCAGCTTCTCAATAGCATCAAGGAAGATATGTCATGATTTTTATTTCAATGATAAAGGATATTTTTTACAAGCATTGTTATTGCATCAAAAACTTTTTTTAAAACTCAGTTCAGTTTAATGATTTGTAGTATTATTTTTGGAAAGTATATAGGCTTGATCATTTTGTAGTTCATCTACTTAATCATCCATGAAATTATCAGGCCACTGAGTGTAAATAAAAATAATAAGAATGGTCTAAGCTAGCAGCCTGAATACTTATTTACAATAAGAATTCCTGCTGGAATAGGATGGGATCAATAGCATACCTTTCTATCCAGTCTTACAGACAGGATTGTGTCTTTAGGAGCAAATACCAAGATGTTTCGTCCTTCCAAATCGTAACAAAATTAATAGATTGCTAATGTCTGAAAAACACAAAAAGGTTTTGATTCTTTACACTGTCTAGAAAATAAATTATATTTTTATCATTAGTTTGTACTTAGCTCTCAGGTGTATTGTGAAGCACCAAACAAAAGGAAATGTGTGTCAAAACAGTTCAGCCAGCATCAGCCTGGAGGTATGAATCGTATTCCACTGGTCTCCCATTTCACCTTGCAGCTTCCACAGCGTTCAGGTTTCAGTAAACTGTGCATTCTCCCCTGGGCTCTCAGAAAAATCTCTCCTGTTCCATTGCCATAGGAGCTCTCAGTCTCATGTCTGCTGCTGGCTCCCTCTTTGCTAGAGCTCTCCAGACCTTCTGTGCTACACTCTAGTTTCTTCACACAGTCTGTCTGTAGGATCTCTGCTCCAGTAGTCTTCGACAGGCACATGTGGCTCTGCTCCTTGACTTTGAACAAGGCAATCCAACAGCTTTTTCTCTTGCTTAGTCACACTCCTCTAGAGTACACAGTAAAGAATAAAATCCAGATGAGCCCTCCAGGTTAGCTGAAGTTCCATGGAGAACCAAATTTAATTCTGGTTTCATTTTAGTTAAACTTGTTAAAAAATAGTTTTAAAGTTAGGAATTTTATAATATCTAGAGTCGTAAGGCATAACCCTAGCCTTTTCCAGTTCCTTAAGGATGACAAGATTTTTTTTTGCAACAAATATGAGGATATCTTTGAAAATGATGGAAAAGCAATCTAAAAGTTCCATAAGATCGCTTTGCAGTGTATTTGTAGTTGTTATGAATTTTTTTCAATTATTTGTTCAGAATAATCTAGGAGAAAAAGATCTTGTGGATCTGGTCCTATTACGTCAAAGATGCATACCAATGAAGTCAGCGGGAACAGCTGTTCCCTGACCATTGATGGCATTAGGTTAATGCAGGGAGATCCTGAGGATTCCCACTTCAGAGTTGTGGGCCTGGATTTACTCTTTCATTTTTTTGTTTTTTTGTTTTAATCCTCTTTAAGATCTACTATAATAATGCTTGGCTTCTTCAATTATGAAGTATTTAGAAAACAATATCTGCTATAAAATATATCTTTGAAAGTAAAAATAAATGCAGTATTTTTGTCTGTTTTCTAAACATATCTGTTTGGCATTCTATTGGGGAAGTACACTGTGTTCCTGTAGAACTAAAGTTAGAGTTTTCTAATGATTGTGTTTGTCTTTCCATCTCTATGTCATTCCTTTCACATTTTGCTTCAGATGAAACAGATGTTAGCTTTACATGTTTGTGTTTTTGGAGGTAGAAGGTGTTTTGTGTCACTTTGTAATTCAGGAAAAGTCTCCCACATTAGAATATTAGATACTGATATATTCAGGAAAAGTCTCCCACATTAGAATACTAGATACTGATATATTCAGGAAAAGCACCCACATTAGAATATTAGATACTGATATATGGGAGCAAATAGCATATTTAATGAGTTCCCATACTTCCTTCAGTGCCCTTCTTAAGAGATTCTTTTCTCTCTGATTTTAAGTTTCGATATTTCTATGAAGACAGCAGTGATTCTACAGAACACATTAAATTTTATCTTGTTTTACATACCTCAGTCATTATGCTAATGATGGCTTGTGTCTACTTGGGAAGTGCTGTTCATCTTCCTATACTTATTTATAAACATATAGTCAATCAGACATGCAATCATCACAATCACATAGTATCTTACTTGTTCAGATGTTCTGAATGAAGGTATCTACAGTACTTAGCATATTAGTCACAACGATCTCTTAACGATAAATTACAGGTGCTATAAAACATTTGAAAAAAAAAAACCATAATGGATGAAAAGCTGAAGATTAATGATATTTCCCTGAATGATGAACAATTAAAACTTGAAAATCTTTAAAAAGAGTTTGAAAACTTCATAACTTTCAGTTCACTGTTTGTATTTCATGGTCTACCTTCCTAAAGCATGTTACTTCAGTGATCCAGACTTAGATTTCTCCATTATCTTTCCATTCTTTCCTGAGCTTTCAGTATTTAACTCAATTTTTAGTCTTTATCTTTTCTTCCCATCACCCATGAAACTTACTTTTCAGTGAAATCATCAGAAATTCTACCTGTTGTGTGTGTTCTCACAGTGCATTGTATGTAGTGGTTGAAGTGCCAGTGCATTGTAGAGGTATAGAGTTATTCAGTTACCACCTTCCACTGCTCTCAGCAGGGAGCTCATGAGGTGGCCTGTTCAACCACTTCATATTGCATGTCTGTTCCAGATACACCCTCTATTACTATGTAATGACATCCTCAGGTGCTCAGCTATAATCCTCTGCTGTTCATGGAATTGTTCCATAAAACTGTGTTTCCCTGCGGAGTGCTCTTTAACATATCAATACTGTGAAGTATCATCACATCAGGTGGCAGTCTGACATATGGTAACTGCAGTCAGCTCTGCATGTAATGTTCTCATTTCCACAGAGCTAATAAAGTTAATTATTCAAAATCACCAAGCATACCATTAGCACTGAGATGGCTGCCTGATTTTTCGGTCACTTACTTCATTTAACATCCTGCTGCATATACCCTTTCCAGAATTTCTGCTTCATAATGTTATACATCTGGTCCTTAGTTTCTTCTAAATAAAGTCTTTTTTATGAACACTATCTACTAAAGCACACTCTGACCAATTTAAATGTACATTTCATAGAATGAAATATACCTTTAATTGCATTACAGCACAATAATAACTTTCAAATAATCCACTCATATCTTTATGTGAGGCTTATGCTCTCAAGTAATGTTACAGGGGATTTTTTGGTTTTGTTTTGTTTTGCTTTTTTACACAAATACCTGCTGATCTATCTTTAAAATAAAGGCTATATGTATTTAAATTATATGAGGAAGTTCAAATCTTTGAAATGAAAAAGTATGAGGAATTATTACAGTTAAGTTCATTATACTAAAATTCATAGAGAAAAAGTAGACAAATTTAGAATACTAACTCTTCATAGCAGATAATATCTGTCATTGTCTTTATATGCACCGGACCCTGCTCCATCATGAGGGTCTATTAAGGATAAAATAATGCAAACAATAAAATATCTAAAAGTAGGTTATGAAATATAATTGATTTATTCATTGTATTTGAGCCATGAGATATTACTTTCATATTATTTAATTTTGAACCTGCTTAGGCAACATAGAAGCTGCACTGTTTAATCCTTCAGTAAGAAAAATATGTAGCAGTAAGCACACTTCTTATCTGTAGCATCCTACAGAATACTGTAGCTGTCTTGCAACTCTCTTCTGTCTGCATGTTTAATATTTACAGCATATTGTTTTGAACGTCCCTTTGATTTAACATGAAAATTCTCCAAAGGATTACTTAAAAATTGTTATATTTCCCTACTCTGGAGTCAGTTATTTCCTAGTGAGAAATACCTTAAGATAGAATGAGAGATGCCTTAAGAAAGAATGAACTTGAATTTTGGTGTCTTTTGTTCTCTAAACTAAGCCTTATAGCATCAGAAACTTGTGCCTCTGAGAGAAATTTTTGCTTTTTTTCCCATTCTTATAAAGCACAGGTAATATGTGTAAATAGAAATACTTAAAAAGGAGCTCTTATCTCCCTTATGGCTCCCATAAATTCAATGAAATTCGCTTAATCACATTGCAGATACTGCATGTTCTGCTTATATTTTTAAGACAAGATGTTATTTGCTGTTATAGAATCGTTTGTTATAATCCACTGGATTTAGTACAGTGTAGCAGTGCAAATGTAGTGACCCAGAGGTTAGGAAACTTATAATAGTAACTTTATTTTTTGTCTCCTTGTCTATAAGACCTTCTGAAAAAGAATTTGGCTGGCAGCCCTTGAAACAGAAATACACATACCCGCAAGTTCTTCCCCTAATTAATGCTGTGAGACAAACTTAATTCTGGAGTTACAGCCTTTAGTCAATCTCACTCTTACCATTGAAATTTTATGAGAGAGTGTAATTTCCCTGCAGCAAACTACTATCATTACTAGGAAGCACAGCACTTAGTATTGGCAATTTCAGAAAAAAAAGAAAGAAATACCAGGATTAACTGTGGCAATAAATACTTTATGCTGTGTCCTATTCGAACATACTTGTCAGGTGTCTCAGTTTTTATTTCCAAATTTGTATGAAATTACAGTTTTGAAAACCCTACTCAACATTGTTAGGAGTTTCAGAAGTAAATGTGTACAAGTGGAAAGTGAGAAAAAAGTCAGCATAAATCAGATAAGATATGATAGCTCAAGGAATATCATATTTCTTGTGCTTTGGGTACTTTGGATTATGGCTTGAGGAAATTTTTTAATAAACAAAGCTGTTCAGACTTTTTATGTGAATGATTTCTCTATTTCTTCACACTACAAACATGAGGGAAGATAAAAGTTTGAATGAGTGAAATTTACACGTATAGATTTTAACTGTGGTCCTAACCCACACTAAAAATCTAGAAGGTCTTTGGCTCTTGACCTAGATTTGACTTTATTTTCATTTAAAAAACATTTGGAATTTAATATCACATTACAAGTTGAGATGAAATGGCAGATGTTACTCTTTTGAACTGCACTTGAATTTGATACCAACAGCATTCACTTAGTCTGAATTAATCTCCCTTGTTTTACAAGGCCACAGTTTAAGATGCTCACCAGCTTTTCCTTTCTTTGCACAAACAATGCTATCAGCAAGGATTTGTGCAGATCTAGATTTTACTCTGCTTTGCCATCAGGATATGACTGGGGCACTTCCTCAGGCTGCAGGGTATGTAATATCAAATACAAAGTATAACCGTGTAGTGTGTGGAATCAGTTTTATTTTCTGAAGCAATTCTTAAGCAGGACTCTATTGATCAGATCTTTTAAACAAAGCACAAAGAGAGTTTAAACTGTATTTAAGGAGGAAACTATAGTATTAATGGTTTTTTTTTGGTGGTTTTGTTTGTTCATTTGTTTGTCTTTTTGATTGTGGACTACAATGCATCTTTGGCTTATGGAACTGCAGGGGGGAGGAAAGAGATACATATGCGTGAAAATGTTCCTACATATAAACAATAACATTATTACCTTCTTATAGGTTTTTAAAGCTACCAAATAAATTTTATGTTTTATATTTCCACTGAGTCCTCTGAAATATTACTTTTTAAAAAGTCTGTATCTTTTTTCTTGTGATAATATTGTAACATATAGATTACTTTACCTTTGTAAGATATTGTTTTTTATGCTGAGATTCATATGTGCACTAACAGTCAGTTACAAATCCCCAGAGATGACAAAAAGAAATTATTAGGAAGACCACATTGTTTTAATTTGAGAAACTTTTTAAAATTAAATTTACCCTTCCAACCCCACAAAAAACATGAATATCATCAGTGCTGGTAGAAATCTCACAAAATTTCCTATCTCTCAATTTTCCTCTTGTTGACACAATGGTAAGAGCAGAAAAGCACCACAACCTTTCTGAAACAGAGAGGACCATTCTCATTAGCCTTCAGGCTAATGCTCTGCAGTTACACAAAGTTATGCTTTCATTTTCTACTATTTGTTGCCCTGAATTTATCTTCCTTTTCTTTGCTTCAGATAAGCGATCACTGCTTATTTAATGTCTTAAATTCCTTTAATAATGCTTTGTGCATTTTCAACCCTCCTATAATGTGTGAAATGTATCTTCCAAGAACTAGAAATACAGCCACGCTATAACAAATAGAAAGAAATCAAGAATTACAGAATCACAGAATCATAAAATCATAAAATCATCAGCTTGGCTTGGAAGAGACTTTAACTCTCATCTAGTTTCAGCACTCCTTGCCGTGGGCAGGATTGCTCTCATAAGTAGTTTTATAGGCTTTATATTCTAAAATAACCTTGCCAAAATTCACTAACTATTAGGCTATCTTTTTGAAATAGGAAATTAATTATTACTTACTTGCAGAAGTGGATATAGAAAGTAGTAAGTTAAAAGTATTAGCAGGACCACATGGAAACTGAAAAATAGAGCAAGAAACAGAACTGCAAAGGATCCCAGATTCCTGCTTGAGGAATTTGGATTACCCTGGATCCAAACAAAGATTTGTTCAGTGCTGAAGGCCAGAGACGGGAACAAGACATGGAGTAACACAGTATCTATCCAAAATGTAAGCTTAACAATGTGGTAATTACTCATTAGGATTCTACAGATAAAATTGGATTGGATTGGTCTGCATTTACTAATGCAAAAATGTAATTCCCTGCCTTTTCTGGGAAGTCTGTTTCCTCAAGTAATGAAAAAAGTGTTAAAATAATGCAAAGAGAGAACTTTTTAATATTATTTTATAATTTCTGCAGTTTTAGGAGTAATATATTAATGTTCTATCTAATCTCTATTTTTAAATTTATAAGCATAGATATTCACACCTTGGAAAGCAACAATTGATATGTAGTCATTCATGGTGTTTGTTTTTTTAAATATATATTTCCTTTTTTTTCAGTTTCCTTTACCTATTTTCCTTTTTATTTCCCCCCCCCCCCATATATTTTATTTCTATTTTCAACAGCTAGAACCTATGCCTGGTTCTTGAACTCAAGTTCTACCATTTTGACTTTTGTTATTACTAGAAGTGTGATTTTTTCAACTAAGCCTTTTTCACTAGATTTTAGTGTGAAGCTTCTTTGTTTGTTTTTGTCTGGTTTGTTTGCTTTTGTGAATGAAGAGATAACTTTTAAGTATCTGACACATTTAAATGTTTATTTTTCCTTGAAAAAGCATTTTTCAGAGTGAGTGGAAATCTAAATGTAGGGAAATTCCTGCAGCATTCCTTGAGCTCTCTTTGATTTCAATCGTGACATTTTTTTTTAATCTCAAATCAGTATTTATCTCTTTTCTGTTGTCAAACATTGGAAGTTTAATAAAATAAAGTTTTTTAATTTGGTGCCTTAGCTGAATAAGTGCATTTTATTCATTACATGTAAACAGTTTTCTTAAAATCTCCTTGTATTAAAAAAAAAAAGTAATCTAAATACTCTGTGACATATAACTTTTGCCAAAGTGAATATTGATTACAGTTTGCTTGAATAAAATTGTCAATGAAATCTCTAGAACAGGAGATAAAGTTAGGGTAAGAGTTCTCAGCCTTTTATTGAATACGAAGTCTGAAAAGTTGGATGCTGCCCCTTTAATCTTTGCAAAAACTTTCAATACACATTTCCTCCTGTTGCTGGTTAAAATCATACTGTCTATTCCCCAGGTTACTAAATCTTTAGATATTCACATTCATCCTTACTCTCATATTCCAGTACCCTCTTGTGAGAAATGTAAAGAGGGAACTATAATATCTGCTGAATGTTAGTAGCTCTTCATTTTCCCATCAGATTCAGAAAAATCTATAAAGAATGCTTGCAAGCCATATCCATGGAGCCAAAGTTTTACTGAACAGTCTTACAGTGAAAGTATAGCTCTAGAAGCGGTCCTCTGGGGAATGAAAAAATGAACCATACATATTGATGCGGGACACTACAATATTTTGCTTGCAGCTTTAAAATGTATTTGAAGTATATTGCAGTTTTGTCTGCCCACTCCTTGGTTCATGAAATGAAGCTATTTTGTTCATGTTCTTTTAACAAGCAATATCTTAAATAAAATGTTTCTTTATAGTGCCATGAAACTGAAAAAGTGCTGTTACTGAAAGAACCATGGCAGCTTAATGACGTGAGAATGCTTGTTGGCTGAGAGTACTGACTAACCTGGATACACTGTGAAGTTTGGTACCTCACAGTAGCAAGTTCTCAAAAATCCTTCAGAAAAAAATGCTCAAGAAAGCTTTCCCCTTGAGGATAATCACTTGAGATTTTTCATTCCTGGTATTTCCTGACTGAGGTTAGTTGACTTATGATAATATTCTATAATTTATTGTAATAATTGAAACAAGATTAACTTTATTTCTCCCCCCCCCCCTCCCCCCCCCCCTTTTTTTTTTTCATAATATCACTTATTTACTTTGGTAAATAGTAGACTTTAGACTTCTTATATATTCTGTGTGAGGAACTGTATCTATCCTTAAAGCAAAGACATCTGCATGTCTTTTGCTCTGGACTTTTTCATAAAAATGAGTTTTTCAGCCATCTCTCATGCTCAGATATATCTCCTTATCTGTCATTTTGCACTTTCTAATGCTTCCATTCTGATCTGAACCATAAATGTAGATGTATACTGTTGGTGTTGTAATAGCTGTTTAGATACCCAAGCTTAATAGACAACTTACATGACAGATTATCTTCTCTCTTTAGAAAGGGAAATGTCTTGCATCATTTGATATCCACCAACAAGATATCTACCCTTCATAAAGACTGTTCTTGTTTTCTGTATATCTCTGCCTGTAATTATTCTATTTCCTATTAGACAAAGTTTAAAATATTACCTCTCCTTCAATCAAACACGCACATAACAAATGAATATTTACTAGTGTGCTTGCATATCAATTAAAAATCAGGATTTTTGTTTACAATTTATGATGAAGCAAAAGCATTTCCTTTCCTGTTATTTTGCACTTACTGCATGTAACTTTTAAGTGAGATTAGAATAAAAGAAATCATAATTTGTTATTTTTAGAAATTAACTGAATATTTTCAAATAGCTTAAAAAAAAACAACAAAACAACAACAAACAAACAAAAAAAACCCTGTAAATTTCTGTCATAAATTACAATATTTTATACCTCATATTATTGAACTGTATATGATTGGAAGATATGTCATGAAAATTCCTATGGGCAATAATGAAAAACCTGTTACAATTCAAATTATCTGTACAATGTTTTTATAGGGCATAGAATCCATGTGGAAAAGAGGCATTTATTAATTTTATTTCCATTGTGTTATGTAAGCCCTCCATTTATATCCTAGTTTTATATAAAGTCTGAAGGCCATATGTGTTAACTCCTTGATCTTCTAGTCATGTGTATCTTTGTAAGTGTTAAAAGAAATAAGTGAGAGGTGCAGTAAACAGAGAATAATATCATGACTTTTTTTTAATGATAGGATAAGCTGAAAATAAACTCTCTAACTCAAGAGTAATTGACCTTTGGTTCATTTGAAAGCTTTTTTCTCAAAATGTTTTTTATTTCATCTGAAAAGTAGGATAATCAACACCATTCTTAGAAAAGCAATCAGACATAATAATAGAACCCTACTGTAAGAGATTCTTCTAAAAATAATAAAATATCCATGCAAGCAATTTTCTTTTTTTTGAACTTCAAAATTTCATTATTACAGTAATGTGAAATGATTCATCTTTACTATTTTCATTGAGACTGTGGGGTATGAAACTGATCAAAGGCTCAGTTTTTCAAACAAACTGAAAGTAACACCACTGTCCATTCTTTTTTTTTCATCTGAAACCAGTATTTTGAAAATATTCTTCAAAATGTATTATAAGGAACAGCTTGGGCTAATATATATTTAGTGTCTGACAGTGCCTGCTACTCTGGTAGTATGAAAGAGAAGAGAGAAGGCAAAAACAAGTTCTGGTCACTCAGCTATTACGTGAACTCAGAAAGAACTCAAAAGTAAGTGAGAATGGGAACCTTTCTGAGGAAGTTGTTGATTTTTTTGAAAGCAGGAAACAAATGATACTATCAATGATATATGACGCTATCTTTTGCCAAAATTATTTCGCAATAATACAATATACATTTATTGAAAATAATTCCCTTTCTAGCAGGTTTGTGTTATTTGTCTGAATGACTGTAAGCACGAATCTTTAATTCTGAATTCTTTAGCAAGTTTACCCTTTTCCAAAGTATGCTCAAGCATGATAGTGAAATGTGAGCAGTTATCCTTCTTCATAATTAAACAAAGTTTATAGAAACATTTTGTAGAGAGAAACCTTTTTTTTCTTTTGCTTTTGTTTGTTTGTTTGTTTGCTTTTTGTAATTAATTACTTCCTTGTCATTACCACAAACCTTAGCTCTCACTGGTAACTCTAAGGTCTGTAACAGAGAGCCTCTGGTTTATTATTATTATTATTATTATTATTATTATTATTATTATTATTATTATTATTATTATTTTGTTGGAATAGGTGCTTACTTAATATTCAAATTTTAAATCCCTGTGAGAGTAGAAAATGTGTTCATTCAATAGTTTAGCACATGAATTTGGTAGATATCAGTTTGTTTTCAAGAGAACTGTAATGATAAAAACAATAATATTATATCTTTTATATTTTTGGTATTTTTTATATTTAGCCAATACCCTACTCTTCTACTTATTCTTGCAGAGAGCTAACACCAGTGAAGTTGCATGGCAGCAATGTGACTCCAGTGCAAAATACTGATACTTATTTTCTTTCATACAGTACCATATGGATCGATTAATTTTAGCTTTATTTGCCAATTATTTACTTATGCTTGACTGTTGAATGTTCTCTCATGGTGGATTCATTTAAAGAGACAGCTGAGGGTAAGGCCGATTATTTTCTCTCACCTGTCCAAACATAATATTTATTTAGTAAAATTGTCTAGGTGAACAGCTTCTCTTCTGTTCATGGTCTAAGGAACTTTGACAAAGCACATTCATAAATGCATGATATCAAAGGCTATGGTTTTCTTTAACACCCTTAGTCAGAAGAAAGTGTCAGCACTGTGTCATCTATGTGTCAGAGCACAGGGTGCTCTTAAGAATAGTTGTTATTATACTAAGTATTAGTGTGTGTGTGTTTAGACGTTACATCAGTACATACTGAAAAATCCCAAATGTAGCAGATATTTCCCTAAGTAAGGGTTTAAATACAGGTATGTCCATGTCTATATTTGTTAAAGTAAAATTATAGTTTGATTCTGGAGGCTCATTTTGTTGAAGGACTTAAGTGCTTTCTACTGAATTCCTTTAATGTAAATCAAACCAATCATCTTCACAGTATGCCAAAAATAATGTGTTTGCCTGTCAAATTTTGATGCTCATAACCCCTTCTCTGTCAGTTGCACTGTGAACTGCTTGGATCATAGAATCATCATAGAATCATAGAGGTTGGAAGGGACCTCAAGCGATCATCGAGTCCAGCCACCTGCCAAAGCAGGTTCCCTACACCATCAGAAATTCAAAATGGTCTCACAGTTACTATTGACATTGATATTATTATTTATATTGCTGCAACACCCAGAAATCACCAGCACATTGTGTTTGGCAATGTGAATAAATAGCACAACATGATCATTATCCTGAAGAACAGAAAGCTCAGGGGAAATGGCAGACTGATGATAAACATGGGTAATGATGTTGTTAATTTCTTTTATTTCTGTTTCTGTTTTTGTTTTTGTTTTTTTACTTTTTATTTTTTATATTTTTTTGGCCCCAAGGAAAGTTGAACATGAGAAGAAGCAAACAAACAAACAAAATTAGTATGCCATTTTTCATTTTTCATGTGTATATCCCTGAGGGTATGGAGGCCCTTCAGAGGGATCTGGATAGGCTGAACAGCTGGGCTGAGGTTAATGGGATGAGGTTCACTAAGACCAAGTGCCGGGTCCTGCACTTTGGTCGCAATAACCCCATGCAATACTATAGGCTTGGGGCAGAATGGCTTGAAGACTGTATAGAGGAAAAGGACCTGGCGGTGTTGGTTGATGCTCGGCTTATCATGAGCCAGCAGTGTGCCCAGGTGGCCAAGAAGGCCAATCGCATCCTGGCCTGTATTAGAAAAAGTGTAGCCAGCAGGAGCAGGGAGGTGATCATCCCCCTGTACTCAGCTCTGGTGCGGCCGCACCTCGAGTACTGTGTTCAGTTATGGGCCCCTCACTACAAGATAGACATCGAGGCCCTGGAGTGTGTTCAGAGAAGGGCAACAAAACTGGTGAGGGGTCTGGAGCACAAGTCTCACGAGGAGCGGCTGAGGGAGCTGGGATTGTTTAGTCTGGAGAAATGGAGGCTCGGGGGAGACCTTATCACACTCTACCACTTCCTGAAGGGAGGCTGTGGTGAGGAGGGGGTCGGCCTCTTCTCCCAGGTAACTAATGACAGGACGAGAGGGAATGGCCACAAGTTGCGCCGGGGAAGATTTAGATTAGATTTGAGGAAAATTTTTTTCTCTGAAAGAGTAGAGTGGTCAGGCACTGGAATGGCCTGCCTAGGGAGGTGGTTGAGGCACCATCCCTAGCACTGTTCAAGAAGCGTTTAGATGAGGTGCTAAGGGATTTGATTTAGTAGCTTAGTGGGTAGGGATGGTGATAGGAAGATGGTTGAACTAGATGAACTTGTAGGTCCTTTCCAACCTAATGTATCTAAGAATATATGAATCTATGTATGTACTTAAATACATATTTGTGCATATATATACATGTGCACATACGTGAACATATATATGCACATATATCCACCTATATTTCACATGAATTCATATTTATAGAAGTGCAGCAATTGTACAAATAATTTTTCACCTCCAGTTTATGAATGGAAGTCTTCTGGGAAATGATTCTCAAAATATGTAAAAGAAAATGGTAGAGGATAATTATGACATTGCTTGAGAAAATCATTAATTCAATACTCAGTGGATTCTGATGGATAATAGAGAAACAGATGTTTGTGAAGGAGGAAAGTTGGCTCCTAGCAGTGTGTTACTGTGTAAATCAACACTGTGAAGGCAGGGAAGATGAGTACTACAGTGATCTAAAAGTAACATACAAGAAACGTAATATACAAGAAAAAATAAATGGGTATGTACTCAGATAAACTGTGGTAAACATAACTGAAAATTATTTAAGGATTGTTTTCTTTGATTGTTAGTAACTGATGGATCCGAACAATAAAAACAGCTAGAGATAAGAAGAGACTGTAAAAACTGAAATTAGATCTACGTACTAGGAACCCAGTTCACAATATATGTAGGGAAAAGGAGTGGAACAGATTGGATGAATATTTTCCAGAGTGTAAACCACTGCTACAGAAACACAGAGTAAATGTGAGAGTTCCACTGCAGTCTTCTAGTTCTTTAGAAAACAAAGATATATCTATTTCCTGATACTGCTAAACAAGAATGGTGATAGTGGATAAACCTAAGCCTTTACAGAAGTGACTTGTTGGGCCCTTTGCTGTTGACATAGAGAGAGAAGAGCCAGAGTATAAAGCTATAATTTCGAGAGTGGATGTTATAGGTACAATATGACCAATAACTGCTTACAAATAAAATAAGAGATGACATAAACTCCATAAATCCATATCAAGGACAAGGATGCTTCGTGGTAAGAGGCCACAGAACAAAAGAACTGAAGGTAAAGACAGAATTTAGTCAGCCTTCTGTTTGAGTAATGACAAGGAGTGATGATCTGAAATGACTCCAAATGCATGCTGAATGTGAACTAGTGATATTTGTTTTCCAAATTGATACATCTTTAGTATTTTTTCCCCTATTATTTAATCTAGGAATTATTTTGCACTCTCAATCTGATGATTGTGACTTTTTTTCCTCATATCAACTGGTATCTGTTTTTAATTTATGTTGATTTTGGATTGTTCCCTAAAATAGAATCCAAATTTATGCTTAAGAGTCATCTAGTATTTTTGGTTTTATTTAGGTATCTTCACACATTCCAGATGAGGAATATTCCACATCACATAGTCAAGGAACATCAAATAGTGAGTCACCCTTTCTTTTATTTCTGACTGTTATGAAGAAAGATGAGCTCTATCTGCAGCACTGAGATTTTTTTTTTTTCTTCTGGATGTTCTTATCAAAATTCACGGATTGCTGTAGACAAAATGCATGGTATCTATTTCACTTTCTTTATGAAAAAACAGTAATCATAAAATCTACTGTGAAAAACACAATTGTTTATATTCCACTGAAATGCATGCTTTTTATCCATCCATTTATTTATTTATTTATTTATTTATTTATTTATTTGCTTATTTCTTTATCATTGGTATTCCTTATTCTAGGATACTTGTGATTGTTCTTGCTCTGTAATTTTTATTCTAAGGCATTACATTAAAACAGTCATTAGTTGCGTAGAGGTGACATTAATCTAGTGAAAAGCAGATGATAATAAAGAAGCTTTACTTGGTGTAAACTGTGATGTGTTGCAAATATCTCTGGATAACAAAAACTTCTTTCCTGCATTGCCTAGTTCCACTTCTAAGTAGTTCTGCAAAGGAAGCATTAAGTTCTAAGTTGTTTTCATGCTGTGATCTATACACACAGATTTTCTGTTTGCTTTGTGAAACTGCTTCTCTTCTAATTACAAATCATTCAATGATCTTGCAGAGATACTTGATCTAATTGTTTTTCTCTTGTT
This sequence comes from Oreortyx pictus, assembly GCA_036925125.1. NCBI lineage: Eukaryota > Metazoa > Chordata > Aves > Galliformes > Odontophoridae > Oreortyx > Oreortyx pictus. The sequence goes on from JAUPFR010000003.1 coordinate 38,276,772, forward strand.
TTTAACTCCATCAAACCTTTCTTCCAGTCCTTGTTTCATAAGTAAAATAAACATCTCACTTCTTTATACAAGTACACCACGATTATGAAACAGAAATTTAAAAAGTATACTTTTAAATACCCAGATATGTACAAACACAAATGCCTATTTTACAAGGTTGTTCTGTCACAAAATTAAGCTGTAGTTAAAGACAGATTATTGATCTAACTACCTGAAGGGATGTTGTGGTGGGCTGAGTGTCAGCCTCTTCTCTCATGTAACTGAGGATAGGGTGAGAGGGAAATAACCTCAAGTTGCTCCAGGGAAGATTCAGGCTGGACATTAGGAAATAGTACTTCTCTGAAGGAGTGCTCAGGTGCTGGAATGGGATGCCCATGGACGTGATGGACTCACTGACCCTGGGTATGTTCAAGGAACATTTAGACATTGTGTCAAGGGATGTGTTTTAAAGAGAACTATTTGTTATAGAGGGATGGTTGGACTGGATGATCTTGTTGGTCTTTTCCAACCTTGGTGATTACATGATTCTGTGAAATGAATGCATAAGTCTGAGACACTGATCAAGATGTTCCATTAATTCAAATTAATGATGTTCAGATATGAGAGTGGATAAATTACAAAACAACTTGCAGTTTTATTAAAGTTACTGGTGGAGCAGCAAAATATACTAGTTCTGGCTCTTAGGGAATGCCTCTTTTATTCTGAGTAGAACAGTCAATGATTTCTGTGATTCTAGAGACTGTGGATGATGCACATAGTGTTAAAGTAGGCCCTTCGAATAATGTAATACTTGGAAGAGTTATAATTGCATGTTTAAATTGTTGTAATAAGATATTATGCATCTTAATACAAACAGAATTTGGGGAATGATTTTCTCACTGAATACAGCACTGATAAAATTGTTGCCAGAACATGGAGTCCAAATTTGTTAGCCACAGTTCAAAGAAGTTTTGCATTCAGCTGTAATGCAGGTACTTCCAAATAAGTTTTATTGTTGAGGTTTATGAAGCTCAGCTAGTTCCATTTGTAAACAGAGAGTCAGTATGGATGGGTCATTCCTTACAGTCCCTTACTCTAGGAAATTAAATCCCAGCTTTTAATCCGTGAGTTATAAATTAAGATTAGGCAGATGCTATCTGGAACAAGGACACAGTGCCCTGGTGATGAGGGTAGTAAAGCAGTAGATCAATGTAGGAAATGTGATGAGTGGTGTTTCTTCTCTGCAGTCTCTAAGAATAGTCTAAATTTTTTTAGGAACTGAAAGTAAACTTGCCTTTTATGAGGAATTCTGCATCCTCTGTTACTGTTGTGGAAGTTAGAAATTCCAGATAATTACTTTTTGTTATTGTTAAGCCACGGTCTTAGCCCTGCAATACTGAACTAACTCATTTAGTTTGTTGTTGTTGTTATTTTAATACCTATACAATCTTCCTAATGCTTGAAAAGAAAGGGAAATGTAAAATTCTACAAAAACAAACAAACAAACAAACAACATTCATTCTGAAACCATTTTTAGTGGATGATCCTAATTATTCCCTTCCCTTAAATAAAAGCTTCTGTACTGCTCTTACTTGCTATGCAATGTTTTAGTACTAGTCCTGTGCTAAAGGCCAGGAAGAACATTTTTCTCTTCATGGCTTCCTACTTTTATTTAATTTTGACCTTCCTTCTTCTAAATATGAAAATTGTGTGGAGGATCCTCTTTCTGACAGACAAGGGAGAATAACTGTCTTAGTTTCTTTCTGAGATGCTGACAGTTGCAGTCATAGCTGTCTGACCTATCCCCAGTGGACAGATATGTGAGTATCAATTACAATATAGCATGAAGATAAACCATCCCTAGTTTTGGTAAGCTGTAAAATGCTCTGCTCTTAACTAAAACAGTTTAAAAGCAAATTGACAAACAGGTCAGGCACCCAAGTGCGTTGGGTAGAGGGAGCAGCAGGGACAGTAACCTTGTCATCAGCTGCGGGCTAAAACAGCCCCTGCTCATCAGACACCATTCAATTCCTCATGGGGCATTTTGCTCTCAGGATCTGGGTCTACTGATTGTCAGATTTGGGTCAAGGAGCAATAATCTATTAGCACTCGAGCCTGACCATATTTTTCTTCTGGGAAGAATTAAAAAACAAACAAACAAGACTCCCAGAAACAGAAAAAATCTCCAAGCCAACAACAAAAAACAAACCTTTTGTTTCCATTCCCCTTCTGAAAAGAAAAATCTTCAGTCACAACCAAACTTGTTGGAGTTATCCCATTTTCTCAAAGTTATTTTTTTATGTAGTCCTGGACATGGTAAATTTGTTGTTATTAATCAACAGTTAATTTTAGATGTTGTAAGTATTACTAAATAATGGTCAATCATAATGAGATATCTTGCATAACAAAAAGGTCAATGGCAGTGAAAATTATTCTGATTGTGAAAGATTTTAAAACATCAACATGTATTAAAATGAAACTACTTGAGCGTTTCACTGTTATTATGTTTGGAAATATATCCAGGTGTATGAAGAATCAAAATCATACTGTAGAAAAAAAATATTTCCCTGTGATCTTTTTGGGATCTGATCAATGTCTGTAAATATCTATGGTGCGGGAGGCAAAGGGACGAGGCCAGACTCTTTTGAGCAAGCGATTTTTGGTGATAGGACCAGGTGAAATGGCCACAAACTGAAGTATAGGAAGTTCTTTGCAAATAAGCATAAGAACTTCCTAACAATAGGGGTGACAGAGCACTGAGAAGGCTGCCCGGGGGCGGTTGCGGAGTCTCCTTCTCAGGAGATGTTCATGACCTGCCTGGATCCCTATGTGTGTGACCTGATCTAGGGATCCTGCTTTGGCAGGGGGGTTGAACTCGATGATCTCTTGAGGTCCCTTCTAGACTATGCAATTCTGTGATTCTGTGAAAGAAATAGCTCAGTACCCTATTATCTTAGTCCTTTAAGTGTTCATGGCAAGTATTGGTTCTAGTTTACTATTCTTTCTGAAAGGAAATTAAAGCCATCTCTGAACTGTTCCATTGGTAAAAATAAATAAATAAATAAGCAATCTCGTGTTAAATTTCCTGTCTAATTTTCAACTTCATTTTGAAACTGTCTGTTCAAACCCAAGGATGTTAATTATTCTCTCAAATTTGTTTTTCAGAACCAGATATTACCTTTTTCTTTAGGACCTATATTTAGCGTTATCTATCATCACCTATCTGTCTGTTAGGAATAAAGATTTTAAATTAGAAACTTTGTGTTCACTCTGCTCTTCAGGTGAACTCACTGTTTTCACAGTGGTACAACCCAGACACATGAATCACTTAAAAAATTCTGTAATAATGCTCTTATAGGCTAAGAAATATACTAGACATATGTAATCAATCTGTAATTACTTAATGGATTTCAGAAACATTTTTTTCCTTACTGCATTAGGAATTATCAGTCACTAATTATGTACTTACCCAACCTTCTGCTTTTAAATCAACTTCATAATTAAGCATCTACCTGGTATTCAACAGATGTACTGTTAGAAAAAAAAATTAATAAAATCCATAATTAGATATGTCCGAGTATGCTACAATAGAAATTATTCAAATGAAGGGTTTTGTGTACTTAGACACTGAAAATAGAAAAGTTCACTCTAAACAGCTCCTGCTTAAAGCCCACATTCATCAAGGAAATAAGGTACTTCTTACTACAGATTCTCCATCTGAAAGACATGTCAAGGAGGAAGACAGCTGTGTGCAGGTGGAACGATGTGAACTTTCTGAACATCATGCAGTGATAACACTCAAATTATCTTATTATTAGCATTTGGGAAGGAGAGGGAGGAGAAGAAAGGAAAAGGAAGAATAGGATTAGTACTACTGTAATTAAGCTGATTGGAACATATAATGTACTCATAAACGCTTCTGCTAGAGATCTTAGGAAAGCAAACACAGAAAAAAAAGCAGTCTAAATCTGGTGGAAAACCATTCCGTTATGTATATATGTATGCCCTTTTTAATTTTCAATAGTGAAATTAAATTTTATTTTTTCCACCTTTTAATAATGTATCAGTGCTTGATGTTGGAAGTTTACTTTATTTCTTTTAGGACATAATTAGCACTAAATAGTTTTAAAAGAAAGGAAGAAATGAATATACTTCATAAATTTTAAAGAATATGTGCAAAGTATCTTGCACCAGAAAGCAAATCAGAATGAATATACCATGTGAAAAGATTTCATGATGATCTGTTACATTGCAGAAGGAATGAGTTTTAAAACGTATTTAGAAGTTAAAGTTCTGAGAAAACATGCTGAGGATCAAATCTACCAGTGATCTGAAATGAACTTCAGCACTTATTTTAATCAAGCCTGAAGGAGTTTCAGCATCCCCTTTTGATGTCTTCTGTTCACCTCTCTTCAATAGAAGATAACTGTCTGGGCATCCTGAAGGTGTGAGTTTCAGCAATTCGTATAATCAGACCCTGATTACAAGTCTCAGAGTATTACGAGGACTGGATCATAGTGGTATTTATGTAAATGATTTTCTACTGAAAACTAGGAAGTTCTACTGTTTCAGTTCTACTGAAACTAGGAAGCTAGGAACTTAACTTTAAATGGATGATAACATGGGTGTATATGTCTATCTAAGACAGTTGCACTGGTTTCCTATCAAGAGAAGTTTGTCCCTTCCAGTCCATCTCACTCTATTAAGTTCTCATCAAAAAACTGTTGAACATGTCGAACTTTAAGTTCACCAGGTGGTAGGTGAGATCATTTCCTTTTATCACAGTATTTAACTTGCTTTAGCGATAAAGACTATTTAGCAGGAACAGCTATAGAAACAACTGAATAGTCTGAGGTATTATTTTTCACTTCATTATTAAGGGTTTTTTCTCATCCTTTTCTCAGAGTAGAGAAAGGCCTTTGGTGCCTTTTTTTTTTTTTTTTTTTTTGGCTGCTCTTTTTTTTTTTTTCTTCTGCTATTTTTATTTTCTTCTATTTTTAGTTTTCCAAACATCAACATTTACTTCATATTTTAAGCCTTTACAAGAAGGAAAAGATAGAGTTAGAACAAAAAGCCATATTCTATAAATAAGAAATCTTTAATATTGAACTTGCTATAATGAATTATGCTTTTGTTTCCTCAGTCATTCCTCAAGCAATGTCCTCAGTCACATTCCTCAAGCAATGTCCTCAACATATCATTCACAGACACAAATCCACAAGCCTCTTTCTCAACAGCTCATACACTGCCTTTTTTATAGAGTCAAAATAAGTAGAGGGAAGAAACTGAGATAAATGTATTTATATTCACTTCATAATTTCATTATGCTACTGCACTTTCTCCCAGCTTAAACAGTTTGCAGTCGACTGTGAATGATAGAAGTTCTGCAGTATTGAAATCCAGAGTAAGGGGTACCTCAAACAACATATACCTTTCCAGTCAAGCCACCTGGAAGGTTTGCAGGACATGGAAAAAATATGAAAGATATGAAAGAGTTCCAATAAAGCAACAAATATGTTCTCTCTTTCAACACTTGCTCTGCGTAAGTTCTTGAGGAAAGTCATTATTTTTGCTAATATTTCCCATGTAGTTCAGTTTTCAATTATCTCAGAGCTTTTTTTTTGTTCTTTACATTTTCAGCTTAAAAAAAAAAAGAACTTTATTCTTTCTCCTGAATCCCAGTGCATTCTCCTATCTTTCTGCTTAATTTTCATGGATTTGTTTTTCTTTTCAGATTCAGCAGAATCCCTAGATTCAGTTTTTCTCTCTGCACTGAATTTCTGCTTTATTGATGGGATTTCTAAACATGCTCCCTTTGCATTGTTTGAGGCTGGTAGTTTGGTAGTGTAGCGACTGGACCCATGGTAGTCAGAAGACAAATAATGAGGTTTGAAGGGATATTCATGGAAAAGATCCCCTTGCCAGTCTTGCCAGTAGCTTGCACTGTGATCTTTCCAGAGACTGAAATTATACTGATCTGAATTCTCTTGCCTTTCCTGAGAATAGCCGTAATTCAGTTTTTCCTGTTATCTCGAACTTTTTTTCGGTCACATATTCTGGTTGAAATAGTCTCTTAACTACCTTATATGAATCTCAGAATCTCATCCAACTGTGAGGATCTAAGTACATCAGCCTTGCATAATGATCATCTAAACCTTCTGTTATTTGCCATTAGATCCCCTTCACCACTCACCAACTTTACATTTTCTTTAAATGTAAAGTCAAAATTTCAAATATACTTGAAAACTGAAGCAGTGATGTTAAAGGCAGAACCATTGTAGATGTTTAATCCACTTAAACTCTGATCGATACATTGAACTTTGAAAAGGGCTCATCAAAACTCTTAGTATTTGTTTCTTCCCAGTCAGCATTAAGTGTTTATGTGGTCTGTGAGGATTTGTAACACATGACATTTTGCACAGAATGCGAAGTTCATTTTCTGAGTGGAAAAGACTGTTCAGGAAAAAAATCTTAAAACACATTTTTCCCATCTGAGAGAAGATGTATTTCTGAGAGTATATATACAAGAGATACAGTCTGTAAAATGAAACTTCTTTTTTCCAGAGTAACAAGCATCTGATAAAAGCAACCTTAAATTACAGTTTTTAAAGATCATGCATCATGCTGAGAGAACTATGGGCAACATATTCAAAATATTGATCTATTCATAATTATATGCCTGTGTTTAAGAAATAGATATATAAGTGCTTTTGTACTCCTAAGGTTTGATCAAGCGCACTCTGCTCTCACATTTTCTCTCCTGAGAGGGATTCTAGATAGTTTTAGTCTCTGAGAATGTTTTATTTGTTGTTTGAACAGCATTTGCTAGTTGAAGAGCAAAATAGCCAATATAAGAAAAGTTTCTATATCATCATATCTAAAAATGGAGAGTCTTAAAGGAGAACTTTTACTTCCTGAAATTACCTGGATTTTTGAGTATATTAAGTATCTCTACATGAAGACAAAGTGTTTTTTTATAGCTCAGTAGTTCTCAACATTTGTTTTTGGCAGATAATAGAGATATTTACCAACATGTATAGCTTCTATGCTTTTCTGAGGTGTATCTTAGATATCTGGAAGGTAATGATCATAGGGATTAAGTTCTTCCATGATAGCATGATTCCCAGTCTTCCTGCCAATCATAAGAAATAAAAGTGACTTTTATAACCATAACTTCTTAATTTCCTGGTGACAGTGACAAATCTGGAGCACTCAGCCTATAATATGAAGTGACTGTAGAAAATTAGATTTCTCCAGTGCTGATAACATTGGTTGCACTTCAAGTCACTCCTTCTCACCTCAGGATCCTACTCACTTTTACTTAAAACAGTTTGCCTTTAGACACTTTCTCTGACTACTTGTGCAATGAAATATTAATGATCATTAATTTTTCCACATGGCAAAAAAATTCCAGAATACAGAGAAGAAGAAACGATTGTTCGCTGTTGACAAAACTAATGTTGCAATATTTGGCTTATGAAGTGCCCTAGAACTGATGAAACTAGGAGAATCTGTCTGTTCTTCTTGTTCTGCCCTATAATTTGTCTTTATGCTTTCCCATTAATATTGAGCTTGAGATATATGCATTGAGTGATGCTGAGCACTTATTCTGAGGGCAATACATACTCATTATCTTTCTGGTTCCTGTCTCAGACCAATTTCTGGCAATAGGCAGGGTTGATGACTTAACCGTAGCATCACAGCTAGAATTAAGTGAGCCAAATGAGAAATCCTTCCCCAAGCAGCTATTGTTAAAAGACAAGACTGGCAAAAGGGAGAGGAGAGAAGAAATACTGAATTGCCTGAATTGAAATTCTTGTTGTCTTTTAACAGGATTTTCTAAATATCACCATTAGAGAGATAATTATGGTTAATGAAATGCAAGTAGTCAGGTTTTAAAACCAAATAAGAATTTACTATAAAGTGATGTAAGTCATTTGTTTTTTTTTGGTTTTTTTGTTTTTTTTTTTTTTTATGGACAATATCACCTATAATGTATTTTGAGGATTAGGAACAAATGCTTTTAAGAGATATTCCAGTGTTAGCAATCACACAAAAAATAAAGGTATTTGATACTGACTAAATGCTAGAAAAGAGTACTTGCCTGAATGCCAGGAATAGCCTGAATAATGGAGTAGTGGAAAACAAAAGTTAAAAATTCTCCATGTTTCAGAAATCTTGCTTATGAGATGAAGTTATTCATAGGTAGATTTTTTTCTAAGGCTGGTTTAGAAGAAGTAAGAGCAGGATTCCATCTTCCTCACTACATGTGCTATGGAAATTCTTTTCCTCTTGTTCCTACATACATTATTATTTTAGCCTAGTGGCAAAAATGTACCCATTTGAAGAGCATTGTAAAGGTTTCTATGAAGACTATTTAACTCCATTTACGTGACTTGTTATTAACATAACTTTTGGCATAGCATATCCAATTGTGTTTACATAAATGACTGTCCAACATGTTAATACTTTTAATAGAAGAATGATTCCTAAGTAATTAAAAAATATATTTAACTATTTTCTGCTAGCATTGCTTATGCTGACATTCATCCTAGCATTTTGTGAAGCTAACTTCATTTTATTATTTTTAATTATGTAACTAGACAAAAAATGTATCAATTTTCTTTTTTAAACTACAACAGCACTCATGTACCCTCAGTTTTTCACATCATCTGTTCTGCTTGACCTTCCTTTAAAAAAGTACCTAATTTCTCTCAAGATTGTTACTTCTACAGCATGCCACGAGATGTCAGTGTTTCAGAGTATTATTCTTTTCATAATGCGCTATTAAAAACTTCATGCTGTGCTCTGCTTTGCTTGATGTTCAGTTTCTGACAGTCAGTTTTATTCAGTTTTGATATTCTAGGACTAATAATATTAAAAACTGATTAAATAACTCCCAGGTGGAAATAGAAAAGAAAAGAAAAGAAAAGAAAAGAAAAGAAAAGAAAAGAAAAGAAAAGAAAAGAAAAGAAAAGAAAAGAAAAGAAAAGAAAAGAAAAGAAAAGAAAAGAAAAGAAAAGAAAAGAAAAGAAAAGAAAAGAAAAGAAAAAAGAAAAGAAAAGCAACATATGTTCATCTCTCTAGTACCACATTTTAATTTTTCAACCCAAAATGGAACCTCAAGGAAATTGTGCTCTTGCTTTAAAATAGCAACTGAGTCAGTGCTTTTATTTTATCTATTTATCTATTTATTTATTTATTTTGCCTTTATGAATTACAAATTGCACTGCAGCATTTGGGTTTAGAGTGAACCAGCAGCAAACTCAAGCCCAGGCCTGGTGCAGCCTAGCTTGATTAAGAACAGACTGAATCTGAGGTTTCACAGCAGCACAGTTTCATTTCTCAGGCTGAAAACCTGTAGTAACTGGCACCACAATGCTGCATTTGTCTGAATGGAGAAGTGTTATGTCAATGGGGCAGAGGAGATAAACAACTGAATAGAAAGATGGCAATACAAACTTTATAAGGTCTTGCCTAAAATTTACATACATGTATTTTGTAGCAAAATGGCATTAGGTACTTCTCCTCCCCTATGCCCATTTGTCTGCAAATGTAAACCAATTTTTTAAAGGTGAAAATACCTTATGATATGTTCCAGTTTGAGAGTAATGTCTTGGGTAGGTACATTCTTAAGAGGCCGATAAAGCTGTCACACAAGCTGCAGTAAAGGATAAGGAACATTGGCTTTAAGATATGTTCTTATTGAATCAGATGCAGATTTTTTTTTTCAAAGGGAATATAAAGTTCTTATTGTCCTCCACCAACTAGAGTGCATTAAAAATACGGTTATGTATGGTATATGATGTATATGGAATGAATTGTACATTATTTATGGAAAAAATAATGAAAAAATGACAGTACTGCCAAACACAAGTCCAACATGAGCCTGATAAACCAAAAGCAATAAAGCAATTTTCATTTCGTTTTCTGAAAATAAACATATAGATTTCTCTGGTAATAGAACCAAGAAAAAGATATACTGGCTTTTTACTAGAGATTGTTTTTGTTTGTTTGTTTTTGGCATTGGGGATCAGGGTAATGCCTTTTCATCATGGTTTTCAATGTAAGCTGTACTTATTTGTTATTCACTCCCATAAAGGCTGAAACAGTTTCCTATGAAAGGAAATGTCATGGTTTTATGACTTTTTGGTATTGGTATTCCACATCATAACAACACGTAGTGCATTAAGAGTTAAAGAGTTAATACTCCAACTCCATAGATCATTGATATTTCTGGGTATACCTGTCTCAGAAGAGGAGAACTACATTCCCCAGAGGACTTTGCGATGCTTTACATTTTTACGTATTTTCCGCTCAGAGGGAAAAGATAAAAACCCTCTGCGATCACGGGACACTCTCTTTCCTTCGGGATCGACTCAGCAGTGGGTGCTCACTGCCGTATCACCTTCAGCGTTAGCGTAAGGCCTTCGGTTTATTGGACACTCTCTCTTGCTCATTTTATTTGATTTATTAGCTTCAATTCCAATTATATTGTATTATATTGTGTTATTTTGCCTTCTGATATCTTATTTAGTAAATTAGCTTTCCTCCTCAGATCGTTGCCGCTGTTTTGTTTCTAGGCCCATCTCCCTTTTTCCTTTTCCCTTTCCCCCTTTCCCTTTCCTGGGGCGTGGGTCTGCGGGTCCCCCACACCAATCGTCACGGAACCGGGCCGATCCAGCCCGGTAAACTGTTGACAGGAAGAAAACATATGTGTATATATATGGATGTCTTTCCACAGTGTTGACTTAGGGACTTAAAGTCAAGAACTTAATTCCCTGTTTTTTTGCACCATTCTTTCTCATGAGATCTTGCACTGTCTTTTGTAGAAAAGTTTTCATCAGACTTTTCCCATTACTACTTTAAATTTCTTTCTTTCATATAGATTTTAAATTGCTCTTAGCAGAAGATGGTGTTTGTCAGAAGTGCAGTTACTCTTCCTGTCTGTCATTTGCGTTCCCCTGTTGCTCCTCTCAGACTAGGGCTTCATTTATACTATTTGCAGGCACCTCTTCATTGTAATTTCTTCCTTCTGAAGAGTCTGCCACTGAAAGCACCAAGAACGAAAAGGAATAATGAAAAGTAAATAAAAAAACTATTCCTTCTTCTTTATGTACATATTTAAATTCAAAAATATCTGCTTATCTTCTGTGTCTGTGCCTTCAAGAAACTATTGTCAAGGAAAAAAAAAAAAGGAAAAAAATAAAAGCATAAAATTATTACATAGATGTATCTTTATAAAATTCACTGAGTAAGATTTCCTGAGAGGCCATAGATTTTGCCTGTATTCCACTCTCATGGAAAACCAAACCATTATAAGCAATTCAGTAGGAACCTAAAAGTGCTGTACTGATTGATAATCAGCAAGTTTATCTGCAGAAGAGTGCTCTAGCTCAGAAAGGAAAATAAAATTAATTCAACTAGTCTACTGCTTACTGTGATCTGCTGATGATCTAACATGCAAAAGAAAATTGGGGCTGAGATAGCCGTTGTCCCTTAGATTTGGATAAAATCTTTTTCTAACAAAACCTATTTAATATATATATATATTACATTATTTTTACGTAATGTGTTTATTCTTTGGAACAAGTTCCTTAATTCCACTGCTTTCTGACAGCTGGAGATTTTCATGCTTACTATTTTCTGTCATAATAGTCAATGTTACTTAGCAAGAAATTGTAATGTCATAGATGATTGCACAATTTGACTGTTGCAATAAACGACAGAAAGCTATTTCTCTTAGGGAAAAACATGGTTTCCAAAAAGGCACTACTAATATTACAATATGTAACAAAGGTAAAACAAGTCATTTTGACGTAAGCTACTGAGTTGCACACACAGACACACATGCACAGATATAGTTACATGTATATGTATATCCCTTCATACCTCACTTTTTCCTAACTCGGAATGGTTCCCACTGTCACTTTGTATAACATATCAGATCCTTCCAAGTTTGCTGGAGATTTGCTTTCTAAAGAAGCAGAAAATTTGGCATTCCCCAGAATTAATAGAATTACCGTCTTTTCCTGTATAGGTAAGACTGGATGCACTGTAAGAAAGAGAGGTTATTAACAATCAGAACTTACTGTCAAACCCTAAGCAGTAGGTGTTTTGTGAGGTGCTTCTGCCCAAAAATTCTGAGGGAAAAATTAATTTGGACAATTTTGACATCATTCTGAGGAGGCCTGGTTTGACCTCTGTGTTAACAGGGAGGTCAGTATGTCCACAGAGGCATGTCCTGAGGTTGCAAAGGGTCAGTAGGTGTACACTGAGTCCTCACCCCAGAAAAATATCAGGAAATTTTGAAAGTTTACATGGTGGCCTTTGACCAGTTGTCATGTTCTTCAGCATGCTTCTTTGAAAAAGTTTTCCAGCAAACAAACAGCACTTTTTACCCAGAGAAGTTAGGCTGTAGATGTGTCTACAAATTGGAGCAGCTAGGAGAAATGCTGTGTCTTCTTAATTAAATTCCAGCACCAGCACCACTCTAGTGCTACTCTGAATATTCATGACATCCAGTCTGCGATGTCTCCTTCTCATAGGTACCTTAGGTGCTCACTGAACATCAGCAATTAAGATGCGACTCTGACTTGAATTTAACATAATGATGGGTTTGTAGAAGCAGCACAGACTTAAAAGCAGGACATAGAGCAATCAATACATTGTATGGAAGGGAAATCATCCAGAGGGACCTGGAAACACTGGAGAAGAGGCCCTGTGAGAACCTAATGAGATTCAATAAGGCCAAGTGCAAGGTGTTGCACTTGTGCCGGGGAAATCCCAGGTATTTATACAGACTGGGGGAAAAATTGGAGAGCAGCCCTGAAGGGAAGGACTTGGAGGTCCTGGTGAACAAGAAGCTAGACATGAGCCAACAGTGCATGCAACCTGGAGTTGACCAACTACCTGGAGGGTCAACTATTTCCTGGGCTGCATTAGAAAGGAGTGGCCATCAGGGAGAGAAAGGTCATTGTCGCCTTCTACTCAGGCCCCATTTAGAGTACTATGTCCAGGCCTGGGATCCTCAGCACAAGAAAGACACAGAGCTCTTGGAATAGGTACAGAGGAGGGCCACTAAGATGATCGGAGAGCTTGAGCATCTCTCCTATGAGGAAAGATTGAGGGAACTGGGCTTGTTTACCTTAGAGAAGAGAAGGTTCTGGGGACACCTCATTGTCACCTTCCAGTACTTTAAGGGAGTGTATAAACAAGAGGGGGAATGTTTGTTTACACAGGGTGAGAGTGATAGGACAAGGGGGAATGGTTTTAAACTGAGACGGGGAGATTTAGGTTGGATATTAGGAGGAAGATTTTCACTCAGAGGATGGTGACACTCTGGAACAGTGCCATGTTTTCATGATTTTTGTTATTGGTATTACACATCACAACATCATGTAGTGCACTGGGAGTTAAAGAGTTAATGCTCCTGTTCCATGTCATCAGTAATTCTGAGTATACCTGTCTCAGAAGAGAAGAATAACTTATGTACCCCAGAGGACTTCATGTTATTTCATTTTCTTCTCAGAGGGAAAGATAAAAACTATTCACGTGTCACAAGACACAGGCTCTTTCCCTTTTGGATCAACCCAGCAGCAGGTGCTCACTAGCTGTCTCACCTTCATCAGTAGCATAAGGCATTCGGTTTTTGGACACTCTCTCTCTCTCATTCTATTTGATATATTAGCTTCAATTCCAATTATATTGTACTGTGTTATTTTGCATTCTTATATCTTATTTAGTAAATTAGCTTTCCTCCTCAGATCGTTGTCACTGTTCTTTTTCTTGTTTGTTTGTTTGTTTTTAGGTCCACCTCCTATTTCCTTTTCCCTTTCCCCCTCCCCTTTCCAGGGGTGTAGACCCATGGGAACCAGCCCCTAAACTGTTGACAGAGTTGCCCAGATGATGTGGATGCCCCATCTTTGGATGCATTCAAGACAAGGCTGGGTGTGGCTCTGGGCAGCCTGGTCTAGTGGTTGATCACAGCAGAGGGTTGAAACTAGGTAATTTCTGAGGTCCTTTTCAGCCCAGGTACTGGGCTATTACTCTATGATTCTATCTTTTTAGTTTTTTTTTTAACTCACACTGCATATTCAGTAGCTTCCACTGACCTCCTACATGTATCTATATGAAGGCAAATATGTGTACATTTAAAAGTTTGTTTTCCCTTGCCACTACTGTGCTTACATTACTACTGTAATAGCTAAGTCATAAATATATTTATGACAGAAGTTTGCAATCTGATGGCATTTCAGTTACAATTCCTTCCCTACTGGCTTCATCAGTTGTTCTGCAGCATCCATTCCTGATGTCAGGCGTGTTGTGCATCTATACCTCTATTATTCCTTTTAACACAGACATCACAGATGTCCTTTTTTTATGAAGACAAGAGAGTTTCACAGCTTCCTGTTTCAAGCTGCTGCAAATGGTGCCTTGCAACTGATTTGGTGATTCAAAATAGTTTCAGTCTACTTTCCCAATTTTAAAATCCTAACTGTTAACAATTAATAACCTATGTTGGATGAAAACACAAAAAGTTTTTAAATAATCTTTTAATAACTTCCAGTATCCTTGAACTTCGAGCTATTTCGCCCTTCCTTTTCTTAAAAAAGCAGTTTACCTATTTTGTTCTTAATGTTTCCAGGTAAAACTGAGATCCCTCTTTCAGTTCGGTTTACTGTACTCTCACACTACAAAGTACAAGGAATGCTTTGCAGACAATCTTCCTCTATGTTCTTTCCATATTTTGGATATGTGCTGAGTTTAGAGGCATTCACCAGTGGCATATTTTGCCATATTTAAAATTGTAAGGATGGCACTTTCTCTGAACTGGTTGAATGAACACTGAAGATTGGACTGATGAAAGACATGCTGTCATAGATTACTTCTACTACTGTTATGTTTCAAAGTTCAGATTGTCACAAACATTCAATCAAAGAGTGTACCACAGTTTTTTATTCATACTCAGAAATTAATTTTAGATGCTGTCAAATATTTTGTTAACCGTATAGTCCATCTGCCTGATTACAAAGCATGAATTGTTGATTGTAGGTCCCTCTTATTCATGCTTAACAGGTTTCTTTCTAGAGTAAGGAGAACTCAGAGGAATTTCTTATATTCATTTTATTTACAAATGAATTACTTGTTCAGCAAAAATAATAAAATAATAAAAGTAAAAATAATAAAGATACCACAGTATAATACAATGTAATTGGAATTTAAGCCAATAAAACAAATAAAATGAGAGAAAGCATCCAAAATCTGAAGGTCTTACTCTAAAACTGAAGATGAGATGGCTAGGGAGCTTACACACTGCTGGAATGATCTGAAAGGGAAGGAGAAAGATCTTTGACTTGCAAACAGTTTTATCTTTCTCTCTGAATGGAAAACGGAATAATGCAAAGTAACACAAAATCTTCTGGGGTATGTAATTCTTCTGAGACAGGTATTGTAACTATTGACTATTCATGGAACTGGAGCATTAACTCTTTAACTGCCAGTGCCTTAAATGAAGTTATGATGTGGAATGCTGATAATAAAAAATCAGAAATCTGTGACACATCCATAGCTCTTGGAGAAGACTCTTGACAGATTTAAGCGGCTAGTTCACATTTAGTGACCTAAAAGTTGAGATTGAGGGAGGGTGCTGGTCACCAACCCACTTTGAATTTTGAGTTTGCCAATCAGTGTTGCTAGGGAGGATGAAAAGGAGATGAATGGGAAAGGGAGAAAAGAGAAAGGTGCTTAGTTATTTGTTACAGAAAAATGTTTATACTCTTTTGTTTTTGTTTTATTTTATTACTTTTTTCATTTTGCTTTAACAAAATTCTGCAGTAATTTCTGGACTATACAATACATTTGCATACTTTTGCTTTCCCAAAAGAATATATGACCCTATAGGAGACTGTGGTGCACTATTAATGAGGGATGTGCTGAGGGCAGTGGTTCCAGATAATTAATGAGATGCTAAGGAAAGATGAGGTTTGATGCCAACCTTTGAAGGGTTTCCTACTGATAACCCATATCAGTGAAGAGATCAAGGGGCAGCTTGAAGCTCACATTTTGTATCTCCTGAATTGTATTTAACTGTAATTAATTATTGCATTCCAGTTACAGATTCCCTCCAATCCTTATGTTTTATCATAACAATATCTGATCAAATATTTTTAAATAGCTGTCAGTCAGAAAATTATGTTGTAATAATATATAAACTTTAAAAAGTTTTCTTAAGGATTATTGTCAGGTGGGTTATCAATTTCTTTCAATAATACAAGCAATCACATCCCATTGGCACACAGAACCCACATAGAAAAAATAATCCTGAAATGTATCCCACAGTAGTAAACATGTATCTGTAATGCCCAATGTATGATAAATTTCTATGTTTAATTTTAGTCTAAGATACAATGGCCAGAAACTTTTAAAATTTCTGTGTCAACAATTTCTGACACTTTTAACTTTGTTCATTTAGCTTTCCAATTAGTTTCAAAGGACAGGAGGAGAGGAGTTGTTTCAGGGCTGGTTGGCATCTGTGCTTCCATATTTATTGCACACTTTCTCTACTGGGTCACTTAACTGAAGACTTTATTTAAAATACTATTTTTATTCCATCAATGCAGATGCAGTAAAGATGAGTGTTTATTCATTTTATTTCTGAAATTAAAATCAGTCTAGCAGTTCTGATCAAATGCATGCACAGAAAGACAATACTTTCTACAATTTGCTCTATCAATGCTTGATTGTGGACAAACTTTTCTAGGTTTTCTATTCCTAAAGTAAAACAAAAATGAAAGTATAACTGTTCTAGTGGAAGTAATTAGAAGGTCATAGAAATGCAGTATTAAATATTAGCATCATATAGCCATGGTTGCGAATTTACTAGGTGTCATCTGCTCTGCAGTAACTGCCCTATGGCATGATCCAGTTCTGCCAGAAATGCATAGTACCCTCACAACAGAAATGCAAATATTCTCAAATTTATTATGTTCTGTGATAACAAATGTGGAAAGCAAGGAAGCATGAAACAACTTTCATGCTTGTGTTTACTTATTTGTGTAGTGCATTCAAAGTGTTATCAATGTAAAAACACCAAAATAAGCATCTTTCACCTGAATGGTGTGCTCCCACTGTGATGATATCCCCAACAATTTAGCATTACTGTGACTAAAACACTAGGGAAATTAAAAGACCAGTGAACTACTGTGAGGCAACTGCTGAGTTACAGCCTGAACCACTGATTGAGCATCTGGAGAAAAGACTTGGTCAGCCCTGGGAGCACAGGTGAAGGCACAGTTCACCTGTGTGACTGGAAGGGATGAAACCAGGCTCCACCCCTCTTAAACTTCGTTTAAGGGCTGATTGCCACCAAGGAAGCATTTCTTGTTGGAGATCACTTGTTTCTGGATTTTTTTCTGTGAGCCTAGCTCCTCAGAGACAGGTGAGCACTCTTTTCTTCCTTTGTAGCACCTTCTTGTTGTGTTGGTCTTGTTGCCATTAAAACTTATTTTCAAAAAGGAAGTGATACTGGAGAAGAGTAATATTTACTTCTTTTTTTTATAAATTCATTTTTATCAGAAATTGAGATACTGGCTTGTCACTTCTCAAAAGCTCTATCTATCTGCCACTTGTTCACCTGCTTCCTTGCCTCAGCGTGGTGGAGGAGAGAAAGGAAAAGTGCAAGGAATTGTAGAGAGGGAGGAGGGGAAAAGAGGAGAGGGAGAAGACCTCACTGATAGCACCTAAGAACAGGCAAATTGCTACTGTGGTTCATTTGGGGTTTAGAAACATCTTAAGCAGCATTAAACTGTTTCTGTATTTTTTTTTTTTTTTTTTAATGTAGTAAAAGATTGATATTTTGTGAATCGCTGTTTGTCTTTCATAGAGTGGTAAGGACATACACCTGGTTCACTAGTATCCTTTGAAGAAGCTTTTGTGAATTATTTGTGTGGCAGAGGTGATAATGTCACCAACTCTGATTCTTTTCCTATAATTACAGCTGTTAGGGCGTACAAGCAGTCTGCCTTACAACACCTTTATCACAAATAGAGAATCAGAACAAGAATTGGTTATTTTATATTTAAGGACACCTATGTTTCTCAGTTATGTATGTTTGGTATTAATTTATTACCTACTTCTATGACACAGCAGAATAAGTGTCCCACAGGATTAACATCTGAAAATTAAAAGGTGAGGCTTCAGTTTTTATATGTAGCTTTGCCATTTTATGTGGAGACGGATTACACTTTACAGTATTGCACAGTTTAAAATATTACCATACTGATGTTGTTTTCATGGAAAATCTTTAAGCAGTTCAGACATCATTTTGCATACTTTATTTGACCAAAAAATAAAAAAATCCTTTTTCTTTAGCCTATTTGTCTTTCTCAAAATCAGCCTGTAGTATTTTAACAACTTATTTAATACTATGTAATAGTAATATCAGTAGACTCTGAAGGCCTAAAACTGGACCATGTACTCCAGGTTCCAATGCTGAGTGGAGGGAGGAACACCTCTTGATTTGCCTGTAATGCTTTGCCTAGTGTGATCAAGATTGCAGTCAACTTTGTTATTAAGGAATGTATATTGCTGACTCATATTCTACCTGGTGTGTGGACTCGTATGACTGAAGATTACCTTAGGAAATCTTATTAAAGTTGTGCAATTGCACCACTTCATTTCTCTGTACTCTTATTTAGCTTTTGTTAGCTGAAAGTGATGGACTGTAGGTTTAAATCTAACCATAATGATACATACTATCTGTCATTCCTCTCTTGTAGATACTTAACTGGTGGCAAAGCGGTATTCTGATGGCATGTGTTCAGTTTTCTATCCTGAGGGGATAAAAGCAGAGAGGTACTGGCATTAACCCTAATCATGGATTATTTTCTAATGCCTAGCTTGTGGGAATATAGATGAAGAAGTGTCACAAAACTAAGAAAAGTTGGGAGTAGTTCAAAGCAGAGTCCAAAGTGGTGTCTAAAGATCAGAATGAAAGGAACAGAAAAGTTTCTCTGTAGCTGAGAATTGCTTTGAATGTTCGCCACAGTAAAACAACCTGTAAAAGAGAGTGCACAGCTCAGGAGCTGCTATATTTTCTCTTACGACTGAACCATTACTAGAACTGTCACAGCCAACAGTCATCCACTTAATCCTGTGATCATTTCTCATTATTGACAGGGCTGCTAGATAAGCTAAAACTCTCCTGTTCTGCTGTGCTTGCTCATCAACTGGAGAGAAGCATATGTAGTTGATGGGCAGCATTTACCCAAACTATAAGGGTGTGTATATGTGATTTAACATGTATTCTCTGTAAATAAGAAATAAACTGTGCAAAGATTTTCCATATATTTACGAAGCATCATTCTGCAACGCTTTTTTGCATAGATGAGCATTGCTCAGTTTTAAGTCATAGTAACAGATAGCACATTTACAGCAGTGAGATCTATTAATGTAGGACAAATCTTCTTTGTGAGGTAAAGTGAGGAAATATTTGAAGTTGCAAATTAGGAGGTCTTTCCCAGTCTTTTCAGCATATGGGAGCTAAACATACCCTGTAAATTAGTACTCCAACACTAACTGGACATGAAGGAAAAATATCAATACCCGAGATGGTTTGAGCATCAGAGTTGACTTTTTTTGAGTGGACAGATCAGGACAGGACTCAGTATTCGAGTTCAGACTTCTGTCTTTGTTCAGCACAGGTAAATAAACTTGTCTGATGGATACTGTGAGACAGTTTGCTGAGATCCATGTGAAGGTATTCTGCTAAGAAAAGTGGCTCTTGTAGAAGGCAAGAGCTTAGCCTTTATGTTATCTGAAAATCTGGTCCCAAATGATTTTAAACAAAAATGAAAACAAACAAAAATATAAGCTTTAGAATTTGACAAAGGAAATGTGTCTATAATAGTCTAGGAAAGGAAACTCAGGCTGTCAGTCAGCGCAGCAGGTCATGAGAATCTCATATTTAACAAAACCTAGAGAGAAATGGGGGAGTCATATTAAAGACCTCCTAATGCCCATAACCTTCAGCAGAGAATTAGATTTGAATGGATCTTGTCTGGTGGGTTAGAAAGTCACTTACCAGCTTGTAGACATTCTAACTTGCAGCTGAAAATTGGTAGAGCTCAATAGGAAGGTTTAAAATAAATAATGGCAGTGAAAAAAGCTTTCTTGGACTAAGAAATTTGGTAATTATGCATAAGATGGAAAATTAGTTAGATAGTATTTCTTTCATTCTGAAAAAACTAAGGAAGTGCTTTTACATAATAACAAATCTTATTTGAAGTGAGGAGAGCTATAAATAGCACTAAGACCTATGACAAAAATAGATGAAATGGAAGTATGATATAATTGCGAGGAAAAACTTGCATGGTATATTTGTAAATTGACTAAATTTATTCAAAGTAGAAAGGCTGATAAAAGAATACAGTACTTCTGGAAAAAAAAATGAAAAATACTGATAAAGAGCAAATATATCAGTGGTTCCTTTTAACTTAGACAAGGGTAGAAAAGGGAAGAGGAGACAAGAAAAATAAAACTAATATTTAGAAATATTATCTTTTATTATCTTGTTTCTTTAGCTTCATATTTATCTTGTACCTTTTGAAATGGTGCAGTCCTATGTGATCTGGTAAAGCAAAGGTGATGAATGGCTTTCCCATGAGTAGATTTCAATAAAAAATGTCTCCTCATGACTTATTATCCCTACAGAAGGCAGAGCTTCCTAACATATTGAAAGCTACCTCACTTAGGAATTTTTAAAATTAGTAAAGAATTTTTTGTATTTTTCTTTCACATTCAGATGAAAATTCAGATTACTTTTCATAAATGGAAAGCAAGATTTAGCTAGCCTTCCATGAAAAAGAAGATTTTTATGAAAAACCTATAGGGCTTTTTTCATTTTCTTGTTTCAGCCTGGATGTTGGAGGTGTTTCAGCTGTAGTCATGAAAATGTGTGCTACTCAAAATAAAACAGGAAAGAAACAATTATTTTGAATCAATTAAAAAGGAACTATTTTTGATTTTCATTAATAAAGTGTTTTATTTAGGGGAAAAAATGTTATTTAATATATGTTCATATTTGTTTCAGTAAGATTTGTTAAAAACTAATGAATAAATTGCTTACATTTGTTTTTCCATTTTCATTTACTTAATTCATAGTGTTACCTAAGAATGAATCTGATACATTGACTTTGTTTAATCAAATGCATACTTACAGAACGTGATCTTGATCAAATATTCTTCCACAGATGTGAAGGCATAATATCTGTGATTTGTAGTCAGTAGGCTTGCCTAAGCAAAAGGAGACAGTAGGAATTCCTATTGGAAAAAAAAAAGAGAAAAGACAAGATTTCTAATGCTGAAATTGCCTTCAGAGTCAAATTAAAAATAGCAGTCCTTAACAAAAAATACATATATTATGCCAAGTGTTCTGTGTTCTTATCCAAAAACGTGTAATGAATCCCTTCTTGGTGTACTCAATAGATTCTCAGTCTCACCCATTTGGCGGTAGCTCTTTCCCATTTTCCCATGTCTTATTGTATTCTGGAATTTGCTACTATCACTCTTAACAAATTTCTAATCTTTCCCCTGTTAAATTTTGATTTATCCACTGATACAGGAGTTGTTTTATATCAATTTCATCTGCAAGGTATTCTGTTATCCTGGAGGCAGGCTGCTTTACCTGATTACAAGGTTATATCCTCTATCAGTCACATTTTCATATAATCTATTTTTTTGATATCTCCTAATTCCCTTGTCACGCTCCAATTAAAGTAGGGATCTCTTACATCCCATCATATACATAAAATATGCTTTAATTCTTTTCTTTTTTTTTTTTTAAATAGCACATCATTCTTATATCTATTAGTCATCTTTAACAATTAAATACAGCAGCCCTGGTCTACTCCAACAATCAATAGTTGCTTAAATAATAATACAAGTTTGGAAAAATATTTGCATATGGCTCATTACCTAATCAGTAGGGATAGGGTAATTCATCCCAAATGTTATCTCAATTAACTTGTGGAAGTGCTCCTCCACTGATTACTGATGGAGGCTGGTAAGAGTAGGTCCCTTACTGAAGTGAACTAATTATTTTTTGTAGTCAGTCTGGACAAGCAATACATTAAGGAATGTTATACTATAACATAGAATTGCTGCTGATTTCATTTACAGATTCCAAAGGAATCACCTTGCTAAGTCTAATCAAGCCATCATACATACACTCAGCTTAATTTTGCTTGGGGTTTTGTTTGTTACTCCATCCTTATTATTATTATCAATTTTTCTCTAGGATTACTCATTTTCAAGAAGTGGTAGTAGTACCAAATTGCTCAGAATAATTTTTTTGGTTACTGACGCAAATCCATCAAGATAGTACATGCCTTTCACAATCACTTTCTTCCAATTTATTTGGCCTAAGTTAATGTTGGTTATCTGTAGGACTGAAACATAAATTGTCTGATTAGACATATCACATTTACCAGTTTTGGTTTTGTTTCTTTGTTTGCTTTGTAAAAACCTTAATCTAAACTGACCACATCTAAAAGAGCAGTATGTTGTAGAAAAACCATGTTGAAGAAGTTGCATCTCAATATTTCATTCACACAATAAACATAAATGGAGGAGGAAATGGAAAGAAATAAGAAATATGTTACAACAAACATTTAGTATCCATGGTTTTTCTACCATCATGAACATGCTTAACAGAACTCATAAATATATTCAGGACAAACAGCTAACCAAAAACAGAAGCCG
The DNA here is from genome assembly GCA_036925125.1 of Oreortyx pictus. Classification (NCBI taxonomy): domain Eukaryota; kingdom Metazoa; phylum Chordata; class Aves; order Galliformes; family Odontophoridae; genus Oreortyx; species Oreortyx pictus. The sequence goes on from JAUPFR010000003.1 coordinate 38,299,512, forward strand.
TTAGCACCCTCGTCAGTTTATATCTTTATAACTGGGTTTTTGGAAACATGGAGAAAGTGTATTTTAAATTGTATTGCAAGTATTTGCTTGTAGAGGTTATTTTAAGCATTTGTTTATGAAAAAAAAAAAAAAGAGCCATGGAGAGTAACAGCAAATCCTAGCCACTATATACAGAAACTTTTTTCGGTTACTAGGTAACTGTACAATTAAATAGCCCTTGTCCTCTCCTATTTCATGCATTGTGAATTATAATTTTGTTAACTTTTATATTGCTTTGGTTACTGCCTTAGGAATCTTTTTACTTTATTATACAGTTGTTCTGGGACAGTTCTGATTCTGAAGGTATTTTCCCTCTTCAAGACCTCGAGTTGGTTTGGACCCAAATATTTTGCAAATACAATTAAACATTTTATCTGTGTGTTTGGAAGTTCTTTACTTAGGGGTTCTGTTAAGTTCTTTTAAATATTTGTGTTATGTGTACTTCATGAAAAAGATGTCTTGTTAGGAAGAAATGTAAAGATGGCTAATACAAATGAATTCTAGTAGAATCTGGAAATACATTATATGTACTTGCATACTGTCTACTATTAAAAATAAATGACTCCAGTATATGAAATGTGAGCTACATGTAGAGGGAAAAAAACAAACTCATTTTCGTGGTTTGAACAGCAAGGGAAAAGAAAATTGCATGTAATTTAAAGTGAATGTCAAAGCATTTGTATAACAAGGGAGAACCAGCTGAACTTTTTGTTGTACTATTTAAAGAATGACCTTTGCTTCTGTATTTCAGTTGTTAATGTAGATGGCAATGTGGTATAGTACTCCAAATTACACTTGACAAACCTTCTGAAACTAACAATATATTTTATCTTGGAAGTCTGTTATCCATTTCCTGAACCTCCATTACCAGAGAAATTAGCTATATAGCTGCATAGGGAAGGAAGAAGTGATGATTTCTCTTCATTCAAACAGATAGTAAATCTTATAAGATTCAAAAGTACTGAATCCTCTGTTAATATCAGTTCAGTGGATAAGGGTTCATATTTGGGACATACTTATGTATGGGAACTGCTGAACTGTGGCCTGAACCACTGATTGACCACCTGAGGTGAGCACTGAGTCAGCTGTGGGAGCACAGGTGAAGGCGATTCCCCTGTGTGATTGGAAGGGTTGGAGTCTGGCTCTACCTCTCCTAGACTCCATTTAAGGGCTGGCCACCACTGGGGAAGGATCTCTTGTTGGAGATCCCTCTTTCATGGAGTTTCCCCCTACAAACCTTGATCTTTGGAGATGGGTGGGCATGTTTTTTATTATTGATTGTCTTTGCCATCTGGATAATCTTCCTAAATTACACCGTCTATCTTTACTGACAATACCATTCAGTATTATTTATTTTGTTTCTTACCCTGCAACTTGAAATGGTCTTGCTTTTTTCAAAGCAAATAATCTTGTTAAGTGTGTTAAAGGGAAATAACTTGCAGTGACTATGAGTAGGAGATCAGGATGATGAATAACAAAAGTGTAAGTTTAGATCTTTAATCACTGGTATTTAACTTGAGCATATCCATGTTAATTGTCTACTTATTTGTACACATAACTTAATAATAAAATGATCACAAATCTTTACCTAAATTAATACATAAGCTCTGTTTCTAACTTTGAGTGATTGAATGTGTGTCTTCTACATATCATAAAAGTATAAGGTACTGTATGTAGGGTTTTTATGCCACTACACCTCTGGTAAACAAAAAGTAATAAGGAGATTGTATTAGGATGCTTAAGGAACGTTATTCTGTTTGGTATAAAAATTCTGCTAGGATTGATTAATTATGCTTTTCTTGGGGGCTGGAGTGTCTGGAGGAATTGACACTGTATTTGAAATCCTGGCTGGAATTTTCTGAAGACCTTTCTCTTCCTTGCTTTGAATACTGATTACCATTTATGCTAATCTCTGTATTCTAAATCTAGGTAAAAAACCAACAAAAACAACAACAACAAAAGACTGAGGTTATGAAAATTTTCTCAATAACTGAATACCTCAGAGGAATGGGAAGAAAGTATGTTTTAAATATCATCTTTAAATCAAGGTAAATCTGTTCTTAATCCTGAAATGAATCCTGGCCACATACAAGGATAACATTTTCTGAGCTACTTTACATTTACGCAGAGGTACAGCAGTGCAGCTAAATGTAGTCTTTTACCTTGAAGATCTTCCTCTGAAGCTGTCCTTTTTGTGTAGTCATCACTGAAGCAATTATTTTCAAAGAACCTTTTGTCAGTTTTGTAGGAATACAATATGCTGAGTTAAATCGTTAAATAATTAGTGTAATGCAAGTGATCTCTAAGGCTCAGATGCACTCCATAAACCTAAATGTTGTTAACCATCATGTCAGTATCGAACCATAGCCTAGAATGTCCTCTACTGAAATTTCACAGTATGTAGCAACAAAACTGACCACTTGAAAATTATGAATGTTAATGTTTTTAGATTATTCCTTATAGTGATTTCAACCTCCTTCAACAGGATAGTCTCAACAGGAGATTATTTCCTCCAAAACCTATTTAAAAACAGATTCTAATCTGGGAAGTATTTCTATTTATTTTATCTTCAGTACGTTATTTAAAGCATTTTTCTTTTAGTAAGCTAGAAAATATGAAAAGTGTAAGTGTGCTCTTTGTATGACATTTAATTCCATTATGATTTGCATGCTCATCTGTAATTGTAAATTAATACAGATTGTCTGTTCTGTATGTCATAATCTTTTATTATGTGACTTCAGTCAGAGCAAAATCCTCCATTCCAGTAATAAATTTGCCTATTGTGTAATACGTTAATTGCACTTCCCTGAACTGAAGCAGTGTATTTTATTCTGGAGTGATAGATCTTACTAATAAGGTAAATCAAAGAAGTTAAGGTGTATACAACAATATGTTTCTTAGTCTAGGAGGCAATTATCATTATCTACCTTGCGTAAGACAGGTGATATATAGATTGATATTGATTGCACAAAGTGACCTAGTCAAAGACTTATAGTTCAATGTCAAATAATCCTATTCTGGATTTTCTAAAAATGTATGTTCAAGAGACACACGCTAGAAGTCAAATTCAAATATACTTCATAGATGTTAATTGATTTAACACTACTGCTGTAATTGCTTTATTGTTCTCTCTATGCTCTAGAGGTGGACACAATGCCTAAAGCTGAACAGACAGATTTATTAATCATGCCTGTTTTATTATTAAAGCCAGAATGAACAAAGGCAGTTAATAAACAATGTTTTATTGGACAACTTTCGAAAGAAATTAATTTTTTAATAATTTATAAGGTCACATAAAAGTCAACAGTATTGTGTTTCTTCTAAATCAACAACTGTCTTGGCATAGGACAAATAAGTAACGATTTTAAGGGAATTTATCTTTCAGAAGATGTTGCTTGGTTGTTTCTGCAATATGCAGTCTTTTCTAGGTAAATGTAAAGAAAAGGTGTAGAGTAATCCTAAAATGAAAACACAATAATTCCAGGAAGTCATAGAAGCTGCATGTAGCTTTCAAAATATAAAGTAACATCTCTTGAAAGTTAAAATCTAATGTATAGATATTTTCACTTTTCAGTTTTGCAAATTTTACAATAAAGTATTTTTAGAATTTGAATCATATTTGTATATGCTTTAGAAACCTGATTTAGTGATATAATTATTCTAATGAGTGCCATTGTTAAGTGTTGAAAGTAAGTATATTCTATGAACATGTAATTATGATTATAGATGGTGTGATGAGAATGTTAGGAAAACTGGTTTAAAAAAAAAAGTCCAACTTAAATTTTAACTTCAGAACAGATCTTTACTGAACTGATATTTGATAGCAACACATTTTTGAGTTCTTACATGTTAATCAATCCCTATGACTGCGTATTCAGAATAGTTAACATTTAGAAAATTTACCTCAACTGTGAGTGTGCAATACCACGGCATCTATTCAGCCTGGTGGAAACAGTGTCACGTAGATGATATTATCCCAACTTTGCCAACAGACGGGTAAGGTTCAGGCTGTGCTGGGTGCTGAGGTTGGGAAGCTGCTCCTCTCACAGGTGCTGCAGCAGGCAGTTAGGAACTGCAAAAGAGAGAGAAACATAACATCATGATCATTCTCTGTTCCTAGGGTAGGCAGCAGCAATGCTGATGGTCCCTCATCAAATTCTCCTGACCATTGCTTCCTACCAGCCACCCTGGGGACCATGTCCTCACACTACTCATGTCTGTTGCAGCAAAAGTCCCTGTGGAGCCCCAGCTGCCTGAATCAGGCAGGGTCAGGGAAACACTGGTGCTGTTGTATAATGGGCACCAAGATCTGCTTCCTGCAGTCCCACAGTTCTCTTAAATGTTTTTAAAAATGACTTGGATATCAGACTAGAGGGTGTTATGAACGCATTTGTTAACAATGCTAAACTGGGAGGAGCTGTCGACTCTCTTAGGGGTAGACGTGCCTAGTATAGAAATCTAGACCAATTAGAGAGCTGGGCAATCGCCAACTGTGAAAATGGTGAACTATCTAGAGAGGAAGACATGAGGAGTGGATGAAGCCTCTTGGTTTCTTCAGCCTAGAGAAGAGGAGACTGAGGGAAGGCCTCATTGTCACCTACAGCTTCTTCAAAAGAGGAGGGGGAAGGCAGCACTGACTAGTTACTGACATGGTACTCTGTTCTCTCACCTGATATTCTCTCACTTGGGAGTCTTGGATGAGGAGCAGAATAAACCCCTCCGTGACTCAGAAGAAGGCAGTCAGAAACCTTCTATTCCAACTGGACTGCCACAAGTCTGTGGGGCTGGATGAGATCCATCTGAGGGTGCTGAGGGAATGGATGTAGAGGTGTTAGCAAAGCTGCTTTTCATCATCTATCAGTGTTCCTGGTGGACTGGAGAGTTTCCAGAATATTGGAGGCTTGCTAGTGTGACTCCCATCTACAAGAAGGGTTGTAAAGATAATCCAGGGAGATATAGGCCTGTCAGCCTGACTTTGCCAGGGAAGGTTATGGAACAGATTGTCTTGAGGGTGATCACATCATGTGTGGGACAACTTGGGGATCGGGCCTCATCAGCATGGTTTCATGAAGGGCAGGTCCTGCTTGACCAACCTGATTTTCTGTGATCTAGTGACCTCTTTGGTGGATGAAAGAAACGTTGTTGATGTGGTCTACCTAGATTTCAGCAAAGCCTACGACACTGTCTCCCACAGAAGAAACTGGCACCTGTGACTTGGAAGGGTACACTCTTGGCTTGGTAAGAATCTGGCTGGATGGCTGGGCCCAAAGAATTGTGGCGAATGGAGTTAAATCCAGCACGTGGCTGGTCAAAGGTAGTGTTCCCCTGGGGTTGGTTCTGATGATTGTCCTCTTCAGTATCTTTATTGATGATCTGTATGAGGGAATTGAACACGCTTTAAGTAAGTTTGCAGGCGGCATCAAGCTGGGAGGAAGTGCCAATCTGCCTGAGGGTAGCAAGGCCCTACAGAGAAATCCGGACAGACTGGGTAGTTGGTTTGAAGCCAATGGGATGAGGTTCAACAAAACCTCGTGCTGGGTCCTGCACTTTGGCCACAACAACCCCAGGCAATGCTACAGGATTGGGGCAGAGGGGCTGGAAGAACACGTAGAGGAAACGGACCTGGGGGAATTGGTCAGTACTCAGCTGAACTTGAACCAGCAGTGTGCCCAGGTGGCCAAGAAGGCCAATGGCATCCTGGCTTGCATCAGCAATAGTGTTGCTAGCAGGAGCAGGGAAGTAGTTGTCCCTCTCTACTTGACACTGGTGGGGCTGTACCTCAAGTACTGTGTTCAGTTTTGGGCCCCTCACTGCAAGAAAGACATCAAGGCCCTGGCTAGAAGGGCAACTAAGTTATTGAGGGGTGTGGGGCAAAAACATTAAGAGGAGTGGCTGAGGGAGCTGGTATTGTTCAGTCTGGAGAAGAGGGGGCTCAGGGAAGATCTTATTGCTCTCTATTTTAACTACCTAAAGGGAGGTTGTAGTGAGCTGGGGGTTTGAATGGGAATGGTGGTGGAGTCACCAACCCTGGAGGTGTTCAAGGAATGCTTAGACATTAAACCATGTCCCTCGAAACAGTGTTTAGTGAGAACTATTAGAGTCAGGAGGAATGTTAGACTGAATGATCTTATAGGTCTTTTTCAACCTTAGGCATTCTATGACTCTATGATTCTTTTCTCTGGTGACAGCTACAAGACTCAAGGTAGGGGCATGAAGCTGTGGGAAGGAGGTCAAGTTAAATGTCAGGAAAAGGCTCTTCACTGAGCGAGTGCTTGGGTTCTGGAACAGGCTACCCAGGGAAGTGGTCATGATATTTATTGCCTAGAGTTCAAGAAGCACCTGGCCAATGCTTTCATACTTACGGTCTGATTTTTGGCTTATCTTTCATGGAGCTGGGAGTAGAGCGAGGTGATCCTTGTGGGTCTCTTCCGACTTTGGGTGATTCTATGATTCTGTGTCTCCTACTTGGACTTGTGCAAAGTATGTTGTACTGTCCCAAAGGATATCTTTGTCTCTTACTTGGAGTGACATGGATCTGATATATGGAACACTCAGCTGATAAGAAATTGCCTGTATAATGACGCTCAAAGTGTTGCAGATAGATAATGGAATTAAACCCTTCAGTATGAAGCTGATGAGGCACAGAAATAGGCTGCTCAGAGAAGCTGTGGGTGCCTCATTCCTAGACGCATTAAATGCTAGGTTTGAGTATCCTGACCTAGTGGGTAACAACCTTGCTCATTGCAGGAGGGCTGGGATGAACATTAAGGTCCCTTCCAATGCAGACCATTCTCTAGGTGAATAACAGTGCCATCAGAAGGTTCACCTCTTGTGTCTTCTATCTTCTTTATCAGATTCAGAAAACAAATTCTTCTCCTTTATTTGTATGAAGTACACATAAGATAGGTATGAAGGGCACAAAGCTTTTTTGTTAATCTGGGCTTTCTTCTTGAACAGGACAATTGAAGCCACCATGCATAAGTAATATAATAAGTAATTGATAATGGAAAGCCTGAGATTATTCTTTTGTGTGTATGACTTTGTTGTCAAAACAAGCCTTGTTTTATTGGTATTCATCAACTCTAAATACCCTCAGAGGCTTTATACAGTCAGAGGTTTGCTTGGGATCATCTTCTTTTATCTGTAGTTCAGAGAACACTTGTTAAACTATAAGCTAGTTAACATTTGTGTACTAATAATAGGAATTAGACTAAAATTAGCAAACAAAATCATCCTTTCCCTGTCATAGTAATTTGTCTGTAATTCACTCTTCAAGAAGCTTGTCTGCACCAAACTGTGACCTACATCATCTGGTCTCAGCAGTAGTCTTCTTAATATATTTTGAGTGTTTTTAATGGCAGAAAGTACAACTTCAAGTTTTTGGTCATGTTCTGTATAAAAATTCCTAGCTTAGTGTTGTTCCTAAACTAAAGTTGCAGAACACAGAAAAATATTTCACAGTATGCTTCATTTAAAATAAGCTATATTCTTTTTGAAACAGAAATATTCTCTTGAAATGAAGCCTTTATGAGAGGTTTTTTGTTGTATGAGAAACTTTCGCAACTGTCTGTTCTGCAGAAGGTCGCTCACAGATTGCTGGGGAGGGTTCTTAGGCCTTAAAAGTACTTTCACTTTATCCCAAGGGGTTCTTTTCATTTTCTACCAGACCAATTCTTATTTTCTTCATCCCAGAGGCTCTCAGTGTGCTATATGTCCAACACCACGGTTATACAAGAACACCAAACATAAAAGCACTGCATATCCAAAATATGAGCAACGCCTGGAAACTAAAATAAAGGAGAATAAAAAGTACATAGAGGAAGAGTAGATTTTTTTCCTTTTATTTTTTTGGTTTGTCATCTTGTCCTGTTGGATTTTCTCTGCTTCAAAAATAATTATCCTTTATTGTCAGAGAGCATGCACGTTTTACTTAGCTGACCTGGCTGCAGTGTGTGCAGAAGGGTCTGCAATGCATCCTACTTGCTTTGTCTATAACTCTGTAGTGAGTCATGCAGATCCATACAATTTAAGTTAACTTCTTTTTCTACATGTCTAAGAAAAAATATGTTGCTTCATCATTTACTCCAAAAACACTGGAACAGAATACCTGTGGGTTGAATATGATTTTCCTGTGTGCTTGACTTCACAACTGAAAGAAACCCCTGTATTTTACAATACATCTTTTTATAATCATTTTATGCTTCCTTTATAATAATTCAAAGGAAGATGCAAAGGCATAAGCATAGAATAATAGGAGAATGATTTCCTCATTCAACATTGGAACTTATTAACAACAATTAAACGTACAAAATGTCATCTAGATGTTTCACTAAAAAACATAGGAGTAAAACCACCAGATTTATATAGTCATCTGGTGTGACAGCTGAAATTGTGAAGCAAGTTCATTTTATTCTTCCAAGTGCTTCTTATTTATGCTGTTTGCAACTCTCAACAAAAGCCCAGTGGGAAATTTTGTTCTTCAGTGCCTTTCTTAAGGCAAGTCCATTCATTTTGCTGACTTTCCTTCCAAAGTCTGACTTTTCACTACCCAAGATTCATTCTGTCAGGGAATGCAACTAGATATGAGAAGTGGCATTTTGATTTTGTTTGTTCAGGTTTATAACAAGCAGCTAAATCTTAGCATACTGGTAGCACAGCTGCTAGGGCCTAGTTGTCTAGATATTTGATTCTGCTTACCTTTTACTTAATAGAAATACCTGAATTATTTTCTTCAACTGAATATCCTTTACAGGCTTTTCTTTTTTTTTTTTTTTTTTTTCATTTTCAACAAAGGCTGAAATACTTTTTCAACAATATACTCCCAAATAGCTGAAGTCAGTTTTGTTTTCCAGTCTGTGCTGTCTTTAAGACTTGAGAAGTACTGTGTCTTCAATCTTTTCATGTATATTAGCTCTCCTAATTGCGTGCATTATGTGTCAAATGAATACCAAAGCTAGATATTTTGAATAGCATCTGATGTTATATGTTTCAGTTCTATAGCAATAGAGGCCTCACAGTTGTTATTCGCATTTTAACATGTTAGAAATATCACTTCATTTAATATGCTAGATGTATTTTATTTATGTATGTTGTATGGTTTGGAAGGATGGCTTTCACACTGACAACGTTTGTAAATATACAGAAATTACCTGTGTGGTAGTTCTCATTGAGTATTTTGGAAGCTGTTATGTTTACAGAAGTTAACAGATGACAGTGTATTTTGAAGAGAAAAATTGGCATGTGATTAGGAGAAAACTCTAAGGTCCTTGATAAGATGATCACCACTTTTACTGCTCTTCAACATATAGCAACTAAGTGTTTTTGTTTTGCCAGCACCAATTTAAAATAAATAACATTATTCTTTTTCACTCTATTATATTGTTCTTTAAAATTTTCTTTTGAACAGTGTTAGTGCTATAGATCATTATTAAGACAAATATTGGCAAATATTTTACTGGAGTTCTTAGACTTGATGGGTTTTATAAGGTTCTTGTGAAACAGATTCCTCCCATTCAATAAACAGTAGCCACTACTGTACAAATATGGGGGCTTCCCTGAAAGTAATGCCTCCTACTTCATTATGTTGATTGCCAGTGTCAGAGGTGGATGTTGGTGGTATAGCAGTAAAGGTGGAACTTTCTCACCATATTCCATTACGCTTTGTTGCACTGCAGCAAAGGGTCAGTCTGATACAGTGGCATCTGATATGAAAGCACATAAGAAGGAAAGGTATATTGCTGAATCCCTTCACATAAGAAAAAAAAAACAGAAATGGCACCCATTGAGATTCATTGATGCTTGATGAATATTTATGAAGACCAAGCATTGGATGTCAGAACAGTGAGGCAGTGACCTGAGTGTTTCAGTAGTGGCAGCAGAAATGTGGAAGATAAATCATCTTCTGGATGACCATGAAGATTTCTATGAGCATGGTATGCAGGCTTTAATTGATTTCTGGCAAAAAAATGCATAGCTAATGGTGGAGACTGTATTTGAAAAATAGTGTTTTGTAGTGAAGAATTTGCTCTATCAAATAGTGTTGTGCACTTTTGTATCTGTTGTAGCTTTCATGGAAATAAATAGGAGGCATCACATCTGGAATGACCTACATATATTAGTAGAGTATACATATATATGTGCAGAAAACACTGAATGCATAAAAGAAAAGCTGATTTTGATACGTAGATTCTCTAGTAAATGTGTTTTGTGTGTACTCTGGCCCCAGATTGAGAACTTACAGTAATAAATAGAATAAATATACAGACCTTAAAATTTTTTTACATTACTGAAATATTGTTTCTTTTGTGCAGCAGTCTTTTTATTGCTGCTTGGAGATAAGAAAATAATCATACAGAATTTCATAGTTTCAATTTAAAAGTTGTTACATAGGGAAAATTCTACACTAGTTTCCCTTACCTTTAGTTTTTACCTTCACACAGTGGCAGTGAAGTAGGCCTAATTATTTACCTGACACTTTTCTTGGCCAATTTCTTACCAAGATTGAGGAGGGATGTTGGAAAACAAAGCAAAACACCTTTGTGTTCTTTAGAACAAGGCAGATATTTAAAACTGATCACTGGCACATGATTCTTCCAAAGTTAACTCAATTTTCCTACCTTAGAGTGAAACTTCATGAATGGTCTAGCCAATGTGAATGTAAGTTGCAAGTAAAACAAAATAAACAAAGTATTTTTCTTACGCAGTGTGGGCGCTAAATCGAAGTTGTGGTTATAGTTGCAACTAGCTTCCTCCTATGAAATAATCTCATGTATACTGTTTTTGTTGTTGTTGCTATTTGTTTAATTTTACCTCCTCATCTTTCCCCTTTCAATCAGGTTTTCCTTGGATTCTAACACTTCACTTTCACTAATCCAGTCTCACAGATGTTAGGAAAAGGCTGCTTTCTAATCAAATAGACTTAAAGTTTTTAAATGGCAATTAACCACTTCCTGTACTTGAAAATGCTGTCAAATTTCTGTAGTCTTGTTTTAAATTCAGAGCAGCAATTCTTAGTATTGTGCATTTTACAGTAATATTATGCAGTATTATCTATGCCTTTAATTCTACAGTGTTAAACTTTTAACTGTTCCCACTAAATTACAGTCTTTTCTATTTAATGACTATCTGAAAACTTTACAAAGCTTTCAGTGTTTCTACTGACTTTTTCCTTACCAAAGAGTTGCCAAACCTGTCTTGGATACTTTGGGGATTTTTCTATTACCTACACATAAAAGCTCCCATAGCTGACCTGCAGACACACTAAACTCCTCCCTGTTTTATCTGACTTCCTTTTCATTATTACTTAATATCTTATTATCTATCCACGCTATAGTGATAATTATAGTGAGCTGCCCCTTCTGTTTACTGGTTTGGGACTGAACAGGAATATCTTTATAATCTTTTACGTGCTTCAACTTTTGTTGTCTCTTCAAGGTAATACTGTAGCTATGGTTTGCCTTTTTCTTATCCTTTTCTGATTGGAATATACATGTATATGTATATACATATATATGTCTGTATTCCAATATGTAAACATATATATTCCAATATATGTATATATATGAGCATACTGATTTAAATTGCCTGAATGGCATTTGCTTGATCTTCTTTCTATGTATTCTTTTCTGATGTTTCCATCTATTATTAAAAATGTCTCATTTAGAAATGCAACTCGCTTCATACTTTTTCTTCTTCCATTCTTTTCTAAAATCAGCCACAGTAACAGAAAAATATATTGTTTTTTTTTTTCTTCTCTTATTTCTAACAGAAACTGTGATTTTGTTTTTTCTACCCAGTAAGTCTTACATTACTAAAGAGCTCAGGAGGAGATCTCTAGCTAGCATTCCTCCAGAGAATCATTGTTCTCAACACAGTTCCATACTTTGAAGGGATATTCACTCATACTCCTTCATAACCTACCAGGGAAAGAAAGCTGCAAAAGAACAAACTCCTGTCCTTCTATTCCACAGCACGACACTCAAATCCTGTTTTTTCTTTCCAGGTTCTTCACTTCTATCAGTCACAGATTGTCGATCTCTCTAGCTGTGACTCATCTAGGTATCAGTATTGTCACATGGGTTATGACTTGACAAGTAGCAAAACGGCTCCAACAACTGGCCAAAAAACAAACAAACAAAAAGGTTGATCCTGCTTGTTTAGAAGCTTGAAATCAAATTTCCAGCCAACACTGCTCTTGTATTCAATATGAATTCTCAGAGTGTACTGTACATTTATTAATTAGCTACAGTTTTTAGGTACATGTTTTACAAACATACACAGTAATTATTGTGCTACAGGAATGTATTTGTTCATGAAAATATTCTTTGTGTGAAATCAAGTTCAGATAGTTCAGATTATACAGATTATCAATTATAGCTGCAAGTTTAGTCTAATTTGCCAGAGTGTGCCTAGCAGCATTAGTATTGTTAAGCATTATTCACTATTCATTAGTGAATAATAACTTATTCATTATTCAATAGTACCTTGGTATATGTATTGCATAAACATCTCAGAGATTCTGCAGTGAATTTCCTGTATACTTTCTTTCCTGGATACTTTCTTTGCTTTCAAAACAATATCTGTATTCAAGGTCAAATTTTACTTCTACATTATGTTGAAGTCTGTACAACTATAATAAGCCTTAATCAACCAAGTAAATAATAAGAGGTAAAACTGAAGATTTGGCAATTTGTGTTAGAACAATTAGAACAATTTTTCTTTTGGAAAAATGCAAGAAAGCCTATGATTAATGCTTAATTTATCCTTTGTCTGGAGACTTCATGTCCAGGGGACTGTTGTGAAAATTGTTTCTTTTAAAGATTAACAGATTCCATATGGGGTACAGTGAAACTCAACCTGTTATTGAACTGCATTATCTTGTCTGTGGAAATAATTTCTTTTTGAAGAAGGAAACATTGAAATTTTACTTTTCTAAAACTTATTTTTTGGCATAGCATTATGGACTCTATGAAAAAAAAAAAAATCCAGACAAAAATCTGATTTGATCACTATATTTCTACTAGAAATGCTGACAGAATTTATGTAGTATAATAAACAGTTAAGGAAAAAAATAACAGTTAAAAATACAGATGATCTTGTTTTGAATTTTTTATGGAGGAGTCAGAAAGATAGAGTGGAGAAGCATATCTTCCATACAGAGATGAAGCCACTGAAGTAAATGATAACCCAGGAAATTTGGAGAAATTCTTGATACAAACATTTCTGTCACAAAGAAATTCTATAAAAATTTTATTTCAGACAGCAAGGCTGACTTCTCTGTTAAAAAAAAAAAAATCTGTATTCTCAATTACAAAGTCCCTCTCAATGTCTATTTTTGTTCACAGTGACATTATAAAGCAATGATACTCTGCACTCTCTTGGGACTTGCTGCCACTTGTGTCTTGGTGCTGGTTCTCTATAGTCTTTCTAAAATATGTTCTTTTCTCTCTTGCAGAAGTAAAACCATATCTTTTTGTTTTCATTCCATTATATCTATCATAAGTGTAGGCATTTTTTTTTTTCAGCCTAGGAAAGGAATATACAGTCAAATTATCTCAGTAGGAGAAAAAAAAACACATTTTACTTCTGATTGCCTGTTAAGGTGCTCGTACTTACCATCATTGATCTATAGCCATTCAGAAACAGAGTAAGTGTCAAGTCAGTTAGAGAATCATAGAATCATAGTTACAGGTTGGGCAGAGAATGAATTGAGAGCAGCTCCTAGGAGAAGGATTTGTGGGTGTTGGTTGATGAAAGACTACACGTGAGTAGGCAGTGTGTGCTTGCAACCCAGAAGTCCAATTTTATCCCGGGTTTCATAAAGAGAAGTGTGACCAGCAGGTCGAGGGAGGTGATTCTGTCCCTCTACTCTGCTCTGATAAGACCCCACCTGGAGTACTTCATCCATTTCTGGGTTCTCCAAACAAGGACATCAAACTGTTGAAGTGGGAGCTGAGGAGGCCCATGAAAGTAATCAAATATCTGAAGCACCTGCCCTATGAGGACAGGTTGAGAGAGTTGGAGGTCTTCAGCCTGGGGAAGAGAAGGCTATGGGGAGACCTTTTAGCAGCCTTCCAGGACCTGAAAGGGGCCTATAGGAAAGCTGGGAAGGGAATTTTGTAAGGGCATGTAGCGACATGACAAGGGGAAATTGTTTCAAACTGAAAGAAGATAGGTTTAGACTAAATATCAGGAAGGGATTCCTTACTGTGAGGGTGGAGACACTGGAACAGGTTGCCTAGAGAGGTTGTCAATGGCACCTCCTCCCTGCATGTGTTCAGGATCAGGCTAGTTGGAGCTTTAAGCAACCTGGTCTAGTGGGAAGCCTCCCTGACTATAGGAGAGGGATTGGAATCCAAACCATTCAATGATCCTACGATTTAGGTTGAAGACTCTTAACACCATCAAGTCTGAACATGTTTTTATTTCTGTTCTTGGGTAGTTAATTCTTTGCCACGCTGGCAGCTACAGGTAGCCATTATGTTTTATACTCACATTCTGCTTTAATCTATATTCATTGACACGTAAAAATCTCTCTTCACAAATGGTCTGTATAGAGTAAAGACAACTTCTTCAACAAGTTTAGGGCAAACCTAAATAAGACAATATACAGTGAAAGAGTCTAAAATCTCAAAGGGATTATGAATTAAATTATTTAGCTAAAAAACAAGAAAAATGAAGAAGTCTGATTTTCATTTCCTTCTTCTTCTCGTATCAAATCAATAGGAAATATAGTGCTTTCAGTTTTGTGCAGCTCTTTTGACTGTAAGTATGTAATAGTACCCTTTTCTTAAATGCTTTTTGAACATTTCAAAACATTAATAGTTACTGAGGTATATCTGGTCTCTGAAAGAAAGTATAGCAAATACAACTGTTTGTGGATTGTGTCCCTGTAAGTAAGGAAGACACTGTCAACTTCTGGAGCTGTTCTGTCGTGGTTCTGATGAATATGGAACATCTTCCTCCAGGGTTTCATTTAGAAACACAAAACTTGGGTCTCTTTGATCAATCACAGGAGCAGGATGGGATCTTGAAGAGCAAACCTGAACTTAGAAGAAAGCTGTATCAACTCTGTTTTCCTTTATGCAATAATGTTTCAATATGGAATGGCACAAGAGTGGACAAGAATTTGGCTGCTTGACCAAAACTTATCTTCCAAAAAAAAAAAAAAAGAAAAAAAAAGAAAAGAAAACTTCATCTTTCACTTATACCAGGCATCCTTAAAAATGGAGTTCCGAAGCACCAGCACCGTGCTAGAATCCTAGTTCCTGCCAGTTCAACCTGCTGTAAGTCATTTTATGAAGTTGTCTGCTGTTACATTTGCCTCAAAGGACAGCTATTCAATGTCACAGTCTTCAGTGTATTGAAGACTGCCAAACTTATGTACGTTACTATTTTATTCCTGGAACAATGTGCTCTCTTAAGTAGCTAATTTAGCACCTCAGAGGCTGCTCTTTTTTACTATATGTTTATTCATTTATTACTAGAAAGAATCTGCATACTAGAAGTCATTATGCTTCCAAGAAAAAGATTTTTTTTTTCAATAGCACAAAATCACTAAATATTTTAATATTAAGCTTTGTTTTGTCTTTATAAATGAGAAAAGCACTTAGCTATATTTTCAAGGAACGAAAGAGGAAAAAATAGTAGGTGAGGTAAACTAATTAACACTAGCTCAAAATACTAGAATATGTAAGAGCAGATAGGTGTCACATATAAGAGAAATGAGTATGCGCATGTTGATTTATTCAGAGTTAAATAGAGAACTGTTCTTCAGATTGGGACTTTTCTGTGTAGTGCAATAAAAAGTGCAGGATCAGGATGAAAGGAAATTTTGGTGCCTTTCATTTCACTTTAATCTTCTACTTCTCTTTTCTAAAATAAGCAAACCAAAATAAATGCTGTATTCATTTGAATGAAAGGCTGAATACTATTAGTCAGCTTTAACAAATTTTGAAAGAAGTAACAACTCTCCATCTTGCATTTTATTTACTACTGTTCTGCTTGACTAGCAAATGAGAGCAGGGTAATCTAAGACTCTAAAAGCAACTAAGAATAGGAAATCAGAATAGTATTATCAAATTTCACCCCAAGAATGGGTAAAATTTTTGTTACTTGAATGAAGAATTTTTCTTTTAATCTTTAATCTATAAGAGTTTTTATTTTTTATAACTATGGAGTCACATGACGGCATGGAAATATTATTTCCATGAGATTTTCTGTATTGGTGGAATAGCAGACTCAGTGTGTTTTGCCTAATTCATCCCAAATGCAGCAAGTGTATGCAAATTGCACAAAGATTTAGGTTCAATTGTTGGATACTTCAAGAATCAGAAGGGACTACTATCTCACATCACCTGAAACATGAAAAAGATTCCAATACGTGTGAGAATCCTTAGCAGATGGTTTCTTCATCACTCTTCTTTGGGTATTTTCCTCCAGACACAAGGGTCACAGCATCCCTTGGTGTCATAGTCACTTGTGTTGATAGTATATACATGTATATAAACCTTTTTTTCATGTTAGTTTGTTCTGTTACCTATCTTCCTCTTCTCTCGTTCCAAGCCTCACACTCTTCCTCCAATTAGGGTCTGCCATCCCACAGCTTACTTGAATTTGTTTTCCTTTTCATCTGGAAGTGTCCTTGGTTCTCAGCCTTCCTTTCTCATGCTGTTTATCCTGTTCCATAGCTTCTGCTCCAAATACACTTTCTTTTATTCCCACACAACTTTATTCTGTTTGTTTGTTTTTCTTGTTTTGTTATTGTTATTATTATTGTTATTCTTATTAAGATGATTTACAAGACAAAATAGATATGCGCTATTTGCTCATTCCTTTTCACTGTCTTCCTTGAATTTGCCTATTTCTTGAACATTAAAAAAACACCTGGAGATACGAAGCACCAAAATTAATTCATACAAGTTTTGTGAAGGGAGATATAGATATAATTAGATTTTTTGCCAAAACTCTGACCAATTGGTATGTCAAAGGGTAAGGAAATAACTACATGTCTCAGCTAGGTATGAGGAATTCTAATGAGTCATCCAGTCTGTACCTTTGGGATGAATTGCTTCAACAGGTTTTCTTTCCCTCCTAAATGAGCAATGTTTGTGATTCCATAGTACTGTGATGTTTTGTTCCTCTTCAACTCTCTAAGCACAGTGTAGCCTATAATTTAAAAGGGAAAGCAAAGTCTGATTGCCATATATTATCCATCAAGAGTCTTTCAATTCAGGTAGTTTATACTTGCAATTTGCTATGTTTAAATGTCACATTCTGTAATTGAATTAAAGACTTCATACACACTAATAAAGGGAGAAACAAATAAGTTGTTTGAGATCTTCTGATATAGTGAATCTTTTTTCACTGCATGTGAATTCACCTCTGGTGATCCATCTGGTCTGTGGTAACTTTTTAGGAAACATTAAAATACAGTCTCTCAGCAACATATTTATAATTTATTTCCTCCAAATATCAGACAAAGCCTTTCACAAGAGTTCTCTGGAGCAAAACAGTTTTTAATAATACTGATTGTGTCTAGTGTTTTAACAGCAGTTAGTATCTCTTAATAGTCGAGTGAGCAAATACAATCACATGTAAAACAATGATAATTGTGGTCTCGCAATTTATCACAGAAATAAGTTACAACAGAGTGAGAAAAAGCCAATAGATTTTCAGAAGCTCTGTTATATTCTCTATTATGAAATTAATTTAATTGCATGAAATGGTGATACAATGATATGTACAGTGATACAATGGTATGCATGATGGTATATACAGTGGTATGTACAAGGGAAAAGGCATGCATGTATGAGTAAATGCAGTCAGAACCAATCTTCTTATGAGCAAACATGTCCTCTGCTAACCATTCAGTTCTATGATATTGTTAAAATTTGTAAGGGATATACAATGAGTAAAAGATCTCTTCATTTATTATCTTTTTTCTCATTTTTTTGTATGAATATTCTCCTTTTTATAAAATACCTTAAATGTCTGAAATATCCAAATATCTAAATGCAAATGCAATACAATACAAAATGTATACATAAGGCTAATGATTATTCATATATCAAAATATCTAAAATACCTAATTTGTTTTATGTGAATCTGTTGGACTGGGTCCAGGAAAGGACAGAGATGATCAGAGGGGTGGAGCACCTCTCCAATTAAGAAAGGTTGAGGGGATCAGGCTTGTTCAGCTTGGAGAAGTCTCCAGGGAGAACTCATTTCAACATTCCAGTACTTGTGGTGATCTTATACACAGGAAGGAGGCTTACTTTTTACAGTCTACACTGTAGTACTACTGTACTACACTACGGTCTAGTAGTGATAGGACGAAGGAGAATGGCTTTAAATTACAAGAGGGGCAATTTATGTTAGATGATAGGAGGAAATTCTTTACTCGGAAGATGAGTGATGAGGTGCTGGAACAGATTTCTCAGATAACTTTGGGATGCTCTTTTTCATTCAAGGAATTCAAGGACCCTTGGCAGCCTGATCTAGTGGGTGATAACCAGCTAATGATTAAGGTCACTTCTACTCTTTGCCACTCTACGATTCTATAATGATACACAGTGTGCAAACAGAACAGGTGAAGAACAGGCCTCCTAGAACATGAACATGATAGAAAGAGTGCTCTACGAAAGAAAAATCACAGCTTTTGCAAGAGTAAACCTAGGAAATCTGAGGGTTAGAAGAAAAAGAACTATTGTCTGCGAATATTGACATAAGTAAATCCTGGAGAATTATCATGTAATTTACAGGTAACACTGACATTAGAGCAGATGAGTATAAACTGAGCAGATATTAACTTATGAGAGGATATCTATCCTACATAATAGTAAGCTTCTGCAACAGTTCTCTAAAAACAGTAGTAAAGATAGAAATCCAACATTTTTTAAAGTGAAGTTTGATGCATTTATGAGATGTGCCATGTGACAGTTTCCTTTTACAGCAAGAGTTCGCTTGTGATGACTTAGCAAATCCTTTCCATTCTCATTATGTTTATCATGATATTTTTATGCTATTATTTTCAAAAGCTTGCAGATTGCCATCTGAACCACTTCATAAATCTGCCTTTACAGCAACTGAATTCATTTTTGCTACTCTAACAAAGTAAGCCTGATAATTCAGAATTCATTTCCCAAAAAAACCTTTGTAAAAGGTATTGTAACTGTTAGTTTTATTGCTATTCATTCATTTACAAATAATTTTTAAGAAAAGCAGACTGCTGATCATTCATTTTTAGTGTATTATATGTCTACATCAAATAAACTTGATTCTATTTGTAGCACTGGGAATTAAACTGAAAATCAAATTCCACTTTACAGCTATTTCCTAAGTAACAAAAGGAAACATGGAATGCTGCCATTAGAAAATTTTTATTTTCCCTGGTGTTTTCTTCTTTATTTTTCAGCTCTTTCATGCACATTAAAATATCCACGCAACAATATGTATATATATGTTGTAAGGAGAAAAGTTTCTTTAGGAAGATTGAAAGGTGAAAATTATAGGACCAATTTGGGCAAAAAACAATTGCAATGAAAAACAGATAGATCTTGAATGCTTGCTTGAATTCACTTTGATTTGCAGGAGAAAGTCTTATGAGCAAAAGTTGTTATCTCTGCATTTCCTGGATGGAGTAATGCCAGGCATATGCAAGTGTCTGAAGAGAAGCTCAGCAGAAAGGAACTTGTAGATGCTGGTCAACAGCGAGATTAACAGGAGCCAGCAGCGTGCTCTGGCAGTCAAAAGGTCAAACTGCATTTTGGGGCTCAATATACACAGCATAGCCAGCTGGTCAAAAGAGATTATTCTCCCACTGTATTTAGTATAAGTGTGGCCTCACCTGAATATTGTGTGTGATTCTAGTCTCCATAACATAAAAAAGATGTTAAGGTACTTGAATGCACCCAGATGAGTACAGCAAAGATAATTAAAGAATGGGAAGGCGTGTCATGTGAGGATGGCTGAAATGACTGAGGCAACCTTGTTGCTCTCCGTAACTTCCTGGGAGAAAAGGAGATACCAGTCTCCTCTTGAAAACCAGTGACAGAAGGCAAAACAGAAAGCTGTAACAGGGGAATTAGGGCATTAAGAAAAAAATATATTTACTGTGAAGATGTTCAAACACTGGAACATGCTTCCTAGAGAGGCTGTTCATGCTCAATGCTTATCAGAATTCAAGAGTCCTTTGCATAATGGCCTTAATAACTTTTGACTTTTGTTAAGCATTTTCAGTCAAAATTAGGTGATCTCTGTAGGATTCTTCCAACTGAACTATTCTATTAAACATTTATATTCTGTATCTTATTTGTTTAGTATATCAGCATGTTCCAATCTTGATCTACACAGAGATCTGGGCACCTGATGAGAAAGTGGTCTTAATTTAGATATAAAAAACGCAACACCTAGAAACAAATTCTAAGAGAAAGGAAGAGAACTAGACTGGCATGAAGACAGAGTGACAGCACATTGAGCTGATTTGCTGTTTTTTTAATTGCTGAAAACATTGTGTGTTTATTCATGTATTCTACTGATTTGGTTTCTCTTGGAAATACAGAGAAAAATGAACTTATGGATTATTTGGAAAAAAACACTTGCATTGACAGCTTTGGTCATTCTCAATTATATTTGTTTACACCTCATGTGATTTTGGGTATCGTAATTATTTTGCATCATCATTAATTGTTTCAATACATCTTGGGTTCCAAAGTTTACTAGTGTATTTATTTTCCTTTACCCATTAGTGTAATGTGTCTGCCTCTAAGTGGCATTCACTTATCTACTGGCTTCATTTTTTTTTCTTTGTTTACACATTATGCATGGATAGTGTTTTAATTTCAGTGTGATTGGGAATGTTATTTTCTGTGGTTTACTACTGTGTCACTTCTCTATTTAGTTTTGGATACTGCAATTTTTGTGTGCAAGTTTGTGTGTGTCAGTGCTACACTTGTGCAATTTATTTCAGGAATCTTTTCTGCTTTTGAAAAGATTCACTGCTTATCTTGAAAGTGTTTTTTTTTTTTTTCTTAGAATACTCTTCATATTCTGAAAATAGAAATGAAGTAGAAAGCAGAGAAGAGGGGAAGTCTGAGAGCATCAAAAATGGTTTTCTCAGGCAAATAAAGTGCTTTGTGTAAATACGTTTTCTAACATGAAAAACTGAAGGATATTTTTTGGGGGGGAAGATATAAAATAGCTTGATCATGAATATGAATGTATACACTTACATAAATACATATGTGCATGCTTATATATGTGTTGCTTTCAGGTATGATGATGGCTATGGAGTCATTTTGCCCTAATTTTCAATACCAAAAACATATGTGTCATCTTTTTCTGGCTACTTCACAAAGCATAGATATTACTTGTTTATTTTCACCTCTGAAAGTTATTTTTATTGTATTTTTAGAGGGTGAAAAAATAGGAAAAAATTCTAGTGCTTTGTAAATGATCATTCATTCATTTTTGTTCCTCTGTTTGAAGAATGCAAATGGAGTGGCCAGTAGTCTTCCAGACCCTTAATAGAAAGGGAACAGAGAGATGGCCTACTTTCTGTGGAGACAGACAAATGAGGGTGAGTGTAGCTTCTGTTTTGCCAAGCTGGAACAATTTCAAAGCACAGGAGTTGAGGACATCTGGGACAGCAGTAGGGCATCTCTTGTTCAAGTTGGTTTCCTACTGTTTCATGGTGAAGAAGCCCAGAGGTTAGAAGATATTTTTGTGTATATACTAACTACAGGCAAGAGTCCTGTTAGTTTTGGAGTTGGCTATTACAGCTATGAGAGCTGGCAGCTTTTTACTGCTGGCAGAAATAAGATGCAGATGCTCATGTTGGATGTTGTGAAAGACAGAAACTGTTTTTCCTTTCTTTTGTCTCAAATCTTGCTTTGTAAAGCCTTTTCTGGTGACAAGACTCTGACTGATAACTGCCGGTTATCCAGATGGGTGGTGCCTCATTGTCTCTGCTTATTGTTGTAAAGACAAGCAGAAGTAGGGGCAAATAGTCTTTTCCGGGGAGGTACGGCTTGGAGAAGCTGACCACCACAAAAAGACAGTGCTCCTGCATGGCAATGAAGGCAACATCCACTGCTGGCTTATCTGTTAGGCCAGACGTCACACAAACCAAGAGGAAAAAAACACCTGAGAAACGGGGATAAAAGGCCTTCACTGAACCAAGGATTTTTGGAGGTGAAGAGAAGAATTCCTGGAGAACTCCCAAAGAGAAAATCTTTGAGAACTCCCGAAGACGGACCCTGAGGCCTGCTTGCTGCCATCTCCCATCCCCCGCGGTGACCAGACGAGTTCCTGAGACTACGAACCTTGTTGGACCCACGGTGGTGATCTCTCTTGCTTTCTATCAAGACTCCTTGCTTTTTATCCCTTTTCTATCACTCACCTTCCCTCCCCCATATCCCTAAGCAACTAGTAATTGTAATAAACTGGTTGGGCTAACATTTGACCCGTTGTGTCTTAATCTCATGCCGAGTATACACATAATCAAAGAACCTCGTCTTCCTCCTTTATTGGAGCGTGACAGATGTTAGTAGTGATGATAATGGTCTGTTTTTCATCTGTGTAGGCACTGATATTCCAAGTAAACTATGGAAGAATAACACATACTGTGTTTACAGGGCAGTTTATATACATTTTCATTTATTGTTTTATTTAGCTTTGAATATACAAACTGTGAAGCTCTCATTTGATTCCAGAATAGATACAGAAGCACCACATTTTGTCTTCTACTTGTCCTTCTAGATGAACAGAGATAGGTTCTTGACATCAGATGCATGATCCCTGGCATGCAGGAGTATGGAGCTGCAACATAATTAGCTGTTCCAGAAAGTCTGCAGATTCGTGCTTACAAACCTAAAGAAAATGTCAGAATTCAACACCATCATTGGTGGACAAAATTTCAGTCCTTCTTCATTAGGTGTGTGACGATGGGAGACTTTCACTTAGTGCCAATAGTGATTAAGTCTTATGAGATCTTTGAGAATAACATGCCTTCCTACTCAATCCAAAATAGTAACAGCTTGGTGGAAAAAAAAAATTAATTAAAAAGGGGAAAAGAATTTCTTTTGACCTGCTTCAGTACTCTGCAGGAAATACCTCCAATAAAAATAGCACCTTTACATACTAATGACTAATGGCTTTGGAGAATACTCATCCCTCTTCTTCATTTTATGTCTTAATATTTAAATAAGAATCAAATGTACTTTAAAAAGTACTTAAAAATCTCAGAATTTCTGGACTTGGGATTCGGTGTTAAAATTTCTTTTGCTGTCCTTCATCCCTTATGGCAGATGGAATATCTTGCAGACATTTTCCTTACTTCTTTATGTCACCACATGCAATCATATAATCATAGAATCCTTAGAGCTGGAAGGGAACTTTAAAGTTCATATGGTCTAGCTCCACTGCAATGAACAGGGACATCTACAACTAGATCAAGTTGCTCAGAGCCTGATTCAGCCTGGCCTTGAAAGTCTCTAAGGAATGGGTATCCACCACAGCTCTGAGAAACCTGTTCCAGTGTCTCACCACCCTTAGTGTAAATGACTTTTTTCTTATATCCAACCTTAATCTACTCTCGTTACCTTTGAAATCATTTCCCCTTGTCCAATCACAACAGACCCCACTAAAAGTTACCTTGGAGTCTTCTCTTCTCCAAACTCAACAGACACCGCTCTTTCAGCCTGTCCTTGTAGGAGAGGTGTTTCATCTGTTGGATCATTTATATGGCCTTCCTCTGGACACAGTCCAAAAGGCTCATGTCTCCTCTGTACTGAGAATTCCCATCTGGACACAGTATTGTACATGAGGTCTCATGAGCCCAGAGTAGAGGGGCAGGATCACCTCCCTTGACTGCTGGATACAGTTGGCTTTCTGGGCTGTGAAAGCACATAGCTGGCTCACGCCCAGCTCTCATGTCCAGCTTACCATCCGCCAGTACCACAAGGTTCTTTTCTTCAGGGCTGTGCTCAATCATTTCAATCCCCAGCTTGTATTGTTGGAGGGGGTATCCTCGACCCAGGTGCAAGACCTTGCATTTGGATTTGTTGAAGCTTATGAGTTCCACATGGGCTTACTATTCAAGCCTGTCTAGGTCCCTCTGGATGACATCCCATCCCTTGGGCAGTCAGCCGCACACCACAGCTCAGCATCGTCCTCAAACTTGCTGAGGGTGCACTTGACCCCACTGAATCATGAGAACAGTCTTTCCATATTGTATGAACAGCCTTTCTCACAACTTGTGTGGATACAGAATGTTTGCAGAAATGTAATCTCAAGAACAGAAAGCAGAGACTGCATTATTGAGTAAAGATAAGTAGAATAGATATCCTGTTATTGGAGATAAGACAGCAAAACATATGACTCAGCTTAATGCAACACAAGTGGGAACCAGCTCAGGCTGCCCCCCTTTAGCAAATTTGAAATTCACAGTGAGGGTGGCTACTAGACTTCATCCACCAACCACCAGAGACTCCCCACCATGCAATTAGAACACATGCCTGAAAGGTTGGGACAGCATGTTAATTATTTTTTGGAATTTCTGCCCGTTTCTTTGGAATGTAATGAAGATGTATATGCTATGCCTTTAAATATGTAGTCACTGCTTCTCTTGGTGTGCATGCTCGGTGAAACAATTCCCCATGCATCCAGTGCTTTAATAAGGGGAATATCTGCTTGACATAACTCATTGGTGTGTCAAGTTACTTTGTTGACTTTCTCAGCTTCACCACTGTCAGTGTCATTGATGAAGTTATTTAAGAGAATCAGTTCCAGCACTGACCCCTGAGGGATACTACTCATCACTTACCTCCATCTACACATGGAGCCATTAACCATCGCTCTCTGGATTCAATCCTGTAGCTACTTTTTTATTTAGGGAACTGTCCATCCCATCCATCAAATCCATATCTTTCCAATTTGGAGAGAAGGATGTTGCAGTGTACTGGCCCAAAGGCCTTACTGAAATCCAGATAGATGACATCACCATTTCTTGCCTCGCCTGCTGATGCAGTACACCATCACAGAAGGTCACTAGGTTGGTCAAATAGGATTTGCCCTTAGTGAAGTGTGCTGATTCTCCTGTATCGCATCTCTGCCTTCCATTTTCCCTAGCAAAGCTTCCAGGAGGATCTGCTCCATGATCTTTCCCAGCACAGAGGTGAGACTGACAGATCAGTAGTTTCCCAGGTCATCCTCTTTACCCTTCTTAAAAATGAGTGTGAAGTTGTCCTTTTTTCTAGTCACCAGGGACTTCACCTGTCTGCCATGACTTTTCAAATATCATCAAGAGTGGCGTGGCAACTATATCAGTCAATTCCCTCAGGACTCAGGGATGCATCTTGTCAGGATCTATAGTAATGAAATAATCTTTCCTATCATATCAGTTCACTTTTCTGCAAAACTCACAACAGACAAATAGCAATTTCATGTATCCTAGGTCTGACTGCACACTCTCGTCATGACTTTTAATTCACAACAAAAGTAAATCTGGGTACACAGCACTATTGCTTTGTGCTTTTCATTTCACAGGCAGATATTCCAGTCTGGAAATTATTGGTCTGCAAGTCAGTATGTTTCATTTGCTTCAGGAGGTAGCTGCCAGGTGTGAACTGGTGTTGCCAAGTCCACTTGGTTGACTAAAGTCTATAGTCAGGAATTGAGTCTCAGAAAGTCCTTCTTGAAAGCTGTGAAACTAAAGCTTCCAAACAATTACAGTAAGCTGAAGAGAAGAAAGGGCAACCAGTCAGCATAGATGGATATAGCTATGAGAAGATCAGGCACTGTATGTAGTACTCATGTTTCTACTTGGAGAAGCATTTTTAGGGGTGATCATGGAGGACAAATGTAAATGAGATGAGTTCAGGAGAATTTGTTTCTCAAATAAGTCTAGGTTTAATTGATCAGTCTGAATGAATTGTTCTGTTTTCTGGATTCACAGACATAATGAGGTACACACATTGGAAAAAAAAAAAAAAAAAAAAAGGAATGGGTTCTTTAAGAAGATGTTCTGAGGCACAGGAATTAGAACAGAGAAGGGCAGAAATGGGATACACAAGCCTTGCATGGAAATCTTGTCAGTTTGGTAGTCTTTTTCTTACTGTATGAATAGACTGTCTACTATTACTTAAAGTGTGTGTGAGTTTCCAGGTTTGAATACAAGACTAGATCTTATATTTTCAGTGTGCAAGTAATACAGTAACAATATACATTGTATTTCTTTGATGAATTCTTATTTTTCATAGTCCAATCCATGAAAAAAAGACTAGAACATCTAGATATTAATATTTTTGTCCTATTTACAGTGTTTCATTCCTGTTAAAAACAAAGCTGAGAGAAAACCAGTCTGATTGTATTAAAGTGTTTCTAAAGAGATGAGAATTTTCAAGTATTTTTCATGGTGAGTAAAATGACTCATATATCTTTTTTTTTTTTTTTTTTAATTTGGCTTGATCCTTTGTTATTGCTGTCATTAAATGATGTTTGGAACTTCTGAACTCATTTGGCTGATTTACAGTTTTTGTATGAAAAGTAATATTACTCATCACCCATGCATCTATGCCTACCTTTGTAATCTCAGTCTCTTACAGGAGACAGTTTTTCTGTCAAATAAGTGAGGAAGCAGAAGGCTTCACTCAAAGTCTATAAACTTGCATGTTAATTTTTTTTCCCATGGTTAAGAAATATGTCATAGATCTTCAGCAGAGAGATTTTAGAATTCTTATCAACCCTTTAAATGAATAAATTTTAAAAATTGAACAGTCCTTTAACAGATTAATGAAGTATTAATTCCATAGTAGGTAATGATTCTTCTTTGTACAACTGTATTTTGAGGAGCAACAGGAGTTATTTTTTATGTGATAAATTACTTGATTATAGAACCAACAGAACCATGTCAGAATTAAAATATCTGTGTTTGCTTTCCACTATGAAGCATAGATTGTCACTTACTTATTTCTTTATTTCCAAATTACTTCTTTAGCAGGGTAATGGTAAAACAAGCACCATTCAAATAACAAATATAAATAAATATATTTATATATAAATATACTGTTATATATATATATATATATATATATATATATATATATAAATAACCAAGAGACACAGAAGTCAATACATTACTGGAGTTTAAAATGACATCATAAAGAAAAAAATAATCTATGAAAGAGTAATAATATTAAAATCATATCATCACATTAGTTGGTGCTTAATTATCATCGACTTCAACCACGTATTGAAAAACTAGTACATTCAAAGACTAGTGCCAGATGAAATTAGGAACTGAAGCCAATTTTGTTGAACAAGACTTTCAGTAAAAACAGAAAGACAGATGCGAGGAAGAGGAGTGGAAGATTCTTCAGGGTTCTATTCTGGGATGCAGAAATTGGATGAAATATTTATTTAATGTGTTCAGGAGTTGCATTACAATTTACTGTCAATGGGTGAGCCCATGTTTTTAAATTGGAATTTTTTTAATGTTTTTAATTTTGCTTAAACAGACAGTTAAACACTACCGGTAAATAATGTGAAATATTCAAATACAATATGGAGAAAATAAAGTGTGGTGCTACTACTAGAGGCATTTAACATGAGGTAGAATTACGACTGTACTTATTGTAATGGGAATTGGGCCCCTGAAATAAAAAATAGAAAGGAAAAAAGGAGCAGGAGTTAAACTGAACATAAATAATTTGAATCTTACGAATGACGAGCTAGTTAGTAAAACATCTTTTTATTAAAATAAACCTAAGGAAGAGATTCAATAATTGTATATCATGTTGTATCTTAGATGAGGACATTTTAATACCTCATACTCTCTGGGTGTGCCTTTGATACTAGTGTTGACAAGTGACTGGCTACTGGATTGATATTGACAGTTTATAGAGTACAAATAAATGCCTATTCTTGTCATACAAATAGGTTAACAAAACATGTTCTGAAAATTGTTCTACTATCAGGTATGGGGCTCATATAAGCCTTGTTATGGACAGTAAGATAAAGGTTTTATCCCTTTCAGTCCTAGATAACATATGGATTTTGTTGAGCATTATTTTATGCCTTTGTGAGACTAAAATAATTTCAACAGTCAAGTTTAATTTCTAATATGATTCAACAGTTAACAGGATAACATAGAATATAGTTCATGTCATCTGCATGTCTTTAACTTGTGCAGATTGCTGTCCAGTAGCATGAGGCATTTATTGATGCAGTTCTGATTAGTAATCTTTTAAATAGAAGGTACTCTAAATAGACATATATAGAGAGATAGACTATGACCAGTGTTAACTATAAACTGATCATCTTTACAAACGTGTTTTGTGTAACCTCTCAAGATTTTAGAATTCTGTACCTTAATGTAGACTTGCAAACCATGAAACCAATAAAGCATTTTGTAGATTCTTTTAACAAATATATTTTTACTTTGAATTACATAAATAAAAATCTTCATTATTATCAGAATTATTCTTTTTTTTTTTTTGAATTAATGGAGATTGATCTGAAGAATAATGCATGTCATTTCCTTTAATTTTTACTTTCAATATCGAAAAAAAAAAAAACCCAAAAAACCAATAATACTAGATGAACTCTAAACATTTCTTCTATGAAAAAAAACCCCAAAAAACCAATAATACTAGATGAACTCTAAACATTTCTTCTATGAAGGTTTCATTTCTTCTTTATGTTCTGAGGCAAGACAGGGAGTGAAAGAAACCCAGAAGATAGCAAACATATGGAAGAAAATAATAATATTGGAAATATTTTAGAGATCTATCTTATTCATTTCCCTTCCTATCAATACATTCTGAGTACACCATCCCCAAAGAAATACTCAAAGACATAAAGGTGCATATTGCAATAAGGGTGACAAATTTTAGTAGAATGATTTTCTTGTAGGTAGGATTCATAATGGAGAACACCTGAACAAAAGACACCTTGTGAATAAAACTGAAGGCACCAAGTCAAATTCCTATTGGTAAAAGACCTGCTGCTGTGAGATTTTAAAGAACAATGTTTTATGAATTGTATTGCAGTGGATTTTTTTTGGTTTCTCAGCATCAGATTTGTGCCCAAGAGAAGTAGATATTTAGCTATTTCCTGTTATGTTATGCTCTGCTGCTTTAAATATCTGCAAGCTTCTGATAAAACTATTATTTGTTCAGTGTTGATCAGACACTGCCCAGAGCACTCTGAATAGGTACCTAGAAACGAACAAATAAACAAACTAATAAAAAACCAATTCAACAAATAACCACTATCTCACTATATTTTACCTTAAATATATACTAGAAGTTATAGATAACATGCCTGAAAATTCAATAGAAAGAAAATGATTGACGCCTTGTGCTTGAATTTTACCCAGTCTTGTCAATAATGTGTTGGAATCCATATATACTCCCTATAGGATAATGAAATAAAACAACAAAAAAAAAACACCAACAAAATAAAATAATAATTATATATATATATATATATATATATATATATAAACACACACAAGTTTAAAGGACAATCAAAGCATATTTTGAAAGGAAAGTTGAGTATTGTGGTGATAGCTGTCATTTGTCTAAAGTGGGAGACCCAGGAGTTCATAGGTTCATGGAATGTCTCAGCCTCATTTTAGTTCCATCTTGAGGAAGTTACCCAAGTATATGTCAAAACATTTGGACTTACACACAGCGTGTCTAAGATTCTACAAAAAACCCAGTTTGTTCAAGACCATTGTAAAGTATGATATTTCTTTACATATTTTCCTATTTTTTTAAGGAAAAAATTTTAAGTAAATTCTTAAAATTTTATTGTCTTGGAAAAGTCGGTAAACTACAGAAATGTTTCAAAATCCTCAATAAAAATTTCTCAGAGTTACAGAGTTCAAGAAAATAAATTTTTTCAACTTTATGTATTTATTTCCTTTCTATCTTATTATCCTTTCTTAGCCTTGTCTGCCTGGCTGACAGTAACTTGTTATTCTTTAATTCTCTTATATTCAAAATAAAGTGTGTTTATTAAACACATGTGAGAAAAACTGAAAATTCCCTTTTTCTCTCTCTCACTTTTTTTTTTTTTTAATAACTGGCTTCCCCAACATTTGCGTCAAAAATACTTTCTCTCACTACCACCATTTCTGTATTTCTTCTGTGTAAATTCATAAATAAGAGCAAAATACATTTAATGTGATAGTTGCATCTGTAAAATCAACTAAGTTGTAGCAACTGATCTTCTTGTTTAGGTTATATACGATATAAGATACCTTGTTAAAACATTCCTAAGTCATAGGCAAATAATCTTATATCACTGTGCAAAAACACATTGATTTATAAACTTTTCACAGTCTGAGCTGCAAAATAAAAAGAATTAATTAAAAGAATAAAGATTAATTTTTATTATTTTACAGAAGCACAGACTTGCAAGAGTTGGATGGAACCTGTAGAGATCATCTAGTCCAAGCTCCCTGCCAGTGCATCTTCCCTACAGTAGGTCACAGAGGAAGGTATTCCAATGAGTTGATCTCCAGAGAAGGAGACAAGCTCTGTGGGCATCCTTTTCCAATGCTCAATCACTTTCAGTAAAGTTCTTCCTTGCATTAGTATGGAACTTACTCCATTCCAGTTTGTGCCTGTTGCCCCTTATTATGCATGCACTGAAAATAGTTCACCCTGTCATGGTTTTATGATTTTTGGTATTGGTATTCCACATCATAACATCATGTAGTGCATTAAGAGTTAAAGAGTTAATACTCCAGCTCCATGGATCATTGATAATTCCAGGTATACCTGTCTCAGAAGAGAAGAAGAACTACATTCCCCAGAGGACTTTGCGATGCTTTGTATTTTTACATGTTTTCCGCTTGGAGGGAAAAGATAAAAACTCTCTGTGGTCACGGGACACTCTCTTTCCTTTGGGATCAACTCAGCAGTGGGTGCTCGCTGCCGTATCACCTTCAGCGTTAGCGTAAGGCCTTCCATTTATCAGACACTCTCTCTTGCTCATTTTATTTGATTTATTAGCTTCAATTCCAATTATATTGTATTATATTGTGTTATTTTTTTCTGATATCTTATTTAGTAAATTAGCTTTCCTCCTCAGATCGTTGCCGCTGTTTTGTTTCTAGGCCCATCTCCCTTTTCCCTTTTCCTTTTCCCCCTTTCCCTTTCCTGGGGCGTGGGTCTGCGGGTTCCCCGCACCAATTGTCACGGAACCAGGCCAATCCAGCCCGGTAAACCGTTGACAACCCCCATCAACTTGACTCCCACTCTTTAAATATTTATGAACAGCTGAGGTTGCCTCTCAGCTGTCTCTTCTCTAGGGTGAACAGTCCCAGGTCTTTCAGTCTTTCCTCACAAGGGAGATGCTCCAGGCCCCTCATCATCTCTGTGGCCCTCTGCTTAACTGCAGAAGTTTCCTGTCTTTCTTGAACTGAGAAGACCAGAACTTGACACAGTATTCAAGATGTGGTCTCACCAGAGCAAAGTAGAGAAGGAGGAGAACCTTCATTGTCCTGCTGCCACATTCTTTTTATGCACCCCAGAATACTAATTGCTAATCTGCTTCAATTTTACTGTCCAACAATGGGAATTTGGTCTTGTCACAAAAAAGGTTGATTAAGTCAGAGCTTGTCTCCGATGGTATTTCTTTTCCTGACTATAGCTGTCATTTACATTAAACGTAATTACTGTACAGCTAATATCCAAAGTTCAAAAAATACAGCTGCTTCTTTAAAAATGCAGGAGAAAGATTGCAGATAAGGTGCTATATTTAACCTTTTGAAATAGCAAGCCTGATTCATCTGCTTTTACTCGTACTGAAAGCAATGAGATGCTTAGAAAAGTGAGCCATACTTAGCATAATATTATGGGACTCTGAACCTTTATAACAAAATTTGACCATATGTTTTATGAAAGCCAGTTTTTTCAAGAACTGCAATCTCTGCAAATTATCTGAGAAAAAAAAAAGTTAAAAAAAAAAAAAAGGTTGGAGTTCCTTCAAATTAGTCCATCATTTGATTTATTACAAGATAATTTAGTGCTTGTCCATACCAGCAGAATAGCTGGCTCCATTTTAGCTATTTTCAGAAATGAAATTGCAGGAAAAAGTAATAAAACTATAACGTCCAAAGTTTATTGGCCTGGACACAGAACCCATAAGCCATATTGTCTTCTAGTGTGATTTGGCACATTCCCCAGTGCTGTTCCGCATTATAGGCATTTACTTAACGTCAGCTGTAGCTTGAAATGTTCTGCATTACTGATCAATATCAACATCATTTGATTGAATTGCATGTAGATTCTTTGTCTTCTTTGTGAACACAAGATGTATAATTGCTGTTAAGACAATGTGTTGAAGGAAAACTTTCCAGAAAAGAAATAATTTGGTAAAAGTGAGAACAAGAAGACGATGATATCATGAATGCCAATGGGAGAACAAGAGATTGAGATGAAGTTTTGTGCCTTTGACATCATTTATTTCAGTGACCATTTATTCTAGATAGGCTTGGTAGTACTTTCTGTGAAGCACTTAGCTCTGGGGTGAACTCATTCCATACTGAAGCAAGGAATCATCTCAGTGAGTGAGGGTAGACACTGTCAGAAAGCAGCTGCCAGGAGCTGTTCGTCCTCCTCATGGCAGCAGTTTGACCACTGATGTGGCAAACAGGCTGAGGCAGAAATGGAGACAGAGGGCCCACAAACTTTCTGGGCTGACGTGTGCACCCAGCCAGACATGCCATGGAGTGAGAGAGGTACTCAGGCCTTCAGCTGCGGGAGACTCCAGAATCTGGAGATCACTCAAGGGTCTGAGGTAAGTGGGGGAAGTCATGGGTTCAGGTGTTCCCAACTTGATGACCTCTTTGGACTTGTGACCAGAGAAGTCAGCAGGCTGAGATATATCCAGCAGTCTGAGAGAGAGATTTATGGCTGGTATCATGTGGTGGCACAAATGGACAGACAGCTTTATCTTGAGGCCCAGCCAGGAGAGAAAGATATGCAGGTTTCCCACAGCATGGAGGGCAAACACGTGCAGGGTGAAGGAGAATGAACCTTTGTCTCTGCTCATGGCAAAATGAGACTTCCCCTTGTTCCTGAAATCCCACTAACCAAGAGAATTCAAGCTCTGTTGTGGGAGAGAGAAGAAGGTATGGATGAAGGCAAAGGCTGGCAATTGTTATTTTTGATCTTGTTCTCAGTAGAATATCAGAAAAAAAAATTATGAATTGCATCATGCTGTCAGTAAGGAATATAATTATCACTTCCAGCAAAACATACATGTCTCTACTGGAAACAGACAAAGGTGTATGAAACAGGAACTTTACCTAGTTATAAAAACATTACCTTTCTCACTATTGCATTTAAATAATGGTAGGATATTTTTGATTGCTTGTAAGTTCATACCAGTCATTTAGTTAACATAGGTCACCAGTTCATGCATACCAATTTGTACATACTGTAATCCATAGCGTATGTACAGTAATGCGGTGTAACTAAACAGCTTTTCATTACTAGCTAAACTTCTTCAAGTTGTACAGTAATGCGGTGTAACTAAACAGCTTTTTATTACTAGCTAAACTTCTTCAAGTTGACTTCTCTTGATACACTGAATGAAGAGATGTAGTCAGTAAGAAAGACTTCGAAAGTCAACAATTGACTATTTTAATAACTAGCAGCCTATCTCAGCTTCATTTTGTCACATCCTTCATAGTATGCCCTGGTGATCTGCAGGAAGTAAACAGAAATATTTTTCTATACATGAACAAAACAAAACAAAAAAAGCAAACAAACAAAAGTAACACAAAAATGCTTTACATATCCAAGTTGTATTTACTCAGAATATTTTGTCTCTGCTGTTGAAATTCATGTGTAAACATTTGTAGGAGAAGAATCCTTTTTGTAAATATATTTGAAATGGTATACAAATAAGAAAGGAGAAAGACCTCATTTCAGCCTCCCAGTATTTAAAAGGGGATTACAAAAAGGAGGGGAATCAACATTTTACAAGAGTAGATAGTGATAGGACAAGGGGGAATGGTTTTAAGCTTAAGGAAGGAAGGTTTAGATCAGATGTTAGGGGGAAGTTTCTCACAGAGAGAGTAGTAAGGTGCTGGAACAGGCTGCCCAGAGAGGCTATGGATGCCCCCATCCCTGGAGGTGTTCAAGACCAGGCTGGATGGAACCCCGGGCAGCCTGGTCTAGTACCAGATCTGTAGGTTGGTGGCCCTGTCTGCAGCAGGGGGGTTGGAACTTTATGATCCTTGGGGTTCCTTCCAATCCAAGGCATTTTATGATTGCATGATTTCCTAAAAGCATTCATGCATAACCTCATCATATTCTAATCATTGTTACCTATTTCCTTCAACTTCTCTTCATACTTCGTTAGTACAGTTGAAGTCAAAAGAATAAGTATTGGGAAAGCATCAGCTCTTATCAAGACAACCTTACTTCACAAAGAAATTGAAGCTGCAAGTTGACTCATCACTTTCCAGAACAGTTATTTAAAATGATGAAGTTGTGTTCTCACATAATCAGGAGGGATTCCACCCCACTGCATTGTACCAATCACTTTATAAAATCAGAGACAAGCTTCAGAACACTCTCATGCCTCTTGAACTGAAATTCAGAAGGATGTGAGCTGTGAACCAAGAAAAATTAGATTCAGCCTTTGGAAAAATATATTGCTCTGAAATAGAAAAAACATGTTTCCTTTCCAAACTATTTTGTTCTAAGCTATATGTCTTTTATCATTGTATCGATCTCTTTAATCTCTTCTGTGTATTAATATTACATTAAATGTTACAATATTTTAAATGGAGTTCACATTTCATGCAGACTGAAGGATTTGAATTTGTACCAGCTCAGCTTGCCATAGGGAATCTAATGTGATGTGTTTTTAAGGTAGAATGCAG
The DNA here is from genome assembly GCA_036925125.1 of Oreortyx pictus. Classification (NCBI taxonomy): domain Eukaryota; kingdom Metazoa; phylum Chordata; class Aves; order Galliformes; family Odontophoridae; genus Oreortyx; species Oreortyx pictus. The sequence continues at coordinate 38,334,460 of JAUPFR010000003.1, forward strand.
TAGTAGCATACAAATTACACTGTAGAAATAAGTGATTTGTTTTGAATGTAGACATTTGCCCTGAAATATTAACTATGAATAGATGTACATGAAGACATTCAGTTCTGGGAAGGTAAGATGAATAAAAGTACTGTTGTCAATAAAATGAATAAAACAAACATATTTATTTTCCAGGCCAATTCTGGAAATTAAATCTGTAATAAAAAACAATTAAAGGTGGTTATGAGGGGAGCAAACTTTTTAGAGAAGTCAAAATGAAATAACTTCAATATTAAAAAAAAAAACATATCAATATTGTTGTAACATTTGTTATAGTTAGATGTGATTTTTCACCTTTCTAAATACTGTGTCAGTACAACTGCATTGAAAACAGTGAAGGATTTTAAGGAGGCAAACTCGTCTTATCTCTGATAAGCTGAGCGTCAGTGATGAGTGATCCTATTGAAACTACTGAACTCCAATCTACAGAATTCCTGCCATATATCGTAGAATCTTAGAATCATAGAATCAGAGTCATAGAATAGTTGGGTTGAAAGGGACCCCGAGGATCATCAGGTCCCAACTACCCTGCCACAGGCAGAGTTGCCAGCCACAAGTACTAGATCAGATTACCCATGGCCCCATCCAACCTCGACTTTACCTCCAGGTATGGTCATCCACAACCTCTCTGGAACATGTTCCAGCTCCTCTCCACTCTCTCTGTAAAGATCATCTCCCTAACATCTAATCGAAGCCTTTCCTCATTCAGTTAAAAACCATTCTCCCTTGTCCTACCACTATCTACCCATGTAAAAAGTTAATTTATCTCACATTTATAAACTCCCTTTAACTATTGGAAAGCTGCAATGAAGTCTCCCTGTAGCTTATGCTTTCCCACGCTGAACAAACCCTGTTTCTTCAGCCTGTCTTCAGAGGAGAGGTGTTCCAATCCTTGGATGGACCTCTTGGCCCTTTGTACTCTCTCCACAAGCTCCACATCCTTCCTGTGTTGAGGGCCTCAGACATGGACATAGTATTCCAACTGGGGCCTTATGAGGGCAGAATAGAAGGGGACAGTCACCTCCCTCACCCTACTGGCCACTCCTCTTCTGATGGAAATATACAAAAATACATAAAAAATAGAGACCGTACAACATTCAGTGAAAGGTTAATTGAATAATGCTAAGTAGTCTCCAAATGGAAGAAGAAAAGATTTCAATTTCATTGGTGATATTGGTTATTTAATAATCAAGTAGATGCAAGAAATGGTTCCTAGTATACCAAATAGCTACAATGAACCAAAATCAATTCTCATGATGAGGGTGGTTTCTTAAATAGGAAGAAAATATAGAACAATTTGCCATGGAATATGAGACTGATCAAAATCCCTTAGAAAAGCTGTAAGAGATTTAGAACTGTTGAGGTTTCAAGAGTGACATGGAAAGGGGGCTTCTTTCTGGTTTTTTTTTTTTGGTGTAGAAGGAAAGAAAAACGACCCAAGATAAGGAGAAATTACAGATGTACTACAAATGATACAGGAATGTAAGACAATAATAAGGAAGAGAGTGACAGTTAATAATTCAAATGGGAGAGAGAGGTAGGATACAAATGTGCTGCTGCTTGCTTTGCTGCTGGAACATGGAATAAGCTTCATACCCATCACTTGGAATCACAGATAATGTGAAGGCCCTTGGGAAATGTATTACATCACAGTGTATCTTTGTCTTGGGGAATCAGAACTCACGTGAGATTTCTAGAGAACATGAGACTAGGAAGCACAGCTCCTAGTGCACCCAACAGCCTGTAGCATGATGTCATGATATGGAATACTGATATAACCAAGTCAAGAATGGAAAAGCAACTGTGTCTCACTGGGAGCATGAGACTTACACAAGGCCTTTGAACCTCCTGAAGGCCTTTGAGGAACTATTTCACTGAATCTGCTGAACAAATTGTATTCCCATTTGAAGAACTTGCTAAGGCTATAGGACATAGAAAAATAGCACAAGGTCTGGAGGAGTGGAGAAGAGGGCATCTACCAGTGACAACTTGCAGCAATAAAGTTTCCCAATATGCATTAATGTATTGTGACATACTTGAACCTTATGGTTGGTGCAGAGGAGGTGATAATCAGTGCTTTATGCTTTTATCTTTAATTCAGAAATCCTGTTAATAGCTTTTTTTTGAAACTGCTCTGATGCAAATCCTTTCAGCATAATTGTAACTTTGTGTAGCATCAGTAGTCAGTTCTGCACCATTGGAGCCTGCCTCAGATACCTGAAGAGGATCTTCCGCTTCCATTTCAGACCTTGTTCTTGAAATCTCCCTGATCTCCTGCTTAGCCTCTGTAGTGTGTTTGAAGAGTTTCTCACTTAAGCATTTCACTTTTCAGGCTGCCTGATTCCAAACTTCACTGCATTTCAGGTCACTCTGGGCAAGTTTCCAAGCTTTGCTATGAAGTCCTGTCCATTCTGTCACTGCTATCAAAGAAAAAGCAAAAAGTATGCTCCAGCAGCAGAGCTGAAGCTGTTTCATCTAAATACTCTGATATATTGAGTAGAGTTTGAGCATCACCGCACCACTCCTCTCTGACAATACTTAACTTCTATCTCTCAATATATATGAAATGCTTGCTAAAAAATACTGGCTATATTATTAGGCTTTAACGGAGGAGGGAGTTGTTTCTTCCTGGGAATTAACAGTATCTCTTCTAAAGGTAAATTTAATTTTAAAACCTCAGAAAATATCTCAATATTGTCACATTTGCATAGAGACTAGAAAGGAATGTTACTTACATTCCCTTAAGAAGTCAATCATAAAAATATTTTAATGTTAATCAATAATGAAACTATACATGTATTTCTCATCTCATCTCATGTAGATGTTTGGACACTCATTTATAAATTACTAGAGTTGGATATATTGCATATTCCTTCCTTCCTAATTCCTTCCATGTTTTTCCTGAGATATGCACTAAGATGAAAAAATAATCTCCTAAAATATTGTGTAAATGTATACAGTACAATACAAAATATACAATTTTATCTGTTGTTAAGGAAATTGTTAACTTGCCAATAGACTGCGTAATTGCAAGAATCTGTCCTTAATTAACTCAAGATGAAACAAATTTTTCAACACTGTGGATTTGTGAAGTACATTTTAGTCCTTCTTATTAAAAAATGTTCAATGCATAATATCAGAAAGAGAGATATATCAGAGAGAGACTGCTAATCTTAAATGATATGATCTTCACAGATGGAGGAATCAAACTGCAGAGATCTGGTTGGGAAATGAAAATTCTTTATATATGAAAAAAGGGCAGAGGTGGTAAAGGATAGAAAATTGAAAGAGAAGTTCAAAATCTTGGATTTGGAAAGTGAGGAAAAAGATTGTCAGGGGAAAGTCTATTAATTTTTAAATACTGGACCAAAGAATATTGACAGTGCTTGTAAAGCCTGTGATTCTGTTTACTGGCAGGAGGTTTCTGGACCAAAGATCTGATTTTACCTTTAATGCCCTATAGTTAAGGAAAATATGAAAGCCAGGAAACACATGTAGAGATAACTGCTGTATAGTTAAATTTCTCTGTTTCTTTATGTTGCTTGCCAAAACTATAGCAGTTTCAAAGTCATTCCAAAGTTATTTTGTTAGTAAGTATTTCTCACAATTAGACATTCCTTAAATCTTCCAGGAAAAAAAAATATGGAATCAAGAATATTTATGTGAATAAGCCAGGCCAAAAAGTTGTTTAAACTGTGACTCTGTTGTCATGGTTTTATGATTTTTGTTATGAGAGCAATTGATGTACGGAGATGTTCTCAGATAGAGGTGCCAAACAGATACCTTCCCTTTTAGTATATTTCTAGTGATGTCAATATGTAGGTACAAATATTTTAGAATTAAGTACTTTAAAATCGGTAAGACACAAATGATTAAACATGTTGAACTAAGCATTCTGTCTCTGTATAGGAAGAAAATGCAAGAAAATATGTGAAGACATTTCTTGTAGCTATCATGTTAGGGATTTTGTGCCACAAAAGAATAGTTAATTTAAATTCGGAAATGGAAGAGAAGAAAGGACATGGGGATGTGATTAAGTCTCCTTAAATCTAGTACTGTGATGAGAAAAAACTTTTTTGAGTATTCAACCTTTAACCAGAGAAAGTTTCAAGCAAAAATGGGTCAACTCTAAGGGACTAATTTATCATAGAATCATAGAATGGCCTGGGTTGGAAAGGACCTCAGAGATCTTCTAGTTTCAACCCCCCTTCTGTGTCCATTATCAGTTAGAATAGATTAGGAATAGATCAGGGAGGTGTGTTAATCTCAACTACAAGTAAGATCGTGCTAATTCCAAGATGAGTGAAGTTTAACTAATTAAAATATTTTAAAGATTTTAAAGATTTAACTAATTTCATTTTTTGTCTCATCTTTGTTATATTCAAACTATAATGTTATGTTCAGATTTAAAATGATATTTTAATATTTGTAATCAACAAACGTTATAGTTGCATATTATGACTGGTTACAAGCCAATTAACATTCAGTACAATAAATTATTCTAAAAATCTTAAGTAATGTCACTCACTGAAGGTCAAGACCAAGATACTTTACTAAATTAGTGGTATGTTAAAGGACAATTATGTTTTAACTGTATTAGCCATGTGATCAATGTCATTAATAATCTTTCTCTTATTGCCTACTAAGCCAGCATCATATCCTCATGTGATCTATTCATACATAATTCATAATAAGAATATGAAAATGGAACGAGACATTTGAAGTATAAGAATGGTCATGAAACCTTAATGAAACCTTTATGAACTTTTAATTCATGAACTGTCAAGCATCAACTGTCAGGAATAAATGCATGATTTTAACAACCCAGGAGATGCCCGTGAACATTAATTTATTAATGATTTATTGAATATGCACTCAAAAAAAAAATAATGTTACAACATTACAAATCAGGGCTTGTTTTCTTTTGCCAAAAACCTAACACAAAGTGAAATATGAAGTTTTGCTTTGTTTTGTCATCTTTCTCCTTAATGAAGACAGTTTGGTCAATGCTGGGATACTGCATGCAACTAAAATTATTAAAAAAAAAACAAAAAAACTGCAGACTGTTCTGAACAGTTCTCTCTTTTTATGCTGTCAGTGATAGAATACAAAGGAAAATTATTCCAAACATATGCAACAAAAGAAACTTTCAAATTCTAAGATGATTAAATATTTATTTAATTTCTTATACAGATGGGGAAATGTCACCAGTTTACAGGCTGGTTTAGCCCAGTTCAGTGATGACTGGGGGGACCCACAGACCCACACCCCAGGAAAGGAGAAGGGCAAAGGGAAAAAAGGAAAAGGGAGATGGGCTTAGAAACAAAACAGCAACAATCATCAGAGGAGGAAAGCTAATTTACTAAGATATTGGAATGCAAAATAACACAATATAATACAATATAATTGAAATTGAAGCTAATGAAGCAAATAAGATGAGAGTGAGTCTCCAAAAGCTGAAGGCCTTACTCTAATGCTGAAGGTGAGATGGCTAGCAAGCACCCACTGCTGAGATGATCCAAAAGGGAAAAGAGCCTGTGTCTCATGACATGTGAACAGTTTTTGTCTTTCCCTCTGAGCAGAAAATGGAAAAAAAGCAAAGTAATGCAAAGTCCTCTGGCATACATTGTACTTATCTTCTTAGGGAGGAATAAACAGAACTATTGATGATTCATGGGACTGGAGCATTAACTCTTTAATCCCAGTGCATCACATGATGTTATGATGTGGAATACCAATAACAAATATCATAAAACCATGACATGAAAATATATTCTTTTTGTAGAATATACGTGTTGCAGGGTAGTAGCTCTGATTTCTCTACAAGCCTTCAAAATCACTCTGAAGGTTTTTAAATTTCTGTAAAATGATGCAACGGGTACATAGAATGTCTACTACAAAAATTTGGGTATATTTTGTTGTTGTTGATTCCTGATTGTACAACCACGGCATAAACAGGGAATAAGAAAATGTTTGTTAAAAAAGAATGCACTTTTAATAACGTTATACTCATGTGACTACAATAAATATGCATAGAATTAAAAAAATATATAGAAAGACTTTTAATCTAATTTTTGCAGTAAGGTTTCAATCTTTTGTATTGTTGATTGAAATTTTATCTAAAGATTTTCAGTCATTGCTGAAGCTGTGATCTGCTAAGAGTGTTTGGATTTTAATTCTTTATGCATAAATGCTGTGAATTTTCATACATTTTAATGTAGCATTCATTTTTCAGACTTATTCTGCACTTCATTTTTGTTTGTTTGTTAGTTTTTAAATCTGTGGGCTGAACAAATATTGTGTTCTTGCTTCATCTTGAAAACATTGTTTTTAATTAAGGGAACATCACATTATAATTTTATTGTTTCTTTGCTTTTATTTTTCTTTTTGCCTTTTTGTTATACTGTTTTTTGTTTTCCTCATCTTATCCTTAATGAACCGACCTTCCATGGACAATACAGATTAGTTCAACCTCTGTACTTGCAATTGTTTTTCCAAAAAACACAGTGCTTTAATTCACCTTGCAGAAGTCGTTGTATTCAAGGAGTTAGTAATTTTGGGCTGCTTTATTGAGAAACCTCATCTCTTTGAGTGTTTAGTTCCTATAAGGCAATGTGCTGGAGCGCTTAGGTTTCGCTGTGTGTTTGTAGATGTTATAGCAGAGATAACAGACCAGCCTTTCAAAAGAAGGGAAAGTGGATTTGTTTTTTATACAAGATGAATGGCAGCATGGTAAGGAAGTGAGGCTGAACCTCTGCACATACAGGATCTGTGCAGTGTACCATGCAAAAATCTGCCTGGGATCTGTCCAATGCTGCATGGATACTGGGTTCCCAGAATCTGGAGTGATGTAAGATTTACTCCCTGTCAACATTCCTCTTATTTTTTTTTTATTATGCCATTTGTTATCAGGGTTTTCCCATTTAGATCTGTACTAGCCCTGCAGCATATTCCTCACCCTCCCCTCTTTTCCCCAATGTAGAACACCACATGCCTGCAGGAAAATGCAGTCACAATAACATTCTGCAAAATGTAAACCAGAACATCAATCAGCAGTTTCTGATTCAACCTTGTCCCAAAGGAGCGAAACATTAAAACAGAAAATATCCTGTGTTTATAAAAAGATAATCATTAAATAGGAATGCTTCCTCCTCCATTTTTGAGAAATGACTTATCTATTTCATGCAGGTATCAAAGAGGATTAATGCTTGACATCCAAATAAAGATAAGCATCCCTTCCATTTAGAAAGTCTTTTTTTTTTTTTTTAATGAATGTGGATACCTCACCCCATTCCTCTATTCTTTGATTATTTATATAACTCCTTTATCAAGTAAGGTGGTTTAAGGGAGCAGAATGAGGAGAGAATGATTATTTGTGCAAACATTAAGCATTCAGAATTGGTTTATCTCCAAACTATTTTGAGATTGTCTAATAATTAGATCTTATTTAACAAGAAACAAGAAACAATTACCCTAATTCCAAACATTTGTTGTATGGACCCTTTCAGTTTGGATAATTAGATTTACATGCACAATGTAAATTAAAGGCTTGACTTCTGCAAGTTTATGTCTATACTTCACTGACTTAGAAGAAGGATTGCCTAAGCAATCTTAAATGGAATTATTATATATTGATACATCTCCAGGAACACTGTACTGAGTTCTTGCAGGTTTTGATAGATCCCAAGTAATGACTATTGTTATTTTATTTTGAAATTAATCATATCATGATAATAGGAACTGATAAAGCTATCCCCATCTTTGACAGAGCAGGGAAGATCCAGTAATGATGTGCTAAGAAAAAAAGTGACCTTCCACATTTACATTTGAGAATCCTTCTCTTATGCTGTGTTACTTGTATGCTACTATACAATTCCATTGCATGTTGTCATATCCCGGATGAAATTCGAGCCCTAAATTTGTTTCTTTTACATCTTTGTAAACAGATTCACTCTCTAGCATGTGAACTGCAGAGATCTGACAGTCTTTGAGGACACAACTGGAAGAACTCTCCTTTGCTGTTCTTGCTACCAGTGACTAAAATCTCATGCAAATCTTTGAGGTATGATTTCTTTGGATTTTTTTATGTTCTCTGCATCTAATAATTATTATAACATTAATATTCTTTTCCAGGAAATTGTATTCCAGTCTCTTTCAAAAAGCCTCTTTTTTGCTTTTGTCTATTCTACAGGTGAAACCTCAGTTCTTCATAAGATAATGGCACAGTATACAAGTATACTGAGCTAATAATTTCATCTTGACTTATCGGTATCATCTAGACTATCTGAAATATCTATCTCTTGCAAAATACTATATTCTTTTTTTCTAAACTACTCTGTATATATATATATATATATTTAAAGGATATGGAAATACTATTGTCATTAATAATTGTTTACTTTCTTGTTTCAACTTAAAATGTTGTAAAATTAAGTACAAATTTTGTAAAATAAAAATTCTTGAGTTTTCTTTTACCATTCTGTAAGATTCACCATTGGAATGTGTATTCTCAAGTACATAATTTCTATTTTTCATTATACTTCCCCATAAATTTCCTGCACTGAGAAATATATTGAAAGATTGCATAACTGAAGTAGTATGACAAGTTTAGTATGAATTCTAAATGAACTCTGCTGGACTTCTGATGTACAAAAATAATTTAAATTTGGAAAACTAATGATCAGTGCAATGGTATTAACACAGGAGATATATGATTTAGGGGAATATCATGAAAAATACAGCAGTGGATAAAGAGAACAGTGGCTGAATTTAACTAAACATTGTTAATGTAAACAACATTAAAGAAAGTGTATGCTGTATTGATTAATTCACAGCCACTCAAAAGGCATCACTGTTATCTTTATTCTATATGCCATAACTGTAACGTTATTCCCATAACTTCCTTTATTTCTACTTACTATTTTAGATGCTGCTGGTTTTGACCTGTGGCATCACTGTAAGCAGTGCTGAACAGCAGTTCCCCATGATTCTGTGGAACTGCATCAGTTTCTCACCTAAACCTTGGGCTATGCAATTAAAAACCTGCTGTTCTTAGTTATACATATGTTACAATAAGCATTTGAAGTCTAGACTGTGCGCTAAAATTGAACAATTCCTTAAATCCAGAGAGTTAAAACATAGTTATCTCAAAGAAAATAAAGTCATTGTTGAGCACAGGGACTCCTGTGAAGGCCAAGCAGTCCTTCTTGCTAAACTAAACTGCAAGCTGATAGTAGTAAATCACACTGTTGGAAGAGGGGTTCATATTAGACCACTCAGTTGCTCTGTAATGCAGACTCAGAAACAGTAATTTGCAAGAGCTAGAAAAAAAGCTGGGGACAAATGTCATTGTGGTCCACCTTTTTCTTCAGTAGAGACAGAGAGTGGGGAAGTTCATGCTGGGGGAACCGAAAGGAGTAATTGTAGGTGTTTGTGAGTCATCTATCTGGGGATCTCCAAGGATCTGTTGGTAGGAACTATCCAGTCTTTCCAGGTCAACAGAGGCTGACGCAGAAGGTGATGGAGCATGGAATACCTTCAAGTATCTCACTTTTGAACCCAGACCTTGAGAATGCTACCAAATGCATTGTGAACACTGGCAGTTATTGGAAAATTCAACATTAGAAGATTAAAAACTATAAGCACTGAGAACACACAAGGTGTATATTATACTATATATAATATAGAGACAGATATTGCTTAAGTTCTGCAATATCCAGACACAGCTTTATTCGTATCACAAGGTTCCAGGACTGAGGACACTCAGGAAAAAAAGAAATTGTTCTATTTTAGCACATAGTCAAACGTGTTGGCACCACACAGTAACTTATAGTCATCAATATATATCACCTGACATCAACTAGAATGGCAGGATATGAGAAGTAGTTATACCCTCAGACTTTTAATACAGTGTACCTGGCTGAAAATAGTGTTTGTGGTACTGCTATATATGTCAGCAGTTGCTACAAAGAAGGTAGCTCCTGTGAGTAATGAATTTTCTAAAGATCCTAAAAACAGATCTCTTTCCTTTGTTCCTGCCCTTATTGGAAAAAAAAAAATGATTTGTAATAACTATTATTTTAAATATGTAAAAAAAATTCTTGTCTTATAAGGAAAAAAAAAAAAACAACCACAACGTTGATATCAGAAAGCATGGTCAGCATTCATTGATTGAGAAGTATTCTACATTACTGAGATACTCTGTGTCTTTATGTCCCAGTTCTGATTTTGGAGCATGCAGTGACCTTGACTGAGCTTTCCTGGTTATAGTTTCTTGTATGTGATGAAACAAGTTTACAATGTGGAAGCTTATATCATTCTCTGATACATCAGTGTTAATTGTTACAGAGGAGAAGAGGTTGATTCAGCATTAGTATTTATTAAGAAATAAATATATAAACATATGCTATAACAAAATAAAACAAATGTATATCTAAGTATGTGTCAACAGCAATATCAGATAATCTGATAACATCAGATATCTGATAATATGATAATCAAATGTAAACAGTTCATGTTCAGTAAAAATGAAAACCTCCTACTGTACTATAAAGAGTAAAATAATTCTTTTAGGCAAGAAGTAGTGTCATTTTTAGGAATGCATCACTTCATTTTGCAGTGCAATATTTATATTTAATTATAAGATTTTATTCAATGTAGAAGTGGGAGGAAATATTTTGTTTTCTTAAAAATAGATCAGAAATAAAGAGTGGCCAAAGGCCAAGGCAGAATAAATCCCATGATGATGATGACATTCATCATAAAGGGCTAGATAAGGTGAATTAAATTTTGGAAAACAGCATGTTAAATCAAGAATATTTTTGTTAATCTTATAAGCACTACATATTAGCAGGAACCCAACCATGCCATCTTTATTCATTAGATTTGCATAACAAAAGTTTGATTTTTAACCAATTTGCATTCATTTTTTAGTGTTTTGATTTGGCAATAGCAGAAGTTAACTTGAAAAAAAAAAAAAACAAGAAAATATAATTTAAGTGTTATACTCTGATTTTTGTTTGTAGCATGGAGAATGAAAACAGAAGAATTTTCCAGTTGCACTCGTTGTGTCCCAACAAATAGCTAGATAGACAGTATAAGAGGAAAAAAAAAAACAAAAAAAAAAAAACATGCAAAACAACCTCATCATCATTTCTTTCAGTGTTATCTATGCCACATAGGTCTAGGTGATTACTGATGACCACAAGGATGATACTATGATACTCTCCTATGAAGAAAGGCTAAGGGAGTTGGAGTTGTTTAGTCTTGAGAAGGCTCTGGGGAGAACTTTCAATACCTAGAGGTAGCCTACAAGAAAGCTAAAGGTGCACATTTGTACAAGAACATGTAATTATAGGACAATTGTAATAAGTCTGAATTGAAGGAGGGCTGGTTTAGACTTGATATAAGGAGGAATATCTCCACTATGAGTGTCCAGAGTTGTGGATCAAATTCTGCATGGTCCCTTCCAACCCAAGTCCATTCCATGATTCCTTGTTTAAAGCTCTTGATTAGCTCTTGTAAACTGTATGAAAACTATGTTTTGTATACAAAATTATTGACAGCATCTTCTCTTCATTTAGTGGTCACAACTCCATTGTTATAGTTCAAATTCAAGTTTTACTATACATATTTTTATAGTTTTGCTGTATTTAAACCACTTTCTCAGACTCTACTTTTTAATGATAAACTTGAAATTCTAATTTTCCTTCAAGATTACGAGATTGGAAATGTACTCAGAAAAACATTTTCTTTAACTGTTAAACCATTTACAAATATGTTTTGAAGAAAAAGAAACTAGAGTTAACTTATACTTCAACAGAGGTGATTGATGGTTCATTTAAATCTTGAAAAACATTAAATTTAAACATTACATATGCCTTTTACTGTATGGAAAACTTACACAGACAGGAATATATAATGAATTTTGAAAACACATATATGGTAATATTAAAATTTCATATCTATTTATGTTTTTCTGTAGCATCTAATCATGAGCTACTGACTTTATGTGATGTTGCTTTGTCACTGGAAATGTGAATCACAGTAATTGCTGCTGAAGGGAGACAGATTTACACGGTGATTGTAGCTTTAGAGTAGGGAAATAGGAAAATTAGTCTGAAGTGCAAATTGACATTACATAACCTTATTCAAAAATGTTAGTTAGCACTGTCCAGGACAGGGTGATTACAAAGTAGGAAATCTCATGTTCCACTCCAGTAATGCTAAATCATCTGCCTAAACTCCCTGAGGTGTTATCCTGCTAATAATCACACTAATTGTGACCTCAGAGATTGACATATTTAATCCTTGTTCAGTCCCAGCTGGGGTGATAAGGTCATTTCCTGGCTGTGGTGGTAGCATTAATTAGTGCCTGAGGTACAGCCTGGAGCTTGGCAGTTTGCCACTGCAGGATTATCTCGTTTGTGATGCTTCTACTTCTGTGAAATGACATCTAACTCCAGGAGCATCAGACTTGGTATGACTGACTGATCTACATAATATGAGTCAGGGTAGCATGACCATGGCTAGCATCTGTCATTTTGATGATCTCTCTCATTTTTCATATTTGCCACAACGTATTTATCTTTGTACATCTTTGTTCCTGAAAATTTCAAAATAGAGTTCACTATTTATTACACTAAGTTCAGTAATGTTCTGCTGAGGTACAGTGGTATATTACCACAGTTTTCATGATAATCCCATAACTGTTTTGAGTTGTTTTTTTTTTTTTAAAGATTTTTGAGGACTTTGAAATTTTTGCTATTTTTCATTAGTATGCAAATGCTGTGTCAGTTAACAAGGGGATGTATGAGATTGAATTTGTTTTCTATATAAATGTTGTCCATTTTTAACATCTCTAGGTTCAGAAGTTTTACTCCCATAATTTCATGATTCAATATTTTCTATTTTAATAAACCACAACGTGCAGTAAATGAATGTTCCTCCTAATGAAAGGGATTGAAGAAAAATGTCTAGCTTCTTGACTGTCTTCATTTGCTAATTGTTGAATTCATGTTGGCTAAAATGCTAATTACCACTACTGCTGCTTACCCTGCTTCCTTAAACATGACCTTTATTTGCTTGATTAACTGCACTGCTTTTTATACTGAGAAGCTGTTACTGCCAGTTTTGCTTAGGCAGTTTTACAGTCTTTTTGTTACAGTAGTTTGAACTTTCATATTTTTATCCAAAAAAAGATATAACTTTAGGTTTACTTTAATATCTGGAGTTTTTTGAATAACAATCTAAAACTGAGTAGAACAGTATTATTAGTCTTTAAATAATAATATGATCACTTTTTTAAAATTGAGTAACAAAAATTAAATATACAATAAATGTTCATCAGCACGAATGTTTATTGCTGACTTTTTTTTAGTGAATTGGAAATTCACTGAATCCACAGAAAGTGGTGAATTAAAATTGACTGTAATACGGTTATTAGATGTTGAAGTCTGTGTTTCCTAGAAAAATAATTTATTGTCTGAACATATATACCAGTAGTGATGATTCAGCAAAATCTAATATACTGCTATTGTACTGAATCATTACAATGTGTTGACAATATTAGTATATCCACATTTTTCACAGAGAACATCTAGCTACCTATCCTACTGCAGAAAAAAAACAAAAAAAAAAAACACATGTGCTTTAATTATCACTTGATTCTTTTCCTTAACTCTTCTCCTTATGAGATGATCCTGAATAATGTTTGACTGAAGAAGTTATGCTTTTTTTCACTTGTGTTCATTTATGCTCCTTAAAAATAAAGTCATACTGATTAATCAAAAATAAATTCTAGATTAATCTAAATATTATAGGAATATAGCTTAGTTCTGTTGTACATATAATTTAGAATATCATCCAATTATCTATTACTATGTTTCCTGTGATAACCAGCATAAGTCCTCTAATTTCTGGTATTTTGATGCAAATCCAGGAAGACGAGTTTTTTATCATTGTTTGGAGTTACAGTGGGGTCTCTTAAATGCTTTTGTGCTCCTGCTAGCACATGTGGTGAAAAGTGTTGACAGAATTATTGGACTTATAATCCTTATAAGTACCTTCCAACTCAAGAAATTCTATGATTCTACAATTCTATGATTTTATGAAAATTACTCATTATGTATTACAGTTGCAACACCAAAGACAGACAAGACAGGAAACACAGCTCTCACTCATTTTCTGCAATTCTCCATTTTCCTCATCACTGAAGCAGCTGATGCAATAATACATAGACCTTCAGTTGCTTAGACACTTCTTCATATAGGCTGTCTGTACCAAAACATTGGCCATTAGTTATTCTCAAGCAGTTTCTTCTCAGATTATGTTGGTTGCTACAATAAAATGAATACATTGTTTGGTCCATGACTTCAAAATATGAATTTCATTTTAATTTTTAATTATTTTTAAATGGCCCACTGCTCGGGACTTGCTGGGCATTGATCAGTGGGTGGTAAGCTATGGCTTTGTGCATCACTTGTTTTATAGATAGATAATATCATTATTTTTGTTTCTCTCTTACTTTTCTGTCTTGGTATACAGATTTTTTTTATCTCAACTTATGAGTTCTACTTTTTTTTTTTTTTTCTGATTCTCTCCCCCATTCCAATGGGAGGAGGGGGGAATGAGTGAAAGGCTGTGTGGTGTTTAGCTGTTTGTCAGGCTAAACCACAGCAAATCTAATATCCAAAATAGCTTCAACAATTTATTAATTTTCCAGTAGAATCTCTTGGCTAAGCACAGGATTTTGAGAGAAGTTTTGGAGCACTTATCAGAGACTGTCACAACGTACTATAGCAATACAAATTTAACTGGATAAGAGATAACTGGCAAGTGCAACCACATTTAACATGTGTAGAATAAGATATTTATTCTTGATAGTAGTACAGACCTCCTGTCTTATCTATAAACTGATAACCTCTTGTTCTGGTGAGTAGAGATTGGTTTTTGACATTGGTTGACTAAGAGGTCTGAGTCTAATTAAACTGAAAGTAAGAACTCTACAAACACAAGGATTCTATGTCAGATTAAGTATTTTCGTGTTTTGTTTTTCTTACTTTAAAAAAATTATAAGGTTAAGAAAGAAACAAGATAGATGAATTTGTTCACAAAAAGCTACTCTTCAACCTTTTTGAAGCAGAAGCCTGAATTCTGAAGATGCGTTGGATTCTGGCCAAGCAACTAGAGTAATTTTATATCTGCTTTGATTTACTGGTCCAGAGCACCAAAATTTCTTTTTGTGTGTCTAATTTAGACAAAATTTTGAGAACTTCTGTTCCTTTAATTATGACAGCTTTAAAGTAATCTAGTGTAAATATTCTCAGTTCAAGAAAGTAAACAAATGTATCCACAGATATTTTTTTCAATCATTGCTTTTAATGAAATCTTTAGACTTAGGGTATGGTCATTAAGAATATAGCATAGCTAGCAGATGAAAGAACGGATCAACACAAAGGTCAAGATCTTCATAAGTCAGACATGCTGCTAAGAAATTCTTGGTCCTTTACATGATTAACTTAATCACCATTTTGATAAGAAAATCTGAACTGCTATTCTTTGAAAATAAGCTTCTTAAAAATCTTCCAAGATTTTTAAATTAAGCACTCCTTTCTCTTCTTTCTCAGATTCACTCTTTCCTCTTCTATTGTATTTTTACTCTATGCTGTTCTTCTGGATTGCCTGAATCTCTGCTTTTATTTATTTATTTATTTATTTATTTATTTATTTTTCCATTTACTTTAATTCTTCATTTTACTTTACCTGGATCACTGTAACCTCTATGTATTATTTCACTATTGATCTGCTTTGTTTTCCTTTTATTTCAAACTTCAGTATTGCATATGCATAATTTTATATTCCACTGGAGAGTATAAAGCAGAATTAAAAGTCAGAATTCCTCAGGTATTAAAAAGAAAGGTGGTCTTAGTGACCATTATGAGGGAGTTATGGTAATTAAAAAATACCATTTCAATTCTGAGTTTTACATGTCTGGCCTTATGAAGTAGAACAGGAAGTTTTTATCTTCTGCCAGTCGGATACTTCAGAAAAAGTAAGGGCTGTCTGATCATTTCAAGTTTTATGACTACATAAAAATGTGACGTGCACCACTTTTATTTAATATCACCATTAAACCCATAAATCATTGCCTCAGTAAGAGTGGTTAAGACGATTACTCAGTGTCCTTCGTGAAAAGAGTTGATTGCATAGAAGCATTTCTTGACAAAGTTGAGCTCTCAAACAGCTCAGTTTATCAAATGCATATTTGTCTATTTCAAACTCAGCAGGCATTTTCATGCAACTGCATCATTTCTACATATAACTGGATATCATGACATAGAATGAAAAAAAATCAAGAAAATGAAGCACAATTAAAAATTTCCAATATACTTTACAAAATGTTATCTTATTTTTGAGAAGCTGGTTGGTTGTCCTCATGTACTTTTGAAACAGTGTCAATTGGCGTCTTGTGATTTGGTAGTGGACAACATTGTATTACAGGATTGGAAATTATGTTCTGAACTGAGCTGCATGTGATATAACCCAGAGTATGATATAATCTTTCTGTCTGGTGAAGTTCTACATGGTATCTTCAACTGATCATAGAATCATAGAACCATGGAATCACCGAGGTTGGAAAAGACCTAAAAGATCATCCAGTCCAACTGTCATCAATAGTCCCCACTAAACCATGTTCCTCTAAAGAACATCTAAATGTTCCTTGAATACCTTCAGAGTCGGTAACTCCACTGTTTACCTGGGCAACCCAATCCAGCACCTGACAACTCTTTCAGTGAAGAATTATCAAGTCAGAATTTCCTTGTCAACATTTTACGGGCTGTTTTGGCCTGGTTCCATGATGATTGGATCAGGGGGACCCATTGACCCATGCCCTGGAAAGGGGAAGGGGAAAAGGGGAAAGGAAAAGGGATACTTTACCTGTAAAAGTGTCATCACCTTACTCATGAGTCTTTTCATCTTCCATTTTCTCCTTATTCTATTGAAAAGGGGAAGAGAATGAGTGGCTTTGTGAGCATTTGTCTTTAGGTCAGGTAGACCAATCACAAAAACACAAGTTGAATAGGTATGAATAAATTTTCTATTCCAACATTCCAACTCTCAAACAATTAACTACAATTTATAGGGTGTTTTTTTTTTTTTTTTGTTATTTTTTTTTTCTTCCCTACATGTCATAAACAGAGGCTTCTTCATTAAAACTGAAAAACAAATTTTTCTGCTCTGGACAGCTACAACTCAGAGCATTGATATAATATATATTCAAGGAATTTTTATTTCTTCATAACCAGACTATAGTAAGGACTCTCTTTTCAATAGACAGATTTCAATGGACAGAATTTCTAGAAAATATTTTTCCTTCCTGAAACGAATGATATTTTTTATCCCATATTGAATTTTGGAATAAAATTATTTATGATTAAATTTTTCATATACTGCTTGTTTATACCAGTAAGAATGAAAAGTAATTGACTAGTTTATCAATCTTCTTCAGAAGTTTGAGGGGGGATATTCAAAATTTAGTTAACAACTCTAGTTCGTATTTAGATAAATAATAGGAAAGGAATTCACCCACAGTCACTTTTCGAAGTATCAGCCTGATGAAAAGATGATATCTTATTTGAAATCACCAGGGTCTTTTTTCCTGTATGCCACAAAATAACTTAAATTTTAGTTCTTTTCTTGCAGGATCTGATGGCTACGGTTATTATGAAATATTTATTTATTTACATACCCCTTTATTAAACTTTTAAATGTATATCGGTTTGCAACTAATTAAGTTCATTTCAGTGGTAAAAAACATAGTTTTCTGTAGGGAAAAAAATCTTCAAAAACTAGAGCAGATGCCTAAGGCTTTTGTTTTGTTTTGTTCCTTTTTCTTTAATTTTAATTATCCAATTTATGCTATTGTTTCTGTTATTTTTTAATTTTCATTTTGTTCCATCTCTTACTTTTTTTCTTAAAAAAAATTTACTAAAAGAATATTAAAATATTCGATTTCATGTTTATTACTGTTTGTTTTTTTTTTTTAATTTCTGAGGGCAATTAAAATTGTAAAGCAGTCAAGTTCAAAATTTCAGAAGATTATTCATAACTTTGAAGTGTGCCTGGCATAAGAAATTGGATTTACACCATTAACGTTTCTAAACATTTTACCATATCTTAATACTGATGTAAAAAGAAAACTCCCATCAATTGAATTTCTCCAGGTGGTGGGCCTCCCATATTACCTGACTCTCACTTTTTCCCTCAAATTGTAACTATAGAAATGACTTAGTGTTCCTCTAGTTTTCTGGAGGAGTCCGTTAAGAATTTGTCCCTGCTAGGTTAAACACAATGGGAAGCTGTTGATAGTGACTCACCTTCTTAAGCAAGTTAAACTGCTTTGAAAATGACCAGAAGGTCATAAATGGGTCTGCTTACAGATTTATTCAATGGCAGATTAGTTTCACCTACCAAATTTGTCAGTGTTAACCTTAATTGTACATTCACTACAAGCATAAACACCTCATACAAGACTTAACACTTGTATGATGACCATTCGTCTTTTAGATCACATTCAGAATAGTGATAATTGGTTGCATCAAACTCTTGGACTACGTATTTTATAAAAATGATTTAATATGTTCATCAGATTTTGCAAAATCCATCTTCCTTCTCTGAGAAAATAGAGAATCTAACATAATGATACAATTTTGTGGCTAGGTATCTGGTTGGATTATTCACTGTTTTGATTCTTTCCTGGTGCCTAACATTTCATTTGAATAACTGTTTATACATCTTTATGGTTGGAGAAACTGTCTGGATGACTACTCAGTGGACCAGCATTCACTCCTAGGTTATACTACATTCTTTCCTATACATACTGACTAGTGACAGCACATTTAGATAGTGAACTATCTTAACTTCAGGACAGATCCTTTGTTATCTCCACATCTCTCTTAGAATCCAGGTCTATTTAAATTTATTTTCATTCTTTTTTTCCCTTCACTTATTTTTGTGTGTGTGTGAATTTTTTGTGCCTTTGTGCTTTAAATATATATATAAATATATATATATATATATATATTTAAATATTTTCAGAGTCCCATTTTACAGTACATTTATTTTTTCTTAACTTTTTTCTTAACCGTGTCATCCAATCTCTATGTTTTCCATAAAAAGTATTAAAAAAAATAGTAAAAGTATTATTCTTTTCTTTAACTCAGAAACCAACAACAAAACAATAAAGCACCCAAAATCTTTACTAATATATGAAGCGAATTATACTTAGAAAGTACATGAGATGGAGGACGTGAAAAATTATTATAAAGAAAATTATTTCTTTATTGAGATGAAGATATTTTCCAACACACAAAACTATTCTGCTTCTTGTCAATTGCTTGTTCCTTTCTTCTTCATACTTTGTGGCTCCTAAATCTCACAGTGTTCCTGATCTTATTTTCTGACAAGATTCTTCAAATTTTGGTGATTAGTGTTACTTCAACAGCCAGGTTCCTCTAGCCCAGTGAATGATTTCCACTAAGAAATCTTACATCTAATGGTGAATAAATCAGACCTTCCTGATCAAGCAGAATGAATAAAATAATCTTGCCTTCTCTTCTGTTACCAAGAATTAAAAAGAAAAATCCCCTGTGCTGAATGCAGGTGTAATTTTTCTATCTTTTTTTTTTTCCTCTTAGCTTAGAAGGAAGTTATGACAACAAGCTTATGATCCCAGTTATCTAGCTTCCCTGCCACAGCTTGCTTTGGTAAATCCTTTAACTCCATTTCTCCTTCTAATATGTAAAACTTATTTTCCTGTCTTGAACAAGACATTGGACAAGTCTAGAGTAAATCTCTGTGGATCTTGATTGTCCTTACCGGAGGTGTACCTAACTATATCACGTGATCTAGGAGATGAGATAATGTAAATGAGTAGGTTGTTGCTTCCTCTCTCATTTCTATCATTCATTTCTTACCCGCTTATCTTCCTAAGATAAAAGATAAAATTCATTATTTATGCACTGAAATACTCATTCATTTTAATCATTCATTAAAACCACAAAATTCACTGAGAACTTCACATGAACACCACACAATACTAAAGTGTAGAAATAGGTATTAAGCAGCATTTTCACTTTACACACCTTGAAAAATTTTAGGGGATTCTTTCTGATGTTATGTCACAAAACCAGATTAGCTTGAGTACGTAACTTCCCACTTGGAAAATGGAAATTGAGTACATCTAGAAGACCAGCCCATGTACCCATCGGAGTTTATGAACAAATTAGTATTCATGTACATACAGATTCCACATATGTATTTTATTCTCTGTGATTTTATGTCAAGTCCAAGGCATGAATCTAAGATGAAGAATGACTATAAATACATGAATTTAATTATCTCCTAGTTTTAAAAGACAAGAGAAAGCTTCTCCTGTATCCCAGTGATTTTTGTTCAGGTAAAATCCTTATTTCTCTGTTTTCCTTTTACCTTTCTTGTTCTTTCTAATATATAGCATTCCTTTTAAATCACCATTTTGAAATCACTTTCCTGAATTTCCTCATGCTTCTCTATTCTTTTCTACACTTCAGAAATTAGAAATATATTGTATAAATTAAAACTAAGAACCCCTTAAAAAAACCCAAACATATGTTAGAGCAAAAATAAACCTCCCAGTGTGGAAGAAAAAAAAAAATATATTTTATAATACAGAAATATTTTTCCTGTTCATATTGATATTTCACATGGAAATAATATAATATAGTTATTATCCACTCCTTCAAATGTCCTTATTTGAGAGATTGTTAATAAAAGAATATTAATAGAGTAGTGTAATAGTAGAATTATCTCTTAATTCCCCATTTAACACACAAGATAAAATTAAAAATACTACTCATGATGCTGAAAATCCAAATAAAATATGATTTAGTGAAAAAGGTTAAAACAAATAAAGAAACAGAAAAAAACCCACAACACATGTAGATTCTCTGAAAGCTTAATGAATATTAACTTGCAAATGCCTACCATCATGCTACTTCATGTAGTGCCAGAAATTAATTTGACAGACTTAGAAAGGATCATCTGTTTAATACGCTAGATAAATTTGGATTCAGGAACAGATTTTATAATGGATTAAATACTTACTGCCAGAAGCATGGCTTAGTGGGACAAGTATTAAGATAAAGAACCTCATCTTTCTTAAACCACAACTCTGAAACTTTCTCAGCTTCCTTCTTCCTTCGGAACGATGGATAGTTCATATTTACATCAGGTTAAATTTTTGGGATCTCTCTTTTTGCTTTTGCCACCACAGCATTTGAGATTACTAACACTACATGATTCCAGTTGTTCTCATTTTTTTGTTAGTTAGTTAGTTAGTTTATTTTTTATTTGGCCACAGTTTCCACAATGACTCTTCTACTCTTTTATTTGTATGCATTCTTCACACGCCAAATTTGTGGCATTTTGTATTGTTCAGATAATGTTCAAGTGCCTCTGGAGACCAGGTATTTAAAAGCTCATGCTACTCTGCATCCATTTTTTTTTTTTTTGTGAAAGCCATCTGTAAAGAAAATACGACACACATCCCTGTTTTTACTGTAAATTTGACTCCCTCATTAGTGTACCCTTTGAGAAGTAGCATGTTTACTTGTTACTTGTAAATGAAAGATCAAATGTAAAGTCTTGATCAGTTCCTCAGAGATGATAATAATATTGAGATTGTCTGGTCTTTCATAAAAGAAAAAAGATGCTTCCATCAAAGAGGTTGATGTTAATTTAATTGTCCAATCTTAATTTTAAAGGAAAATTTGCTGTAGAAGTATTGAAATACAAAAAGAAATAGAAAATGAGAAGAGGAAGAGGAAACTAGGAGCTGATTTTCATGGCAGCAGTGCAAAAGTGACAGTTATTTCATTTGTCTTTACTAAATTCTAAAACATATTAGTGCTGAAGTGAGGATTCTTGTTAGATGGCACTTTTCTTCATAGATTTAATTGATGTGCCCACAGATTACAGGGCAGAGATGCAAAATAAAATGATGGGACAGAAAAATTACTTCTGACACTTATGTTGGTTTCACCTAGTCTGATTGACTAGGGAAAACAACAACAACAGCAAAACAAATGAAGAAAGAAAACTAATAGTCCTATAAAATAACATTATGCTTTTGCCATCAGGCTCAGATTATTCTGCACCTCATAGCATTAGGTAAAAATAATGGTAAATAACTTTAAAAGCAGCCTTAAATCTAAGGCAAGCCAGCATGAACTTTCCCTGGAGGGCTGATTGTAAGAAAACTGACTGCATATACAGTATCAGATACACTTAAAGAACAGGGACATGTTTTGTGGATATTATGATATTACTGAAGACTATTCAGAAAGAATACAAGGTTTTTGAATGCACTGTTACACAGAAGTTACAAGATGAAATTTCTCAGAAGCAGAATTTTGAAAGGTAAAATCTAAATATTGTGATAAAATAAAATAAATAAAATTATATATATGTATATATATATAATGATTTGATGCAAGCATGAGAACAAAATTTAAAAAATATATCTCAAATGCAAAGTGGATGAAAAGTAACATATAATCAGATATTTCTGTGGTTCGGAAAATTATTTTGCTAATGCAGAAGTCATTATTTTTGATGTCAAATTATTTATTCTGTTGACAAATACTTTATTCAGTTATACATCAGGAATTACACATAACAAAAAGGAATGATAGCAAGGAATTACCTTTGTGAATTTAAGCCAATAATGAACCGAGTTTTGCAATACCTTGCTGCTATTTTCTGCTTCCATATAATTGATAACATATATCACAGTCATCTTAAATGTCCATATCAGTCAAGACCCACATTAGTTATTTTGTGAAGTCAACTATCAGTACAAGACTTGTAACTCTTACTTAAGCACTTTCCAAGAATTAACTTAGAGACCCAATAAAAGAATTACAACAGTAGCAGGTAGCTGCAAATAATACAATCACTGTAAAGATTGTCTTAATGATACAAGATGGTTGAAAATTTAATTACAAATACAAATGCATTACTCTCTCAGTGCTTATATTTTTTCTGATCTAGATGTTTGGGTCATTCTTCTGCAATTCTTTTTGTTGCCCTTCTGCAGTCAGCAAAGGAACAACTTAAATGAACTGGAAATTGTAACCACAAATATTTTAGAAGTAATTATCCACTCAGAATCAACACAGTGTTTCAAATGGTCATGTTTCTTGTTTGAAAATGATGGAGTTAGGTAGTCTTACCTGTTAAAAAACAATCTTTATTTTGCTTAATGTAGTTCATAGAGCTGAGATTTTCACGGTATTTTAGATAAAAAATATTTATCTCCCAGTGACCTTAAAAGTTCAATAAAAATGATACCTCTTACTGTTATAAAATGTTAGTATCTTTTATCTTTGGACTCATTGTATGCAATTCCTAAGAGCCGATGAAAATCTCGATGAATCAGAATTAGTCATCAAATTTATTCACAGCAAAAAAACATTTCTTGAGATGGCTTACTTGTAGTAATTGAACAGTTGTGATTTTTACCATTACAAAAGGGAAGTCCCTTTCTGCTTGAGTGACATTTTTGGTATGCACTCATCTTTCTATGGAATAATGTATGTTTTTCAAAAAAAATCTTGAGTTGAATTCTGTCTCCCATGTGTTCACTGTAAAATAGTCCCCATGTCAGCAAATTCAAACCACAGGTTTCTCTTCTTTGAATCATCAGGACTGCTATTACCAGAGCAGATCATTTTCTCTCCAAAATAAATATGTATCCCCAATCCATACTACTATCTACTCTGGCATACAGGGGCATAGCAATGCCAAAACCTTGACTCTGCAAGGTAATGGATCCTACTGCTTCCCTTACCCCTATGACACTTCTTACTGGCATTGGCCTCTGAATGATTGACTCTGACTAACCCCAAATATTATGGTGAGATTTTGACCATGACATCTTGATCCTTATATATTTTGGATTCCAGCCACAGTTCTCAGCAACTCCATTGCAAAGAACATTTAATTGATTCCTTGAATAACCAAGGCACATCTGTTATTTGGAGAAAATGTTTTTACTAAGTGTTTCAGATCTTAGGGTCTCATTGATTATGTTCTACATGGTACCTTTCCCTCTACACAGAAAGAAGCTTTTGATCATGACTTACAATAAAATACATGGAAATTTTCAAGCCATTTAAAAAAGCTGCTCCCTAGTCATTTAAGGACTTTTGTTTTCAGACTAAGGGCAAACATTCTCAGGTTGGCAGAACTCTTCTATATTGTGAAGCACCCCTTAATCCTAGGTTGCAGAAAGAGGAAGAATGAATATAAATTAATATTGTGTTTTGGAAAAGCTTTTTAAAAGTTTAGAAAAGCATTAGAAAAAGTACCAAATGTTGCTACTAACACCATGGAATCACAGAATCACAGGTGTTAGAAAGGATCTCAAGAGAACACTGAGTCCTACATCCATGCTAAAGCAGATTCCCTACACTGTGTCGCAGAAGTTGCCATCCATCTGGGTCTTGAGTATCACCATAGAAGAAGACTCCGCAATATCTCTGAGCAATCTGTTTCAGTACTTCATCACTCTTACCATAAAGAAGTTCTTCCACTTGTTTGTATGGAATTTCTTATGTTTAAATATCAGATATCAGACGAACATATCAAAAATCTACTGTAAATCTTTCAGACATAGGTTTTAGTCTGTGCATGGACTTACTTTCCTGTTTGATTTTTCTCATACAACAGTTTAAATGTTTTTGTGGTATGCTGTGTGAAGAACAGAATACTGTTCTTCTTCTATTATAAGACAATAACAGACTAACACATCAATCTGGAGAATATAATCTGTTACAATCATAGTCTCTCAAACCCATTGATATTAGTAGAAATCTTTGGAGGTCATCTGATGTAACATATGCCTCAAAATGGTCAGTTTTTAAGTTAGACCCAACTTTAAAATTAGATCAGATTCTTTGAGACTTTTTTAAATTATGTTTTGAATATCTCCAAGGATGGAAATCTAAGTATCCTCATGGTTAGAAAAAAAGGCAAAATTTCTTACTAAAGCTTCTCTTGGTTCAAGATTCTCTTGGTTATATCTGTTTTAATATTTTCTTATTTATTATCCAGGCTAAGTTTGTTTCCTCTAATAATTAATTTTGTCTCAACACTTCCAGATATCTAAAAACCTGTGGAATATTGTGAAGCTGAGTTATTTCAGTGCACCATAATTCTCTGTGTATTTTGTGAGAAAAGTGCTCCTCCTGCTTTCTTCTCTCTTTACTATACAGTATAAAAATGAGAAAATGTATCATTAAATCATATGAAACTGAGTATGCTAAGAAACTACAATAATATATTAAACTGTCAAGCTTTCTATTGATCCACTTAAAGGAACATTGACCTTTAATATTAATGTGCTTAGCTACAAATGTCATTGGAAAAGACTATAATACTTAATCTTCAGTGACATAAAATGTTCATGTCAACTGTGAAGAAAACCATGAACTGTAGTGAAGAAATGTAGCCTTAATTGCATCATATACTTGTCAGGAGACTCACCATTTTCCATCATGAAAAATGGAGATTAAGAGTATCACCAGGATAGAATGCTACTATTATTCATGGAAGGACAGTACTGTGAAATAAAAAAATAATTAGTTTTTTGTTGCAGACAGGAAAGGTGGTTAAATTATATGTGTTTATTTCTGTTTATTTCAAAAGATTAACATCAGTATGTTTTTGATATAAAATAAATTCCAGTGGGATACTTCACAGCAGTAAACAGAAAAATGATTATTGAATCTTTTATCAGACTAGAATTTATTTTTTGTGAAGGATATACAGCATAAATTGTACAGCATGCAAATCTGTTCAGAGGCCATCCTGAACTTTAACCCTATTATTGGTAAACAAACCCAGTCCACAAGCAGTTTTTTAAGGGTAAGGGCTCTTAACTGGTGGTGTTCTGGATATATTGGGCCAGGTATTGACAGATGAGGGGCTGCAAAGGCAAATTCTGCAAGGAAAGGTGAAGGTTGTCTCTTGCATGTTCCAACAGACCCACCACAGGACATCTGAGTCCATCAGCAGAGAGCACAGAAAACCTTGGACACGCAGAAAATTGAAAAAGGTGAAGAAGAAAAAATATAAACTAAAAAAAAAAACAGGAGTCAGAGGAGGTGATCTGTTGCAGAGATTGCTCAGTACTGAATAATCTGTGACTGAGATTGATCAGAACTGTGAATAGTTAAGTCTAGGAAAGTAAGTAGATTACCAGTTTGTGTGTTTTCTGTTGTTTTACTTCCTAATCTATTCATTGCTTTTATTCTTTGGTACTTTTACACTGATGTATGTACATATAGGTATTGTTATATGTGGAGCTTGTAGAAAGTTAAAAATAGTGTCAGTGAACAATTTCTTTATTTATTACTGAAAGGCTTTGAAAGTGCTCAGCTATCAGTACAACACAGTCCTCTTGATAAAATAAGAAGGTAAAAATGAAGCAGTTAGATGCAATGATAGTAGCAGTCAAAATTATACACTGGCTACAACCAAAACTTTAGTACATGGAAAGTTGCTTTCTATACAGTTAACTGGGCAGCTTGAAAACTGACGTGTAAGGCATGTTGCAGGATATGAAAAAGTTAGTTGCAAAATTATTTCCATCTGACGTGCTGAATAATGCAATACACTTGAGATCACTGGTGTGTAAATATGATTTCATAGTCTGCATATGTCACAAATGACAGCAGTGATCATGTGTGTCATGTTTTGAAAATTATATCTAATGTATTTTATTCCAGGAATGTATCCACAGAAACATTAATAAACCTTCAACTGTTAATATTCTTCAACTGTTCGTCTGAACCTGAAAGTTTTAACTCTGGGGTAGGTCTTCAAATGAATTACATGAGATGACAAGTTTAAGCAGCAAATATAATTTCCTAAAACTAATAACATGAGTCATAATCCATTATATGTTACAGTACAGAACAGTGCTGAATTTAGTGAAGAGAAGGCCATACAACCTAATTAACATTACTACAGATGTCTCTGTCAGTCTTAATAAAGCAAACCATTGGGACTTACAAATATCGTTTGATGATTTCATAGTCACAGAAACTCACATTATGAGCTAATATAATTTGCTGTAGTGACTTCAACAACTTAAAAACCTTGAAGGTCTAATAAACATAATTTTTCAAATTATACAGTCAGGATAATAATTTGTAAATATGTACAAAGAAGCCTCTGAAATTTATGTCCCCTGTTTTATGATGTTGGCCTACAACATCAAAGGCAGATACTGGTGGTATGACAGTAGAGGTTAAACCTTCCCACCAATATTTGATTACATTTTGTTGCCATGTGACAGATGGCAGCAGGGAGCATTCTGATAGAATGGTGTCTGACGTAGAAGCGCATATGAAGCAAAGGTGTGTCACTGAATTTCTCCATGTGGAAAAAATTGTACCCATTGACAGTCACTGATGCTTTCTGAACATTTATGGAGACCAAACAGTGGATGTGAGCACAGTGAGGTGGTGACTGGTGTGTTTCAGCAGTGGAAGCAGTGATGGAAGACAAGTCATGTTCTGGATGACCATGAAGATTTTTATAAGCATGGTATGCAGTCTCTTGTTAATTTCTGGCAAGAATGCATAGTTAATTGTAGTGACTACACTGAAAAATAGTGTTTTTTAGATGATAATTTGCTCTATCAAATAGTGTTATTATGCTATTTGCATCTGTTGCAGTTTCTAGGGAAATGAATAGGAGGCATTACTTTCAGAGCAACCTACAGAATTGCAACTTTAATATTTGATCTTTATTTCCAACATACAGCAAAGTTTGTATTAACAGGTAAAACATTTTAAAGAACTATGATTTGAACAATTCTGCAGATATTTAATAAGAATCCGTAGTGACAATGCAAGAATTTAAAAACGAACAGAAATATGTGGAGAGCTCTTAATGTGCCTTTTTTAATAATAACTTGTAGCAGATCTTCTAGATAAAGAGCTGTATAAACTGGTACTTTTGTAAAGTATTTTAAATTTACTTAAAATAAGATCCAAAGATGTTTTAATAGAAACAATCCTTCAACTGCACTGTTTTTCAACACAAAACATTAAAGTAAATTCTAAATGAATCTTTAGCAGCAGGATGCATGAAAATATACTCCTACTCATACAACTTTAAGTACAGACACAATTGTTCGTTTACTACATTTTTGTTATTTGTCTATCTGTCAGCTTCCTGATGAAAACCTTTATTTACCTACACTATTATTATGATCCTCAATGTGCTCACAAATTCACCATTTCTACTTTCATCTTGGAAATCAACAGTAATTGAAACACCAGATCTAGGCAAACTTAAAGCCATCAAGAAACCTTCTTGTTTAGTCTGGCATCCCTTGCATTTTTTTTTAAATCCTAAGGAGAAAAGCAAGGGTTTTTATTTTTTTGTTTGTCTGATTTTCCTGCAGAAAGCCTTTTAGGATGTTATATATTGTTTCACATTGGTAATAAGCCATTGTTAATTACTCCCTGAGTATGACATTCTCTATCACGTGGGCAATTCAATTTGTAGAAGGTCACATATTCCTATCTGAAGAAAGATCATGACAGATAGTTGAAATATACTGAAGTCCATCAAATTTAAAATGTCCCTCATTTATAATTTAACAGGACTTGGGAAAATCTTCTTGACTTACATTGTGGTAAGTACTTAATAATAGTCTCACAATTTTTTGAGAACTGAAGTTAATCTGGTCAGTCTATGATATCTGAATTGTTTTTTATTTAAAAAGTACTAGATTTGCTTGATTGTTTCAGTCATTTAGTCTAGACTGCTCAGGGGAACCTTTTGTTTGAAAACTTATAATCTAACTTAAAGTGCATATCTACTTAGTGCTGGAGTTATTGTCTACTGTCTGATACTCCAGTACACATAAGTGATGTGAACATAAAGATCTTAAAGATGTTGTCAGTTTTCTATCACTGTCAAGATGTCAGAGGATATCCCATCTTCTTTGTTCTTCTGTAAATGTATTTAGGAGATATTTTCATTGTACTTGCTAACTTTTTTCTGTTGTTTCATCTTAAATCTCAGATTTTCTTTTTGTTGAATCTAAATACTGTTGTAAGCTGGTATACTATTGGTTGGCCTTTCTTCATCTTCTGTGAAAAAAAAAACTTCATTTCAAATACTTAATTTTCAGCCTCTTGTTTCTGGCATAGAGTTTGTACTTCTTGCATTTCTTTCACTTACTGTGATATTTCTGCAGTCTGTATTTACACTCATCCATTCTTCAAGGGAATAATAATTTTACTCTTTCCTTCTCCACCTTAATTTATTAATCCTTGTAAAATCTTAAGTTCAGAGTTGTGGTTACTTACATATCTTTCATGAAAACACTGATCATATCAGTATTTTTCCTTCTGCTGTTCCAGAGAATGAAAAATTAATGATTACAATTCCAGGAACATCGATGGCAAGGACATGTATTCCTTTTTCAAAACTGCCACAGGCAATAACCTCCAGTAGAGGAATGGGCACACACTTTAGAGCAGCTGTGTCTTAAACAGCTACAGCTGGAGTAGCAACAACTCCTGTGTAAATGTGCTCTTCTCTGAAGCTTTCCAGCATTTTGGGATTGATGTTTCCTTGTAACCATGCAACTGTTTCTAGAACTATGTCATAAACGTCTACATATTTATTAATTCTGCTAGCTTTCCTTTTATAATCTACTCCTGAAACAGAGTACAGGGAGATGAAAAAAAAGCCTAAGTATACTAATTTTAAAAGTTGTTTTATTTCAAGAAGTTGTTGTGAATTGAATTATGGTTTCAGCAGAAAAACACTGAATTGTGATTTTCACCATTCATTTGTATATGTCTTATTTCAGATTGAAGTAAATAAAAGTCTAAAACAAATGAAATGTGTTACCAAATCTCGTCTGTGGGATTAATAAAAACTTAAATCAAACAAAATCTAATGAATATTTTTTAGTCTGCTTTTGTCAAGCTACATTGAAAAATTTGCAAGTTTACTTTTGAAACAACTGCCTCATAATTTTCATAGCACAATTCTCTATCCCTGATTCCTCTATCTTCTGAAGCATCTTTAATCTAAGCAACTCAGCTATGGAGACCTTAATTTAAAATCACTTCTACTTTTCTTATTTTGTTCAGAAGTATCACACAAATCAAGAATGGAGTCAGTAAATACAGCCTTGAGGCAATACGCATCTCTACCTCTTTTTTTCACCTGTGTCCACTTTTGTAAAATATCTGATCATGTTGTTAACGTTCCTAAAGTTTAGTGAATCGAGTTTAATTTCAGAGAGTCTGACAAGTATCAAGCTGCTGCTGAATTTTGCAATTGGTTGTCTTGGTAAGATTGCAGAGTGATAAAACTGAGCTTTTAAAGCTGCATGTGCAGTTTAATAATGCTAATAGAAAAGATAAAAATCATTCTTGTGCTACTGTCCCCCCCTTGTTATGTTATTAACAATTAATGTAGTTATTTTATATTACTATTATAAATATCTGCTGAGATAGAAACTTACAGTTGAAATCCAGCTGTTTCATAAAACACCATAAATGTGTATTTTTCCTGACACTGGCTTTTCCATGTGCCAAACAGTAAAAAGTGCTAATGTTACTACATCTCATTCATCACTAATCTCTTGACAAGATTGAGATACACAAGTATGCCCCAGACTTCTACTGTTGCCCTTTAATAGTCTCATAAAGGAAGAGTTTGATTTTTAAAGTACTTGCGAACAATGTTTGTCAAAATACAGAATAAATAAGATCTTTGATGCAAAAGGCCATTTTCTGCAATATTATGCTCTATAAGAAGTATTCACTTATACTGCTATGTCTGCCCCTTTCATAAGCATGTGTGTGCATGGATGAAACATAAGCTTCAGTATGAGTTAGTTCAATTTTTATTTATTTATTTATTTCATATTGCAAAATATAACTTAGTTTCTAGGTCAGCTCTCATCCAGGTGTATGAAAGCTTTTTTTCTGTCCTATCACATGCACTATTTAATTCAGCCAGCCATTATCCTTGAAAAGTCAGTACATCTGCCCCCTTCTTTCTTCTTCACAACAGATAATAATAAATAAATATTAAATAAAAACAACAAAAACATTAGACATGCTTAGGGAAAGGGCACTTGGAATGGATCATTCTATTTTACCAAAAGAAAAATGAATTCTAGCATAAAATCTATCTTTATCAGGAGGACAAATGAAAAACTAGAGGCAAATCTTGACTGACTGCCAAGGACAGATACAGCAATCGTTTCAAATAACTATTTCATACAGGTTTTAAACAACACAAGATTCTTCACAGTGCAAGAGGTGAAGATAATGTGAAATTTCATGGTGCAATAATTCAAAATATATTTCAATTTTATTTTCTATGCCATCTAGCCATTCACTAATAATCTTCTGTTTAAGAATCACAAATTTCTAAACCTTAATGTTCTCAATTTTCTGAGACTTTTCTAGTGTGCTCACACAGATAAAGCATAACAAAGTTAAATACGTTACAGCAACAACACATAGGAGAACCATAAGCAAATGAATGCAGCATTGACTGTAATATTTTCCAATGTTTTAATTGTATATTATTTATAAAGCAAATGACACCTAAAGATAAAGAATAATCAGGCATTCATGATTCTAATTTGAGATTTTGTTCACAAGATAATGGCATTGTGAAATGATACTTCAAGGACTTACACCTAAAAAGTTGTCAAAATAGACGTACGCATCTACAGACTTACATATTAATAAAAATTACAAATACATTTACATTAATTTTCCCTTTAAGAAAGCTCTAATAAAATCCATTTTTCAGGAATTTTTATTTGAAATTAAATTCATCACCATGTAGAGAACAATCTTCAAAACCTGTTATTCCTGCCTCCTGCATTTGCACAGATCCCACTGTCTTTCGGAGATGTTTTGCTCACCCAACATGATGTGTATGCCACAATAGTGTGGTTTCATGCTCAGTGCAATGTGTAAAACTTCTTACACAAACACTCCAATTCAAACCCTGGAATGGAGTTTTCAGATATTTGCAGGATATGATTATGATTTTCCTGTGATTCCAAGAACAACTAATAATACTACCTGCACATCCACCATAAAGTAGGTTAGAAATTCTTTAAGTCCATAAGGTGGTAAGCCATAATATGCAATCAGACATGTTCATGTGTCAAGACTGACAAAGTAGAAATTGTGGTCTTCCTCAGAAGTGATAGAACAGGTGATAAGACTTGCAAAATATAGAGTCCTTTCTGCCCCACTGCTGTATCACCATCTCAGTCAGTGCCACTCTTCCTACTCTTCCTGGACAGACAGTTCCCATTTTTTCATTGTTTTTCCTTCTTCTTTTCATTGCTCTTGAAGTACAAGGGACCAATGCCACACAGCTAGAATAAAGGCAACATATTTGGTGTTGGCTGTAAAACTTTCAGATTGGAATGGTGGGGAGAATCAAGGCTCACACTGAAATCAGTAGAAATTTCTCGGTAGTTAATATTCATGAAATATGGGACAGACTTAGAGATCTTAAGTTCAAATAATCCAAGCCACTACAATTGGTAATAAAAATGCATTTTTTTTTCCTTGAGTCATATTCAGGTTTATTTTGATAACTCACCTTTTTAGTGGTGAACAAATGGGGAACAGAATCACAGTGTATATAGAAACCTCAAGACTTCAAATGCTGACCTTAAATTTCTTGTAAAAAATCTATACTACTTCTGTACTACTTGCTGTGGTAACAAACATTACAAACAAACAAACAAAAAAAACCAAACCATACTGGTAAAGTGAACATAAAGACCTGACTTTATTCAGTTTTTGCTTAACAAACTTGAACTGCTTTCTGCACTGCCTTGCTGAAATCTTAAAAAAGATAAACAAAACAAAACAAAACAAAACAAAAAACAACTTTTTGCACATAATTGGTATAGAATGAGAAGACAAAAAAGTATGCAACTTAACCTGTCATCTTTGTTTTTTTTTTTGTTTTGTTTTTTTTTGTTTTGTTTAATAACACTGCTGATCCAGAAAGAATTTTCATTAAGGACAGCAATTAGAAGCAAATTTTGAACCTAAATACCTGAATACAAAAGAGTCAGGATTGTGCATATTTATCTCCACTAATGACAGAATAAGTGTTCTATTAAATGACATTCATTTTAAATGATTATGTTTCTTAAATTGCATATCTTAAAGTCATAGTTAGAGTGTTATTACCTGAGACATTTCAGAAGAGGTACTTGAAGAATTAGTAAAATAGGCGAGATATATATATATAAAGAATCAATGAATAAAACACGTTAATTTCAATTAAATCTTAAACATACAGCAGAAGGGATGGAATAGAAATCATAAAATCACAGAATCACTGAATGCATGGGTTGGACAGACATGAAGAGATCATAGAATCCAATCCTCCTGCTAAAGCAGGTATTCTAGAGTTGGTTGCACAGTTAGGCATCCAGATGGGTCTCTCTCCATAGAAAGAGAAATCACAACCTCTCTGGGCAACCTGTTCCAACGATCAGCCACCTTTTCATAAAGGAGTTCTTCCTTCTGTTTGTATAGAACTTCCTGTACTCAAGTTTTAGGTCATTGCTGTTTGTCTTATTGCTATGTACCATGATCCTGGTCTCACCCATTTACCTCCCATCTCCCTTTAGATATTAAAATATCTATTTTATAGATATCTATATATGGATATTTTAATAATATATTTTATATTTTACATCCTTTCTCATTCTTATTTTCCCCAGACTGAAAAGACCCAGGTTACCCAGCCTTTTTGAAAGTAACCCTGAGGAGAAGGTCTTAGGAGTTCTGGTGGATGAGCAGCTTGACATGAGCCAGTAGTATGCATTTATAGCTCAAAAGGCCAACTCTGCTGCATTGAGAGTAGCTAGGGCAAGGGGCAAGATTGTCCCCTTCTTTTGACTCTGTCAAAAATGTTATTTTTAAATATCCAACTAGGTTTAGCAGCATTTAAGTGAACCTAGCTTTTCGCTTTCTCAATTTCTATTGAAGACAATAGAAGAATCTCTACTGGTTTAACCAGAATTAAGCACAAATACTATCTTTTGCTGTCTAAAAGGTTTACTACAAGAATGAATAATTATCCTTGCTTTTGAAGGAGGAGTCTGGGACATGCAAAGTACCAGAACTGACAGCTCTGAATTCCAATTCTAAACTTCCTGGGTTTTTCCTATTTATTCCCGTGATTGATTTTTCCTTGACTATGCATTCAAATAGTACTGCTTTCAAAACTGGTATGGCACTGCAACTAAGGGGAAACAGATTATTATCCTAGAGAGACTCAAAAACTGCACTGTAGCTCAGGCATTCTTTACATTAGCCTTTTTAAAAAAGTTTGATTTTATTCTGCCTCCTTTGCACCAAATTTTACCATTACTTTGTTCGTATTTCCTGTGTTCTGAATGCAATAAAGACGAGGTCATGGTAGTATAGATAAAAAGACAGGATGTGAAAATTAGAATGTTGTAAGCACATTTCAACACAGAAATCACTGGAGTTTGTTTTAAATATTTAAAAAAATAATAACAACATTATTAAAAAGCTTAATTTGAAATATTAACTTCAAGCACAATATCATCATGGACTGATCTAAACATTTTGAATTGTTCTTACGTCCTTGCCTCCTTACAGAATCCTCTTTGTGGCATTCATAGCTATGCATAAAATTGCAGAGGTCAGAGAAAGAACCAAATATTACCATAAGAATGTATTTGAGATTGACTGTCTTTCTTCCAGACAAAAATAGGAATTTCAATAGAAAACTCTAAATGGGTGGTTATATAATGCAGCTTGGCAGAAGAATATATATTAACTGAAATATTTTATGCAGCAAGTGAGATCTGCTCTTTCCAAGAATATATACCAATGACTATAGTAGTGAGTCTTCTGGGGAAAGTTTCAATGGAATCGCATGTGAGAGAAAAAGAGGTAGAATAATAAATGTGCCAAATATTCACTCACTTCAATGTGAAATCTGCTTGCCTTAAATCATGTCCTTGTAATTAAATGAAAGTTAAAGAAGATAACAACTGACACCATTTTTCTCTTTGCTCTCACAGGCTTTCTTTTAATAGACATCTTCTCTAACTGTTAAAGATACAGAACATAAGGGAATCCACAGAATACTTTACAACCAAAACAGAAAGTGAGTAAGTTCATTTTCTATGCTGTTTGGTTGTAGCACTTAAAACAAAAAATTTAAGAGCTTAACCTAATTTAAACCATAAAATTAATTAAAGAGTCTGTGTATTGTGTACTAAAGTTAACTAGTTTTTCAGTTAAGTGGAAGGAATAAGACTTGGAAAAACTATTACAAAGGTGCTTGGTCTATGAGTAGCAGGATAATTTCAACTATTTTTTGGCCATTTTCTAGATCCGTTTTCCCAGAGGAAACTTTCAAGGGAATCACTGGTACTGTCGTGTTCTACTGAGAAATTCTGACTGAAAGATGATTTTTTTATCTATGACAGTGTTACTTGTGGGGTATCTAGAAATATTGGTTGTAATATGAGTGCACATAATTAATAACTCTTTGATGCATGCAGAATGTATTGAGCACGTGCAGGAAGATATAATAGATACTCCTTTCTTCTCCCTGTTTAGTTTTTCTAACCAGAAATGTTAATAAATAAACTAGCTAGCTCTTGCTTAATACAGGTTAAGTGAGCTATCCTCAAGTGAGGATTTTTTTGGAATGGTACAGTTGACTGTTTAAGAAATGGTTCTGTTCCTATTTATGAAGCAGGTTTTACAGGGACACTTAGCATTAGAAAAGTGTTTTCTACTTCTTGCTTTACATGGTGTTTTTGTTTTGGTTTGGTTTGGTTTTTTTGGTAGCAATTTAAACTTTGTTGCTGTCAGCTGATCAGTTAATTTTGTGCAATTGCATCTAATCACCCATAGTACTGATTCAGTATATTATTTGGTTTAGAGAAGCAAATACTGATTTGAATTGTAAAATTACATCTTCCTGAAATCTATAATAAACTTATCTGAGTGAAATGACAGTTTTCATTATTCTCTCTGATTGAAAGGAGTGCCACTATGAGAGTATTTCCTTACTGTCTCCATCTTTAAATTACTTCACATTTACAATTTCTAAATGAGAAACAAATATATATATGTATATATTTTTCATTAAATCACAAAGTTATATCTTAAAGGACAGTACTGAGTATACATTTTAGGAGTAAAAGTCAGATGTAAACTTTCATATTGAAAAGTATTGAAAGACTGTATTGGCATAAGAGACATCATTCATTATACTTAAATGAAAAAAAAAAAAAAGTCAACAGGAAAATTATTTTCCTGTAATTAAGGATAAATCATCTCTTAAATATGTACCATATGGTAAGAAATAAAAAAAATAAACATGTGCTGTTGCATATGAATCATGGGACTTACCTCCTTAGTTGGCCACTCAATTTGAACTGTTTTTTAAAGGGTGAACTAGTAAATGAGTTTCCCTCATGAGCTGTTGGCAAAGCCCTCATTAGAACCTTAGTGGAATTTAAAATTTACTCCTGCAGTAATGATCCCAAGTTGACATCTTCTTGTGCACATCTCAGTCAATGTTTACTTGGCTTTCTCTTTAATATGATATGAAGATTTCTATGCCAGTAGAGAAATCACAACTTCATGAACGCAGTATTTAATTTATTTACATTTATCCTGACATCTGAAAAGCAATCACTGAAGAAACCAGATAATTAATGCAATGTATATAAACTCTTGCATATTGTGCAGCACCCTTGTTGTCTGAAACTGATTCCTTCTAATTCCTTTTTTTTTTTTCTTGATCGAAATTTTATGGGGATACAGCTATATATATATATATATATATATAAACAATGTAGCCCATAGAACCCTATTAATGTTAATCAAAATAGCTGCTAATAGGCCAGTGGTGGCTTTTTCTTGAGTCAAGTACTCTATCCTGTAGAGCCACAGGATGTGACATCTACTGCCCTGAGGTGTCAGCCTTACCACCATCATAGTGATTGTTCATGCGCAAAATATGTAGATTTTAGGATTATTGTGACTGAATATTTTTGAAGAAATCTATTTTAAAGAACTTGTGATTATAAAATACAGTTAGGAATCAGAAAACTAACTTGATGGACAGTAATGACTATTTCTACTCTGACTTAATCTAACCTGAGGATCCTTTCTGCCCTTACACTCAGAAAACCTGTGAACACAGTGTACTGACAAAATTTCCACAGACTCTCAGAAGAAGATTCTGTAACAGAATTGTATTTCACTTCATCAGATTAACAAAATTCTTTACTCTGATCTCATTGTAAAACAAGAGTGATAGAAATATAAAATTAGTACAAAAAATAGCACAATTAAATGAATTTATATTGAAAATCATACAGATGAGTTATTCTGAGGAGGAAAAACTTATGCAGTATGACACAAACTTTGTATCATATGAGGTCAAACAAAAGTTCAGGAACATCCCTTTGAGCTTGCTCAGGTGCACTCAAATTCATATGAGAAAATTAATTTAAGATTAATCATGAATGCAAATAAATGGTATCTTTTTCTTCTCACCAATTTCTCTTTTCAGCATCCTATGCAACTAAAACATATCCTAATAAAACAATGGAGGGTATTGTACAATAATGTGGGCAAGCAAAATGGTGCTGATACTTGCTATATTCTTCTACAATCAGGGAAAACACAAGTGGATCACAAGCCAAACATTATTTTTGAATTGGTGAACAAACATTTCATTGCATATCTCCCCTGTAATAATTTCATAACCTTTACAAAGGCTTAATATAACATAATATTTCTTAATCTTTACTACGCACTATTCTCCTGGTAAACAGTTACTGATAGAAGAAAAAAAGGATATCGTGATCATTGTAGATCAGAGGTAACATATATGCATTTTAATGTATGCAGTCTTTTAATTCAGCGTTTCAGTTATAACCTATAGTCATATATAGTTATTTTCATGCTTCACATTTAGAATGGCCTCACACTTTACCATATTGTGAGCAAAGCTGGTGTTTATACACTGTTTCAACAGAAACAGAAACATACAAACATATCCATGTAAAAAGATATTTAAGCAGACTGAGATGAGCAAGAAACAGTTGTTAAACACTTTCTGATACTTCTGCAGCATTAGTTATTTTTCTAAGATATCTTTAAGTAAATAGATTGACTGGATAGCATATTTGCAAAAATGCTGTTCATGGCATTATTTATGGTATCTTTTAAAAAAATCTTATATATTTTTTCTGACTGATTTGATCTCACTTACAAATCTGGAAAATTCTTGGTATATGTTTACATATGTGGCATCAAGAAGTAACTATCTTCACACTTCCTGTGCTTACTTGCACGATAGAGATCCATAAATGAATACAGTCCAAGTCCAAAACATAGGACACAGAACCTGGGATACAGCAGCTATTACTCATTTTCCTGACATGAGTATTATAATACTAGATGTGTGACTTCCAAATCTTTAAAGAAGAGAAATAATTCCACAGAATACCAGAACTGCAATAGCAAAGTTCCCAATAGCAGCCCAACTTTTAAGCAATTTTTTTAACAGATACTCTTTTGCTGCTTGTTAATTAAAAAAATAATAAAGACAAAATTAAAAAAGAAATTTTCTTTTGGTATGACAGTCATCTTTACTTGCTATTAGCTATCCTTTGTTGTCTTTCTCCTGTAGAAATATGAACAAAGATTGTGGATAGTAGCAAAATGCCCTATTGTTCTGTCGAGACAGAAAGAAGAAATATTGTTATTTGGTCTTCTGATCTAGTGATGATTCCTAATGGGAATATATAAAAGAATAAAAAAAAATCACTGAATTTTTTGTGATCATTCTTATTTACATAGGAACATTGTGTTCTTGCTGAGGAAATGATAAAACTTTGAGGTAGATTAGGTATTTGATTTCAAAACAAAGGTATACTATGCTACTGTACTTCATCCAGAAAAGGTTACCACATGTTAGATTCAACATTTCAAACCTACATATAACAGAAAAAAAATAATAATAATAATAAATCTGTGGTTTTGGATGAGTGAAAGTCAAAATGAGAAATCTATAGCACTTGGAAGACTGCAGCTCTGTGTCATCAGTGAAGGGAAAGAAAGCAAATGTTTTCCACTCTAATACTGCAGATTCTGAAGAGTTAATTAAAAAACAAATCAATTCTACATTGATTGGAATTACACTAACTACAGATTCACAGAGAATTAAAAGAAATGAAGATTTGCTCTTTAAGCATTTTTTTCTATCTTAGAGCAACAATTAAAGCTTAAATAAATAAATAAATAAATAACAAATAAAAAGTATACTCAAGGAAATATAGTACGATTGCAGAGTGCTTTACATGAGGAAATTAGAATTAACACGATCCATAGGAATTCAGCAGATGCATGAGGATACCTAGGTGTGATACTGCATTGTTACTCTGTTGAAACTCTGGAGTGGTAGAGAATATATAGGACCTTATGCATCTGTTTAATGAGAACAAAATAAGATTATCAGTAATGGAGATTAGTAGCATACCCTATTCATTTTATATTATCAGCCTTTTCAACATTGTGTCATTACCCAGGAGGATACCATGTTACAAGTAAGCATCTTATGCTTCACACAAGATAATGCTGCAGTTCTTCTCTGCCCTTTGATTTCACATTAGCAGCTCCTGTTCTTTCATCCAGAGTAGCTAAATTGAGCCTCTGAGTCTATTAGATGACAGTTCCCAGGTGCAGGCTCTTTTGGGCTTACGGGGTTTATTTATTTATTTATTTATTTTATGTCTGTTTTTTTAACCATACATGTAGAAAGAGAATATAACCTGAAACAAACATGAGGTCAACAAGAGAC
This sequence comes from Oreortyx pictus, assembly GCA_036925125.1. NCBI lineage: Eukaryota > Metazoa > Chordata > Aves > Galliformes > Odontophoridae > Oreortyx > Oreortyx pictus. The sequence goes on from JAUPFR010000003.1 coordinate 38,374,507, forward strand.
TTTGTTCCTCTTTTTGGGAACTGAAAAAATCCTGACTTATAATGGAGACAGGAGAAGACCAAAGTTCTCTGTTGCATATGAAGCCTGTCAGAAAAGAATCTTAATTTCATCATGTAGCAGTTCTCATTTACTACATCATACTCATGAATTCCTCATTTGTTGTAAATGAAAGAATTTGGAAGTCTGAAAATGACAGTATGCTAGTGCCTCACCAGTAAAAGGAGCCCCTCTGGTAGCAAATCACTGACTTAAGTGCTTTAAGACACATTACAGTCTTTTGCTATAAATTTATTTGTGTGCTCATTCTAGGAATTTCCAGAGGTTTTAGAGATAATTTGCTGCTGTACCTGACTGTTAAAATTATTTATTATTCCCTGAAGGTAAGCTTCCATATGAGTCAATACTTAATTTTGATGTTGCTTAGCTCTCCCTGAGTATATGATACTACTTGCAGATATTTCACCATAAAATTAATTATGAATGCAAATACTTCTTATGATCTGTGAACTCAGAACAGACCATGTTGCAGCAATGAAAATATGGCCTTTTTTCACTCCACAGTAGGTTTAATTTTTAATTTTAGTTGTCATGCCATCAGCTTTGCCAACATTCTTCTTTTAACAACAAGTACAGATTTAAATCAGCCTGCTGGATAACTTGCCTGCAGTTCTTAATGCTTATATTTGTCCACATTGTTATCTAGAGTTTAATAGAACATTGCAGTATTTAATTAAGTCTGCATAGAACAATTATTATTGTGATTAAACCTGGTTTTGGACTCATCCAATTTGTTGACGTGAGCTCAGCATGTCTGGCTTTTTACTAAAAACCTTCATTAAGGTCACATCTGCTTCCCCAGACTCCGTCAAAATGACCTTGTTGTTTACTCTGGTTTATGACCACAAAATCTCTCTCCTCACTAAAAGAGCCCTTCAAATGCTGTTTGCAGTTGTGTCCTTTGGCTATCAAATATTTCCAAACTGGGAAGTATGCAGGTCACTTAAAATAATTTTACAGCTCAGTCTGGAACAAAAAGTCACTATGGCTACTAATGTTATGTACTGCTCCTACTTCTTGTGTCTGGAAAAAGAAATTTTTGAGGACTAATTTTAATGTTTAAATTTTAGCTTATCTTTTTGTGAGAGCCTCAAGACATAAAGAGCTGTAGGACCAAAATACCTACTGTTACATCACATAAATCTCTTCTGTTACCCTTTAAAGGTTAGAAGCTGCATAAAATATAATAAGAGCACCACTGCTTCACTAATATGTCCTAGAATATGCTTGATGGTAAAACTGCACTCATTCACATCATTCTGATTTTATACGTACATGACTCAAGCTCTCCAGAAAGAGTTGGAAAAATTGCATAGAATAGCCTTCAAGCAGCTTAAAAAATTATTCACAGTTCTGATTCTTAACATGTCCTTCTAACAGGAATAGCAGGAATTCATTTTTTTCTCCTCCTTTTCTAAATTCTTTCTGCCATGCTTTCACTTGTTATTTACAAATTATATTGGATAGGGTACAAGATAACTGTACTGCTATGCTTCTGTACACATCCAAACAGAAGTAAAAATTATTCCCATTCTATGAGATCTATTTTCCTTTTATTCATATTAACAATATGACAAGTTAATACTGGGTGGACTTAGGAAAATATTGTTCTACTCCAGATTTCAAAAACTAAATCAGTGTAGCAGTAATTGGTAACTACTCAAAATAGAACGAAGAAAGCATTATACACAAGGTAAGGCCTTACCACTAACACTTTACTGATTACATCATTGTATGTCCGTGGGTTGTGCTTGACATCCCAGAATCTCAAAAGCTCAGTTTGACTACCACCACATTTTTTTTTCCCAAAAATGCCCCTAAAATGCTCATAAGTGCTAGTGTAGGTGCTAAAAAGAAGTTAGAGTATGAAAAACAAAAGTGAACTGAATATGAAGCTGAACATTACTCTTAGTTGCTGAAATTCCTTATTAACATCCAAGAAGTTTGGCTGTTAGTGTGAGTATACTGTGTGTACTCAATATAAAAAATATTGACATTGTCTAGAAACAAGAGATGAAAAAAAAAAAAAAGCATTGCCTTTAAACAGGATTGCAGACTTGTCCAGTTGATCCAAAAGTAGTAGTTATGTTATGTTTCTGCACAGAAAAATATTTCTATTAAATCTGAATTACATAACAGGAAAAAATCGATGGTGATTTGCTCAGTGCTGAAACAGTTTGGTTGATAAGTGCTATATGCAGTTGCCCTGACCCAAGCAAAAAATTTAGTTTACGTGTTCATGTGTGCTGTAACGAATGTTCATAATGAACCAATAGACTTGGAAAAGGTCTGAGTGTGTTTGATCTAGCAGTCAGGAAATTACTACTTGACAGCATGTCTAGTCATATAGGAACTTAATGATGAAATATTGTCTGTGAAAGATGAAATGTCATCTAGTATTACATAGTATGACTGTTAAATTCTACAAAGTGATGAAGATCATTCTCACAGGAATTAAAACATAAAAGAATTATCAGAATCCAGAAGGGAAAAGTAGATATACCACCATAGAAAACCCTTCACTGACTGGTATTTTCCCCAGCAAATTTTGTTTCATCTCAGATTTAATTTAATTGCTAAAAAGAGTACAAAAAAAAAAAAAATCTCTTCAAGATTCCTGATTTGACAGATAATGTATTGGGCACTACCACAAGAGAGGTCTAGGAACTGCTCAACCAGCTTTGGACTAACAAGCAAGCAAGTTATCATCTCCCTAGAGGATAACACATTTCCTCTTCCAAAGTCATTCATAAAAGTCAAATTCTAGCAGTCTTTGTGAGAAAACTTCTGCAAGACTAGAATTCTACCTGACTGGTTTATTAAAAACAAAAAAAGTGAAGTAAAAAAATTAAACCTTCCCAAGCTTACCATGCCTCAGCAAACATGAAACCTTTATGAAACCTTGGTTGAGCAGTACATTGATGACAAACATATTTTGTTAAAGAGGCCTGGGAAAAATAAACGTAATTGTTTAAGAAGCATTTAAACAAAACCATGAAGGCATTCCTGCTTTGCAGAAAATTCAACATTTAGGTTTTGAGAGGCTTTTTTTCAAAAGTTGGCTTTAGGTAGTAAGGAATCCTAGGATGGCAGACAGCATAAATTTTTTACAGACAGCTTGATGTTGCACAGTGAATATGCACTAGAAGAGGACATGCTGGATGAATACCCTGCTCATAGTCTGGCTAGGCCTGTGAATTGCAAAATAAAAGTATACTGTTGTTTATTCACTGTGATCCTCCTCTCAACAGTATATTGAGGCATTTTTTCCAAATAGATTATGCAATATGTCTGACCAGCTCTGCCAGACTCTGATGGATTGGCACTATATATCTAGCTAAGGCATTTTAAAAATTTCTTAAGTTAAACTAACTATTATGGTTGCTAAGCCCATAGGGAAATTTACTTATAAATTATCGTAGTTGCACATATTACTCATGCCATATATTATCAGTTTCATTTACCCTTGGAATTTTAAAAAGAGATCTGGGAAAATATAAGCAATTTTTATTATATCTGTAAAGTCATCTTATCCTTGTTAGGATACATTTAAAATTAAAGTGGTGAGGAAACCATCTTTGGAATATTTAATTTCTAGCAAACTCTTAGAAAACAAGGATAAACTAAAATCTTTCCATCAAAATGTGTAAGATATTTTTATTTACTATTACAATTATTATTTCAAAATATTGATTGTCCAATAAAATCTCCCTGAAGACACCTAACCAAACTTTTCTCATGATTCCAGCAGGAACATCAAGAGCACCGTTAATCCAGATGAGTATGCTAGCAATCAAAGTGCAAAGAGTATTTATCCATTTAAAAATATTGAGGGTACAAAGGTTTGGTTGCTAAATTAAAATTAATAACAATAATTATAAAAAGAAATTCAGTTAAAAGAAAAAAAAGAGAAAAGGGGCAACAAAACATAATTTCTAAATCATGCTTTAGGGATGAAACTATTAAGAGAAACATTTCAAAAATGTTTAACATATCTGAAGATGGCTGATCATAATTTTAGGGAGTATATTCTTTCTATGAATTTCACAAAGTCCTTTTGTGCATAATCTTATCTAATTCCAAGATGAAATCCCTGAACTCTTAGTAGTATTTTCTAAGTTGATCAGTAGGTTAATTCTGTGGTAAATAAATTCTTGTGGTCATACATTTCAGTCATGTTTATCAGTTGTGACGTTATAATTTACCTGCTTTATTAGGGAGGTGTCTTGAGAAGTTATCTGAAAGCAGTTCCTATGAAATGCCTCCCAAATGCTTGTTTTAATAGATGAATGAGATATTTATGCAGTTTGTGTATTTAAATTAAGGTTTTTCTGTTGTTGTTAACTTGAAGTGTTACCTTGATGTGTTCCAAGAAATGGAACACATTGAAATCTCCAGCTGTTCTTTGAAGAAATCAGTGAGAAAAAACATCTTAATTTATCGTTAAATGACAAACTGAAGTAACAATAAGCTTAGTACACCAGATTATTATCTGCAAACTTAAAGCCTGGACATACTGTACATGAGATTTGTAAAGCATTGTAGATTTAGTAGCTTTTTATTAGAGCTGGAATAGTGTGGCTATTTGCTTTTAACAAAAAAAAAAAAAAAAAAAAGGAAATCTTTATGATGTCTAGTTCTGAGTAGATCGTTGAATACATGTGGTCTGGAAACCTTGAGCAATGTATCTCAAACATACACATTTGTACTTTTTGATAGCTATACAGCTCTAATAAAGCCTCATGAATGTAAATGTGAGCAGATCTGAAGAATGGCATGGGAATCTAATTTTTCATTAAAAAATTCAGCTTGATAAGGAATTTCATGCATACATCATTGATGTAGTTATGCATGTCCAATACCTCAATTCAGTGATGTGTGTAAAAGCATTATTCGGTCATAAAAATAAAGAATATAAGCATCAATTATTGAAATGTAATAATTTTGCACTGCACAGTATCAAAATTTCAATGATGGGTGAGTTTGTCAAGGTTGTATTTATGTGCCTTATAAAGTAAACTTCATAAATACATGATGTTATATTTCACATAGTGAAGCTTGCTCCTGACCTTCAACCAAAGAGATCTTTACAACCTTATAACTATACATATATTGAAGGAATACACTTTTTTATCTTTTGAAGTGCTACAGAAGGAAGAATGATGAAACAATTCTGCTGATGTGTAACTTAGAATTCTAATTTCATTCATAAAGCCTAGTTAAGTGTATGTGGACATCACTGTAATGATTTTCAACTGGATAATAAAATTTGAGAAAACAGATTTATTTCTTATTTTACTGAAATAGTGTTTGTGAGATACATTTCCACTGAACAGATGGTACACACTGAAAAATAATTTTGTACAAAAAGGCACAGTTGTTTGCTTAGACAATTTAAAGTGAGTTTGCACACTGTGAGTGATTTGATTTTGATGTGCTGACCAAGATTATCCATTTGAAAACTGGCAGCACTGAGATGAAATGCAGAGGAAATCATGGGTCTGCTCCCGTGCTCAGTTGTGCTGCATTTTAAAAAGTAATAACACACTTTTTATTTAATCTGTACTTAAATTTAGTTGCTTTTGGCAGTTACTGTGCTGGAGGTAGCTCAATTGGTTCTATCATACTGGATGTAAATGTCATAACTGCTTCCCCTACCAGATGATAACATTCTCCTCTGCACCTTGGCTGCCATTTCTGCTCCACTCTCACAGACCCCAGATCCTGAGTAGATCACTGAATATCTCCTTTTCTGAATCCCAGTTCCACTTTTTGCCTTGCATTCTGAACTTTTCAGAAGCAATGAAATTAAATAGAAAATAAATAAATAGAATAGAATAGTTCTCATGAAGAGAATCACCCGAGTTTGGTAAACCAAGATTTTAGCATGTGTTTCTGTTTTTTTTGTTCTTGGTTTTGTTTTTTTGTTTTTTTTGTTTTTTTCTTAAAATGTTTCTTAAAATCACAGATCATTGAGTTTGAATGCAACACTGGCTGTATTCACACTAGGCTACTTACAGCTATGTCCCTCCAGATGCAGGAAATCTTCCTGTACAGAGATTTCCCAGATTCTCTGGGCAGACTGCTCCAGTGCTTAAGTGACCTCTTGCTGACAATTCTTTCTTATATCCAGTCAGAACTCTCCCATTTCAATGCAGAACAATTGTTTCTTATTTCTTGTTCTTTTGCTGTATAAGTGAGTAAAGAGTGTGGCTAAATCATCTCATCACCTCACCATGCTATCAATGAAACACGGAAAGCATTCTTTGGAGATGAGAACAAATCTCCGTTTAGTAACTTTTTTTTTTTTTTTTCCTAAGACATAAACTTAATAACACACGCAGGAAAGGGCATAGGAGCAGCCTACAGTAATATATCCTCAGAATGTTCCCCACTCCTTGAACAATTTATGGCCCATGATTTTCCTAATTTTTGCACTAAACAGCCTGAGCTGATATGATTTATTTGTGTTTCCTTGCTTCAAGAAGGTCTACAGTTCAGTTCCAGTGTGTGGGAAGATTCAACTCCTTTCCAGTCAAGTATTCAATGAGATGATCTATTAAGAAGAAGGAACTGTGAGAGGCGCTGAATAATTGTTTCCCTTTTCCAGTCTTTACAATGTTATTGAGTTGTACTGACCATTTTGAGGCTGTTTCATGATTTTTTTGCCCTTCCCAGAGTCTCTCCTATCCATCCTAGCTCTCCAAAAGCTATCTTGAGTTAAGAGAATCAAAACTGCACAAACTAGCTACATTTTTATACAGCAACATAACATCACTGTCTTCTTTGTTCTCCATTGCTATCTGTATAAGCTCCTTTGGGACTGGCACTGTTCTGGTGCCGCTACAGAAATCTCAGGGATAATACAAGATAACAAGATGAATTTCAATTTTCTGATCAGAGCTTAGCTTATTGTATGTAGGACTCTGTTTCTCCTGTGTGTATCACCCCACATTTATCATCTTTGAAATTCATCAGCCATTCTTTTGCTCACTAAGCCTCACAGATTCTTCTCAAATACCTTATGTCTGAACAGTACTTACTGCCTGATGGTTTTAAATTTAAGGTTTTTGGATGAAAAACTTTCAAGTTTTGTGTGTGGTGGATGAGTAACTGTAGCTTTTCCAGAGAAATAGAAAGTAACCTTAAAAATGCAAATGCCCTCAGATTGTTTGGACGTTCAATTTTCTTAAGCTTTTAAGAATATTGATTTTACAATTTTAATCAAAAGGATAACTTTCAATCTCAATAAAAGTCCAATGCTATGAGTATCTTTTTGTCATCCTGTAAGAACGATTTCTTCCATAATTGCAAATAAAATTCTGACACTTTTCTAATAGGTTAAAATTTATCCATATCAACTGAAATTAACTGAGATCATCAAATAAACAAAAAAAAAAAAAAAGAAAGACTAATCTCATAAACAAAGTGGAATAGTTTCCTATACCCATTTGATATGTGTAATTTTTTATCATTAACAATGCACTATATAGTAGATTACTATTGTGATGAAAGACTGAAAAAATATGTCTGATTTGTAAAAGTAATGAAGTTTGTGTGATCTGAGGCCAACTTTCTGTTCTCTGTACTGAATATCTGAGCAACAGGGAAGTATTTTTCACGTAGCTAACATTAAGCAGTAAAACTAAGCTTGATGTTCCCATACATATTTCCAAATAACATGCAGACATTTAATGTTAGATTTTTTTAGTATCCCATCAGAGAGGTTCCCAGAAGAGGGAAAGGACTCATCTTTCACGTCAGTCATCAAGCTTGTTGCCCTGAGCTGATCCTTGTTTAGCAACCTATGAACACCTTAAACATTGCTGGAGTTCTTCAACAATGTCAAGAGATTTCTTACTTTGGGATATCTGGATGACACAACAGAATTATATTGAATGGAAGCAAAAATGAAATGTCTTTTTCTTCACTGAAACTAGCTTCAGAAGTTTTGTTCTAAGAAATCCCCATAAGGAAGATTTTGATTATCAAGTTAGAAGAGTTTCCAGCTACTATGATGTTATTGAGTATTTGATTTTGCTGAGATGCACACTTCTGTATTTGACCCAGATACTGAAACTGGATTATTACCTGAGAAGGTAAGCTTTCTTTTTTTTCTACTTTCTTTTTTCTTCATTTTTTTATTTTAATTTAAATGCTGTTCAACTACTACTTAATTTGGGAATAATCTTGGCTAATGCTAAGTAATCAACACTTCTGGGAAAACAAACAAAAATCCAACTACTTATTCCCTATGCATCAAAAATATTAATTAATAAATGCAAAATTCTGGATAGTGGGTTTATTTGTGCTAATCAGGGAAAAAAGGAGAAGAATAAACTGAAATTTAAAATTAGACTTAAAAAAAAAAAAAAGAAAACAGTTATCTTGATTTGATTAACATAGAAGAGAAAGTACAAAAAAATTAAAGATGCATGGTGTCCTCATACGGTGTTTCAAAACTGCAGTGAACCTACCACAGATTTCTAACTTGCAGACAAACTATTCTGGACCTTCTCTTGGACTACACAGATCTGAATTGTATTCAATTATTAACTGCATTTAAACTTCAGAAATCTTAATCAGTTTTAGATCATAACTTAAAACATGTTGATGTTATTTCTTGCCCCTGGTAGGAGTACGAAGCTTTAAAAAATGATGTGTGAGAAAGAGGGGGATCCCAAACAACCAGATTTCTGCAGCTTCTCCCAGGGTTCCACAGGACAGTCACTGGCTCTGCCCCACCTCAGCCATCACTGGGCCTCTCCAGAGCTCCTTAAAGACAGAGAAGTTGTACTGCTCACAGAGCTGTCACGTTTATAGTGGGAGGCAGGAGAACAGCATCTGGGGATTGAACCACAACACACCTACTATGGAATGTTTGGGGGAGAAACCAAAGCTGAAAAAAGGGAGGGATCAAGGTAGTTGGGAATGGACAAACATGGGTGAGAAGAGGGACAGGTCACACATGAACAGATTGCTGGTCAGTATGTATGTCTAACTGTCTAGTCACTGCTGCCTGACCTGTCTTCCTACGAAATTCCTTTTCTAAATCCTTAATCCTTTTCCTGGGTATGGGGCTCTATTCTGCAATCATGAAGGTCTCAGCAGCAGCAACTGGGGCACATTTGGCAGCAGGACAATATGTCCCTGCTGCCAGCAAAGGAGGGGGTGAGCATCTACAGGTCAGGGTGCGATCACGATGTACACCAAACCAAATGGCCCACAGATATGCAGAGTGGCCTAGACACTGCAACTGTGTATGGGAACCTTGGAACCATGTGGTCCAGGACCACTGCCAGTGAGACCATGGGGCTTGGAGGTTGACTGTGTGTGTGTGTGCAAGTGTGCATGTGTGTATGAGTACGTACCAGCAGCTGGAACTGAACTGTGGCCTCAGGGACTTGTATCTCTATGTGCCAGCAACTGGAAAGATTGGGACCCAGGGGCAGCTGCTCAGCAAGCTGAGTGCCTGAGTCCCACTGCTGGAGGCATCCACACTCTTTATCTGCGTAAGTATATTTCCCAAAAATGAACCTCCACCCCACCTTCTGGTGAGCCAGAATGAAAACAGAATGAGGCACCATTTGTGTGAATGACGTGCTTTCTGTTAATCTTATTCTATGTTGCCTGGCCATGTGTGCAAGAATACATGCATTGTATATGTGTGTTTGTGTTTGCCTGTTGCTCTTGTTGAGCACATACACATAGCCTCATTACATTTGGACCTGTGGATGTGCAGCTGCAGCAGCTTCACCTCCAGTGAGAGACAGCATTAAAAACTCCTAGCAGTATCCATCTCACTTTCTGCCTTTGAAAAATAACCCTATTTGCGCTGCTTGATTTGATCAGATTTTAATCCCAGAAATAGACAGTATTGATACGGTAGGAGCAGTTCAACATTGTGAAACTTCTGGCAACTGGTAGCATCTATAGTTTTCAACCGCTCCTGTGGTGTTCAGGCTATTTACCTCTGTTGTACAAATTTGTAATAGGCTTCAGACAAATTGACACTGTATAGTCAGAAGGGCTTTTTCAACAGAAAGTACAAGTAATACTAGAGAATTTTTCTGACTTTTCTGACTTGGTGACAAGCTAAATGGCATTATTTTCAATAGGGACAAGTGTCGGGTCCTTAATTTTTGTTACAACAACCTGAGGCAACCCTACAGGCTTAGGGAGAAGTGGCTGGAAAGCTCCCTTGCAGAGAGACCTAGGTGTACTGAACGGCAGTCAGCTAAATACAAGTCAAGAGTGTGCCCAGGTGGTCAAGAAGGTCAATGGCATCCTGTCTTGTATCATGAATGGTGTGGTGAGCAGGTCTAGGGAAGTAAACTTCTCTCTGTACTCAGCAGTGGTGAGGCACCACCTCTAGTACTATGTGTAGTTTTGGGCATCTTGATACAGAAGGGACGTTGAGGTGCTGGAGCAGGTCCAAATAAAATCAACAAGGGTTGTGAAGGGCTTAGAGAATATGCCCTATGAGGAGCAACCAAAGTAACTGGGGCTGTTTAGTATGGGGAAGGTGAAACAGAGGGGAGAACTTATTGTTCTCTTCAAATATCTGAAAGGTGATTTCAGCAAGAGTGCAGCTGTTCTCTTACTGGTGACAGGGATAACACAAGGGGAAGTGGCCTCAAGTTGTGCCAGGGGAGGTTTGTGGACTGGTTCAGCCTGGTTCTGTGACAACTTTGGAAGGAGACCCACAGGCCCACACCCCGGACAAGGGGAAGGGGGAAAGGGAAAAGGGAAAAGGGAGATGGGCCTAGAAACAAAAAAGCGGCAACGATCTGAGGAGGAAAGCTAATTTACTAAATAAGATATCAGAAAGCAAAATAACACAATATAATACAATATAATTGGAATTGAAGCTAATAAATCAAATAAATTGAGCAAGAGAGAGTGTCCGATAAACTGAAGGCCTTACGCTAATGCTGAAGACGATACGGCAGCGAGCACCCACTGCTGAGTCGATCCCAAAGGAAAGAGAGTGTCCCGTGACCGCAGACAGTTTTTATCTTTTCCCTCTGAGCGGAAAACACGTAAAAATACAAAGCATTGCAAAGTCCTCTGGGGAATGTAGTTCTCCCTCTCTTCTGAGACAGCCATATCCATAACTATCGATGATCCACAGAGCTGTAGCATTAACTCTCTAACTGCCAGTACACCACATGATGTTATGATGTGGAATATCAACAATACAACAAAAATCATAAAACCATGACAGAGGTTTAGGTTGGATATAAGGAAATACATCATTACAGAAAGGGTTGTTAAGCACTGGAATAGGTTTTCCAGGGAGGTAGCTGAACCGCCATCCCTGAACGTGTTTAAAAACTGTCTCGATATGGTCCTCAGGGACAAGATTTATCAGTGAATTGTTAGAGTTAGGGTAGTATGGTAGGTTGCAGTTGGACTTGATGACCTTGAGGGTCTTTTCCAACCTGAGCGATTCTATGGTTCTATGAAAACTGAAAGGAAGGAGATGGAGAGTAATAGTAGAAGGTAGCTGATATTTCATTCACTTTGCATACTGATTTGGGTTATCATCTGATCGTCTGGTCTGTATTTTCTAGTAAAGATCCTCAAATGATGTGCTTTACACTGAAATCTATTTTTTAATATAATAAGCTCAAAACCTGTCTTAGTCATAGAAAAAGACACGGTAAAGTTGATAAACCAAAGGTGATCTATCCCTGCACAGCACCTAAGTCTTCCAGGGGGTTAACTATGCTTCTGGAAGCACTAGATCATTAATATTAGCGGACACACATAATGCATATGTGTCAAATTAATTTTGCCAGGGGAAACTTCTTTCTAAAAGATACTTTATCACTTAGTGAGGGAAGCTGATAAAAGAATGATACCAGGTTACTACCTGAGGATCAAAGTGGCTCACATATTTTGTGAACAGGGACCTAGAACAAATTATATGTTCACTAAATAATAAATCCGTTGAAAAGTAATATCATTCTCACTTGTAGCCCTGGTGACAATCTGGTTTGAATTTTTATTTGGTAATATTGTCTAAACCTTGTGGGAAATTCCATGGGTGCCTACAGAATAATTAGAAGTCAAACAAACGGTGTTATGCAATGCTTGGGAAAGATTGTGCTGCTTAGATATAGACTACTTTGTATGAGGTAACTGTTCATAAGGGGAAATCATCAGACATTCATTTAAATAGTCAGATCGTACCTTAATGGAAAGTGAAAACGGTTGTAATGTATTTAAACTATTGTTTAGCTATTAGCACTAGTCAGCAATAGAAGGCCATAACCAAATAAAATGTAGCAATCTAGGAATCTGTTAGTACAAACAGTTATCTGAGTGTAAATAAATGCCTTTATACATTCTAGTAGAATCTGTAGTTGTAGTATTTCTGAAGTGTACACCACTGAAGATTACTTTCCTTTTCCCTGACTTTCCCTTTCAAGCAGAGTGGTAAGCCTTGTATGGAAATCACAACTGTGTTTTGCTCCCGTATTTGGTATCAGCAGACAAATGCAGATGTTGCTAACAGATTTTACATTTTTTTCACTTCCTCCTCCTCAGAATAACATTTCTATATTATTTAAAACTCAGAAAACAAGCCTTGCAATGAATCATATAGTCAAAACATGTAACAAGGTAGCAAAAATTACGGTGTTGTCTCTCAGCTCATTACATGCTAAATTACAGAGGTTTATGGTTGTGGTCTTCATGCTGGCATTTGACAGCAGAAGAGACTCTGGTTGCAGTCCAACATAAGAGCTATACAGTTGGTCCATTAATCAAGTGAACAATTTCAGCATCGCAGAATGCTAACCTCAGATGGTCTAAATTGGCTTAGTCAGTGGAGCTGTGCTGCCTTACTCCAAGGGCATGGCCCCAATTTTTTATCTGATTTGTTAGACAAGACAGCCAGTGGGTTAAGTTACACAGGAAGAAGTAGTGCCAGACACTCGCAGTTGATTTCAACTGATGACACAATTTTTACTTTGTTCTCAAACGCCAGTATTCCTGTGCTGGGAAAGTCTAATTTGTCTTGGATTGTTACATTATCTGTCATACATTCCTGGGACAGACATAAAATGCATTAGGCTATTGTGTATCCTGGTGGTAGAGAATTAAAGGAACAGTGCTGTGACCTTATTCCTGTCTGCCTCTATTGATATTTTCATTCAGTTATTTGCAACTATTTGCAAAGATCTAGTCTTCCTGGAGTCCAAGCTTCTATATATATAAACCAGTAGATATTCACCACATTTCCTAGTAATAATTCTGTCTGAAGCCAGTACCTTTGAAGTTGAAGAGATACTGATAGAAAACATAGATCTGTGAGAACAGAGAGACTACCACGTCAGTTCTGCATGAGCCACTTGATGTCCACACCCAGGCACCTGTATGCTCTCTTCCAGCTGGATGATTAGATCAGACAGTGATTTCTGCATTACCCTTCTTCCTGGGCAAAGCTACCATGCACAAAAATGTTCAAGACAGTGAATGGGTTGATTTGACTTGTGCATTTGCAAAAGCTTTAACCATTTCAAAATTTAATTTGAAATTCTCAATTAGGATTTTATTAATTTTGAAAGTTAAAAAATGAAGAAAGTCTGTATTCTGTATCTTTTAATATGGAGGTCTGATTTATTTCTGTTTGTAAGACAGAAAGAAGAAAATAGTAAGTGAATCAATGTCCAGACTCTCTTAACGTCTTGCCTCATAAAAAACAGCAAGCCCAAAACTGGAGTCACACTACGAGAGGAAAAATTCCCCAGACACCCTCACTTGATTATAATCAGTGGGAGTTTCAGATACAAGGTTTTGGTCTAACGATTTTAAAGGTATGGGGGAAGGTTAATATCTATTTACAGTGGTTATTACATGCTCTTGTCATGGAGAGCCTTGAGAGGAGGCAACTGAAATACTATCCTAACCAGAAGCAGTTTATTAGAGGGACCCAGTCATACAGCAGTTGCTCAAATTACGATTGAGAAAGTCTTCACTATCTCAGTTCTAAGTCCTTGTTATGTCAAATTTCTTGATAATTGAGAAGTCTTCTGCATCTTCAAGTAAGCCCTGGAATTGGTCTGGAGTAACAGAGAGTAAAAGTAATTTTCCTGTGGCTCTAACTTGAATAGTTGGTTGTCAAATACTTTATTCTGATACTGATAGCTGCACCAACTCCCAGTAATGCACAGCTGTCACTTTATTTTAGTGTATGAATCTAAGTCTTCATGCTACTCATGCTCATGGACATAGAGATAGTGTTACCAGAAGTACAGTCATTAAGTATCCTTAGAGCTGAGTGAAAAAAAAAATCATTCTTATAGATGAAAAGAAGAGAAAGAGTGGGAGGAAATCAGTGCTTGTTAGTTTTTCAAAGGTACAGAATTGACTTTTGTTCAAAGAAAAAGAGAAGGTTGGTATACAGAAGGCAATAGAACTGAGGCAGTACACTTGATACAATGGCACTGTTTTCATAAATCCAATCCTCAGAAATACACACAGACAGCATCATCCTCTTCAAACACGTGTAGATAATATATTACTATCTCTCTCATTCAAGACTGTTTCTACAGCTTAAATTGAATTTTGCAGCCATTTTATAGCTCAATATTTGAGAACACAGTCCATAGAGTTTTTCTTACTTTCACTGACAACACAATAATTAATGAATCACAACTACCCTGAGGTATTCAGTGAGATGGAAGGAAGTTTCTTAAGATCAAGCTTAATCAGCCAAGTTCCCCATATTTGAGACAGAAAATAAATGTGGTTATGCAAAATTCCATAAAATGAAAAACTTTGACTGAATGTATTTTGTTGTGCTTCTCAGGTACTTTTCCTTTTTGCAGAATGTAAATTTACACTTGGCTGAGTTTCAGGAAATATTCAGGCACAAGAAGCATATTCCTTAGGTCATGTTAGGCTCCTTTTAGTCTTTCTTCTGTTGATAACCATACGTGTACATTTATATGTATACTGACATTTACCAGTTTGAATAAATATTTGAAAATAATGTACATGTACATGTACATGTACTATGCACAGTGATGGTTGCCTAAGTGTTTAGACAGTCTTTGACAAATAGAATAATTAGGACAAATTGTAGTCAAACAAGAAATATTTTCTTCCTCTGCCTACTATCTGAGTATTCATGAACTTGCCTTTGAGGGAAGCAGAGTAGACTAAATAAGGGATGGCCAGCTGATATTGGGTAAAACAACATGCCCAGAATGTTGTTTGTGCATGCTCCCTAGAAGCTTTCTTTCAGAACTACCTTTTCAGGCTTTCTAATGACAAGTAAGCATAGGTGTATGAGATGACTTCATTTTGCAAGTATGAGGTTTTTTTCTACCTAATTCTAGCTCAAAGCAAATTTCATGCTTCAGGTTTTCACTCATCAGGTAATTTCAATCTGAGACATTCCTAGAAACTCTGCACCAGATGATCTTCTTTCAAAGTGATAGCCTCCTTTCTGGCAGAGGTAGGCTCTACCTTCAACATCAGTACTTGCTATTTTGGAAGGTAAAGCAGAAAGTGTTTTATTTTTAAAATTCATGCATATTTATTTAACTGCAGTTATAGTACCACTGTTGAAAGAGTAACTTGAACTAAAATGCTTTCAAATAGCTCTCCTGACATATAATTAAATCCCTTAAGGAGAAGAACGCTCACTGAATTCTCTAATAAAGTTATTTTAAAGAAATGTATTAAGAGCTTGCTTGAGGACTTTTGCACAATCACTGCACAGTTACAAGAAGAGTTTACATGACCCTTTCTCCTCTCCTCTTTGAGTCTTAATTTGTTATTTACACTGCAGTCTTTCTACAGCAGCCAACATGATGTCAGAATTCCTACTGCAAATGAGAAAAAAAAAAAAGTGATGAAGAGCTTTTCAGTAATGCTAGGAAAAGAAAATAAAAATAATAAAGAAAAAAATAAAAAAACAACAACACAAAGGTCACTTAACAATAGCTAAACATGTTTGGCTTTCATAGGATTTGCACAATATGTACTATACATAAAATCCTTCATGTCTGAGTTTATTGATTTTCAAACAGATTTGCAAAATATTACGCAAGACCCGACCTATGATTTAATTTGAATTTATTCACTCTTTCAATATTTACACTCCTTAATACTTATCTGCATTTGAGTAACTTATTTTTTTCAAATTTACTAAAATCTGTTAACTTTTGTGGCAACTGATAAACATTAAAATTTCAAGCTAATATGCACCAGAAAAAGAAGGAAAATCTCCCCGTTTATAGAGATGAACTCATCAAGTAAAGATGAATGCAAAGAAAGGGAAATGGTTGGTCTGTAGATGACATCAGATGAGTATTAATATTAAACTTCTCATGAAGTTCCTTCTTTAAACTTTTTAGTTTTAGTAGTCCTGTTAAAGATGAGACAAAAAAGAATGGTGAAGGAGGGATACTGTTGAAAATATTGTGACATAACTACTGATTAAAACCCAATGCAAATCTTACTGAAATAAATAGGAAACCTCTTCTTCAATGGGACATTCTAAAAAGAATGTTCCAAAAGAAAAGCAGTCTAGAAAAACTAGAAATCAAACCTTTCTCTTTATAGAGGACTTTTCTGACACTTCTTTCTAGTAAAGAAAATATGTGCATCCAAACAAGCAGTTTTGTAGTCAAAGTCAAGTATAAGGACGGCTGTCACAGCTTTTTAAAAGGCAGATCTATAGGACAAAGATACCATGATGTCATAATTTTCTCTCATATTCTGTGAACGTTATGGTTTCATGTGTTCATCAAACTAAAAATCTTATTCTAGTATCACACATCATAATTTTGTCCTACTCTTTACAGATGTTGGTTTGCGTTTGATCAGAGGGTGGACTTTGAAATTCTTGGATAACCATTTCTCACAGTTTTTCTCGTGACAGGATCCCATTAGAGACACAACATATAGCTCAAGGTAATTTCTTTATGTATTAGAAGATCGTAAGAGAGGACTAAGAGCACCTAATCTAACCAGCAATTAAATTCAAGCACAGATATTAGAGTGGTTGAGGCACTGTTTATTTTCACAAGTCTAAGTAGTATGACTTATGTGTATGGAGTTTGGAGATAAAAACAAGATATTGCCCTATTAGTTTAATTATTGGTTCAGAAAGTACACTAATTTGAAGCTTTCAAATAAGCAGTAGCTCACTTATTTGAAACATTTATAAATATAATTTGACAAAATGAAAACTAAGTGAAAATGTGTTCATTTGAATAAGACATTCTCTAGCAATATGATGTTTTTCAATTTTTTTCATCCTTTTGTTTTGAGAGTGTAATGGAGTTTTTGGTGAAAGAAAGAGAAATGAAACATCAGAATGGCTTGAAATGATGTCTTGGACCTTTGGAGACTGAAGGCGAAGGAGAGAGAGACAAAATGGGTCGTTTCTTTCTTGTTTGAGAGCACTCTAGGCTGAGGCACAATGACAGGAAGCCAGCCCTCCTCCACAAGGCTACATGGAGTGTATGTATCCTCTAAGTACATAAGCAGAGACTGAAAAACATTCATTTTCTTTACTAGATAGAATGAAAAACTTTAGAAATTAAAAAAAAAATATATATATATATATAGTGATATCTGTTTTTTTTTTCTTACTTTGCCTGAATTATGATCTCTAAATACTCATCTTAGTACCTCCTGTTATGGTAGCAAATAGTAACTGTGAATGCTGAAATTCCACATTGTTTTGAGAAGTTTCCTAGCATGTTAGGAGAGGCAAGAGTAACAGAGGGATCAAGAGGGTTTAGACCTTCATATTCTTCAACTTATTTTTCATTACATTCTTTTTAAATCTTACTTCTTATTACTTATTCTCAAGAATAAGAATGATTGAATTGTCTTTAAACAATTAAGGTCTTATCCAAATAATTTAGCCAAAAAGAAACTGTACCTTTCCCCTTGTCTAAAAATCCTTAGTGAGTTCAAGCTGTCATCCAACTGAGAAAACTATGTACAGCAATTCCACAATTCCTTTAAAATACTCAGAGAAAAATGAGTTAACTGACATCTTTTTTCCTATATATTGTCAGTGAATAGCAAAGGTTAAGCTGCTGTTATTTCTGTGCTGTCATATTGCAGACCTGAGACTTTTGGATGAAGAGTGAAGCTGAAGGAAACAGAACTGAATAACAGTTCTCAAAAGCAGAGGCCTGAAAAATCATAACCTCTTCTTTTCCATTATGAAACTGGATGTGTCATGTGTAACTCAGGTATGCTTACCACAAAGGACCTATTCTAAAGAATATCCTGTTGCTATGACATTGTGTAAAGTTTGATTCTTGGTTATAGAAATATTCCAAATTATAGCTTATTATGTACACAGAAAAATGTTCATTTTGGATTTGATTGATTACATTTATCCTAAGAATTTATTTACACAATGAACTCTTTGGCTGAAAATACTTAGTGTTTCTTTTAATGCTTTGGAATTAACAGTTAAGTTCCAATAAATTGTCTTCTCTGTAGAATAAAAACCAAGATGTCTTTATATCTGCAAATTAAGCAATACAGAAAAACTGAGCTGAAAGGCAAAGTATTTCATAATGATAATTAACAGTTCCCTAAGGTATGGTCTGACAACACGTTGTGTTAATCTGTACTGCTAGTTATAATATTGTAGGCAATGCAGAGAAAATGAACTGGGCAAAGATCAAAAAAAAAAAAAAAAACAGAAATTATAATTCATATATTAAAATGTACAGTGAAACCCTGTTACCCTGGATGAGGAAGGATGAAAAGTGTAAGCCTGCTAGTACAATTATTAAGGTATGTCTTGGTTCACATCTCTGCTTGGATTCAGTCTAGATAGCAGATTGTCAATGCTTCTCTAGTGTGCTTTGCCAGACCTTTTTTCTCTGCACAAAGCCAGCACAGCACTACAGTTTCAATATTAAACCCTTGTGAGGATAAACAGACTTGAATGGAAATCAGTTCTAGTGTATCAGGGTTTGTATTACCATTAATCTGCAAACCAATAAGCTCTGTACTGGGCAAACAGAACATGACCAGGAAAAATCTTGAAACTGTGGAATCATCTAGATTGGAAAAGACCTTCAAAATCATCAGATACAACAATCACCTCGACCTACCAAGTCCCATTATTAAATCCTGTCCTTTACTGCTGCATCTACATGTCTCTTGAATCCCTAAAATTGTTGTAATTATGCATCTTAAACATTCAGACTGATTAGTAAAAGGACATGAAAAGAATGACAGGGTAGAGAGTAATGCTGATAAAAAAACAAATCACATTATGAATCAGGTAATAGAAGGTAAAGTATAATGTAAGTTTCAGTGTTTCCTAAATTGAGAGTACATGAAAAACATAAGGATGTAAGGAATGCATATATAATAAAGCAAAAACAAAAACAAAATGAAAAATCCCACTGATCCAAACATACAAACAAAATCCAAAGCAAGAGTGTGTAGATACTTGAAGATTACATATACACTTGGGAGATTACACTGCCTTTTTTCTTTTCCATAATTTCAATATTTAGACTAGGAAAATAAAAATAAAAGTCAGTTTACTTGCCACTAGAGATTCAAGACAGGCTTTTAGAGTAGTTTCATAACATTCTATGATGATCAAGTGTTAGTTTATGGCTCCCAGACATGTCAACTCTTCTCTGTTCTTCCATATCTATAAAAGTTTGATTGTCTCAGATTTCTTGCTGGAACAACTAGTCTGCATATGTCCCATGCTCTGCTGGGGAGAAGAATAGCAGCATCCCTCTACTTAAAAAATTAAATTTCAACCTCTTTCATGCAGAATTAAAATTTTTTGAAGGACTGCTTCTCTGACAAATAATGTTTTATTCCCTGCAAGTCTGGTGGCCATTTTTTAGGCCTTTAGTCAATAAGTGAAATCATATACACAAGCAATGTAACAAGATTTCTGCAAATCTACTTTGTTCATTAAGACTTCAGGAGAAATTTATATGAATGTATTCCTATATATGAACGCCTCTATCTATGGAGGTTGTAAACTTTCCCTTCTTTTGTTATAAATATGTAAGCATTTTTTGTGGACTTCAGTGGTACTATGGAAGAAGTTTGTATGAACCAAACAGCATCTCATGCATAATCTTTTTCCTACACAGCTTTCAGCACAGCTGCTACTATGACATTTCATAATGTCATAGGAGTAAACTGCTCTTTTTCAAAAATGATAATCAAGATGACTTCTAACGTCAGCTCCTTGTGTAAATTCATCCATTTACATTATTTCCATCTGCTGTTATTATCCATTCTCCATTTTAAGGCAATAGAGTGATATTTCTCCATCATATTGCAAAACCAGTAGTAAAATGATTGCCATGTGGTTTAATTTTGTCTTGCCACTGCTTATCTTGCATTCTTTACACAATCAGAGCTTCTGTATGAGTCAGAAGAAGTTTAAATGCATGAAAAATGAAAATTAGATCTTTTATTCTGTGAGGAAAGCTGGAGAGTATAAAATGAATTGTGCTATGCAGAAGTGCAGCAACAGCAAGAGGGCACTGAGAAAGGGTGCCCAAATTTTTTAACTGTGTATTTCATTACATGGAATACTACTGTTTTGGATAATGATCTAATAACACCATATACAAGAAAGGCTGAGATAACATTGTGCAACAACAAATGGTGAAGGACAAGAACATTGAGTCAAAATATTTGTAACTTAACTAAGAAAGAAAAATACAAGAAAAATACCACTGCTGCAGTGCAGACAGATTTGTGTTACTCAAGAGAAATATCAGGACACAGGAAGAAAAGCTGTACTGTAAATATGACAAACAGATGAACACAGTATATATAGTGCAAAAGTCGAAGATGTCATCACAGTTCAAGCTTTAGGAGGAGTCAAGGGACAAATCAGTATACCATTGCTGCCCATAAATACAGCAGGAAGGAAACGACTTTCTGAAGAGCTGATGTGGGATGAAAAGCAATGGGCATAAATTTGCCACAGATAATCTGAAAATCTGGAAAATGAATTTTTATTTTACAAACTGATCAGACTTCATATGAAATTTGTATTTGTAATAGCAAAAGTACTTGTTGATTCAGAAGTTCCATTTAAAGTCAGTCTTCCACAATTTATCTCCCAAAAATGGATGAAATATCACAAACTGACATCTTATGCTCAGATTATACGTTTTCCATTATCTTAGGAGTCAATTATAGCATGTATGTTTATAAGACTAAACAGTGGATATGAGCACAGTGAGTTGGTGGGTGGTGCATTTCATCAGTAGTAATGGTGGCATGAAAGACAAGCCACATTCTGAAAGACTATGTGCAGCTGTGTCAATGGTTTACCGGGCTGGATTGGCCCGGTTCCATGACGATTGGTGCAGGGGACTTGCAGACCCACGCCCCAAAAAAGGGGGAAAGGGAAAAGGGAAAAGGGAGATGAGCCTAAAAACAAAACAGTGGCAACTATCTGAGGAAAACTAATTTACTAAATAAGATATCAGTAAGCAAAATTACACAATATAATACAATATAATTGGAATTGAAGCTAATAAATCAAATAAAATGAGCAAGAGAGAGTGTCCAATAAACAGAAGGCCTTACGCTAACACTGAAGGCGAGATGGCAGTGAGCACCCACTGCTGAGACGATCCCGAAGGAAAGAGAGTGTTCCGTGACAGCAGAGAGTTTTTATCTTTTCCCTCTGAGCGGAAATACCTAAAAATACAAAGCCTCGCAAAGACCTCTGTGGAATGTAGTTCTTCAACTCTACTGAGGCAGGTATAACTGTAACTACTGATGATCCACGGTGCTGGAACATTGACTCTTTAACTCTTAATGCACTACATAATGTTATGATGTGGAATACCATTGCCAAAAAATCATAAAACCATGACAAGCTGTAATACAAAGAAATGAGGAAAGTTTTGATCTGTTGTTCATCCTCATAAATTGGTGTATTACAACATGGAATTGCACACAAAGCCGAATATTGGCTTCAGTGCATCAGAAATGATGGTGTCAAAGTTTGACTATTACACTTCTCCAGGTGGGTCCCATGAATCCTCACCCAGGAACAGAACCCATAAGCAAGTTAGTTAGGATCAATTTATGTGATGTCACCACTACGAGCTGGAGTTAAAACAGACGTCCATGGAGTAACAATGTGCGAATTCCCCATTGAAGAAAAAGTTCAAGATACAGCCTGCAGTGGAAGAAGTAGTGTGCACTGTCTTTTGAGATAAGAAAATGTTGATCTTTCTGGATTTCCCTTAACCCAGACAAACCATCACCTCTGATCAATACATGGCGAAACTGACTAAGCTGAAGCCTCAAAAATTAGTCAGGCAGGAGAAGACAATCTTTTTATTACAGTATGATTGCAATAAGATAATGCCAGACCTCATAACAGTTGGAAAAACAGTGCTTTGTAGCTGAGAATTTGCACTATCAGACAGTGTTATTGTATTCTTTTTATCTGTTGTAGTTTCCATGGAAATAAATAGGATGTAGGATGTAATATTTGAAGAGCAGGCTATGTAGTCTATTCCACATCATACTACGCAACACCGTTAAAAGAAGCTTCATTCTTTAATTTCACTATATCAGTGCTCAGTTCATTTTAATTATGCTTTTTAGCATTATAAATGAATCCTCTTTTGACAGAAAAATAATTACCAAGAACAAGAAATTCCTTTTAAAGGTATTTCTAATTTCTGTTGACAATCTGAATTTAAGCTAATTTTGACTTAATAAATATGAATCTTGTGACTGTCCACAATTATTAGAGGTAGCTTGAAAAATGAGTACTCTATTATGCATTAGTTTAAATTTAGCCATTCATTTCATGTTGACTGATAATTAGGAAAAATTCAAGACCTGAAGCTGTGGCTTTATTCTGATTACATTTATTAAACCTACAAAGTGTATACTTCTAACGTGGAAATATTTCTGGAAACGCCTACTCATTATGCCTTCATGAGTATGTTTTAAATAAACATTCTTAAACTTAATATTAATTATCATATGGTAAAATGTTTACATAGCAAAAAGTAACCAAAACTGAGGCAGACTCTCTGAAAGCTAATTCTTTGAGGCACATCTATTAGAGCAGACACTCTGATGAGAATCTCACTGAATTATTTCCAATATGAAGGTAAAAACCAGCACAATATACCCTAAATATATGCAGTCTTCCACAGATGTCAGACAATAAATATGAAATCTGAAGTCATTGTAATGAATAAGAGCCCTTATACTTGAAAAAGAGATATGCAAAATTATTAACTTTCCTGAGATACCTTTATTACCTACTTTGACAGAAATATTGGTAATTTTGAGAGTATTACTGGGCATATAGAGCTACATATCTTCCCATATGGAAGCAGAAGAAGGATTTAAATTTACTTACATTCTCTCAGTAATAGACACTTCGAAAAATGTTGAAGTGAATCTTTTGATATACTGAAATCATATTTGCATCACGCTTTTTTTACATTCAACCCACTCAAATGCTTACTGAAGTTTAAGTTTACCTTTGACATCCCAAAACCATGAAGAAAGTAGAATTGTTATAAAATTAAATCTATGTAGTGCTTTGCAAATGTTGAGTATTTACAGAATCACAGAATTGCAGGGATTGTAAGGGACCTCCAGAGATCATCTAGTCCAACCCCCCTGCCAAGGCAGGCTCCCTAGCCCAGGTTGCACAGATAGGCATCCAGGCAGAACTTGAACATCTCCAGGGAAGGAGACTCCACAAACTCTCTGGGCAGCCTGTGCCAGTGCTCTGTCACCAGCACTGTGAAGAAGTTTCCATGCACATTTTTGCAGAACTTCCTATGCTTCAGTTTGTGGCCATTTCCCCTTGTACTATCACTGCACACTGCTGAGAAGAGTTCAGCCTCATCTCATTGGCTTCCACTTCTTAGACATTTATAGACATGCATTAGATCCCCTCTGCGTCTTCTTTTTTCAAGTCTTAACAGACCCAGATCTCTCAGCCTTTCCTCATATGGGGTTGTTCCAGGCCCTTTATAAACTTTCTAGCCATCTACTGGTCTTTTTCAAGAGGATCCCTGTCTTTTTTGTACCAGGGAGCTCAGAAATGGACACAATACTCCAGGTGAGGCCTCACCAGGGTCAGAGTAGAAGGGGAGGATCACCTCCCTCGACCTGCTGGCCACTCTCTTTTTAATGCAGCCCAGGATCCCATTGGCCTTCTTGGCCACCAGGGCACACTGCTGGCTCATGGTCAGCCTGTCGTCCGCCAGGACACCCAGGTCCCTCTCCTCAGAGCTCTTCTCCAGCAGGTCACCCCCCAGTGTGTACTGGTGTATGCAGTTATTCCTCCTTAGGTGCAAGACTCTACGTTTGCTCTTGTTAAACCTCATCTGGTTCCTTTCTGTCCAACTCTCCATCCCGTCCAGGTCTCGCTGAATGGCAGCACAGCCATCCAGCATACCAACCATCCCTCCCAGCTTTGTATCATCAGCAAACTTGATGAGGGTGGATTCCATCTCCTCATCAAGGTCATGGATGAAGATCTTGAACAGGACTGGACCCAGCACTGACCCCTGAGGAACACCAAGTACAGGCCCCCAACTGGACTCCGTGCCACCGATCACAACCCTCTGAGCTCTGCCAGGCAGACAGTTCTCAAACCACCTCACCATCCACTCATGTTCAGCCTCTCCACCTTCTCTGCATCCCCCATTACCAGAACACCTGCCTCAGTTAGTAGGAGACCCACATTTTCCCTAGTCTTCCTTTTACTGTTGACATACTTAAAAAAAACCTTTCTTATTATCCTTTGCCTCCTTTGTCAGGTCCAATTCCAGGGTGAAATTAATTCGTCTCTGATATTGGAAGGACCTATTTTGTATACAGCTATTTACTGTCTTACTTCATGCTTTTAAAGCAGACATCCAACAAATGTTCCCTGAGGTGCCAGAAAGGTTGTTTGATGTACAGACTACTTCTGTTTTAAAAATCATGGTAAGCAAGCTATGATTTATCAGATCCTTTAAAGTATTTGCTTGTCTAAACAAAACTCTCTGTTTCTTCATGTGTGCCAGCAGAATGTTTTAATACTTTTTGTTCAGCTGAATGTCAAACATTAGCATCTGGCGTGCCATATCAGGTTATCCTACTTTTTCTAAATCACTTAAAGCTGTAAGACCTATTTATAATAGGAAAGGGAAGGGAAGGAAAATATGTGGTGAGAATTATGGATTCATGGAATCAAACTTGTAAATTGCAGATGACAATGCTTAGTCATACTGTCTTGAAAAGATGATAAAACTCCTTATCACAATTACTGGGACAGAATTTAAAGACAGAAACCTTAAACTCCTTCACTGACCACACACAATAGAATAAAAAACATTTTTTTGCATTTTTTCCTGTGAACATACAATTTTGTACTTCATATATACTACAACAATAGTACAACTACTCACAGAAGACATTTCGTAAGTGAAATGAAACAGGCTGGATAAATGCTCTGATAGTAGAGCAAGGACAAGTGCAAAGTCCTGCATCTACAGAGGAAAACTCTGAGGTGATCTGCGAGTTGGAAGGCATCTCCATGAATAAGACCCTAGGAGTCCTTGTGGACACCAAGATGAAGATGAGTCAGCAATGTGCTCTTGCCACAAATAAAGCTAATGGTATCCTGGGCTGCATTAGGCAAAGCATTGCCAGAAGGTTAAGGGAGGTGATCTTTATAAAGTAATTAGTTAGAATACCTACTTATTTTATTCATTCAGCTTTGTATATTTTGATAGCAATTAAAATCATTGTAAACAGAGTTAAGGAGTAAAGACTGTTGGCTACATGATCTCTTGTAAGGGTTGAAGGAGAAGTGGAAATCATTTTTTGGGCTAATTTAAAATATTTATTTATTTATAGTGGAAATTCAAATGATTGTTTTGCTTCCCTGCAATTTCACAATAGAGAATCATTGTCTCTGTTACTTTTTTTTTGTGTGCATGGACATGATGCTTCTTCATAGAATCAAGTTTAACAATGAAGAAATAATCTTGAAGAATGCTTCCATACTTACACTTGACTTCCATGCTGCAGCACTTTGTACTACATCCTTCTCAGAATATACAGTGTATTTTATGTATAGTATAATACTTCATTAAGTTTAGTGTATTTCCTTGCAAATCTATAGCTAGCTGTACAATAATTTTAAGCTAGAAATTTGTTCTATACAAAGTAAGACTAAAGACTGAGACTGAAGTAAGTACTTAGAATACTAATTCAACCATATTTAACCAAAATATAATAATAAGTTATTAAGATAAGCATTAATAATATATACAGGGGGCAGGTGGCAAGTGATGAGGTAAGCTGCTATTTGCTAAAAAACACAAGTAGCAAGCATAAAAATTTCCAAATATTCAGTTATCTGAAACAGAAAAAAATAACCACCAAAAATATTCCATCTGTCTTGTTGCTGTCATTTCTGATGATCTAGACTTGAATCAATAGTGAATTATTATATTTGGCCTGTTACTTTGAGTCCTATTTAAATTAGTTATTCAAAATAATAAAAAAGATTGCACAGAGGCTACATACTGTGAACTGTATTTGCACATGAATAATGATTTTTTTACTACTGAATTAATGTAAATTAATGCATTAGTTATTATTATTTATTTCTCTATATGTTAAAAATACTAATGTTCCAAACAGCTTTTACATATGTTCATATTTTGTGAATAGTGAGAAAGCTGGCATGCTATGTTATTTCATTTGCCTTTTGGCAAAGTCAAATGGAACAGCAAATTCAACAAGAACATCCATTATTAACTGAAATAAAATTTTCCCATCATTTACAGGCTACTACTGGTGCATTAAGTGAAAAATAAGGACTTAGTGTCTTCATGGAAATAAAGACATAAAAATTGAACATGTATGCCTGTACACATATATAGATATCTGTTTGTGTCTGTATGTCCCTACTGATATGGAGGTAAACATCTATCTGTACACTAGCCTGTATCTATCCATACAGCCATATGCATATATTTTCCCTGTAGCAGATATGTTGTTCTCAGTTTAGATGACCTGATTTTCTTCTTAGAGTAGGTGGACCTTTTTTGTAAAATTAGCACTAAGGAAAATGTTATTTAGGGTATGAAGTAATAAAGTTGCTGCTGTGGTTTAACCAGGCAGACAGCTCAGCACCACACTGTCATTCACTTGCTCCCCTCTCCCAGTGGGATGAGGGAGGGAAACAATGTAGAATGTGTGGGTTGAGATTAAAATTATATACTAAGACAGAAAAGGAAAAGGAAAATAATAACAGTAAAGTCTGTAATATTTTTTTGCAGAACAAGTGGTGCACAGTGCAATGACTCACCACCTGCTGACCAATGCTTAGTTGTCCTGGTTCTGTCCCTTCCCAGATCCTTGTTTCCTCCCATCCCCTCTCACTGGCAGGTCAGTACAAGAAGATGAAACATTCTTGGCATGGTACATTACCACTCAGCAACATCTAAATCATCTGTGTTATCAGTGTTGTTTTTCTCCCAAAGCTAAAACATAACATCATACCAGTCACCATAAAGAAAATCAATTCCAACCTTATTCTTTATGTTTATGACAAATTCAATAGTGCAAATTATTGCTATACTGAACTCCACTCTGTTGATTTTCCACATCCCTTTCCATAATATTTTATGAGCCCAGAATATATCCTATCTTCTAATGTTCATGTAGAATAAGAGTGTTTCCAGTAAAAATGGGAGAGTGTGTTTGTGTGGGATCAAATTCACTCTCATATAAACTGGCACATATCCATCAGTCTATTTAATACTTGTGTTTCCTCTTTTGTTGTAGGCAAGTGCTGTCAAATAACACATGGGAGAAGCTAATGAACAGAGAAATAAATAAAAATAGTATTTTAGCAGGAAGGATTGATCCTGCCATATGATTATTTGAATATCAGAGAAAAAAGAAGAATTTTCAGCTTACGTCACCTACATCACCTTGCATAACAATTTGGGAAAAGTAAAGGTAGAGGGCTCTTCTAAAGAGTTAAATAAATCAAGACAGAATTCTGAAGGAGCAGATTACTCCTCTGTTAATCGCTGTCTTGTTCTCCACAGTGGAGAGTTTCTTCTTAGATACACTTCTGCTCATGTTACTTTTGGAAGAGTCTGAGTTAATAAAAAAACTTCTATTTCTTGCAAGTGGATAAAGACCTGCTATGAGTGAGCAGCTTCATGTTCTTCTATAACATAAAACATTTTTGGTTTTCAAATGAAAAATGCACCTTTGACTTACTTCAACACATATCTTTGGTTTTGATGTAGAAGAAATTCGGTTGCAGAAGGAAGTCAAAGATGCAAAAAGAAAACAAGGCTCTTGAATCCAGAAAGGTTCTTTAATCCCAGTTGTGAACATGGTATCTGTAATGTTAATATATTAACTACTCTATTGCATTTATCAGCTTTAATCCATCTGCAATCATATTCAATTTAATCATTCAAACATTATAATATGTGGTAATATTGTCTCATTAATATGTAAAAGTACACTTTTTGTTTTCAAATTGTTAGTCATGATGCAGAAGCATAGAGAAAATACCAGCATGTAAAGCGTGTTTTGTTTTTTCCATCCAATGAAAAATGATTTTGGAAAGAAAGTATTTGTTCTGTAGATCATCATGATATTACTGCTAGAGCAGATATTATTTCCTTCTTCCTGTGTTAGGCAGACATTTCATAAAATGGGGGCATGAACTAATTTTTTTGAAAAGGAAAACAGAACACCTTCACATTAGATATGAAGACTATAACATGTAATGAATAGTATAAAAATAGCAATTTATCAATGATTTTTCACCTTTATATGGATATAAAAAATATCTTAAATTTAGGCGTGCATGCTTGCAAAGCTTTGAAAATAAAACCTTGAATATGAAAATTAGTTTCCATACATACAAGTACCTTGTATCTGTTTGTCCAGTCTGATTGTTCATTTAATGAAAATAATAATACAAAAACAGCGTGCAGAGAAAAAAAAAATTATTTTTTCGATTGTATGCATTTATTTATTTATTTATTTAAATATCCTTCTTTCCTGGTTAAAATTCAAAGGTTTGATGGTTAGTCGTTTACCTTATTAATTCTCAAATTAAGTATAGATTTTAGCCAAGTAAATACGTTTTTTGCTTTGTTAAAATGAAACACTTTCCTCACAGCATGGAATAAAGGAAAATATCAAATGGCGCATTCTTCCTGCTGTGAGACATTCTTGAAGAATGAATTTCAACCTTCTGATCAGTTTCATGCAGACATATTGAGAAGGATTCAATAGATAGGTGTGACAGAGGTAGCCTCTGAAACAAATACTTGAAAAGGTGGAGGCTGGAGAAGCTAATTATTTTAATTTTTGTGCTCTAAATATGCCTTTCATTTTATTGATTTTTAGTGTAAACATAAACAGTAACTACATTAAATGCTCTTTAGTGGCTTGACTAGCCATAGGTATGGTTTTGTTGTATTTCAGGGACAGAAAAGCAGAATTTTCAGAGGAATTCCTCACAGGCAAAACAGTTTTATTAGAGCAGTTGATAATGAAAATTGAATTTAACAAGAATCTTTATCTAAATTACTTTCAGCACAGTTAGTTGTACTGAAGTTTTTACTACAGGGTTTAGTGACTGCAATTGATTGAGATTTAATTATGTTAATAAGACAGTTACAGTACTGACCCAAATCACAAGTGTCTTGTGTATAGTACTTTAATTTTCAGGATAGGAAACAGTCTGCAAATGACAATCACTGTTTAGCAATTCTTATGAAGAGTTGTAAGCAGGAGAATCAAGAAGTTTACACAGAGGGAATACCTGAAGATTATTACTGATATAAGATTTTAATGATAACGTATTTTAGTTATAAGTAACTGATGTCCAGAATATATATCTATAAAAAGTATGATAGTGAAATAAATGCTACACAAGGCTTTCTTAAAAAAAAAAAAAATAGTAAATTTTAAAATGTAATTAGCCATATTTGAAGGCACTTGTCCTCCACTTTCTACTTTCATTATGGTACCTAGTTATTCACCTAAAACTAGTCAGAAGAACAGTGACATAATTTAACAGCAGAATACAGCAGAATATGACCTGCCTGGAGTGGAGCTCTCAGGGGAGGGACCTGGGTGTCCTGTTGGATGACAGCAGTGTACCCTGGTGGCCAAGAAGGCCAATGGCATCCTGGGGTACATCAAAAAGAGCATGGCCAGCAGGTCGAGGGAGATGATTTTCCACCTCTACTCTGCCCTAGTGTGGCCACATTTAGAATACTGTGTCCAATTCTGGGCTCTTCAGTACAAAAAGGAAAAAATTCTTTGCTTACTAGAATTGCATACTATATTGAGTCAGTTCTTCCTGAAGAAAACTGTGTTTCTATCTGTATATACAATTGTTGATTGACTTTAAGGGGAATTCATGAAAGCAAAGGAAAAAGATAATGACCTTAGTGAAGAGAAGATAAATAAAATATTTTAAAGCAAGGATAAATCAAAGAAAGTTTCTGAATAGGCCATTACATGTTAGATGTGCAGCCACTCAAAATATAGGACTAAGTTCAGAGTAAACTAAGAATACAAATTAAGCTCTGATATCATTTACTTCAATTGAAGTCGAATATATCGTCCAAAGAGTTCATGTTCCACCATTTATATAGTTATTTCTGTAAATTTATTCCCAGTTTCCATTAATGTTACCGTATGGAGACCTCTGTTATGTCTTTGTTAGTGTTATATTCAGTTTAATACCTGAATAGAAGTTTTTCTGTAAATGGAAAAGAAAATAGTTTTCAAAGTGTCTGTGTTTCCTGCAGAAAATGATAATATTTTGAAAAAATTACAAACATGTAATTATATAAATATATATAGAATCTATCTATCTATCTATATATATATAGAATCTCTATATATATATATATCATATATATAATTATATATATATATATATATATATATATATATATATATATATATATATATATATAATCTCTGAGCCTTTGCAACTTGCTTGTATATGTACCCAGGTAAAAATACCTGTTTTAAAAAACAACAGGAAGAACGTATTTTTTATGCTGTTGGTACTGTGCTATTTCAGCTGCTATAGATTTAGTTTATTGATAATTATTTTGCAACCAGTCAACTGAAAATGTATTTGTACCTGCAATTTGTAGAGATCTCCATTCTGTGTCAACAAGAAATAATTAGAAATACATGTGACCTTAATGCTAATATTTGCAAAAATGCGTACTAAAACCCATATAACAAGGTGGAATGAAAACCTTGTTCATTAATTTATCCTTGCTTTACACAGAAAAAAATTATTCCTACTGTGTGTACTCAGTGCGTGCTGCAACTGGTACACAGAAAGATACTGACATTCACAGACATTCATAACTTTATAGGAAAACAGAAAAAAAGAAATTTAAGTTTTGAAATAATGATATTTTAAATTCTCATCAGCAGACTTGAAGAATGTTGTAATCATCAACCACCTCTTTAAAGTCTATTTTCATAACTGATGCAGCAGTAGTAATATGTTGTTTCACTCTTGAATGAAGCCATTCTGATAAACTTAAAGAATGCAGTTTATTAGCTGCAAAGTGAAGAACTGACTTTGTAATAAAATTTGAAGTATAAGAGTTTGTTTTGTGTTAGCAAACTGCTTGACCAGTACACATAAAATTAATGTTCACCTGGAAAATTTCATATTAAGCTGACATTTTCTTTTGAACTTTTTCCTGATCAAGATGAAACAAGAGTAGCTTGATTTATATAGTGTTCTTTTACTCCTACATTTTGAACCCAATTATAGCTACTCAGAGTTAAATTAAGCCTTGCATAAGTGCCTATCAAAATCACAAGAAGAAATCTTACCAAACTTGAACCAGCAGATTATAAATGCTATTGATTCTCTATTTCAATTTCAATTTCTAATTCACACATTTTTAGTTAGCAAAAATGTTCAGATAACATCGTAAAACTATCATTGGAGTAATATATATGTGCAATCTAAGTAAAAGATTCTTCTTTTCTTAATTATGTTATTCTTGCTCAGTAGTCCTTAGGCTGTGTTCAGCTTGCAGATTAATTGCATAATACTTACAAACCCATTTTATAGAAGACTAACTGCAGACTCAGATGATAAATCCCCACAGTATAAACTGTACTGTGCTATGTAATCTTACAGACTTAGGTTGTACATGATTAAAGGAGCCTATTCAATACATTGCTTTTGTGTTTTATGTCTCTATTTTCATTTAACATATTTATCAATAATTTATATATTGTTTTATCTATAGTCATATGGTTAGCTCAATCTTCTACTTCTGCATTACTCTAAGCAACTTAGAATCATTTAGTAGATTAGTACTACCAACACAGTTATCTCAATAGTATTAAAATTCTTTGACATTTCATTTCAGCTTTCACTTTCAATTATGTATTCATATAATTAGCAAAATGAGATCACAGCTTGTCCTCGATATGGATGCCCAAATGAACCATCAAGAAATCAGTCAACTGTTACTTGCAAAGAAATCTGTTCATTAGCATCCATTGCGTGAATTCATTGCTTGAATCAGTTTGCAAATCAGTTTGCCCAAAGAGGGATGCTTGGTTTTGAATAAAAGCCACTCTAAGAAAATTTAAGTTCAGTACAAGGCAGTTGCATGAAATTTAAACCACTAGATGGCAGTATAAGTGGCATGTCGTCCTTGGGAATAAGGGATTCTATTTTAAAGAACAACAGGTAGCCAACGCCGTGCTTCTTCATCTTCATGCACCAGCAGAACATATTAGTTACTTTCAGCTCTTTGACTGGTACTGTTGCTGAACGACAGAACTCCTGCTCACAGCAGAAGGCAGTCTTAATGGCCTTCCTTTTTATTTCAAAATGCACAGTGTGAATTTTTGTTTTCCAAAAGCACCAGATTTTTCAATTTTTGTTACTGTATTTCTTCTTTAAGAAGAAGGACCAGAATAGTTTAACTTAACTGCTTTTGGCTCTTAAGTTATTTATTTTTACTTGCATGACACAGCCTGTGTTGATAGATCTGAGCATAATCAATTATCTCAAGACCTGGTGAACAGAATTAGCCTCATCCGGATCACAGAATCATAGAATCACTAAGGTTGGAAATGATCTCTAAAATCATGTAATTCAACTTCCAACTACCTCCAGTTTTGACCACTAAATCTTGTCCTGAAATAAATCTACCCTTTCCTTAAATATCTCCAGGAATGGTGACTCCACCATCTCCCTGGGCAGCCTGTTCTGATGTCTCACCACTCTTTCTGAGAAGAAATTCTTTGTAATGTCCAACCAGAGAGATACTTTCCAAAATGCCCTCTATTCTATAAAAGTGAAATACAATGTAATATTCTGACACAGTTCATCTGGAAATAAGCATATTAAGTACTACAGTAGCTATAGCTTGTTGCATTCACTGTTGGTGTCCAATTAGTGTAGTAAAAAGGTCTTATTTCTTTGCCTCCAGGCTCTGCTGGTAGCCTTTGGCCTGTACAGGGCAATTTCTGTTGGACTACTTCCACTGGCATTTCAAGAATCTTGACAATCCAGAAGTAATACTTGAGATACAACTAGGGGAAAAAAAAAAAAAAAAAAAAAAAAAAAAAAAAAAGATAAGCTTGATGAATTAGAAATAAGGATAGAAATTTTGAATAAAACAAAGAAGATGAAAAAAAACTAAAACCACTTTTTAACTCTGCTTAGGATGTGAAAATTCACAAAGAAGGCAAAGAAAATAGTGACCACATGTGCAACGCATCCATGAGGCAGATAAAGGTAGATGTCTTCAGCCATCAACTATGATGATCCAATTTGAGACGTCTCTTTCAGTCATCTCATGCTATTAGTTGGTGGACTACTGTCTCCTAATGAAGACTGTTTAATTTGTAATTTGTATTGTTTAAAAAAAAATGTTTGATCTTATATCCAGATATTTGAAAAGACACTTACTGACAGCTTCTCATTTTTTTTCCCATTTAATCGTGCTACTCACTTTATTAAATACTGAAGTGAAGAAGCTGTCCACTTACTTTTGATGTCTCTTTTTGCTTTTAATGAGGACAGCTGCTAGATGTCATGCTTTTTTATTTGATACAGTGACATTTAATGATAGGTTTCAGTAGAGGTATATATCCTTCTGAGCAGAAGGATCTAGTTACAAAACATTATTTGCCTGTCATGGCTCATTGTAGCCATTTAAATGAAACTGACCTGTGTGTTAATGGAGCTGCAACCTTTGCTTTAAAGTAAACTGTGACTGAATCAAAAATAGAGTTGAAAAAAGAGAATACACTATGCTGCACGAAATACAAAATATTTTGGAAGGCAAAGTTTTAGCACAACATTTTATGCTTGGCAGCACATCAAAGTACTAGCTGGAATCGTGGTTTCAAACTGAACTACAGTTTTTCAGGTAAACCTAAAAACATATGTACAGGTGCCTCAGGATGGATTAAAGATCTATTTTCCAAATTACTGCCCATGTAAAGGGTCAGATTTGCTTAGGGAAAACACCATCTTAACAGAAATAAATAATGAAATAAAATCTCTTAAATTTGATCTCTGTCTTCATGATTTAACTAAGATTTTAACTCAAATGTTTATCTTAACTGAAAGTGCATTTTATTATATCTAAGAACATAGTAAAAGCAAAATTTGTATTAAGAAATAATGTCTTTAGTTGAGAAACTAACGTAATTGAGGAAACAGACTGATAGTCATCATGGTTCTGACAGGCAAAGGCAAAAATTAAGGCTGTCTAACATTGAGAACAATAACCTGCACAGCACTTTGATCCATTAATCAGTTTGAGTTGGAAAATGAGTTAATGGTAATGTAGGTAACTTGAATTCAGAAAAGCAAATTCATTGTGTGGATCCATTTATGGCAGTGGCTGGAGACATTTATGTATGACAGAAACTCTCCACAAATTTTCATGCAACTTTCATAAATATATTCTTTTCTTTCAGTGAACTGAACTAAGCCATGGAAGATGAACCAGTAAAGCCAGCAATCTGTTCTCTACCACAATGAATATAGTCTGAATACTTTCCTTTTTCAAAGATGAAGTTTCTGTTCTCAACTTACACACACCTGCTTATTTGATCTAATGAAAACTGTATGAGCTTGTTTGTTAAAAAGGTACTTCTCTTTTACAGCTTGGCATTTGTAACTTCACTAGATCTGTTAAATGATTGACTTACTATTTGTTTTTATTGTTTTACAGAAAAGCACAAAAAGCAGCAAGATCTAACATATTAAAAATATGGCTCAAAAAATATCTTCAAACCAGTAGTCCGAATAGCAAAAGGCTGTCTAGGGATGTCACATGTTTGTATGAAATGCAATATTTGGAAAAGTTAATTGTGCATTCTCTGCTTGGGAGAAAGTAGGGGAAAAAAACAGAAGAGAGAGAGAAAAGATGTAAAGCCCAACTTTTATTCACAAAGTGATTTTTTTGAATAATGGAAAAAAAACCAAACAACAAAATCCATGAAATATTTATTATCTGGTAAAATACATTGGCAGTAACAATTACACAGACTATCAGAGAATGAGTATCAAAGTAAGCATTATTTAGGGAAAAAAATATTGATGTACTAACTATTGCGAGAATGGAGAAGCTGAATTTCAAAGCTGAATCTCATCTAAATGCCTCAGGTCAAAATATAATTTTCAAGATTTCCAAGAAAAAAGGCTCTTGTGATCATAGAATCAATGATAAAACGGCCTGGGTTGAAGAAGACCTCAAAGATCATCTAGTTTCAATCCCCCTGCCTTGGGAGAGTAGCTAGCTACTAGAGCAGGCTGCCCAGAGCTACATCCAGCCTTGCCTTGAATGCCTCCGGGGATGGGGTATCCACAACCACTCTGAGCAACATGTTCTAGTGCATCACCACCCACTGAGTGAAAAAGTTCCTCCTAATATCTAACCTAAATCTCCCCTGTCTTAGTTTAAAACCATTTCTCCATTTTCCTATCACTATTAATGCATATAAACAATTCTTCCCCCTCTTGTTTATGTGTTCCCTTCAAGTACTGGAGGGCCATGACAAGGTCTCCACAGAACCTTCTCCAATTTAAATAAACTCAGTTCCCTCAACCTCATTAGGTTCACTGATGAGGATGTTGAAGAGTACCAGTTCCAAGACTGACACTTGGGGGACACCACTCATGACTAGCCTCCACCCAGACATAGAACCATTGATCACAATCCTTTGGCTGTGACCAGCCAACTAGTTCTTAATCCATCAAACAGTCCATCCTTGAAATCCATACCTCTCCAATTTAGAGAGAAGGATGTGGTGAGGAACCATGTCAAAATATTTGTAGAAGTTCATGTAGATGACATCCATCGCCCTTCTCCTGTCCCCTGATGCTGTCACTCCATCATAGAAGACCATCAGGTTGGTCAGACAAGATATTGAACTTTGCGTGATAAATTCAAGCAAAACAATTCAATTTCACAATTCCATGATAATACCCTTTGAGATTACTGATTGTTAAATCAACGTAATTCATCAGAGAAGAATTAAGACAATACTATAAATAAAGTATATAAATATATACTATAAATATAATATTTTCAGTTCTCAACAAGTTACGTTTAGAGAGCTCAGTACTGTGTAGAATCAAGTCCTGTGCATCTTTAAAATGTGCTGACTAAAGAGGTTTTAAAATGAGAAAAGTACAGCAACTACATTACAATGAATAGTGTTTTTAAAGTTTGAAGTAAGGACACATTAAAACAAGAAAAACTGCAGTATCTGAAATTAATGTAGCCATTTTGCAAATGAACAGGTATTTGCTTTCTCATTAGTCCTGACATAAACTGAATCTGCAATTTTTTTTCTTTAGTCCAAAGCCTGTGGTCTTAAACAGACTTAAAAGAGTTATGCTTTACGTAGATGTAGGAATTTAAAAAGCAAACAAATAAATAATGTTGCTTTAAATAGCTCATACAGGTCTGCCATAAAGACTGGGATACGGCTGACTAAACCATGCCATCAGGCACAGGAGGTTAAACATCTCTAAGCTTGCTTCCTTTGAACCAGTGCTAGTATTTGGATAAGCGGTATATTATTATAGATCCCCAAGAGGTTCCTTTCTCAGGAAGAAGAAAGATACAAGGGATACAAGAGATTATGACTCAAAGATGTGGCCACAAATCATAACCTCCTGGAGCTCTTCAGATAATATCATACATTCATTCTTGCTCAGGATCGTTCCTCAGGTGTTGATTTCCAGTTTAAAATGAAGATGCGCAGCAGTAGGTTATTTTATATGAGTAATAGAAAGTTGATTAATAAGCACAGTTTTACAGAAAATGCAATTATTTTCAAATTATATATATATATATATTACTTACTATATATACTACATATACCAAGGCAGGAAAAGAAGATGAGGAAGGGAATGCCTATAAAATATGGGCTCAAATTTATAAAGCCCAAGACAAAAATGAAATTGATGAAGGGACTATACAAATTGTATAAAAATTATTCTTTCTGTATCTCTTTACAGACTTGGGGCCAATAGATGCATTACTACCTGTTAGACTAACAACATACATTGCCTGCTTGTAACAGTTAGAAACCAGAAAATCAGATCAAGTTTTGAAAACATTATTGTGTGAAAGAATGTGTTATTTGTGCTCATTCTAATTTAATTCCTTTTTTGTTGTCTTACATTTTCAGAAGACATTTGATGCTTCTTTCCTTACTGTGTACTTATCATATACGTTTAAACAATATGCTTATACTCAAAATTAATGAATAAAAAACTGTCCATAGAGTTTAGAATAACTTCTAGAGTTTACTGATAAAATTTAGAAAATATGCAAAACTCAGTACAACCTCTAAATATTAGAGCTAATAATGAAATTACTAATTTAGATTTTAGACAACTCTCTCAAAGCAATAAATTGGTTGTTTTGGGGGGAAAAAATAACTCATCAACAGATACGACATTTTTTGCTGTTCTTCATAGATGTCACATCCCTGAATAGAGAAGGAATAGGTAGCACCAAAATAATAGCTGTCTTCTAATTGTCTGTCCAGTGTCAGAAAAGACAAAGAATACTCAGCAAACAAAAAAGGACTTGTCACCAGGAGATGCAGAACTTCTTTGCTGCAAACAATGGGCAGTGAAAGAAAATTATTTAAGAAAGAAAAGCAAACTTCCATCTGTTGTTGAATACAAAATTTTTTCTTGGCATGTTCTATAGTCAGAAAATGAAATTAGTGCTACCATGTCAATATGTGGTTTCTGTCAACTGTCACACAATGATTTTGGAAAAAAAAAATCATTCCTTAACATAATGTATATTACAGTTATTTGGTATATAGTAAAATTGAGTTAATTGCAACCTGTGACAAACATTAGTTTTCAGTATCACTGAGTATGCAGTTGTGAAAGCTAACAGGTAAATAGGAAATGGCAAAGCAAATGTTTTATACAAATTGGTTAGAAAATACAGAACATTATTCTTGAGCCTAAGAGAAAGATTTCAAAGATGTTAGTTAGCAGTTTCCACCTGGGAGCAAAGGAATGAATTCAGTTATCGTATGATAGTCATCAGGGCATTCCTTTACTGATGACTGCTTGGGAAGGTACATGTCAAAGTTATTCTGATCTGTTTGAATGATGAAGATAAAGAGGCTGAGCAGAAAAATCAATCAGGCTTTTCTTCTATGTACAGTACATAATACATAAAATTTGTTGAATAACAAATCTAAGAAAAATGATATGAGTAGAATCACAATTTTTAGCTCAAGGGAGAATTAATTTCATAGAAGTAGATAGTCTGTGTATAATAATAATCTTAAGTAAGTTTGATGATCTTATGTAAATTTTTATGATGTTATGTAAATTTGGCTGCCTGAAAAGTCATCAGCATCTTCAAATCCAAAATATGCGTGTCCTCAGTCAAGGATGCTTGTAAAATACATGAACAGGGCGATTTATTAGCTGGATACTTTTTAGCATAATGGTTGCTGAACTACTGGTCTGTATCTTCAAAAACATAAATTGTGACACCTATTTGCAATATGATTTGGGGAATCTGCATCAATAACATGAAAAGAAAAACAAAATTAGAACAACTGTGATGGTCAAAACAGTGCAGAGATGATGTGGCAGTGTGATTCAGATGATGAAAGAATCCTTGAGGATTGCTTTATGTAGGAGTCTCATAACGTAGGCAGATGAAATGTCTTAAAACCATCACAGTGCTAATCTTGAATGATTTAATGCAGCAAAGCTCTGCACAGAGGTTCCAGGACACATTCCAAAGGCCACAGTTCTCTTCTCCAGCACTGACAAATTTCAAGGGTGCACTTGAGGTCACAAGCAATTTTAATTCTGCTCAGTGAAGAGCAAACCAGAATGTCCGGACATTAGAAAGTGTTCAGTAATGTGTAGTTTTTCTCATAGGTTCTGCTGCAGATTTTGTAATGGATGAGACCTCTGAGTAAAATAGCCAAAGGAAAGATTCAAGAGCTCACTCATTAATTCTGATAGAATAAACTTTTCCTCTCACGTTTTTTCTGCTCACTAGAATTTTACACCCAAACAAATTTCTTAACACAATCACTTCTCACTCAGTATGTACTTTCGGT
This sequence comes from Oreortyx pictus, assembly GCA_036925125.1. Taxonomy (NCBI): domain Eukaryota; kingdom Metazoa; phylum Chordata; class Aves; order Galliformes; family Odontophoridae; genus Oreortyx; species Oreortyx pictus. Next base: position 38,414,242 of record JAUPFR010000003.1, read on the forward strand.
GAATTCTCATTTTGTAATTATTCCATAGTATTTCTTAGGAACCAGATCAAGAATTTAAATGTTATTTAACTGTACAATTCAGACCTGATCTTGTGTCTTTCCTAGAACATCTTGGAATAAATTGACATATATAATCTTCAGACATCTCATACACTGTATGAGCCAGCCTGGAAGACTGAGTATTGGATGCACAGAAGTCATTCCCCAGTAAATGTAACTGAGAAGATACCTATTTGCAATCTTTGCTTTGAGTTCTAGTCTTTATTTTTGCTGGCACTTATTTATTTCTCTCTAATTATGCATGATGTATTATAAAATACATACCATGTTTACTCCATAGTTTTAATTGAAATAAATTTTAATTTGACTTAAAAATGTCACCTTTATACCCAAAGTGCTGCCATATAATGTTTTCCTTTCTTTCAGCTTCATTATTCACCTGAAAATCTCATTCTGTTTGGCTACTTTCTCAATGTACTGTATTTAGATTTCTAGGACACTCTAATCTTTAAAAAATTCACAATGTTTTATCCTGCTTTATATATTTGTTTTAATTTCCTTCTCTGGCTGATGCATTCACAGTGTTCACTGCAATTGTCCCATCAAATTGGTTTGCTCCTCTTTATTCATTTTTCCTTCTGACTTCTGAAAATGCATCTGCCATATGCTATCACTCCTCCTGTAAACTTGCATTTAAACATTTTTATCGGTAGAAATCATTTTCATCTCTGCTGATTTCACTGCAGATCTTATTGTATTATAAATTCAGTTAAGCATTTGAGATGCTGAGATTCTTCATATGGATATCATGTCATTATTAATTAAATCTAATTAAAGAAACAAAATAAATTTTAACCACCTGTCACCAGTTAATCTTCTTCTTTCTGTTTAATTTTAGCTTTTTTTTTTTTGCTGTGGGAAAATGAGTTTATTAAAGGTAAAGGGCTGTTTTCCCTTTTGGCATGGTAATTTGTGTTGCTATTATCATGAATAGATAGATGATTTAGACTAATTTATTATTTACCGTCTTGTTCAGTTCTTATTAACTGCTTTATAGTAATATAAGCCTCGAAGTTTGAACCTGCCAATAAGAAGTATACTAGCTGCTAGCTTTTGTTTGTACTATATGTAGTTTGTGTCTACCTAGATTCATTCATCTAATCATCAGCGAGTTATCAAGAGAAAGTCCCAGTTCTAAAGAGTGATTATCTACTGATCTTTATTAAGAAAGCTACTGTGAAAATTGAATATTATGTTGCATGGTTGCTTGTTCACCAATAAATTTCTAACACGTCAATACATTTCCTTTTTTGATGTTGTTCCTTAGCTGAGGTGGTCAGGAGGATTATCAATAGACATGGGAGTAGACAACTGAGTAATTAGAAATGGCATCAAGACCATCATAAGCAACTCATTTCAGGCAGACCTCAGTTATTCTGATGCTACCTGTAGCTAAATGTATAATTTATGGATGAGAAATTATAGACTCTACTATTATCCAGGCACTAGCAATCCTTATCTCCATTTTCTGTTTAGCCTCCAGCTTCAGCTTCTCTCAGAGTAACAGAGAGCTATGAACAGGCTTTGTCGCTGTCATAATAGATTACCATGACCTATTTCATCAGGTATCAATTAAAACACTGATTTCAAAAGTAAAGCATTATTTTTTTCCAGGAGAAATGCTATTTAAAAATACATATGTACACTATCACATGACTACTTTTAAAAATTTGGATCAATCTGACCAACCTTTATAATTAATTTCTTATATAAAGTACTTTAAGCTAAAAAAATATCATGAGCATTTCTGGGAATTTTTTTGTTTCCTTGTCCACTTGTAAGGAAAGCTGGGGTATTCAATAAAGAGGAGAGGACATGGAAATTTCTCAGTTAAATACAAATTCAGGTTTAGTTTCATTTTTACATGCACACAATGGTGAAAAGATACTGTCCATGGATATAGTTGAGATATTTACTTACTATTTTATTTATTCTTTCTGTATTTCATATGACCAAAAAAAAAAAATGGCAATAATCTGGCCTGGAAATACATTTGCCCATTGTGAATGGAAAACGGGAGCAGGCATTAGTAGTTATTTTAGGGATGTACTAATATTTTATATCCATTTGCAATGGATTGATCTTCTTTCCCCTTTGAGTCAGGAGGAATAAACCATACCACTTGGGTTAGTGTACAAACAAATGCAAAGAACTACTCACATTGTTACTTTAAATGCACCTCTATTTTATAAAATCTTGATTTTTTTTAAGAAACATGCATGAAGTGGCAATGCTAAGCAGTAAAGTATAGTATATGAGGAGTACATGAAGAGAATGTTTTTTCATAACAGTAGAGGGGAGAAACAAGATCTTAGACAAATGCCTAGCACAAATGCGACAGGAGATTTCAATCATCAGATTCAGTCTATCTGTCTGTCCACAGCAGACATTCAATGACTCATCGAATCACGGAATCACAGGATTGTAGGGTTTGGAAGGAACTTTCAGAGGTCATCCAGTCCAACCCCTCTGCCAAAGCAGCTCCATAGACCAGGTTGCACAGGTAGGAATCCAGGTGGGTCTTGAATGTCTCCAGAGAAAGAAACTCCACAACCTCTCTGGGCAGCCTGTTCCACTGCTCCATCACCCTCACTGTGAAGAAGTTCCCATGCACATTTGTGTGGAATCTCCTGTGCAGTTTGTGACCATTTGCCTTCATTCTGTTATCACACACCACTGAGAGGAGTCCAGCCTCTCCCATTGCCTCCTGCACCTTAGATATTTATAGAGATGGATCAGATCACCTCTGAGTTTTCTTTTTTCAAGACTGAACAGACCCAGGTCTCTCAGCCTTTCCTCATAAGGGAGGTGTTCTATGTCCTTTATCATCTTTGTAGCCCTCTGCCGGACTCTTTCGAGAATATCCCTGTCATTTTTGTACTGGGGAGCTGTTTGGATCTGGACACAATACTCCAGGTGAGGCCTCACCAGGGCAGAGTAGAGGGAAAGAATCACCTCCCTCAACCTGCTGGCCATTCTCTTTTTAATGCACTCCAGGATACCACTGGTATTCTTGGACACCAAGGCAAACTTACTAGAAGCTGGTGTAAGGCCCTCTATGACATCGATATATCTGGTAATCTTTTATTCAGTTTTACATCACTGGAAAAGGAAAATATATTTCTAACTATGGAAATATATGTCAGAAATATATGCTTTGAAAACTTATCAGCATTAGGGATGAAAGTACATAGTACTCACCCTGTCTTCTAGTCTTGTTTCTAAGCAGAAAACTGCCCTAGCCACTGTACCACACTGATTCCTGAAGTTATCAAGCGGTTTTTAAAGCTGACTCCAGTATTGACAAGGGTTGTCACCAAGCTGCATAGTTTTATTCTCAGTGTAAACTGTAATTAATACTGAGTATGCTCCACAGGGCTACATTTCACTGCAGTAGAAAGCACCAGATGAAAATAGCTAGGCTGCTCCTAAATGCATAGAGGTACTTAAGACATTTTTGCTTAAATGGTCCACTGAAATGAATTAAAACTCTGACATCATGTGTCTTGAAGATAGGAATGAATTTGCATTAAGTATGTGTATATATCTATTTTGGGAGCAGCTGGCAAGCTTTTAAACCAACTGGCAAAGAAGGATCATTTCTGTGGCACACTTTCAAAAGTCTTCTTTCAAAAACCATATGCCATTGCATAAAAGTGCCTGAGAAACAAGTTGTTCATTATGTCTTATTTGTGTCATATGCGTTAACTCTGATGTGAGTGAACTCAGTGACTGAGTTGACTGGTAAGTTACTAACATCCTAGAATTTACATGCCTAGCATTTGATAGGAATGCTTGATTCGGTTGTGACTTTCCCAAGGCATTTACACATCTTCTGGATGTGGTAGATTTTCATGAACTATATATATTATTCCTTCAATGATTTCTATTTGGAAACATCAATTTTTTAAGAAAAAAAGTAAATGTAATGTAAGCGTACATTATCTATTTCCCGCATCTTGTTTACCACTACTGCAATGGAAGTAAAGAAATTCTTGAGACAGAATGTTTTGAGTTCTAGTGCTAGAGATGTCATTGTTCACTCCATGGATTTATACTGAATGAGTCAATATCAACCTCAAAAGTACCTCATAAAGGAAGAAATTTTCTATCAATCTAAGATATATATATATATATATATAAAAAGGGGTAGAATAGAAGTAACAGAGTTACTTAGAAATTAGGCCATTGTTTTGTTGAGAACAGATACTAAAAGATTAAAATACTTGTGTTATATAATGGCTACTAAATACTGACTACACTGTAGTACTTAAGCAGAGAGTAAAAAGCAGTCCTTTTTAAAGGTTTCATTTCAGAATATAGTTTTTCTGTGAGGAAGGGAAGGGAAGGGAAGGGAAGGGAAGGGAAGGGAAGGGAAGGGAAGGGAAGGGAAGGGAAGGGAAGGGAAGGGAAGGGAAGGGAAGGGAAGGGAAGGGAAGGGAAGGGAAGGGAAGGGAAGGGAAGGGAAGGGAAGGGAAGGGAAGGGAAGGGAAGGGAAGGGAAGGGAAGGGAAGGGAAGGGAAGGGAAGGGAAGGGAAGAACACAAAGAAAACCCATAAGGCTTCTGGCTACTCACAAACATTTTCTTATATATCCTGGGTTTAAATTCATCTAGCCTTCTTGATTTGATAGCATCTTACCTAAGCAACAAGTATTTAACATGATCTTTATCAAATTATTATTTGTTTATTGTGGTATTTCACTGTACAAGTCAATTCATCAAAACTGACAATTTTCTTAAGAAAAAATGTTTAAAAAACTTAATAATAAATTGGTAATTGAACATATCTTCGCATCATTTTTAGATAATATATCTTCCCCACGAACTGCCTCCATTAACTTATCCTCAGCAAATGTACTAATACTTCATTTTATCTTTGTATTCTCCTGTTCCACATTCACATTTCCTTTAACCTACTTTCCATTCCCTGCACTTTTTAAAAAAAATATGTTCCTTTTCTGAAGTCAAAGAACTCATGAAGTAGTCCAGTTCATCTCTCAAAATTTTATTATTTTTGTGTTGAGATAGTGTGAACTTGTAACCCTACTATCATTTCTGTATGTACTTGTAGAATGTGCCGGTTTTCTTCTAAGCTTCCAACCAAGAGGCAGCCAATTATCTGAGTTTATTGAAGTCTGCCTGCCAGAAATCTACTGGCTTTTTTTTTTTTTCACTTTATTATTTCTTCTTGTCTTAAGGATTATCACCTCTACGATTTCACGACCACCTTCACTTGAGGTTTCTTCATGTGCTTGTCTGGTTCCTTCTTGTCATTTAGAGCAGACTGGAAGCACTTAACTTAGCATTAACTATATGCTGAACGTATGAATTTGCATTTTCTGTGTAAATAAAGAAAATCTCTAGATTTTACAGAGATGTGTAATGATATACATGGAATCGACAGAAAATTTTGTCATATTATGAGTAACTACTTACATGAGGGAGCTTTACATCAAAAGCATTGTAAAATGTGCATAACTGAGCAGTGATTTATGCAATTCATTCCTAACCTTCCTCTTTTCAGATAATTGTCACATCTGAGTATTATAGGATGGTGTCTCACTAAAATTTCACTCATATATCAAGTTTGACTCATGCAGTAGTCTGCTCCAGAAATCTGCAGAAAGGTCTGCTTAGCTAGGAAATTAGTTCTTGCCTACAATTAACAATAGTTGCAACTGTGCAACATACATAATCTGTAGCATGCCCTACATATACCCTCTCCAAAGTGACAAAGCAATAGTAGATACTAAGCACAATTATAACATTTGTAGCTGTTCCCAAGAATTGTCCAGTTCCAGACTAAGAAAAAGAAGAAAGAAAAAAAGACATATTTGACAGCTGCCTGGCAATATCTATGCCATCTCATTCATTCATGAGTGGTGAAAGACAACATGGCAGTCTAATCACTGTAGAATTGAAAATGGTCCAGGAGAGGGAAAAAAGAAATTCATCTTTATTTATTTATTTGCAAAATGATAAGGCAGATTATTGGCAAACATGAGAAAGGTTTGGGTGGGACTATCTATACAATCAGGTATTCATGATGCAGGTTTTCCCTCTATTTCATACATAGAAAGTGAGTCTAGACAGGGAAATGTGCAAAAATGGAGTATGAGAGAAAGACGGCACAGCATCTCCATCTTTATTGATGGAAATGTGATGCTAATAGTGATATGTCACTGCATATGAATAGGAAATTAGCAAACTCGGTACTTTTTTTTTTTTTTAATCATCTAATTCCCTTTATCCTCTTCTTTTTTTTAGGGAGCATGTTATCTAAGAACAGTAAGATCTGTTCTCCACAAAGCACTGTGAATCCCAAAAGTTTGTGCACATTGAAAGTGGAAAGAATAAGTGAAATAAATGAAGTAAAATAGCAGTGGAAGTTGGAAAAATATTTTACCAGGGCTAGAGGTAAAAGTTATTTTGCAAAATTTTCTAAGAGTTACTCCCAAAACTTTTATAGTATAAATTCAAGAGGAATTGGAATCTGTTTTACTGTAGTCAGTTAAGTTCTCTTTTATTAAGAAATTTCCATGATCACTTGAAAATTATATTAATGTCAGTATGTAAGACAAAAGGAATCTTCAATAAGAGCTGTCCTTGTTAGTTAATCATTCACTTCAACATACACGAAGAGGGTGACGATGTTTGTTAAAATATAATTCTTGTCTTCTCATTAGAAATATTAACATACAGGGCTCTAATTATTAGCATTCCAGTTCTCAGTACTTAAAAACATGTAACCATAATTCTCTTTAGAGAACAATTTCATCATCTATGTCATGTATCTGAAAAGTATGACAAGTAAGTACGTCAGCCCTGAAGGGGTCATGAGCTGGAAGTATGCTGTGTTTAAATGAGTTTACATTCTCTGTAGGACTAAGTTCAAAATAAAACAGATCTCAGAGCAACCACTTTCCACCTACCCTGACTAGCTGTGGCACTTTACTTAATCTATGTCAATCTCCCATCAGTGATGTATAATTCCCCTGGCTCATGTAGAGAAAACCACCATTATACAGTTTTAGCAAATCTACAATAAGTGCTCAGAGGTGAACTTAAACATTTCATGTCCTAACTAGCTAGAGACAAATAACTTTTGATAGTAATTCATTTTCAGACACTTCATCATTGCATTAGAAAACAATGTGCTGCATAACGTTCTAAGAATTATAAATCTCATGCAGTTGTGATTCTAAAGAGCAATGAGCTATTTGAAGTGTTTTCATCTGGCATTTGTTCGTCTTTAAGGACACTAATATTGAAAAATCCTTTTAGGTATCTATAAGCAATCTAGATAAAGAAACTCTGTGTATTTTTGTGTTTCTTAATTTTGAATACTACAAATGCTGAACTCACAGTTAGTTGGCCTCATACACAGTCAATGTTGTGCTGTCCAGATTAACTAACCTCACTGTTTAGCCTCAGTCTTAGTCACAAAATGATAGGCCTCATCTGTTAATCTGGAATTTCTGAGCTGTAAACAGTGCTAAAGAAAACAATTACTGTTTGCATAATTTCCTTCTGGCCAAGAACTTATTTCTGACCAATAAATGAATGCCCTGAATAAAACTTCTGTGTCCACTCAGGGAGATTTTATTTTGTTTCTCTAATGTCTTTAAACCTCCTCTTGAAAGAGAAAAGAAAAATTTGATATTGAGGCTATCATTGTCTTAATCAAGCAATAGTGATAGAAGCAGAAGGAGTGGACGAGGAACATAGTTACAGCTTCACAAATTTCAGATCAGTTTCCAGAATTGTTTACTGCCTGCTGTAAAATCTGGCAAATCACTTTGGCTTTTTCTTTCTCCTTATTTACATAGTTTTCCTTTCTCTATCCCCATGACTTTGTTCTACATCTGAGCACATGCTTCAGCATGGAAAGATAAATCCAGAATAGCTAAAATTTTCACTTCTTCACTAAATTTAATTTTTAAATACATACATATCTGATTTTTTTATTCCTTAGTGTAAGATAGGATAATAGGAGAGGTGGTGTGGGCAATATTTTATTTTATTAATTGTATTCTCAACTCTGCTGTACACAGTTTGGATTTTGGACAAAATCATATGTAGCTAATCCTGGAAACCATTGTTTACTGTTTTTGGTATATTTGAAAATAAAAAAATGCTCTGACAATGAGCAATGCAATTATTGCTAAATGCATCCAAGAGCATGGAAAGTACTTGTCAAGGAAACAAATTGTATAGATGTAAGACATTTCTCTGATAACTACTTTTATTGAAGAATGCAACAATAAAAAAAAACTGTAGTAAAATAAAATTTTCCGGGGATTTTATTTTTCTGTTTCAGCTTCACTGACTGAGAATTGCATTTCATTTTCAAAGAATAGGCAATTTCTTATATGCTATACAGTTTTTACCCTTGAAAACTGTCTGCTGCAATATCCAGGATGAAAGAGAGCATGCAAGAACAACTTTATATATATGGACTAAAATGAGGATGCCACCTGGGTAACAGTATGTAAAAAATGTCAATTCTGTAACCCAATTCAGTTTCTTTTGGCTGAGAAAAGACAACCAGAAAATGCTATTCCTTCTACAAGAAAATTATATATTTTCTACCAAAAAAAATAAAGAAGTGGAAAAAGTTTTCAGTATTGTCTTCATTTAAATAAGCACTTTCACTGAATTAGTAAAACAAACTAATTAAAGATAGGTGATCACTTACTAGAGTTCTCAAGAGGAATATGAAGGACTCTTATCCTGTTCATTTAATACCATAGCAGCCTGTTTGTAACTTTTTATAATGTTAGATTAGTACTAGAGAAGAAAATGAACTAATTTCACAAGCCTAACCCACGTACATCAAGTACATGGAAATTTCCATGTGCCAGAGTGGAAATTATCAGACTAACAAAAGAGTGAAACTAGGCTCAGCCTGTTGAAGAGTGAATGTCATTTAATGTACAGTAGTATTGCATTGCTTAATTTTACATTTAGTTTTAGGAATAAAAAATTCTTCATCTGAGGGAAGCATTTTGAGGATCAAGTGTTGTCAGTTTGACCTTAGCCTTTTTTATATTATTGATGGGCTTCTCAAGGGGACCTACCAAATTCAGCACTGTTGTTTCTACTCTCTTGTGACATGGAAGGAGACTATGTGTGTTTCAGGAAAAAATCAGAGAACTGCCCAAGACCTCAGGCATTCCATTGTGTTAGCTTTTCATTGCATTAACCTCTCTAGCTTTGATTCACACTGTTGTGTTCCTCTTGCTGAGAATTTGGCTTTTATTGACTTTTCCTCATCTCCTACAATGGTGTCATGGTTTTATGATTTTTGGCATTGGTATTCCACATCATAACATCATGTAGTGCATTAAGAGTTAACGAGTTAATACTCCAGCTCCACGGATCATTAATAATTCCGAGTATACCTGTCTCAGAAGAGAAGAACTATATTCGCCAGAGGACTTTGCGATGTTTTGCCTTTTTTCGTTATTTCTGCTCAGAGGGAAAAGATAAAAACTCTCTGCAGTCACAGGACACTCTCTTTTCCTTTGGGATCGACTCAGCAGTGGGTGCTCACTGCCGTCCGCCTTCAGCGTTAGCGTAAGGCCTTTGGTTTATCAGACAGTCTCTCTTGCTCAATTTTATTTGATTTATTAGATTCAGTTCCAATTATATTGTATTATATTGTGTTATTTTGCTTTCTGATATCTTATTTAGTAAATTAGCTTTCCTCCTCAGATCGTTGCCGCTGTTTCGTTTCTAGGCCCATCTCCCTTTTCCCTTTTCCCTTTCCCCCTTCCCCTTTCCTGGGGCGTGGGTCTGTGGGTCCCCTGCACCAATTGTCACAGAGCCAGGCCGATCCAGCCCAGTAAACCGTTGACAAATGTTAACAAGAGAGAGTGGACATCTGCAAGATCTAATGGCTTCCTGACAAACAGCAAAAATATATGTGAATATGTATATTTGTAGAATATTTTGTGATTATGAGAATCTCTGAGCAATATTCTTGGTCATGACACTACAGATCCAAAACTGGTTGGCAACTGAGCTCTATTCAGTGGGTCACTGTCTAAATATTGGAGTGCAGACTTCCTTTGTAATTACATTTGCTTCTTGGATATGGAATACAAAGGAACTGACGGTGATTACATGTCATATAACAACAATCTGTCCAAATAAGTAGTGCAGCTCCAAAGCTATGACTGTGTAAGATGTTTACACAGCAATAAATTAAAATGCAGAAGAGAAGGTGATATTTTAGACTATTACTGTTCAATAGTGCACAGTGGTACATCTGTACCTAGCTGGAACTAGTGCCCACAGCTCACATACAGATTGTACTCCCATTCTCACAATGACATTTTTCTAGTTCTCCCTAGGCAGCATTATCTTCTGGATATGATCCCACTCTACAGTTCACTCTACAGTTTTCTTACCTGTTCACATTTTCTTGGTTGGATCCTGTAGAATCACGGTGACTTTCCACTGACCTACAAAGAAGTAAATGCTTTAAAAGAAACCACAACTTTCTTTGTACTACTAATAAAAAAATATATCTCACCTTGAGATATCCTAGTCTTGTCCCAGAATTCCCACCTTTATACTCACTACAAAATATCTTTTCTCTGTGAAGTCCTAGGAGGTCTTCATTTGCCTTCTTACATTCATACAGACATTGATATGGCACCTGATAGAGTTTTAATCAAAGTAGTAGATGATATATAAGTATACATTACATGAAAACCCTTACAGTTCAACCTTATTTACATGCTTCTAATCATAAGAGAGGAGCCACTTGGGCTTCAGTGAGGTGCCAGGGCAAATGGAAGCTAACAGTAAGCTACTCATAGCTACGGCTCCCCAGGTTAAATTAAAACAAACTTCCAAGTAGAATGCAAAATGTGGATTTGGCAGCTTAATTTCTCCACCCCAAAGTACATAATGCTTTAAACATGGGATGTTCGATATGTGTTCTGTTATTATCCTGACCAGGGACCTGCTGAAGGATGCTTCTGTCAGTGATTTACTTTCAATTGAAAGTGAGGCATCAGAAAAGAGAAGGCATGGAACAAATATCGAGTGATGATACATCTTCACTAATTCCATTATGCAGACCAGGTTTGTTTATGCTGAATCTGAAGTCTGTTATTCTTCCGTGAAAGCTAGAAAGCCCTGGTAAGTTTCTTGAATGTGTACTAAAAATGCCAGGATTATGATCATTTCCTAGGAGAGAGAGATATGTTTGCACTTCAAACACTTAGACAAAATTGGTTTTCAATAGTACTGAGTTAGACAATTTTGTGACGCAGAGATTCATAGATTCATTCAAGGGTATTCTGCCATTTTTACTATTTCAAGATACAAGAAGGTCAAGAATTTGAATGCTAAAGGTTTTACATACCTGAGGATATTCAAACCTTTATTTCTTTTATATATACTCTAGTGCTAATGATGAAAGGTAATCATGATAAGAAAATTAAAAATAGTGTTAGAAAAAAAAAAAAAACCAGGAAAAAAATTAGTGTTGGGAATGACTTAACTTAGTTTAACTGTAGCAGCTTCTGCTTCAATTTTTCTCCTTTGTGCTCAATCATAGGTTTACATTTCAGCACCAGTGAGATTTTGTGAGAGACAGAAACTGTTTTTTACTTTCTTTTGTCTCAAAGCTTGCTTCATAAGGCCTTTTCTGGTGACAAGACTCTGACTGATAACTGCCGGTTATCCAGATGGGTGTTATGGTGCCTCATTGTCTCTGCTTATGGTTGTAAAGATAAGCAGAAGTAGGGGCAAATAGTCTTTTCGGGGGGGGGTGGGGGGGGGGGGGGAGTACGGCTTGGAGAAGCTGACCACCACTAAAAAAGAGACAACAATGCTCCTGCATGGCAATGAAGGCAACATCCGCTGCTGGCTTATCTGTCAGGCCAGACATGTCACACAAACCAAGAGAAAAGGAAAAAACACCTGAGAAATGGGGGATAAAAGGCCTTCACTGAACCAAGGATTTTGGAGAAGAACTTCCAAAGAGAAAATTTTGAGGAGAACTCCTGAAGACGGACCCTGAGGCCTGCTTGCTGCCATCTCCCATCCCCCGCGGTGACCAGACGAGTTCCTGAGACTGTGAACCTCGTTGGACCCACGGTGGTGATTATATCTCTCTTGCTTTCTATCAAGACTCCTTGCTTCTTAGACCTTTTTCTATCGCTCACCTTCCCTTCACCATATCCCTAAGCAACTAGTAATTGTAATAAACTGGTTGGGCTAACATTTGACCCGTTGTGTCTTAATCTCACGCCGGGTATACACTTAATCAAAGAACCTAATCTCCCTCCTTTATATTGGAGCGTGACAGATTTCAGCTGCTCATGAAGTGGTTGCTGGCTGTTTAAAAATTATAATATTGACATTAATTTGACGATTCCTTTATATGAAAGCTTGTTTTATATAAAGGATATGCATACATATATAGTTATCTATATAGAAAAGCCTATTTTTCTCACTTGGTAAGAAATAAAAAACTTAGGACAAGGTAGGAGAATGAACAGGACACAGGAATAGAGGTTATACTGTACACAGTTATAAGGGAGACCTGGGAGAATTGGGTATTCATGGTCAGAGCCTTTGCATGCATTAGCAAAGAAGAAACAAATACCTTCTGGGCAGCAATGTTGGCAGCAAGCTATTTTAGGAAAGGGGAAGGAAAATATTCTGTTTTAAAAGGTGTTCCAAAGATAAGTTTTAATGACTAATCTCAGATATTGCAGTAGGCAAATAAGTGAAAATTGCAGTATGGTGTTAAATAGAAGGAAAATAAAGGAAACAAAATGAATAGATCAAAGGAAAATATAGACAAAACTGAAATGTATCTGAATGAAACTATTGTAAGATTTCATGAGAGGCAAGATTCAGAGAAGGATATCTTATTCAGAACTGTATACAGAATAATCTGTGTTTTCAGAATAAAAAGTGTTTCTTATCACAGTGTTTGTTTATCCTGCTGTCCTAAGCCATTTTCTTTGAGTTTGTCTGTATTGATAGAAAATGAACTATTGTTACTTGATTTGCTGATTCTAATTTCTTTCATTAAACCTGGTAAAATGGATTTTAAGTAACTCAGCATTTGTTTGTTTCTTTTCCACGGAAAACAGACCAGAAAAGTTGAGCAGATATATAACACATCCTTTTTTTTTTCTTTTTTTTTTTTTTTCCCCCAAGGAAAACCACTCCTATGACAATTATCTCTGCTTGCTTAGGTTTCCCATCACTTGTCAGAGCTATCTGATGAGTTAGAGGTGGGCAGACACACTCAACATCTCACTTATCAAGCAGTGCTTTCAGGTAGACTTCACCCCATGATGATAAACAGCGCTGTTTAGAAAACGAAGCTGTCTGCAAAGTTGATGTCTGTTTCATTGTAGGTATGCAATGTTACAGTACAAATGAATTAGCTTTGCTGATAAAGAAAGGATAGTCTTGTCTTTGAAGTAAATGAGTTATGACTGAAGAACAGTTATCATTCTGATTGATGTCATTCCTCTGAGTCTGCTTACACCAATGTAAACTAACTACTTTTGTTTTATGGGTGACTTGTTTCCTGTCTAGGGTATTTGCAATTTCCCAGGCATGCCTACTTGTGACTGGTGCCAGTGGGAGTTCTGCCTTGAACATTTGCAGATTTGCAGACTATTATGCAGTCCTGACTGATACCAAATATGAGTGGACACTTTTTGCTGCTAATTCTTCTGTGTTCTATTCTCTCTCAATAAACAAGTACAATCAATACCCAGTCATTTTTCAGCACCTTGAAAAGGAAAACTGTTGCTCTTTCAGAGGTTCAGGCATTATAGTGATGAGAATAACAGCAGAAACCAGGAGATTCATTAATTCTCTCTTCAGAGTGGACTTCAAAAGTGTGCAGCAGAAACTAACTTTGAATGATGAATGAAAACCGAAGTATTAAATAGCGACATGTGCATTAAACATTTTATACATTGAATAAGGCAGAAAGCATCTGTGAAAAAACAAACAAGCAAACAATTAGTAGATGATAATGTAATTAGAGAGGACAGAATTTGACCTGACACATTAATGGAAAAAAAGCAATTAAGTTTTCACAGTCAGAGCTAATAATAGTTGTTCCTAATAGGAGTGTAGTTAATTTTGACTACAAAACTGCTCTCTGAAGAAGTGTTTTTTGTTTGTTTAGGGAGGTTCTTTTGTTTTAGTTTGAACTGTGGAAATTCTGATTTCTAAGCCATGAATGCAAGAAAGAAGTAAAAAGTTGCAAATACATCAAGAAAAGGTAGTAAAGAAAAAAAAATCAGGATAGTCAACTGTCTTACACTCTAAACAGATAGGAACAATCAGCAATATACACCTTTTCAAAAAGTCTGAGTAAGGAATGACTGCAGAATAGGATGAACTGGAGCATGTAACATTGAGACCAAAGATGTCAGATATATTCACAATACATATATTCTACTTACTTCATTTTCTGCGATGCTATTTCAATACTGAAATAATCTAAGAAATTTATGTGGTGGTATTAAAATATTGAAAATATTAGAGCTGAAAATCCTTAATGTTTTATTAGGAATTTCATTTGGAGCATGAGATGTGTCTTTAGTCTTGATTCTGTATAATTATGTTACTAGTTTTCTGATTTCTGTAGACTCAGTTTCTTTAAATTTCTGGAGGCTAAAAAGCATGTGTCATTTATAGAAGGTGATATTTATATTAGCATATGCCGCAACATTAATAATGTTCAATTGTTGATAATAGATAAAGATCTCACAAGAATCATTTTGCACATCTTTGAATCTGTCAAGAAGTTCACATTTTCCAACAATGGTACCATCATGACTATCTTTAAACATCTAAAATTTATCAGTTAAAATCCTCACTAATGAAACTGTCATAGTACTTTTCAAAACTATATATGAAAAATAAGACGTTCAGGGGAAAAACAGAGAAAGGTTATTGAATACTTAATATTTATGCTTGACAACAGAAAAGTATGCTTATAGTTTAAATTAGAGAATGAATTATATTGCATTACTGAATGTTAATTTCTAACACATAGGTTATTCTGCTCCAAATCCAGGTGTCAAAACTGAAAAAGGCATGGATTGGGACATAGAAATAGAAAAGAGAAGGAGGCAATACAAATTATTAATGAAGAATATTACTGAATTCATGTTTACCTAACAGTAGACAGAATATGGTTTTCCAGCTGTCAGTCATTATAATTGCATTTGGATTTTACAGTAATCATTGCTAATTGTCTTTCAATCCACTTTGGAAAAGTGGGGAAGAGGAATAGTGATGTAGGACATCATTTGGAATCCACAAGATTGCAGGTAGTATAGAAAGAGGCTTTGATTGAAGAATAGAAGATTACTTTGTCTGCTTACATTTACCAACACTCGGGGCACCTTGGCATTTTTGTGGGAACAGAAAGTCTCAGCAGGCTGCAACTGCCAAAAGCCATTCTACTTTTCTGCTTCCACTCTTGCTGCTGCTGGGGAATGGTTTCACCCTAGAAGAGCTGATGGGAGTTCGAGCCTATTTTGATCACCATAAACATTTAAAAGTCTACTGTGTAAAAGCCTCATTTCCCTAGCCCATTGGTTTTACTTTTATTTTTCTTGTTTATGGATTTTTTGCAAATGCTTGTATACCCATGTCTCAGAAAACAAGTAAAAATTAAAAGAAAGAGTAGCACTTGAAGGTAGCTGAGATCATAAGCTCTGAACAAAACATTTGATGTTAATTCAGAATTACTAGAGCACTCTCTGTTCATAACACATGCTGTTTTATTGTTGGTGGTGTTCATTTAAAATTTTAATCATTAAAACTTTGTTGTTTACTTGAATAGTCGTTTCCCTTTAAATTTGATTCCAATACATAACAAGTAAAGTTAGGGCAAAACAGTTAAAAACTTGGAGTTTATATCTTGGTGATGAGATTTCAAGAAATTTGACGTACTAGCTTAGCCATATGCCTACTGTAGTGTTAGAGCTCTTCACAGGAGCTCTCAAATGAAAATGATTTCTAGTACATCATATGGCAATGGCATTAATAGGAGATCTAGATACAAGATCTCTATGCAAACTAAGCTTCCAGAAGGCTTCATTATGTTCTCTGAGAGAATGAATGAATAAATAAATAAATAATGACTAGACATGCTAGTTTATTGAAGTTTCTTACATACAAGAAAACTCCAATTACCCACCATTGTCGCATTTTCAATATCTCTATTATATATATCCAAACAAGGACAGACATTCCTAAGATATCATTGCTCATCTTGTATGACCATGAGTGTAGATGAACATGTTTCTGCCTATGATGCTTTCAGCACATATTTCAGATGAATATGCTTGAAATACCTGTTCAGTGATATGGGTCACTACACTGTATTGAGATAGATTCCCTGACGAAGGTTAATAGCATTCTCATTAAGCTGAGGAAGTTTATTTGCTGGAAATATAGCCATCTATATCCATTTGACCATCTATCATTTTTCTTGTGCTGGTTGTAACCATTATTTATCTTTCAGAAAGCTTTTAAGTTATCAGATTTTATAACCACCACTGAAGATTTACACTATAGTTGGTGATAACAATTATAATTCTGTTACAATTGCAATAAGGCAAATTTACACTCTGAAGAAATGTGTTATGACTGAGTTTTGCTATATAATTCCAGTAGATATACTTATCTCACCAGCAGAGTAATTAAAATGTTTTGATAATAATCCAATGGGACCTGGAAACACTTTGTATATAAATTCTACTGTGATTATATTGTTGTTATATCATATCTCAAGTCTGATGAAATCGCATTTTAATCAGAGACATCTTTACTGCTATTTGTCTTGAAGTCCAGTAAACTTCCTCTGAAGCTCTATTTCCAGGTGGACTACACAAGCTATTCCATCTTCCAGTGGCTGAAACAGACCATTCTGATGTGGTTCCGGCTCATATTCTTTGCCTCCTATTCTTTATTTCAATAAAATTTCACATATCCAAATGATACTGTTTTATATCCAAATTGATACAATTTTTTTCCTGTACCCTTTGAGCACTGGGAGAGGCTAAACTCAAAACTTACATGGTTCCCCATAAGAGAGTTCTAATGCAGTTTTTTCATAACAGGGAATTGTAAGCCTTGAAAGTGACAGTCATATTTTCAGTGTGAAACAATGATCACACAGCCACTTGTTAGCACCACAAACACATTGAAGTATCAGTAGACAGGGATAAATTAAACTAATGCCTTTCTTCTAATTAGGGCTGTGATTTCTAAAGTGATTTTCTGTTAATACACAGGAAAAGGCCTCCGAGGCTACATCTGTCTTACTAAATTAAACATACCCAATATTGTGTTCTGGCACTGCGACAAGCTAGCATGGAGTAGCCTTCATACATACATCTGCACAATTCACAGGGTAATGTCACAGTCTCCTCACTGCAAACAGCCCTGCTCTGCACTCATTCCTTAATCACACCTGGAATTGTTCTGGAGACAGCTTGGGATGAATCTGTGCAGAGGTCACTTCAATCATTCATTTAACAACTTCAGCAGGAGTATAAGTCTATAGCAATTTAACAGTAAAAGCAGTACAGTTTCAGTGTCCAGGAATGTTAGTGTGCAGCATCACTTTACTTACTGAACAGATGAAACTTAACTGAGCAGAGTCTGTAACATCGCACCTCTGCTTGTTTTATTTAATCCAAGAACAATGATACAAGGGTACAGAATCAGGTCTTTTACTGGGAGGTGCAGTTAAGAGCAGTCCCACAAAAATAATATTGTGGATATTTTATTAGTAGATCTTTTAAAATACAATTGAAAATCAATACAGACAGGGAAGAAAGCATGGTCCTATATTTCAGGGAAGTTTCAGAAAAAAAACATATACTTTCTCTTTGTTGGCTTACTATCTTTTTAATAGATACGTGTTTTTCACATCATTTCATAATGGAGGTCTTAATAAACAGGTGTATTTATTCAGTGTTGAAATTTCGAACAATATTATTCTCTTGAAATAGCAAGATTTTCCTTCTTTCTACAGCTGTAATGCACTATGAAATTTAGTTCAGCAGTTTGAATATGATTACACTTTTTTCCTTGAATATGTGAGCTAAACTATGTTACTGATAATTTTTATACCCTTACAATGGGGACAAGACAACATATGAAGTTGCGTAAGTCATATCAAATGCCTGGTTTGCTTGTAAACGTGGTATGACATCAATATGGCAAATATGTTGCCATGAAACTGTTGTATAGATCTGGTGGTACCTGGGGAAAGAGGGAAGTGGTATTCATGCAGTAGTATCTTTCCATATTGGCAAAATCTATCTTACTTTTAACAAAGCAGTCTATAGGCATTTTCTCATAATGAGCCCAGTTACAGATTAATACTTCAGTTATATTCCTGTACTATCACTATGTGATCCCATTAAATTGCTTTTCTTCCAAAATGAAACCTAATTAATTTGGGTTTATAATCCCTTGCAGGGTTTTTTGTTTTTTTTTTTTTCAAGTGGGGCTTGAGATCCTTGTTCTGGGAACCTGTCTTCTGAGATAAACTGTCATGAGATTACAGATATTTTCATCTCTATTTGCACCTCACACACACCTCTGTGAGACAGTATTGAAAGTGAACATTTATGGTCAGACAACATTGTTATTAAATGTATGGTTTTATTATTACATGTATGGTTTCAACTGTTCTGAAAATTGTGAAAAGATCATATTCTATGTTACACCATTTACCACAATGGTCCAGCAAGGGCTCGCTTAGTGATTATCTTTCAGTATTACTTCTCAGGCAATATACATAATTGAAATGAACTCTAAGCAGAAGTAAACAACTTTTTTTTACAACACTGGAGCCTTTTCTCCATGACTCAGGGATTTTTCATTCTTTCTGAGTGAGAAACAGCAAGTGGAATGTATTATTTTTAAGTTCTGCTTGGTTTCAAAATCTCCAGTTAAACTTTTTAAAGAAGGAAAAAGGATTACAATCCTCCTTTTGACTTGTCTTCCTAAGGTCGCTTATCTTACATGGAAATCAGCTTATTTGTTGTGGAAGGTAACTACTATGTGTTAAATAATCCAGTAGGACTTTGTCCTAACCTGCTGTCCTTTTTTGACTCTCTGAACTCTGAATGATTTATCAACTATTGTATTTTGAATATCAGATGTAATAGTAACGTAATTCATTAGCACACTAAATTTTGTCCTCATTTCTAGACTCTATGATGACAGTTTATACATATTGCCGAGCAGAAGTAGAGAGCAATTGATTTCTGCAAGATTCATCAGTGGAGTTTTGCTGTTGTAACTCATTTAAAGCTTCTTTTAAATTATTTGATAATGTAGTAGTCTTACCTAGTGGTTTATGTACTTTTCGACTTAAGTGCCTCTTACTTGAAATTGTTTGAGATGGGTGAAGCAGAAAATAGATGACTGAGCATATCCTATGTAAGGGTCATTATAAAAAAACCACATTGTTAGATTTGGTGCCTCTGGCCTTCAACTTTATTTGGAACAAGAAAGAGCCTTCCAACACAAATAAAGAAATGAAGAAACCTTGTTACACAGAGGGACATAGTTTACAGCTACAACTTAACATCCAGAGTGAATCATTATTTTTTGGAAGGGCTTGAACTAGGAAAAAGTACTTGCGCATTATTTGACACTTTATAAACCCTTTGCATTATATAGTGGTTTGACAATGTCAGAATAAAATAATTCTGATTTAAGAACAATGCCGGATTGTCTCAGTAAATACAGAAGTAAATACAGAAATAAAAGTTGGAAAGGAAATGTTATGAAGTGCAGGTAAATATGTTCCTACACAAAATATGACATACGACATTTTTATCCATAAACTCCTCATTGAAGCACTAGAGAATAGAAGGACTATTATTATTATTATTATTATTATTATTATTATTAAATGTTATCTTTGACAAATTCAAAGCCAGATTTAGAAGGCATGGTCTCCAAATCCCCTTAGAATGCAATTTCCAGTCACCTCCAATTTTATATGCTAGTCATGAAATTTAAACTAACTTTTTTCTGTATTCCTGCTCACTCATTTTGTTGAGGAAACTATTTGTCATTTGGTGCTCATAAATATGTGAAAGAACTGTGTTTCCACAGAGAGAGAGTAGTCAGTTTCTGAGCTAGCTTTAGCTTTATCACTTTATGTTCCTTTATGTTTCTTTTTCCCATGTGACTTCTAAATATTTTCTTGCTTTCTATATCTTCTACTCTTAAACTAAAAAGGAAAGGTGAATGTAGCCATCTGTTTAGGACAAAAGGCTTGTAGAAAAAATATACAGGACCATGACAGTAAAACTACAGGAATATTTATAACATAACTTGCAATCAGCCTTTTGTGGTCATTATCTAGCTAAACTTCCAGATTGTTTACAGTATCTCTTCTACACAAACACCGTGATCAGCAGCATTTTTGCTACTTTGCATTTGGCCACACATGAAAAGGATGACTTGAAAAGGAAAACCTATAAAATATATATTTTTTAAGAAAACAAATAAAACAAACCAACATTGGTACATGACACACCTGTTCCTATTAGATCACAGAACCAGGAGAGAATATACCTGTTAGAAACTGATAGTGTGAGGCAGTCAGTGTAAGGCAGGAATATACATTTAACTTACCTTTGAAATGTCATCTTCCTTTTTCTGTCCTCAACATACCAAATACCACATATCTGAATCCAGGAGGAACAGGGTTAGAAACTACTTTCTTGCATAATTGTTCCTCGAATAAATTCCAGTCAATCAAGATACTGACCCTCCTAAATTTTACTTAGTTCAGCTTATTCATGTAGTTACCAATTTAATTGAGTAGCTTAGCCATGTACATTTTGTAATATGTAATGTGAGGAGAACCAAAACTGGCTTATAATATGGCGACCTGCAGTGGCTTGCTGAGAAGCACTAACTATTAAAAGGTGATATGAAATACACTGAGTTACTGAAAGGAATAATAGTTTGCATGCATGATATTTTTTTCTATTATGGCAGAGATAATGCTAGTCTTTATTGTTCTGATTGAATAATTAATGTATAGAATTCTTTTTTATAGTTAGCAATATTTCAGTAATACAGATGTTTCTGAAACATTAGGGTTATATCAAATTTTCAGTGGTATAACTGAGAGCTCAACTTTCCAAAAGCTGTGGACTATTAAGAACTCAAGTAGTTTTGATTTAAAATGACATTTCAGTTTGAACTAGTATGAAAGTTTGTAACATCAGTGAGCTTATTCAGTTATTTTATAAACAGTCATGGCAACGTAACTAAACAGAATGATTTTAAGTCTACTTCCGAATAAGGATATTTTTTCTTAAGCTTTGTAAAAAGACTGTACTACTGACTAAATTTTTATTATGTATCATGCATACCTCCTAAAAACATACACATAAGTTTTTAAATGTTTACAACTGAGAGATGTTATTTTTTCCTTAGTTACTTAGAAGTGGAATAAGTGGACAGAAAACAATGTTTTCCAAGATTAGTAAGGATCCAAGCCTCTGAGCTTGATCAAAAATATTTCTGAGCATGAAAAACATGAACAAGTTCTATTGTTTTGATAACAATTCACAAAGAATTTTTTATTCTCAATGAAAACATCATAATGACATATATCATTATTATAGATTATAGATCAAAGACATCTTTATAAAATTTATATTTTTATTTGAAATTATGCTAGCTTTTAAGTATTTTGAAAATCTTTCTATGAATATATACTTCTGACTTACGTAACTTCAGTGAGATAGATAGACTTGCTTGAGTCAGTACATTCATTCTTTTAAATAAGATCTCTTCTGTTGATCTCACAGTATTTAAGGTGATATGCTAATTTTTCAGGTGAGAAAAGTAAGATATGAGGTGGGTAGATGACTTGCCAATAGTAGACAAGTTAAAAGATTCAGGAACATAACTGACTGCACATTTGATGTTCCTGAAATGGAGGAATATATATATAGTAATTAAATTTTCTGGTATTTGTTAGCTTAATTTATTCCTACAGATAAGAAATTGTATTTATTTTAAGATATTATTGGTAAAGGAAAAGAGTCTAATAAACTACACTTCCAAGAATTGGATCCTGTTTTTTCTTAACACCTCACAGTGTTCTAAGAGTAAAGTAGCAGTTCCCAAACTGTGAGCTTGGCACTATGGGGGCACTTTGATCTCCTGTAGTGGAGAGTTCAAATATGACAAGCAAAACCAGAAAATATATATTTATTTCCTTCTTTCCTTTTTTCTTTTCTTTTTCAAATTTCTGTAATTTAGGACTTTTCAGCGCATGGAAGCTGTGGTACACAGCATACTTTGTATCCTTGCATCAACTTCAAATAGATTAAGACTGGGTTGCTAGCAACTTTGGATTTCTGTAAATAAGTTTACTATGTTAGGAAACATATCAGGCTGTGGACAAAAGCAGTGACATATATTCAAAATAAATTCAGACTTTTTTGCATTTTAATCAGTTATTTTAATGAAATGGTTATGGAAATTGGCATAAAAAGAGCACTGTAAGAAAGAAGCTCAATTAATTATGTGAATCTGGGGACTTTTAGGAGATTCCTACACCCAGTGTGGTTATGGGTTATTCTGCAGGACTGCGCAGTTAAGTTGTAGGATAGATAGTACTATCAGGGATATGTGAAAGTATTAAATGAAGATGATGTCACTGAGATAAGATGGCAAGTCACCCAAGAAACTCAGCTACAAAACTAAAGCATTATGGAAAACTTTACATACCTCTGAGACAAAAGTCAGTGCTTTGCTCTAGTTGGCAACACACATCTCTGAAAAAGTGCTCAGGAGGTGATTTTGGGAGCTGCAGGACAGTGAGTATCACCCAGATACTCACTGACGAGCCTATAATAAAGCACAGATTACTGAGTACATGCATGAAATAGTATGGTGAGCAAGAGACCATACCTTCTGAGATAAAAAAAGCACAGCCCCTCTGACCTGCTGGACTTCTACCTATGGGTGGGGGTATGCTAGCCCTTAGGTAAAGGCAGCACCATGGAAACTATATAATTAGATTTTGAAAGGCTTCTGATGGTCTTTCACAACCAAGTATTTTAAAGGAACTGAGCTGTCAACAGGTTCGAGGAAAGAATGCGTTAAAAATAGGAAGAAAAGGTTAGAATTTAATTATTTTCCAGTCTGAGTAAGAATCAGCAGTGGATTCCTGCTGACCAGTCTTATTCAGCTTGTTAGGGCGCAGAGAAGGAGCTATGCAGTACATATAACAGTTTATAAATCATATTAACCTTTTGCAAGCAGTTAAATGCCACATCAACAACACAGTATTGGAAAAGGATTTGACAAACAAATGATCTTGCTAGAAGATAGTAGCTGATCTTCATATAAATATATATGAAGAAAATTTTCTAAATTGTGACTGCATGAGGCTGAATTTGAAACTGATACTTAAGAATGAATCAAGGCTAAAAAGTTTTCAAAATAATTGGCTCCAACTGCAACAGCAGAAATGAAAGTTATCAGAATGTATTTGGCTCATGATAGACACTGAAAAGAAAACAGAGGATGTCATTTTGCTGGTAAATAAAATCCTGCTGTCCCCAGATTTATGCATTGTGTATGGTTCCAGCCTGCACACCCCAGGAAAGGCATTCTCAAGATAGACAAGGCACGGAGAAAAACATGTAAAACTGTGAGGAAGATGGAGAGACTTCTGCCTGAGGAGAAACTAAGCAGGCTGCAACTCTTTAATTTGGAGAGAAGGAGAATGTGGCAGGAACATGACTGAGGTTCATAAAATCATGAAGATGATGGACAGGATCACTTTAGCTCAACTATTATTCTCTAAATTAAGGCTTTTGATCAAACTAATATTACATTGTTTAAAAATATACAAAATGGGGTAATTATTTATGCAGAAAGCTTCTAGACCTTAATGTTACAAGAGCTTGTTGAAGCAGACAATCTTGGCTAATTGAAAATGGATTAGGTAACTTGATGGACAACAGTTCTGAAAAGACCACTATATGGCTGAGGCATGGTTAAGTCTTCATCACTCATACAGAAATTCTGAGACTGCAGAAATATCACCTCTTATTTCCTGTCCTTACAGGAGTGTCTGACTGTTAAAAATTTAATAGTATTCCTTGTGAAGTGATGAGGAGAGAGGGAAAAGTAATCAGTAAAATGTGAACATCCTCAGGGAACAGTGAATGAGGAAAGAGAGTGTGAAAGTAAAAGCATAAAATAAAGAACTTGAAAAACTTTTTGCACTGAGCACAGTCCCAAATCCACCAATCCCTGATAACATTCAAGTAGTCAGCATGTTAAACTCATTCAGAATCATAGGTTAAACTTGGAAGGGAAATTCTGGAGGTTCTCTAGTCCAGCCCCCTGCTCAACCACGGAGACCCTGATCAAGTTACCCAGAACATGTTCAGAAGGCTTTTGAAGAGGGAGACACCACCTGGGCTATTCCAGCGCTCCATCACCCACATAGGAAGGAAGTGCTTTGTGATTTTCAGTATTCACAGAAATGTTCATTAATAAAATGTAGATGATTTTCAATACATACATATCATGCATCTAAGGGCTTAAAATAATAATAATTAACCACCACCAATAAGATAGACAAAACAAACTGAAAAAGCACCACAGTAGAAAGTAGTGTCAAGAGCTTTTAAACTGTAGGTAAACAGTTTAATGAAAATGACATAAGTGTCAGGACCCAGGAACTGAATACAATTCAAGCCATAGAGATTGCTTGAGCAGATTCTGAAAGCTCTGAGATTTCTAGTTTTATCAAGAACTTGAGAATTACAGCTAGCCATTGCAGTAGTGGAATTCGAGAGAATGGGAAAGAGAGCATGGCACTTAGCTTCTGAAACAGTTCATCTTAAATTTTCTTTTACATTCCAGGTATATTTTTCTGAGCACAAATTCACACAAAATTAATAACTAAAACAAATCAAGTACTAAAAGTAAGGTGAAACCATGTATAAATGTAGCTATATGTAACTATAATATTTAGTTGTGTTTTTTTTTTTTTCCCCCAGGTTATAACACTTGAACTCAGCAAAATACTTCGGCCTCAGAAGCTGAAAACTTTATAGGGCTGTTACAACACAATTAATTTATCCATTAATTAATTAATTGCATTGCTTAAGAAAGCACATTTAGATCTTAGTACATATAAAAAAAGTATCAGAGCTCATGAGAGAGTTTTTTAATATTCTTGTCAACTAAAGATAAATATAAAGAAATGAGATAATTAATTTTCACAGAGTAACAATCATTTTAACTGTCCTTAGGAAAACACACCTTACCTCTTACGTACTTTTAAAAACACTAATAAGAAAATATAATGAAGTATGATCAAGCTAATTTAAACTGAATATACTCTCCATTCACAAAACTGAAATCACAGAAGTCCAGAAACTACTACAATTAAGCAGAAATGGACAAGAATAGAAGCGTCATCTAAATTTTAGGAAGACAATTACTTTAGTGAAATATCCTCATAAGTGCAGTACTTTACAAGGGGAAATTGTAGTGATGGTAATGTATACAGAAATCACAATAAAATCAAGTAAATGACATTTTTATAATTAAAATATTAGTGTACAACAAAACATTGTTTTTTATTTATACTAGATGATACATAGGAATCATATTAGTCTAGAATTTAACAGTAAAAATTTTTTAAAACAAAGCTCTTCTACTCCTCTCCTGACAAAATGAGACTTATACTGTTCCTAAAACTAAGGTCATAGAGATATTATGTATAATATGATGCAATTACTGAATTACTTGTGTGGTCTTAGAGAGGTTGAAAATAGCAATGAATATAGATTTTCATTGTACTGTAACAGTCTAGATTTAACTGGATTTAAGAGACTTAAATAAGTTGTACTGAGCTGTTTAAAGGTAAGAAAATTTAAATTTTAATTACAAAAACTTTATATATTTTTATGGAATAATCTTGTGTTTAAGAAACGTTTAGATGTTGTACTAAGGGATATTGTTTAGTGGGGAAATAACAGTGGTATGTGAATGACTGTACTGGTTGATCGTGGATGTCTTTTCCAATCTTGGTGATTCTATGATTCAGTGATAGAAATAGAGAATTTAGGATTAGAAATATAATTAGATGTAATTTGCTGACCATCCCTCATTCAGGGACATGAGAAGTTGAAGTAGATGCCTTCCTGAACAAGCCTACTCTATAATTGTCTCTTGCCTTTTGCACATTTTTTGAGGTCAGTGTTTTTTCTCATATAATAATGGAAGGATAAAGCAGGAGTTTTCCTCACTGAGACTTCAGAAATGTGTCAGAGTGCCACAGAACCTTCCATGATTGATACAGAAACAGTACAGTCTTTCTCGGGAAAGCTGAAACTAACCTGTACCATTGGACTCCATGAATATCCAAGTCTACTCATGGGCTCAGCTGCCTTATCTCCAGGAGGCCTAATGGCAGAGATTTAACACTACTTTAAAAAGTCACCATATTACAATAGAGGCAGCACATTGTGTTTGATCTAAGACTTGTATTTGATCTAAATTTAGTAAAAAATTTATTCACTATGAGACAGTCAGGTGTATTACGTATCAGAAGTTACATTTCTTTCTGGAGGAACATCTAGTAACTCCTGAATTTATATTTAACTTAGTGTTCCTGTTCATTTCAACAATATTTTTTCTTCAAGTAATTCTCTATGCTTATCACTGGATCTAATCCTAGAAAATCAAGTTTTTGTTGATTTTGTACTAAATTTCACTACCGTTTGTAAATGTTCTTGTGACTGATCGCACTGCAGTCAAAACAAATGGAATTACTGCTGTTTAATAATGCACAGGAGAAAAAGGATAATATCGCTTATTACTCGCTTTATGTACTGTTATTTAAAATAAAATAAAAATGGGGAAAAAAAAAGAACAAGAAAACCCTACTCACTGAAAGTTTTAAAATTCAGTATACTGCGATTTGTATTCCAAAACTTCTACTCATATAAAGGGAGAAAAAAAATTGAAAAATGTGATTTATTTGCCCCCCCAAAAAAGAAGTATATAGAATATAGTGCTGATTTTCTCATTGGAGCTCTGTCCTAACCAAGGCTCCCTGAGTACAAGCCAACTGTGGAGGAAAAAAATGAAAAAGATTAATCACTTAGAATTAAACTGTCTGATTGCAAAGATAGAACAAGACTTGATAAATGCTGGAGATATTTTACCTCTGTAAGACCATAAAGAAAAGGTTTCCTATAAGCCTTTCACTCTTTCTCCTTTGCCCTTTACAGGGCTTTTTATTTTCGCCTGTTCAGTCATGGCTGTAAGCCAAAAGATGTGGAAAGGGAAGGGCTAGAACATAAATCGTCTAACCTGCTTCTCAGAAAAAAAAAAAAAAAAAAAAAGAAATAAAAATTTTTGCATACAAATCTGCATCATTACCCTGAGACCCATTGGAGTCATCTCACTGAAAAAGAACTCTTAAAATGATGACTCATTTCTCACTGGCCCTCACACCGTCCCCCTGAGAAGTGAGAGGGAAAAAAAAGACAGGCTCTTAGTTTATATTCTTAGCAACAGTCTGACCTGATCGTATATCCCATCCCTGTTATTGATGAGCTGAGAGCTGATCACACAACAAGAGGAACAGTAGGTCCATGATATACTGGCTTTTCACAGGATTTCTGTGAGTCACCAGCGTGATGCAGTCATGGGAATAGCTCATGCAACCAGTCACAGTTTGCGCAGATGATCGACAAATATTAAGGCCATAGGGCAGGACGTAAGGGAGATCATAACTGGAGCATGGTATGTGATGCAGAGGTAGTCACAGTTCGGGGAAAAAGTCAAATTAGGACAGATTTAGAGTAAGACTGCATCCCATTAGAATGGAATGGAAACAAGCCAGGGAACTCAATTAGCAAATGCCTGCACTGAGCATTGAAGAGCTGTGCAGAAAGACCTGAGCTACTGTGGACTTTATCTGCTCTGGAAGCAGTATGTCATGGTGTGATGTAGATGAGTGGTATTTATTATCTTTAACTGCATTAAAGTGAGTGAGCTGCTTCTGACCCTGAGCTGGTATTGCTGCAGCACAACAGGTAGACTTATCAGCTGAAGCCAGCAATACCACAGGAATCTGCACCAAATTTCACTGCACTGCACAGACATCTTGTGCATGAGCTTGTGCTGTGCATTCAGGCAAAATGAAAGCTGTCAGGGCAGATGATTGCTTGCTATAAATATATCAGGGAAAGGAAGGGAAAGTGGAAACTGACATCAAGACTGGAAAAATTATTTAAATTAGGGGATAATGCTGGCACAGAATCAAATAGATATAAACTAGCTACAAATAGGTTTAGACTGGAAATTAGAAGACAGTTTCAAGCCATCAGAGCAGTGAAATTCTGGAAGGTTTTCCAACAAGAGAAGGAGTGCCAAAAAGCCTTTACTTTAAAGATAAAATTTAAACATTTGTGAAGGGGTTTATATGACATGACAGCCTGAAGGGGATGGGTAAAACTCAGTGACTGAGGCTGTTCTTCCTAAATTTGCATTCCTCTAGAGACTTTCCCACCATCTCACAAGCCCCTCAGTCTGTCATAGTTGGACAGTAGGTTCCCCTAGGCCATCCTGACTGCTCAGATCTCCCATACACAACATGAGCAACTGGGCCCTTCACCTTCCTATCAGTGAACATCTCCACACCTATTTTGCACAACTGAATTGAATTTCCATTTTTATCTTAGTACAAACTCATTTATTTATTTATTTATTTACCCTACACAAAATGATGGAAAGCCTTAGGTTCACGGTATTTGCAAATCTTTGGCTTTGAATGTGAATAGAATATAAATTGACCAAACTGCTGCCTAGAGCTCAGCCTCTGATGAAGTTGGTAGCAATGCATTAGCAAGGATCACAGTCAAACACATCTTGATTTCTCTTCTCTTCAGCAGTGGGATTTGACGTTTCTGAGATCCTGTCTCTTCCCTCACTAGACTATGGAAGAAAAGTGGGAATGAGAAAAAAAGGACTTCTAGCTTATAGGATTCTGTATCTCTTCATAAAAGAAAGGTGAGAGTTAAGATCTGTCAGCACAGGAAGTTTTCTTTGTCATGCTTTGTTGACTACTTTGTGATTGCTGAAACCCCAGTTTCAAGAGATACGTTCACTTGATGTCTCAGTGTCTGGTAAAAAGTCTTCCTAGCATTCAACTCCTCAGCAAACTCCTCAGAATCCCAGGAAAATACAAAGCAAGTGACTGACTTCACTACTGTCTTCAAGCACTACTCTTTGACAGGGCAAAATCCAGGGTTATGGAGTGGTAGGGCTGCCAGATATTCTCTACCAGACGCTACTGTTTCTATCCTGTGTCTTTTAGGAAAATGAATAAATCCCACTTTATATCCTCTTGATTTTTAAATAGTCTCCTGATTAGACATATAACTGTTACCATAATCACATGATCAATAATATGTCCTATTTACTACATCAGCGACACAAGAATAAATGCTTTGAATTCATAAACTGTCTCCCAAATCAGTTTTTTTCACCATCCTTCTTCTAATAAAGAGATAAACTTCTCTCTTGATTTACAGCATGTTATTGAAGAATACCAAAGCGTACCTACTTTTCCATGGTCTCTACACCCTCAGCTCTTTTCACCATCAGAAGTACTCACAGTTTTCACCATCAAAACAGCATTTTTTCCAAGACTCTTAGGCAGTAAGGCATTATCTACACTTATCTGTCTTGCAGTTTTATCTTGATTGATTGTCAGGATATATCTGTACAATAATGTTCTGATTTTGGCTGGGATAAAGTCAATTTTCTTCACTGTGTCTGGTATGATGCTGTGCTTTGAATTTAAGAGAAAAAAAATGTTGAGGACATATTCAAGTTTTTGCTGTGGCAGAGCATCGCATACACTAAATCAAGGACTTTGTGGCTCTGTTAGTGAAGAATTAAGGGTGTACAAGAAACTGGGAGGGGACAGGACTGGGACAATTGACCTAAACTGCTCAGAGACATCACACACCATATTGTGTCATGCTGGACTATTAAAATGGGGGAAGCTGGCAATGGGGTAAAACTCCTGCTGGGGAACAGGCTGGACTTCTGTAACAGGGTTGTGAGTGATTATTATACAGTTAAACATAGTGGTGGGAAATAATGACAGAAACAGCTCAGGTTCTTCAAGTATCTTTTTGATCTCTCAGATTTGACTTTTAATGATAGAAAACTCACACACGGTATGACTGAATGCAAAATATTAGTTAAAAAAGTATTTATTTTCTGCATTTTTCTGTTACATTACATTACAAAAAGAAACAAAACAAAACATAACAAAAACAAAACACAAGATAGCATTTTATTAGTGGTACCTTAATGAGCTTTAACAACTAGGTGACTTATGTTTTCACAAATACATATTACAAACAACCACAAAAAACAAAATGAAACAAAACAAAAAAAACCATAACTGCAAATGAAATAAATAAATTGAACTTTTTTCTTAATTTTTAATATTTATAAAATATATAGCACTTTCTATTACAATTTTCAGTCATTTTTATCCATAGCAAATTAAAACTTATGACATATATTGCAAATATTCTTAAGGATAAGAATAATTAAAAAAATCAAAATTCCTGGAGGTATGAAATAGTCAATCAGTTAATGTTCATTAATTTATTATCATATATCCAGATTGTGCATATCCTGCAAAAATAGCCATTTCTTCAACTAATATACATATTTTTCTTCATAGTATTATAAGATTAAGATTTTAAATGTAAAGCTTCGTGGATTTATGCCTCTATAACTGTGCCTAATATGGAACTTTCTTTCATATATACTGAATATTTTCTGTTAGTATATACTAATATACACACACACAAATACACACACACTATGCATTATATATTAGTATATACTCAATAATAAAACAATTTCTGTAATATATAATTGAGATTCTTGTAGTGAATGTTGTTGAAATTGGGAGGTGTGTATATCACAGCAATGAAAACTGACTAGGTTAGCTAAATGAATGCATTTAGTTTTACACTGTTTAACATATTTTAACAGAGCATGTAATGTACTGTAATAATACACAGAATCCAGATAGAAATGTCTATGTTATTTCGGTATCCCTATGATTTTAAATCTGATTCCAACAGAATATGAATTTTTATCCTCACTAAACTTCCTAAAAATGGGAAAATTGAGCCAAGAAAGTGAAGCAAGCCAACAGATTTGTGGACATTATAGACCTTATTCCAAGGGAAAAAAAATACTACAATTGCACTTAAGAGCCCTCCTAACCAAGAAAGCACTTAAGCTCAAAGATGTCTTTACTCGCTTTATTCTGAATCTTGAACACAGTCTGCAGCACTCTTCTTGTACACGAATAAAACAATAATGCTCAAATATTGTCCCGACTGTGTTACTGGTTTAGAGGTTCCTTTACATAGCTGAGTGAGTGCAGCTTTGCTATCTGCATAGAGCAAAGGTGACGGGGCAGTGCTCTTGGTGCCCTCTGAGTGACTTTTAAAGTATGTATTTGTGACAGACAGGCAGAGAGACACAACAGGGGGCGGGCTGACCAGCATGATGTAACCTTACTTGTTTTTCTTTGGAGTGAGAGAAAAGGGCAACGCAGACTAACCTGCTTTGGGCATCCATCAGTCACCTTCTGTAAATGAAGGAGGTTCTTCCAGAACCCGCAGTACATGAGCATCACCTGCTGTGCAGAAAGGGGTCTCAGCAGGACCTATCAGCCATAGCATTTCAGAGGGATTCTGGCTTTGGTCTTGCTTTAGTTAGGTTGTATGAGCTGAATTCCGATTAGGAATTGGAACTATTAGATGTGATTCTGGTTTAGTTTCAGCATAAAATGTGCTTAAAAGCACGTTTATCTTCTTGATAAAAGCATTCATGTGCTTAAAGACAGCTCTAGCAAATGAAGAACAATACAGTAACTGGCAGAAGGCAGGAACCTGGCTTCAAAAGCACATTCCTAATACAAGTGAAATCACGAAAAGGCTGCAATTCTACCATCACTAGGGAGATACACACTTTAAGAATTGCTAAGTCATGGTCTTACTTCAAATGGGCCCTGCCTTCACATTTTGGGAGGCTCAAGTCCTATTGTAGGTGTCTAACATAGGTATTTAAATATAGAAGCTAGGTAAGATCTTCACATGTGCAAATCTGAACATTTTAAATTGCCCAGTGATGAGCATTCTAAGGTCAGCTTTTTTTTTTTTTTCCCCAGACAAAATATTTTCTCAGAGACTAGATTCTGTAAGGGTATTAAAAGTGCAGTACATAGACGAGTGTTTAATATTAATACATTTACATTTGATGTAGCATTGCTATATTAGAATGAAAACTGTTCTTTCTTTCTGGCATAGGGAATAGTAGAGGGTACATAGACAGCAATATGTAGCAAAGCTGCTGAATTTTTAAGGGTTTGTTCATTCATGAGACCTTCAGCCATTTTAATATTATTCTTGATGTAAGAAACATTAAGGCCTAACAAAATCATATTTAAAGTAATAAGCTGCAGTAACCACAACAAATTACTCATTTAACTGCACTGTGAGATACTCTGATAAAGTCAAAGCAAAGTGTTTACACATGAAGTAAACACTTTTTGTGGGACCAAGAAATAAGTTGGAAAACAATATGTTTCAAGAATATCATCTCAAAGCATATCGATGCTGTATATTATTATTTGACATTTTTATGTATTCTAGTTTAAACAGGCAGAATATCAAATTGTTTGTTTTTAAAAATAGCTGGCTTACAATTTATAAACTTCTTGGTGCACTTAACTAACAAAACAAAATGACCAATATTTTAAAATATCCTGATCTTTATTTCAAAAGTACCTTCTGGAACTGTGTTTGTATAGGAAATGAAATATATTCATTCACTGATGAAATTTAGAATGACATGTCTACAAATCTGCAACATGTTCATAAAAAAATTATGATAACACTATAACCTAGCATATGGCTAGTTCTGTGGAGATCAGCTTATGTAAAATTTCCATCATAAAGCAAAGTAAATTAAATCAAATACATTTTATGATACTTAGTGTGTTTTTGGTATGCTATATAACGTCACTTCAGTAGGCACAGTACTTAGTGTAAGTATAAAGATATATATATATTAATTAGACTTATTTAAGAATATAATGTCATAAAGAAAAAAACATTTTTATTTGTGAGGTTTTAGGTTTGCTGTGTCTTCTTTTCAGTATTTGCTTTAATTTGCATAAAGAATTTTAGCAAGAGCTGACAGTTCATTAAAATTTTGTGGTTTTCTTTGTAATTAGTGGGACATGTTGACTTACAAAATATATGCATTCATTATATTTTATATGTTAAATGACAGCTTGCAACATAAAGGTTGTATTTTGACATATGCACATGAAGTTAACTATGCTTTAATTTAGATTCTTCTGCTTGTGTTTAAATAAAAAACATATCCACTAAAATTATATTTTGCTGTTTTATGATTAATTATGACACAAAGTTTAAAATTTTCCCTCTTTGGTTCAAGGCTGAGTTTCTGTTCTACTTGCTCTGATAGGGCAAGCCTGGATGCAGCTATATCTGAATAATCTGAGGTCAGTGCAAAGGCCCCCAAGATCTTGCATTTACAAACGATC
Source organism: Oreortyx pictus (assembly GCA_036925125.1). Taxonomy (NCBI): domain Eukaryota; kingdom Metazoa; phylum Chordata; class Aves; order Galliformes; family Odontophoridae; genus Oreortyx; species Oreortyx pictus. Next base: position 38,448,030 of record JAUPFR010000003.1, read on the forward strand.
ACTGACCTGTTGTCGAGGCCATAGAATTTTATATTCTGCCACGGTCACCTTTATTTTCTCAAAATGAAAAGTACTGGTTAAGCCCCACAAATTCAGATCTTTGAAATATAGGGTTTCAAAACACAAACATAAAAATCACCGTTTTGTTGTTGTTGTTTTGTGTGTGTGTGTGTGTGTGTGTGTTTGACTCAAATATTGTGTATTCAATGCCCAGTTAAAAAAAATTCTCATTTATGAATACAGCATTTCTACAAACAAAATATGTGAGAGTTCTCTAAAATACCCTGGTAGAGTCCAGGCCCCAGAATTGCATGGCATAATACCAGTTCTGCTCAAAGAACAACTTTAAATTATTTATTTATTTTTCTTTCAAATCATGGAAACCCTTAATCTACAGCAATTTGCAATAGTATACTTTCTGCACTTTCAGATAAATGTTATGCTCACTTAACCATATTTAACTGTGTCCCTTAAATAACTATTGGTTTCAATTGTGCAGTTATGCACATCATCTGAACTAGTTGAAGGGAAAACGTTCAACTGGAGGCTGATTAATTTTAGATTCTACTGTTACCACCATAGTACTTACAGAGGCATTCACATGCCAATACTGGGTGGCTGAATGCAACGCCCATCAGCATGAGATGATTTGGGAGCACAGAGAACTGTCATTAACAGATACAAAGCTTCAGTACTGCCACTGGTCTGTCAAAATTGTCTTTCCAGTACATGCCTTTTTGACAAGGGGAGCATCTGAGTTACCATCTGCAAACTTCTCAGAGAGTTGCAGTTTTGCATTCAAAACATTTGAGGCCTGTAATCTTTCAGGAATAAACTCAACAGCCACAGCAGTTTCACATGCCATGCAGAGACTAGGATAACTCCCTTATTAAAGGAAGATTCATGTAAACAGGATAATGACTATGAAAATGTTGGATTTTGATGACACTTAAAATATTTAATCACTGGATTATTATATGATTCCATTGTATTTAGCATAGAAAAATTTATATGGATCATAATTATGAAATCTTCATTGCTCAATGCCATAACACTTGGAGGTCTACTAAGAAGCAAGTATATATTGGCAGTCCTGTGACAATGATAAAGAGTTCCCAGAGAATGGATTTTCAAATTGTGTTGAACTGGAATCAACTTTTCTTCCAGTTCTCATTTTGCAAGTACACTTCCTAACACACTTAAATCCAAATACTTTTACTGCAAAGCAAAAAGACAGAAGCATGATTTGCCCCTACAGTTCATTCATATTTGTCCCCACTTTACATTTGAATTGTTCCCAAAAAAACTTTTCTTTGACTTCAATTATGAAGTTTTCCTTCTTTTAATATGTAAAAATGAATGTGAAATTGTCAGTCTTCCAGCTGCACAAGAGAAAATGTTTCCTTAACTCTTACCTTCCATGTGATTTTATAAGAAGGGGGAAAAAAAGGAAATGCAGATTTCAATAAGTAGAAACCCCAGAAAGTGTCATTTAAAATACTACACATATTCTGAATGTGCACCAAATGCACTTTCTGCAATCTTTTATTTCTTGGGGTTTTTTTTTAATCAGACCTGGAAAAAAAAAAAAAAAGGAAAAATCACCTCACCTCTTTTGTTTTTCCAGCTATAACTGACACACACTCCATCATTTTGCCATTTTTACTGATACATAGTAGCACAACATTGTTTTTCAAAACTATATTTTTAATAAGTTATTAGTTATAAATGTGCAATTCTTTCAGATTTGATCATTAAATAAGACCCTGGAACTACTATTTCTATTACATGGTCACGGGTGACATAATATTTTCTTAATATACAAAGACAATATGCATTCTGTCATCTCATATCATTAAAGGCTATTTATTCCTTTCCTGCCTTTTAATGATAATATATAAAAAAAGAAATCACTATAAATTCAATGTTTGGACTCATTTTTCAAGAATAATGTTGAATGTCTATTTTATTGAGAGCCTGAGTGGAACAGAGGTTCTGTTTATTATGTGAAATCAAGGTGAATAATGGAAACAGTGCATTAGGTGGGTTGTTTCTGAAGCAAATCCAACATCTAAGTCACATGAGCAAAGACTATCAGATTTACAGAACTTAGTTTCTAAAACATTGAGGAAGTACACAGCAGAAATGATATTATAAAAACTTTCACTTGTCATTATAATTGAATTAATATTACATTACTTTTAATAGAAAAAGAAGAACTTACTCATGGAGGTGGGGTTGTGAGGTTTTTGTTTTTGTTTTGTACTGTGTCAGTCAATATGGTCATATCGTTGTTGCTAATGTTAAAATAAAAGAACAAAATAGAAAAAACATGACTCCATGTATGGAAAGAAGTATGGACTACAACAGTGTTTAAAGTGCTTTCTTATTTCAAGAGATACTTATGCAAATGTCTTTTCATGCTCATCTCCTCCTCATCATGTACTAAATGCTAGTTGCTTGCTCTTATGTCATTTGTAATATAATCACTGGGTATTAAGTACATACTCAGAGTTTAGCATGTTGTCATAAAAACATCTGAAAACAGGAAAATGACAATTCTCTTTGTCAGTTATTACAGCAATTTTAAAATTTTATTAAATATTGAAGTGCCTCATTGCATCATTTATTCCTTTGCTTCCAGTGTTGGTTAAAGCACTAAATAGGTACAAATAGATCATACTAAAAGCATATCCATCCTATTCTGAGGATTCTGCGAGGATTATTTACTGGTGTCTTGCATAACAGAGATGAGTTTATGATCCCACGTGACCATCTATCTGCTGATGCTGCAAGATGTCTTTTCTCCAGGATTGGTTTCCATGTACATGGTTCACCAAAGTTTTACATCTTATGAATATCTATACATTGAGTCTTCTTGATAAATGTCAGTGCTGTAATGTAAGATATCAAGTTGTATACTTTAATTTGCCAGTACCAGAAGTTGTGGGAGCAGCAGAAGCTGTGGCTTGACTGCCTACATACAAAGGGTCCAAACAAGCCACTTTGGCTGCAAAGAATGAATGGATACAGTGAAGGACTGCAAACAGGTTGGAAAACTCCAGCTCCTGGAAGTAAAAACAAAAAGATTAAGCATGAAGCTAAAGAATACATTACAAACTTATATTGAGGTCATTACATTACAAACTTATATGAGGTCCTGCCTGCTAAAGAGGAAGGAATGCGACAACCATATAGTATGTTTTTCCTTTGTGTCATTAATGCAAATCTGGTGCATTTTGCACCAGGTTTTCTTTCATTTTATTTTTATAAATCAATCAATGGTATGAGTGCACTGTGTCTACATACCTCTGGGTTACTACTGTATGTACCCACAAAGATCAGTAATGTTCCACAAGTCATGTTCATCTGTGATGTCACCACACTACTAGCTCACCTGTGCTAATCTTTAGGAAAAAAAACAATACAAAATGAAAAAGATATTTTCATAAAGCACTACAATCATACTGGGATATTCTGGCTTTGTTTTCATTGAGGCAATTATTGCTATTGTATCAAAAGTAAGGAACACACTTGGTGTTTTCATCTTATTAAAAATATTAGACAAAACTCTTTTTGTTCTACTTAGTTTACAATTTTTACAGCTCCTAAGATGAGATTTTCTTAGACACAAGGTGAAAAAAAATCATTTATAGATATATAGATAATATAAAAATGTGTTTCTTTGCATCTAATTGATTTTATCATATCAATGGGATCATAATGATGATGCTTTTTTGGATTCCTTTATTTTTATTTTCTTTTTCATTTCAGTATGCGTTTTTGATCAATAAATACCTGCTGTGTTTGAAAGCAGATACTGATGTTATGCAGGTAGCGATGGTGATGCAGTTACGATATTTCTGCTTTGATTCACTGCCTATGTAGATTTCTGCTCTGAAGCCAGCAACAGTGAACTGTAGTACATCCTATTTGTGTTTCTTTCTAGTACTGGTATTTGGAGGTTATATAGTGCTGACAGTTTTGCTTTTTTGTATAAAGGAATATTGATAGCATTGTGAATTCAACAAGAACAAGGAAGATAAAATTCTGAAAATTACATGAGCTTTCCTCTTGAGTTTTTCTGGAAGACACCGCTTTACATACTTTGTGGAGACATTCACAAATCCCTTATGTGTGAGATGGAACAATTGCCTGAAAACAGAGAACTACATATGCAGAGTATCCAGTGATGTACTAAAAGGTTGGAGTTCTGTTCAGCTCTCTTACAACCTAAGCAGATGTCCTTTGGAAATGCTCAGGAATTATTTTTTAAACACGTACAAGCTTTTTTAAACTCCCCTAAGTACCAGTTCACAATAAAGATGATGAAGTTTATGCCAAGTTTCACATACCTGCCATCTGTATTCATTTAGAAACAAAAATCTGTTTAGAGATATTTTCATTTTTAAACATTGGGAAAAGTGCAGTTTTATTACAGTGCCAGAGATTTCTCCCCTTCCTACTCAAATTTCAAAATAATAAAATGGGAAAATCAGTGAAAAGTCAATTGTGAGAAAACAAGGAATCATGGAAGCTATTTCTGAATAAGAAGCATTGGTCATTCAAATTGTTACTTCTCATTTAGAATCTTTTTATTAATAACATATTTCCTTTGTACTATAAAAATAAAACTGAAGCTTAAGATTCAAAAATAAATATTTAGTAGATCATACAAATATTTGTGATGTCAGCTCTGTCTTATGTTTGAAAAGACTGTTTCTTTACGTATGTGTCAACAGAGCAAGTCCAGTAAAACAAATATTGAAGTTTGAGAATTGTTAGAGTCAATTTGGTAATCCCACTGCTGAAAATTCTTATGTACACCATAAGAATGGCTACTGAACACTGAATTTTCACAGTGCATTAGTACAGTTATTGTCACCAGTTAACACAGGTGTTTCTGCAACAGTAACACATTGGAAGATCCATTGATAAGTGGATGGTCAGTGGAAATGCGTAAGGCAATGGTGCAACTGTTGAAGGTTCCACTGGTTAGCTTCTGCTGTTAGCAATGAAGCAACACAGAAATTAATTTGATAGTAAAGATGAGCAATAACAAGTCAACATACGCTAGATACTACTTGTCATGAAACATAATTCTTTCAGTGTCCATGTGTGTATCATGCAGTGAATGAAAAAGACCTCTCTGATCACAAAATTCAACACATTACATGCATTTAAGGTGGTTTAGGTAGAGGATACAAGTAATGTAGCTTACTTAGAAGACATGAGCATATGTGTATAATCAAATTCTATAAGCTACCTAAAAATTGATGGCTTTGTGTTGTAATTCTGCAGAGCAGAAGACACACTCTTGTGATCACATCTATTTCTCCAGCAGTGATTGTGGATCAGAGGTTAAAAAAGAGTCATGCACCAACTCAGCAATAAGCAGAATTCACATTAAAAGTGGAATTTGAAGCAACTTGAACACAGTGGGCTGATACTGGTACGAGGTGAGTACATATATGTCTGATTAATAGCTGCAGCTAAATTCAAAGGAGTGAGATTGATGGAAAAGGATATATCAGGAATAACACTTTTCTGGCAGAATAGCCTAGTCACAAGCAAGTTTAATGAACAGATAATGGTTCACACAGAGCTGCTGGAACACAAAACATTCCTTCGTTACTCTTGAGAACTTGCACTTTCAAATCCTCATAGCTCTGCAGTACACCCATAACATGGAAGGGAACCCACAGGCATTTCTGCACATCTAACTGTCCCCAGTTGTTTTTGCATATCGAATGCTCTTCTGTGAATCATATGCTTGTCTGAACACACTTTCATCTAGCAAAATAGTGTACTTTGCACACCCAGCTTCAAATAAACCTAAGGAATAGTTTGTCAAGTTATCAAGGCTGCTAACTGTAGGGAAAAGCAGATTATTAGAATCACTAAAAAGCAAAGAAATCCAAACTTAAGCTGCAACTATTTTTCCATGCAAAAGAATATGATTTACTCTTATTCCAGTTTCCAGACTGGAATATTAGTGTACTTGTTTGATCACCAAGTTGTCTTTCAATCTTCTTGACCAAACTACAATTACTCAACATTGCTGTCATTATACCAGATATTATCAGATTATTAACTTGAAGATACATGGCTTCTACACAGGACAATGTAAGCCAACAAAAAATGAAGAAGACAAACACAGAAAAAAAGGAAAACAGATAATGTTATCAGATAAATAAATAAATAAATAAATCATTATAAAATTGATGCAGTTACCTAAACTGTTCATCTACTAAATTAAGCATTTGTTAGAGATTCAGAAAAATTCATGATACTGTCACAATAAATCCAATTCATCCACATATAAATTACTGATATATGAATACATTTGTTGTTTAATCAAATATCTATATATGCACTGGTACACGTTGGGGGATGACAAGCTGGAGAAGAGTTCTGAGGAGAGGGACATGGGTATCCTGGTGGACGACAGGTTGAGCATGAGACAGCAGTGTATCCTGATGGCCAAGAAGGTCAATGGCATCCTGGGGTGAATTAAAAAGAGAGTGCCCAACAGACCAAGGGAGGCAACTCTCCCCTCCTCTACTCTGCCCTTGTGAGTCATCACCTGTAGCATTTTGTCCAGTTCTGGGCTTCCTGGTACAAAAAAGATGGGGATTTCCTCAAAAGAGTACAGCAGATGGCCACAAAGAAGATAAAGGGCCTGCAGCCCTTCTCTTATGAGTACAGGCTGAGAGATCTGGATCTGTTTAGCCTTGAAAAAAGAAGACTCAGTGGGGATCTGATCCACATCTAAATATATATGGTGCAGAAGGAAAACTGATGAGGCTGGACTCCGTGGTCTAGGGAGCCTGCTTTGGCAGGGGGGGTTGGACTACATAATCTCTCGAGTTCTCTTCCAACCCCTACAGTTTTGTGATTCTGTGCGATTCTGTAATACTAGGATAGAATGTGTTTTTAAATAGATATGAAAAAGATCATCTAAGAGCAAGACATGGGAAAACTAAAAACTGAGTCATGGAAACCTACGCATTTTGAAAATTTGAACTCAGAATTCAGTCACTGCAATTGAGCAATCACTCCATAAAAACACTAAAGAGAGATACTTGAAACCCATTTAAAGCTGAAATTCTAAATTTGAAGAGCACTGTGATGCTCACAGAAAAGCCTTGAGGGCTTTGAACAAGTATTAAATTAAAATTATACTTTGGAGAATACAGTTGCAATGAAGAGAAATATCAGCCTGGAAAATGGTGCATGCATTCATCAAGGCACCTTATAACAGAACAGAAGGCAAACATTTTGTTCACATTACGACAGTTCTAATGCAGGCTGTCTTATTTTAGATTAGATTTCTATATGGAATGATTCCAAGTACAAATTAACTACTATTAATTACTGTTAATGCATTATTCATTACTCAGTACTAATGCCAGATTTTTAAATTTATGCATCTTCTTTTGCTGATACTACAGTTTTTCCCAATTGGCCAGATCATCATCGTCATGTGCTGCTCACCTCTGTTCCATGACACTTAGCTTAGAGCATTAGCTAGTTTTTGAGCAAAAGCTAACAGCACAGCTCTGTGACCTTGGCCGAGTTTTGCAGAGAAAGCTGTTAAGCTGTGAAAAATCCCTGCACCTTCAGAAAGGTAAAAGGACAGAGAGAATAGTTTTTGAGATATGCTCCGTACTTTGTTTTAGAGTGTTGAAATGCAAGGAAATTCATTTGCTCAATCCAACTGTGCAAGCCTGTTGCTATTTTACTTTACTAGGTAGCAAATCTTTGTCATTGTGATGGGGCACATAACCTTTCAGTTTACAGAAATTACTGTTTTTTATATTTACTTACAAAATACAAATGAAAATGGTATGTAGTAAAAAAAAAAAAAAAAAAAAGAGCAACAATTCTGCTTTAGATATATAGATCTTGGATACTACAAAGTTTGAGAGCCTTTATGTCTAGAAACAGAATCCTTCATAGATTTAAGATACTTTTTCTCAGAAAAACATAAAACAGTTTTCATTGCAGTGATCCACTACTCAGTCAGGGACAATGGAAGATTACAGTGCCCTGAGTTTATTACAGTGCCAAGATTCCACTAGCCTCTGGAAGCTGCTGTAATGCTGAAAAGCCATTAACAGACCAGTAAGTTATAGCTAAACAAATAGGTAATTAAGTAACAAGATGCATAATGTATCCCTCTGCATTTTATAAATGACAAGAAAGTTCTGTTCTATGTGTTATTATTATTTTTTTTAACACAACCAGAGCACAATAGGAATGTAGGCTCCATGTTCTGCCATGCTGGCTGCTCTATTTTGTAGTTTTCAGTTACAAAAATTCTGTCTGACTGTGCAAACCTGTGCAATATCTCCTGCTGACTGACAGCTGGGAAATAACCTACAGATTGGAACGTCTAAGGGGTACTGGTGATTAATGTTGCCCCTAAAAACTTTACATCTCAGAAACTACTTAGACCTTAACTTTGAGACCTCCAAAGTCAGGCATTTGATTCCAGGCACTTTGCCATTGACCACCAGTGTGACCTATGGTAATTACTGTTCAGGTTTTTCAGACTGCAATTGCTCATGTCTATGAGAAAACACATCCTTTATTCCATACTATGCATCTTTTCAGTAGCATGATGTTGTTCCAGTGATGCCAAAAAAACCATCAGTACAAAGTTTCTCTTTCTAAGTTTAAATGTTAAAATATTTTTGAATTTAGAAGAAGTATTCCTAATTAAACAGTAACCAAATATAAAGCATATGTTGCTCATCTCAAAACATGCCATTTTTAATTTTGTTAAGTCAGGCATGAAACACATTGAAATATTTTGACAGTGTTATGAAAATATTAGGTTTTCAGTGTCAGTGAAGGACTTCCTGTCTCGTAGGAATGTACATTCTGGTGGCAAGTATGTTTTTCAAAATCAAAAGTTGACTGACGAAAACATGCAGTACTGCACTTTTTTTTTTTCCTCAAAAAAAAAATTATCTTAGATTTTGTAACATTAAAAGTAATTGTTCTTTATATTCAATCAAAATAAAGAGGAAACCTTGTATTACTAGAAAGACGGTAAGTCTAAAATTTAAAACACTGCTGCATGATTATTTTTCTTTTTTAATGTTAATCAATATTAATTATCTCAACACTCCAGCAATCTTAATTCTCTAGGTCATGAATAAGTGTTTAATATATAAATGATACTATCACATGGACACAACAAGCCACAACTATATACATGCAGGTTGCACACCAATATGCATCATTATATAAGCTGAAGACAGGAAGCATTTGGATTTTGGTAGCTCACATTTTTATAAGAAGAAATTCCAGCATCAAACCAGTACTATTTGAAATTGATCAATCTGTAGCTCAACCATTTTACATTTGCAAGGTGAAACTAAATTATAGCACATTAAAGAATTTAAACATATCTGGTCAGCAGCACAGTTGAAACTCAGACATGGAGGTGAATAGGCAATACAGAACAAGAAGAGTAGGAGTCTCAAGTATGCTCTCACCAGAGCACATCCGCATATAGCTTGATAATGTTGATGATGATGACGAAAAACGTACTCTCACTTCTAGTGACCTTATTGAGCTGTATCACAATTACTTGCCACAACACCATTTCTCATTACTGCTTGAGAATGCAAAAATGAAAAGTCCTAATACGTTGAGTTAATGACTCCTTGGATTTTTTTTTTACCTCAGCTGTAAGTTCTCATCCCACTGTATTCCCAACATAATATAACAGGCAGACAATTATATTTATCTCAATAAAACATTACCCTGTGTGTGCTCCTTACAGCAGCAGTTCTGCGGGCCTCCTGCACCAAATAGTTTCATTTAAAGGTAGTGATAACTTTGGCTGTGCATACTCATCACAACCTGTAGCAGCTGTTGTAGAAAATTCCCATCATCTGATTGTAAATGAAGCCTGTACAGCATGCATGAATTTTGGCATTACAAGCATTTCTTAAAATCTCCTTAACATTTCTTAATGACTAGAAAGTTCCCCAAATAGATACGTCTCCAGTTCTCTAATGCTAATGAAGTCCAAAAATTAGAAACTAGATTGTTCCACATCTTTTCTTGATGAATAGTGCTTTAAATACTTAAAAGGCTCAATGGATACAGAGAGGCCTATTCACCAAATTTTAAGCTAACCAAAGTTAAAAAATATGACATAACAATATTTTCATTCTTTCTATAGACAAGTATATCTTCTAGTTTTGACTATACAGTGTACTTCATATATTAGCAAATGGGAAGTCTACAAATGTTGTTACACCATCCAAACACAACACAAAGTTTTTTGATCATAATGTAACTAACATGCATTGAGTATCAAGAAAATTGAAGTAAATATATACATATATACATATATTTCTAAGTTGATCTACATGAAAGATTAAATTTATAATAATTAAAAGCAACTAGAGAACATTACAGTATATTAATTAGGATGCTATTAAGTTTGTACAATATTGTGCCTTCATAAGTTAGAGGTAGAATTTCTGCCTTGATAAAAGGTGAAAAGGTGAAAATTTCTAGAAATGAAGCTTTGTTCAGTTTATCTGGGAACAACAGTACCATAAAATACTAGAATATCTCCAAGTCACAAAAAGTGATTAACATGACGGATTTAATTAATTAAAAAAAAAAGATGAAAAGATGGAGGCAATCTTTCTTATTCAATATCTGTATTTCTAACTGTGTGTTGTTTTTAAATTGATGAAATAAAGTGTAACAATTCAGCTCTTGGATTCCAAAGAAAATTCTGAGAAATACTGCATCATTAACTTAGCTAGTCCTAAAATCTTGAGTCCATGTAATGGCAATAGGAGAAAAACATAAGAAGAGAAATGATGAATTTCAACCTCCAGCTATACTTAGGAACATGATAAAATTCTCCTATTATCTGCTTAAAAGAAAATCATCCTCACAACTTCAGATTGTTAAATTATGGCTACTTATTACTAAAGAAAAAATTTGTATTATTATAACATTTGTAGAATGAAATACGAATATTTATATTTGAAATGAAGAAAAATGTGAATGTATTAAAAGTCCATCTCACTTCATTGCTATTGATTTAATGGGAGATTTTGTGTACCTTTCTGGTATTGAGTATAATGTTCAAAATCAAGTAAATATCTGGGAAAACAGTATAGTAAGGGCTTCAAAAGCAAGCTTTAAAAGACATTCAAGCAAACATAAACCAGATTACAAAAATGTTAGGCTTCTAATGAAAAAGACCTTTGATTCAGTCTCTGAGGCAATTTCATTGATCCTAGGAAGATCACTTCCTCACACATACTGGGACAGCAAATTCTCAGACCACATTCAACAAATTAGGCATAAATCTTTCAGGATGAGTGCTTTAAAAAATTAACTCCTGAATCAAAAGCACAACTCAAAACAGAAATGTTCAAGTAGACAAAGAAACAAAACTTACATGGCATCTTCTTCTAAGAGGACATGTATTTATGTATTTAATCCACAGCATTTTTTTATTGAGATATAATAAAAAATGTTAGCACTTTGCAGTACTTTCTGTCCAAATTGTTTCAAGGATATCATTTCTTCATGATATAAGTATAGAGCGAAAGTTAGGGCATTCAAGTTCTCAGCCACTTTTATCAAAATATAATGTAAATCTAGAAAAGACTTAAACTTGCCAAAAATTCAGTTTATTCAGATTTCTTTGGTTTTATTTAAAATTGAATGACTTTTAAGTAATTTAGTTTGATTTACTCCTCTTGTCTCCTAGCTGCTGCTTTGATAGATGTTTTAATGTAGATGTATAAAGGAAAAAATGTATTGTTTTTACCTTTGCTTCAATTTGTTTATTATCTGGGTTTTGGAAGAGGAATTTGATTTTGCTCTTCCCATCATCTGAAGAACCTTTGAGCTGGGAAAATTTGTATCTCCAGAGGACAGCCTAGAAGAAAAAAGATACATATACACAAGCAAATCAGTTCAGTTGTTATGGTAAACTGTATTACAAACAGCTGATCTCCTTTAATTTTTAACCTCTCAGTGGTACATCACAAAACCGAGTACAATGTATTCTCATGTCTCTTTAATCATAGGGATGTAGTACATTTTGACAGTGTTTGACTGAAATCTGACAGACTGTATTTGTGAAATGTACTCTGAATTCTCTTTAAATATATTCAAACCTGATTTATTATGCCCAAGCCCGAAGATTTTCACACTGACTTCTGGTGATCATCATTAAAAGGTATTTTTTCCTGCAGGTGTTTTGAAGAAGCAATATTTTCATTGTCATTTCAGTACTTTTTCACGATTGCAATATCCTCACTCACACTGGAATATTGCATTAGATAACACAAAACCTTAAGATTCTGGGTGTTTGCTTTTTGTTTGTTTGTTTTGGCCTAGTGGTTTGTAAACTGATTACTTTCAGTAGCTTTTTAGTATGTAGCTGATATTAAACAGAACATAAGAGATGTGAAATTCTCAAATTTCCAAAATAAAAACAAGTTCCCATTACCAATATGTTAATTTCTTTATGCTATAAACAAACAAATCTTTCATCTGCATCAAGGTAAAGTTAGTTATATTTATGATTGCCTAAGTAACTGGAAGAGGGTAAAAAAATGACAATATCTTAACTGTGCACAGTAACAATTTAAGTGCAAGATTTATTTTTCAGTATCGAAATTGAAACTGCTCCAAAAGTAATGCCTCTTATTTAATGGTGTTGACAGATGAAGGTCAGAAGCAGATATTGGTGGCATGGCAGTAGACACTGAACCTTCTCACCAGAATTCCATTACATTTTGTTGCGTTGTAATAGATAGCAGCAGTCAGGAGATGTGACAAATTAATGTCTGATGTGGAAATGCATACAAAGCGAAGCAAAAAATGGTACCCATTGACATATATGGATGCTCCCTGAGTGTTTATGGAGACCAAACAGTGTGTGTGAGCACAGTGAGGCAGTGGATGGTGTGCATCAGCGGTGATAACAGCAACAGTGGGTTACCTCCACTAGTGCAGATTGTTATTAACATGGCATGCAGAATCCTATTAACCATTGCCAAAAATGCGTAACTAATGGTGGTGACTATGTATTATATGACCGATTTATTATACATATGATATATCATCTATATCACATGAGAATTTGTTCTATCAAATAGTGTCATTGTGTTTTTTATATCTTTTATAGTTTTCATGGAATTAAATACGAGGTATTACTTTTTGTGCAACCTACATTTTTAACACCAAAAATTCTCTACACATTTTCCTTTCCTTGATTAAAAAACTAATCTCAATACCAACTTAATTCTGTCTATGTGACAGGTGAGTTCCCATTTATCATGACAGAATTAAGGATACTGTTTCAGATGAACTAGAATTTGGCAAATTATGTGGAACTATGTCATATTCATTTGAAATACCATCCTGCTGAGAACACCAGCTTATGCTACGGAAAACAGAATTGCTTCATTCTTCTCTAAATGTGTACAATGCCTTTCACCTTATTTACTTTCATCACATTTACTTTTGTGCTGTGGATAATGAGTTAAAAACTAAAACATAACTACCCTATTTCACATTCAAATAGTCATACTTCCCAATTATATTTCCTTTTATACAAGCCTGTGTAATCTTGCTAGAAATTCAAGGCTTTTGCCTTTCCACGGGAACAGCAAATCTATTTAAGCATATAATTTCCTAAATGAGAAATATAAAAGGCACTGATCTTCCAAGGCAGATTAAGTCTGAATGAAGATGAAGGATACATAAAACTTCAATTCTTTGGCATTTCCCATACAACTTTGTCACTTACTTCATTCCCACTCACAGGAGAATGAATGACAGTTATATCAAACCATAGGGATGGTTCAAATACACACTTTAGTTCAAGCGTGACAAGTATCAAGAGTTCTACTTAGCAACAACTCTTACTTAATTACATTGCAAAATCAGGTCTGTAGTGTAGAGGGGACAAAATCCTTGTAGAGACTAATCCCAACAAGACTGCACTTCTTTCTTCAGGATATCAAAACAAGTTCCCAGAACTGACGCCTTAAGAGAATACTTTGCATATCATAAAGATTAAAAAGACCACTGACTATGCATGAAATAATTTCATAATGAAAGAACTATCTGTTTCTTTGAGTAGTCTTCAACAAATTGCTTTTTTTTTTTTTTTTTCACAAAGACAGATACATGAAGCAGAGCTCTTCCTGCAGAAATCAGATTATGGAGAATGTGAGTTTTAAATTGTTAATTCAGGAAAACAATATATTTCTAATGCTAAAACTAATCATCCTGATTACTACTTCCTGTTCTGATCTGAGACAAATACTAGTTACTTCTGATACACTCTGTATTTATATCTCACCATTACCTACATCAGAAGTAAAACAACTAGTTCAACTGTACAAGTATAGCGGTTAATCACAGTTACCTTAGTTTAAGCTATAACTGGAGTGTTGGCTTTGGATTTCTATTTGGTCAAGGAGCTTGAATCACCCTAAAAAATGCTAAACAACCAAACCAACAATGAATAAACAGTTATCCTTTTAGTGTTGTCAAACTAGGAGTAACATACACTTTGCATCTGCATACTTTATGGCTCCTGGATCATAGAATCATAGAATCATAGGGGTTGGAAGGACCTCAAGATATTATCGAGTTCAACCCCCCTGCCAAAGCAGGTTCCCTACGCCAGGTAATAATTACATGATATATAATTATATGATTTTGCAAGGGCATTTTGCAAAAAAGCTATATTTTGTCAACACGAGGGACTTCAACCAGCACAGAATTATGGCCTATGATTTCAATATTGAACTGCCTTCTATTGTCTTTCCTTTGACATCTTCAAAAAACTGTAGGTGTATTTTCAATTAATTTCCATTCTTTTATTCTTGATAATTTGACTGATTGAATTATTCCTCTGTTTAGCTTTCTAAGGCAAATCTTGATAGCATATATATCATCAAATCATCCTAAATTTCAGCAGACACCTTTCAAACTAATGTTTCTCCTCTGACTAAAATTAATGATACTTCTATAAGTCAAACTAAATCAAGTAAAAATGTCCTGTGGATCTCTATTTCCAAGAATAAAAGTAATTGGGTCTTCGGTCATCTTGTATACCCCTTAATTTGTCCGTCTCATTTACAATTGAAAAAGATAGCATTCTTGCAAAAAGAAATATTGCCTATAATGACAGCAGCAGTAGGGAACTGAAAAGGATTAAGATATTGTTCACATTTAGTTTTACCATGTTACTGATCACTGGAGAGAGTCTTACTACAAAATAATTACGGTCCAAGGCAATTTTCTTTGTCAACTTCTGTGGCTTTATAACTGCAAAGGGAAAGACAGGGGAGGACACAGAGGATAAAGAGCAGAAGTAGGACATTGGAAAAAAAAAGAAAGGAAGTAATCCCTTATAAAATAAAATTGGCCTTGTCAATTACTGAAGACACACAGAATATAGACTACATTTTTTTTGCTTAGTACTGATGGATGACCAAAAATTTGTTTGGTTCTTGAGTACAAAGCAGGAGTGTAAAAACCATGTTCATGTTTATTTCAAAGCTACCGTAGCTGTTTGTTCAACATTTCAGTTTCTAAGTGTGAAATAAATATTTGCTCACATGAGTTATGTTCATAAATCTTTATCCTTAAATGAGTCTAGTTGCCTCCTGCCATAACAGAACTAGGAATCTCAATTTTTTATTTATTTATTTGTTTATTTTGCACATGTCTTTCGATATGTATACTTAGAAGGAGTTTCTTCCGAATGAAATTCAGACAAATTCTGCTCTGTGTTACAGAGTAGACATTTGATATTAAAAATGTATATATTTTGCAATATCATGTATCGTTTTGCAATGTATTCCCTTTGTTGATGAAGTGTGCAGTGTGTCAAGGGGTTGGTACTTGATGACTACTGAAGTCCCTTGCAACCCAAGCCATTTTATGATTCTGATTTGATGATACATTGAACTTCATCTGACCTGAGGAGGATTAACTGTACAGTTATTGAAACCAATACCTGGAGATAAGTTGGAAAAATTGAAATAAAAAGCATGCCTCAGATATTGCTGTGGTATTTACTTCCTGATGATGAATGCAGTTTAGCAGTGTTCAAAGATATGGAACAATGAATCTAAATGAGCATAAACGTATGTAAGATGCGTAAACTTTGCAGACAGAGTGCATTAAGGGTAATTGAAGCTGGCCAAATTGTAGAATTCTCTGCCACTGGTAGTAAATATCCTGATAAAAAGGTCTGCTGTTTTCTTCTAGGGCTGTGCTGAGAGACAATGGGAAAATTGGAATACATATTTTGCTATTCATAGTGAATAGAATAACAAAAAGTTATTGGATTAGACACACAGAAAAGTGTAAGCTTATTTCCTTTTTTAATACACACAGAAAATGCTTAGGGAGAAATGGAATGAACAAGTGGCAGGAGTTCAGAATCTCAGAGATTAGATTCTGGAAATAAGAAAAGTAACTTTGGAAAAGGGAATTATGGGAATGCACCTGCATATATAGATTTTAAAAAGTCAACATGATTTTTCGATAAGCAATAATAAAATGAGATTCCTTAGTATCATTGAGTGTATTTGTTTATTTCATCTGTTAAGAAGTTCCGCAAAGGTTACATTCAGTGAAAATAAATTAAAGCTTACTTAACAGCAAGCTGAGTGTTTGCACTGTACCATGTTCAATGAAGTTTTCATCTTATCTATGCTCTTTCTCCATTACTGGTAGGCCAGTTAACAACACAAACAGATATTGTTAGAAAAATGTATGATTTGAAGTGGCCACCTGCAATTACATAGTTCTTGGGAAAAACATTCTCCAGAGTAGACAATGATAATCAATGCTGCAAAAACTACCAAAGCTATAATTTGATTTGTAACTTCCAACATCTGCAACAGATACTTTGCATCTTTTTTATAATTCATATATATTTTTAAATAACATTTAGGGACTGAAACATCTCAAAAGAACAGTTATCTCAGCTGTCATTTAATAGTGGAAATGTCAGTTTAGAATAACTTGGGGATACTTGTTCTTCAGTGGGTTAACAACTGTCTTAGTGGTTTATAGCAGAGGTCTATCTATCCCAGCATCTTGTTCTCAAAAGTGATCAAATTCAAAATGTGGGGAAGAGTAAAAATGCCTTTATAGTACCTCCTAATGCAATTGCAGCTTCCAAAGTTTTGCATCTCAAAAGACAGTAAAACTGATGTTGCTTGTTCATTTAATTATATTCATTAGAACTTTCCTCCAAGTACATGTCCAAGACCCTTTCAACTTCTTTAAAACATTTTCTATCTGCGGTACTGTTCTGCAAGGAGTAAAAGCTGGTCTGAATGAGGTATTTGGTACTGAACTCTGGAGTCTATAGAATATACCGTAAAGTTCAGTGTTAATGGGAAAAGGAGAATTTGACTTTCATGAGTAATAGAAAAATAATAGAAATGAGCAGGTAGTGAAAGAATTGCAACCGCTACTGGCAGCAAATCTATTCATATGTTCTTTTTATCTGGGAGAATTTCTTTTTATTTTAGGAATGATGAGACCAGTGAATGAACAGTTTTCCTACTACAGTGACTAATGAAAAATAATAGTTTGTACTGTTTTTTTAAATATTAATTGTAAAAATTCATGCAATCCGTTAACAACTAGATTCAATTGTTCATGGATTGTACAGCATTTCAAGAAGTGATTTTGCCTTTAATCCTGAGTTTCTTAATTCATATGGCAGTTGCTAGGAGATTCATATAAGCATAACTTACAAGCTGATATTTATATATTCATAATATATTGATAATTTAGTTCAAATTTTATTCTTCTTTTTTTCTTATTCTTTCTTTTTTGTTTTCTTTTTCACAGTTCTTTATTTGCGAAGAGATTTTGAACTCATTCATTAAGTAGAGAAATTGTACTTGTAGTTCACATGACTAAACAATTCAAGTTGATGTTTCATTTTATGTGCATATAGCAGGACTGTTGAAGAATATTATGAGCCAGGACACAACTTGCCATAATCATAATGAAATAATGGAGGTAATGCCTTTCCTATTTAAGCACTTGTGAAAATGGATGAATATTTGTCAACTCTCTGGTATGCATGCTAACAGAACATGTGTTTAACACCGTGTCTTTATCTTAAAATGTGAATTCTGGTTGTTTGCTTTTGTATATCAAAGGTAAACAAAATAAACCCTGAAATCATTAGGATTCTCTGTGTATTGGTGTCTAAGCTTTACAATCATTGGTTTATCCCTCAATTCTGGAAAGTAGCCTATTTTTAAAAGAAAACTATCAAGCGTTAAGGCAAAACTGTTTTTATCAGGCAAAAGTACAAGCTAGAAATACAGAGAAAACACACAGAGTGGAAAACACAGAAGCAGAACTAGGTGATAAGTAACTTTAAAAAAAAATGGAAAGTATTTTTTTCAGGGAAAAGCACATTTACGGTGTGCTTGTACTGAAAGTAATGGTTTAAAAAGTTTTATACGAACAAGACCTGTAAAAGAAATTTGAAGGAGATGCAAGTACCATAAGTACCATAGTATTATTTGTGGGTGGGGGAAACCTACACAATCTTTCTCCACTATGTAATTCTATTGCACTGACCTTTTACATAATATATCCTAAACTGAAAATCATGTATTCCATTGATGAATCTTATAAGATAATTTGCTTAACAACAACAACAACAACAAAAGTCTACATGAGAATTTGGGTCTCAAATTCATCACAACTTGTGCAAAAACTAGATTGAAGTGGGAAGAGGAGTTTGATCAATGGAGTAATGCGGTCAGAAGGGCTGACTTGAGATATATGGTAGGAGCACATTCTTTGGAGAAAAAGGTGAGTGCTGTCACCTGCAGCATCTCCAATGAAATAAATAACTGGAGAAAAAATATTTAACATTCTTCCATAACAGTGGTGTCAAGTAGTAGCAATACAGCCTGCTTACATTTCAGTACTTGTTAGCAATTAATGCAAATGCAGTCATACTTAGGTGGTTAATGACTTTATTGAGATTCAGACCTGCGTTAATACAATGTAGAAAGTGATGGCTTATTATTCACATGTCATCAGTTGTACTGAGTATTTTTAATACCAACTGGAAAGGCATGAAATAAAGACAATAGTTGAATTGAATTGAACTGAATGACACCGGTGGTGAATGGAGTTAAATCCAGCTAGTGACTGGTCAAGAGCAGTGTCCCCCAGCAGTCAGTACTGGGGCCTGTTCTGTTCAGTATCTTTACTGATGACCTGGATGAGGGGCCTAGTAAGTCTGCAAATGATACCAAGCTGGGAGGAAGAGTCGACCTGCCTGGGCATAGCAAGGCCCTACAGAGGGATCTGGACAGGTTGGATTGCTAGGCCGAGGCCAATGTGATGAAATTTAACAAGATGAAGTACCAGATCCTGCACTTTGGCCACAACAACTCCAAGCAACATGACAAGCTTTGGGGCACTGTGATGGAAGTATCATTGCTATAATAATACACATGCCCAATCAGGAGAAAAAAAAAAAAAAAGATCCTTTTACAGCTTATACATCAGCTTGAAATCAAGATTATTTCCTCTCAGAAAATAGGATGCATCAGTGAAAGAAATATCAAAATGAATCAGTCTGGGTTTTCATATGAAATTAAAGAATGAAGACTTTACTTCAAGTTGGCATTGACACACAGAATATGGCTTCTCTTATCATTTAGTAATTATTTCTAAGTTTAAAATAGAACACGAGTTAAGAGTTGACATGAGATTATCCCTTGCAAGACTAAAAAGAAAAATGGTGTGTTTTAAGGATTTATTTCTTATCTTAAAGTGTAAGAAATTAGGAGGAATAATAGTCCACAATGGAAAGAAGTCTTAGGTCTTTACCTTTGTGGCAGCGTCAAAACAGACAAAGCCCATGCTAAAGTCAATGGTAAGTCCCATGAGATGGCTCTCCAAAACGCAGGCATATGTCTTGCACTATAAATGAAAAATCAGAGAAGACAGTTACCACAGAACATATTTCTTCAACTTTTTTTCTAGGACCAGAATTTCTTGGTGTTACTGTACATGTATTTAAAAATCATCATTTGAAAAAATAAAATGCAATTTATGTGTAAATAGGCCAATTTACTGCAGAGTAACAGTAAGTCATATGCTATTATATGACCCACCAAAGGTGTGAAAGCAATAGATTTCCCTGGGGAAACTGAAGATTTCTTACTGTTGTGGTGGAGAAAACTGACTAGCCTATTTTCTTACGACACTGAAATAATGTATTTCACTAGACGTCTGTCTGAATTCAGACAGAACAGGAGTGCACTTAGTCATTATAATTATAAATGCATGAAAAAAATTGACAATTATTAATCATAAAAGCAATGATTTAAGTCTGTTTTGTCACAGTCATATGGTATTTGTATTTGTAATAGCAAATAAAATAGTGGGTTTATTTGTGCTGCATGTTTTTTTTTTATTATTTGTTTGTTTGTTGCTGTTTTTGCTGGGTTTTCTTTTGAGCAGCCATAGCATAAAACTGCTATAAAAATGTAAACTTTGATTCTAAATCATCATTGTTAGAAAATAAGATGATATTGCCTTTGGCAACATCTCATTAGTAGAAGAACAGAGCATTCATCAGTAAAGAGTAATGTATTTCCCAGTGACTTACTACTTAATAACTTCTCACATGCAAAAATGTTCGAGTTTTCCATGCAAAGCAAAATAATTTTGCAGAATTATTTTGCTAACTTCTTACAGGGTATATAAAACAACTACTCTTTTATTTGCAGATCTTCGAGTTACATAGAACAAACAGCCTTTACTTAGAGTAGAAATATGGCAAGGAGACAGTATCTCAGATTCAAAATATGTATTGCCATGTAATTCATCTGATCTTCCCCTCAGCAGCAGTTGACCTGTCCACAATGCACTTTGCAGCACCACACTGAGCTGGCACAGCTACCTCAATAGCAACATTGCTTAAATATAGCTCTGTTCCTGGACTAATGAGTTTCATTGAGAAGATAAGATTTATGAGAAGCAGGAAATTTCAGCCTGGGCTTAACGTTGCTCTGAAAAAGCTACTCACTTCCCACACTGTAGGCTCTTTCCGCAGGCAATACACAGCTTGCGGAGAAAGGTCTAGTTCAGCACAACATGGGCACTGGTGGCAAGAAAGTGCACTGTAAGGAACAGGCTACCAGTGGAGTGGCTGACTGTATGAAGTAATTCAACCCAGGAGACTTGATAATTAAGAAGTTTGTATATATTCATCTTGTATTTTAGTCTTTAAGAATGACTGATAAAAAATATTGTAGAAGTATGGCTTTGATCACTGTCTGTTCACATATAGGTCATAAAAAACTTATCAAAACGGAAGCATCTCCCTCTCAGAAGACAGCAGAAAATATTCCAGCATTCACTTCTTGTTCTTTCACACAATACAGAATCTTAAATTGAGTTTATGAATAATTTAGCAGATCAGGGGCTGAAGGAGACAACTCAGAGCGTTATTTTCTTTAGATCCTACTTCCTCAATAACATCCTTTTTAACTTACGGAAACAATGATATATTGTAAGTCTACCATAAGCTATATCTGAAGCAAACAGAAACCAGACCATAAATCCAAGATATAACTCAGATGCAACTTCAGAGTAGACAAAATTCTAAAGTAAGGTACTACAAAGCTGCGTACATAATAATCTTTACATTAGGTCACAACCAAATACAATAAAAATAAGAATAGAAAGAGAAAAAAAACAGATGGAAATGGTGAAAAATTTAGCATAAATAGTAGGAAATTTATGGGAACTTGACAATCATATAATTGTACTTCATTATATATATATTTCAATTTCATGATTCTTCACAAAGCTGTGAGATAGAGAAGAAAAAGGATCTCCATTTTAACTTTTTTCTTAATTGGTTTAATAGTTAATTATAAAATTAACTATTAAAATAGTTAATTTAAAAAAAGTATAATTATAAAAAAAAGTTAATTATGAAAAAAAAACATCAGCTACTTTTGTTACTCTAAATAAAACTAAACAAAGAGAAACTACAACACATTATTACGACACACACTGTAGTGTCATATCGCATATTATCGCCACATTATTATCAACTTGATTCTTTAAGCCAAAAAAAAAAAAAACCATCTGCATACCTAACTTTTATTTTAGATAGACATCTGGCAGAAACTATGAATTAGGCTTAAATAGAATTTATACATCTTTGTAGTGAGGCATTTTTTAAATATATGCATTTGTGATACATTCCTTAAACAAAATTGTGTCTCATTTAAACTTAGAGGTTAATGCCAATTTATATTAGTTGAGAAACACTTATTATTTGCATGATTATAGCATAATATGCAAAACATTTGAATAATTTTAAATGGCTGTGTGAAACAGCAGTTATTTTCTCAAAATTACATTATTTCATACTATGACAAACCTGCACACAGCTGGATTACCATTCACGTGAAATATGAATATTTATAAGTGTATAACTGCATAAAACAGAACTTTAGAAAACATTTACAGTTGATACATCTATTTTGAACCTGCCCCCTTTTTTATAACTCAGAGCAATGAAAGAACTTTTCTGAGACAAATTATATCACTACCTATTGAAACTAGGCTTCATGTTCATCTGGAAACTTGTGGTTAAAAGCAGTAACAGATTGCTGAAAGAAAATAGGGAAACTAAGGTTATATAAAAAAAAAAACAAAAGTTTTGTTTTGTTTCATTTCCAAACTGGAATATAGAAATAGAGGCAAGAAAGAGAGGTGAAATAATAAAAGTGCATGTTCCATAGTAATAACCTATCACAAGATGGCTGTTTTTTCATTTTTACAAACATGCTGTAAGGACTCAGGAAATAAATATCTTGAGCTCTTAACTGCTACTCTGAACATCGACAGTGTGAAAAGTTGAAAATTTGAGGTTAAGTTTTTTAGAGAAACTCTTTTCGGGAGATGGGAATAACTTTGAATAAATGAAGTTCTCATTCCTGAGAGGAAAAACTAAACTAGGAATGCTGCAGCATGATTCAGTATCAGAGACAAACAAATATGAAGTGAATTCTGGGTTAAAGGTTATTTTAGAAAATTGCCATATCTTCTTTTACTGACAGCACAGTAGGCTTTCTGTGAACAATATTACAGATAGTTATGCGGGAAAGACAAAGCATCTTAAATATTTAGTAGCAGAGGTATTTGCTGCTGAAAATTTTATACAGAAAAACTACATTTGTATTCCTTAGCACAACAACCAGAGCTCAAAAGGTAAGAGTAGCTCCTGTAAATGGTAGCAGAGCACACTAACTTAAAAGATACAAATGGAACCTTCTCAGACTCCTCCTCCAGTGAAGGTGATAAGCATAAAAACTAACAGTAATGCATCATTAAAATGGATCAAAATGGATCACCATTAGTGTATTAGCTAGTGCTCAGTCCATCTGCAATACTGGCTTGTAGGTCATAAGAAGGCCAGTATATATATGTACATAGCTAACAATTTGTCTAAATAAAAATAATAATAATAATAAAAAAACAACTGTCAGAGCTTGTGTTAACATGAGGATGCAGAAAATGATGGCACGGAGAGTATTAGCCAATATTTGCATGGGGTAATACACTAATGATTTTGTAGGAGTGTGTACAGAACTCACGGACACTTTAACTAAAACTATCCCATCCACATTATTCTTGATGCTTGGAACATTAAAATACCCATTAGGATTATAATGTCTGTGGTTTTTGTTCTACATTTTTCTCCTATTTTTTCCTAAAATAACAATTTGAGATTTCCATATAGACAGACAATGTCTTCATTTAAATCTTTACTTTGTTATAAACTGTTAATGCATCGAAAGGTAATCATCAAGGCAGTTGTTCTCACCTGTATCCGTTCAACTTCTAAAAAAGTTGCTGTCTGGAATGCTTTTTCCCATAGTGCTAGGTCAGACTCTAATTCCACAGAAAAGTAAAGATCTTCTCCGGATTCAGATTGGACACCAAAACAATGTTTCCGTCGGTCCAGTAGATCACTGTCCTGATGAAAACCTGAAGTTATATAATCTGGCATACATCAATAAATATTTTTTTGTTGCAAATATGCCCAAAATCTAATCTAAACATGGGCATTACAATTAATTTTAAATAGGATCCTGATATTCAGGATGGTACAGAACAACATAGTTTATCTGGCACAAATTTTACTATTTTAACGCATCGTCAAAAATTTTATCAGATAAATGCCTTTAAATGGGGTAAATAATACAAAAGGCAACCACTTTTTATTCACATGAGAACAAAAAGATCAGTTTCTCTGACCTGTGTCAACCTCCCATCCTAGTTTGAAAGGCTGGCCATAGGAAGCAAGGAATTTAAGTATCTGAAATGTCCATCCGTCCTATTTTGCCTATGGAGACTAGATAAAATAAGTCCATATTTCTGATGGCTTAAAAAATCCACTGTAAAATTTGTATACAGCTGTATATTACCAGAAGATACTATGTTGCCTGCCAGTGATTAGTTTGCTGGCTTTGGATCTGGAGAAGGAAGTTACTTTTGGCTTTACCTTCAACAGAACAACATACAGTGAACTTCTAATTGCAGAAAAACATAACATTTAATGATTGCTAGCAAATCAAAGAATAATCAAGTTAATTAGGAAATCTATCACTTAAATGTTTCTCAAAGATTTTTTTACTATTACTATTTTTTGTTTTCCTGAAAGAGTAGAGGATTCCTTATGCTATAATTCTGGCATTTGTCCTTGTGAAAAATATCCTTGCAGAAAATGTTTTAATTAATATTGTCCCTACTGCAGTAAAGCAGCTGTCACAAACCACAGGCTCACCAGCTGTCCTTGCAAGCAGTTCTGAAAATTTGGATACATTTAGCTTGGGTGAAATTTCTACATGTTATCCTATTGCAGAGGCCATAATTGAGATCAGCAAAGGACTCCCAGGATAGTACTGCCATCTGGTTATACACAACTTGAACACAACAAAGGGACCATAACTAGTAATACAAGCCTTACATCGTTCAAGCCAACCTGGGGCAGACTACAAGGAACCAAAAACTGCCAGAGAATGGAAATGTATGGAACAGTATTCTCTATGATAAACTATTACACTTGAGCAGGGCAGGAGGCAGTAGCGGAATAAGCACTACTTTCCCCCTTTTCATTCAAATAACAGACCTACTCAAGAAGGGTAGGACAGCATCCATTCCTGCGTGCTCATGGTTCAAAATTGTTTTAGTGTCTAGAAAACAAAACAACAACAACAAGTAGCTGTGAAGGCAATACAGCCTTTTTTAATCACCATGATAAAACTGAGTTGTTTAGAATTTACAATGATTGACTACTGTGAATCAGTGATAGCCTTTGCTACGTACCTTCCATCAATTCCTAAGTTTAGCACCTCAAAAGCATTTAGTAATGGATAAAAGGATAGAAAATCAGAATGAACATAGGCTCTTTGATTTTAAGAAGAGCATATTCAAAAATATATACAGATTAATTTCTTGTATTCAGAGGGCTATGTAGATGAACTAGTTAGGTGTAGCTAAATAAGTCTGTCTCCCATGGAAAATACTTATCTGTCAGTTCTTATTACAGTAGGCTTTGGACTGCATTCAAAACATAGGTCATAATGTCTAGGTTGCTGTCGATGACAACTCTCTTGTATTGCATGCTCAGCCTTGAAGTATACAGAACAGTATCACTATGACAAATGTTTAATCTTGTGAATATTGTGTATCAACATAAAACATATCATCTAGTACCTGGCAATATAAACTCCAACAAACAGGAGCTGGCTGAATAAAGGTGATAGTCAATTGAGCTTCTTTCTTTCAAGGAAGAACAGCTACTTCATACAGTGCAACAGCACTTCTCAGCTAACAGATTTTAACAGAGTCTTAAATTCATCACAGTCCCAGAATTACAGCTGACCGAATGGACTTATTGGTCCATAACCAAATAGATGTATTCAGCATAGAGTTTAACAAAATTAATGGGTAAGGCACGTATTGTTTCCAGGGAAGGGCTGATTTCTTCATTCTTGTAATCTCAGATGAAACTAAAAATATTTTTAATTCATCTCCATTTATTCTTGACAAGAGGCAACAGTAAAAATATATGAGTAACAATTCAACTACTCATTTTTCAAAACAATGCTATGGCATTATGTGGGATTACAAGTATCGGTGTCACTCCAAGAAATTGAAGTAACAGACATTAATTTTAAATGGAAGGAATTACAATGCCTGGTTCCAGAACGTGTATCTCTGTGTCTTTGCTTCACAGAGCACAATTAAGGTTTAACTCTTTTAAATTATGCTGTTAGACTTTCATTTTTCTACTGTTGCTTTTGTTTACATCTTTTTTTTTTCTTCCTACTAATAAGAATATGCTGGCTATGTAAAATGGTTGGGTTCTTTTATAAACTGTGGAAATGAAAGTACTGAAGTTGTACTGAGATTGATCTCATAAAATGTGCTGGAAAGTGCAAGAATGTTGGAACAGTCTTTTGAAGCGATTATATAAAAATTTGTGCCTTTAATTACTGATATTGTTAGCAATAATTGCATTAGATCCTACTGAGCATTTCATGAATCCTTGAGACTGGAGGGAGAAAGAGAAGATATTATGGAATATTAACCCATACTTTGCTATTTTTACATTAAAATGAGAACATACTGCATTTAGAGAATCAATTCAAGGTAGCATTTCCTGTCACTGGTTTACAAAAAAATTAAAGTATTTCAACTGCTATATCAGACTGCGACACATTACATGCATGATGAACATATTAACAAAACAGACTAAAGCATAGTTATAAAAAAGGCACAAAATAAAATAAAAAAAAAGAAAAATTCTTTATACCAGAAAATAACATAGAAAAATAATCCGAAATATTATGGGAATTTATTTTTTCATATTTGCATTGCAAATAAATAAAATCAACAAAAATACATGACAATTTGGCAATTTAGTGAAACAAAATATCATTATTTTTTAATTAGTTCTATTCTTATTATCTGCATGTACTTTTGATTTTGATATCCATATTATGGACATGGTAATGGTATGGTAAAAATGGTAACAATAAAAACAAAATCCAGTCAAATATATTTGAATGGTTTACTTTCACTTACAATGATGTCTCTATATTTATGAGATAATAACTTCCACTTTCATAGTATTTTCTTCTATTTGTAAAAACAATTTGATGTGCCTGCAAGACTCTCTTTATCTTTCCTCTGCTCCTCTTTGCTACAAGACTTTTCTTAAGTTTTCATTTGTGCTCAGGCATGTAAAAAGTGAAACCTGTATATCAAAATCACAGATTTAACCCTATTTTCATTAATATTATGCACAACTGTAGGAAACAATAATTACACAGCTTAAAAGACATCTATTGAAAAATCCTAGAAAAGGCAGGAATTCAAAGTGAAATTTTGTCTCAGGAATCTAACTGAAAATTACCCCAAACTATCTGCAAGCTTAAGAAGAATCTGTTGGGAATCTTAAAAATTGGCTTGGATTAAGAAGTCATTATTAATTGATTCTTAGAGAATAGTTCCTTTAGTTAAAATATAAAATAATGTTCTACCCAGTTAACATGCAGTTACAACTTTGTATTTTGATCCCACATTTTTATTATCACTCGCAAGTCAATTATAGTCAATAGCTAATTTCATCTTATTTTTGATCCATCTTTCATACTGTACTGTTTGCCCCTGATGTTCTCAATGTGAATTAATACAGACTCTCTGAAGATGAACAGTCAGAAAGCTCGTAGCAGTATGCTAATTTCCTTCTGGAAGGAAAGTAGCCCTGCTGAAGGATGAATGGTGAGAAAAGTCTTTGGCTTATACCCAGCTTCAGGGTAATCCAGCATCTCTGCTGACAGGATGGTATGACTTCTGCTTGCCTAATTAATAATGATGTCCATGTTAAGTGAGAGTAATAAATTTGTCTAAGGGAACTAAACATGGCTCATTAGACAGATCCTTTCAAATGAAGGCAGAATGCCTCTTTATCACTAAGCAGTGACATCACTTTCTCTACAGCAAGAGAATTTTTTCTCTTTGAAATACTGGCCTCTCCAGAAATAACAGTGCTCCTTTTTGATTACATGTATCTTTTCATTTTACGTATGATGGAGTCAATGAATACTCATATTTGGGCTATTTTTTCAATCCACTATGATGTAAGAAACACTGAACTTTGACTACAATTGGGTAAAGACCAATTTTCTATTCTGCAATGGTTTGTGAATGATTAAACAAAACTATGTCCACATGTTACATGTCCATGGCAGGACCTTTACCCAGAAGGACTTGTTTGAGAACAGTCTTAAATACTGGTTTTCTTGTTAAATATAGGATATAATGTATAATGTACAAAGTAATTAGGAGGTTGAACTATATATACCTGTGACACTGGTGAACAGTTTTTGACATGAACAATAAACTATGTAAAATGTTCGAAACCATTCAAACCAGAGTTATTTACATAGAAAAACAGACCTTGATATATTTTATTTCCTCTTTCAAAGTTGGGTAAAACTTAGTTTGTGATAGTGATTATAATTCTTAATAATGCATAGCTGAAAAAAAAACCACAAAACCTGATTCTTTATTTGACTACTTTAGACAACCCCAAAATAAAAATAATTTTTTTCTACAAAACTCTCTCCCATCAATTCAAGATTGCAGGTGACGGTAAGAAATGATTGCACCATGCCTTTACACCTACTGGCACTAGCATCAGAGCACTGATTATTTTACACTTGTTATCTCCATCTACATAAACAAAACTCCTTTCTAAGGGATTCTAATGATCTATTTCTTTATCTGAATCTTTGGGAACACTCTTTTTGGGCATCACCATTAGTTGCTATGGTGATAGTTCTAATAGCATTTACAGGCAGCATGAAACAGATTCACTTCAAAGTGAAAAAAAGAGATAATTCTCCACAAAATACTCATTAATCAAATAATAAAGAAAAAAACACCCTATGTGACTTACATGCAAGCATGTACAGATATGTGCCATCCTTTTAGACCCTTCTGAATTTCAATGTCAAAAATATATTAAAAAAAAAAAAAGTTGCAATTGCATACATATGTTTATTTACGTAGCCACAGAATGACAGATAACCTAAAACAGGGCACATTATTTTTCAGTGTTCAAATTTTATGAAAATATGCATTCAGAAGAGGAAAAAATAATTATGAGTACAGGATAAGTTTTAGTTTCAATTAAATTTCCATTAAAAAGATCTGTCTGACTGCTTAACAGAAATAAAATGTTATTTCCCTATAAACTACGAGGTACAGTAGTAAGCACAAATGTAAAATTACTTTCCTATTCTTCCCGATTAAAAGATAATGCAGTAACAAAGACTCACTTGAATCATGAATCTGAATATAGGCTCCCTAGAGTTAGTGCCATAATTATATCTGTTTCTTCCTTAATGATGTTCACCTAAAAATGAGTTTATATTAATGCCATAGGAGTACAATTTTCAAAGGTTGTCATAAAGAAGATTCATCTTTAGGGGAAAAGAAAGTAGACTATTGTAATTCTTTCCAGAGAAGCATTTGTGGATGTTTTCTGTTAAAGATAAATAAGAGAATAAATAGATACTTAAAATGGGATGATCATCTCTTTGGGGATTTATTAAGGTGTTGTATTTCTCCAGACTCTGACATATTATTGGTTGGAAATTAAATCTGAGAACAGATCCCAGAAGAGTAAATGTTACAATAAATGACTGCAATGCTTAGGCCTTTTATTTTGATTTTTTTCTTTCCAACTTTCTCAAATTTAAGGAAGTGTGGTGGCATTCACTTCCATTTAAGTATGGTTTTCATGTTCAAGTTTTAGTATAAACAGTTGAAACAGTTCTGTGAAATAAATTAGGAAAAAAAATGAAATTTGTTTGTCCATTTCATATATGAGCAAACAAATATACAGAGAGATAACCATCCCTGAAATATCTTATGTAGCTGCTCTGGAGTTTACATCTTTTGTAACTGCAGTGAATGCTTCTGAAATAATCAAGATCTACTCCAAAATTCAGACGTGATTTTCACAGCTGGTACTCTTATGTTACTGCTCATGAGAAATAAGAATTGAATACACTGTTCCTCCATCAAGAAGCTGTGTAATTCTACAAGAAACAAAAAGAAGTACCTGACTCGAAGACAAACTGGACTGAAACATTTTGTGGAAGAACAGGCCTTACAACTCTCACGTGGTAAAATATATTGGAAGGATAAGAACTAAATCTAAGGAAATAAAGGCTGGAAGATAACCCACCCAACCGACTGTTCATTATAAAAATTATAAATATGACATATGTTAATACTTACTCTTTTTTCAACAGAATTCCAACTTAAAGAAGTTTGTGATTAAATTATGGTAAACTGAGAACAAATTAGGGTAGCACAGTGTTGGCTATGCATATTTATCTCCATAAATGTTTAAGAAAGAATATTTTATATTTTCTTTTTAATAGTGCAAAGAAGAAGTTGAAAGTGCCTATGAAAAAGAAGATTCTATAAGAAGACTACAAATAAAAAATAGTTACACAATTAATAATTCTATTTTCAGTGTTGGTTCTGCCTGTTGAGACTAAGTAGTGTGCAGACTGCACCAAAGCAACTACCATTTAGTTGACCCTGAGACAGGAACAATATATTTCACATGATGAACAGAGGACAGATCTAGTGAAAAAATACAATCACTGTTGTGTGAAATCTTACACTGCTAAATTCTTTACATAATAAAACTCCAATTCTTACTATAAATTTAATTTTTGCAATAGTAAGAAAGAAAGGATTAACCACATTGGAAAGTGAGTCCAGAATCATCTCATATAATTAAGGATTGTAACCAGAAAACAAGAGAAAAATGCTATATCAAAAAATGAAAAAAAGCCTCCAAAAACTGATGTATCAGAATATATTACTGAAGAAAACACTGAAATGCACTACAGATTCTGAAAAGTGTCCTGCTCAGATTAAATCTGTGCTTAAATTTTGATAAATCTTGAACAGCAACTAGGATGTAAAATATACACTTGCTTTTGAAGTGTATGCTTATTCATTATTTTTCTTTCACACTTAACTTCTGTTTTCTTTCATCATTCCTTTTGCCTTATGCTGGAAGTTAAAAGTTGGTTTTACATTACATGGGTTTTGCAACACCCCTGTGGGTCTCATACGTAGAAAGGCAATAAAAAGCAATTTCTTAGAAGGAAAAGTTGATGTCTTTACCCAGCAGAGAGTTTCTAAGATTCACTGAAATACCTGATCTATATCAGTAATTCTTTTCCTTTTTTCTCCATGTGTTCATTTTGTTATTTCTCCTAAGATGCAGGATCACTCCCTAAGAGTGGCATCCCAGAACATCTCAGCTTACTCCATTTTCTGAAGGAGAAATCTATCTTAATATTATAAAAAAAAAACAAAAACAAAAAAACACCTCCCTTAAAAACAAAGCAAAATTTGACTATCTAAAGTCAAAGAGAAACGGAGAAAGCCTAACTTGGAAGACTTATATTTAAAATCTTTTTTTTAATTTCCTTTTTTATTTCTGAATCAAATAGAAAGGTAACAAGGCCTCATATGGTGGCAGTTGTCATGCAACTAATAAAACTGTTTCTGCTTTCAAAAGAAGCCCATTAAATTTCTCTAATTAAACAACACAACAGAATAAAAGATTCTATCACTACATTCACATCAAAGAAGAATCACAGAATCACAGAAAATGTGGAAGATCAGACAAGTGGCCACCTGGCGCATACCTCAGTTCAAGGAAGGAACAGCTACATACCCCTGTATGCTTAAAAGGATCCAGTGATGGAAACTCAACAGCCTCAGCAGAAGTTTTATTCCAGTAGTGAATAATAATAGCACCTGACATATTTTTATTTACTGTATAACTAAAGACAACTTAATGATGGTCTTAATGCCAGTGGACAAAGGAAACATTTATCATTTCTGCTGTTATCTTATACCAAAATAAGTTAGAGTGGGAACAGAACCTCTTTTCTCTGGAGACATTAAATATTTCTACTTTTGGAGCAGCAAGACTGAGAATCACTTCAATTACTTAGAACTGAAACACTCAGCAGTTTAGTACTTTTTTCCAAGAACTGACACCTTGCTGAGCCCTGGCTACAAATGTGATTTTCTGTAGATTTAGTACTCGTAAAAAGCATTCATGACTTATGCCACCTAAGCATGAGTTAGTGTAAAGTGCTTTATTGGAATTATATCAGCATGTAAGCTTTATCCACTTAGCAAATTATATTAATATATCTATACTTTAAATAGTTGAGTATACTGGCATTCATTTTTAAATTTATCTATCATTCTCCATAGTCTCCTATGCTTTTTACATACTTTTCCTAGTAACAATATTTGAAGCAGTAATATAAATTACTTTTCTCCACAAAACACAACTTCTATTTTGCAACGATGAAGGCTGGTTACTATAAGTTTTTGGGGGTTAAAGAACAAAATTAGAGGGCCCTTAAATGGGAAAATTAAGAATTGTATTTGAGTAATTCACACAGTAATGTCTAAAAATGAGGAACGAAACCTATGTCTGGTCCTGTAGTGAGAAAAGTATAGCTACATTGATGCGAATGAATGATTTACTATCCTGACACACTGTCAACAGAGACTGCCATTCAGAATTACACTCAAATTTCATTTCAGATCTGACCTGACACCTGAATATGCTTCCTGTTTAATGCTAAATAAAATACACTGTTTATTGTAGATCTCTGGATTTTTTTGCACGACACAATTAAAACAGAGAGGAGTGACTAAATGATAGAAGTATTATCACACAGTTATAAGGAGATGTAACTCAAGTAAACAAAGAAAATTTCACTAATTCTACTTGTCATGTGGAAAAAATTATGTAAATAACATTTATTTACCAATTTACCAAAGATACTTAAATCTTGTTTTACAGGAGGCTTGCTTCAAAAGTAACGCCTTTTTTTACTTTATGAAGTCCCTCTTTTTATTTTGTTATGTATGTCAGAGGCAGATGTTGGTGATATGGCAGTAGGGGCTGAACCTTCCCACCAGTATTCTGTTGTTCCCTTGTAGTGTGATGGATGGCAGCAAAGGGGCAGTCTGGCATGGTGTCTGACATGGAAGTGTGGATGAAGCACGTCAGTGAATTCCTCCATGAAGAAAAAATGGCACCCACTGACATTCATCAACTGTTGCTGATAAGGAGACAAATCAGTGAATGTGAGCAGTGATAGGTGGGTGGTATGTTTCAGTAGTGGTGACAGTGGTCATCTCCATTCGTGCAGATTTTTACAAGCACAGCATGCAGGCTCTTGTTTATTGCTGGCAAAAATGAATTACCTTTCTGTCTTGAGGTGCTCAAAAGTGAAAACTGTACTCGAGGTGGGGCCTTACCAATGCCAATTACAGAGGGAAGATTACCTCCCTAGTCCTGCTCACCACACCATTCCTGATAGCAGCCAGGATGTCACTGGCCTTCTTGGTTACCTGGGCAAACTGCTGGCTCATGTTCAGCTGGCTGTCCATCCACCCACCAAGGTCTCTTTATGTCAGGCAGCTTCCAGCCACTCCTCCCTAATCCTGTGAGGTTGCCTGGGGTCATTGTAACCAAAATGCAGGACCCAGCACATGGCCCTTTTGAAACTCACACAGTTTGCAAGGAGGCATTACTTTTGGAACTACTGACATATATTCACATTTACAGATACATGCACACACAAACATACCCAAAAGATGCACACAATTCGACTGCACATCAAAAATCTACAAAAAGACAGACTCAATTCAACAAGCTTTGAATTACGGAACAAACCAAGGCCATCTGCCTATTTCTAAAGGAAATGATGAATCTGGTTTCAATTTCTGAAGTGTTGATCAATCCTAACATTGGAATCATTTAGCTACTCATGGGGCTTTACCCATCAAAATAGACCACTGGGTGAAACAAACTTCTTCCAAAATAAATTAATAATATATTCATGGCAAACTCTATCACCAATTCTGCTGAAAATGACTCATAGATACATTTTAGTGTTGTATCATCAGATTATCTTGCATAAAAACTAATTTAATACAGATTTTCATCTGTATGGTGAGTGTATATATCCCAGTAGTATCAGTTTGAATAAAATTGGTCTTACAAAAAAGAAAGTAGTTTAAAAGTATCACTTTCTCATAGAACTTTATTCCACTGATTAACCATAAGAAATGTTAAAATTTCTAACTTCTTCCTAGTTAGAACTTCCCTAGCTTTAATTCCTGTTTTATCTTCTGTTTTATCTTTTTTATGTTTAGATTAATGAGTTCTTCAGAGCCCTCTGTTCTCCCTTTTAAGGTACTTGAACCTATAATAGAAAACATAATGTAAATTTAATGAACTAATTTGTATGCCTATCAATTTATGTATCTTTTCATCAGATCTGAGTTGTTTCTATCTTCAATAATGTTTCCTCCTTGTGAAGTACAGCCCACTGCTACATTGCCACTATTGAAGCATAATGAATAATATAATGCACTGTAATTAAAGTGTGATTATGGTACTCAGACTGTTTTAACTTATTTGCATGTCAAATTAAAATATCAACTGTGAAAAAATTTATATTTAAATATTTTTAAAAGTTACTTTCAATACTTTTCATAGAACCTTCTTTGTTATCCACTACTGTAAACTGTATCATATTATTATTATAGTGTATGAATGTGATGTATTTTCCTTTATTTTACTTTTTCACTATTTAGATTTTGAATATTGAATTAGGGCATCAGAAATTATTTTCTGAATTTATGTGAGTAAAACTGTTTTCCAAAGTCAAAATAGTGTTTTTTAAAATCTTCTCTTTCTCTTCTTTTCTTTTTTATTATTATTATTATTATTTAGAAGGTTCTAATCAGATTAACAGTAATTACTTATTCGGTTAAGTCTCCTTCTCTTTCTTTTCTTTGTAATATGCCCCCAAAAATAAATAAATAAAATAAAGATCACAGTGACAACAAAAGAGAGACTTACCGTGAGGAATATAATAATATGAATCCTCAAGTTTTAAACAACATAATACCTTAATCTCTGATCTCCTCTCTGAGGAGCAGGAGATCCTGCCTTGAGGTTGAGAGAATTGCAGAAATTGAAGATGGCATCTCAGTTTCATACACAGTTCATGAGAAGACTTTGGAATTGATGCAAAGGAGAACACACTCTATGCATACAGGCAAGTATGAAGAAAACATCTGCCATGGTTTTGATTTTTGTTTAACACATATTGCCTTTCTGATGACTAAATCAGTGGAGTCCTTTGCTGCATGGTAGACATTAATACTAATTTAGTGTTTTAATATTTTACTGTCACTAGAAGAAGTATTTTCTCATATTGAAAATCTGAAATATTAATGTGTATTCAGTAGGATCTGGCAGTTCATATTCTCCACTTCAGCGCTTCTGTCATGGAGAGAAACTTCAAATCTGTCTAACTGATAAAGACTATGATACCATAGAAAAGGATAAACTTAGGATAGAAAGCATCTTTAATCAAAATTCTTCTAGTGGTATTCATCAGAATTTTTGACAGAATTAGGGACTAGAAGAAGGAACAAAGTGTTTACCTAGAGATTTAATAATAAGTTCTGTCCTTGTTGCACAAAGGACACTTACTGACATTACCAGAATACAGCAGCAGAAAATACTAGCATGCTTGGTGCAAGTTGCATGCTAGTTTATACAATTGTTAAGTCTGAAAATGGAAGGAGTTTTTGAAAGTCTCATTCCAATCTAAATAAGCCAGGTAATGTATATACATTTTGATTAGTAAGTGTTATGGTAATATCAGTAATTCATTTTCACAAAGAACACAAGACCCAAGACCTGCTTAATTTCTGGCTATATAGAGATGTTGCAGCAGTTCTGGCCAAGCCAACACACTCAGTCTTTCATGAAAACAATATATCTTTTACCTTCTAAGTAAGCTCAGAAGCCTGATCAATATAGAAGGAAATATACTCTGGAAACATTAATTCTAAAATGTTACCTCTCACTCCAATCCACATGAAGGTTAGCAAAGACCACTTTCAAGTCCTTCAATGAATACTAGCCACAGAAGCTGCATCTATACTAATGAATTAAGCATGTATGGGACCATTTGTTGATGCTACAGCCAACTGACAAGGACAACATATCCATATTTTCAAAATCTCTACCACTGGCTGGGCACCTGTTGGCAACTGGTGAGAAATTGCATAGTGAATCTCTTCATTCCTAAATGTACCTGTATATATATACACACACACACAAATACAAAATTATCATTACTACTATTTCTCTCTTCCTTTTCCATCTTAGCAAATATTTTTATCTCAAACTATGAAGTTTTTTTTTTTGGTTTTTTTTTTTTTCAGATTCTCTTCCCCATTCCACTGGGAGGGGGGAGCAGTGTGTGGAAAGCTGTATGGTGCTAAACTCTCTGCCAGGTTAAATCACAGCTAGAACATTCACAGGAAAACTGCTGGTTAGAAAAATATTCTTTCAACTGTGAGAACTCTAAGGCTAAACCAGGAGTGGGTGGGTGAGTGCTAAGTGGTGTATTTGATCCAAAATCCATAGTGATCATGCAAAAAATAGTTAAGAATATTATTCTCGATATTCTTATGATTGTATCCCATTATTCCTGTTAAATTATTAGCCTGAACAATCTGACTTTAAACAAGACTATGGAACTAAAATCACAAGAGAGAGTGAGTGATAATATTCCACTGTTAATCAAATTATTATCTTCCTGGATTTATCTCTGCCCAGTGACATATGATGGTATCCACTGAAGAAGAATCACTGAACAGTGTTATCTTCCCAATATTTTTTGAAAAGAATGATATGAACTACTATGATATGAGCTACTATGGGAGAACAGTAATTGTAGAAAAGGATACACTACAGTAGAAGAGTCCAGGTATCTGAAGTTATCAGGCTATCTAACACCCTCAGTGAATTTAGAATTCCACTTTACCATCCAAATTATTCTCCAAGGAAACAAATTTATAATGAAAGTAGAATGTGAGGTACAATAGAGGGGAAGAGATTTGAAAGTGATCACAAAGTGAAAACCTAGTGTTTTTAAAGTTGTCTCTGCTTTGGTAATATCCATGGAGGAAGTCTGTCTTGTACAAATGCATCTAGTTGCTTATGATGCTGGCAGAAAAGCTGAACAAGGACTTAAGTCACCATAGAGCTTCAACGTAGTAATAGTAATGGGAAACTCTTTTTCCTGGTTTTCCTTGATTTAATATTTAGTGAAACAATGGTTAGGTCCTATATTATCTGCTACAGAAAGTTAGAATATGATGAATGTTAATGGGCTAATGTTAGAAGCTGTAATTTGCAGCAATTTTTTCTACAGTCAAAAAATCCTGTTTGAAACACTTCAAGATTTTATGCACATAATCATGCTTACAGACAACAAAATAATAAATGAATATGAATGACATGTCAAACACAACAGTAATATTCCTGTTTCACTTAACCAGCAATTGTCCTCATGCTCAATCACCCTATGTTAATACAGACTGAGAAAGGAGGATCTACAGACAGAGTTAAGTGATATGAAAGAACAGCATCTTCACACTCTTTCCCGTGCCAGGAAGGTGCTGGTTCAGGTTTTAGAGATTTATGGCCTACTTCCTGGCTGACTGGCCAAGCCCTACTTTTATGTAACAAACTTCTGCTACACGGTTGGAAAAAAAAAATAATAAATCATTGCATTCATGGCTGGGATAAAGGAAAAGAGAAAAAAAGAAAAATGAAAAAAATAAAAATGATTGAATTAGAAGAGTATCAACAAAGTAAGATGACAGAAGGAAGGAATAGAAGAAAGACTTCTGAATTTTTAAAAGTAAACGTCATAGGTGCAAACAGTATAATAAAATCTGAATAAAGTCAGAAGAAGGAGGTTTCCTCACTTCTGCAGGCTTAAATCTTCTTTCGTATCTCACTAAGAGTGACTGTTGTAAGCACAGTGGTTCATATTACCTCCTGAGTGCAGTGCTTTCACAGAGTGAATAGCTGCTTCTGTTAGCTTTATTCCTAGTTGATAGTCAGTGTTTGCACACACTTGCTAGTTAACCACAGTGATCTCCTGTCCAAACTAGTGTTGTAAGAACACCGCCTGTTCTACTTCAGACTGATAACAGGTTTTTAATTCAGATTAAAAATTTGGTTTCTTATTTTTAAGTCTCTGGTGTAAAAAGCTTCCATATTTTATTGAGTTGTTCCATCTGTATTCGGCCTCCTAAAGGAACAGAGTGCACCTACATGACCTA
Organism: Oreortyx pictus; assembly: GCA_036925125.1. Lineage (NCBI taxonomy): Eukaryota > Metazoa > Chordata > Aves > Galliformes > Odontophoridae > Oreortyx > Oreortyx pictus. The sequence goes on from JAUPFR010000003.1 coordinate 38,486,445, forward strand.
CAAAAACTAGAAAATGTACCATGTATATCAGCATAAGATCTTCCCAAAGGGAAACACTTCTTTAAAATATTTTTTTTTTCATACCACTTGATACTAGACTCTGCCTGGATAAAAAGTAAAAATCAAATTACCTCTTACAAAAAATTTGACCTAAAAAAAAAAAAACAACATGGGAAAGCACTTCAGATGAATGAAAAGGGAAAAAATTTTTATCTCTTTTTCCTTCCCTCTCTCTCACATTTTAGATTTAGAAATGCTGAACATCTGGAAGATTGTATTCCACTGTTTTAAAGAGAGAAAAAAGTATATATTAATTCTGAATGAAATCAGAAAAAAATATATAGACAATGCATTGTAATGGATCTATTCAATTTGCTACTCATCAATTTCACTTTCTAAACATATTTAATTAGCTCTCCCATTTCCTGTAGTTCAGATAAGCTGAAACAATTAAAAAAAAAAGGATAAAATTTTGGAGAATGATATTCCATATTTTAGTGACTGCTGTCTGCCTTAGTGCAATCATACATTGCAACTATGAGTTGCTTCAACATATTAGAATGTACTGATTGAATGTGCTAGGAAAGCAGAGCTATCAAACTCCCATTCAGTAGAAAACACATACTGCATTATGAAGAAGTAAAACTGTTTCCCAGTTAAAAATAAGTGTATTTCCAATTTTGTCCTGCTTTCTGAAAAGATTTCTTCTAAATTTTGGATCTGTATCTAATGACTTCAGGACTTATAATATTGATTCATGGGGACAAGATTTGATGTCTTTCTGCAAGGCAGTCAAATGGAGTTTGTAGTTACAGGGTAATCCTCTGGCTTCCCAGCTGGCCTGACAAAACGGTAATTTATTTTATACTTTTTTCATCATACCTTGAAAATTTTGCACATAATCTCATAGACTGAAAATGTTTTCTCAGCTCGTGTCCAATCCCAGGTTGTGACCTTGGAAAAAAAAAATAGAAATAACAGGAAAAGAAACTAAGTTACTATTCTTCATTTAAATAATTCAATTTTTTTTTGTTGTTTTTCTTTTTTTTTAATCAATCCCTACAATTTTTTTACCTCTTACATCCTGTATAATGTATTCAGACAGACCAAGCTCTGCCTCAGAGCACAAACTATCCGAGACCAGTGCTGAAAAGATGTCTATCTCCTTACACTTACAGTGTTTTTTCATGCAGGCTGCTCTATGCTGAATGAACAGGTTTCTCCCAGGAACGTCCTGTCCACTCTGGTTGGAGTTGCATTGAGATCTCAAGAGGGTGCAGCCCTCGAGTTCCTCTCAGAGAACCCTGATGTGTTTCTCCCCACTTTTCTTCATATGCATTGTTTGCAGAGGTTCTAAACCATAAAACTGAAGTTTCCAACCTTGCAGTGCCCTAGACACTTACCACATGTGACTTGCAATTTAGGTGAAAAAGCTAACAAGAAAGAACAAAGGTAAATATACATTTCTTTTGTTTTCTTACTGATGTGAATCTGCTCTTGAATTCCAACAGAGTGAGATTTGAATAATGGTCTATTTCTCCACATTATCTCACATTTTTTGCAATTGTTTTTAAGAGTATTTTTAGGCTATTATTCTAAACAAAGTCTATATAGATAAAGAGTTCAGTAAAACAATATAAAGGTAAGAATTAATACATAAACAAGACATAAAGGGATAGATGAATTATAGTCAATCAAAGTCAACAAAAAATATATATAGCATTTCTTTGAAACTGTAAGAAGGAAGGAGGAGAATTAGTCACTGTCTAAAAAGACTGAATACAAAACGACAAACCAACTGAAAATAACAACAACAAACAAAAACAAACAAACAAAAACAAAAACAAAAACAAAAAACAAAAACAAAGGCAGAAGGAAAACTGAGGCTCTATATGAAAAAAAATACATATTGTAATGGCAAGAATTATTGGAAGAGAAAGAGGCCTGTTTTTCAAGGTGTAAGAATATAAAGTTCTTCAAAAAGTATAATAAAACTTCAGTCACACCATAAAAGCGAAATAATAGGTAAGACAAATTTATTTTTTATATAAAGGGAAAACAAGTATGAATAGACACAGTATTGCTAAGAAGCATATATGGACTTGGGTACTATGATGTAGAACCAGAAAATGAAATTATCTCTCACCAGGAACAGAGAAATGGGGAGCTGAATTTTGCTACAGTTCCACTGAACACCAAACACCAGCCAGAGATTGTGAAGTCATATTGCCCTGCCCCATTAGGAAAAGTAATTGCTATTCTAGCAGAAGGCCACAGTCACTTGAAGCTTCGCTTGCAAGCTCATTACAGGCTCCATACTTTGGGGAAAAGATTAGAGAACTCCCCCTTCTCCATAAAATTTCTCCTTGATTATTCAGAAATTATACCAAGAAAACTCAGAAATAATTAAGTTTTAAGATGCAGATAAGATATGTTAGAACTGATCATGCATCTGAGCATGGAGAGAAGTGATATTGATCAAATAGTTTTTAAAAAATAGCAAGGGGAGGCAGCTGACATACACTATTTAAACACGTGCCACCCTAATGAGTTAGACAGGACAACAGTTTCATTTAATTTTCTGGTTAAAATGTTGGAGCATCTGTTCAGAAACAGCTTAATCCAAGAAGCTTACACTACAAATATAATTAAAATTATTTTTCTTCTTATAACAACATTTATAATAATTAAAAGCTCCAAATCTGCAGCCGTGAAAGTTTATTCTTAATCTTTTTTAATCCCTGGAAGAGATGAACATACATGCTCACAGAACAGCAAAATTCTGTATGTGTAAAAGTTTGCATAAAGAAAGTCCTTCTAAAAGGCCTACTGCAGAAGTAGTGAAGTATCATATACATGGCTTTAAGTACCTCTATAGAACCTCTTCTTCAGTTTGTCTTTATTCTTCCCTTCTACCCAGTGAAAAGATTTTTTCTTTTCTGTTTGAACTGTCTTCCTATTTTAGAATAAGAACCAGAGTCTGTTTTATTTTTAATAATTAAATTATGTTTTGCTTGCGGCTCATCTGAAACAAGAATTTGAGACCAGCCTTATCTCATAAAGCAGCAGCTTGCCAAAATTGTCCTAGCTCACAGCACTGTGGTTCACATCTCTACTACAAATATGTTCTTCCCATAATCAAATAATTTACCCACCAGCAACATGTTACTTCTGGAAACTAATAATAAAAATTATGTAGTATACGAATAGAAATAATATAATAACAAATTATCTGTAAAGAAATTTGTAGTTTCTTCCATGCTGCTCACAAAAGAATAACCTTTTTCTTTTGAACTGAACAGAAGCATTCAGTATTATGTATAGAAGGGGGATCACTCTACTTGTCAGGCAGCAAATACTCAGGTAGATGTACCATAGCCAGGACTTATTCCAAATGAAGGTGCCTGACAGTATAGTCTAAGATTTTAATTTAATCCTGAAAAAAAATTCACAAACAAAATCCAAACTCCTACTATTAAGAATGGGGGAACCAAACTATTACACTTGTGAACCTATGAGACTTACCAACATTGAACACACTTCAGTTCATACTTCTACTCTCAATGTATTAAATATGTTCTTAAATGCCTTGCTAAACAAACAAATACGAATTGTGAATAAAGAATGGTGTGGACACTTGCCATCTAAATTTGAACTACCTCCAACAGGAAGGATCTAGAGCCTGAATCAGGACAACTGCTAAACGCTTAGTGTTGACAGTATGGGATTGCTGCCGACTCCTTAGCTACTGGGTTAAAACTTAGCTAGAGGATATGTTCCTGCAGCTTAGATGTACCATAAAACCGTGAAATTAAACTGCTGATTATGAGACAGTAGCTAAAATTTTGCCCTTTCTTGTCAGTCAGATTCCAATTCATATTCAAACTGAACAGCTTCATTTGCTTCCCTGCTTTTCTTTTGGTGCTCTTAAACAGCATAGAAGTTGTATTCAGGGTAAAAACTAAAGATAGAAATGCAAGCCGTACCATTTCCACAGCATGCAAAAAGTTTTGGTACTATGAATAATCTCAGCAGTTTGTGTTCAGGATGGCAGTTCAGTTTAAATGTAACCAATTTTCTTCAGGCTTGTTTTGCTTGCCAGAAATAAATGAAAACCCCCCTTTTAGCACAAGTAGAACTCTCCTGTATTTTTCTAAGTGTTCAGGTGGCCGAGGGGAAAGAAGTTAGCAGCATGGTTATCTGATGAACAGTTATTCTCTGTCACTTTCATAATACATTTCCATGGAACTTTTCAGCGCTGTAAGTTACAATGCCATTAACGCTACAAGCGATATCCCAGTGTGAAAGCCTGGTACATATTACATGAAATCATTTTATTTAATAACATTTATACCCACACAGCATGAGAAATATACTTACTGGAGGTGCCATAAATTTATACAGAGAAGATCCCCTCAGTGCTAGAAACTTTGGTGTGTACATTCGATCCTGAAGGGAGTCTTGTTCCCGTTCTTCTGTCCAGCCCATGTAGACTATCTGACAAAAAAATCAATAGTGTTGACAAATTCCTCGGGCAATTTCTTCAAGTCAATTGCAAATACTTCATGCAAGTAAGCTGATGGCTGTCAAATCTTTCAGAACTACAAACCTTGAACCACTGACACAATGTGATTTATTGGCAGTTCAGTTATAATCACATGAATGCATAAAGAGAGCTTGTTACAACAATCAAAATACATCAGAAGTTGTATTTATTGCCCTAGCAACAACAAAAGAGCTAAGCCACATGTCTAACAGATGTCTACTTTTTTTTCTATTATCTCATTAAAAGCTGTTTGAAGGAATTCTAAATGTTCACAGACAAATCACATCAGAAGAATTTAATGCAAGTGAAGTGTAATGAGCCAGTAGGCAGGAGTGCAAAATCAAGAAGTATTCAGATACAAGACAGACAGATAGATAAATAAATGGGATCTTATTACAAAATGAAAACAAAGCAAAAAATAAAAATGACATTCTGGAGCACAGTTTGTACTTGAATATATTCAGAAATCAGTTATAAAAGTTTCCAGATAACTGCATAAATGAAAAAACCTATACTAATTTATTGAAATGACATTTCAGTCTCCAAGTATGGTTTAGAAAGGAATGCTGCAGACTTTTTAAAGATTAGGTTTGTTTGTTTTTTTTCTTCAGATCACATGGTGTGTTCATAAATATTTATTCAAGTATCTCTGATTTGATGATCAAAGAAACTCATAAAGTTTAAAAAGAAGATAAGGCCATGCCTCAGTACTGAAGAATTAAGCAGTACTCAACACTATATTGTAATGCAATAACTGAAAACCATGCTCTCTGAAATCCTTTTCATTCCTGAATGAAAAATACTCAAGAATTCAATCAGACAGGTACAGTGAGAGAAGCTTGAAATTATTTCAGTTCAACAGTTACTCATATTCTCTTCATTTCTCCTGTTTTGTATGTCATTCAATGCAATAAAGACACGTAACTCCATCCCTTTGACTTGATGGGAATCTGTGCAGCATAGTGACTGAGAGAAGCTATACACAAGAGTAAAATTAATATAAAAATATACTTTTATTTACAGAAGTATGGTATATTTTCTTCTGTAATGGAAAAAGAATGAATGATCTCTAATTTCTAGGCATTAAGACATCAATATTTATAAATGAAATTGAACTCATTTTTTGCTATCTTTTATTTGTTTCATTAGAATAGTAAGATATAATCTTGCCTGATGAGATTTCATAGCACTGTCGCACAACATGTAAACTATGTTCAGTTAGGTATTTCTTTTTTTCATATTCCTCACTTCATCCAAATTTCTATTTCTCCTGCATCGGAATAACAGGACACAGTCATGCATGCTGTGCAGATGCACTGATATTTCACATTTGACTGCCTGAATACTAAAGCAGCCATGAAATTTAAAGCAATTGCTCCTTTTGATATTGCTCCCTCGCCTCCATTGATCTCAAGGAGAAATTTGATTGATTTTCAGACAACCTGCTTCACTAAGGTTTTATTAACAAAATGTGTTTCTTTTTCAGACTAAATGCTTGCTCTTAAACATCCAGCAGAACTCTTAAGCAATAATTGTATGACTGTAACTAGGAATAGTTGCACAGTTATTTTAATGGACAAGTGTATTTGTATGTGTGGATTAACATAATATTGGCTAGATTCTAGAAAACAGGAAAAACTATACAAACGCTTGATAAATATGATAACTGCATGCTTCTAAAATGGTCTCATTTTATCTAAATAAACTGAATATGTGATGTTAGATAAAGCTTAGCATTTTTTACATTATGAAGCTGAGAAACTGTTGAAATGCTTTGACTCATGGAATAAAATTGAGGCCATGTTCTTAAAGCATTTATGTTTATAATAAACATTTTGACTTATAAAAAAAGTTTTGACTATCAATGACCTTAATAAAAATATTTATTTGGAAAGGGATCAGAACATTTCTAACCAATGGATCATGTATATATATATACACACATATATACACTAATATTTTGGATGAATATGAAACTTGACTCAGAAAGCTGAATTTGATGAGATTCTATCCCAAATGTTTATTACTGTGGATACAGGATGTATGTGGAATGAGGAATAGATAGTGCACAGCATGCCCATCTACACATTTAAAAATGTGGGTAATTTTTTTAATCATAGAAATGTTTCCATATAAACTCCTGACCATTTTCAACAGAAGTAAGAAAATAAAAACAAACAAACCCAATAAATTTTCTTTGTTAAGAAACATTTCAGTTAAAATAGAATTTTTGCAATCCTGGCAGATTCTAACTTAACTGCAGCAGCTCATGCTTCAAAGTCAAATTGTGACACAAACCAATTAATTTAGTGGCTGCTGGCTTATAAATAAAGATTCAATCAATTATTACTGTCTATTAGCTAAATCATGTACAGTTGAAAGAAGCTATATTTATATGAAAAATTAAACAGCATGCTCTCTTCAATCAAAAATTAGTAATCTCCCACTTTTTCTTTACATCACATAGATGTCCCAGTCAAAAAGGAAAGAATACACAAGTTGCTCTATTTCATATCTACTCAAAATACTTCTAAAATGTCATAATTAGCCTTAATAAAAATCCTTTCTAATTTTAGAGACTTCACCAGAGTTTTAACATAGTCCTTATCAAATTTTTGGAAGGACAGTAACATAAAAATAGTGTAAATAATTAGTCTAAAATTTATGCTATTTTAAATGTGAGGCCACTCAATGATTAGAACAGATGTACTGAGAGCTTTCTATCATGGAAGTCTCCTACTTTTACTCACATGCCAATGTTAGTATGCTTTTTCCTGTATGGTAATTTCAAAATTCATTATAGGTAATTGCTATCAGGTTAAAAAAACAAAACAAAACAAAACAAGCACATTATTATAGATGTAAAATATTTCAAAGCATGAGTTGCTTCACTGTGTCATATAAACTACATTAATAGTATTTTTTAGAAAATTCTGCTTTGAAAATTATTTGTGGTAGTATATAATAGTAAAAAGTATAAAGTATATAGTAGTATTTTTTATTTTTCTTTCTGAAGTTCAAAAGTTAGAAATGAACTTCTTAATGATTAATTATGGATAGACATGGACCTGCACAACTTCACCTATGTGATACTGTTCAAGCATGGGGGTTGGTTCAGATGACCTCCAGAGGTCCCCTCCAAACTCACTCATTCATTGATTCTGTGAAGTGAGAGAAAGAAAAGCCTTCTGAAATGGTGAAGATCTGTAATTTGCTTTTTCTCAATCTTCTTCATGTTAAAATCTCACACATCCTGGCTAAAAACCTACCATATGTGACACTGTCATCTGCTACTATGCAACTGTACTCAGCAGGATTCCAGTTTCTTTTACTGGGAAAAAAATATTTTGAATGTTTTTCCATCTATTTTTCACCTAAAGAACTTTTGAACAGGCAAAAAAAGACTGGACATTTTCAACAAGGATAAATGTTTTGAGATTTTAAACAGATACCAGTGCAATTAAGAAAGCTTAGCAGTGAGGTAGTAAGAAAGTAAACATTGCCTATTTTAAAGCCTACTAGTTTAACTATATTTAGGGCTTATCTTTTGATTAATGTATATGTAAATGTATACAATAGACATACAATAAATTTTTGAGGCTTTAAAATACAAATGGGTAAAACAAACAAATAAATAAACACATTTCTCACAATCCAGCTGGATAATCCAGGCTGGAAAGGCCTCTCCTCTCTCATTTAGCATTCGTATTTGCCATGTCAGGTTAGACTACTGAAACATGCTGAACGAAAAGAAAAATATTAATCCTACAAGCCACTAGAAAGTATATTTCAGACTTCTGTTTTACTTGTTTTTGTCTCTCTCAGCAATGCGGTTTTGCTTTATGAATCGTGTGAGAAAGGTTTACAAAAGGTCAGCTCATGGCTAGGTGAATTTCTTTATTATGAAAAAAATATATACATTGATAAATGATCAAAAAATTGTTTCATATAATTATGCATGTTAACCTAACAAACTGAATGTGATTAAGAACTGATTTATAGTTACATTTATTTCATACTTAGCAACATAATGTCTACTGGAGTATTTTCAAGGCTAACTTTTTAAAAAAATTTTTGGCTTTAGAGAATTTTTAATGGACTTTCAATGGCTGTAGGAGACAACTTTTAAAAATATATTAATCAAATGGATTAAAATTGCAGTTTTAACAACTCAGTGCCAGAATTGTTATCTTCCACTAAAGCTAAATAGAGATAACTCTATGAGTTACTGTTTGCTTTTCTTCTTTGACCTGCCTTTAGAGTTTGAACTTCATTTTTTGAATACAACAGCCAGAGGTGGGGCGGGAAATACTCTTTTTTTTTTTTTTTTTTACAAAGACAAATAAACGTTCTGCAAATGAAAGGCACAGTATACATCTTGCTAAGTCTACAGAAATGCATTTCTTAAGTATGTCTACCTTGTAGCATTATAGCGAAGAAAATGTGTATCAAAGTATCCTGGACGCCTTTTAGTAATTAAAAAAATACAGAAAAGTCTGAATTATTTCCCTGGGAGAATGATGTTATGAACTTCTGATTTTTAAGAATATCCAGAACTTGACTGGGAAAATTCCTGACCAACATGATTTATTACCCTTGAATAGGGTTTTGACCATGTAACATACAATTACTCATCCAACATACACCTGTCTATGAGTCAGTATGCCTTTGGTATCTAAGAAATCATATCTGTCTTGGGATCTGTTTCAGAGCAGTCATGACTCACTACTCTTAGAATCCAATTTCAGCATGACTTTTATAACAGTGCCATGATGCTCTTCCATGGTACACAGGCTACTGCATACTAGTATATGCAACTTGCATTCTTACACTCTCTTAAATAAAATTATTCCTAAATTAATGACTCATAAAGAAAGTGAGAACAATCCACAACTACTTTAAAAATTAACTTCCAAACATTGTATTAAGGTACAACTAAACTGAGAAAGAGAACCACAACACAGTGTCACTCTCAGAGAAATCAACGCAGAGGGAAACTACTTCTAAGATCCCTCCTCCTGGAACTGAGAAAAACCTTAGGGGATGATTAGTAAGAACATGATATGTAATAGCGTCTACATGCTATTATTTTCATGCTTCTATTTATACCTTAATTTTTGTCATTCATCTTATGTTTTTGCTTTGTTAGAATTAAGCTTATTTTCATTTGTCTTACATTTAAGATGAACCTAGGCTATCCTGAAGAATCATTCATAGGCCATATGCCTGTGGCCTCTGACAAGGAATTGGCAGTAAAGTTCACAACATTTACTGTACTCATGTTGCACTTCATTATTTTTCTACAGAAGGGTGATACCTGTCAATATGTTACTTTATCTCTGACATACTCAGTATTTCCATGAATTCTGAGTTTTGAAAAGCTCATTCCTTTAAGGAGTATTGACTAACAATCATTTTGCAATATCATCACTCTCTTAATTCCATTCAGACAATGCACAATGTTACACCATTATGAACAACATAGAAGAATAAATCCCATAAAGGTTTTATATTCTCCAAAATTATGATAGCTGTGTTGATCCTACATGAAGCTCTAACTTCAGGGTCAGACTCAGAGGCTCTGTATCTACAGAGAGTTCTGCAGTGCGACAGGCATACTCCTTCAACTCCAGGGAGGACCACGTGAAAAATTAGCCATGGCAGCCATTTCTATACCTGCAGAAGAGATTCTTATGAAATATTTCAAACTCTTGTGAAGAATGGACAGTAGTCTACAGGAACTATCAAACCATTTATAGATGCAAACTTGTAAATAAATAGTTAGTCAGAAGTTTCTCCTTTCACAGAGCTTGCTTCTACTTCAGGATCTTCCTGCATACTTTCAGGGGTCCAGACCCCTTTTTGCATGCTCTCCTATCCCATGATCTTAGGTAGTTTTTGAATAGCACATAAGATTCATAGATTCATAGATTCATAGATTCATTAGGTTGGAAAGGACCTACAAGATCATCTAGTCCAACCATCCTCACATCACCATCCCTACCCACCAAGCTACTAAATCAAATCCCTTAGCACCTCATCTAAACGCTTCTTGAACAGTGCTAGGGACGGTGCCTCAACCACCTCCCTAGGCAGGCCATTCCAGTGCCTGACCACTCTTTCAGAGAATTTTTTTTTTCTCAAATCTAATCTAAATCTTCCCCAGCGCAACTTGTGGCCATTCCCTCTAGTCCTGTCATTAGTTATCTGGGAGAAGAGGCCGACCCCCTCCTCACCACAGCCCCCCTTCAGGAAGTGGTAGAGTGCTATGAGGTCTCCTCTGAGCCTCCTTTTCTCCAGACTAAACAATCCCAGCTCCCTCAGCCGCTCCTCGTAAGATTTGTGCTCCAGACCCCTCACCAGTTTTGTTGCCCTTCTCTGAACATGCTCCAGGGCCTCGATGTCTTTCTTGTAGTGAGGGGCCCAAAACTGAACACAGTACTCGAGGTGCGGCCGCACCAGAGCTGAGTACAGGGGGATGATCACCTCCCTGCTCCTGCTGGCCACACTATTCCTAATACAGGCCAGGATGCCATTGGCCTTCTTGGCCACCTGGGCACACTGCTGGCTCATGTTGAGCCGAGCATCAACCAGCAGCTGGATAGAGTGCACTCAGGACATTCAGCTACCTATATGCCACCAGAACCATCAGCCAGGAACTTGAGAGATGCTAGATGCCTGTCTGGAACTTGTCTGAAAGTTCCCAGATGAAACATTATCTCTCTGCTGCTTCAGGGTCTTTTGCCTCTCCAGACTTGCACAATTTTCCTTATGATTCTATGTAAGAAAAAAGATACTTTTTTGGTTCTAAACTCTGCACCTCTGAGAGAAATTCCAACAAGAAAAGTTATTTTCAAAAAATATAGAATGTTTTAGTCATTAGCTTCTGAGAATAGCATATTTACTGCTATTAAATTACTGTTTGCTGTTTCAAAACTCAGTTAGACTTACTAAGTTTCTTTCCTAAAATTTTAAAATTGGATTATAAATTTCTCTTACATGCTAAACACATAACAACTATACATTGTTCATCAAACATTGTCTTCTTACTAGGTAATACAATTGTTTAAAAGAACAAACGTACTTAAATCATGATTTTCTAAGGGATGCTTCTTCATTCCAAATTAACAATGTTTTTATACTCTATTCAGCTTTCTTGCCAGTTGCCACATCTTCAATGATTAATCCTTCTCGGTTCTTCTTTTTTCATTTCCATGTTATCCATAAATGGTTGATTATTTTTGCACAATTCTACGCATCAACTATTAAATAAAATTCAAGTGGTAACTGTATTGCTGATGCCATGGAATATTATTGCAATGAAAGGGAAAGATCAATCACTGTCTATGCTCCACTGAATTCTATTATCCACTGTTCTTAGAAGTTCAGGGGATTAAATGATTTTACTTTCACGGGGTGAGATATGACAGGAAAGGAAGCACAGATCATTTGTATAGATATAAAATAGGTGAATGAAAAACAATGAAATTTGTATTCACCTCACCTCTCCTCTTACTGTACGCTTTAATTAGAGATGTCTTCTTTAAGCTTTTTGAGTCCCATGTGCTTCTTCAATGGGAGATCAACAAAGTATATGCTTCATTGATTCCAGTTAATTTATTTAGATGATACAATTCCCTAAGGAGTAATGTCTGTATTGGTTTACTGAACACCTTCATTCTAATCTACAAAAATGAATGTCATTCTTAAGAAAATTTCAATTGACTTGAAGTAATGAGACTTTTCTATAAATTATTGCAGTGTTTTTAATTCAAGCTTCAGCTTGCAATGAAAGTACTAAAATGGCCAGACAGAACAAATTGGTATCTGATAACCAGAAGTATTAAGTCCATATTTGATTTAAGTTGATGTTAGAGAAAACTGTTTTTCCCACACCTCGTATTTCTAACTATAAAGAAAAGTTGTTATAAATCTTTTGTCAATGCAATGATTTCTCTCACTGTTTCTGTGTTTGCTATCCTATGTACACTGTTATGCTCCTAAGTATAACTTAACTGCAAAAATTAATCAATGTTAAAGCTTTCTGACAAAAAAGGAAGAAACAATTCCTCTACCTAAAACTGTTTGATTTAGAAGAGCCCTAGAAATGTACAGGCAGGAACCAGTTTGTTATTTTTTTTTTTTACTAAAATCATATTCTTGCTAAAAGTAGCAGCTAAAGGGCATGCAATTTTTATGGCAACCTACTAATTATACCACTAAAAGAGTGAATGCATCAAACTTGTATCTTTCATCACCTACCTGAAGTACACCAATCCTGCTGAAGTTCTGACATTGTGCAGAAAGACATGCAAGAACTGTGAGATCAGAAAGAGGTCAAAACAACGTCTGAAAGGAGTACATGAGGCAAGGCAAATGACCTGGTAAGAAGTCCTTAATCTGGAAAGAAGTAGACCAAGCTAGATACTTTTAAGCTATAGTTGTCACCAAAAATAGGCATGAGCATATTTTACAAAGTACGCAAGTATTTATTTATCTATCTATTTAGTTAGAGCAGGAACTCCTATTCATCTCTTAGAAAGAGTCGTGTAAGAACGTGTTAATTTTTGATAACAGACATAAATGAATCTTTGACTCAGATCCCTAATCTTTCAGGCTTCTCCCTGTGAGCAGCCTGAGGCAGCTCTATACCCCACCTAGTTTGGATTTTATAGATAATAAATTTATAGAATAGCTTTTGTTGGAAAGATCCTTGAAGATCACCTAGTTTCAGCCCTCCACTATGGGCAGAGTTGCCACCCATTAGATGATACTACTCAGTGCCACATCCAACCTGGCCTTGAATACCTCCAGGGATGGGGCATCCATAGCTTCTCTGGGCAACTTGTTCTAGTGCCTCATCACCTTTGAGGAAAGAATTTCTTCCCAACAGCTAATCTAAATCTCCTCTCTTTTAATTTAGAGTCACTCCCTATTCACCTATTACTACTGAACCACATAAAAAGTCAGTCCTCCTCCTGCTTGTAAGTTCTGTTCAAGTACTGGAAGACAGCAATAAGGTCTCCCCTTCGCTTCTTCAAGCTGAAGAATCCCAACTCCCTCCACCCTTTTCCATAGGAGAGGTGATCCTCTTTGTGGCTTTCTTCTGGACCTGCTTCAACAGTTCTCCATCTTTCTTGTACTGGGGCTCCAGTCTTGGACACAGTACATACTCCAGGTGTGGCCTTGCAAGGGCAGAGTTGAGAAGAACAATAACCTGACTCTCCTTGCTGGCCATCACTCTTTTGATGCAGTCCAGGATACAGTTGGCCTTCCAGAATGCAAGTGCACACACTGATGGCTGGCTGTATTGGATCACTTCCTTATCTCACAGATACCTTAGCACAACTTCCAAGAGCATCTGCTCTATGATATTCCCAGGCACAGATGTGAGGTTTACCAGCCTGTGGTTTTGAAGGTCTGCCTTTCTCCCCTTCTTAAAAGTGGATGTGATGTTTTCCTTATTACAGTCACAAGGGACTTTGTCTGTCAGCCATGACTTCTCAAATATGATGGAGAGCAACTTGCTGATCACATCTGCCAGTTTCTAGAGGACCGACAGAAAGAGCTGGAAGCCACTGTGCTACTGGAAAACCACGATGTTACTGTCATCAACAATACACACTGGGGGGATTCCAACAACTGGAACGTGGCTATTGATGGCTAAAAGCTGTTCATAAGGGATGCATGAGGAACGAGGGAAGGAGGCATTGCCCTCTAGATCAAGGAAGGAATAGGGTGTGAAGATCTGTCCCTAAAAGCCTATAGATGACAGTTAGAGACCAAGGCAACAAAGGGATCCTTGTGGCTGGGGTTTACTACAGGCCACCTATCAAGCTGAGCCTGTTGATGAAGTCTTCTTCCTCCAGCTACAGAAGTCATCATGATTGCAAGCTCACATCCTGTTGAGGGACTTCAGCCATTCTGATGTCTTTTGGAAAAGTAGAACAGTGAGATGCAGGCAATCAAGGACACTCCTATAACATATTGAGAATAATTCTTGAGCCAGGTATTAGATGGTCCCACCAGGGGTATGCAACGCTGGACCTGTGCCAGTGAACTGATTGGTTGATATCGGGTTTGGAAGCTGCCTGGACTGTAGTGATCATTCAGGGTGGAACTGACACTCCTGGGGGATAAAGGACAGGCAAAGAGTAAAATCAAGAAGCTTAATTTTAGGATTTTAGGAAAGCCAAATTCTAGCTCTTCAGCTGATTAGTCAACAAAATCCCCTGGGAACCTCACAAGGACAAGAAAGCAGAGAAGAGCTGGCAGATCTTTAAGGAAGCTTTCCTTAGGACATAAGAGTTCTTGGTTCCCAAGTATAGGTAAGCAGGAAATGAAGGCAAGAGACTGGCATTGCTGAACTGAGACCTGCTGGTCAAACCAGAGAGCAAGAAAAAAATGCACAATCAGTGGAAGGTCAACTGTATCCTCAGCACAGGCCTTATTAGGAGCACCTGAGGGAGCTGGGGTTGTACAGTCTGGAGGAGAGGAGGCTCAGGAGAGATGTTATATCATTCTATAACTACCTGAAGGGACGTTGTAGTGAGCTGGGGGTCGGCCTCTTCTCTCATGCAACTAGTGATGGGACTAGAGGGAATGGCCTCAAGTTACACCAGGGGAGATTCAGGCTGGACGTAAGGAAATACTACTTTTCCAAAAGAATGGTCAGGCACTGGAATGGACTGCCCAGGGAGGTGGTGGTGTCACCAACCCTGGAGATGTTCAAGGAACACTTTAGACACTGTGCTGAGGAACATGGTTTAGAGAGAACTACTGATGATAAGTAGATGGTTGGACTGGATGGTCTTGTAGGACTTTTCCAACCTTGGTGATTCTGTGATTCAATGATTATGTGAAAAGACATAGTGGACAGGTGAAGTCCCTGGTGACTGGAAAAAAGGCAATGTAGCACCCATTTTTAAGAAAGGCAGAAAAGATATTTCAGGGAACTACTTACCTGTTGGTCTCACCTCAGTGCCAGAGAAGAACATGGAGTAGATCCTCTTGCAAGCTCCTCTAAGGCACATGGAAGAGAGGGAGGTGATAAGAGATAACCAACATGGCTTCACAAAGATCAAGTCAAGCCTGACCAATATGTTTACTTTTTATGATGGCACAACTGCATGAGTGAACAAAAGAAGAGTCAATGATGTAATCTATCCAGACTACAGTGAGGCCTTTGACACGGTTCCCCATAACATCCTTTTCTCCGTATTTGGAAGATGTGAATATGATGGATTGACTGTTCGATGGATGAAAAACTGGATATAAGATCACACCCAGAGAGTAATGGTCAATGGCTCAAAGTTTGAATGGAGATCAGTGACGAGTGGTGTCCCTCAGAGGTCAGTATTGGGACCGGTACTCTTTAACATCACCAATTACATTAACAGTGGGATCAGTGGTGCATCCTCAACAAGTCTGTGGGTGACGGCAAGCTGTGGGGTGCAGTCAACATACCCAAGGGATGGGATTTCATCCAGAGCAACCTCGAGAGGCTCAAGCAGTGGGGCTTGGTGAACCTCATGAGTTTCCACAAATCCAAGTGCAAGGCCTTGAACCTGGGTCAAGGCAGCCCCCACTTATCAGTCCAAGCTGGGGGATTTAAGGATGAAGCACAGCCCTGGCAAAAATGACTTAGGGATACTGGTGGATGGTAAGCTGGACACGATCCAGCAATGCCCCCTCACAGTCCAGAAAGCAAACCATATACTGGACTGTATCAAAATAAATGTGGCCAGAATGTCAACGGAGGTGATCTTGCCCCTCCGCACTGTTGAGACCTCACCTGAGTTTAGATGTGGCGTCTTCAGTACAGGAAAAACATGGACTTGTTAGAGCACACCCACAGGGGGGCAACACAAATGATCCAAGGGATAGAATACCTCTCCTACAAGAGTAGGATGAGAGCACTGGGGCTCATCAGCCTGTGGAAGAGAAGGCTCTGAGGTGATCAGAGAGCAGCCTTTAAGTATCTAAAGTGGAGCTCAAAGAAAGAATGGAACAGATTCTTTAGCAAGGTTTGATGCAATAGGACAAGGAGAAACAATTTCAAACAAAAAGAAGGGATATTTGGATTGGATATAAGGAAGAGGTTTTTTTTTTACAGTAAGAGTGGTGAGGTACTGGAACAGTACCTCAGGGAGGAGGTGGATGCCCCATCCTTGGAGACATTCAAGGTCAGACTGGATCAGGCACTGCAAACACTCAGACTCCTGAATCATTCTCCATTCTCCAGAAACCAAAAGGCTAATGCGTAGATATCCCACCATTTCCCTGCAGTCCTCTCTGTTAATCTGCCATTGAAATGCCACTAGTATATGTACAGTATCTAATATTATTTCTTTCACAATTAGTATATAAACAATACCTGTTTATCTTCACAATTTAGGATTCCATATAATAGCTTGTAGTTGTGGAGTATCTGTTCATGTTAGAAGATTTTAACTGTTTACAACAGACCAAGAAAGTTAGACGTCCTTCATTCATTTGCTCTATGTAGGCCTTTAGTTGAGAACACAGTACTTTCTTTCCTGTATTAACTAAAATCTGAACTCAGATCCAATGTGGATACAGCCAGTAAATTTGGTCAGTAAAAACTTACACTTACTGAAAAGTATTTCCAGGGAGTGACATTAATATTGCAGAGAAAAAAAAAAAAAAAAAGAGCTAATGAGTTGGCACAATGAAAAAAAAAAAAAAAAAAAAACAAGAAAAAATAAATGAGAAAAATAAGCAGGAGTTAATTAGGATGAAATCTATACTTGAGGCAAAATTGAATTTGCTGGATATGCACAAATGATTTGATACACAGCACGAGTTATAGTTTGAGATTTAAATAAGAACTTGATCTCATCACTCTTTTCTATTTAAATTTCAAGCAGGTGTCCAAATTAATTCCATTGTCTCATGAGCTATAGGTGATGCAGCCCCAGGATACCAGCCCTGCTATCAAATAACTTCATCAAGGGACTCACAGCATGAATATTGTCTAACTCATCAGGCAATCCACTATCTTTGGGAAGCCATCTGGCTTTTTCTCTCAAAAGTCAATATAGATTTCCTAAATCTGAAAACTCTCTAACAATGATGCACACTGTATTCTTCAAGATTGTCTATGTCTTGAAGATCAACATCTAATTTGAACTACCATGTAAAGAAAAATTCCTTATTCACTAAAGGAAACACAGTTTGAATAACAGAAAATGTCTCAGAAGTATCACAACAGAGAAACTGCCCTGTTACTACTTCCTGCTAACCGAAGAGATTATACTTTTATATAAATACATAAATATAAATGTATTCCCTTTTATATTACAGAAAGTCCAATAAGATGTTAATAAACAATATAAGCCTGTAACAGGTTTAAGTTGTAATAGTCCATGCCAGTTGACATAGCTGACTGACAATATGAGGCAGTGAATAAGCAGAGCATAATTTACATCGTATCATGTTCTTCTGTTTAATTTAACAGCAAGAACTCAGCTTCCCCTGTGTACGTCTATAAACACTTAACAACAGAAGATTCATTCTAGAGATTTCCCTTCAAAATAAACCTGATCAAATCCTTACTGTGACAACAGATGGTGTTAAAGCAGATGTACCACAAAAGTTCAGCAACTGTCAATCAAGAGATGAAGAGTGGTGACTGAGGAATTACAGTAATGACATATTGTAAAAAAAGTAATTCAAAAGTTATGGAACATCAGGAAAAAAACAATACCAAAACACTAGAGAGAGGAAGCATACACACTGTCTTTAAGGAACTACTAGAATAATGACATGGTTTCTTTGTGGGAATGTCAGAACATCCTGTTGAATCATTCCAATTTAAAATTACGAATACAATAGCAAAGACATCTCAAAAGTTATAACACTACTAAAATAGGTAAAACACATGGAGTGTATTTCATACAGATGTTATCACTGGAACAGATGTTGTCCTACAAGCCCACCTAAGCAACTCCAATCTCCTTTCTAAATGTAATAAAGATGCAATACATTTGCAGCAAAGGACACTGGCTTGAGTGACAGGCATGCCGGCTATCATGACATTTGTGTGCATTCATTTATACATCTTTTGTAAGTTAGGTTTTATTAAACAAACTCACTGAGTATAATTTTTAGAAGCAATTTTGAAAGAGACTGTTCTAAGTGTTTTGCTTTAATCCAGCAGAACAGCAGCCTATTAAGCCAGAATATAAGGTGATATATAGTTGTTATGATATTGCCACATGTAGTTGCATTTCTTAAATTATATTAAAACAAGAAAAAAAAACAAAAAAACCACTCATCTGTACTTGTGAATCTCAGTGTGAAGATAAAACACTAGGAGTCATGAAAACAGAATGCTACAGAATGCGATACGCTGAGCCACACTCCAGTTCCTTTATTTAACAGGGCATCAGTTAATTATGCCATTATGTAATTTTCAGAATGAATGAAACACAGTTGTGGATTACAAACAGTGCTCAATAAGGAGAGGTATAGGAATCTAACTAAGAGATAGTCTAAGTTATTAATTCCAAAGTAATATCATGAGCTGCATGAATCTCATTATAGGCTGTTAACTTTGCCCAGGTCAGCTACCAGTTCTTTTCCCATAAATGTAGCAAAACTCTAGAGGTAAAGATTCCTCTTAAAATGATAATCAAAACTACGTAACGAGAATATCTTATCTTCCATACAGACAAGACAAATCTTTCAAAAATATTCATGCTGTCTGTGATAGAAGAGAAATAATATCCAACTTAAGGGCTTTCTTCTCCATTATCATTTTATTTTTTCATTAAGTTGTCCTTGATGAAAGATGAAGGGTAATATTTTTTTAATTCATTGTAATAGAGATATAGCATGGGTAAAGAAAGTTCTAAATACACTGCTGCAACAAGACAATCCAGCCCCTGTTTCATTTAAAAAGCATTCTATCTGAGACTCAAGCAGACTGCAATGGTGTCTCCTGAAAGGAAGTACTGCCTTCTTTTTTACAGGGACAGTGGAATGCTTTCCTAGAAGGGAGAACTTAGATGCGCTGGGCCGAGGCAGAAGATGGCCTGAAGTCCCTGCTGAAGCAGTGTAACAGAACTAATATTAGTGAAACAAGAGGGACATGTGAGAATGAGCAGAACAGTCATTGTGGCTGAGAAAAGCAGTGGCAATAGTCTGGACTGAAGTACATTAAGAGCTGAATTAGAAAAACAAACATACAAATTTGTTTTCAAAGTCTCTATGAGAAATGAGAAGGAATTATTTTGATAAGCTATATGTGTGGAAAAAATCATCGTACACACAACCCATACCAATGCACTCCTATCATTAGGATACTTGTCCTTCCTTGAAAAATAAATTATTCTTTTTAGATGGGATTAAACTGCTCTTTGCTCTTCTCTTGATGCCTACAGTATTTGGTAACCTCGAGAAAATAAAATTAAGGGTTTCATGAAGATGCACATATCTGCCTTGTTCGTAACTTCAAGTGCTATAATATTATTTTTAATTTAACGTAGAGTAAAAGTAATTAATTTTTAAAACCATGATTTTATGAAAGATAATTTTATTGAAATTATTTTTATTTCCCCATGAAGCTGGTAGTTTTTGGTAGTTAATGTTGATAGTTCAAACATTATGTTTGGATTGTAGATAGAATTGACATTAACTATGAAAAGTAGCCTACTAAAACCACGGATATTTGGATACTGTGTTATGTGAATGCTCAGATCTTGAAAGAGAAACATGTTGAAACTTTTCTTGGTGTAATGAGAAAGATCTGAGAAATAAAAGAACAAAGCAGTGCCATTTATATTAATTGTAGGTATTTTCTAAAGTCATGTACTTATTACATAACAGAACAGAATCATTTTGTACAGGTTCTTTGATTATATTTAAGCCTTCAGGCTTGGCTTTTGTCTCTGTAGTACAGAAGCAAGAGGCTATATATTGCATTTGTGAATGCAACTGTAAGACAGTAAATGGAAAATCAGTTCCTTGGTTTTCCTATGTACTATCCAATAGTTTGTCTTGGTCCTGCTTTCCTACTGAGCAAGATGCATAGGATGTGCATTAAGAAAGATAATATGCTTGTAGTAATTAGCTTAGATAAAATATATTTTAAGAAATAATCTGAAAGTAAAATTCAAATCAGACCAGTTTCAAAGTTCAAGTCCATTATGGGCTTTCAAAAATAAGTTAAACACTATTCAACAATTTTTTTTTTTAAATAAAATAAATATTAAGATTACAAAGATATTCAAGATGATAATTCTAGCAAAAATATGATAATTTCTCAAAGAAAAAGTCCTATTGCTTCCCTGCACATATTTCTTACGTCTGCTGAATATCAGAAGACAGAAATTAACTGTTTATCTGTGTACTTCTTGTGACTTCTCAGAAATTTCTCTGAATTTAAGTTAAACTACCTTCGACTACAATTTAAAAACAATACAAAATTACATAAGCTAAACCCTAATGGGAGTCTGTTTTGAAGTACATATTCCCTAAAATTTCAAGATATCTAGGGATCAATAAATGTTTTCTTTTTCCAGTATTTGATGGACAGTGAGACCTTATCTCTTGATCTGCCTCCCACTTTTCAGTTTGACATTTTGGCTGACTTCCTTGAAATGGTTCACAGTAATTCTTTTCAAAGATAGTGATTGATGGTAATGAGAGAACACATTAATTGTAGGCCACTCCAGCAGATAGCAAGCTACTCAAGCCAATAAAGTTAGTTTTGCTTTCCACTGGAATTCTAATGAAGAGAAATAAAATGCTCTATATGTCAAGAGATCAAAAACAGCAAAAAAAACTCTGAATTGATAATAGCCTGGTGGGACATCATAGTTGTTATTTATAATTATACTCTCCTTTTTTTTTTCCTTTTTTTTTTTTCTAGATATTAATAAAAGCACAGACACATATTCAGAGTAAGTTGTAACAGTGAAATGTTAAGTGTTTGCTTTTTTTAATTTAATAGGCATTTTGTCTTTCCTTTGAGATGGTAACACTTCTTTGCCACTGCCAGCAGATAATATTGCATAGACTGTTCTGAAAATGCTTGAATAGAATTAACTTTGATGGCTAAATGTTGCAAACAACTTCTTGGTAACATCAGGAAGCAACAGTGAAATAAACATATCTAAAAGTCTATGGAATTGTAGTACAAAGAATTAAAACAAAGTGCAAATAAAAATTGTCCTACCTGTTTATTAATTTGTTCTAATTTTATTTATACAAGGCATATAAATACTTGTTACTATTATTATTTTATTATGATTTGTGGACCTTCTGAAGAAGAAAGAAGCAAATAAACTAATAATATCCCCTCCCACTGTAAGAGTAATATTTAGTAAAATTCCATATTAATGAAGCTGCACCGGAGACATATAACTCAGATATAATCTTGATTGACTGACATGTGAGGTGAAAGTACCTCCTCTCTTCAAATACATCTTGAAGTCAACTCTGCAGCTCAGTGCTGAATATATTTCTCTTTGTCTACATGGAGACGATTTATTTGTCCTGATTAATCTAATTTCTCGGTTTCCCACTATCCCATTCCTTAAAAGACATCTCTGTTACATAACATTTATGAAACACAACACATGGAAACCTAATTATTTCATCTAATTCACTAGACTGGTACTCTGAGATAAGTAGCCCACTACAAAACAGTCATATTTTCATCTGCTGATTTGTTATTTCACAACCCAAAGGCATTACTGTGGTTTGGAATTAAGATCCAAATGAACCTTTGAACACTTAACAGTCTATTCATCTTTAGACTGAAATATTTTGTTTGCGCTTTGTTTGAATGGTTTTCTTAAATATGTGTTGATCCTAATGAGGAGATGTGATTGTTTTCCATTTTCATTTGACCTCTAGCAATTACAGGATTAGAACAGAAATCCAGCCTCCTAACCTCAAGCCATCTAAAGGTTTCCCTTTGACTCAAGGATTCAACCACTTGAGACTCAGCTTGAGAGAAGAGCTGCCATTCTGCTAGCAAAGTATTTTGCAAGAAATCATCTCTATCCGGGAATTCTACTGCCTTTTCAAGGCACCACCATACCTTCCAGTAACATGATACTGATAAAGGGTAACTTAGTGATAATCACATAATGCAGTTTGTTCAAAATTTTCCTATGGATCTGTTCCTTTACCACTAATATCCATTTTTAAGCTTTCATATAGACAAGAGACTTACTACGTTTTAAAAACAGACAAACACTTATTAATAAAGAGTAATTCTGTTAAGCATAGCAATTATCTTCCTGCGTTTAACAATGAGTGAGATGCAATCTGAAGAAAGTGAGTTTGAATAAATGCATTAAACTTCATTTAATTTGAAAAGATTTAGTATCATCTCACTTAACATGAGCAGTCCAAACTGATCATGTAAAGAAAAAGCAGCAAGGTACTCCCTAAAGAAAATCTACCAAGAAGTTTGAAATTTTTTGAATTTTTTTTGCCCAAAATAATGCACAGGTACCACACATATAAATACAGATGAAATTAGAATTACAAATGAAAATACCCCCAATTTTTTTTTCTTACCTGCTGGTTTACGGGGAAATTCCTGTTGATTTTTTTAATCTATAAAAATGAATGAAAAAGTAGATTAATATCTCAGTCAGTAGAAGAAAAAAACATATTAGGATTTAGAGACATGTATGATACACTTCTTTCCAAATTATGTGTGTGAGGAAAGAAAGAAAAGAAAATCTACTGTAGAATAATGATGAAAATCATATGAATAAAGGGACATTTCTGTAGTCACTGCATGTCTTACTCCTCTTTTTCAGAAAATAGGAAAGGAGAATACATGCTGAACTATTTTCTGAATTCTACAACACCAAGTACTTCCCCTACTTCCTGAGCAGAAGCTGTAATTGAAACTGAAGTATTTAAGTACAAAATTATTTAGGTCAATTAACTGCCTACCACCAAGGTAATAAAGGCTTTAAGAAAACACTTTTCCTTAGAGAAAGATGGAAAATTGGTCAGGAAGAGCATCTGAAGGAACATAGCAACCCTATGCTGCTACCCTAGGTGCAGAATGAAGTGTACAAATTTAGTTTTGATAATTCTTCAAGAAATTTTTATCTTTAGAGCAACAAGAAATACATTAGATAAAATGTAATTAATAACCCAATCCGAGTGCAGATTCATGAGGAGTTTGCATTTATACTATAGATGACTGATTTCTTCTAAATAAACACTGTCAGTCATCTGACTAAAAAGTGCCCAAATACAAGGAGAGTTAAGCATGGAACATACCCATTCATGACATTAGGAGAGTAATAAAAATGTTCTTTAATTGTAAAAATATGTCCTGAAATCTTGAGCAAACCTAGAATGTTTACCATCTGCATTCATTATAGATATTTCATTCCTATATTTTGTTTTCTTCTCTTTTATGCCAACTTTTCAAAGTTGTTTTGATAGCTATGGTAAATGTGCCAAATACATCTTAAAATTAAAGTTATTAACATCAAGGAATCATTTCTATTGCCAATTGAGCTTTAAGAGAGCAGTGCAACATCTACACTGCTTCAGATAAAGGTAGGATGTCTTTTTAGAGTAAGAATCTTTAAGAACCTTCATTGAACTCCATCCAGTTTTTACAATATCACAGGCAGGCAATCTAAGAACATCATTAGAAAGATCTGTTCAACTAGAGCAATAAAAAGTCAGGAGGGGTACAGGAGGAGACAAAAGTAGAAACCACTAAACATTCTGTTCTGAAGAAAACAGAGCTGTTCTGAAGACAAGAGTTTTAAAAGATGTATTCAGGTGAACAAGAAATACCAGCAAAATGGGTGCTAGGGACTTTAATCAAGTTCAACTCTCTGGAATATAGATGAGGAAGCAAATTCTAAGAATACTGCAGAGAAAGTAGTTTGGGATTTGGTGATCACCTAAACCTGGAGGGAGGACAACGGTGTCAAAAACAAGGTATCTGCCTCAGACTGTTAAACAGGCAAGTGATGTTGATATGAGATGAAAAACGGAAAAGAGATTTTAGCAGAAGGTATCTTATAATATTGATAAGAAGAATAATTAATTGGGTTAAAAATACAAAAAAGACAATCAGACATGTTTCAGAAAATTCAGATAGGCAAATGTTTTTTAGGAAACCATAGCCGTAAAATGTACTGGAAAGACAGATGATATGAAGTGAGATGAAGAGAAGAATTCACTATGGCCATACTCAGACAATTTGTCCATTAGAAACTGACACACATAGATATGTTAAAATGATGGCTGTAACTAATATGCAGAAGAAACAAAGAAATTATGTGGGAGATATCACTCCTCAGGATAGTAAATAGATGAGGGGGCTTTGGTTTTAGATGTACATGATCATTTTATTTTGTATTTTATTTTGTATTTTTTAACTGACTTCATCCCAGAGAAGCAGAAAGTTAGTAGAATGTTCCCCACATAGTATTGATTTTTTGTTCTATTACCATTGCCCTCTGCTGGAATGTAGCTGATGAAGCTGACAAAAACTGGGTTTTAAGCTTTAAAATTCAGCTGAAACTGAACTGAATTGTTCGCTCCTCTGAGAGCTACTGTTTTAGACTTTCTTTAAGCAAATAGTACTACAATAACTATTTTCAGTTCCCATAAGAGAATTTTAAAGTACAATCTAAAAAGTGCTATTTATTAGGGGGTTTGACCTTTTTTACCCATTTATTTTAATGAAATTTGCTATTCCAATGTAATCACACAATCCTCACGAGATGATGAGGAAATGTGCCTTTCAATGAGTATATGCAGTTGTAAGGACTCTTAAGGGCAGAATGATCTAAACTCTAGAGTTAAGGATACAGATTCCATTCCTCAATTCTCAATAATTTAAATTATTATTTTTTTTATTGTTTTATTGTCCTATGCTTCCTTTTGTCTTATTTCCTGAAAAATTATATTGTAAATGAAGGGTTCACAGGTCTACTGAGATAGCAGGAAAAATGGGTCTTAGGTCCCATAAATGGGCCACTGGAAGAAGCAATAATGCAATAGGTATTTATTGTCAGGATAGCGCAACTGACAATTTTCAGTACATATAGAAACCACTAAAGGTGTTGTACAACATCTAGAATGAGGGTGAACCAGCTCCTGCTCAGTATTTCATTGACTTAGATGGTAAATAAGATTTTCCCATACTTTCACATACAATTTGGTCTATCTTTTCCTTGCAACCAGCAGAAGACATATAACTTTGTAGGTCTCCCCAGTCATCAGAAATTTTCCATTAAAAAATTATTATTTTAGATTATGCTAGCCATATATATGGATTTCCCCAATCAATTTAGACTTTGCAGCCTTCATTCCCAATTTTCTGCATTTCATAATAGTGGATTTGCATTAATTGATGGCTAATTAAAATGCAATAACTTTCTCAAGCATTAAAGCAACAAGAAAGTGCATGCCAGTAGAATGTAAAGTGATTGCAAACAGGCAGCTAGATCATTAAGAATTGGAGCACTTTGGAAAAAACATGAATCCATTCTGTGATAATCCTGTGTTAATGGAAGAGAAAGAGTAAATGGACAATTAAGAGACAGTAAGCATGATTCAGGACCCCCCTTATGAGCAGTCTGACAAAGTCCTGAAGTAGCAGTCAGATAAAAAAAATGAAGGGAAATACAATTAAATTTTTGCTATTATTATACACAATATCTGATGGATTTTTGTTCTTGGTCAATATTAGCATGTAAATACTTATGGATTACCTTTCCATATGGAAACTGAAAGTTGACATTGAATTCTATGTATAAGTAGAGGAAGAAAATACCTCAGATGGTCCTGAGGTCTCATCTGGAAAGTAGCTCTGTAGTTGTACAAGATTCTTTGTTAAATTCTTGTACTGACTATCCCTGAATTAGCCAGTGCTATAAAATAAACAAAAAACTTGCATATTTGGTGAGCTGCTGATACATGCCAATATTTGATAAATACTGCTACACACACAGCATGATTAGTAAGATTCAGGAATGTCCCTCAAAAAAATCATCCAACAAATCAAACTAAAACAAACAAAAATACCATACAGACCAGTTAACTATAAATCATTCCTTATAGAGGTCTTACAGTGATGTATAAAGAGTTAGGTAGTATAATTACATATTAAAAAACTGGAGTATGCTACGCATATCATGAATTTATGGTGTACAAGAACACTATCAAAGGAAAAATGGCCATCTTAACAATGATTCAAAACATGCACTTTATCACATCTGTTTAATGTACATCCACATAAAGACAGGTTCAGTGATGCAGCAAACTCCAACACTGCATCGTTAAAGAGACATTATTAACAATCATAAACCAATGCTGGAAGAGGCTATTACAGTTCCACCAGAAAGCAAAACAAAATTTACTAGAAGCATTTTGAACAATTTAAAACTAAAAACATGTTAAAATGAATGACCCAGAAGGAGATACAGGTATTACTATTTTGATGGTGAAATACAACTGGATAATAATAGTTATTTTTATCCAGTTATTATTATTATATGTAGACAATTAGTCACTTACAATACTGACTGCTCATTGCAGTACAATCACTGAATTATCAGACACATGAAAAGTAAAAAAATTAAAAAGTGAAGCAAAACAACTAGTCACAAAATCATTAAATACATTCCTTGTGGGCACCTTTGAATTATATTATAATTATATTTACTTTGACAGAGACCACAAAATACCATTTAAACTTCAGAATATTGTAGGATTAACAGGTCATAACGACTGGTTTAGTAGATGACAAAGTGTAAAAGAATCTGTTACATCCTGAACTCATTATGACCTCAAAATGCCAACAACTTGAAACTTCAGTATACATACACTTGTCAAAAGAATCAGGTTAAGGCAATGAAAAGAATAAGGTCTTGAAATAAGAGCACAGCGAAGAAAACATTAGATCATTCTTCTTCTGAAAATCAAGACACTACAGCTGTCTATACAAGAGGGCAAGAAAAAAGCTTGAATATACATAATGTTAAATAAAATATTAGTAAATATGTCATTGATTCAGTCAGAAGAGTTTCTGGACCTGGAGTAATTTTTACCAAAACTAATATATAGTTTACAAGAGTAAATGTGGTACATCAGATTAGTATACATTAAATAGAGTAAAATATTTGTGTTTGTTATGAAACAGGGTTGATAAACAACAGGCAACATACATACAGAAATAACAAGGTTGTTGTTTTTGTCATTTGGAAACTTATGTTATAAATACAGAAATTCATGTCAGCTAACAATGGAATGAAGTCATGAAAGAAAAAACAAATATAAAAAGGAATAAGTATGGCATACAGTGTTACACTGACACAGAGCTTGAGGTGATGAGACTGGCATTTGACAGGGATGTGCTTAGATAGCTGATTAGAAGAATTGCATCTCTTGGCCCCTCTGTCCTCCACAGTTGTTACTGCAGTTATTACTAGAGTTGTTCAGCCTGAAGAAGATGAAGCTTCAGGGAGACCTTATTACAGCCAGTTAATATTTAATGGGAGCTCATAAGAAAGATGGAAAGAGAGTTTTTACAGGGAGTGTAATGACAGCAAAAGGGGTAGATGTTTAAACAGAAAAGGAATAGATTTAGATTGGTCATAAGGAAGAAATTCACGATGAGGGTGTTTAGGCACTGGAACATGTTGCCCAGAGAAGCTGTGAACGTCCTCTTCCAGGAGATGTTCAAGGCTAGACTGGATGGAGATTTCAGCAACCTGATCTAATGGGAGGTGTGTTTGTCCATGGTAGGGGGCTAGAACTTGGATGATCCTCAAAGGTCTCCTCCAACTCAGACCATTCTGTGAGTATGTTTCTATAAGCAACAGAATATTATTCTCCAGGCAGAAGCCAGACAGTTATATTGTCAGGAAATGATCTTGTATATGTCTTCTGTTTTAAAACACCTGATATCATACTTCGTGATTTTTTGAGGAAGTCAATTAAAGTGGATAACTCCCATTTCAATTCTATTTTGCACTTCTAATTTAATTACAAAATAACATTTAGACATTACAATAAATAAGGTAAGGCGTACACTTCCGGTTTTCATGAAATTCCAAATTAAATGTTTTCTATAATTTCTCTTTCCTAGTATTTCTGAATGCAGTTGCAAGCACTGACAATTAATATTTTAATGCTGGTGATGATACAAAATAATAGAAAAAAATGGCTGAACTCAATAGTGCAATCTCTTGAGCAGTTTATAAAGCTCAATGTCTTATGAGTCAATCTATTTGCAAGGACCACTCCACTGAACAATGAAAGTTTTTCTAATACCTAAACAGACTCTTTCTGGTTGAATTGCATGAGAATCACATTCACTACTTCTTGTGTAATCCATCACAGAAACAAAGAAGAAACAGCATTCTCCTTGTTAAGCTCTTTTTCAAGTTGAGACATTATTCATTTCTTCAGGCTAAACAGTTCCATATCATCCCTTATTTACTTGCAAGTTCACGCTACTGTCCTCTTTGGTAGCCATGGCACATTTTTTCCTGCATGATCAAGAGGGCTGACTAGCACATTACAACAGCTTCTGATTTCTGACCACCAACCACCATAAGTCTCATAGTTGCTTCTGATCTGCTTATAGTCATACTGAAATATGGCAATGCATGTCATGAATAAGTTTCCACAGTTAATCATCTTCTGGCTAGATGGCTTTATCAGCATCTCTGCAATTTAAACTCCTGGGAGACAAAAAGCTTCCTACAACGTTTGGTTCAGTCCCTAGACAAAATTTTTCATCACACCAATGACCAATACATCATTTTCTCATGGGAAGGGAGATTATGAATCTCACAGTCTTTCCATCCCGATGCATTTTCATTTGATTTTTTCTCATTTCTGTCATTAAGCTTTAATCTTTAGCTACAATGGGGCAGCAATGTAATACACCATTGACTAGAAGGAACTGTACCCCTCTCAAGAAGACAAATAGAGTTTCAGTAGAACATATGCTCCACTTGGCACACCTCTGTCCTTAGACTTCTTTGTAGAGAGAAATGCTAACCATAACTCCTAGAAATCCACTTTGGACTGAGACAACTGTAGCTTGGTTCCTATCTCCAGTTTCTACATTCACTACAAGTGGATGGTAGAAGAAAAAATACTTGGTAACTGACTTTATATTCCAACAGTTTGCTCGATATATGGCATGCTTTCTGGAACTCATTAATTTCCTCCTCCCCTTTTCCCCCCAAAGTCCTTATTCACATCTTTTGCGTTGCTCATTTATTTAGTCAAATGGCTGCATGCCTTTAAGTCTCTCTTGCCAAGTAATGTGACTTGATTAAAAGTGAATGAGAGGCAGTTTGTTGAATTCTGCAGCTAAATCTGGTTTGTTCTCACTCTTGAGATTGAGATCTATCAGCAGGCTTCTGACCTTGCCCCTAAAGAGTTTACAGTTTGCCAAGATTTGCATTATTTCTCACTTTGGTAGTGATAATATTCACAGTTCCTGATTTGTTTTTTTTTTTTTTTTTTAATATGATAAATAGACAGTAAAACAGTGGAAGAAATGAGTAATTTTATACAACTATAAATAACACGAGACAATTATCCTCCTGACAAAATCTAATGCCCTACAGAAATGTAAATTGTGATTTTTAAAATACTGTTAATACTCATACCATACAGTTCCAAATGTGCTCTTGCAGAGAAACTTTAATGAATTTCACAGTTGCCAGTGTCACAGGCAAATGCCATTACCAGAGGTAAGGAAGCTAAAGAATTTTTCTGTAGTCTTTACAGTTACTGTATCTTCCATCACTCCACTACCATCCCAAGGTTCACTTTACTTTAGTTTGATTGGAATAAAATATAGATTCATATATATAACAACATCTGGTCTTTGTTGAACTATATTACATTGCATTTATCTGTCTAAAGGAATTACACACTTATATTCTCCAGGAACTTTTAGGAAGAAAAGCAATATTTCTGAAACAATTTGGCTGACATCACCAGCTAATAATCTCTTTGCAAGTAAGCTAAAGATCACTTGCTATTATGTTATTCAAGTCATTTGTTTGACACAATAGGAAATAATTGTAGAGACATTAGTTTCAAGTGATAAGGAACTACCCAAATTTTGTGCTAAATAATTAATATTTTCCTATGTGATTGTAGGATCACATAGGAAAATTTTCAGTATTTGCTTTTTGCTGGAAGTTCACATCTTCTTAAATAATCATTTTAAATTTCACATGAAACTGCAAAAAAACTTTCTCATTTTTAGCTTTAAAATATTGTGTAAAATGCTTCTAGTCATTCCTTTACTCACAGTAAGACCCAATGTACTTTGCACTTGCAATATTAACTAAAACTCTGTTTGTATTAAACTATACTCTGAGCTGGTTTTCAGTGATGAAGTCCTTTACAATAAAATGTGTTCATTGTTTTGCACAGGAAAGATTGGACCTCTTTCTCTCAAAAAGCTACAGAGCCATTAGCTTGAGAAATCCTGAATTCAGTTCACTTCTAAAAAATGCAGTTGTTCCTACTTACTTCCAATTTCACCCCATAAGAATTTAAAAATTCAAATGTTATCATGAAATATTATGCAAAATGGGGAAATCTATGAAGCATTTTAAGAAGTTTCTGAAAAGCAGTGTTTAAGTACTGAGCAATAATAGTCAAGTTCAAGCGCTGCGGAAGTATTTGACTACAACTGAAAGGCAGACCAATGGGTAGAATATGTCTCAGTACCAAGAAGAATTCAGTACTTGAAATCTGGGGAAAACCAGTCAGTTTTCAAGTTCAGACTTTAAATTAATTTATTTATTTTTAAGAAGCCTTTTAAAAACTTAACTACATTTGGAGACCATTTCAGTTTTGACAGCAGTAATTTTTAATCATCATAGTAGAAATTGATGGTGTATTTTTTTTCCTGTTTGGATATGATCTTATAATCCTTAAATAGGAAAAAATTTGGAATAATTATAAATCAAAACAATTATCCTCATCATCTTGAGAATTATCAGTACCTTGGAATTAGCAACAACTATGACTACCACTGAAGATAACACAATGAAATTTAAAGATACGTTTTGCCTTAGTGTGGATTTCAGGCTTACCCATGAAAATACTATGAACTTCTATTGGATTTCACTGCATTGTATTAAGATAAATGTGATCTTTTAAAATCACTTTTTTCAACAGAAAACAAAGGAGAAAAAAAGCAAAACAATTTTCTAATCCATTTAAAATGACAAATTTGTCCATGAGTGAGAATTGCCACATGATCTATAATGTTCAAGAAAGATTTTTAAAATCTTTCATTGAAAGTGCATCTGTCTCCACAGATTTCAGAACAGCATCTCACTGCCTAATTACATTTCTGCTGTAAAAGAGATTGTGTACATGAAAGTATAGATTTTTTTCTTAATATCAATAGTTCTTGTAGTCCAAATGAAAACAAGATTTCATAAATTCATAAATGTAAACAACATTTCACCTTTTCAAGATATCATTGGATCAACAGTAAAATGTACTATTAAAGGAAGAATCATCCTTATGACACTGAAAACAAGTTACTAGAATAAATTAAATAATTTTTTTTTCAGAATGCATTTTCTCTTGTTATTGTATTGAAGTTGTTAACTACTGTGAACTTTAATTTTGCTGAAAGAAAAAAAAAAACAACACATGACATACACTTGTTTACTACTGCATTTTAGTTAAAATACACAAATTATTCAGTGAAGGTATAATGTAACAGTCCATAACAGTAATGTCATGAGTAGAACAAAAAGCTACAATTTACAATACATGAAATACATACGCCAACCTGCAAGGAAAATGGATATTGTACAGTGAGTATAACTGTCTGGTTTCATTGTTATTTATTGCCACTGCGTGAGATATAGCTGCATAAATTTCACATTATTATAATTACACTTAAAATAAATATATATCACAATGGTGCATTATTTTGAAAGTTTAGAAGAAACAAAGTAAATATCAGAATAATATCACTGAAAGAACAAGCTGCTTGTGAGAGCATAGTCATAAAACCCAGAACGAAAAAAATAATCCCAAAGCTGAATGAAGACAACAATTCATATATAAAACACAGAACTACTCTTTTACTATGACTGCTAAATGTACTTAAGAATTGTGGGAATTAATACTCACAATACAAATAGCAAAAGATTTACTTTCAAGCTATATACGACTGAAAAATCAGTAATGAAACGAAGTCAACACTATATAGACAGGTTTTATCCCAGAAGCTGTTTTTATTGTATGCTTTAAACCATACGGAGTCTACCATGTCTATTTTAACATTTCTTTATTTGATCTAGAAAATTTATGTACTCGGCAAATTGATTTTGAATATAATTTCAATCTTTTGCAGCCTTAGTCTAATGTAAATAGGACACAGTTAAAAAAGTTTTCTAATGCCTAAAAGATTTTTTATTTCTAGCTTGAATTATAAAGATTATGTTCATTTAGAACTGTTCTCATTAATGTATAACTTGTTCCGTTTGATCTCTAATCCATCGCAATTTTATTCGTCTGTCACAAATTATAACAGTGTCTGATTACAACAACTTACATGTACAATGTACAATGTACAAAATGCACAATTTAAATTTTGAGTAAATTATGATCCAAAAGATAATTAAATACTTCGACTGTCTTTACACTACCAATTTTCAGTACGTAGTGAACCAGCCCTTTCCTTGTCTTCTCTTTTAACCCTAGTGTATGCCAAAACTATTTCTTTTCAGCCTTTCTGCTTTCATTTCAATCAAATCTATTCTAGTGCTACCACCTCTCCAGATCTGCATACTTCTGCTATACTCCCTGAGCCTACTCTGCCTAACAAGTTTGTTCTCAACTCTTTCTTTCCCGTGTTTCAGGTTAACAAAGAAGTCATCATTTAGCCAAGACATTCCCTCATGCACTTTCTTTCAGTGGAATAGGGGGGTTTGGATCCCACTTACCAAAAGTAAGACAATTTATTGATTTATGGTTATACAAATATTCACATGTGAAAATGTACCAAAAAAAATGTCTTTATTAGTGATAACACTCTACTGGTAGTAGTAAACAGATCAACAGGGACAAGTGATAGAAAGAACTGTTAAGCTGCAGACAGACTGATGAAAGAGTGGCAGTATTGAAAATAATTATTCTATTACAATCAACTTTTTTTATATTTTAGTGGCTAGAAAAGAAGACAGCAAACTTTCAAGCTGAAAGGTTTTTGTTTTGGAGCTAATGGTTTCTCATCTATTCAAATCAAGAATTAAAACATGCCTTGGATTTGCAATTGTTCTAAACAGATAAAAATGACATTGTCATTTGAGATACAAAGATCAGTAATGCTGTAAGTCAATTTTTTTTTCTAACATTTGCTGATGACTTGGCCATGAAGCAGTACGCTTTTTAAGTCATACCAGAATTATGAATGAATGGTGTTATAATCAGGAGTGGGAAGTTTCTGTGAGATTAATTTTAGGTTTGAAAAAAGTTTTAAGAATAACATTCACAAACTGTAATTAGTTCTATGAATTTACAAAGATGAGAAATGAGTTTTGCGTCAAATGACTAAGGAGAGGTCTGTCAGCTATATATCTTCAAGCTAGATTTGACCTACAACCTAACCAGCTAAGCGAATAGCAACTTAATTTACTGGTAGGACCATCTGCAAGCCTTAGGGAGTTCTAGTTGCAACCCAAATCCAGGGACTATTCTCTTTTCATGCAAATTGCATGCTATAATTTTCTGACTTCTGCTCATTACATTTTGCGATGAAAATGCTATTTATGGTTACTTTTTGGTAAATGAATGTACTAATCTCCCTCCTACTGCAGCAAGAGGAGTTATTTTAGGGTGCATTAGGGTGCAGGTATATTTCACAAATGTACTGTTTCCAGCGAAACTTATGGAGATGACATCAAAGTTATACTCTCTCATAACTTGAAAAAATGATCAGTTTGAAATCGGTTTTATGAAAACAACTTTTAGAATTTTGGTATATTTTAAAATTTATAGATTGTTTATACAGTGATATCAAGATTCATTTATGTTAACCTAATGCAAAATGAAACAATTCTAATATTAAACATGCTTACACACTCCAATTTATCAATTATTTAAAGAGGAACTGCAAAAAAAAAAAGAAAAAATTAGTTCCACAACTCCACAGGGACTGCCAAGTTAGCCTAAGGATACATTTTTTTTCCTCTGAAACACCCTACATATGGTGGCAAAATTAAATCACCTTTAAAATATTCCTACTGCTACAAGATGAGACAAACATTTAAAAAGAATGCATATGCTATTAAAATATATTTTTGTGAGCAGTTTCAGCCTCGTAAAGAACAAAATGACTGCATCATATATAAGTATGTAGAACTGAATGACAGTGCTCACTGCTAAAAGCTCAAACATCTATGTAGGCACTGCTCAGTTTTATAAAATCTATTAATTATAATGCTAATTTATTTCAAGATTTGTTTCTTATTTGCATTTGCATTTCTCCTCAAAAAAAACCCCAAAACTTCAAGAGTAACTCTGCAGACATCTGAAGTATCTCAGGAAAACTCATGAAGAGAAAAATTGTTAATTAATCTTAAATTACTTTACAGAAATTACTAATAAGTTTAGTACAGGAAAAAAAAAAAAAGAACTTGAAAGAGTAAAATGGGTGTCTGAATGGACATTTCCAATAAAATAAACTTACTAAATAGTTTGGAGGATTAAACTTTTCATTTATACTTCATTCTAAGGAGAATGTAGATTTTTTTGCCGTTTTGAGTCCTTGATATTTTAATCATCTCTTCCACAACCTGGGACCCTCCATTTTTCTTTTCCAAAGTGCAATACCACACAGATTCACTTGATAGCAATGCTTAAGCCTGAGGCAGCCTAGCCAGTGGGCAGGGAGCCAAGCTTGTCAGGTTACAGCATTTCAGTATTTCTGAATTATGCCATCTTGGTTTTCAGAGAGGGATGACTATTGGGAAGAGGTGATTCTTTACAGAAAATTATAAAAACAAAAACCAAAAACCAAAAAACATGTATCTATTTCTTTATCTACCAACATATCTTCTAAAAAATTTTTCCTGTTCATCAGTAACTGAGCAAGGAGGAACTCATTCATATCCTCATGGTCCCTTACAGACAGCTTATATAAATTAGTAAAAAAAGTTTATATATAGTATCATCTGGAGTACAGACTTTGTCCAATATAAAACCAGTTGAGCTCCAGAGTTACATAGTGCAGCCAAGGTCGTGATATCTTACCAAATGTGCAATCACAGTCATGCCCCTTTTTCTATATCTCTTCACAATCCCACATCTAGCTGTTTTCTCTTTTTATTTTTATTTTTTTCTCTCTATGGGATATGCTTAGAATATTCTACCCATTAGAGCATTTTAACTAAGACATTATGAGCCTTTGTACTTCCTTCCTTTATTTATTTATTTTTTTTCCAGAACAGAATAAGTTTAATATTAGTGGAATGAATATGTACCATGTATGAGAAATGGAGTATTTTCTTCTTTCTGAGTAGAATTACTAAATCATTAATATAGGTATCAGAAGTTCTTCTAAATCTACACACCAGCTGTAAATTGCTGTTCCAGCAAAAAAATATTAAGCACATATATCTAAAAATTCCCAGCAGAACTGATATTTTCCCCAACTTCTGCACCTGTACAGAGGTAGGGAAAGCAGCAACCAAAATTAATGGAAAGTAAATCAGGAAAAATAAAATGAATATTTTCATTTATACTCTACTTAGCAATGACTGAGTCTATAGCTTAAAAAGAAAGGCAAGCTTTCACAAAAATCTGGCTTCCCCAGAACAGCGAGGGATAGTTTTGATAGTTATAAATTAGGAAGCCTCAGTACTCCAAAACAGGGGAGTACATTCCCCCTCCATGTCAGAGAAGCATTTTGATCTCAAAATGTGATCAGAATTTATCTTTTTAAATGTTTTATGACTTGCAATGAAAACCAAGACACAGAAGTATTGAGAAAGGTATCAGAGGCTTACATGACATTCAAAAACAAAAAATCTTCATTTGCTCAGTTGAAGACATCTAACTGAGGCCTGACTTTTCTGCTTTCCCTTTTATAGCAAACATGACTGAAGAAGTTTGCACTTACTTCTCTCTTCCTGCCTGTAAACCCATTTTTCATGCAGAATTGTACCATTAATGATATTTGCAAAATGAGCTGGGCTAAAAAACTTGCAAAAACAAAAGCAGTGGTATAGTATAGAGGGTGAAGTGTCCATCCATTTTGGTTATGATGAACTCTGAAGAGAGGAATACCAGAGTACCCATTCATGACAGGGGGTATTTCATTCTCAGGCTGAAGACTTAGGTAAGTATACATGTGCAGTACTAAGCAATCCTCCTACTTGAGAGATAGTCTGAATGAGAGCCATTGTCTTGAAAAACAACCCTTGCTTCCTACAAAATGGTATGAGTATGAATTTTATACATAGCTCAATGGATAGCCAAGAGAATACTGTATGAAAAGGGGAGTGGAGCCTCAGCCCTACACTGTACCTAGACATCCTTTGGCCAGGGGTCCCTGCACCAGCCCTGCAGGTCAAGTAACTCAGAGCGCTTCTGCCTCTCATGCCAGTGTGACTCTTCCAACCTGTAGACTATTATGTTAAAGTATCCTTTTGCCATTTCTTATTAGAAGTGGGAGAGGTAGCTACTTATTTCAAGGAGATTGAATTACCCTCAGGAGATGTCTGCATTCTTTATATAGTTAATGGGATTAGAAGTAAGTGTCTAATTTAGGAGGTATGGTTCACTTTCTTTACATCTTAATGACATTTCTCTTCCTATCCATTGACTACGTAGGCAGCTTAGGTAGAGAGGATCTTGCCTTTATAAGGAAAAATACTTTATATTTTTGCAAGAGCATTTAATTCACCCAAATTAGATGGGATTCCTATATTTTTATCTGGTTAATAAAAAACAAGTCTACTTTCTTGGCTTTCCAGCAGTGGTAAAGAAGACCTGATAAAATTCCTTTTAAATCTCCTGAAATATGTGAGATCCTGCAGCATATTGACATGCTCTCGGAAGTATTTCATCTATTTTATTACCTTGCAAAATTACCTTAGGAAGTAAACACAATTAAAGTAATATTTTCTGCTAGGCAGAAGTAATAGATTTTGCTCTGGAGACAACTGCTGTAAGTTTGCATGATAATTCACCTTACAAACTTACAAACATTCATTTTCTGTACAAACTGGAAGCATATGAAACACAGAAATAAATCATCTCTACATAGATTTGTTTAACACACTCAAACCTACCTCTGAACAGTTTCTCCTAAAAGTACTCTATCACTTTACTTAAATGATCACTGTGTTATTGACACAGTGGGCTACAAAAATACTTTTTACTGATCCTCTACGTGGTTTCAGTGCATCATGCCGGACAAGTAGTAGAATATTTTTCAGTAATTAGAAAAATGTTTGCTCTTCTGGAATTTGAAAAGTAGTTTTGTGATAAAAACTGCAATATACCTTGTTAAAGAGTTGAACTATATATCTGCATTGACTTCATATAATCTCTATGACTACAGATAACTAAATGCAGGGTTTCATGTGCGTGAAGCTCTTCCACAGATATAGTTTAAGTTGAAAATTCAAGTGAACCATTAAGTGGAGAAAGGTGAGAAGGACAGGCATTCTTTAACCTCCCAGTTGCTTTGTCATCAGAAGTATTTTAATATTTCCTCATTTTTCTATATCTAAAGACTTGGGACTAGCTTTCCTATCTAAAACTGAAGATCCCATACATATACTTCTGACATGAATGCTCTCTTGACAGGCTACCCAGGCATATGTGATGATTTTCTCATTAAAAAAAAAAAAAAAAAGGAATAGATAACTGATTAACTGCATCAAATATAAAAATGAGTAGCCATTTTAATATTAATCACATATATTAGATTAATAGTATCTGAGACACTATTCTATAAAGCAGAGTATTACAGGTTTTGATTTCATAATAAAATAAAGCAGCGAAATATTTTTTGTACATTTGTTACTTGTTTCTTCTCAATATTTTAAAATCTTAAGTTCTGTGTACATATTTCACTGTGAGGGTGGTGAGACACTGGAACAGGCTGCCCAAAGATGCCCCCTCCCTGGAAGCTCTCAAACCTAGGCTGGATGGGGCTTTGAGCAGGCTGGTCTAGTGCGTGGTGACCCTGCTGATGGCATGGGATTGGAACTAGATGATCTTAAAGCTCCCTTCCAACTGAAACCATTCTACAAGCCTACGATTTCTGTGTAGATGAGCATATATTTATAACACATATGTAACTTAATGTTACAGTTAACTTCTTTATTTCCCTTATTCTTAACTATGGGGTTTAATTCTATGATGTCATACTGTTCATTCCACGAAATAACCCTGATCACAATTCAGGGTGAAGAAAGCTGCATCTCTGCGACCCCTGTTTTTCCTTTCAGCAGAGTTCAAAGTTACAGTGATTAGTAAAATGAAGAAAACAACGTCCTAAAACATTAAAATATTTTTTAAAATATTGAAACAATTGAAAAAACAAACAAACAAACAAACAAACAAATTTTATATACAATCATTATAAAAAGAGTTTTAAAATGTAGAAATCCTGCAAGGAAATGAATAGTTTGCTTTCCAGTGCAGTGTCAGAATCCCATACATTAGATGATAAGAAGAAATCAAGATGCTTCATCTTAAGTTTTTCATGCCTGATTTCATGACCTCAATGACATTCTCTCAAATAAATAACGATCTCATTTTCTAAAACAAACAAATGGACAAAAAAGACCTTATAATCGGATCAATGCCCACGCAGGACATCAGCAGGATTATAATTTCAGACTTTCCTCATGGATACCTGCCGTAACTACTACGTGGGGTATTATTAGGAGATACAAAACTTGCAACTGATTTTCATAACTCCAATCTTGGGCATGTTTCCTATGCAGGACTTTCTGCTTATAGGTCATCGGTAGTTTTGTCTATTTTTTCATCAGCTAGACTTGTATATCCCAACCTCTTGAAGCTTTAATGACTAAAATTTCTGTTTTTTATCGCACTTCTCTGCATGCTGATCTCAGTCCTTCTCTTCCTCAGGCAAATATAAGCTACATGCTACCACAGTGCGCTGGATGTCTATGGCATTTTATGAAGCAAGACAACCAAATGGAGAAAACGTTTCCATTTCCAACACACTAATCTACTAATAATGTATATACCCTGAGGTGCATTACGGCTCTTCGAATGCATTCAATTTCCTTTAATTCCCTTTATTATTTATTTTTATTTTTTTAAATAATTGGTTGTGAAAGAAAGGCATAGCTGTTAATGTAACCATCTTTTAAAAATATATTCTAATGGCAAGAAGAAACAGATGTAAAAACAAGCTAACCATTTTTAATAATGATATTCATGTTTTAGACTGCAAAGAGAATACATACAAAAAGGAAGATTACTATTGCTTAGCTTCCCAGTTCCCAGCTGCAGCTTTATCAACAGCAGTTTGAGATTTGGTAGCCTCTTTCAACACACTCTTGCTTAAAATAAACCAATTGTGGAATACTGAACAGTATCTGGTGCTACAAAAAATAAGTTAAAATAGATGGAGGTCTCCAGCTGTTACTGAAAGGGCAGCTTGGCATTTGGGCAGGAAAGGGCAACTTTTAATGAGTACTTTCTTCTTCCACGTGCTGCCTTTCTGTAAAAACCCAAGTGGCTTACTTGCATTCCCAGTCAGACTAGTCCTACTTCTTTTATTCTTGTCATCCTTTCTTTGTCCCTTTAAACCAATGAAGAAAATTTCAGTTTTTCTTATTTACAGGTTCTTTTGTATACTTCACCAGGGTTGGATGTTAAGACATCTCTCTAAAGTGTCTTGTAACCAGAGCACAAAATTTAATATGGAGTGTCAACTTAAGCCTTCAGTAATAATGGCACTAAAGAAGAGAGAGAGTTTCAGAGCTGCAAATACACACATAACAAACCATATATTCTAATGTTTTGCTTTTATCTAAGTACCAGTGCAAGACTACAATTTTTAGTTTGAATACATACAAAACCAAGTGAGTTGGAGAGAACATATGGATTCTTTGATGTATGACAGAATTATGAAGATAAAACAGAAAATATTCTCTATGCATCAGTATTGTGTGGCGTTTTTTTAAGTTTTTTTTTTTAAGCTTTACATGCAGGAAGTAAATTGTAGTTCAGTTCACAGAATATTTGACTTTTTTCTTTTAAAAGACATTATTTCTCTTAAATTAGAGATATGTGGATGTCAATTTATGACAGAGATGGTAACATTTTTAATAGATACTATTG
This sequence comes from Oreortyx pictus, assembly GCA_036925125.1. Classification (NCBI taxonomy): domain Eukaryota; kingdom Metazoa; phylum Chordata; class Aves; order Galliformes; family Odontophoridae; genus Oreortyx; species Oreortyx pictus. The sequence goes on from JAUPFR010000003.1 coordinate 38,527,363, forward strand.
ACTGCTTCAATACTTGTGATTATATGTACAGTAAAACTGGAATTATAATATTAAAAAGGTTTGAACACCTGGGAGAAATTACGTACAAAAAGACAAATTCATTTCATTTTAAAAGCTATCATGACTAATTACAGTTTACGATGTATATATCAAGTAAAAATTCTACATCAGAACGATGGGTGTTACCGTCATAATCAGAATGTGCCATAACAAAGACTTCAGTCTTAAAGGCAGAAGCTCTGTGTTACTGGTTTTCCAAATAAGGTGACTATTCTGGAAAACGCTAAAGCTTGCACAAGTTATAAAACCACATTTAACTACCACTCTTTCCTTGTATTTTTCTGCTGACCTATCATATTTTAAACATTACCCTTCAAATTAAGTTATGTTATTAAGACATAGATGAAATATACTGGAGCAACAGCAAGAAAGTTTGGAAAACTTTGTTGCAGATGAATCAGTACAACCAAGAGGATATAGCACATGAACAAGGTGCAGGCAGAAACAATTACTAAAATAAGACATTAAGCAAATTTCAATATTTTTATGTGAATACAAGGCCATATGTAACACTTCATAAAAGTGACATAGAAACTTATGTGTTTCTAGATATCAAACTGGAAACACTTCACTTTAGAAGGGTAGAAAAAATATAAAAGGGTAGAAAAAATAAATCAGTGTGCCTCTAGACACCTACATACAAAAACTATATATACATGACATAATTATGTTACAAAAGCAGAGTTTTAAATGTTCCTACAGAGACCTAAGCATCAATATTAGAATAAAGACTTCTGCAATTTCTTTTACAAAGTCTGGAATTGAATGCACAACGAAGAAACAAAGTATCAGAAATCCATAAACACCAGAATGCATAATATTGCTGAGCAAACAGGTTAATATACATTTTTATTTAAGTAATGCGTTCAATTTCAGGAAAAACAAATATACTAATACTCTTTTGAAGACTTTTTACACTTCTCTATTTATTTTGTCTTCATTGCAAAAGGTCCTAAACTTCTAGAAGACAGTCAGTGTTTGCCTTTTTGCATTACTACAGAATATATCATTTTATAAGGTTTGTTACTAATATTCATCTTTCTGGATTCTCCTAAAATGCTCAGCTTAGTTATCAACAAAAACTTTATTATTACTATTATACTCACAGGAAAATTAAGAGATTAAAATTCCTGAAATCTCCTAAAAGACTAATATCAGAGCATACTGATGGCGTGCCATGGTATTTCAAACAAAAAATTGAAATGTGAAATCTGTTCTTTTCATATAAATGACATTCATTTATACTCATATTAGAGCATTCCACAGTATGCTCCTACTAATTCAACACAAAAATGAGACATTCTATCAACATCTTTAAAAATCTTAGTAAACACTGAATATTGTCCTGTGATACTTAACTATTCCCACAAGTGGAAGAGATCATATTAATGTACTTGCCTTTTTCCTCCTGCTTTGTATTTACTGTCTAATAACCTATATTCAAACTTCAGAATTATAGAGATATACAATAAGGTATTACTGTTTTTTTGTCTCTGGTGAAAATTAGGACAAATTTATTTGTGACCTTAGCAGCAGTTTCTTTTTATTAGGCATTACGTTTTAAACATATGATTGAATCCATGATGTCAATTGAACAGAAACTTACATTCATGAAAGCATGGTGTGTCCAGATACTAATTTTGTAGAAGTATTAATTCTACTGTTTTTCATGTTATCATCATGTTTCTACCTGCAGAATATGTATGCCTTAGTAATTTCACTGACACATTGTATTTTGCAAGATTTACACAGAAAGTGATGGAATGACATCAAGTCATTGGGTAATAAATCATGCAAGATCTTATGGGCTTTCTCAAGATAAATTTTAAATTCAACCTGTACTCAGTTGCCTGTCATTTCTGTCTGTTGAAGTTCCTGTCTTTTCTTCTATCTCAAGTGTTAAAGTAAAGGTAAGAAACTTAAATGTGCAAACTTTGCAGTGTCTTTCAAGGAAATGATGGCAAAGGAAAGGGTAACGAAATATCATTGCAGTCACTACCTAAAAAATTGAAAGCAGTAGACACAAGTGACATATATTAGGATGGGAGGATAAATTCCCAAATAATCAATTAAACTGCATCCTACAAGATGATAGCTGCAAATATATATATATATATATATATATACATGCATACTATTTTGTTATCAAAACCCAAAGTTTATGTCTACTCTTTTTTTTTTTGTTGTTGGCACTTGAAAAGAATATTGGAGTACCCAAATAATTTTAAATTGAACTAGGTTTGAAAAATAACCTACTTAAAAACTCATCCCTGATAAAGCCATTAAAATATTGTGTCTGAGATCTTTGAAAACTGTACCACATAAATTAGGTATGTATTGGCATTAAGTGGATCTTTATATAGCAAGAGATATAGGAGTCTTTTCTTCGACACTTCCAAGAGCATAGCTTCTTTAAAAGTTATGTGACCTGCTGGACACTGTGTTAAATATTAGAAATCATTATTAATTATCACAGAAATTAACACAACCTCAAAGTAGCTTATTGAAGGGCTAATAGTTCACAGCTGAATTGGCACACCAGAACAGAAAATTCCTACTTGGCGCACAGATTAAAAAAAGGTAGAAGCAGCAGATTTTCCCTTTCTAATCTTCTTTGGCCTGTCACCCAGACTGGCAAGAAGTATCTCATGAATTTACAAGAGAATTCCCAAGTGTGGATTCAATTTAACCTACTCAGGTTTCAGCACGCAAACTTTAGTTTAAGGATCACTTTGACAAAACTCTGAACTTAATATAACCCCTGTGTTTTTTGAGGCTAGTCCTAAACTGATGAATTTCGATAAGAGAGGCAGCTTAAATAACTCACACTGGAGAGGAATGCAGCTTCAGAAATTAATGAACTTCATGAATTCATTGCATCATCAATTATAATGTGATAGTGTATCACTTTAAGCAGTGTGTTTCTATAATATCCTGTTAGATGCATACCTATATACAAGTCAATTTGTGTTTTTTAATTTTAAAGGGATGCATTTCATCCCATATGTAATTGTTCTGTTGTTCCTGGGGAGCCAAAGAAATGCAAACTGTCGGCATCTTTTTCAGTATTTTAGAAACACTGGAAGACACTACTCCTGATTAACCAAATAGAAGAAAAATACTGCATGCTTAAAGTCCTCCCTTTGACAAAAATTTGAAAACAAATGAGGTCAACTACATCAGTCAGCATACTGATATTTTTATGTAATAAAATGTCATAAATTTCTATATCTGTACATTAAAACTGCAACTATCTTGCAGTATAGTAATACAAGTTTTATCTCACATTGGACAATGATGGACAGTCTAACGACTGCATGTAATACGTGTTTGCTTGTAGACACTATGTTCCAGATTCTATTACTAAGATTCAATTAGCAAAACTGTCTTTCAAAGGTGATGATAATTAAGACATTTTCGGCATGCTTCCACTCAAGTCTTTTGGTTATCCTGTTACTCTTTGGCTACACTGCTGATTCTTCAACTGACTATACCACCATCATTTCAGATGTTAACATTTTCAATTGAGATAGAAGATTCTGACTTTATCCATACAAAAATGTAACATAGACTCAAATAGGAGATATTGAGTCAGGAATTTATATTTCACAAGGGTAAGGAAACACAGGGAGAGAGGCTTTACCACACTCATCTGTGGGCTTTGAACCATCAGATGTTTTGTTTTCAGAAAGTTTGCATGCCAAAAAGTAAAATATTTCAGAATACGGGTTGAAATTGGAATGCTTTCTGTCAAAAAGTCCAGGCATTTCTTTGCTAGATTTCTTCACAGAAGCTCTCTCTTGGCCCATAAAGAAACCTGTGACAGAATGTACACATCTCCTTAGATATCTGAGTTTAAACTCACCACCTCAGAGTCCATAACCAGTCCAAACGAAAGAAACACTTGTCCTCAGGGGATTAATCTCATCAGAAAACAGATATCAGAAGTAAAACAGAAGGATAACTATTCAGACATTCTGCTTTAAGACATTTAACATTAGGCAAGATAAATCCCACTCAAACCTATTGAGTCCAAACCTGACATACTGGTAAAGAATATACTTTCAGAGATAATATAGATTTTATAACCATTCTAGTTTTAATCTTCTTCTGTTTCATATGTTATAAAAATCATGTAAGTTTATATTTTAATGAACTGTATAGTATTTAAGTGAGAAATTATTTTGAATATCTCCTAGGTAAAAATAAAATATTAACTGAAACTAAAAAGCAAATTAGGAGATGTATTTTGATTTGTCTGAAAATTAAATAAAATCCTATACTCACTTCGTTTCTTTGGTACTGCATATCAACAGGAAGGGAGAATGACTGTGAGTAAATGTTTCTCATATAGGGAATATAGTAGCATCAACAGTGTGTGAAGGTCAACAATCACTCTTTAAAAAAAAAAAAAAAGGACCTCTACTCACATTTAATCATTGTTCTGAATAACAGTTTGCTTCTTTTCTTTTACCCTCTGAGTATCTGATATTTCTTAGATTCACTTATCACATATGCTGTCAAATAACTGATTTTTACTGGCAACTGACATTTTAAAAAAAAAGTGTAACACGAAAGAGCGTCTCATTGGTTTCCATAAATTCACATGGGCAGTAAACAATTGGGACAGTTGTAAAATAGATTCATTTTCAATGGTCATAAGCCCAAACTAGGTCACAATTTCTTTACAGGCTGTCTTTGGGATAAGGCAAATATAATGTTTGCATAACAGTTATACCATTAGCTATTTCCTTACTTAAAAAGTCAGTTACTGTGTTTCTGTTTCTTTATGGAAGCTAGCATAGAATGATATACGATACTCCTTTTAAAAACACTGAAATTATTTTATGTAACAACAGTGCGATATCAAAATCCAAGTTACACTAAGCAACCATGGTTACAGTCTCATAAGAGATACATAAAGTATTATCAGATACATTTTAGAGGCTCTCATCTTCTGTTGTAAGTAAACAAATATATTGCTTTAGATTGCAAGAATCATCAATAGTCTGAACTAACGATGGCAAGAAAAAAATTAACTAGCACACTCATTTGTCAGGATGCCGAATATACAAGAAGTTCTATACAGCAATAGCAATGTAAGGAGGAATAAATAGCCATAAAGTTGGCTTGCACTGCATAGAAGCTTGCAGATGGTGGATGAATTCATGTCTGTCACGTTTTTATAATACAATGACTTTTACATATTGCTGCCAGATGGAACATAGTTTTGCATCTTGAATATAAATCTGCAAGAAATACAACTTCCTTCAATATGTTCCCTGTATTTGAAACAAAAGCAAATTTAGTTAGATTTTGGAGGCTAAAACAGATTTAAGGAAATCTGAAAGAATATAAATTAAATCCTCAAGGGCATCCTTGTTATAAATTATTCCAAAATAATGGAGTTACACATGTCTTCTGTATTTCTGTAGACAGAACAGAAAAGGAATCATACAAAAATCTAGGCAGAATTCTATTCTATCAAATGCAAGATATGTCCTAGGTGTATCTGAAAGAACATAATAAGAGCTTTCAATTGAACTTAGGAGTAGTTTAGCAGAACTCATGGATAACAGTTATCCTTGTTTCAATAAAAAGTTACCTATCCCACTATATCAGACCACAAAAGTACAGTGCATGAAGCATAAATGCATTTAATCTTTCCTGATAATGAGCATCTGTATTGTCCTTGTGTTAAATTATACCAAACAGACGTAATATTTAACTCAGATCCAATTGTTACAATTTCAGTTACAGATATATGTTTTCAAACCACCTAGAAAGTGCAGGATTCCTTTTTGATTTTATATGCTCTTATCCATCACACCTGGCTTCCTCTTGTGTCTAATCTTTGTTTCTCATGGTAGCTGGTATTGCTAAATATGCAATGCTGATAGCGATGAAGTGAACTAGATGACTGTAGGGGAGAATATTTTCCCATTCAGTGATTTCTCACAAAGTCTGATTTGATGATAAACTTGAGTTGACTTCCCTCAGACAGCCTCGAGCATTGTTTATATGCAGATAAGTCTGTGTTTGAACCCATTAGGCTTTTATGACAGTTATAATAAAATATGATTGGAAAACCTTCTGGCTTGCTTGGATCCATACTTACATTGTGCTTTGTGAGGTTGGAAATGTTACTTGCTATTGCTTGTAGCCAGTCAATACAGTCTTCAGCAGAGAGACACTGAATTATTCCACTGCAAACCCCATCCACAGCAATTACTTGGAACGCATTTTGCCTATAGACATGTCATAACAGATCAGGTCAGAAAAAAATTTCATCTGTTCTAGCATACCATCTTAACAATACTCGTAGAAATGCTTTTCTTTCAACTGCAATGAAGGTCAGCCAGTGAACACTGATAAATAGCTGGTTTTCCTGTTTTATAAATACCTGACATATTAAAAAAAATCAACTACATATTAAATGTCATATAAAAAGGTCAAGTCTTCCTATATTAAGTTTCCATGAAGCTACAAGAAAATTCCATTGATTAACCCCATGAAATCTTGTCCAACATTGTGTGACTTCAGAAGCTGAACAATTAAAATAGTTGATGCATATCAAAGCAATAATAATTGAATTGTGAAGATCACAGAGAAGGAAAGTGCATCAGACTGTTAGTAGACTTTCGTGAAATTCAGTGGAATTCTGTTTGATCCTCCAAATCATTTTTAAAAACAATAACATTACTGTTAGCTTGTTAGCTGCTTTTGGTGATAGAATTTTTATTGTAAACGGTCCTCTTCTCACTTGCCATTGGAATAGCTGGAGAATTCAAATTTGACCAGGTATCATTAATGATTTTTTCAATTGCATTTCTGAATACAGAATCATTAGCAAATCACACTGGAATGTCCAGAGACATCCACTGACAAAAGCAGTGGCGACTTGGGTGTCTCTACAGTAGTAACATTCTTGACATGAACACAATGTTCTATGATGCATTAGTTTGACTTTCCACAATGGAGTGCTGAACAATTACAAAAGAGGAAAATTTTTCAAACTGTAAAGCCATAGCAGGTCTAAATTCTGTATAAAGGCCATTTTTGGTCTTTGTGAAGGTTGACAGGTCTCTAGCTTCAGAACCCAATGACAGAAAATTAATCAGTTTCATGGAGGAGAAGATTACAAAGCATACAGAGAATATCAAGTTCCACTGGTAGAATTCTCCTACAAAATCATCCAATCATGGCTTAAAATCAAGAACATCATTCAGATTTTTGAGAAGGCTGAAGCAAAACAAGTGTCATCTTCAATATAAAACTGAGTGTCACTAATGACAGTTTCTGACATCTCAAGACTGATGTAGCTTCTGCAAAATTATTATTTTTTTACTTCACAAAGCTATCAACTAGTTTTATAGAATACAGAGCTAATATCTACCTCAGCCATAAAGGTCCTTATGTGTCTGTTTCAAGTGCAGGCTTTTCTTTCATTTAGGAAGAGCATAAAAATGAATTAGAGCCATGTCTTTTTCTTGAGCAGGCACGGTGTAAAAGATACGTTTTTAAAAAATGAGCTACTTGTACTTGTAAGTTTTTGGAGGAGATTTCTTTAAGGCACCTTCAAGTAACGTACCTAAATGTTGAAACAGTATTTATTTGTTACACCTTTATTTTAAATGGCTATAATCAGAAATCATAAATTCATCCAGAATAAAATGATAAATAAGGTATTACGTGAAGACCATACCATGATGCTCCGATAAAGTTGCCGATTACAAATAAGTATATTTCCAGGATTCCCATTCTCTCTTTTCTTCCTATCACAGACCAAGGAATCTAATAACACCAGACATTGACCTGTACAATCTAATGCATTTGGGACATAGTAGACTGTTCTTAAGTATTTGATCTGCTAATGCAGAGAATTATTTTTACAGAATACTCTTGCCCAAATGCCAATTACTTCAGAGTATGAGATGCATGGTGACCTATTAATTTTTTTTTTTTTCCTGAATGCATCTAGGCAGTAGAGTAGCTTAGTTCTAGATTATTGTAATGGTAGCTTAAATTAATCTACTGGAAAAAGACCATACCACAACACAAAACATGTTGGATTAAAGAAAAAATATTATTAATAATTTTTAATACAGCAAAAAAAAAAAAAACATTAACATCAGATTTTTATTCACTTACACATCTCAGATACGTATAGCATATAACATTTTATGCTGCTTTTCTTACTGTTATTTTCAATGTGCTTTCCTTAACATTGCTTTTCGTATTCTACTCATTTTTAGTCTCTTAAAAAAATTGTCTACCTTTCTTTGAAAAATTTTTTGAGGGAGTCATATTTTAAAATCGGCAAATTTAGTATCTATTTTAAAACACTCATAAACTACCTTGGTACTCACATAAAATATTGGCTCCATGCCTTCTGAGAAAAAAAAAAAAAAAGTGTGTTTCTCTCTAGCAAACATAATTGAGTTTTATTTTTTATTTTTAAGTAATATTCCTCATGTTAGGCAGCACAGGAGAATACAAGGGGAAACTTAGTAATCACTCAAGGTGTGAGCATGACTTCAGGTAGTCAGTGTTTTATAAACCCCTCTGTAAATTTGTTTTTTGGAAATCTTAGAAATATTATTTCTGACTACACATACTCTTTCTCTCTAATATACAAGTTCTATAATACATATATTAAGCTTGTGTTTTATTTCTACAGAAGACTGAATGTGAATGTCTTAAATCTATGAATAGTTGAATATAACCCAATTTTCTTTGTGAGCAGTTCTAGCCAATTCAGTATATTATCAGGAGTGAACAGCAGAACAGATCTCAGATCTGACTTTTATAATTCTAGGTCCTTTATTGATACATGCTGTTAATTATTTCTATTTCAATCACTGTAAAACATTGAGCTGAAGGTTTTCACAGAATCACATACAAGAATTCCAACATCTCTGGCATCCATATTCTGCTCTATTTCAGCTCAGTCAATGAGTCAGGGTAGCTTTTGCATCACAAGTCTCTTGGCCAGTAATAGTCAAGAGATTGAGAACAGAGCAGGCAAGTAAGTATGATATTAATATTACTAGTCAGAGACCGTAAGCTGTTTTTAGCTTAACAATCATCTAGTGACTATTAACTTAACTGCTTTAATATCAGCTCTGTGAATAGGAAAAAAACCTGGAAACCTACATGGTATTCTTTAAAGTAACAATAGCCCTTAGAATTAACTGGGCCTGTGGGAGGTTTTGGTGTAACTTTTAAACATTTGCTAAGCACTAATGAGAAGCAGGTTGTGATATAAGACAACAATATTAAACCTGAAGGAAGCCAAAATGAGTTATGATCTTTCAGTTTCCATTGCGATCATAAACCCACACCTAGAGGGAAGTGGTAACACTTGACTGCAAGATTCCTAGCCAGGGGAAAGGGTGACCATACCAACAAAGAAACGATACTTGAAATGTTCTTTTGCAAAACAGTTATAACAGAAATATTAATGAAGATTTTATGTATTAATTAAGTATCTATGTATTTTTGAATGCAGGTACAGAAAAGGTTTAAGCTATTAATGCTTGATTACTAGTCAGGTCTTCAGATGAAGCAATAAATTTAAGTCTGACTGCGAACTTCCCATGTCCCTTGTCTTCTGTCCCATATCTCTCACAGCTGGACTGAAATTAATAATGCCACTCCTCTTAATATTGTAAATCCCTAGGGATTTCATCCCTAAACCAAGAAGTCAACAGTTTCAGCTTTCTAAATTTATTTACCTGCACAAATCTGATCCTGGAAGGTATTGGGAAAATCGTGAATGAAGAAGTGGAATTAATCGGAGATCACACCACCTTTTTTCCCATCTAAGTCCTGGAGATGTTGGCCATGAGGAACAAGATAATGTATCCTGAAAAATATTTAGAAGGTCCTTCTCAGTTTTAGGCTTCATTATAAATACTCAACAGATTTGAAAAGAAAGATAGCTATTTCAAAGATCTCATATTTAGCACAGTCAACCACTTTCCTCAGATCACACGTGACCAATTCTAGCTAGCACTGGACAGATTCCAAACTTTTTGTCACAAATAAAACAAACCTATGTGAAGCTCTACATTTAGTGAAAACAGACTGCATCATTTTTTGAGGATGATCAGTCATAAATAAAAATATTTCCCATATTATTATGAGTTGCAGGTTTTATATCTGTACTTTGAGTAAGGGAGATTTCCATGTTACTCAGTTAAACAATCATAATTCAAGTTTTTCTTCTATGGTTCCATACTTAATTAATTATACACCTACTCATTAATTTCATTGGCAATCATAAAGAGGAATTAATAAATGATGAAAATTTTCATTCAGTATATTAATTTTACCTATTTACACAAGATATTATTTATATGAAAACTCAACTAAATCATGCCTATGATCATATCTACAAAGAAGGAATATTAAAAAGTCTACATCCCAATTCTGGCAGTATTTTTAGGGAATATAGATTAGAATGAGAAATATTTTTGGGGTACATAATCAAAATTATTTTTAAAAAATCCAGTACCCCTTCCTTTCTTTACAAAACACTCACTATTTAAAATAGAGCTAGTTATCAGGCCACGTTCTAAAGAAGATTTACACTGAAATACAGTAAGTCTTTCCTGTATGTCAGTAAAATTGAAATTGAACCCATTGATTCTGAATCATCTTTTTTAACTTTCTTCTTCTTACTCATATCTAGCAGAAAAAAAAAAAAAAAGCCAAAAAACAAAACACTTGTTGATTTCAAGTTTTAAAGCTCTGGCAAGTTTTTAAATGAATGTTCATATATCTCTTATCATGTGTAACTAGAATGCAATGACCATCAGTTTATCTGAACAGCAAGATTTTCAAAAGTACATTCATGTACATAAAACATTGACTCTTTGGTGAAACATTCTATAGATTCAATCAAAATAAATCCACAGAAATAAATGACTGAGTAAGAAGACTAAGTTAGGATATTCTTCTGAACAATGTTTTCAAGTGTTCTGTGTTTTCAGGATTTTTTTACAGCTGTGATGAAACTTTGGGAAAAATTTGGAATGTGGCAAGTTTAGATGCAGACAGTAGATCCAGGTCCAAGTGCAACAGAAGTGGTAACCTCACTTTTAGTTTGAATAACACTTCCTATTGTTAAATGAATAAGACCCAAACCAGCTCTGTTTACTCCAAATTATTCTGAGCAAGAAATCTCCATCATGTGGATCACCAGGTTATAACTAAGAAACAGCTTATGGCCATAAGCCACAATACATTCTAGAAAATAAATTGACAATACGGAAGGACCTGACTTAGGATTTGTACATATGTTAGAAATTCATATAGAGTTCTCATTTGGTTTTATGAAACATTCTATTCCATTCCAAGAAGATACTGCAGGCAAGAAGAATAAACGAAAAACAAACAAACTAACAAAAAAAACCTAACAACCTTGTTTTCATTAAATTACGATCAGTTCAAACGGAAACTGTAGGTAACTTAGATAACTAATTTTTGATACATGCAGCAGAAATAGGATTCCTGAAAGCAAGCAGGCTTTTTAGCCTAACAGCAAAGATAGACTTGAAATGGCTAGCAAACTAACTTTAGAATCTCTTCTAATTACCTTTTCACATATGTATATATACAGCAGGGATATCTGTTTCTGATGTTGTTGCACTATTAATAGATAAACATTTATAGTTTTTTTTTTTAACGTGAATTCCATCTCTATAAACATGTACATACCCCAAAGTTTTCATAGATCCTAATTAGGCTTAAATCTTTGCTAATGACTTCTAAATTTCTGGGCTCCCATTTGAAAATATTTTTTAGTGAAATAAGAAAGAACAACAAGGGAAGCCAGAAATTACAGACAGGAAGCCTACTGAATACTGCTTACACTTCTGCTCATTCGTATATCACTGTAACAATCATGAGATTTGCAAATTTATTTATTCTGTGATTTTTATTCTCAGTAGATCTAAAAAAAGCCTAATACACATTAAAACAAACAAAAAAACATTAGAACTACACAAGATATCATAAATGCTGCCTTTCATGACTACAAAATACATTAAAATCACCGTGTTTCATTTCAAATAAATCTTTTATGACAAATCTGAACACTTCCTCTGAAAGGCACTTTGCTGCATAATGCTATTGTTCTTCAGTACAGTCATTAGTACAATTTAATAGGAGAAAAATGCTTGCACCTTGGAAATAGTCAAAAACATTCACCTGAATAAGTCTTTGTCAAAAGCTCGAAATAATAAATTAAATAAACTATATGGAATTACATTCTTTAAATAGCTATTTTTTCACTTTAATAGTTCTATTCGTTACACTCTGCAAATAAATGTAGAAAACAAAACTTTCTCAAAATTCCTACTGCCCAGATAAAAACAGCAATCACATTTATCAGAGCATAATCTCAGCTAACAGAATTCATCATAGTTTTGTTCTTAGCTCTAATATCTGGCTGAGAATTTTTAGCTCCCTATGGAACTATCTCCGATGTTAATTAGAGTTTGTCACATGATGATGACTCTTATTAATTACTTTCACCTAGCTATTGTTTTACTTACATGATTCCACGAAAGAAATATAAGCTCTTACCGTGTTGTTGGGATGGTAGTTGAGATGCAAACCACTGTCGCACAGGGGAGAGGAAGTGCCACTGCTCTGGTCACTGGGGGCACCTAACAACATGGACATACCAAAAATGTAACATTAATCTACAAAGCTATTATAAAGCTATTATAAAATTGGTGTTGTTTGCATGTTTTCCTCTCCCACTGATTTTGTCACATAGAAAACTCAAGATTCAACCCTCCCTTGGTGATTTGCCAAAAGTTAACAATCTACTCAGTAAGAAAAAATAATATGTTTTTGCAAATTTGATAATAAAGGGAAAGTGTGCACTTTCTTAATTGGTTCTTACATAAAGGAACCATTCAGACAATGATTTTGTCATTCTCTGTGAAGTTCACAGTTCTTGTAGTAACTTAGAAAGATACACAGCTACATCTTATAAACATACACAATAGGATCTATTCAAATGCATGATTGTGTGCATTACTCAGTGTTCTCTATGGTACCACATTCTTTCATAAAAGGAGCAATGAGTTACTGGGATTCATTTTTATTTAAGAATATTTTAGAAAATTTCTGATGTATTTTTTTTCTTGCCTCACTATAATTTAATACCTGGACAAAAGATAAAATGGTACTTCCATAACTGATTCTATATACATATACAACATATATCATAATTTAGTTTATTTAATTGCTACTGATGTAAAATCAAAGGATAAAAGTATCGAAATCGAACACTTTTTTGTTTTGTTTCTCCTTTTAGGAGAAAGAAGCAGAAAGTAACAGTGCCAAAAGTCACAGGATGCCATACATGAATATATATATATATGCTTGGGTATGCTGCAACTGTATAATTATGTGCCCACGCTCCCAATTTAATACAATTAAAGGAAGACAGCTGTCTCCGTTTGCATTTGATGGGGCTAGCTTAATAAAACTGAGTTGGACTTAAAATACTAAACATTTGAGATATATATATATATTTTTAGTTTCATAGACACCTACATGAAAGCTGCTGAATTTTAAATGAGAGAGTTAAGCCCTCAAAAGATACCCACATGATCCCATTTTCACAACTAGAAGACAAAACTCCTGGACAAAACTGATCTGATGCAGCCTGGAAAAATGCTTTAAATACTCTGCATCAAACTGTGAGCTACTGTAACCTGATGTAATTCCCCTGACTCAGTTTTGCTGATTCACACCAGACAAATACAAGGTGATCTCTTTTTTAAGCAAAGAGTGCAGTCTTCTGCTTAAAGTAACCACTGCTATACTATCTGGCAATATGAGAAGCTTATATTTGGGTCACAATGCTGACCAAGAAAGCTACTGTTAGTCACATCTAATGTGCACTAGGTCAGAAGCTGCAAGTTTTCAAGAGCATTGAATTAAGGTTTATTTTGGACAAGTAATAAAGGCTTACACGCACAATCTTCATTCAGTGGCAGTTTGAGAAAAGCAGGTGCTCTTTTCAGAAATGACACAGTTAGGGTCACTTCTTCCCCCGCATTGCGAAGGACCTGAACCTGGAAGAGAAATACAAACAGGACACTCTGAAATATAAATATGACCAGAACATAGCAGCAAATATAAACAAGATCATGCAGCTTTCATATACCTGCAAATGATTGCAATGACACCTGTCAAAAAGAAAGCAAGACGTAAAACTATGTATGTCCTCTGCTCCTTGTCACACAACCATGTAATATCAGTGTGGAAACAGCACTGTCTGGTTCCAGAGCTTGCCCCCTGACACTTATAAGCTGTGCACCTCCTTCTTCCAGACCTGGCATTAACAGAAACTCACATGTATAAATTCTTTTTGGTTTGGTTTAGTTTTGCTGAGGTTGTCCCATAAATCTCCAATCAAAACAAAAGCTGTAGTTTCCACAGCTATGCCATATAAGTCCTTCCAGCAGTCAGAGTTAAATTTAACCAAACTACTCCAGCATAGATGAGTGATCTACAGCTACAATGAAAAAGTACCTATTTCAGGCCTTAAGTCTTGTGCTTTTATAAGCTCGTGCTTTACCATAGGACAGATTACATTTTGGAGGTAGGAGGACAAGTGAATCACCTATCCACGTGTGAATGCTCTTAGCAATCCAGTATCTCTTCCATAATTACTTCCGCAGCACCTATTCATGTCTTTAGCTTTTCTGCGGTGTGGCTGAGCCACTCAGCAGAGAAAGAGAACTCCAGGCACCTCTCCAGGTGGAGACAAACAAGCATCTAAGCAAAATTCTATATTTAACAGTGGATAATTGATAATGGTATCATGTTATATCGTAAGAGATATGAGGTAACATAACTCTGAGTATCAAAGAATGAGCATTTCTGGTTGTTCTCCCTCTATAACTTGTTAACTTTATAAGGGTTGATTTTAGTTGTCTTTTTAATCTGGCATATATTTGTCCTTTTCTGCTGTGACCTCATAGTATCCGGATAACTCACAAGTAACCCTTCTGCAATGCCGCTCTTTGTCAAATTGCCTTAAAAGTTACCTAATGGAAGACTGCAATTATTTAATCCATGCCAATTAAAAGCCTATCTTACACATTTAACTCCATACATATGTACTACTATATTCAGGGGTACATTCATGTGAAAGTCATTGCACTACATTAAGCTAATTTAAAGCAATTCTTCAAGAAAAAATGTAAAAAATGTCAACTTCTCACTTAGACACAATATTTCCTATTCCACATTGGCTGCTAGAGAAGAGTAACAATGTGATGACACGTTATTTTGAATCAGTCCCTGAAGTGCACTCAGAAATTTTAGACTGTTTATTATGTAAAATAACACACTGGTTGTCAAGGCGTAATTTCCAATGTAGTATGTACGTATGCCAATAGCCAAACATGCATCACAACAAAATTTAATCAACTTAAATTCCATAACTTCTGCTGTGGCACAAGGATCTCCAATGAGTACTTCCCATTTCTAACATGTTTTATACCTCAGAATTCGTAAGTGGCACTTGTTTCATGGGAAGACAATGACACTGTCAGTGGAATAGTTAGATAAAGACTCTGAAGTCTTGAATTCCATCAGAGATCATCTTGTAAGCTCAGCCATCACAGAAAAAACATCCTTCTCTCTTCTGTAGCAATCACACAGTTCATAATAGTCATAGCCAAAGCAGACAGACATGTTTTCTGTATTGAAATCACAGATGTGGATAGATAAAGTGCAGGAAAAAGAAAGCTACCCTTTACTTTTTATTTAAAAAAATGTCTTTACTCAGGAACAGGGAAGAAAGTTACAAAGTCATCTTTATAAAATACCCAAGAACAAGTGGATATCATCCGAGAAAAATGCTGAGACACTAAACTCTGTCTCTGAACATTTTTTCTTTCAAGAGTTAAACAAGCCACAAGTCCATATGATTACATGTGATAATACCGCAGTACAAATACTAGAAGTTATCCTACGTAGTCTGATGTGACATTTTCACCCCAATCTTTCTCGTTCTCTCTCAAACTTATAGGATGAAAAAGCTGGTACAAAATCTAGTTGAAATCAGCAATCCTTATTTCAGTAAATCATATATTGTAGTATATAAATCATATCAGCCAGAAAGTAATTGGATTTGACATGTAGAATAAACAAATATAAAATATTGAAAAATATAACTACTAGCTAATAATTACGCCAAAGAGAAGACATGAGTTATCAATCCCATGTCACTTACTTTTCAGTGATTATTAAATCCATTCTTGGAAATAAAGTTAATTAAGAAAACTTAGATTTTTAATTAAACAGTCTGTTTGAAGCTTTCGCCTGAAATCTTTATTGCAACTTTACATTTTTGTCTTCCTTTTATATAAGCAATGAGCAATTGTTGAACTGTATTAAATCAAACATGCCTTACAGGATTGGTTTACTTGGCATCCTCATTCAAGAAGCACTTTGCCTTAGTGTCTTTCCTCCATGCAGAAAGAGAATGTGATACGAGAGGAAATCTTTTCTTACCAAGGAATGCTGAGGAATCTTTTTAGTAATATACCAGAACAGCTAATGTTTAGAAATGGAAAACTGATAGCTTTTATTAAAAGGTAATGGTCAAAATAAATGTAGCTAGTTGTTACAGAGATAAATCTCTGAAGAAAAAAAAAAGATGTTGAAAACAGGGAGCCAAACAGTTTGACTGGAAGATACAGTACAGAATGAGCTTCTAGATTTTACAAACGTGAGTGGAATTCTAACTGAGATATTGGCACATTCCTTCTTTCTTTTCTCTCCATCACTGCCTGCCAGTACTGCAGCTTAAAATTTTACCGAGCTATTTCTTTTAAATGAGGACTGCATGAATGCAAAAGTAGTGCTTGTTTAGGCTTGGAAAATCTACGTTGATTGAGAATGAATTGAGAATGAAAATATATCTATCTGCACAAGTTTATCTCTGCAGATCTGAAAACACATTCCACTTAGGAAGCAGTATTTTGAAGAAGTAGATTTTATGGTGATGTGTAACATTTCTGAATAAAATCTCCATATAACAATAACACTAGTCTGAACTTTCAGTAATGCCTATAATAATGTTGCCTTTTAATTTTATAAAACCTTTTTAAAGTGCCAGTTAAAGACAACATTAAAGCATATGCCAATGTATCTCTCAATATATTCACAAAAGCATTGATGTGTGAAGTCCCTCTGACTTCAGCAAGTATTGTTCCTTGAATGGGACATTAAATTCACTCTTAAATTACAAATGAAATTTATACATGAGTTAATTGGCAAAGATTTAAACAGAAGACAATAGAAGACGTATATTCCCTAAGATTAGTGGTCTCCTGAGCTGCAGAAAATACCACTCTTCACTATAACTGAAAGCAAAAATCACTTCATTAATAAATGTCTTGAATTATTATCATTTGGAAAAGCAAAAGGATACTGTGCACTGTTATTCACTAGCCTGGTATCATCGAGTCCATCTGCATATCCCACAGTTTGTATTCTGGTACAATGACTTAAGGGCTCGAGGCTGGAAGGCTTGACACATGAATCTTGAATTATGTTTAACTATGTAAAAAGGCAATCGTTTCTTACAGTAAAACCCATGGATGTGATACAGTATAGTATAGATATTCACAGTAAAAATATGTCAGAGTATAGGGAGTTTTAAATTCCCATTATCTAATATTTATCACAATATTTGTCCACAACAAATTAATTAATATAATAGTTAAAATCATAAAAAAAATTCTTCCTTCAGAAAATTTCTCTTCTTGACATGCAACACAACGTAGAACATGATTTTATGACAGTAGCTCCAACTCACACTGCTCAACTAAAAGCACACCTCATACTACAGTTTGACATTATCAGAGAAGTTGATTGGTGTCTGGTCAGAGAACTTGATTTAGATATTCAGATAAGAAAATCAAATGAGTTGCACAATGGAATGGAAATCTTCCTCAAGCAAAGTAAAAAGAAATGCAGGGCAGAATGATGCACATGCTGAGGATGAATGAAAACATTCAGTTTTTTTCAGATACCACTTCTGCACCTAACTTGCTATCAGTGCTGTTCTAAAAAACGGCAGGTGGATGCAATAATACTAGTGGTTACAGCACAGACATCATGTTAAGCTTACCAGTAAGCAATTATTCTGAAAAATGGCAGAAAAAGGTTTAGTTTCTCAAAATGACATGGGAATTGAACCAAGGTAGCACTTACACAGTGAACGTTCCAACTGCAAAGACACTATATAAGAGATCATTTCAAAGTAATATACAAAGCCATTTGGGATTTGATACTTTTTGACAAGTCCCATCAGACTTAGCACTCAGAAGCAAAATTATTCTCAATTCCAAGAGACAGTACTCATTTGAGCTAGACCATCAGGTGATTTCTCAGATGGACAATGTCACACAAGTCTGTTATAACTATCTTCTGTTTTCATTCATCAATCTCTGCCCCACCTGCTCTCATTGGCTTATGAGCCAATATAGACATAAAAGTTCCAGTAACCTCAAGACTTGAGTAAAAAGCATTACTAGAATGTTAAGTGATCTGCCTTTAAAAAGATATAAAAATATGTAATCATGTTTTAAGGTCCAAATGCAGGTCACAGAGGACTCTGACTTCCGTCAGATTCTTCTTCAACATAGTGCCAAGGTAAAAAGAGAATTTTATCACTTCAGCGTTACACTGACAATCAAGTTGGAAGAAAAATGTGTTTTTAAACTTGTATTATTTAAGTCTTTAAATATTACTATTCTCCATAATCAGCACTGAAATGCTTAGTAATATTTAAATCAGAATAGCAATAGACTGCAATTATTGCTGAGTTAGATATTTATCTTTCCAAAGGCAGCATAGGAGTGCCTCAGCAAAAGATGATCTTGAAAAAACTGGAGGGGAAAAAAAGAAAACCTAACAGAATTACAAAAGTAAAGAACTGTCAGAAAACATGCTTTGGCACAATTTTATCCTTCTTCATTCATTAAATTTAGCATCATTAATAAACATAATCCTGAAAAATATTGCTAGGAGTGCTTAATTTGCAACTTTAGGTCATGTACTCTGATTTGGAATTCTGTTTTACTAAAGATTGCATATTACTGGCCATCACAGTTCATATTAAATCAAACAATTAGCAGGTCAATATAGAAACTACAGCAAGAGAGGAATTAGAACTTGCTAAAATTTTTAGTGTTTGAAGAATGGAAATGTCTGTGACAGGCCCCAAACTAAAAACTCCATATCATCCTCTGAAAAATGAAAAATTATTCCATTAGATAAATTTTAACTATATTGCTTACAATGATTGTCAGTATTTTTTCTGAATCATACCAGCTGACCTTCAGACTGTCAATTCTGTGATGACAGAACAGGGGGAAGTGGTTTCGAGATCAGTGAGGGTAGATTTAGGTTAGATAGAAGGAAAAAATCTTCTGCAGGGAGGGTAGTGAGGCACTGGAACAGGTTGCCCAGTGATATGGTTGGTGCGTCCCTGGAGACTTTCAAGATACAGCTGGATGATGCCCTGGGCAATCTGATCCAGTGTGGTGTCCCTGTTCATTGCAGGGAAGCTGGATTAGATGGCCTTCAGAGGTTCCTTACAACTCTAAGGATCCTAAAATTATAATGCAAAAGTGACTCTCAAACAGCAAGATCTCTTAATGCTCCCTGAACTTTATTCTATGGACATCTATTGGTCTGAGACCATGGCATAGAAGAAACAAGTACACATAGACGTACTAATTAGTCACTGAATGATCATTCATTCTAAGAAGAAAATGAGTAGAATATAATATATCACTATTGTAAAAGGATACTGTATAGTGCAAAGATTAATACTTTAAGCGCCTTGAAAAAAGAAGACTCAGAGGGGATCCGATACACATCCAAAAATATCTAAGGAGTGGAAGGCAAAGGGATGAGGCTGGATTCTTCTCAACAGTGTGTAGTGATAGGACGAGGGATAATGGTCACATACTGAAGCATAGGAAATTCTGCACAAATGTGCGTGGGAACTTTTCACAGTGAGGGTGACAGAGCACTGGAACAGGCTTCCCTGTTGTAGGGAGTTGTGGAGGGTTGTGGAGTCTCCTTCTCTGGAGGTGCTCAAGACCCGCCTGGACGCCTACCTGCACAACCTGGTCTGGGGAACCTGCTTTGGCAGGGAGTTGGACTCAATGTTCTCTAGAGGTTCCGTCCAACTTCTACAATTCTGTGATTCTGTGATGTGCTGAAAAATTAACAGTTCATTATACATTACATTTAAATGTTTCTTGTATCCTATACCATATACTAGAAAATACATAACATGGAAAAAATTATTTTTATCTTCTGATTAAAGTGTAAGAAATGAGTCAATGGAAATTTGACTTGATTCGTGTATAGACCTTATTCAAGTGCTTACATGATACACAGTTACTCATATATCATATATAACAAAAAATAATCTATGCAAGTAAACAAAAAAACTTAAAAAAAAAAAACAGAAAACTAATCCAAACAGTTTACATTTCCTGAGCTTTTCCAACACACCCATATGTAGAGAGAGCATGCCAGAGCTGAATCACAGAAATGTCAATCCTTTTTTCACATTGCCGACCCCCTCAGGTTTTCCTTTAGGATTACTCAATTACACTGAATAATCTGTGCAGCTATACAGTTTCAAAAACTCCTCTTTAAACTCTCACAGCTATTCCATTTTTTGAAACTTCTCACACATTCATATGCTGGGCACCCACTATCTTTCCATACTGATCTATAAACACATTTTTTAATAATATATATAAAAAGTTTCAAAACATCTGACTGAGAAAAAAAATAAAGAAAAACCTCTAGTAACACAGAAAACATCAGAAATAAAGAATAACAGTTGCTAGTGTGGTTGAATCTAGGTTACAATTATTCTACATTTTTTGGAAGATAAGAAATTAGTAGCTTGCAAAGTTTTGGAAAAAAAGAAGACAATATATTTTTTGCTTCTTATATCACAACTGAGGCTGATAAAGCCATCATCATTTAGATAAACTACTTAACGCCACCATCTGTCAAATATTTGAAGTCAAGAAGCCTAATTACAATTTCAACCACTGTATTAAAATGTATATTTCATCTCCTACTGACACTACGTGCTTTAATTAGAACAGAATTTAGTTGTTTAAGGCTCTTATTGCTAGTATAGCTCACAAATACATATAAGGAACCAGAATTTGGTTTGGATCAATCTTATTATCACTTTCCAAATAAAGAATTAATCAAAGCTACTTTAGAATTAATATGTGATCCTGATGATAAGCAAAAAAAACTCCTGCTGGAATCAAGTATTTACAGTACTGTCATGACAACTTCTACTGGCTTCTACACAGATTTCCCAAAAGGTTACTCAACACCATCATGTCTGCATTAACTTGCGTGTACAGTCAGATGAACCACAGGCCACCCCCCATCAGTCCACAATGGATTTCTCATTTAAGACATAAGATGTTTTTGACTATTAGTGGGAAACCAACTGTGATGGCAGGCTTTATTGCGATGTTCTTTGTTCTTTTTTTAGCTCCTCTTGATTACATGTAGTGGAGAACATTCAGTGAAAGTTATCAACACCTGCAGAATGTTTAAGCAACCTGCAAAAACTTTTCACATGACTTCTTCATAATAAATGACAATTTATTTTTACCTTCAAGAAACCCTGATGCAAAACTTCAAAGATTTTTTTCCACTTTTTCTCAAAAAGGGAAATAATATAAGGCATAATTAAACACAGAGATCAGATGTACAAATTCCTCCTACTTAATAATCTCTGGACTAAATCCTTTATTATTCACACGAAGAGTATATTTTTAATGGGTATTAGTTGTATATAACATAAAGACATTATCCAAGTTACATTAAAAAAAATAAATAACATCAGCTATATTTACATTTATGCACAAGTCCTTGACTACCTCAATACAATTTGAATGAAGACCATTAGAAATCCTTCTATGAATATAAATGCATTTTCTGATGGTAGAAGACATTACGCTAAAGCCAAAATCTTCAGATTTAAGCTTCACCTCTTCCAACATTTTTTTCTCTTTTAAGTAAGTATATATATAAAAAAAAAGAAAATCGAAGTGAGGTTGAAGGTGGAAATTCTTTTTCCAAGCAGGTTGAAAAAGGAACTGAACACTGACTTGGAATTAAGGACTTGAGATTTTCTAGGTAAAGTATGCTTCCCACTACAGAAGTGAGCGAAGGAAATAATTACTTATTGTAGGAAACAATTTATAGCAGGAAATAATTCCAATCAAATTTTTCACTGTAAGGATTTAGAGGCTCTTCCCCCCCCCCCACCCCTTTCATCATACTGCACTTTATTTTATTTTTGTTAAAGCAATGAACCCTTAAAGAGTTTGAGGTTTCTAGACCTGATTAATAACACTGAAGCTGCTTCTTTATCTGTTAAACAGACAAGAATTCACTGCTTCTTCATTAAAATTTTTAAACACTTCAAATTTACCAAAAGAAGTGCTTTCACAGTTGAGTAATATATGAAATTTTTAATGCATTTACTAAAGAAATTTGTTATCTCTGAATATTCTCAGTGAAAAATATCATAATAATATTAAAAATTCAGGCATGTTACTACACTACATATCATTTTGGCTACTGCTTTGGCTCCTAATATTTCAAGAGTGAAAGTTTCACAGCTAACACAGCAATTTGAAGTACATTATTAAATTTCAAATGTTTTCTGAGCAGAGATATGTCTAAGATTGTTTGAAACACTGCTTCAAACATTGCTTGAATACCTGTCTGAGAAAGCAGAACCCAGTTTACAGGGAGGGGGTGAAGATGGAATCAGAAACAGAATAAGAGAGTCCTTACACTAACCCCATTGCAAGACTAGGTTCAAACACAGTCAGTGGCAAATTTCACATTTACATATTCAATATAAAATTTGCTGATGGCAAATATGACCTTAACATTTACTTTTCATGAACAGTCACACTAATCAAGCACCAGCACGTAAGTGCTCATGAAAAATTAATAATAAAACCCTTAATTAATTAATTAAAAAAATTTGAAATCAAATTTTAATTCTAAATTTGAATAAATATTAATGTGCAAGCTGACTGCTATTTGTTCAACACTAAATGTTATCAACTTCACAATGACATAAAGCGTAATTCTTGGACAAATTTGTATATTAAGAAATATTTTAGATCAATATATGCAGTTAAGCTTACTCTGTTATGCTTCTTGGCAGCTAGGCTCTAATCTCAGAGAAAGATATTTCAGTAGTTCAGGAAATGTGCTCAGTTTTCAACAAAGAAAATGTATAATAAGAGTCTTTAGTGACATTTAATGCAGTGGTGGCCTTTCTGCTGCGGAGAAATAATTTTACTGAACCTAACTGAAACTGAGAAACTGAGTTGGTACTTCATAAATATTCTTTAAAAATTAGAAAAAAAAATCCTTAACCTAGGAAAACACTTTAGTAGTTAATTTTAGGCAAAAAAAATCAATAAATACACAGTTATCTAAAAATATGAAATATCAATAAACGATATTGTCTAAACATTTTTTACATTCAGTTTCGATAGCACGTAAATTTTAAATTTTGGGAAAACTGAGTTTGGAGGTACTCACACTGGGTATTAATTAACTGGAGGACATTTACAGATATTTTACTAGCTGTTGTTTCCAAGCTACTCTCCATCATGTTTGAAAACTCATCACCATTAGGTTAAGTCCATGATGACTGGAAAAAGAGAAACATCACTCCTATTTTTAAGAAAGGGAGAAAGGAAGATCTGGGGAACTACAGACCAGTAGGCTTCACCTCTGTGCCTGTGAAGATCATGGAGCAGATCCTTCTAGAAGATACATGAAGGCACATGTGAGACAAAGAGGTGATCTGAGACAGCCAGCGCAGCCTCACAAAGGGCAGACTGTGCCTCTTGCCTTCAGTGATGAAGTGATGGCATCACTGGACAAAGGTAGGGCAAATCATGTCATCTATCTGGTCTTCTGCAATGCATTTAACATGGTCCCACAGTACATCTTTATCTCTAAATGGGAGAAACATCAATTTAAACATTGGACTATCCAGCGGATAAAGAATTGGTTGGATATTTGCAACCAGTGAGTTGTGATCATCAGCTCTATGTGGAAACAGCTCTATGTGGAGACAGGTCACGAGTGATGTCCCCAGGGGTCCGTCTTGGGATCAGTGCTCTTCAACATCTCTATCAGCAATGGAGACAATGGAATTGAATGAATTATCACCAAGTTTGTGGATGACAACAAGCTGAGTAGTGCAGCTGATAACAAGAAAAGGAAGGGATGCTATTCAGAGAGACCTGGAAAAGACTGAAAATTAGGCTCACATGAACCTAATGAATCTAATCAACAAAAGATGTCACACTCACATCACAGCAATCCCAGATGCACACACAGACCTGGAAAAGAACTCATTGAGAGCAGCCTTGTAGAGAAGGACTTGGGGGCCCTGGTGGACAAAGATCTGGACATGAGTCAGCAGTGTGAGTATGCACCCTGGAAGGCCAACGGCACCCTGGGCTGCAAAAGAGTTTGCCAGCAAGGCAAGGGTGTTGACTGTCTCTCTCCACTGAGCCCTCACACAGACGTCCCACCAGGAGTATTTCCTGTGTGGAAGCCTCAACAAACTCTTCTGCACAATCAGAAATTTAAAAATAATACATTATGACCTGACATATACAGGAGACTTTGACTGTGTTTTGTATTAGAACTTTACGTAAATATGGTTGTATATAAGATTCCAAAAAAGATGACTGAGATATGAAGATTTTGTAAAAGATGTCTGCTTACACATTCAGTATGTAAATGTATTATACCCAAAATATTATAAGAAGAAATTTCAGTATTTCAGGGAAAACAGATACCCTCAGTACTTACTACTTACACACTGACATGCTAAAATATGGGAGAGCCTTAAATGCAGACTGTTCTTTTGAACTTTCCTTTTAACCAGTCAGCATAATTAGAACCTTTGAAATATTCTGAATCAGGACTGGCTTGACAAGGGCATGTGAAGTAGAGCATATCTACCTAAATTTACAAAACCTAATTTTAAGATACATGTCATTACCTTAGTAATGCCATTTCTGAGCACTCTATACTTCCCATTTTATTCAGAAAAGTACTAACAGCACAATAAGTCTGCAAGTCTTTGCACTACTATCTGAAGGAAGGATAACCTTTGTAAATTTTAATGCAGAATTTCTTCCTTCTGGCATGACAACTGCACCCAAGTTTTTCTAGTGATCTAACATAGTGTTTTAGCAGGCACTGTCTTGCAGAATAACTAGAGGGAAACAGATAGCACCAAACTAATCCTGTAGAAGGATTCCAGTACTATCAGGGCAACGTCAAGAAAAAATTAAAAAACAGCAAACAGAGGAATTCTAGGAACTTGCATGAAGTTTTATCTTTCCCTCTGGGTGGAAAGTGGGGATGCAAAGTCCTCTGGTGTATGTAGTTCTCTTCTGAGAACCAGGTACCCAAAAACTTGTCAGTCCATGGAACGAGAGCATTAACTTTTAAATGCCCACTGCCTTATATGATGTATTGACATGGAATACCAATAACAAAAAACATAAAACCATGACAATAATGGTAACTGAGATGAGGTTAGCACTTTTCTTACAACCACGAGTCTCATACAGAATAGCTGTATGGAATAAGCAATATCTTGGCCTCTTTATGTGAAGAGAACTATTGGATTTCCAAAAAATTTACACTGCAGAATCATTGAGCTCTTCTATTAGAAGTGATGACTATGCAGGTTCAATATCTACAGTCCTCATCCAGTCTACAGAGGAAAGTATTAAATGGCCATGCTATGAATTATGTAAGACCTCAAATACTATGAGAAGGTGTTAATCTGTACTTATAGGTTGTTGTAATCACTATCACCTAACAGCAAAATATTAATAAAAATCATTTTGTAGAGATCCTCTTCTATAACAGATTCTGTAATTTTAAATATATTTTTCCTTTTGAACAAATTTTTTCCCTCTCTACAGACCTTAGATGCCTTGGTGCACTACAGCCCCGTTCTGGAAGCATCAAATGCAGTATGTGAAGGACTTCTCTCTGTCCCAACATTTCTTCATTGGCAATGGTGTAGTGACTACACCTCGAACCACCAAAATTTCCAAGTGTTACGAGTACAACATTGTACTAGTGATTGCTTACCTATCTTTGTTTGAACAATAAATGCAGGTAAGGTGCTCCATTTGGAGATATACAAAGATAAATTAGTGTCCAGGCTACGGGCACACCAGTTTCTAATTTTATGAATGAACGTTTTTGTTCTGAACACTTAAAAGACTAGGTGTTTACTGTCTGCCTTGACATTGTTGGTGACTGGATTTATGTATTGTTTCATCGAATTCCTCAGACAGAAACATAAACTTGTATGCCTGTATTATTCCTAGCTTCAGCTTATAAAAAGTCTTGCAAAATACTAAAGAGAGACAAAAAAAAAGGCAAAAACAATAAAAATGAAATAAAAAAAAAAAAAAAGAATTTATCCAGAATAGAAAGAATTCAAATTCATCTAAATTAAGAGATATAACATGACATTCCCTACTTCCATATTTAACTTGAGTCTGCACTTCTGGATATAAATTGCCCTGTGATGTTGAGAAATGTTTTTTAAGAAAATTGTTATTTATTTATTTATTCCCAACATCCCTCCAATGCTGATATTTCACGGCAGACAGAATGTATTTATTTTACCATAGGAGAGTACTAAGAATGAGGAAATGCTGTGCTGTATTCAGATGGGATTCTTTACAACCCAAACTGAACAACAAACTGACATTCAGTCTTTGATAAAAACTCATAATATCCTTTTGTGATAATGAATAATATTCTCACCTTCGACAAATGGAAAACTAAGCCCAAAATTCACCTAAAGCTAAGAAAATTCCAAAGGGAAGTGAGCAGATATCTCCAATAAGTTACACTAAACAACAAATAAACCTACATATCCAGCCTTAAAATCTATCTATTGATTTGTCATATTCAGGCATCAGATTGTAACACACTTGTGGGATAACATGACCTGTGCTGCACTGAATGCTTTATTACCAGATCTAATAACTAATGGAAGACAACGAAGGATATCACAAGTGCCCACAAATACAGTCAGCTAAGTTCGTTGTATATCAGAGAGAGATTCTCCCTACTATGAAAGACAGTCCTAATTTGATAAAACTACATATTTTTGAAATTCAAATGGAAAAATAATTTGATTTGTGTAGTACAGAAAAACAGTGTAGTGAAACATCAAGTTCAGATGATTAATAACCAGTATAATATTATAGGTTGCACTGATCATTATGCAGAATTTTTCATCATTGAGTTATGAGGATAGGACATTTGCTTAAAATGGTTTTGGAAACAGCAAAAAGCATTGGATCTAGAAAAGAACAAAAACAAACACACATTGCATTCAATGTGCAGATAATGTATACAAGTCTGAGTTTCCTATGGGAAGTTGCAGCTTTACACACTGGAAAATCCTTCCTACTGCCTTATAGTAAATATTTTCTAAAGGCATCAGGGCAACTCAAAATGTTAATATATTCTCTCATCATATGACACCTGCTAAGTTTTAACTAGTTTCAGAAAAAAAAGAATCACATTCAGAATGAAACAAACCTCTGATGTCACGGACCCTACATGGCCACCTTAAAAGTACCTAGATGTGGTAAGGATTGGAGATTAAGCATCCATTGCAGTTCTAATCCCTGCTGTGGGTAACTATGTTCTACATACTTTGCATTTTCTGTTACCCTGACACTAGGACTCTGGATTCCATGTTTAATAAAGATTAACACAGGAGTGCTATAACAGCTCAAAGTTCCTGGAGCATGCTGCAGAAAAAAATCTACCTGTAACTCCTGCTGGCAGACTGATTTCTGAATCTGATCCTTAGTCAGGTCTATGCCTAAAATCATACTTAAATGTACAATGCACTACCAGATCTATCATTAATATAACAGCACATATTATAATCAGGCTTTATAACAAATTTACTATGCATGCACGTACATCACTGTGTGGCAAGCAAATTATGACTTAGTTACCATTACAGAAACACAGTAGGATTGCTCCCACAACTGAAGTGCTGCAGTGCATGGCTACAAGCTCTTCAGAGGGGATAGGCAAGGAAGGAGGGTTGATGGTGTGGCTATGTCAGAAAGTGCTTTGATATTGTTGAGGTTGGGACTGAGAATGATAAGGCTGAGTGTCTATGGGTAATGATCAGGGGGAAGAGGACATCCTGGTAAGGGTTGGTAGTAGACTTCCTTACCTAAAGAGGCAGATGAGGCAGTTGGCAGAAGTTGTGCAAACGCCAGCCCTTGTATTCATGGTGGATTTCAAATTCACATACATGCTGGAAATACAATGCAGCACAGGAGAAGCCATCTAGGAGGTTTCTAGAGTGTGTGGAAGATCACTTCCTATTGCAGGAGACAGAATTTACTGGGTGTGAAGGACAGAAACTGTTTTTGCTTGGGCTAACATTTGACCCGTTGTGTCTTAATCTTGCCATCGGGCATACATATACATATGATCAAAGAACCTCTTCTCCCTCCTTTATATTGGAGCATGACACTGGGGGAAGAGACTTACTAAACCTGCTGTTCACAAAGAAGGACTGGTGGGAGATGGGAGTTTGGGAGCTGTATTGGACAGTTACCACAAAACGGTAAGAGTTTTTCATTCTCAGTAAAGTCAGGAGAGGGGGCAGCAAAACTGCTACCTTGAAATTCCAGAAGGCAGACTGCTCAGGACACTGGTAGAAAAAGTCCCTTGGGATTCAGTCCTGAAGGGTAAAGCGGTCCAGGAAGGCAGGTCAACTCCTCAAAAAGAAGTCATAGAAGTGCAGAAGCAAGCTATTCCCATGTGCTGTAAGATGAGCTGGTGGTGAAGAGGACTGACATGGATACCAGGGAGTTTATTCTAAGGCTCCAGGAGAAAAAGAGAATCTATCTCCTGTGGAAGAGGGCATGGACAACTTGGGTACAAGTCATACAAGTACAAAAAAGTTGTTAGGATGTGCAGGAAGAAAATTAGAAAGGCAAAAGCCCAGATTGAATTCACCTTGGCTGTTGGGGTAAATGAGAACAAAAAATCCTTTTTATAAATATACTAGCAGTGAGTGGAGGGCTAAGGAGAATCTCCATCCTTTACTGGATGCAGCGGGGTTTGTGACCACTGAGGATAAGTAAAAGGTTGATGTTCTCAATGCCTTCTTTATGTTTCTATTCAAAAGTCAGATCAGTCATCCTCAGGGTACTCTACCCCCTGACTTGGAAGTCTGAGATGTGGATCAGATTAAACTCTTCATGATCCAGGTGGAAACAGAGATCAGATTCTCCACCTTGACTGTCACATGTCTGTGGAGCCAGATGGTATCCACCTGAGGGTACTAAGGGACCCGGTAAAAGTGATGACCAAGTCACTTCCCATCATCTATCAGTGCTAATAGTCAACTGGAGAGGTCCCTGAAGATTGTAGGCTTGCCAATGTGACTTCCATCTACCAGAAGGGTTATATGGGGGATCCAGGGAACTCAGCCCTGTCAGCCTGAACTCAGTGCCAGGAAAGGTTATGGAGCAGATCATCTTGAGGGAGTTCACAAGACATATGCCGTACAATAGGAAGTTCAGGCTTAGCCAGCATGGGTTCATGAAAGGCACGTCCTTCTTAACCAACCCGAACTTCTTCTGAGATCAGGTGACTCACCTGGTGGATGTGGGAAAGACTGTTGATATAGTCTACCTAGACAACAGCAAAACCTTCACCTTTGTCTCCTGTAGTATTCTTCTGGAGAAGCTGACAGTCTGTGACTTGGACAGATACACTCTTTGCTGGATAAAGAACTGCCTGGGGTGCCTGGCCAGGAAGGCTGGTGAATGGAGTTAAATCCAGCTGGTTACTGGCCAAGAGTGGTGTTCCCCAGGGGTTTGTACTGGGGCCTGTCCTGTGCAATATCTTTACTGATGATCTGTATGAGGGCACTGAGTGACCTTACCCAGTAAGTATGCAGATGCCACCAAGTTGGGAGGAAGTGTTGATCTGCCTGGGAAAAGAAGGACCTACACTGCTATCTACACAGGCTGGATAGCTGGGCTGATGCCAATGGGATGAAGTTTAACAAGACCAAGTGCCTGGTCCTGCACTTTGATCACAACAACCCTGGGCAATGCTGGAGCTGTTGCAGAGGAAACCCAGTGCAAGCTTTGGGCAGAGTGGCTGTAAGACTGGGGTATCAGCTGATGTTCAGCTGAGCCTGAAATAGCTATGTGTTCAGGTGGCCAAGAAGGCTAATAGCATCCTGGCTTGTATCAGAAATAGTGCACTCAGCTCTGGTGAGGCTGTACCTCAAGTACATTAGTTTTGGGCACCACACTACAAGAAAGACACTGAAGCCCTGCAACATGTTCAGAGAAGTTGATGTGTGGTCTGGAGCACAGGTCCACAGCATGTGTGGTCTGGAGCACAGCATAAGGAGAAGCTGAGGGAGTTGGGATTATTTAATCCGGAAAAGAAGAGGCTGTCTTTCCTTATTGCTCTCTACAGCTACCTAAAGGAAGGCTGTGGTGAAGTGTGAGTCAGCCCCTTCTCCCATGTAACTAGCAATAGAATTAGAGGGAATAGTCTCAAGTTGTGTCAAGGGAGATTCAGGTTGGACATTAGGAAATACTTCGCCAAGAGAATTTTAGGCACTGGAACTAACTGCCCAGGAAGTTGGTGGAGTCACTATCCCTGGAGGTGTTCACGAAATGTCTAGATGTTGCACTGAGGGACATGGTTTAGTGGGAAATACTAATGATAGGTGGACAGTTGGAGAGGATGATATTAGAGGTCTTGGTGATTCTGTGATTCTATGACTTTATGAAATACAGTGTTTCTGAAAAAAATTAATTATCAAAACTTTGCTTTTATATTTGCTTTATATCTCTTCTCTGCAGATCTTAGTTTACAAAATGTTACATATTTCACTTAAATATTGCTCAGTATCAATCCTTAATTCTTAGGAATTATTTGTCAAACTAAAAACAAAACAAAAAAATTAAAATTTCACAATGGTACAATCATAAGTAGTAAGGTAATACCTTTGCTTTGTCATTATTATTCTTACTCAGAGAAAATTACCAGTACAGAGTTTGAGAAGCACATGATGTGGGACTAAAAAGACATAAAATAAAATTTTTTACAATGATATTAGCCACTGTATGTGAGCCTATACTTTTGGACAGATTTGAGTAAACTTACCAGTTTTAATTTGCATGTCTTGAAATTCCAACATCACATTGAAATCCCATTGAGACATTTACCATATTAGAGCATATTAAACCAAACAACTACAGTAATCCTATAAAAGATTAAAATCTGATCACTACTACACAGTCAAAGCTTAAAACTAAGGCAAATATGAGTGTTACTCTGCTTATACAGAAGGTGGATTAAGGTTCTAAGGAATGATGAATGATTTGCAACACAAATTTTCAGCACAAAACCACTGCACAGATGCATTCTGAGAGGTGGAAGAATGCACTCATTTTATCTTTCAGCCTACACTTTTTTGTATAATACAACACTTTTTAAACAGCTGACTTACCAAGGGAACCAGCCTACTCAAATACACATACATTCTCTAAGAGGAATCTCCTTAATACTCTGTTCATTTAAACCCTTATGAACAAGGAGAGCATCCACATAAACTGAAGCCAGACTAATGTTTGTTTTGACTTTAAATAGGTTTTAAAGCAACAAATACATTTCAACACAGTGCAAATTATGACTTTTGAAACTAAAATGATCTCACACAGGTAGAAAGGTTTAGCAGTGATTAAATTAGATAGGTATAAGCCAGAAGAATGGTTAGAAAATGCACAGCTAAAAACCTCATAATAAAATAACTACCTTTAATACATAATCTGAGGACAGTAATTATAACAAGTCTATGAAGAAGATTAAAGATTTTCTATTCAAGAAGGTACAGACAATTTTTTTCAGAAATAACAATAATACAGCAGAAACTGGTGTACTGCTATTGTCTCAATAACTATAACAGACAATACATAAACTGAAAAACAGAAAAGCTCACCACTTCTTCATGCCTGCATTTTCTCACATTAATTCCATTAATCTGTTATTAAAAAGATAAAGAGAAGACTTACTCTACATTTCATAAGTATAGATTTTATTTCACTTTTCTAGAAAAGTATATATAAAAGTACTTTCAAGTTCACTCACCTGCAAAATTGCATCTCCTATAAAGAGCAAACCTGAAAGTTCCGCTGAAAATAGAAAGCATATTTTTCACTCAATTTGCACAAAACATCCCATACTTCTTGTACTTATATTTCCATTTCATTTAGATTTTTCCATAATCTTAAAAAAATAAACATAAAAATTAATAAAAAATACAATACACAGTTTGTAAGTAGTTATTTGGTTTATTTTTAATCCTCAAATATCAGCTACCATTTTTTCAATGAAGGAGTCCTTTCATCCCAAGTAACAATTCTCCAAAACTTCTTCCATCTGTGTCTAGCATCTTTTAGGCCATAATGGCGAAGTATGGCGTGCTTTTCTGAACAGTGAATGACTGCAGAACTAGGTCCTATTTGCCTGTGAGAGATGATTTCTTAGAAGCTCTGAGGAAAAAAAGACTCCAGAGCTACTTATGAAGGGCAACTTTTAAGTTAAAGACTTTACTCCCCCCGAAAAAAAAACAAAAACAAAAAAACCTGTAGATCCTATGTCATTGATTAACTCAGTGGTGTATTTACACTGGATAACACTTTCTCTGTTGAAGAGCTAAACAAACAGGATGTTGCACAAAATCATAATCAAAACTGGACTTGATTTTTAAAACAAATAGGTACCCTCCAAGTCATAAAGGAAGTAACAAAATCATAACTTCATACATTATTAATATCATAAATGTTGTGTATATAAAGAAATGCATAATCTCTAACACGAGATGGAATACTTACAGAATACATAGAATTATTTGTCTACAGCATTTCAAAACATCACAGAAGATGCTGTTTAGAAAAGTCTGAAACTTGACTTGATCCAATTAATTTTTACTTCTTTACATGAGTTGTGAGACTACCATTGATATTAACATAAATTATTGTATTCAATACATTTGAAGGACTGGTCATATTAGGCAAAATACACCAATGGATGCTTAAATTATTGGAGGATTTTTTAACTTCTATAATTTTAAGAAATGGAGATCTTAATATTCCTCTTTAGGAGGGAGCTTACATGTATTAATATCAATATTCCTCTTTAGGGGGGGCTTACATGTATTAACAAATTATATATGACTTAATTATTCTACATACAACAATGTTGGTATGAATTGCACGAACTATCACATTCTTGTGCATAAAAATGAACCAGAATCCAACTGGTAGGAAAGCAAAACTAAGCCTCCAATGTTCTGAAGTACAGGCTCTGGGTTAAACAGCATTTTCCAAGACACCTAACACAGATGACACTTGCATAGCCTTGTTCTACAGAAGAGATGTCCCTTACAACTAGCTCTCTAAACATCAGCAGTAGTTTTATTGAAAGCAGTAATAGAGTTCACAGCTCAAGTATGTACTGAAGTTAGAAATAATGCATCAGTCACTCTAGCAAAAAACAAAACACACAAAAAAAAACAAACACACAGATAATAATAAAAGGAAACAGCGTGCACTTTGGTGTGCTCAATTAAACTTTGGTCTATGTTCCTTATTTTTCCTGCAGTGTTTAATAACTTTTTAATAGCTACTGTAGGCAATATATGCCACATTATTATGTATTACACACTTATATTTGTACTGAAAATAATGGAGTCACTTCTTAAGGCTAATGTTTTTGTTTTCCTTAGGGGCTCGTTCTCTGCTACACTGCAGCCTCTCTACACACTACTTTCACATCTATGTTTCAGGGTCAGCTTTCAGTTCTCAGTATTTCAAGATTCCCCTGTACATTTCTTTACCTATGGTGTATGGGTGAATATGAGGTTTTTTTTCTAGTTGAGCTCTTTAGTTGTGTAGAAGCGCATTACAGAATTATTGTATGACGGAGGAAAATGCTTCCAAGTTTAAGTTTCTAACCTTATGCATACATACACAAATACACACAAACATGACAAAGATCATAAATTTGCTAAAGAACTACTTTTTCATAACCTTGATCCATCATCACTGAGTCTATAATGAGTCATCTAACAATAACCCATCTTCATAGCACATACATATCATTCCAACAATTTCAAAACACTGGCAGTTAAAAATACACATGATTAAAGCCTTTATACAGTACCAATTTTGCCATGTATTAGTTGCTGCAAGAGTTTACAGACTACGGCATCAAATGTTTTTCTCTCTAAATTGGAGAGGCATGGATTTGAAAGATGTTCAGTTTGATGGATTAAGAACTGGTTGGCTGACTGCTGCCAAAGAGTTGTGATCAACAGTTATATGTCTGGGTGGAGGCCGGTCACAAGTGGTGTCCCCCAAGGGGACCAGTGATCTTCAACACCTTTATCAGTGACATAGATGATGGAATTGAGTGTACCCTCAGCAAGTTTGAGGATGACACCAAGCTGAACTGTGCCGTTGATATACTGGAGGGAAGGGGAGCCATCCAGAGGGACCTGGACAGGCTGGAGAAGTGGGCCCACGTGAGCCTAATGAGGTTCAACATGGCCAAGTGCAAGGTGTTGTACCTGGGCAGGGGCAAACCCCTGTGGAGAAGGACTTGGGGGTCATTATGGACATGAACAAGCAATCCACATTTCCAACCTGGAAGGCCAACTATATCCTGGGCTGCATTAAAAAAGGGGTGGCCAGCAAGGAGATGGAGGTGACTGTCCCCCTCTACTCAGCTCTTGTGAGGCCCCATCTGGAGTGCTGCGTCCCGGCCTGGGGCCCCAGCACAAGAAGGATGCAGAGCTCTAGGAATAGGACCAGAGGAGGGACACTAAAATGAGGCTGGAGCACCTTTCTATGAGGAAAGCAAACTGGGTTTGCTTTGCTTGGAGAAGAGAAGGCTCTGGGGACACCTCACTGTGACCTTCCAGTACTCAAGGGAGCATATAAACAGCAGGGGGAACGACTGTTTCACATGAGTTGACAGTGACAGGACAAGGGGGAATGGTTTTAAACTAAGATAGGGGAAATTTAGGTTAGACGTTAGGACAAGGCTTTTCCCTCAGAGGGTGGTGATACACTGGAACAGGTTGCCCAGAGAGGTTGTGGCTGCCCCATCCCTGGAGGAATTCAAGGCAAGGCTGGACGTGGCTCTGGACAGTGTGGTCCCGTGGTTGGTGACCCTGCCTATGGCAGGGGGTTGAAACTAGATTATCTTTGAGATGCTTTTAAACCCAGGCCATTCTACAATTATATGCTGAAAAAGCAAAAGGTATTATTAAGATTCTGCCACTACCCACCCCTGAGTACTATCCTCCTATCCAGTATAAAAAGACATGCTTTCTCGTGTTCGCATATTTTAATGATCAAACTTTCAATACATTAATTCTTTCTGGCAATAAACTTTCGGAAATAAAAAACAGAAGTATTAATTTTTGCATTGCTTAAAGGTATTAAATATTTTCATGCATATTTTTTCCCTTAAAAATTATACTTTACAAGAACATTTAAAAGACAATAATTAAAAGACAATGATTAGAAACTATTCCAAGAGTAAGTTTTGTACATTTATAGAGAATAATTCTGAAGAAAAGAAAGATCAAGATGTCATGAAGAGAGAAATCAATAGCACTCATTTATCACTTCCTGACAAATGTAAAGGTTTAGTACACTTTGCTTCAAAGAACATATTACAGCATATTGTACTAAGCTGACACTCACCTCTTTGTTCTTTGGAAATCTTAGAAATTACCACTGGAATATTATGTTCTGCTCCACCCTGAAAATAAAATAAACAGCAACCTCGTGAGTCACTGAAGATATCTTTTTGCTTGAAATTATATTTTTACCTTTTCTGTAACTTGGTTTTCAAAGAGACGGAGAAAATAATTCTGATCCCACATTTTCTTCTTCGTTTGTCTATTTCTAATTCTAATACAGAATTGATTGGAATTAATTACTTATTCCTTATTGTCTCTCACGAAGAGGCTCCCAGTTGCCATAATTAGCTGATAAAGTGAACAAGACTTGAAGAAGAACACCTGTTTCTGCAAATTTTGGATAAATAAATGTATGAAACTGTGTCCTACAAAGGCAGAACAGCCATCGCACCACAATGGAAACCATGCTGTGATCACTCCGTTTTCATGCTGGTAAGAAACAGGTAAACAAAAGCTCAAGAAAAGCAAGTTTGGACTTTCATCTCAAAAGCAGGCTTTATTTGTTTCCATCTCTGTCACACATGAACAAAGAGTGAGCAAAGCAGTGGGGTAAGTAACAAGGAACAGAAAAAGAAAACATTAAGTGGAACAGTAGGTGTTCAATAAATGTGGGAAAAAAAAGGAAAGTTGGAAGATAATTCAACAGTTTGACAGCAATTCAATGCTGTTGTTTCATTCAATATATCCTAGTGGAACTGGAAACGTTTATGATGCTTAAGGTATTAAAAAGAAACCTTAAATAAACAGCACACTCAAAGAAAGAAAAAGACAAGTATATAACAGAATCGCAAAACTTCCTCTGAAGACAGCATCAAAGTGCCAGCTTGAACATAACCAGTACAAATTCAAATAATCAGAAATGACAATCTGACACACTGTCACTTTGCCTAAGAATTCTGGTTCAGTGTTTGCTTATTTTTCTTCTCTTTGCAAACTATAGCCTTCTTAAGTCCAGGCACTCAGCGTCAATGTGTGGAGTGGTCTGACCTGGATATTTTGATGTTTTAAGGGTTAGTACAGATCCCTTCTTCACACAGGAACCAACTGTTTGAAACTGAACAGAGACCTGCACTCAACAGCTTTATCTGTTATTGAACAAAGAATAAGGAAACCATACAAAACATATTTCTGCGTCTCCTAATGTCAAGTAATGTATTTAAATTACATCTCTACAAAGAAAGAGACTTTTATCTTGGCTACTGCACGTCCCAGATGAACACAAGGATATGAGATGTATTTCCCATAAAACCATAGAATTTTGCATAGGATTAAAGATCCTTCTGGTAGCAACTATCAGTACAAACAGCACTAGAAACTGAGAAAGCAAAGATGTCACTAGTAATAGATAATTGTCTATAAGTCATGTTCTACTGTCATTGCAAGCGCAGGATGTTTTATTTGTAGTATGGACTGAGTATTTACTCCACAAAGACCATGAGGCTACCTTCATTTCAGTCAGGTTTACATAAATATTGAAACTAAACAGTTTGTAGCATTACAACGTGTCAAATATCTTTTGATGGTTTTCACCACAAAAACAGCAGTTGTAAAGGTTGGCTTCGCTTTAGATAACCAGTTCAAGCTCACTAAGGCTTACTCTAATTCCTTCAGAGTTTTCCTCAGCTGCATGCACATTTAATCTCTTCTATATTTTTCAAACAAACATTTTCAAATGCCAGTTCCCTCTCTAAGCCTCCAATATGTTACAAAAAATATTGCACTATGCAAGACATTTGAAGTTCAGCCAAGGAGTGCAGTGATTAAAGCTCAACGGAGAAAGGTCTTTTTCTCTCAAGTAAACTGTCCTCTCACTGATTCAACTCAACTCTCCAGTAAAGAGCAAAATTACTGTTACTCCTAAACCAGACAGTAATGAGCACCAATCTGTCCTTTCTCACTTTCTATATATAATTCCATTTTCATTGCAGTTCTGAAGAAGCATCCCTCAGTGCTTATGGAAAAAATGCCCCCCTCACTGCAACCACACCCAGTCATTATAAAGAATTCTTTTTAAATTAGTCTTAGGACCCATTACCTCCTACCTGTTTGATTCTCAGTAAAAGAAAAAAATGCATGCATGTCTGGCTTTTCAGGCTCCAGAGATAACAGCTTCTGAAAGCTCTGAGGACAGTGGTTACTTTTCCACTGTTTTAAAATTTCCCTCCCTATTGTGGACATAGAGCTACAATCCCAGACCAGTCAATGGGACAAATGCACGTAAATTAACATTATTGAAGATTTAATGACTCAGTCTTCAAATTCTATCACTGCTTTTTGTTAGGCATTTTTTTTTGCCACAGTTTCTTAAACAGGAAAGAAGTAAAAGAAGGTTTAATTGCAGGCATCTGTTTGAGTGCCCAAACCTACACATGGTAGATGAGCTAATGCCGTACCAGCACAGAGCAGAGCCATACAATCACTTACCTGACCGTTTTTCTTTTAGACTTAAAAGTATGGCTTGTGTCTATATGGGTAAACTATCTTCAAGACTGAAATAGTATGATGTGATGCTTGTCTATTGGAAGAGATCCAGGTAATGTTCTGAACTGTGATCATGAACAGTCTCATCTCTAAAATGACAGCTGACATAAGCCAATGTAATGCCAGGTAACACACTAGCAATTAAGCAATGAGTACAACGATGTGCTAACGTTAACTATTCCTTTGCAACTTTCCTTTTTGATATAATAGTTAACCTGGGTAGATTTGTAAACTAAAAGCTAGATAATTCATCTATTAAACAATGCTTTCTAACTTCTATTATTTCCACTTGAAATGCAGAGAAAATGTTCTCATAAAAATATTATCACAGAATGAATGATAATGAAGAAAATTATCTTAATATATTCATAGGTGTAAGCAGAACAGTTC
Organism: Oreortyx pictus; assembly: GCA_036925125.1. NCBI lineage: Eukaryota > Metazoa > Chordata > Aves > Galliformes > Odontophoridae > Oreortyx > Oreortyx pictus. The sequence continues at coordinate 38,566,274 of JAUPFR010000003.1, forward strand.
CCTTATAGATATTTTATGTAGACACACATTGAGAAGTCAAACAATCTTAGAAGATATGTGATTTAATTCATCATTTAAAGAATGACCAAAGCAGAATCATTAAAATGGCTCAGTACAGAGTTCTGGTAACTAGAAGTCAGACTGCAACTGAAAACTTTAATTAATTTAATGAATCTTCACTTCTACTGCCTATTTCCCCAAGAACACTAAACTCTCCAGTTATTTAACATCGTGTTCTTTCATAAGTCATACACTTTTGCAGCTTCTTGTGTCAAATCTCTGCATTTCAGACTTGTCAGAGTTGTGATGAATGACTGAAATACTACACCACACTCATCAATTTCTAAATCTTACTGCGTGTCTATTCCTTCTCACAGAGGTTTGTTAATGAGGGTTTTAAAGGGGCTTCAGAAATGAGAAAATAATTCCTCTGAACAGTGTGGAACAGATCAGGTCTGCTCCAAATTTAATTAAACTTTTGCCATTAACTTCAGTAAAATGAAGTACAGCAGAACACAAAACAGTATTTTTTTTCCTGTCAAACCTACAAAAAGTGGATTGTAATCAACTTTTTAAAAAGGCTGAGCTTCAGATCTTGTGTAAAAATCAATTTTGCAAGCAGTTTTTTAAGCAGTTAGTTCAATCTGATTTTTACAATTTCAGTTAGAGCATCCAAGTTAGAGCACAAAAGTTTTCCCCCCACACAGAGAAATCACTGAAAAACTACTGGGGAATTTGATTTTGGAGTTACTAACTTTTTATCTTTCTACACTTCAAGAAAGAAAAGGAAAAAAATAGAGAAAAAGAAATAAATGAAGAGAGTCAAAGACTCAAAAATATTTAAGGTAGGATAAGACGCTTCCAAAAGTCACTTAAGAGAAAGTGATTTGTTCTTGTAAGATTTCTGAAAGCAAACAGATGATCAAATTATAGGGAAAAAAAAAACCACAACACAACATGATAATACTCTTCGGCTGAATTCTAAAACTAGAAAAATATAAGCACATGCAAATACTTTCAAGTGAGAGGCATTAATCGCTGTACTTTTATAATTCACATCCGAGATAAGACAGAAAGAAAGCTCAGATTATACTCATCCTTAGATAACCTGAGAACTGCTGTAGTACAGGAAGTTGCAGGAGACAAATTTACCAAAACAAACAGGAAAGCCCTGAGACTTCCTCACATTATCTGCACTGCTGCTGAATCAGACGGGCTTTGCTTCTGGTCCACTTATAGCAGTAGCAGGGGCTGCATTACATTCACATTTATTCTAAACTTTTAAATCCAGACTGTGTCTCTGAAACATGCAGTGGCTCAAATGAGAATTGTGCTTAAGGCATAAACTGTTGGCATCAAGAGGTGGCAGCTGAGTAATGGAGATAACGTGAGTTATCACACCTGGTCTGCATGCATGTGTTTTTGGTTTAAGTGCCTTTCCAAAAGCTCTAATACAGAGGCAAAGACAATCCAGCAAGGTGACTAAAAAGCATGGATGGTTAAATTAAGATGGCTCATCAGCTACAGCTACCCACTGAACAGCCACTGCAGAAAGGTCCTAATGAAACACTACAGCACTAGGGACCAAGTCTTAAAACAAGTAATTAGCAGTGTCTTTTTCGTAAAAGAAGAAACTACAGAAGTACAGAAGCTGGTTCACAGGCACAGTAACAGGGAAAAAAAAAAAAAAAAAACCTTGTTCCCCCTCCAAAACTAACCTGCTTTGGATTCCAGACACATACAGAAATTTGGTTCCCAGTATACCCCTATGGCAGTACTCCTCTGGTGTCAACAGTTTACCGGGCTGGATCAGCCCGGTTCCGTGACGATTGGTGTGGGGGACCCACAGACCCACACCCCAGGAAAGGGGAAGGGGGAAAGGGAAAAGGGAAAAGGGAGATGGGCCTAGAAACAAAACAGCGGCAACGATCTGAGGAGGAAAGCTAATTTACTAAATAAGATATCAGAAAGCAAAATAACACAATATAATACAATATAATTGGAATTGAAGCTAATAAATCAAATAAAATGAGCAAGAGAGAGAGTGTCCGATAAACCGAAGGCCTTACGCTAACACTGAAGGCGATACGGCAGCGAGCACCCACTGCTGAGTCGATCCCGAAGGAAAGAGAGTGTCCCGTGACTGCAGAGGGTTTTTATCTTTTCCCTCTGAGCAGAAAATACGTAAAAATGCAAAGCATCGCAAAGTCTTCTGGGGAATGTAGTTCTTCTCTTCTGAGACAGGTATACTCGGAAATATCAATGATCTATGGAGTTGGAGTATTAACTCTTTAACTCTTAATGCACTACATGTTGTTATGATGTGGAATACCAATACCAAAAATCATAAAACCATGACATCTGGAAGGTATAGGGACTTTGCAAACTTGAAATGCAATGTCTCAACAAGCATACTCTCATACAGTCAGGAGTTTCTGTATGAGCATGTACATGTGAGAGCCAAAAATCAGAACAAACACAGGCCATGGGAAAGCAATCAGTGAGGATCAGGTATGAAATTTCCTTACTTTTCCTCCACCACTAGCATTCTGCCTAGGTCTCAAATTCAATAGTTACATGTTTTGTATTGAGATATTAAACATCTCAAAATGTACTATGTCCCCCAGATCCTGAAGAGACAAAGCTAGAGTATGCTAAGACTTCCTGCATGTGCAGTGAGACAAACTTCATGATATGTGTGAAGAAGGTTTGGTCCACTCTTCTTTTCCTATTATTTAAGATAGCAATAATAATAATAAAAATAATAATTAAAGTTCAGGATTTTTCCTGAACAAACCAAAACAAAGTAACAAACCATTATGCATCTTCACGATTGACTTGCTAGTCAACTTTCTAGTCCTTTTAGCAGGGAAAGCCGACACTTTTCAGTGTATTTGGAACGGACATTGACACTCCACTGCATACCCAAAAAGTCACTGTTAATAAGTATTTACACAGCTTGCCTAGAAAACTACAAAAAGCATTACTTTAAGTTCCAGTTCTATGTTCCACTACAAGTTAAATATGGTAAGTTTATGCCAAATACTTCGTTTTAGGTTGCATTTACTATCCAATTGCTCATCTACCTTTTTTTCATTTTTAGAATATGAGATTACAAAAAAAGGAATCTAGCAAAATAGGACTGATGATCACTGAATTTTAGAACAGGTAGAATCATCTTGCTTGAAACGTACTTATAGAATATTGCAGACCAGATAATTATTCTCACCATTTTCATTACCTAATCTATACCATCTGATTGAGTTTGAATGTATTTTGCTGAAAAAGATCTGTCTACTTAATGACATCTGTTGAAGGAATATCTGTTGAAGTAATTAATCATCATCTGGTCATTAGTCATTTTAAGAACTGAAAAGAAAATGTCTATTAAGCATGAATGTATGTAGCACCACTGCCTTATTAATTTTGATCAAAACAGCTATCATTAAAACAAGAAGTTATGTTGAATAATTTAACGCTATGATTTGTAAATTCTGTTGCAATTGCTCCTAATACACTTCATAGTTTTTAATATAGATTCTTTAATTGAAATAGGACATTTTCAGTTTATATAGTCTTTCATGAATGCATAAAGATACCTTCCAAGGCTGAACTCATAATCTGAAAAATCCATAGTTTGCACTGGCACTTTTAAATCCGTTTGTAGCTTCCAAGAAATTTATTCAGAACAGTGGATATTTTGCTCTAAAAAAAAAATCACTATTTTAAGAAAGACCATCCGCTTATTCACTTTATATTTGTCAGTGATTATTTTTCTTCTATTTACCTGATACTTAAATACAAAGTATTTATTCACAATTTTAATTTTAAAAGATAACCTATTGTACAGTACTACCAAAAAACATTTTCAGTCACTTTTACTAACTTCATGACACTTATGTTCCAAACCGCAATAGCAGCTATTTCTTACTAACTAAAACCTCATTCACACGTATACTTTGTCTTACACTGAAACACATAATTGCATCATTATTCGGTGAACTGTAACCTATAAGGACACTGTAAGAAAACAACCCGTGTCCAGTTGACTAAACACAGGACAAATTTTGGTTATAAAATAACAATTAGTTTTCCCTAAGGAGAGGTCATTAGTGGGTCAAGTAGATAAAAAGAAGTGTGCCAAAGTATATTTTAACAATTAGTATTTCTCTTCAGGAATATTCTTATCAATGACAATACAAATAAACATTAATCCCTCTTCTGAGTCAGTTTCTATAAGGTCAGTTCTAGCAGCTGTTCACAGAAAAGGCTGTACTTCCACTTTATATGCATCATTTAAGGCTCATTGCTCTCGTGTGAAGTACTCTTGATTTTTTCTGTTGCCATTTTAAGGCTAAGAACTGCTCTCCTAAGAAGATAATATAATGTTGAATCTCTACACTGAGATTCAAAGCTAAGGTAAGGTTTTCAAAATAACAGCAATATAGATTTACATAAAGTGTATGAAGATGATTAAAACCTTGTCTCTCAAAAAGGATCACTTTCACTTCTATATGTTCTGAAATCTTACTGAGGAAAACAGAAGTATGGTAAACTGATAAATAGCAGCAGTTGCTTGATCTACAGGAAACAATGAAAGAAAGTAGTAACACTTTACGTCCAACTAATGAATTGCAGTGAAGCAATATGATATTATTTTTAGGAGAATTGATTATGAACTTACTGGCTCCTCTCTGTGCCTGCCACTGTAAATTTACATTAACAACCACTTAAATTAGAGTGCTATTGAACAAAAGTACAGTTTGTAAGTTGCAAACACTTTGAATCTCAATGGAATGATCTTTCCATTGCCTTCTGTTCCATACGGCAGCATAGCTGCTGGTCACCCTATTGTGATAGCATCTAAATTTTTAGAACATATTTTATCTGTTGTTACTAATCCTCTGAAATACAGCATGTCCTCATTAAAACTAAAATTTAAATATATACAAAGAATTTTTTGTGTGATATGGAATAATAGACCAAAAAAATCATCCTACCTTTATACTTAATCCAAATCCTCCTACAGTCTGTCTTCTAATTGTTACTGTCCTTTCCTGCAAAAAAAAAAAAAAAAGCCCAATCAAGTTTGGTTAGGTTTAGTATTTTCTGCCATAACATCTAGAATCACACTTCATTTTGTTCTTTCTGTGCTACTCTCCTGCACTGATTTTACCTTTAATGATAAACTTGTGAACTCCTGAATGTAAAACTACCATGCTGAAGGAGTAAACAACAAAATCTAGAAAAATAGCAGAGCTTGGCTGAGGCAAAAATGTATTTGTTCTGTTCTTATGATACTGGCAATGTGTGCACTACTAAATACCACACTGCAATAAGAACAGATCTGTAGTGTTAAACTGTTGGTGCAGGACTTTTTACCCACAACACATGCACTTCAGATGTCTTAGTTCAACTGTCCCTAAATTTGTCTTGTGGATAAATTGAGTACTAGATGTTGACGTACATAAAGTGCACTCCTGGAGCATGTTGTCCCGTTTGAAGGCTGGTCCGCCCGGGCTAGCAAATAGCTAGGACCATGCTACACAGGCACCAATATGATGATGTAGTAAATGGCGTTTATTAAGGCACAACAACTCCTTAAGTACACATCTCGCTTCGTCTATGCTCCTTAAGCATGTGTTACACATCATTCACAGAGCAGGGGCGGTCCTATTGCATCACAACCTGGTACCCAGGTAACGCCTACTACAACAGGAGCACATTCTCCAAATTAGTTTCATCTAAAAAGGAATAAAGCTTGGGTACTTCAGCATCACTCAGTGACATGAACAAAAGCAGGAATGGTGCAGATGATCCCAAAACCCATTTCAAGGCTCATTCTAGGTCCAAATTAGGAGACTAATGTAAACACAGTCACTGTTTGACCTCATGGTTCTGGTTTAAAAATTAAAACCAGTAGTCATAAAGGCTATTGTTATAGATACAATTATTTAAAGCAGGTCTTGTTTTCTTTTCTATTACTTACCCTTAAAGTAGGCTAGTGTCTGTCTTAGATATGAACATTTCAAAAGCAAGAACATGTGGGTTTTTTGTAATTTTGTGCTGATTTTATTCCCAAAGATCATTTTATATGTCAATTTGATTTGCAGTGAGAAATCTTAGCAGCAGATATAAAGGTATACTGTACATCCAGTCACAGATAGAAGAAATAGCTTGAATACTTACGTCCTATATATATGGTTTAGATTTTTATATTCTTTTCAATACGTGTAATTTCATATGTCTGAATATATATTTTCATACTTTCCAGTCCAGTTCGCAAAGATTGACAGTGCCATGCAGATTTGCATAGACAATTGCAAATATATGCTATCAACATTGTTTATTACACTAATACCATAATACATTAATATCATAATTCAGTCCATATGGCTGTTGAGGAGTGTAATAAGAATAAGGAAGCATAAGGGTTTTCTGTCTCCTATGAGAAACATGCCAGCACGAGTGAGCTTGAAAGCTTTACAGATCTGTTTTCCCCTCCTTCACATGTAGAAAGAAAATAAAGGAGAAAGGGAGGTAAAAGGTTTGGAAAATGGATGCTGCTGAATTTCAGGGGAAACTCAGTTACTGTCTTTCACATTTGTGACAAATGAAACTCCATAAAAAGCAAGCACAAACCTGTGCAATGTTTTGAGCACCAAGGAAAGAATGGCTGCCCAAAATGAGACTTCACATTTATTTATTCACACCAATCTTTGTAATTTTTTGTTTACATAAAAGATGTATTGAGATGTATTGAAAACTCATATTTTTTATTTGTAATCCTCAAATGAATGTGAAGCATGGCATGTGCAGAGAATCCAGAAGAGCCCTCTCAGCTCTTCACTGACACCTTCTAGTAACTTTCATAACAAACTGCCCAAAAAGAGCCACAGAGCTACTTCAGGCCACAAACCACAATCAGAAAACCTCTCATCCACCAGGAGGTTTCAGTCAGATAACGCTGACAGCAGTACAGCCAGGATAAACTAATATAGGCCACAGCTTGATGTTTGATCTGAGCTGAGTTTGCACAAAAGAATATGAAACACTCAGCTGTGACTCTGTTGATAGTAATTTTTTTCCGATAGCTACCTCTCATTTTCAGCTCTTCCTTCAGTTGGATATGTAGTTAAGAACAACAGACTACTACATTCTAATCAATACAATCTAATATTTTTGTTATACGTGCTCAAATCAAACAAAATACATAAGAATACACTGAAGAATAACAATCTTTTAATAATTAAAGATGGCTAACATTACAGTATTAAATTATCCATGCATGGAACAAAGCACATTATAATTCATACTTTTCAAGTGAACTAGCATGCTCATTAAAGAACATAAATCTTCATAAAAAATGTAATTTGTCATTGCTGTTAAATGTAAAGAGTGGCATCTAAACTAGAGCTATGCCTTTAAAAAAGTCTAATTAACTGCCTTTTCATTCTCTTTCTTAATACACACATATATGTATGTACCTATATAAAAGAGACAGTAAAATATTTCTTCTGGTTTTCACTCAGCTAGGGCAGACTCAAGCAAGCCATAATAATATTTGATTTATTTGTTCTTTGTTTTGTTGTGTTTTTCCTGAGTTTGATAGCCCATATGACATAAAACTATAAATATTTTACATTGGAGCTTGGCATTACTTTTTAAGAGCTAAAAATGAATGTACTTCAAAAATGCTTTACCAATATAGCAGATTACTAAGTAGAAAAAATTGTGTCAGAGTAAGCAAATAGAACAGCCAGAAATAATTTAAGTAATTGTAACTTTGCAGCACAATGTAGTTTATCAGAGGGTTTCATATGGTACTTTTTCTAATTTCATTTCTATCTCTGTTAAGGGAGGATATTAAGTATTTCAGGTTTGAACTGTTATTGAATGGAACTGAAATTCAATAGCATGCTGCGTATTAGATACACTCTAGTTATGTGTTACATGCAAAGTATTGCACTGTATTCAGCTTACACACTTGACAGTCCTAGAGAAAAGAATTTTGCTACTTCAGTGCCTCTTGAATAAAATACTTACATATTCTTTGCTACAAAATAGCTAGCAATCACAAATATGAAAATAATTAACAACATTCAAAAATGCAAACCAGAATTATGTAAGAGTTAAGTATTTCATTACTAAGCCACCAGTAATTCACTGGTGTGCAATTACAAGCCTCACATAAACAACAGAGTGAAACAGCTTTTCCCAAACTGAAATCTTGGCATAAGATCAGACCCCCACTCTCATCAATTTTTCTTCTTTTAACCAAAACATTAGACGAAAAATAATGAGACTCATCTAATAAACGTTAAGTCATCTAAAACCTGGGCACTGGTCAAAAGTAATTTCTCTATAATCAACCAAGAAAAAACCAACAATGCATTCAACTCAGATGATTCTAAATAGGTGCCCATGTCAGGTGGAAAACTAATTCATCCTTTATATCCACCATTGTGTACAGGACATCAAATTAAACTTTAGAAAAACAAATCCTACACTTAGAGTTCCAAAGTAACTTAACTAAGCATCTTGATGATAGATAATTTTGAAATGTTTTAACAGAAAACTCTTTTATCTAAATAAGTTTTTCTTTCACAGTATGTGACTTGCAATAAATGAGCTTCAAATAAAATGAAGAAAAAAAATCTCACCTATGGCACACTGTGTTTTTATTCAACATGTTTATATAATGATTAATATAACAAAGTTTAACCAGCCAGCTGAAGCAAAATATTGTTTGGATTCCTTTGATTTTTCACTGGTCTAACAGCTTGCTTTTTAAGTTCTTAAAATGCTTAACAACTATTTATGAATAAAAGATTACAACTCTAGAAGGCTTCCTTTATAATAAAGAAGGGCTCCAATTTTTCAATACACCATTTATAGTGTTCTGACTTAAAGATAGTACAGTTCTTTTGATTCTAATGGTATCCTTAAAATAAAATCTAACAAAAAGTCTGCATCAGATGCAATCTTGTCTATTAATATTTTACTTAAATTAGCATTCCCCTCTTTATTTACACATAGTAGAAGTCTATGATTGAAACTGCACTGTTTTTGAGGCTTCTCAAAACTATGCCATCTCTGAGTTTTCTCCAGGTTTATATAAAATAAATTTGATCCTAATAAAAAGCTACCCAGTTTGATATGAGACTAAACAACAAATCCTGCAAACTTATAATTCCCTCATCACATTTATTAGCTACTTATGCTAAACAAAAGGAAAGTTAAAGATCCTAAGGATTTTAGGCACAGGATTCAGAAGAGTGTTTTATATCCTGCTTCCTGGCACATAAAAAAAAAAAATAGTAGTTATTTTATTGAAAAACTCAAAGCTGCTGCCAAGCTGTCAGTATTTTCTATGCCTGTAACTCAGAAAATTCCTCATCCACGCATATGATCATTGACTGGAAAGGAGAGCTAAGAGTTTTGCCAAAAATCTTACTCATCTGAGAGCTATGCAATGAAACAGAAAGGCAGTAGTTTTTAGGCTTCCATTAAAGATGTATTAAATTTTTCCCTTAAACAACAGTATGAACTTGAGATTGCAGACATCTTAAGGGGATTAGAAATGAAGAATTATCTTGTGAGCACACAGTGACAATACATAATCAGAAAAGAAAAGCACAAAATAGTACGTAATCATTAACTATTTTGGAAAACAAAAGCTCTGTTTTCACTGTGGATTAAACAGTTGCAAAGTTACTATACATATATATATAGTATTAAAAAGAGTGCGTACTAAAAAGAACATGTCTGGGAGGTCAAGGGAGGTGATCCTCCCCTTCTATTCTGCCCTGATGAGGCAACACTTAGAATACTGTGTTCAGTTCTGGAGTCCTCAGTTCAAAAACGACAGAGATCTCCTAAAAGGAGTCTAGCTGAGGGCCAAAAAGATGATAAAAGGCCAGAAGCACCTCCCTTATGAGTAAAGACTGAGAAACCTGGGTCTGTTCAGACTGGGGAAAAGAAGACTGAGGGGGGATCTAATAAATATTTGTAAATATCTAAAGGGAGGCAGAAGGGAAATGGATGAGGCAAAGTTCTTCTCAGTGGTCTGCAGTGATAAGACAAGGAGCCTAAAACTTGAATATAAAACGTTCCATAAAGATATTTAGAACTTATTTAGAGTAAGGGTGACAGAGGACTGGAAAAGGGTGCCCAGAGAGGGTGCAGAGTCTCCTTCTATGGAGATATTCAAGATCTGTCTGGATGCATACCTGTGTGGCCTACAGTAGGTACATGTTTTAGCATGAGAGTTGGACTCAGTGATCCCTTAAGGTCTTTTCCAATCCCTACAATCCTGTGATTCTGTGATATATATTAAAAACAAGCAAGCAAACTAAACCAGAACAAAAAAAAAGAAAAAAAAAACAAGTAAACAATCAAACAACAACAAAAAAATCTCTTTATGCATTGAATAATTCCATCCATTTTCCAGTAGAGAGATTTTACATCCTCTTTTTGCTAATGCTTTATTCTTTTTTACCGATTTCTCATTGAATTAATTGACGTGAGCAGTCAAATTTTTCACTCATTCTGAGAACACACAGGTCACTCACATCTCTGATTTGAATTTAAACTGCAAATGCCAGTGGTCTTGCTCAGCTGCTGGCAACTACTTAATTCAGTTCCTCATGCAACTGAAGAAGGTTGACAGTATGGAGGGGCAACAGAATGCTTGCTAAATTGGGAATCCTGGTTCCTCTGCAGCTGTGCATGGTAAATGCAGATGTGTTATACAAACTGCTAACACTGAATCTAATGAACAAGAGCATCTGACTGCTTTTTTTTTCACTGCAGTGTGTTATTGTTAATATAGCATTTGCTGAAAAACAGAAACACTCATCTAGATTTCTACCCATAAAAATTTTACTCCTAGGACCGATTGACTTCAAACTATTGAATTTTTCAATACACAGGAAGATAATGAAAACAAAGGAGAAGAAAGGAAATCCAAAGTCAGTATTGAATTGCTTTCTCAGAAGGTTAAGTGAAGAACATCCTTTGTAGTTTCATCATAGGTGTAGTTTCTAGCTGCCACTTCCCATTATATCATACCAAATCATATCATATCCTGATCAATGTTTTGGGTTTTCCAAGTGTTTCTTCTTTTTCAATGTTTGTATTATTTTTCTTGTAGAGAAAAATAAATAAATAAATAAATAAATAAAGTAAGTAAGTAAAAGCAAAGGCAAGTCAATATTCTGCTCTTTCAAATTTGGCCTTATGAATGGCACCCTTGTGTTTTAACCTCAATACATTACTACATTTCTTATCTTTTAGATAGTTGCAGAAAAATAAGGCGTTTCAGACTGTCCCAAAATAATCTTATTTACACTTGTCAGGTCTAGATTGTAATTTATAAACTGTCCAGATTTGTAGGAAAGGAAAATGTTACAATCATCTGATTGATATTTGATGATTTCTGTGAAAAAAGAATTAATTCACTCCATTGAATATCAGACAGATACCAGTATGATTAAAATAATAAATATGTATAAATATATATATATCACATAAATCTGAATAAATATAAATATAAATTTAAATATAAATACAAATATAAATAAATATAAATTACATTATAACTGGTAGTTTGTAAAGGTTGTAAACAGACAATGCTGGGAAGGTGACCTGTTTGTTCATGTCATTGTAGTTCTCTCCTGGAAAGGAAGTTTCACTTCGGCACCTTCCCATTATTTAGTCTCACATCAAAACACATCAAAACAGTAAATATATACAAAACAAACAAACAAACAAACAAACTAGAAAGCAGAAAATAAATCAAAATTTTATGTCAATCAAAACTATTTTAAGCCTTTCCCTTTTTTTTCCACTAATTTTTTGTATTCATTAGCTTTGATCATGTTAATCGAATTTGCATTACCGATAGAAAGATTTATGAAAAGAAAATTTTAATGTCTCAAAATGAATTAGCCAAGATAATACATTTAAAATGCACTTTCAGTATGACTCTAAAAGTCTAGAATATACAAACAAGGGAAATGCAATAACAGCATCTGACTTCACAGTCAAGTCAGGGTTAAGTGACGTTCTGACATAATACCTTTATTACTTAAATCAGTAACATCAAGGAAAACAATGTACTGCAAGAAATTTTTTGTAATCCATACTGACATTGTATAGAGTTATAAATCTTTCAGTGTGGTTGATTTCACCACAGCAAAAGGACACATTTAAAAGTGAGATGTAATAAGTTCTTATCTTTACAAGAAAAAGAAGAACGGTTGTTGATTAGTAATGCCAGAAATCAGATCTGGCTTCATTTCAACTATTTAATTCAGTGTTACTCTCTGACCTTGGAAAAGGATGTTTACTGATGAAAGCTTCTCACCTATCCAAAAGCAATTACAGTCCCTACGTTAAATTTAAATACGTTTGTATCAAACTCAGTTAAATTCTTAGTGAAATGCTTGGAGAGCTGTTTTACAAAAATGTATATTCAGTTTTTATTAGTATTGAAAGTATAAATGATCTTCACATCAATCTCCTGAAAATATACTTTAAAAAAGCTAAAAAGAAATTATTAAATGTTTAATTAAATAATGCATTACTGCATAGCAGCAAGGAATTAGATTACTCAAAATGAATCAGAGCCATCTCTGTCTTTTCTACAGTGAGTTAGCAGTATTTCAGAAAATCTATGACTCTTCAACAGAACCTTTAAGAAAATTATTTAAAAACAAACTGTTGGAGTAACAAAAACTAGCATCTTGCCAGCTGCTCACTGTTTTCAGTCTTTTATAAAAACAGCAGCTGATTCAAACCTTCCATCTTGTCAGATGGTACACTGTCATCACTGTTTATGGATCTAACAGGCAGACACACTCTAGTAGAAAAAAAAACAACACTTGCTTGAGTACAATTAGCAAACAAATAGAATCTTCATTCTAGCCACATTTAAACTACTTTTCCTGATAAAACACAACCACTCATTTACTTGATTTTCAGTGAGATACAAAAAGTGATAGAAATTATAAGGGTTAACCACAAAATAAAAACTTTGATTGTGGAATTGTAGATAAAAAACTTTTCCTAGGAATTAGCCTACTGAAGATTTTTCTTCCAGAGGAGACATATCTTAGAGGTACATCCCCAGATAATTTTCAGCAAGGGTATCAGTATTTTCAGTATCAGGCCATCCTTGTTAGCTAGGTCTGTTCACCTATACATCCAAATAGACTAGAGTTTGCCTTATGGCATAACATCTTGAACTTCACTTGTTAAAATTCTGCGAGTAAAACTTCATGCCATTCAAGGAATATGTTTAAAAGGAGAATAAAATAAAAATTCTCTTGCCATCAGTAATGATTGTAAGTTCCCATGTGATACAATTCACCGGTTCTCAGTGAATTTGTTTTTCAGATGAAAAGAGTAAAAATCCTGGCTGTTCTGCACCAAAAGTATTTATTGTAGAGATTTATAAGAAAGTTATCTGTTGGCAATACCAAGAATACGAACAGATGTTTTCTGAGAGTCTACTACATTAAGGGAAAGAAAAACATACCTGACCTAAGAGTTACACATCCTCCGGTTTTCTCACGCAGACTCACAGATATCTTCATCACATACACTAGTCAAAACGCAGATACACACTCGGAGCACTATCAACTCTTCCTCCAGGCAAGAATTTCATTTGGGATAACACAGACACTCCCTTCTAGACTTTGAGTTTCATGAAATGTTCTCATCTAACTTTTTCATTTGCACTGGAATCCAAATCTACACCAGATGCCCACTAGTAGGATTAACAGTGAATCCACAACATTCCTATCTCTTGGAAATATGTAATCAAATCTCTGTAATACTTGTTGATGCAACTTATAACGGAATTATATAATATATATAATAAAATTAATATATAATGAAATAATCTATGTAACCTATCTTTCTTTGATGTTCTATGGAATTCGTTCAGGTATGATTGATGCACAATCACCACAAACACCATCATTTCATTCAAACTACTAGAGGAACAGATGCTTTCTTTTTTAGAGTTTAACACTGTTTTTATGCAATCTGCTCATAATCTTTTAAACATTTTACTTTCTTACTCCAAACTACATGAAATGATGGCAGAAATAAGGTTCTTTTGCATCTCTTCAGGTTTGTAAAATTAAAATTGTTTTCCACTAAAAAGGAAGTGTGCCATACTAAGAACTAGGTCTTTATTTCATGTACTCACATTAAGCAGCACCTCACTCCTAAGGGTTCATTGCTTTCATTTAAATTATTCTGCAGGATGCAAATCAGGATATCACGGGAACGTTCAGTGACTGTTTAAAGTCTGTCCTACACAGAGGAGCATGCAAATTGATTCAGACTCAACAAACAGAAGAGACACTGTTCTGAACTAGAAGCATAGTAATAATCTTTCGTTCCTAAACAGTGAAGTGGTAAGTAACACCCTAGTAACACCCTATAATCAAATCATTTGAAGATTATTTAAACCAGATTTAAAAGGATTGTCACTGTAGCTTCTTGTCTGTAAAATTTAACAAAACTATTGTTCCTCAGTTACAAATTTTATTTTTGTTCTTTAGAGTTTATTCAATGAGGCATTCAGTGTTAGTTTCTAATGAAAGTACTTGCTCTATTAAAAGCATGTAAAAGAAAAATGTATGTGGTCAGTCATCTAGAAAGACACCAAGAACAAAGCAAAATCAACCAAGCAAAATAAAAGGAAAATAAGCAAATAATCCAAAGAGTAGCCTAATAACAGCAGGAATAAAAATGGAAAGAAAAAAAAAAAAGCAAAAACTAAGCCTGGAGGATGTCATGCTATACAGTCACAGCTAACAATTCCAGATTATTCAAACGACCTGTGACAAAAGGACAGTGAAATGCCAATCATCCTTAGTTAGAATGAGCCTACTGATTCAAGATCTGGTTTTAATCTCAGAGGAAATCAGGGTAAAGGGCTCAAAATTCACTAGCCTAACAATGACACTGTCAAGCGAAAAGAAACTCTCATCACCAGATTAATATCCATTAGTTAATGAGCTCTAGATTCAATATGCAAATACAATAGGGAGACTGTAATCTGTGAAGCAAATCACACACTATTTTCAACAGTGACAGTGCCAACCTTGTAACAGGACAATGAAAAACAGTTTATCTGTGTATGCCTGGAATTGTCTCAAACATTTACGAGATAAGATCATCACCATGACAACAGGCTAAAGACTGAAGTCACGGTCAGAGGAGTGGAGCCCTGTGGAGATGGGACAGCCTTGTTCTGTCCAAAACTTTGTTTGTTGATGAACTTGCTGATGAACAAACTTGTTAGTGATAAACTTGTTGAGGTCTAGCAGGCATAAAAGAATGCCTGAGAGAAAGTCAGCACAGCTTTGAGACTTCAATACTTTGAAACTTCATGACAGTGCTCTCACAGACCAAAGTTGGATCCTGTTGACCAATGCTGGAATCCAGATCAGTGATGTCTTTCTCTGTCTATCTCTCTTCCTGTCTCTTGCCAACCCTTCACTTTCTTTTCTTTCTTTTTCCTTCAAATGTTGTTAAGTAATGCAAGATTTACTTTGTTTTCTCACAAAGCTGCATAGTTTAGCTGCACAACTTAGATAGATACAGTTGTAAGAATGTCGATACTTTAAAGGTAATTGTACAGATTCTCATTAAAATTGGTGATTGTGTTTGGATCTTGAGTGTCAGTTTCACTTTAACCTAACCAAGGAGAAATTGAGAATCTGGTCACCCCTTCTCACCCCTCCCTGCCTTGGCAGACAGGATATGACAAACCTAAAGAGGAAAAAGATGTAAGAGAGTCTTGTGGTGAAATGGGAAAAAAACAAATGTGCATTTCATGCAGACATTTAAATACCAAGTGCAGCAGAAGTAACAGATGTTACAGCATAATAATTAAAGTCATATTTTTGAGTGATAAGATCTTGCAATAAATAAAGCTAGAATGGTGCTGGTGGAGTGGCAGTCTTGCCAATTGAGCAGCTACAGCTACAGCCAGAGCTTGAACTCATCATTTATTTCATCCTGGGCTGTGAGGTGTCATGTCTGCAGAGAAACATTAGAAGGAGCATCTTCATATACAACACATGGATCACTATTAATAAATTGTACAACATGAAATGGACAGAAGCTAGTTCCAGATTTGTCATGCAAATAAACCCAAGCTACCAATTTATTTTAAAATTTTCATTTCTATCATTTTATTATACTTGTATTTAGAGATAAAGGAATGTGGAAACAGCAGTAATTAATTCATAACAGACAGACATAATATTTGCATAAGTAGGTATTACACTGCTATGCCTCACAAAATTTAACATTAAACCCTATGATAATTTCACTTAAATGAGTGAACAGGATGATCAGAATAGCTTCCAAGAAACACGAAAGAAACCTCTCTACAGCATGTTTATAGAAATTAATAATAAATGGTTTCTGTTTCTTTCTTTTTTTTTTTTTTTTTGCTATCTTGTAGTTAAAATAAAAACATAACATTACAATAGTTCAGAAAACCTACAATATTGTTCCACAGAATGTTTCACAGATCTTTCAAATGATTGTCTACAAAACTCAACTTATCATCCACAAAATTCAATGAATTTCAAAGTAAGAATTCTTGGATGCTTATACTGCATCTTATAAAGCACTAATACATAAATCACACTGTTACAGTGTTCCAGCTGAAGTCCATTCCTATTAATGTAATATACTAGTTCAGGTGGTGGCCCCCAAACTACTGATTGGCAGCATGCACTAAGTTTGATATTACGCTATCCTATGTGACAGTTCAAGCAATGGTGGATAACAGGTAATTGCTAATTTGATCCAGTAAAGCTCTACCAGAAAAGTTAGCCATCAACTCTGCTATAAACTCCATAGACAATAATCAGACATCTAAGTACATCTGCGTTTGCAGCAGAAGTCAATGCTTCCATCATTCTTACTGTATTATGTAGCTGCAAGATTCAAAGTACAGAGAAAAAATACTATAGTTGTACATATAACATATATGTAATTATTCCTAGATGAGTATTACTAAGACTTATTCTCAATAGATGATATATCAGAATACATTAGTGTTTGAGATATTAAAATATACTTAGTGGTAACAATGTAAAATGAAATACCAAACTGAGAGTAAATGCACACATATGCACACACAGATGTACATACATTCACAATGAGTATTTTTACTTTTTGTGAAGTACATCTTAAAAGAGGAAATAAGAACTACTTACACCAGAATAGAAAGGCTCACCAGACACACAGATCACATCCTGCTCCTGGATCATCAAAATATCTTTGGCTAAGTGCAGTCGCACTTTGAAAGGCTCCTGGTTACCATCCTGCAGCAAACAAATCCCTGTCTTTGTCTTGAAAGGAATAAAGAAAAAAAGTTTTCTCAGTTAGTATGCTGCATTGCTAGAGTTCACATTTTGAAAAAGATAGATGATAAATCTTAGTTGAGAGGTAGATACAGTTCTCATATATTCATCAGCAGATATTACCAGTTACTGCTATGTATTTACTGTGTTCAGACTGCAAGAGAACACTGGCTGTGGTTGCAATGAGCAGAGGCACTAACAACCTACTTGAACCTGTTCTGGGCTTTTCCTGAAATGAAAGCATGACACTGACATATCGTACTTTTCAATGAGAATGATGAAGTTAAGAGAAAAGAGATCAAGGAAAGCAACTCCCTCTAGTAACTTAATTCCCACTTCACTTCGGTATTCTATATTTACAGCTACAGGTCAGGAATTCCATAGGATTCTTCAGTACACAGTATATGGTTTTTGAGGAACTTAACAGAACCCTTGTTGGCAGTACAGATTGGGTTGCTATCTATAAAAAGAATGAGTAGTGAAAAATTCTGCATTTAGAAGCACTGGGAGTATTAGCAATCTTTCCCTGAAGGCTGTATTGAAAATAGCATAAATGGACAAGATGGTAGGACATTTTTGTACGAGAAATTTATTTACATATTATGCAAATATTCGGCATTATAAAACAATTTGCCTTTATCATATAATACACCGAATTGCATAGATACAAGTATATATGTAATTGTGTATATATCCCAGAAAACAATTCTTTGTTGAAAATGGTTTAAAATCTTGGGGTCACCAATGTCAGTAATAGAACTTCTGGTTCCTTCATTCAGGTCAGATTTTAATCCACTGCCTGTAGAAATTTCACTTGAGAGATCAAGGACACAGAAGTCTTGCCATGAACCTTCTGACCTGGCTGAGTCTAAGGGCTCTTTCTCAGACAAGAGTTTAAAAGAGCATTTGGAAGATCTCCCCATAATAAGCTCTGATATCTTAGATCCATAGTGTGAAGAGAAGAAACAGAAATACGTAACTGACAGTAGGCAACTGGAGGAAGGGAAGCTTAAATTGTTCCTAAGAGGCACTAAAATAGGTAGGAAGGTCAAGGACAACCTTTAAATAGCTTTTTACAATACTCTTCACTAAAGAGCTGTTCTTCTACTTTGGCTCCAAGCTCAACACTCAGACTTAAAAAATTGTTTTCTCTTGGAGACCAGTAACAAAACCATATAATTTACCCAAATCTTCAAAATATTTTATTCAAGTAATGAAAAGGAAAATGAGCAGTTCTGCAGACTGAACTCACACTAAAGTCAGTGGGTGCTCTGATCATACAGCCTTGTATAAGTACTTATGTGTCACTTTCGTGACAGGATTGAATAAAAATGGCTTAACACGGACAGACAAATAAATGCATCAGCAAAAGTAGTTAAATTTTCAGCACCACTGAAAAATTCCCTCATAGCACATATAAAAGTTAGAAAATTAAAGAGATGGTAATATAGTTAAATCATACTGCTCCTTCTCCTCATAATTTTGCTTTATAAACTCAGAATATTCTTCTTTGTATGGGGTTGTGAAGTAAGCAATAAATAACTATGGTCAAACAAAAGAGATAGCCCCACAAACATATACCACTTATAAAACACTTTTCTCCCACAGTAAAAGTTTGCAAACGTGCCTTCCGTCCTCCCCTAGATAAATGGTAGTGGAATAAATTCTGACTCTAATATACTGATTTTAGTAGCTCTGCATTACTTGACTGCACATTTCTGATTTGGTCAATTACCCTATAAAGTCTCCAAAGAATCTCCCTGCACAAATCTAAGGGGCTTCTTTGTGGGAATTAAGAGGCACATAACCATAGCAGGCACAATTAGGCATTAGAAAAAAATTTAAAATTCAAGTCAGTTTCCAAATACATGCAGGCTGAATTTATTCAGTCTGAACAAGGAAACCAAGCTTGGGAACAGCAAAACATTTTGGCTCCTGGAAAGACTGATTTGCACATTCAGGCATCTTATTTACATCAGACACTCTAAAATGCAATGAACCACTTTACCGTTGTTGGGTTTTATGAAAGCCAGTTTATGATACAGTTCAAAATTAAAGCTTCAGTTATGCTACCTCCTTCCCTCTGTTACCCGACAGCAGCATTAACAACCATGTAAAGGATAAGATCCTAGGAGATGATGCTAAAAATCCAATTCATCTTCATTAGATAAGCTCAAGGCAATTCCCTAAGAACAAAGACCTACATTTTTTTTCGTTTTATTTGTATCTCCTGACATTTCTTTTTTCTTCTTCTTTTTTTTTTTTTTCTTTTTTCCCCCCTCCTCAAAGCATCCACTAAACTGAATCAAATAAGGAGATAAATTCCTGCAGCTTTATCCTGAGCTGGAACTTAGGGAAGTTTTGTGCACATACGTTTTCATGTAAAATCACTGTGCACATCAACACCTTTCATCCACACAGCGTGTAGTAAAATTAACCTGGCTGGAGGGAAATCAGGTGAGCTTCCTCATCTATTCCCCCACCATCTCTTACACGTGAAGAGCTTAAATGGCGTGCCTGTGGATGAGATGTGGGGGTGCGAGGTTGTGGCTGATGTTAGCTTTTTTTCCCACAACTAACTTCTATAAGATTCCACAAGAAGATGTGTTAAAAATTTTCCCTTCAGGGCTTCTATATTTCACTGGCAGAGGGCCCTGCCCTGACCTACAGCAATAAAATAGCATATGTCACGTCAGCTGAGCTACTCTAACTGCCAATGTGAGGTCAGGCAAAACATCCTCTCCTGCTCAAATGTATGATAAATTGCACTGCATTGAAAGAGACATGGGCAAAAGCTGCTAACTTTTTGCCAGTATAACTTGACTGCCCACTTGAGTGAGCCCAAACTGCCATGCTTATATGTCTACCTTCCTACTTTCTTCATCCTATTTGTACAATTTTTACCTGTTGTAAAGAGGGAAAGAAAACTGAGCGTTCCAAGCTGTATGTATTTATGAAGTCTCTGCGGCAGGATAAGGAATGGATAGGGAAGTAAAATACAGAGATGAAGGAATGAAGTTTCATACGAGAGAGCAGTTAGTGACTTCAAGCAAAAGCAGTGAGGAAGGTAAAGGTATCTTCCTTCCAAAGATGACAGATGCAGCGAATTTTGCACCTCCACAGTACTTTCTCTGCCATTTAATCCTACATCCTTTTTTGCCCAGTTACAAAGGAACATTGTTTTGGCAAGAGCTGATGTCCTTGGTTTGACTTTAGAAACTGTTTGCTGTTTCTGAACTAATGTAATTATGAGAGGGGCTGAAAACGGATCCCTGTTTGCTTTGCAGTACCACTGTGTATTGAACTTTCTGCTTTGGAACACTACTGGAGAATGGCTTAAGATAGCAGAGCCCTCAAAGCAGGATACTTGTACAAAGAATATGGTCATACTCAGAATATTAACAGCAAAAAGAAAGTGAAAAAGGTTTCAAAAAACTTTCTCAGTTATACCCTGATTTATACCACATGGACATATTGGTTGTGCATAAGACCAGGTCCTGATAACTTTCCTAAAAGGAATTTATAAATTTTTACATATTATACAATTTTTGCTGCAATATACACTCAAATATTTTGTAATTTTAGAAGAAATACATACAAAAGAGAGTTGAAACTTTTCAGCCTGGAGGAAAGGAGGCCAGGACAAGAGGCAGTGGGCACCACTGGAGCACAGGAGGCCCCCTCAGAACACCAGGAGCACTTCTGTGCTGTGTGGAGCACTGGCACGGGCTGCCAAGAGGTTGTGTGAGTGGGGTCTGCTCCTCAGAGACATTCAGCAGCCCCCTGGACGTGGGCCTGGGCACCTATCAAAGCGGGGGCTGGGCCTGATGGACCCAGAAGGCACTGCCAGCCTCAGCCATCTGTGATTCTGTGATCCTGTTAAAACTATAGTTTGTACATTTAGGCTAGCAGAATTGCCTCTAGTAAAGGTACACCAAAATAAATAATGTTACACATTGGTTTCACAGTCATTTTCCTGCAGGACATCAAACATTATTACCTTTTAATTTACCTGGCCTAAATAAGGCTACTGGCAGATTTTCTGTTAAACAATTTTTATTTTATTTTATTAAAAGAATTCTTATCTACTTTCTATAGTCTAAAGCTTTTCCAGGGTTTTGTTCCAGAGGAGATTTAATCAGTATTCCAAGCCATCTTAGTTAATCTTCATTAGTTTTCAAGAGGCTAATATATCTTTTGGTTAAGCTATTTTATCTATTACTTTTGCCCTTTGGTAATAAAGCAGTGTAGTTTACTTTAATTCTTCCAGTTTCAGATCTTTTTTAAAAGACCTTGGCACTTCAGTAGATACCCAAGAATTCAGTCTGTGAACCAGTGGAAAAAAGGAAGAGGAAGAAAATATCTCTCACTGATTTTTCTATGCCAGATGACCTGGACTTCAATTTTCTACTTTGGTCCCTGTCTTCCAAAACATAACAGAGCTCTGTAATTTAGTTTAAAGCCATAAAAAATCTGATACCAGTAAGGTTGCAGAAACTACCTTAAAAACATTTGTAGTTCACTTCAGTGGAATACCTATGCTTTGGGATATTTGTTTGAACAGAAGCTGACTTCCAGGCATATGGAAACATTCTTGTCACTGCTTTATAACAGCACATATAATAATCAAAAAGGAAAGTGAATCAGAGGTATAAGGGAGTGATGGCAATGAATACAAGAAGTAGAAATATGTGCCAGAACCACATAAAAGACATTTTTAAAATGGTCCAACTACTCATTCTGTAGGAGGAGTGTTGCTAGCGTAGGTGAAGAACAGTCAAAAACTGGAATACAGCCCAGATACACGGGGATGTGTTCAGTCTGTCATTCAGAGCCTGTTCTATCAGATACCAACATTTTTCAGTCCAAAGGATAATAAGAACTTTCCCACACATGAATTCTACACTTCAACTGAAAAAAAACATTGAATTTGGGCTCAATCTTCTTTTTATTTGATTTTTCAGGTATGAGTAGTTGGCTATGGCATTCTTGATAAGTTGTTTTCTCAAAAGAATTAAGTCTCACAGAGAATTTTCTTTGTTTCATGCAGTCTGATTAATTCTACATGTAAATTAGACATTTGGAAAGTGTATGTATATGCTTGTACAATTATACAAATGTACATATGAGTTTCTTTCTGAACTAGGGTGACCTTCTGAAACAAAAACTTTCATTTTATGACACTATAAATGACTACTTTTTAATACCTGTATTGATACTGGTCTCATTAGGAGTAAATTATGTCATTACAATTCAGGTCAAGATACAGGACAACATAAAACAAAGGCTACTGTGAATATACGCATGTTTCTTCAAATTTAATATGTTTGTTAACATGACAGTTTTACAGGCAAAGACTGTTTACATCTTGTGATTTTGGGATACAATTTATGATTTGAAGCTGGATATAAAAAAACAAAAACAAAACTGATGTATTAGTCAAGAGATTGAATTCCTCTTCTAAGCAAAATTTCCAGAATGTAGAAAAAGGTCAAGTGAATGCAGATGAAAGTTTAAAGAACCCAGTGACTCTATGATTTATGCTCTTGAGAAGTTCAGAAAGCTCTGGATAAAGGATAAAAGAGGAGACAGACAGTCTTATGGCTTAGAAATTGTTGAATAAGTTAATTCAAAAAATCTTTTACAAGCATCAGTACAACTCATACATTTGCAGATCAGTGAAGGAAAAGAGTATGGAATCCAGAATAACCCCTTAAGAAAAAAAAATTATGTACGTGTGTAAAACCACCTTTTTTGAACTGTTCAACATATAATAATTTTTATTGAAGAATAAACCCACTTCAGGATGTCTTGAAAAGCAGCACAGACTACAGACAAGATTCTTCAGCATAAAGTAATCATCAGAATCATATTGAGATTGACATCTAACTGCATTTGTCTTCTAAGCCCTCAGTATAATCGGTGAAGAACTGCACATGTGGTAAATAAAGTTTAGAGAGCAATTGTGCTAATCAGCAGGCTTGGGAGGAACTGGTCACAAGGCTCCACTGACTGTAATATTAAAATCTACAGTAGAAACATAGGCTCAAACTGCAAGTAGGCAAGACTATTTCAGCACTCTAATCTCAAACAAAATCCTGCTAGACACTGAAGGTTGTGTTACAGTGGCTGCTACAAGCAAAAGTAGAACAGGAAAATTAGGCTTTCTACTAACAGATAGGAGCAGCCTCATGTTCTGAGGCTTAGTTCCTCATGAGCAACTTTAACCAACCTGGTAACTGATGCAAGGACCAGACAACAGGATATAAGCAATCCAGGTAGTTCTTGGTATGCCTTGCTGATGACTTTCTCCTCCAAGTGACAGGAGATCCACAAAAAAGAGGTGCTCTGCTGGACCTCATACTCACCAACAATAGAAAATTTGCTGGGAACATGAAGGTCATGGACAGTCTTGACTGAAGAGACCACAAAATGACAGAGTTCAGGACCCTAAGGGCAGGGAGGATGAAGAGCAAGCTCACGACCCTGAACATTCGAAAAGTAGACTTCCATCTCTTCAAGTATCTTCTTGGAAGAGATCTATAGGATAAGGCTCATTGCAAGGCCATTAGGGATAATCTTTGATCATGGTGATGGGGAAAACTACTTGAAGATTATAGGAAAGCAAATATCACTCCTATCTTCAAGAAAGGCAAGATGTAGCATCAGAGGAACTACAAGCTGGTCAGCCTCACCTTGATCCTTGGAAAGGTAACAGAACAGCTAATCCCGGAAACCATTTCCAAGGAACATGAAGGAAAAGAAAATCAACAGGAGTACTCACCATGGGGGAGTCATCCTTGACAACCTTGATAAAATTCTACCATGAAATGACTGACCTGGTAGATGAGGGAAGAATAGTGGCTACTGTCTATCTGGACTTCAACAATGCCTTTGACACTGTCTCATAAGATCCCCGAAGACAAGTGGGACAATGGGAGGAGACAAAGCCGGAACAGTTGACTCAAATGGACCACAGTGCTATTCCATACCATGTGACACAGTACATGGTAATAAAAGCCATGGGAAGAAGGGAGGATATCTGGATGAACATCCAGAGTTGCAGAGTTCATTTTAACAAATAACCATTAGACATGATGGAGCCCTGCTTTCCTAGAAAATGCTGAACATCTGCTTGGGAATGGTAAGCGATAAATGAATTTATCTTGTTTTGCTTGTGCACGAGGCTTTTGTTATACCTATTAAACTGTCTTTATCTTAATATGCAAGTCCTCACACTTTAACATTCTGATTTTCCTGGGTCCCACTGTGGGAGAAGTGAGCAAGTAGCTGTGTGGTGTTTGGCTGTTCACTGAATTTAATCCACATTAGCATCACTGTATCAGGGAAAACAGAGCTTGCCATGGATATTATTAATAATGTGCTTGACTTTAGTACATCTATTGAGGAATTTTTTGTTTTTATACTAGTTGAAACTAAGTTCAAATCACTGCCATTAGTAAGGATGGGGATGAATGTACCAGAGACAAGTGTCTGAATTTCACTCAGCATTTTGGGAGAGCTACCTGAGTTCTTCTGCAGTGGTGGTGGTTACAGGTCTTTGGAGGGTGGGGAAAGAAGAGCAATAATATATTCAGTAGAAAGGAAACTAAGAGGGGAAGAAGAAGAAGGCTTCACGATAGCCTTTACAGCCAGTATCAAAAACTGTCTAGTAAGTATTGTGGCATGCAAGATCAGTGACTGTTTTTCAAGGATACATAGAATAATTGAGAAACTGATGCAATTGGGGAAGGAGAGAATGGAAGGCTGAAAGTTGTAAATGTACTGACTATATTATCAATTAAGCAAAAGTACTGTGAAGCAAAGACTAGAGCTATCTTATATTCCTGGTCAATAGTTGAAAGAAAATAATAACAAAGGTTTTGTGACTGCATGCAAAATATAGCTTGGAGAGGTTAAACTGCTGCTGAAGATGTACCAGTGGAACAAAACTGTAAGTTCATTACAGAGGCAGTACCACAATGGTACTACTTTAGTTTCTATCATCACTTTCACAAGAAACTCAAAGATAAATTCTTGGCTGAAAGACATTTCGGAATTGAAATACCTGACAGAAGGGATGATTGCATTTCATATCAAACTCAAATTAAAAACTATATTAAGTAATTGCTCAGAGTTCGATGGTGCAAGTCAAAGGAAACTGTCCACATTAGTGGAGAAAAAAACCCTAAACCCTTCTGGAAACCAAAGTAGTTTAAAAATACTACTGTTAGGTTATATGACAAATGTAAACAGACAACAGGTGGTAGGAGCCTATGTAACACCCAGCTAATCCAAGCCCATCACAGAAGCCATCAGCCTATCAAAGGTCCACTTCCACAAGCCTAAAGAAGCACACAGAGACATGGCAGGTGGAAATCCAAAATAAGGACTCAAAGGAATGGACACCCTATCTGATCCACTTCTAAGGTTGTCCTGGGAGAGCCCCTGCCCCAGTGTCTAGATGTAATGAATGTGATGAACCCACTGGGACGAGTTCTTAATGGTGATCCTATACCAAGCTATCTTTGGGACTATGGAGTATCATTTTCTAGGGCTGTGAAACACATTATCATAGGATCATAGAATTGCTGGAGTTGGAAGGGACTTTTAAATGTCATCTAGTCCAACTTCCCTGCAATGAACATCCACAGCTAGATCAAGCTGCTCAGAGCCCCATCCAGCCTGACCTTCAATGTCCCCAGGGATGGGGCATCCACCATCTCAGCAAGCTGTTCTAGTACCTCAACACACTGTAAAAAAACTTCCTCTTTATATCCAATCTAAATATCCTCTCTTTTAGTTTGAAACCATTTTCCTTTGTCCTATAGGAACAGATCTTGCTAAAGAGTCTGTTCCTTTTTATAGCCCTTCTTCAGATCCTGAAAGAAGGGATGCAGCTCTGGATTGCACAGGACTTACTCTGGAAAGTTTAAGGAGAAACCACAGGCAGAGGCAAAGAGAGGGATTTAAGTGATCTGAGGAGAAGATAGATGAGCAAGGACATAAAGAGAGGTTGGCTGCATCTAAATAGGTCAGCACATCTATCTGGTCATGTTCTGAGAAAAATTACTGAATTCCTTTCAAACTTTTTTCCTGGGTGAAAGACTCTTGTACCTTTACTTCTGCGTGTCATGTCCAGGTACCAGTAACTAAGGAGACTGAGTCACAGAAGAAACTGTTGGACAGGCTGCATAGTAAGTTCAGCTACTGGAAGCACCCACATCCTACATATGTATACATACATATTCACTCTAGTGAAAGTTTATCTTACTCAGCCAGAGAGAAAGCCTGGATCGGACTGCTGGTGCTATCTGTTTGTGTGAGTGCTTTGCATGTCCTCACATGACTCAGGTGGCTGGCCACGAACACAGATATATATATATATATATATATATATATATATATATATATACATATGCATATATGCTGTGTTTCTATGTGCTCTGTGCGCATATGCCTACTGGGTATACATCTTCACCCTCACTGTTTGGATTTTGGGCTACAGAATTGCAGTAACCACATCACTCTTGGGTCATCACAGCTTGTTATATTTTCCTCTAACAAAACAACTGAAGTAGAGGATATCTTAAAATGGTAGTGCTGAGGTTTTAGTTAAAAATTTAGCTAAACCTGTAAGCATAAGGCTCCTGATGATTTACTTAGATGTAGGCATTTGATGAAAGTAGGTTGAAAGTCTATATTTTATTAACTTTGATCGGCTTGGGATACAAGAAGTAGTTAGTTCACTACAGCTTTAAGAATTTCTCAGAAGTGGCACTAGTGATTCTGTGGTACAGAGCTAATTTTCTGCAAAGCAGATAAAATTGAGTTGAATCTACTCCATTTAATTTTATTAATTTAAAAGTTAGAAGTGCTTGCTTAGGTTTTCCAGATTACAGATCTTTCAGGATGGGAGGAGTCACTATGTCTTTCCAGTGTCCATCATGGAAGCTCAAACAAAGATTTTTAAAGACCTAAATTTGAAATGAATGCCCACTTAGAAACCAAATACTGAAGAAACAGATCTGACAGTACACATGCATTTTAAAGCCTAAAACATGATTCATATTCCAGGTCATCTTTTCATGGCTGCTGTTATTTCTGCTGAGCACAGAGTAAAGTACTTGCTGCTAAGCAATCTCTACTAGGCTGCAGTTAAAATAACAACATAAAAATCTTGTAAAGATAATATATATCTGCTAAATAAATCCATTTAAAAAGAAATAAGCAAATAAATAAACAAATAAATAAATAAATAAATGAAAATTTTACACATTTCTTTTTCACCAGGGAAATAATCTGGGATACACCATATTACAGAATTCAGATTGTATATGTGCTTAAGTCTCTCACACAGTATCATGGAAAACTATCAAGGTATCCTTTCCCAAATTTAAGTTTAATATTATTTTGTAATCTCAGTGTTTGTTTTTTTTTCAGAAAGTCATCATATTTCATAATCTTCAGTCTTCTCATATTCTCTTCTCCCAACTAATTTACATCAATTTATTCTCAAGTCAAAATTGTTCTGAACGCATTTAATTCTCTGTCCTATTGCTATTCCCATCCTTCCACTTCTATTTTTTCATGGAATTATGGTTACATATAAAGACATGACCAGCTTCCTAATCACTGTTTGCTATTCTTACTATAAAGGCAACTGAATGATTTTTTTAATCTTAAAAATGACTTGACATCATGAAGTAATGTGGTGTAACTAAAGTTGTGTAATCATATAAAAAAATTATCCACAGAAAACCTTTGAAAAGATAAGGCACCCTTTACAACATATAAAAATATATCTTATTTACTTTCTTTAAGTTTGTAAAAATACAGAAAAAAAAAAGCAATTTTCCCATACTTAGTGGGGGAGAACTGAATTACTTTATATGGATACTTTGAAAATATATACCTATACTACATGAAAATTACTCTTGTATCTAATTGAATTAAAATTGAAGTACTTTTCTTTTTTGTCACTTTCACACCTTCCACTCTCTCCCTACCCTTTTCCCATACTCCTACATTTTTCCTTTAAATTTGTTGAACAGAGTCCATTGATGTTTTATTTCATGTACAGGCTTTCAAATATAAATGGTGAAGACTAAGGGCAAAGCTCATACAAAACATAGATACCTGCACCCACATAGTGCCCAAAGAGGTAAATTGGAAGAGAAAGAGGTGAGGGGTGGTGATGAATACACCTGGGAAAATTCTTTCATGTTCTATTACAAAGTCTGCCTGTCACCATGAAGCAATCAACTGAATACATCTGATTATATAATTCCTCCCATTGCGGAAAAGGAGGGTAAAAGGGGGATTAGCATAAAAAAGGATTAAAAGTGCATTGATTTTGAATCTACTGTTGTTTGAAAAGAAAAATATCTGATCCTACCTCTTCGCAGGCGGTCCTGAAATCCATGTGCTATAACACAGCAAGTGATATTTGTCTAAAATAGAAAGAAAGATTTCATTAGAATGAAAAAGATACTGCAAAACATAAGTTATCTGTCTGAACTGAACAACTGAACTAGGCTTTGTCAGGTCCAGTTATGGTCATTCCTTATAAAGAGAAATGACCAAAGTTGCACAAGAATTAGGAAGTGTAAGACGCTGTAAGTAATTTCTGCTCCTTATAAAGTACACAACTTGCTTTTTATCTGGGTATGATCAGAGGTGTTTTTGTGTTCCCACTATCTTTTCCCTCCCACAGGGCATTCAAATTTATTTTTCATACTGCAAGTATGAGTTTATTCGTCATTTCCTTTCAATAGTAAGGACATACTGGAAAGTAACACTTCAGAAGGAAATACTTGCTCTTCAGAATGCCCTTTCTCTCATGAAAGATGTTTTTGTTTGTTTGTTTTTCTTTTCTTCCATAGCAAAAAATAAAACAACAACAACAACAACAACAAAACACACATCAGGAATCAGTACCTTTGTCTAATATTTAATTAACATACATGACCTCTCCATGGAAGCTAGTATCATGTAACAGTGTGTCAACTGCAGAAATATTTATGATTTGAAAAAAAAAACAAACGTTAGAAAAGTCAGGAATATGTGTTAGGGCTGGCAAAATGTCAAACCAAATCCTACAATTATTACTTTGCTAAAACTTCACCTGAAGTGTACTCATTCCACTGCACACTTATACATTCATTTATTTATGAGATAAAACTACTAGAACAGGCTTTTATCAGAGGACTGGAACAGTGTCCTGCTGCTGGTTCTATAGTACAAATCCTCATCCTTCTGCATAAAACATTTCCAGGAAGTACCTCCTGAGCAAAACAGATACTTCATTCAATGCCCTGAGATGCAAAACCTGTAACAAAATCCTTCCCATCAATTAGTTTTTTATTCTGAATGAATCATGTGCTAACAATTATTTGTATAAATTTAGTACTCAAAGCTCCAACCTAAGAGTATAAGCTTAAAAAGAAATTAAATATGTATATATAACTAACAATATGAAAATGCAAGTCATTATTAAAAAATATCTTAATCCATTAAGCATCTTAATTTGTTTTACTGCCTTGTACTTAGTTTTATTAAATCCAAGTGCACACACACACACACACGGTAATATTCAGCATTTACTGAGCTTTGTCAGCTTCAGAACCTGTGCAACAAGCTTATTTCTAGCAGATCTAGCCTACTTTGTCTAGGTTACAGTGCATCATTACTTCCTTGTCAGCTTTACAGGTGCACTAGAAGCGAACAAACATCTATATTTATAATTCTACCCTCAAAATGGTCATGAAAGACAAGGTCACTATTATAACTTTGAAGGCTTTTCACTCTTTATGGACAGTCATTATGAAATGAGAATGTTTCCTTGCACTTTTTATAAACCATCCTTCTCAAAGCTGAGTAAGCTGAAATGGGAAGCAGCCTCTACTTCAAGTATTTTGTGAACTTCTCAGCTTTCTAGAACCAGAAATGAATGTACCTTTACAATATAAATTGGAGGAGTACTGTACAGTGTTACCCTTTCTTAGGCCCTGAATACATCAAGTCAGTAACTTTTGTTATAGAAAAAAGTGTGTCCATTCACACTCTGCTAAAAGTTTGGGATAGGGTAACATTAATTCCACAATAAGTGATGACTCCTCTTCAGTTATTTCTAGTTACATTTTAATCTAAATTCTGTTTAACCCAGGTGTTTTCTACAACTCAGTATTATTCCATCTTCATTTCTTTTTTTGTTTTAATGTATTATTGATACAGTTATGTATTCATTTAATACATATTTATATTACCATGTAGAACCAAAGACAAGAACTAAGATGATTCTATGTACAGCTGGTGACCTAAAAAAAAACTTCTACACTGTTCAGATAATTAGTGAATATAGTATGAATTTTCATTTGAATATTAACTTTACTGAAAAAAGAAAAAAAAAAGAAAAAAAAAAGGAAAAAGAAAAAAACAATCTTGTAAACATCTCAATCACTACAATTATTCTAGAGCGCCTAATATACCGGGTGGTGTTATACATAAAAAGCAGGAGACACAGTTCTTTGTACTATGACTTCAGAGATGCCATGGAAAACAAAAGCACTGACTTTCAGTACTCTCCTTTGTCATTTTTTGAGGACAGTTCTCAAATTATAAATACTGCTTCCATCTCTCTGCTGATATTTGGTGAGCCTACCTGCTGACATTTCTTTTTTTCCCTTACATGATATATTACACATAGAAAAATTGATTATACAACAAATACCCTCCTGACATCCATGTCTCATTGAAACAATTTCTTTAGTTCCCAAGGAAGGTTACAAACCATGTTCCACAAAATCATAGAACAGTCTGTGTTGGAAGGGACCTTAAATATCACCTAGTTCCCCTGCCACAGACAGGGACACCTTCTACTAGATCAGGCTATCCAAAGCCTCATCTATGATGGCCTTTAATACCTCCAGGGATGGGGTATCCACAGCTTTTCTGGGCAATCTGTTCCAGTGTCTCATTACCTTCACAATTTCTTCCTAATAGCTAATGGCTAATTCACATCTACACTACTTACACTCTTTTAGTCTAAAATTATTATACTTTGTTCTGTCACTATATTCCCTGGTAAAGAGTCCCTCCCCACCTTTCCTAGATTCCCCCCTGAGGTACTGGAATGCTGACGCAAGGTCTCCCTGAAGTCTTCTCATTGCTAGGCTGAATAACCTCACTTTTATCAGTCTTTCTTCACAGTAGAGGTGCTGTAGGCCTCTGATCATCTTCATGGCCCTCCTCTGGATCCACTGCAACAAGTCCATGTCCTTTTTGCACTGGAAGCTTAAGAGCTGAACACGGCACTCCAGATGGAGTCTCATGAGAGCAGAGTAGATGGAAAGAATCAACTCCTTCGACATGTTGGTCACGCTTCTTCTGATTCAGTCCAGGATATGGCTGGCTTTCTGGCTTGTAAATGCACATTTCCACATCATGTAAAGCTTTTCATCCACCAGGACTCTCAAGTCCTTCTCAGGGTTGCTCTCAACAGATTCTTTGCCCAGCCAGTATTTGTGCTTGGGATAGCACCAACCCAGGTAAAGGACCAGGCACATGCCTTTATTGACCTTCATGAGTTTCCAATGGGCCCACCTGCCAAGTCTGTCTTCGTCCCTCTGGATGGCATCACTTCCCTTCAGTACGGCAAATGCACTATGCAGCTTGGTGCTGTCCACAAGTCTGCAGAGTATGCACTCAATTCCACTATCCACATCACTGACAAAGATACTAAATTGTACCAGTCCTAATATAGATCCAACCAAGGAAAACTGCTCGACACCAATCTCTACTTGGTCTATCACTTGCTTTATTCACCAGTAGAAACCCTGTATCTGTAATTTAGAGACAAGGATGTAGCACTAGTTCAGTATCACATGCTTTCCACAAGTCCAGATAGATGACAAGAGTTGCTCCTCCTTTATCCACCAATGGTGTAATGCTGTTACAGAGCATCACCAAATTTTTGAGGCAATTTTTGCCCTTAGTGAAGGCATGTTGATTGTCCCCAGTCATATAACTGCTTTCCATGTGCCCTAGCATAGTTTCCAGTAGGATCTCCTGCTCCATGATCTTACCTGATATGGAGGTGAGACTGACTGTAGTTCCTTGGGTCTTCTTTTTCCCCTCTTCTTGTCACTGGGAACTTCACTGGACTGCCATGAGCTTTCAAATACAATAAAGAGTGGCTTAGCAACTTCATCTGCCAGATCCCTCAGGATCACTGGATGCATGGATTTCTTCCTTATATGGTCTTGAATCTGTTCTCCTATAGTGGGCAGTTCTTCATTTTCCTGGTCCTCTGCCTTTGGATTCTGAGCCTTTCTCTGGGAAAGGTGTCTGGAGGCAGTTTTTCATCACTGATGATAAGATCTTCTAATATTAAAACAATGTCTAAGACGCGTGTCTGGAACTACAGAACTCTCAGCACAAAACCACATTTCCTGCAGTTAGTGTATCTGTTTTACAGGCATCAAGAACTCAGCCACTGCTCCCTGAAGCATGGCTTGCACTGCTTCTGTACTGCACTGTTTCCAGCTGTTTCTTAACTGTGATACAGAGTGCAAATCAAGCCCATTCAGCACACTGGAGCTTAGATTACGAAGTTCATTATTTCATACATCTGCTCAGAAAATTCAGTTTCCTCTATTTCCCTGGAAAAACTTTCTAGATTATTAAATTACAAGAATACATATAATGCATCACACAGACATTTTATGATGCTATGCTGGTAAAATGTTCTAATGATTAGTAATCTTCTCCTACTGTTATACACAAAAGAAATACATATATATATATAAAACCAAGAAATACAAGAAATCCTTAAACCAAAGCATTTTTAAAACAATTAACTGTGAAATCCACCACAGAATGATGTCTCCAGGTCTGCCTTTGGGTGACATCAGCAATCTCCTTATCTTGAAATCACAGTCACACTTACCCGAGCATCCTTCCAACTCTCCAAAGAGCTTCCTTTAGTCTCAAAAAAACACTGCTTATGAGCCCAGATACCCCTTCAGCATCAATATTCAATTTTTATTTTTCCCTCCTGATCTGTAAGTAAGGGACACGGTAAGGTGTACAAGTGTAGGGTGAAGAAGGTGCAGTGTGTATTGTTCAAAGAGAAGTAACAGCTAAAAGAGAAAATAAGGCTTCCTCTGAAAAGCTTTGGGATGTGCAATCTAGGTTATATAAACAAGTACACTTCAAATAGTTACTTTGCTTCCTTTCTACTTGATTTGCAATCTGTACTTTCTCAAAAACTCAGTTACCAAACTTAGCTTGTCTCTACTGATAGATGTATAGGAAGCAGCACATGAATGACAGGTTGGGAACAGAATTTGACACCCTCTTGACAGAACAAGCAGTTATTCAATACCAAAGAAAGCATTTACTGATCTGTAATATTATGGCATTTTTGTTCTAAAGGGAAATCAATGGCTAAAACATAATGGTAAAGTTGAAGGCTATGGCAGCCCTCAGAGACAAAGCTTCATTTAGGATAACGCACTGAGCACTTGAGCAATGCTCAGATCTTCCTATAATAAATCAGGTTGTATTCCAGTAGTATGATAGATGCAATTTCACCGTGACAAAATTTTCCAGTATATTTAATAAAGTAAGATAGCAAACCAAAATAAGATTTCCTGGACATGTGACAGTGATAACAAACACTTTGTAAAGTCTACAAAATAATAGAGGCTAAACAGGGTACTACTTGAGCAGCAGTACAAAACACTTAATTCTCCCAGTTACTGTTGCAAAGAATAAAATGTTGTATCCAAAAATAACAAATTCATGGAGAAATGATGTATTATCAAACACAACTGAATTTAGCATATGATACTGCTGAAGCTTACAGAGTTCTTACTCAGGATAAATCATATTTTTTTCTTGGAAAATTGAGTAAATGATTTTTTCCTCCTTTTAATATGTACCTTCCTAAACTGGGGAGATCTACCTGGTGTCTTGGCTCTGAAAGATATCTTTCTGCGTCTCCACAGAAATTTCAACTTGGAAGAAGTTTACTTATACAGAGGCAGTCTACAGTTACAAGAACTTTCACTGTCTGAAATGCCTACTGGGAAGCAAACTAAAAGCATGTTTTAAAGGGATAAATACCAGATCTTTTTAAAGGGATAAATACCAGATCTGCGAGCAATCGCATCAACTATTCACTAATAAACTAAACGTTTAACCTTTCAAAGTTCTTCTCCTGTCTTCATTGATACCAAAATAAATTGGGCTTCACTTTTTGGAAATATCTGAATCAAATCTCATTTCATTTTCTGCTGGGAAACTGAACACATTTTAAATTAACAGCGCAGGGGGGAGGAGGGGAGGGTTAAATAAATGTATTAGAATCTATTAGAAATTATCCTTATATGTAGTGTTGCTGGTCCTTTGTGCTTTAACAGGAAGGAAAAAAAAATCATACAGGGTAACAGAGGCATTACTTTAAATGCAAATTTCATGAACCCTTCTCCATTTGGGACAGCTTGCCACACAGTATTTTGTGCTGAAACAGTTTTCCCAACCACACAGGAAGCACAGGAATCTAAAGTAACCATTTAGTAACCACATGTTGATAACATATTCTGTTATTGTTTTCCAGGCTATTTCCATTATATTTCATTTGAAAACAGAATTACTTACATTCATTTAACATAAGGTATTTAGTCGTCTACTACGGTAGCATATTGGACCCCCATCTGTTGAAAAATTTCTCCACGAGCTGGGAATTGATTCCCTATATTCAAATACAGCCTTACATCTCTCAGTGAGTGCAATACACAAAGAGGAATTGCGCTGAATTTCACCTTCAATGAATTTATTTTTTATTGAAAGATGCATGGAGATCTGGAATACATTACATGTACTACATTTACGCAGTAGTTCAAAGAACAAGGTGAAATTTGAACTGAGCAAAGGCATACACCTTTTTTTTGTCAGTGAGGGGCATAAAGATCTGAAAAACCTTTTTGACAAAATGTCCAGCTCTCACCAAAGCACATGCTTCAAATGAACTGAAGTTGGCAATTAGCAGCTAACAAGGTTTCTAAATGTTTAATTCATGTTACCATAGTTGAAGTAAGAATTATATTTACTTGCTAGTCATAATTTGTTGTTTTAATTGCAAGCATTTGTAATCAGCAAGCACAGTTAAGGACTATTCAAGAATAAGTGAGCCACAAGGCGATAGTAACTGAATGAGCTTATTTGGAACTTCCACTTACACATTACAGTACTGTTTACATCAAAAGTTATCTGGTGCCCCACAGCATCTACGAGTAACCCAGACAGCTTTGGCTTGGCAAATGCAAACTGCTGGAAATGGCAAAATAAAAAGAACAATGTAAACAGAATCTTTCAGAGGCAGAAAGCAGTACTACTATAGGAGAATCGTTTGAAAATGACAAGAACACGAGTGGACTGCTGCTGCATGGTGGAACACTCTATAACAAACTGGGATGGGAAACTCTGGCTCTGAGTTAAAGCCTGGAATGTTGCTAGGAATGAGTGAATGAATAAATAAATAAATAAAATGTTCTTTCACTTTTACTGTGTTACCTTCTGATGATTTTCTAGACTTACCTGAATACAATTATGTATTTAATTTTGAAGTAATGTAGCACAGGTATCAGAGACCCAAAGGAGGCTATATATCCACATATTCTAAGCTTTTCTGAAGGCAGTATGAACTGTTACATAATTTAGGTCAGTTTCTCAGTTTCACCTAAATAACTGAACTTCCTATCGAAGACAAACAGAAATTCACTGACTGTCACTGCAATCTGCTTTTTCTCTGTGTTATCTCTCAACACAGAATTTCCTTATAAATGAGATACTGTCAATTTCTTTGCCATGGCATTTGACTCCAAATCAAATATGAATTTCATGCCTCTGGAATTATGCCTAATGCAAATAGTTTGGAGAGACACATTCAACATCATACTGTATCTTTTGATTTCATTTAAGTTAAAATATTAAAAATGCATTGTAACAATCTCCTAAGAGAGGTAAGAAAATAAATTATCAAGTGTAAAGACTCAGGCGGTTTTAATTTGCAGGGTTCTTGGAAATGTCTTGAAGAACTAAAGACAGGAATGCTTCTACTTCTAAAGTGTAGCATGCTTTTTCAAATTAATGAGAAGGTAAGATAATGCTTACTGAAAAGACACAGATTTCCTATGAAGTCCAGAGCCTTATGTGAGCAAAAGAAGTTAGACTGATGCAAAAAACAAAAAACAAACCAAACACAAACTAATTCACAACTATGTAGAGGATAAAATCAGTATGACTACATAACACTGTATGCAGCATAAGGGAGTGTTAAAAAATACGACATAGTTATGAAACCATTTGGACTAAATGTGTTCTTTTTATTAATTTTGTTTTCAAAAAAATGCAATCACAAAATTTCCACCAATCCTTCCTCCGCTATCTCAGATTCAGACTAGTAAACAATGAAATCAGTACAAGATAATTTATACTTCCTCTCTGAAAACAGGACTACTACTCAATTTCTGTAGGGAAGTGGAGCCTTATCGACTTTCAAACGATGTTTAAAAATTAATTTCTGTAGATGCTCTAGCCTACTCTAATCTTTGGGCTGTGTTTCGGATGCATGAATTAAAGGGTACGTATACAAAAGACATATAGTATTTTAGTATAAAAAGGATAAAAAGAAGTGGAATACACTGTTGTCTAAGAATTCTTAGAAGGTCTCAAATTCTTCCAGAAACTACTTAAGAGTCTATTTCTGTATTTTTAAATATTAATGATTATGTGATTGCGGATAACACGATCAGTTTGCATGAATTCCCCCAAATTCAACAACATTATATTACCCTTCAAAAGTCAATAACTGATGTAATTTATAAGTACAACATGGTGTATCATTTAAAAATGGTGGTTTTATTCTGTTATGCTTTGACTTTCACTAAATGGAAATAGAATAATACCCCATGCTTATTGGAGATATTTCAGATTCTGTATAAACACTTGACATATATACATACATTTATACCTCGATATAAGCACAGGTGTCAGATTCAAGTTTATTTCAGAAGATCTTAAATGGGAAAATAACATTTCACTGTGAAATTTGAAAAATCTGCATTTCCTAGTTCCTTGAACTAACAAGGTAAGCACAACTGAAAAAAATGACAAAATTCAATTAAAAAATTCAAAAGATTAACTTCATTGAAAAGGAAATGAACAGTCATTTTAAATTTCCACAAGACAGAAAAGAAATCCAAGTTTAATTTGAAACTTTATAACATAACCAATATTTGAGAGAAATGTTTCTTCATTTCGAAGAGAGTGAACATTGTATGAGTGATAACTATTTATCAAAACTCTTACATTTTATTTTAATATCTGTTTTTAAGAAATAATTCAGAGTACTAAAAAGAATATCCCCATTCAAAATTCACCCGGTCAAAATACTGTCTGACATATTTTAAATTACCAGGTCTATATATCACAATCTAATCAATGTGCAAATTTTTGAGATAGAGTGGTGGTAGTGTCCCACTAACTTTCAGTGTTTGTTTGATATATACAGCCTGTTTTTGAGTCGGTATTTAATGCCATCCCTATTACTGAAATTGATAGTTTTCCAATAATTTGGAAATGGAATTCAGGTATTCAGTAGTAGAAAAGTAATTGAAATATGCCTGGAAGCTACATAGGGAAATAGGCAGAGAGGCAGATGAGAAAGCTGTGAGAACATAAGAGTACAGTAGTACGAGCTGGCAGAATAGAAGAGAACAGTTACTCTTGCTTTTGTTAAATCAGCATCGTCTACTGGTATATCCAAATGACTGAACTCAGATATCATAATTCATCAAAAAAGCAGAGAACAAGATAAATCCATCTTAATAGAACTGGAGATCATAGGAGCCAAAAACTCAGGCTTCTCATTTAAGTAGGCCAAGAAATCTTGAGATTGTAATTCAGCCTAGAGAAATTGTTTTGCTCCTTATTTTTTGGGGTCATTGATCTTTAATGTCAAGGACTTTGTTCATAGGTTTTATTTTTTTTCTTCTAAAGTACAAACTTAGAGATTTTCCATAAATAACCAAGTTAATCACAGGAAAAATTTGAAAAAAAAAAATTACTAAGGTCAACTTAAAGGAATATGATTAAAGGACCAATGCAACAGACTGATGTCAGAACTGCAACTCAGCTTCTATTACCGGATCCTTTATTCAACAATGGCTTTCCTATCTAAGAAGAATTCCTATGACAAGCATTCACAAACAATGAATGTACATCATTAAAATCACTGTCTGTTTGCCACCTCTGCGGAAACCATAGCTATAGTATAGAGAACTCCCAAGAATTATCATCACACTTGAGTATCATCTTATCCACAAAGTCACTTAGAAAGACAGTATCTACCATTAAAACATTAATTACCCTCACGTAAGTAACCTACTTCAAATATACTGTTCAAGGTCTAGGTATTTCTAGTCATTAGAGATACCACAGTTGGGGTTTGCAGTCCTCATCACATATATCCTTTTTTCAAAGCAGTTACTTTTAAGTACAGCATATATAGTACATTCAACACTTACTGAAAACAAACATCAGTAACTTGACTCAATCAGCATAATTAGACCTTTCGGTTGAGTTTTCATATAATTGCAACCAAAGCATTTTTAACTCCTCTGAACTCCAGAAAGCAGGAATTTACAGCAGTATTGCTATAATACCATCAAGTCAAGTTCATTTATTGTCATAATGCTTCTGCAGTGGTACGCTGTCAAAATATATGATAAGAAAACTTGAAATATGCAAAATATGCCACAGAGGAGAACACAGCACTTTAAGCACTGCAGAATAAAAGCAAACAAAGTTAAGCAGCTAGTGAGAAAATTTAAACTAATCAGAAAATAGACTTTCTTTCTCTGTAACAGCAGCATTCATCACTGAAAATATTTCTGTATGACACTGAATTGGATTGGGATGGTGAATTGGTCATCACAGCTGTCCATACAGCCCCCTTCAGGAGGCTATTAAGCCAGAAGAAAAAAAAAACACCAAATACAGACTGTTCCCCTCTTGAAAATAAAGGTTGATTCAGATTAACACTGACTACTGGTAAAACATGCTGGTCCAGGAACATCGAGCCACCAGACAATGACACCTGTGCTAGTAGATGTGGGTGAACAGCTACAGGAACCACTGTATTTAATCATTTACCCACCTCATGGGAATTAGATTTTTTGTTGATCTCATTTTCCGCCTAACTATTGCTCTGCTTTGATTTTCATTAATCTGTAATTGAACTCATTCAGAGACGGTGGCAAAAATTAGAAGTCAGAAGAAACTTTTCTTTGGCTATAAAGCCTTGGTTATAATCACAGTACTAATTATAATGTAGGTGAAACTAATATTAGTAACTCCTATCTACGGTTGCCGTAAAAAATCCATCTCCTTATTCAACTGTAGCTTAGCCAAGTTTTAATTGTTTGAATTTTTTTTACTACATGCTTCTTGGTAAATAACCTTTTTTTTTTTTTTGGAATAGTATAGATAAAAAAAGATTAGCTGCCTCTGAAAACAAAGGTAAGTACTGGAATATTAATTACTTAATAAATAGAGAAATAAAAAGCTATTGGTCTTGCTTAGAAAAGCTTTACAGTTCCCATGACTGCAGAAGATTCTCCACTATAATTTTGGCAGATTAAAAAATTGCACTTTTGCAAAAAAATAAACAAAATAATATAACATAAAATAACAATAAAAATTAGAGAAAGGGGAAAATTTATGGGCCAAAACAAAGGAGTTAGGTGGTAGGCCAGTTGAGAGATGAAAGTGATAATTTTCAGGAGAGAGAAAATGAAAGTCTGTAACCACCATAGGACCCTTGCTTCCAGAGACAAGATAGTCAAAAATCAGAACTCAAAATTCTATAGCATTATATATAGCATTACACCTATTTTATAGTACAGAATACAAAAACTAAGTGGTGCTAGTATTTTATTATGCCTATTGTTACGTAGTTACTATTACGGGCTTGGTCCATTCCAGTTAGTACTCTTCAAAACACAAGGCAACACGGTTGAGTAATTAGTAAGCTATCATTCTCAACATGCAATTTTCTTGCAGCCTCCCTAACTAGAAGATAAAGCTGTTAAACACTACAGATATAGGTTACATTATGCAGCCAATCGCAATGCAAAAATTCAGTTTAATTAATAAAATAAATCGGAGTTTCATTTTTTTGAAAATTCACAAAAAGCAGCAGAATATCACAGCCACTAGTACAGTAGCTGTAATGGTAGCTTTGAAGGCTCCAAGCCTACCACTGACAGTACCAATAGGATAGCTATGCTTAATTCAAGTATTTTTTTAGCTTATGTTTAAAATCTTTCACATAAATTATAATTCTTTAAAGTAAATACATCTCCAGTTCAAAAAACATTTTGTGGCCTCTAAATTGCACAAGTATAATACATGTTCATTTATATTGGTACGCTAAAACAGTACTAAAGAATTTGTGCATTTCAGACAGTTACTGAAGCTATGCAGGAAGCTGACCTTTTGTTTTACTTTCCAAGACTCTCACCTAAGAGAGGAGAGGAGAGGACAGAGTTCAGGTCACAGCTCCTTTATTCAGTTTAAAATCTATTTCAGGGAATAGAAAGGCTATAGTTTAAAGACTCCATCCCCTCACTTTGTGGGACTATGGAGCTGGATGATGTACTTTTTCAGAACATCTTTTAACAACGGGAGCAGGAAAGAAACTTCTATGAACTATCCAGAAAGTGTGTTAATAAACACAACATAATGCAAGACTGAGAAAATCTAGGAAAGAGGGAAATGATTTTAAAAAAGGAAGAGAAAAATATGAAAGGTAAGAGATTGTTGATAAGAAAAGGGGCATAGGAAGAAAAAGCTCTGAAAGAGAAGAGAATGGAGAATAGGAAATGAGATAATGGGGAAAGGGAGGTACAAGTTACAAATTTTAGAAAACGAGTACAAAAGAAATCTTTCCTTCACAGAGAGATAAGGAAACAGACATGTCTTATAAAATTATTTGCATTTCTAAAATCACAGAATCACCAAGGCTGCAAATGATCTACAAGATTATACAGTCCAACCATCCACCTATCACTGACAGTTCTCACTAAACTTTGTTCCTCAACACAATGTCTAAATGTTCCCATGTAGGGTTGGGGACTCGTTGGGGACTCCACCACCAACCTGGGCAAGCTATTCCGGTTCCTGAACACTCTTTCAGAGAAGTACTTCCTAACTCCAGTCTGAATCTCTCCTGCCATAACTCGAAGCCACTCCCTCTAGTCCTAAAAATTACATATTCTTTTTCAGAACTGGTCTTATATAAATGTCAGCTTGATCAAACTCAGATTTACAAAGAGAAATCTTGCTAATTTTTTCAACTATAGTATTACATATTCTAATTAGTGAAGGGATAGTATTTCAGTTATATGAAGGAACCCAGTTGTTTTTACATTTTGGAATTTTTTTTTTCCTCTACTGTCAGCAGACCTGGAAAACAAAGATTAATCTTGCAGAAAGAGAAACAACACAAATATTAGGGACGAGCTGTGTATAAGAAATATAGCTGAGAAGAGCAGGTCAGAGATGCATTAAAAGATACTTTTGTTACATCTTCAGTCACATGGTTACAATAACTGTGCTATAGCTCAAAATCTTTTCATATGATCACCAGACATATCAAAGTTCATTGCTTGTGACGTAACCACAGAAAACAAATTACTTAAGTGCAACTTTGGGTACTACCCGGATAACTATTGCTTAAAAGCATTCCTTATCAGTGAAGAAATATTCAAGTGAAGGAGAGAGATGTAAGGTAAACAAACTCCGTACAGATGTCCAGTGACACACTGAATTACAGTGAATGAGCCGATGTTACCAGAACACAGCGATGCAGGAAATGAATATGGATGCTGTGGGGCTGTACAGTTTGTTTGAGGATCTGGGATTTGGCAAACCTGTCACAGAGGAACGATTAAGGCAGGAAGCTCAGCTAAATTAGGACCATTCAGCAGAACAAAATACATGACTATTTTTAGAAAATGTTGACAACCACGTAGCCCAGAGAAAAGACTTGCCTCTTACTTCCAGTGTGACAAAAATGGCATCAGAGTAAGTTACAAGGACATACCAAGAGTAAATGCTAAAGAAGTTAAATGAGACTGATAGAAGACAGTGTGAAATGATGGCTTAGGAGGAGTTCTGTAAAATAAATGTCAAAGGCTCTCTTACCCAGAGCCATAAAAGCATAAATACTTTTGCCAATTAATGAACATGCTACAGTTTGTTAGTTTAGAACACCCTGCTATCAAACAGCTTTATCTCAGCTTGAATGCATGTAAGAAAAAGACAAACAAAACAATTCATGAAATATAAATACCGACAATGATTGGGAATCCTTTGGGAAGATTCCAGCTGCAGAAATATTGGTCTATGCATGCTGTGTCTGTGATACTTCATCATATTCTCAAAGAATTCTTCTTTGACCAACTCAATTTAAAATGAAGTGAAAACTAGAATGCTAAAGAAGATATTAGAGACATGCTTCCCCATTTAAAAAATGCTTTTCCAATGAAAACTGATATTTCTTCTGTGAGCTGCTTATATTACCTCTCCTAACAACAGGACCTTTAGCAGATTCTTGCATCCCTCCAACAGTCATCAGACTCTGTCTAAAAAAGTGGTTCTTTCAATGAGAAATATTTACATATCTTGCTGCTTTAACTAGTGTTTTACAGCAGGG
The DNA here is from genome assembly GCA_036925125.1 of Oreortyx pictus. Lineage (NCBI taxonomy): Eukaryota > Metazoa > Chordata > Aves > Galliformes > Odontophoridae > Oreortyx > Oreortyx pictus. The sequence continues at coordinate 38,609,465 of JAUPFR010000003.1, forward strand.
TCTTCAGACAGCAGTACTAACAATCATTAATAGTCAACCTAAAAATATTGTGAAATGCCAGAGTTGCTGTTATGAGAATTTGCAACCTATCAATTGAACAAGAACATTAGTTGAGGAAGATTCATAGGACAGTCATTTATTAAATATCTGTCCAAGTTTTCATCAACAGTTTGTTTGTTTTTTTAATTCTTACAATTAGTGATGAGAGAAACAAACAAACAAACAAACAAAAGAGGATGCACCTTTAAAAAATAGCAGAAAAAAATCATTACTAAATTTTATTTATTTGAGATGACATTTAAATAGTTCAAAAATTTAAGAAAATCAGTTTTCTTAAATGCTTTCCAATGGAAGCAGTCTCAATGCCTTCTGCTATCCCCTAGCTTTTAAATGAAACTGTCTTAGAGAGTACCATATGACAAAGAGATAACCACCACAACCTCAGTATAATGTTTGAGAAAACTGTAGGCACTACGTTCTTGACCTTGGTCTATCTACAGCTGCTGGGAAAACGTTTTTTTTTTCTCTTTCAAAAACTATCCCCTTACACTGTCATGGCATCATGTGAGTGATAATGTCAGTCCTTGCAAGGAATGAGATAATGGTTCTCACAAAGGCTGAAACAATAAATATCCAAGTTTTCTATAGTTCTAGAGCTTAAGAAAATTAAGAAAAAAGGAAAACAAACTCCAAACCTGTCCTAAGGAAACTTCAGTTCTGTTCAGTATTCTCAAATAAAAACAACAAAATAGACTGTAGATTTATTCCTTTTAACGAGTAAACTTTGTTATCCCACCTTTCATCATCTGGGACCAAAAGTATATGCTTCCTCTGTTTATGCCTTTTACTTAGCTGGACTTCTCCCTTACTGAATTCTCCCTCCATTCCTAATACACCTCACAGATTACTATGACAAAGCCATATGAAAACACATCTTCTTATGTACAGAGGAGTTTATGAAAGGATTTGGGGTACTGTTTGTCAATCATTATATTCAACCATTGAGCCTTTCTACTCAGTAAACAAACAAAACATTTAGCTCTTCCTATCCAGCAGTGAACATAGCAGTTCTGCCCCAGTCTTGAGAGCAGTGTTCTGTACAGGATTTTTAAGAGGACCTTTCAGCTACAGCGAACCCCTCAAAAATGATTTAAGAATTTCCAGTACAATGAATTGTTTCATTCTTCATGTAACAGGGCGGGATGCCAAAGCTTGTATCTTCAAAATTTATCCCACAGAAAATTGAGGTATATATGCTCTCAAGTTGACTGCATTGTTTTTATTCTCTTTCAGTATATTTGATAACACTCAGCTGCTTAGCAATTTGTCTTTCCCCGGGCTAGTTGCTTGTCAGCCCCCAAGACACTAACTCTTCAATGACAACAGACAGTAAGTCAGCTTCATCAGGGGCTCAAATGCCTCTATAAAAATGTGTGTAGCATGGGGAATAAACATGAGGAAATGGAGTTGTGCACACGCCTACAGGGCTTTGATCTCAATGGCATTTTCAGAGACATGGTGGTGGCTTTCATGACTGGAATGAAAGGATATAGGTTTTTTAGGAAAACGAGCAGGGTTGATGAGGAGGGAGGTGTAACTCCCTATGTCAGTGACCAGCTGGAATGTATGGAGCTCCATCTGAGAGCTTATGAGTCAAGATAAAACGGAGGGCAGGGACAAGTGACATTGCAATGGGGGTCTGCTAAAGGACATATGACCTGTCATACAGAGTCTATAGACAGACAGAAGTGGATTCATATTTCAAAGCCCCAGACTTCATGGGATCCAGGAGATTCCTGGATTGCACTGATGATAACTTCCCTATCCAAGTGACAAAGGAACTAAGTGAGGAGAGAGATTATGCTGGACCTCATTCTCACCAGCAAAGAGGGACTGATGGGAAATGCGAATTTCAAGGGTGGCCTTGGCTGTAGAGATCCTGAAATGGTGGAGTTCACATTACTTAATGCAGAAAAGGGATGAGTAAAGTAAACCCACTACTGTGGACATTGGGAAAGCATACTTTGGTCTCTTCAGGGGTCTTTCTGCTTTTCTCTTCCACCCTCCTTCCCAAGGAACAGTTTTGTGAAAATAGCATTTAGAAGTATTCAAGTACTTAAAGTTAGAAATATATTTAAAGTATCATACTGAGTTTAGCTTTCAACACAACTAAGTCTGACAGTGGATTTTCTTCTCCCTATGTATAAAAAGATTATGAAGATAAAATTATTTTGGGATTAGCTAACTTCCAGAAGTAATGGATTTAATGATAAATTTAATTTCTAATTTGGTGGTAATATTTGAACTGCATTTTTGAAGATATAATACAAAATAAATAGTACTAGTCCATGTTATAAAGATATCAGATGACATTTTTATAGAATGACAACAAATCCTTGGAACTTCAGCAATCTTGAATAGCCCACAAGAGCAATATAAAGTACAAATTCTGACATACACTATTATAGCAATTACTGGAAAGTTTCAGGGATGGAATTTTCATTTTTACAGGGCTGCATAGTACAGAACACAGTCCATCAATATGGTAAAATGTACTTAAAGAACAATATAAACTAGTCTAACTGCTTGAGCTGTCATTCAAGCTGTCACTCAGTTGGTCCCAGAGAACACTGAGGTTATTTTTCAAAACCTAACATTAAACAGTTTTGTTATATTGATGTATCTAGAAACTGTATTACTTGTTTTCCTTCTTTTTTCTTTTATCATCCTTTAAGGGTTATATAACAACAAAAATATTAATTCCATGCTACGAGATACTTTAATACACTTTACAGATACGCATGAGATTCACTTGATCACCAAAGAAGATAGATCATAGAATGGCTTGGGATGGAAGAGACCTCAGAGATCATCTAGCTCAACCTCCCCCTGCCATGGGCAGACTTGCCAGCCACTAAATCAGTCTATCCAAGAACCCAGCAAACCTGACCTTGAATGCCTCCGGGGATGGGGAATCCACAATCTCACTGGGCAGCCCATGCCTGTGTCTCCTCACTCTTTGAGTAAAGAATTCCTCCTGGTATCTAAGAATTCCTAATATATAACCTAAAAACTTTCTGTAAAATTATGGTGTGATTTTAGCCATAAATCTGTCTTCACTACAGCAATTTTCAGGATTTCATTAATACAGCACACGCTTCCAAACTGTAATATCTTTGCACTTTAGTGAAGTTAATCACGTGGAATATATTTTACGATGCTCTCTTCTTGACTTTCACTTTCAGCAAAGGTAATTTAGGAGAATACTTTCACTTTCAGAAGAGGTAATTTAGGAGAATAAACAACAAAAACATCATAAAATCTACATACTATTTCAAATGATGATTTTTTTCATACAAGATATTTGGAGCATGACAAAGCTTAAACTCTTAATCTGTATGTTACGTGTGAATGAACTATTTTTTTTCTTTATTAAGTTTCATTTAAAGTTCCTTGAAAAATAGTATTTACTCACACTGATTTGCATAGAGATAAAAATACCAACAAGCTGGAAAATAATAAAAACATAAATATGCACTAACATCCTCTCATTTGTTCAGATCCTTATAAGGAATGTTATCTCACCACCTCCACAACCTGCCCATATTTTCTCTATCATTCTTTTTAATTATTTTTTTTTCTCTCTAACATTTTGCAAGTCGTATTAGATTTTGCTTTCATTTTTTTGCCACAGTTCTTCCAAAACTCAATTCTCTACTACTTAGGAAAGAAATTTATGCAAAAAAAAAAACAACCAACCAAACAAACAAAAAAACTCCGAATGTTGTGTATTTAATAAGATTTAAGACAATCCATTATTAGACTACGCTATTAGAAATATACTACACAAATACAAAAAAACTTGAACTGAATGACCGCGCCACAATTCTCCTGCTTCAAATGCTTTAAGCACTTTAGCTTTTCTCATTTCTGAATTCTGCAGAAGAGTTATTATGTTTATCAATTTATTTATTTATTTATTTATTTTACAAATGTAGGTCATTTAATCTAATACATTAAAAAAAAAAGCCATGTAGACTTTTTTCCTTCTTGCTTTTAAATCCAGATACAAGAATCATCACCCAAAGTCCAAGAGTAGCTCAAAAACAGAAAACAAAATGGCACTAGCATAATAAAGCAGATTGCCTTTTCCTAATCCTAAACAAAAATTGCTCAAGTATATTCAATTTTATACACTTACAGAGTAACACAACATAAGCTTGACCACACATCAGTCAGAAGATATTTAAAAATAGCCCTATAAACTGCTAAAAAATTCCTGCTTCTGAAAAGAAAGAAAAACAGTGACAAGTGAGACATTATAGTCTGCTGGGTAAGGTTATTAAAATAAAATGTTTCTCAATAACCAGTTCATTTGACAGATGAACTGTGCCAAGATAAAACTTACTGCTTATAGTTTTATGGTTGTAGGGATTGTTTGTTTTTACATATGATATCATTACTTAAATAAACGTTCATCTTATATTGGATCAAATTCAATTCAGCCACTTTGGCAAATTCCTCATTTTCTACAACCTCTGAAAAGGATAAATAATAAACCACGTAATGCTCAGCAGCTAACTATCCTTCAACTAGTACAGTGACAAATAACATGACGATTGTGCTTTAAACAATGAAATAGATTTGAAAAATTGCTCTCCTGCTTCTTGTTAAGTCATGAATTAAGTGGATTTTACAACCCTATACTCTGTGCTCTGTAATCCCCCAGCTAGAAATCTACAGTGATATGTTCTAAAACATGGAAAAAAGCATACTGGAAATATGCTACTTTGAGATCAAAATTCAGAGGGCCCTTAAATTAGAGCATTGACTAATACTCCTTTCTTTTCCTCAACCACCTTTCCTTTCACATTTCACAAAACCGTGTCAAGACTAGCTTGCTGCTGCAGAATTAGAATTCAAGTTAGAAGACTTTAACTACTTAGATGTTAAACACATCAGCGTGCTAGAGATCCACATTTCTATTCTACAGCTGTAAGTAGCACAAAGTCTAGCTGCCCCACACTGATGATCAGTGAAAATATCAATCAATGTCAGTCACATTCAGCACATGGTTACTATGGGTTGCCCTGACAATCCAGGCTGAAATTAAGCATTGCAAGACCACACAGAGACCCTGAAACCACCTGAAGGGAAGGCATGGTATAGAAACTGAACCAAATACATACAATTCTTGAATACTAAAATCGTCTTTCAAAAGCCCATAAGAAACGTCAGAGAGCTCTCATATGAATTGTCTGGATAGTAATGCCAATTATAGAAAGGAATCTTAGCTAAAAGGTTAGTATACACAGTTTAACATAATATTAATGCATTATTTAAAATGTTTCTAAAATTTCTGCCATAGGGTTCAGAGAATGAAGAACTCTAATCTCAGTTAGTACGCTGTATCTTCCTTTTTTCTTCAATTCCTCCTTCACCAAATAAATTCCAAATCAATAAATAGAAACTCCTATCTGCATGTAACATTTAGCTACAAAATCCAAATGCCAAAAGTCATGAAAAGCAGGTGCAGAAGTAACTCAGAACACAGTTTAATGCCTACCAGAAACAGATAAGACAAATAATTCACTGTTGCTTTTCAGTGTCTTAACATTAACTCACATTTGCCTAACCAAAGCTGAAAGGCCACCAGTTCTGCAACTAAGAAATATCAGTCAAAAAGCTCATTTAAGATTAACAACAAGCTATTAACTTTATCTGGTATAGGAAAAGGGGGATCAGTAAGGGAAATTAAGCACAGCAGGATTTGGTTCAGGTTCAGAACACCATTTAGCTGAATTAATGGATTTTCATGCACTGAGTTCTCACCTTGAGGGGAGAACCATGGGCTTGGCAGCTTACATTGTCTCTCACTGCGCCTAACTCCCTGACACATATATACATATAGCTGGAGATCCAGAGATTAATACCAATTTGTGCAACACCTCAGAAATCACCTCCCTTCCATGCTACTAAATTCCTATGGATTATATTTAAAGCAAAGCGACAGAAGAAGGAATTTAAAGAAGGAACAACATGAAGACGCAAGGCAGGAATACTGTTCACAGTGCCCCACTAAGGCCACACCATTCCTCCTGGCCGTGAAGGACATATTCATACTACATGAATAGGTGAGAACAGAGGAAGTATGACTTGACAGATGGATCCACTTTATTCCTGGTACTAGGACCCAAATAGACTGTGACAATGTATGTTTGTATACAATTTTCTTAATGAATGAATTTTTCTTCTCGCTGCCTGTAAGAAGCTGCAGACTTTGCTATTCCTTTCTTATTCAATAAAAAAAATCATAAAATATGCAAAAACATCATCATCTTCATGTTACTAATTTCACTTCAGTTATATTAGTGTTCTTTCAAAATAGAGAAGAATAAAATTACTCACCCATATTGTATGCTCAAAGAGTTAAGGAATGCAATTTTCACAAACAATTCAAACTTTGTCATGATTCTGAGAGCAGCCCAGTCAATGGCCAGGGTTGTCAGCCCCTGCCCCAGAGTGCCTGTCCCCTTTTCCCAGAGAGATACCCAGGGCTGGGAGTGCCCCTGACTGCTCTGTTCCTGGTCAGAGAAGTGAGATTGGCCCTGTCTGCCAGGCTATGTCTTGCCCACCCTGGGATGTTCTGGCTCTCACTCTCTGCCCTATTAGAACAAAAGGAGCTAAACAGTAAAAAGTAGTTTTATCAAGATGTTGAAACTGATGCGTTCTTCCATAGCAGTTTATCTGAAGACTGTGTCTTGATAAAAATAAATAAATAATGGATTCTGATTACTAAGGTAATAGGATATAACCTTCTGAAGCATTGCCATGCAGATACACACCTGCGATCTTGACTGGACTGAATCACATTCAACCTACAGCAACAAAGAAACTAAAACAAGTCTACAGAAGAACAGCACTACATGGAAGAGCTGAACCCACAGCAGATGTTTCGTTGTTCTTCACCTTTGGGTTTCAGCACTTAAGATGCTTTAACTTGCTGCTTGATTAGCTGTTTAGGCAAAATTTCTGCTAGTGAGCTGCATCTTCAGAGAATTAGATATACTGTGTCAAACCATCGACAAAACTTTTGGTATTCCATTTTAGATGTTAATCTTGATTTCACAATATAAGTTCAAAATTGTCTATCAGCATTCAGCTAAATGGTGAGAGATTCTGGAAAGACTGACATCTCAGAAAAAAATCTCAGAATGGTCAAGAGTCATTATCTCTGCCTTTATCTCAACCACTGGTTCATAACAAAATTTTCTCTTTATACATGGAAGTGTAAAAGATGGACCAAAGAAGATGACCTTACACTTAAGGAATGTACATGAAGACAGAAGTGATCCAGGGCTAAACATGAAAAAATCAAACTGGAATGAATGAGGAGGCAGGAGCAGCACTGGCTATGCCTGAGACTTTAATTTATGGTACTTTTTGATTCTGTAGCATAACTGAGAGAGGCTACCATATCTGAAGCATCACTGCAGACATAGCACTCAGGCACACTCCAATAAGTGGAAAACAATGGCAGAACCTTTAAACATATCAGGCTGTAAACTTTAGCTACCCAAGACCAGATAAACTTTCTTTTCAGCCAGCTTCACAAATGGACACTATTCTCCAAGTGTGGCAGTGGACAGCAGGTAGATGTACATACAGAGAAACCAGAGGATTCCCAAGAGCAAGTGAACAAAACCACTTCACTCCAAGAGCAAATGGGAGCAAAGGGGAAAAGAGCATGCATCTAAACCTTACCCTACACAGTTGTGCAACTCTCAATGATTTGTTCAAATATTAAGAAATATATTCACTAAACATAAATGCAACACTTGCCTTTTGATATGAGGTTGAATGCCTCTACAGTCTAAAATATAAAACTAAAAGCTGTATTTAATCTTAAAAACCTTCATTTTTTTTACTTTGCTATACATCATACACCCTACTCCAAAAAGATATTTTTAATAGTTCTCTTTTTCATTGAAGAAATCATATATGCCACAAAATTTAAAATATGGTTACGTCTGGAATTATGGCTATAATTGCAGAGAAGTTTTCAGTGCCTTCAGCAATGACATAATATAAATGCTCCATAATAATTTCAATCTCCCTCCAAATGTTCATTTAGATTAATTTACACAAGTACATTGCCCTTTTCCTCACATGCCACAGAAACAGTTGCCCTGGAGTGAAAGATAATTGCTCTTTAGACTGTGTTGCTCAGCTGAGTGGGGCAAGACATACTCATGGAAATGTAACAACTGTACAGCCAACTGTTGCATGAGTGACTACACAAAAAGGTATTTCTATGAAAACGTTGACTTCTATGACAATGATTAAGGGATTTTTGCATCAACAACATAAAGAAAAACCTGTGCAAGATAATTACACTAATACTGTTAAGTTTCAGTGAGAAAGAAAAAATAATGACTGAGCACAGTAAAATCAAACCTAAGTGTTATTATTATTTTATAAATATGTGATGTATATTAAGCCATAGTATAAAATACAGTATTCATTAAGAAGAAATTCACTCTGTAACAGCATAGCTAAAAGAACAGCCTGTCTTAATTTTTTGTATTGCAATGTCACACTGATTTTCAAGACTATAAAAGCATTTATTTTGTACATTTAAAACTTCATAATCAATAGGATTTATTCTTAGTATGCAATGAATTAGATACATATTATCCATCACTGGAAATAAAATGATTTAAATTATTATTTTGGAAGTCACTACTGTTAATAATTTTTTGCAATCACACAAACTAAAAAGGGAAATACTGGATAGAATCCAGTGGAGGGCTATGAAGTTAATCACCCTCGTAGGGCCCTGGAACATATCTCTTATGAGTAAAGGCTGAGAGACCTGAGATTGTTAGCCTGGAAAAGAAAAGAGTGAGAGCACATCTTATCAACACTTATAAATATCTAAAGGGTAGATGCCAAGTGGATGGGACCAGACTCTTTTTGGTTGTGCTCTGTACTAGAAGAAGGGGTGCTGGACACAAACTGGAACTCCGAAAGTTCCAGTTATTATTTATTACTTTGAGGGTTAAAAAGCACTTGGAACAATCTGTGCACAGAGATTGTGAAGTCTTTTTCCCTAGAGATATTCAAAACCTGCCTGGATGCCTTCCTGTGTAACGTACTGTGGAGAACCTGCTTTAGCAGGGAGCTTGGGTTAGATGATCTTCAAGGGCTCCTTCCAATCCCTATGATTGTGTGATTCTATTATGAAGGCAAAACCTAGGGCCAAGTACCAGATATCTAAGAGAGAACCTGGGAACTGTTAATCATGAAATAATAGAATGGTTTGGGATGGAAAGGGCCTTAAAGATCATCTACTTACAAACCCCATTCCACAAGCAGGAACATCTTCCGCTAGACCAGTTTGCCCAAAGTCCCATCCTACCTGAACATCAACACACAGCATCAACAACATTCAGGGCATCCTGTTTTAGTGCCTCACTATCCTCATAGAGAAGAATTTCTTCCCAACATGTAATCTTAATCTCCTCTCGTTTAGTCTAAAGTAATCACCTCTTCCCTTATCTCTACACTCCTTAATCATCCTCATGGCTTCCTCAACATCTGCTCCAAGAGCTCCACATCATTCCTGTGCTGCAGGCACCAGAGTTGAACAGAGTACTCCAAGTCAGATTTCATGAGAACAGAGTAGAGAGCTGTCAACGATTTACCGGGCTGGATCAGCCCGGTTCCGTGACGATTGCTGTGGGGGACCCACAGACCCACGCCCCAGGAAAGGGGAAGGGGAAAAGGGAAAAGGAAAAAGGGAGATGGGCCTAGAAACAAAACAGCGGCAACAATCTGAGGAGGAAAGCTAATTTACTAAATAAGATATCAGAAAGCATAATAACACAATATAATACAATATAATTGGAATTGAAGCTAATAAATCAAATAAAATGAGCAAGAGAGAGTGTCTGATAAACCGAAGGCCTTACGCTAACGCTGAAGGCGATACGGCAGCGAGCACCCACTGCTGAGTCGATCCCGAAGGAAAAAAGAGTGTCCTGTGACCGCAGAGGGTTTTTATCTTTTCCCTCTGAGCGGAAAATACGTAAAAATGCAAAGCATCGCAAAGTCTTCTGGGGAATATAGTTCTTCTCTTCTGAGACAGGTATACCCGGAAAATATCAATGGTCTGTGGAGTTGGAGTATTAACTCTTTAACTCTTAATGCACTACATGTTGTTATGATGTGGAATACCAATACCAAAAATCATAAAACCATGACAAGAGCTACAATCACCTTCCTTGATCTGCCATAACACTTCTTATGATTCAGACAAGAATAAAAATAGCTTACTGGGTTGCAAGTGCACATCGTCACCTCACGCAAAGCTTTTCATCAAATAAAAGCCCCAAGTCCTTCTCCTCAAAGCTGCTCTCAGTCCGCTCCCTGCCCAGACTGTATTTATGTTTGGGATTGCCCCTACCCAGGTACAAGACTTCATATTTGGCCCTGCTGACCTTCTTGAGTTTTGTACAGGCCCACCTCTCAAGCCCATCAAGGTCCCTCTGGACAGCATCCTTTCCCCACAGCATGTTGACAGCACCACACAGCTTTGTGTTGCTGGAAAACTTGCTGAGGCTGTACTCAGTCTCACTGATCATGGTACCAATAAAGATGCTAATACAGACCACTGAGGAATGTCACCTTATTGGTCTCCTCATGAACATCAAGATATTGACTGCAACTCTGTCAGCGTGACCATACAGCCAACTCAGTGGTATATGCATCAAATCCATGTTCTCTAATTTAGAGACAAGGATGTGCTGCAGGACAGTGTCAGTCACATGCTTAATAGTTTATACTATATTTTATTTTCTCCTGCTTTGTTTCCTTATACAAACCCTGCAGAAATTTACCAGATACCCAAATTATTTTTACTTTCAAAAGTAATTACTTCCTTGATCAGAATTTTGCAGATGAAATTTTATCTCTGCTGACCTCAGTGGAAATTTCTCCACTACCTTCAAAAACACCAAAGACTTCACATTTCTCTATTGGTATTTTCATTTAACAGACATGTACTGAGTCTCACAGTATACTTTCACACTCTCATTGGAGTCTGTGAAGATTAAACAACTGAGAGAACTAAGGAATCATCCCCAGACTTCTGATTCTGTAACAAATAAAGTGACATTTGATGCAGTGGTACAGTTATGATAATAAAACCCCATGGTTTCACTTACACCAACAGCTGCAAGAGCATATTACAGGGACTGCTGTTGAGAAAAGAATCATCTGAATTTGTCCTTGCTGAACAACCCACACTCCATTAGCCACACAATCGATCTCCACACAAAGGAAATAATAATCAATGCTCTCACTTCTTTTATCATAACAACACCTTTTCCTATAGTAATAAAATGTATGTCTGTCATAATCTGTCTTGCTTCTCAAAATACTTGGGCAGACTTCAGACTTCCAAAAGAACACATAATTCATTATGGCTCATGTACCAATAAGAAATAATGAAAGTGAGAAATAGCAAAAATGAGCAGGCTATAAAATATAAAGAAAACAATATTTTGCATTGTTATATCCACTAATGTTGCCTCAACTTCACCACAATGTTGGTTTTAAATATCTATTTTAAATTACTACTTCATATATGCTTCTTTTCAGAGATTAAAATTTATAAAAGGGAGATCATTCCCATTTTTTTTTAATAAATGTGAATTAAAAAAATTCAAGAGACCCTTATAGTCTTCATTTTGTCACCTGCACTATAAAACACCTTCTGGGACTAAAATCATAGAAGTCTTCCACACATGTACAAAACTACTTGTAGAAGTTTTCCAACTGTCATTCCATCCATTTCAGTTTGGGAACTAAATATTTATGACTGTTCAAGGAAGCTTTTGATCTGCAATCAGTGTTTTAGTACCATCTCGTAATCCTTTGTAGTGTTTGCATCCTAGTCACACTACTTCAGCAATATGAAGGCAATAAAACACACCAGGAGGAATGTGATCATGAGCATTTTCACCTGGGCTATTTTCTGCTTTTTCAGGTTGCACAAGTGCTCCTCCCACTCAGCAATGAAAGTGATTACATAACAGGAAATTTTGTTACGTATGATTTGATGAATAAATAGCATGCATTCTGGCCTCAGCCCCCTAAACAATATTACCCTTATTTACAGAAACAACCTTGTTACCTGGAACCACAATATTTCTAAATTTACAAGGAAATCTCTCAATTCTTCAGAAAACTGTCATCTTTGAATGCTCCCTTATGCTATTTTTTTTTTCTTTCCCCCCCTTTCAGTAAGGAAAAGATCCTGCTTTCAGGTATGCGCTGTGCTACATTTTCAGGGTATTATTAGTAATGATACCTTCAACCAAATTCCCATTTACAAGTAAAATGGTTATAGACTTTCTTCTGATCTCTTTAATGTGTACTTTTTTCTCCAAGTAGCACTTATCAGACCATGATTTAATACCTAGAAGCTTCTGTTTTGTTTTTTTTTTCCCCTGTACGGAAGCAATATTTGAAATCCCTATACATTGCAGTTATGTAACCATTTTTGTTGGAAAAAGCTTTTATCAAGGAAAAACTCCTAAACGGAAATTTAAGGAAAACAAATAACACTTCTACAAATGTAAATGCAAACAAAAAGTAAAAAAAAAATCTTTAAATAACAGCGCTAAAATTTAAATATGAAAAGCTTGTCAGCTCTAGCACAGTATAGGTATCTTTCAGCAGCTATGAAAATAGTTGGACAAAAGATGAGTAATCCCAAAGTGTAGGTGTTACTCTTCATTACATTCAACTGTTATTAATATCTGCAGCATTCATTGAGGCTTTCATCAATGAATAAAGAAACCAGAATAGTAGTCTCAATGTTTAATTTATTTTCTACTTAGAAATTAATTTCCTGTCAGACTTTTTGTTTCTTCAAAGTACTTAAAACCTGATGCACATCATATAAAAGGAACTGACAACGTGGGCAGGTTTTTATAGGACTTCTGAAATACTTGTACTAGTCCAATAGCAATTTGCACTTTCATACAACTCCTTGTCATTTTTTAAGCTTTGAACTAAAAATAAAATGAAAGAGTCCTCTTTTTTTTTCTTTTTTGATTTAGCTTTTCTATACATTCCAGTTTTTGAACACAAATCTGTTACTGCACTTAGTATATATTACTGACATCACTACTAAAAAGAGGAAGGTAATTTTGCCATAATAAAAAAGTATACAATGGAAGTACGTAGCTGTTTTGATATATGAGCATTTAAATTTTAAAGGGCTGCATTAGTCCTTAAATACATATGGTAAAGTTTCTATTGTGGCAATTCTAACATGCATCAAAAAAACCAAACCCGTGTATTCAGAAATATCTCTACATCTTGTTTCTGTAATGTATTTGAAAAGCAATCATTACCTAGGGGAACTAGAACTCCCAAGGGAACCAATCAGCATTTGGCAGGCTGCTGTGCTTGCATGGTGTCCCACTGAAATCAGTGGGATATCAAACAGGAATAGCAATCTGGCAACATGTAAGAAATCACTAAACGAGTAACTAAAAACAGACAAAGAAGGTGAAATAATAAGCTAGAATTAAAATAGAAAATTGCAATTATATTTTTCAGTGACAGACTTTTAAGGTTTGAGAGACGCTGAAAAAAAAATCCAAAACTGAAAATACATTATGTTCATTACCTTGATTATATGTGTCTAGTTTGGAATTTATCTGACAGAGAAAAGCAATTTAGATCATTCAATAAAGACAAAATGTGAAATAGGATTTCTGCAGCTTAGCTTAATGCTTCAGCCTTCTAAGTTGCAAAAACAGAACAACAAACACAATTCAAAATTACAATTTTAATGACAGACTTTAAATAATCCTTACCAGAAATTTTATTCAGATTATATATTCCACAACAACATAATTTGCCTTTAAGTAATATAAGCAGGATACAGCAAAAAGAAGTCTCCCCTTACAGAAAAAGTATATTTACCCATATGAAAGAACCTACCAAGGAAACAAAAATGTAAGGCAAAGCCAAAGGGAGAAACATGTATCCCACTGAGAGACACTGAACTTTTTTTTTCCACTTTGATATTGTAATCTTCAGAACTGTGCAATATCTGAAATAACTGACAATAGTTAGTTCCTATGTATAGTTCTTTCATCCCCTAATAGAATTTACTAGCAGAGTTACCATTTTAATTCCAGAAACAGAAGGCTCTGCTGGCAACTGAATCAAAGTTTCCCTAGTATGCATTGCCAGAGATAACTACAGTAAAAGAGTATCATTTCCATCCAATCTGCTCAAGTGTTACTATAATCCCCTGTGGTCTGCTGCTTTAGGTACAATACATTAAAAAACAAACGTAAAGCAGATGGAGACAGCTCAGAGGACAGCAGTAAGAATGGTAACACACAAAAATACAGCCTACAGACTGTGAGAATTTAAGTTCTCCTAGTCCAGAACAGTGAAGACAGAGAACCTCATCTCAGCCTTCTCAAATATATACATATATGTGCATATATTAAAAAATTGTGCATCTAGATTATTTTATGTATTAAACAATACATACAAACAAATAAATCCAGATAGACATGTACATATAAAAACAACAGAGAAAATGGAAACAAGCTGCTGTCCATGTTTAATGCAAATAAGACAAGAAGTATGACATCAATTCACAGTTCAGATGACAGGAATTTTCCAGTAGTACAAATACTTCATCAGTTCACAGAAATCAAATGCCTACGAGAACTGTGAAATTCTGTCACTAAATGTATTTCATTCTTTTCTTTTCTTAGGAATTAATAAAAATATTCCTTGAACGGTTCAAGTACAGCCGATTTCATGCCCTAGGGAAGGACTGGACAGATTGATCTTTCAAAGTTCATTTCAACCATTTTTATCCTAAAAAATCATCTTTTTTGAAAACTAATATTCTGGTTAATTAAATATCAGCTTTCATATATATATATATATATATATATTCACATAATTTGCAATAATAGAAACTAAATCTAATATCACAGTCCCCCAGAATATGACATTTATTATATTTTAAAAGTCCTGCTCCTGACAGTTTCTTTTATACAGAAAATGAATAAGAAAATGAACAAGGAAGTTACAAAGCATTTTGAAGAGCAATCTGAACATACACACAGCCTGTTTATTAAACTTGTTAAAACTGGGTGCAGCACGGATATCGACTTCAAAACACTTTCATTTGAGCACACCCAGCACTGCCTTAACAAGACAAAACTAGGCCTTAACACACTCTTTAAACAAAACATACAACTACTCATATCAAACATCAGACATTCATTATGTACACTGCATATCTTTTTCATGGATATATGATGACTTTGTCCATTTTTTTGATGTTGCTGAGCTTGTTTTGACAAAGAAAATGAAAGCACTGAGCAGTAGCTAATGTCTATCAGACCACTAAGACATATTAAATCCTAACTGCATTTGCACTCACTCCCTGTTGATATAAGTTCTGTACATCTTACAGGAAAATATTTTTATTATTATTTTTGCAGTGATCAAGTATATATATACACATATTTTTTATCTGCCTATCTATTGTCTTTAAGTAACATTAAAAAAAGTGACATTTGGCAAAACTCTTACTCTTCATAAAACCGGCAGGTTTCCACCATAAACTTAATGTCATGAATCCAGTATGCAAAGGTACACACACATACAAATAGTTTGCTACCTGCAGGAAATAATTTTACTCTTTTGATTAGCATTTAAGTACTGAAACACCTAAAATCTATCTTTTCATTGGTCAGAGGCTTTATGCCTGCAGAACAGATCAAGATTGAGCTCCAAGAAGTAATTCTTATTTCAGAAGAAAATGCCATTACTAGAGCTGCAGAAGCTCTGCTGGTGAGCTGGCAATCACTCACTGGTTAAAAAAAAGCATGGAAGGGAAAATGTGTATTTATATATATATGTATGTATGTATATATGAATATCTATATAAATCCTTGAAAAGATGTTTACATGTACAAAATATTTATTTCATCATCCATTTTTCATCAGTGATGATTACACAGCAGATTTTTTCACTAATCTATAGGATTCTCGTTTCACATTCAGAGGCATAAATGACTCTTAATTTGCTGATAAAGACAGAAAGCCCCCATTGCCTAAAAAAGACAGAAGCGCTTAAAGGGAAAATAAATCAAAACCATAAAATTATGGCTCTGAAATCTCGAATTATTATATCCCCTGAAAACTTTTAACCTTCAAAACCAGCATGCTTAGATTATTTTCAGTCCTGATAATTTCTTGGAAAATTGCATCTACAGAAAATGGTCATAAAAACACCTTTACTTCATTAAATATAATATATATATATAATATTTTTTTAATGAATGGCAGAAGTCCAGGAAGGAAGAGACTATGAACATTGGCCAGATGATTATTAAATTCTAAACTAATTAATTCTATGTTAAAGTCTATACACAGAAGACGACAATTAAATTAAGTAAACTGGAATACAGAAACCATTAACACTCTAAGGACCAATAACATTTTTAATTGCATTGGGCCAATTTTATTTTTGGACTATATGCTGGATAGAACATTTCCAAATTTCAGTAGACTGAAAGTCTACAGATTCTGTATTTTTCAGTAAGCAGCTCTCAAGACAAGAATAACTGACTGATGTCAATAGAATACCCAGAAAAGGAAGAAGTCATGGTCAAAAAAATTTAACCTATGTTTCTAAATTACTCCCAGTCTACATGTGTCACTTCCAAAAATTCTGTCATAAATAAAAAAATTAATCTTGTATAACCAGGACCAAAATTTGACATTTTTCAAATCAAGCTAATTTTCCACTTACCCTGTCACTCCCACGAAATAAATAAATAAATAGATAAATAAAAATCTTATAATTATCTATTTTGGTAATGATTTCCACTTTTTCTGTGTTACAATTTCCCGCTGATTTCATACAGGAAAATAGCCTGGAAAGCAAAAATAAAAGATTTTATTCAAGAAATATCTGCTGGAGATAGTATATAGTTATCTAAGCATAACTTTAGTTGACTTGAATGTCAGCAACTACCATTTTCAGACAGAATTATGTGCAAATACATTGCTTAACAGCTGTATTAAATAAATTCTACACTTCCTGCAATGACTGTCTGCTCATTTATGGCAAATACAGTATCACTGTTAAATATTAAAAACACCCAAGAACTGGAAGATCTGGAAGCAATGAGTTCAGCAGCATGTAATATATTGACACCTGTGTGTAAGTCTGTATCTCCTTGAAATGCTCAAACTGCTACCTTCAAAGCAGCAAACAGGATGTGGTAAAACGAAGGTACGAAATGATTTTCCTGATATTCAGCAGTGCTTCTTCCAGTACTACATAGTAACTCTGAGGAGTTGACAGAAATTTATAAAACTCATCCAGAGAAAACATTTTGGTAGTACAGGAAGGATACATGAGAAAACTCACAAGACTGGCAGCTGTACAAACAAATGACTTAGCAGACTGTATTAGATATGAATCCATAGGAAACCTATATGATGAAAAGGGCAGCTTCTTCAAGTGCCATAAGTAATCTTGGTAATTTACCCGCTGCATGAAGTTGGTGCACTCTTAATGTACCATTCGATTTGTAGCATCAGAAACCACCCTACATATGCTACAAAAGTAGTGTGGTATATTACAGATACTTCCCAAGAATAAGCTATAAAAATATCTATCAAATGTCCCTCAGACACCAGTAGGTTTGGAACAACAATTCTACTCATGCTTGCTACAGACTAACACTAGTCAGTAACATCATCCAGCAAACCCTTGTAGAAAAGATAAATAATCCAGATTTCAACACTGTTGGAGAAGTGCAGGTATTAAACTAAATTTCTCACCTCCTACACTTCACCGCCAAACTTTTTAATAACATAATTTTCCAAGGTTAGCTAGTGATGTATTTGTCTTCAGATTAGTAAAATATTTATTTTCTCTTTCTATAAGAATGTAAAATAAAGCAATTCTAAATGTGTACCTCTAGCGTTTTCACCTTTTTATTTTTCTAAGCAAACCTGACTTTCCTACTGGAGTATAAAGAAATGAAAGTATATTCATTACCCCCTGGAGCACAGAAATTCTTTAAAATTAGTTGCTCAACTCTGACTGTGACAGATGAAGGATGAACAGTGCTAGAGCACAACAGAACGAATAACAAGTTCTCCAAAGTTAAACATGTAATGGTCACAGATGCTGGCTCTGCAAGCTACACAAAAATAAAAATAAATAAATAAATACAAATATTTTTTTATTTTATTGAATTTCTCCACCATCATCAGCTGCTTATTGTCATGCTACATTATGAATAAATGAAAGATTTAAAAGGCTTCAACCTTTATTAAACTCTTAATTGGATTCACAGATACTGAGATCTGAGACTACATCAAGTCATTTTCACTGATAGGCAAGCTCATCATAACATCCTCAAAGAAGCTGTTCAATAAATATGCATGAGTAGTTGTTAACACAAAGTTGTTACTTGCCTCTCCACAAGAGTAAAAAATTCGGGTTATTTTCTTTAGACATAAATGGATCTAAATGAATCGAGTTGGAAGTAAGCTGTCTGATTTAAAACTTTTCTGGGCTGCAAAGATTGATGTAAAACAAGAAGGAAATAATTACGAAAGCATTTTGAAGTGGACATGTTTCACAAACTCAGTGAAATGGAAAAATTATGGGTGTGTATAAAAAAAATCTATAGTATATCCCTATTCAGCATTTTCAATAGCATGCACTAAGAAACCCAGCACAGAAATTCTCAGAGAAGGAAACTGTTTTATGTTCATGCCTGAGAGCTTACAAAGTCCAACAGGAAAAGTGACCCAGATACAAAGACTGTACCAGATTTGTGTTATAACTAGGAATAACTTGTAGTCATTGCTACATCTTTCAGACAAACAAGGAAAAAGCTCCCCAACTTCTAATTGGTACTAACATCTAAGATTATCAGTTCAGCTTGAACCACATTTAGGAATCAAAGTATATGAATACCTTAATTGTACAAAAATTATCAGGAACATTTAAAGCTACATATCCTTCTGAATAATTACAAGTCATTAGTTTGCTTTCAAGTAGCAGTCTAAGATCCTGAAAGTAGTATCCACCAAGTGTCTTCCATTTGTGTGATTGCCAATTTATTTTGCTATTTACCATTCAAATGCAAATTTCATTCTTCTTTACTGAAGTAAAGCACAAAGAATCAAAAGCAGGATTCAGAAAAAGAAATGAAGTATGGAATGTGGCATTTCACAATTATGTTTTTGAGCTACTCCCTTCATCTGAGATTCTGTGCTCAGAGGTGGGAGGGTAAACAGGTGCTTTGCAGGCAATGCAGGTGAGACTAAGTGGTAAGTACACCATCAAGTGATGAGGTGACTTTAGACCCAGAAGATAAAGACTGAAATACCCCAGGGTAAAAGAAACAGCAAATTTTGAGCTTCTAGATCTAGATGGCAACCCAGAGGTAAACCTGCAGTTTGTTAATTGAAAAACAGACTCTTCTAAAAGGTAACACCTTATCCTCCATGCAATGTAAGCTGTCAAATATAAGATTATGATTTTATTGCCTCTGAAGTTGAAAATATTCTCAGGGAAAGCATTAGCCTAAAAGCAAATTGAATTGCAGACATTTTAATATTAATCTGCTTTACTTAATATAGCTTCATTCAAATGACTTTTGGTTGTTTCAGAGCTACTCTATGGTTTACTCTCAGCAATTGTGACAGGGTACAAACAGGTCTGAATCCTACTGCCTATTTGACCAGAAAACACAATGGAAGCAATCTAATCTAACCAAAGCGTCCCAGACTCCATTCCTATCTACTTAATAGAACTTCCAGCATGTCTAACTGAAGCAGCCTAGATCATTCTGCACGCATTTAGAGAGCTGTTTTTTTGTTGTTGTTTTTGTTTTAATTTCCTGTTGCCTCCAAGTAGTCAGAAGCTTTGGTTTTATGACTAGAAATGATGATTCATTAAAATAAAATAAAGTGAGAGAGAGAAAACAGCATAGGTAAGAAAATAATGAAGAGGAATCCTCCCTCCCTGGCAGTCAATATTACAGATGTTTCATCTCTGTAGCAGAGCAGAAATACTTCTGCATGTACTTAAGTTGCCCCTGACTTACAAGACACTTTTTTTTTCAGAGCAGTAGCATGTCTGTTTTTGATAGATAATCTTGTACATAGCCATTCATAGGCACATAAAAAAAGGTTCAACATGTCCAGCACCGAAAAATAATTCAAGTGTGCTAGACAAGAGGACGCCTCTGTCCAAGCAAGTAATCCAGCTGCTTTGATTCTGTTTGAAAAGAGAAGAACCTGCTCACATCTCCAAGACTTATTTTTCCAGCTACATTACAGGAGATCCAAAATGAAGCAGACCTCTTTTAAAAGCAGACTAACAAAGTGCAAGTAACAAGGCCTGAAAATGGCTTTCTTTCACATACCAGGTTAAGATGCACCTGCTGAAAAAGACCTTTGGGCAATGAAACTTACTGACTAACAAGTACTGCACAATGACATCATTAAACAGGACACAGATCACTTTCTTTTCCGGCTGTTCATTTGATAATACTTCTCTGAAATTATCAATTTAATTAAAAAAATAAATTAATACGAACACACAATAAAATAAAAATAAAAATCAAACAAGTAATACCCCACTAAGTTGTTGTTTTTTTCCTTCCTGAAAGGGAAAGAAAAAAAAAAAAGACAAAATCACTCAAAAAGATGATGGCTGCACTACGATGCTACTTTGATGGGTGAGGAATGGCACTGTAGCACTTTGGATGAACACTAAAAACAGCCATTTATTCTCCTGTTATTAGAGTAATCCTGATAAAATGAAAATAACTATTTTCTGTAAAGTGGAGATGGAGGAAGAAATAGCCTTGAGGAGGGACTGCGTTGCTGACAGTGAAGCTCCATTAATCTCCAAGGAACCAAGCATGCCTCTAGGCAAATAGTGGATAAATATTCCATAGTGGAATGAATAAATGCCATTTGTTTACTTCGATTCCAGCAGGTGCCAAGGACTACTTTTCCTTCTATTTTCCCTCACTTCATAGCTTTCAATTGGTGAGGCAGCTCAAGCATTAAGTGACAGATCAGTGCAGGCCTGTGGACCATGGATTTTTCTAAGAGTGCAAATATCTCTTGTACTGAGAGAATCTATATGGTTCTTTCCTGAAATTTAATTTCAGGAATTATACATAAGGGAGAAAAAAGTGAGAATATTTTTGGAGATACACTGGAAATACGTAAGGACAAACACCAGGCTAGATCAACAGCTCTTGATAAGCATAAATAAAGTCTTTGGAAGGAAATTTGTTTTAGGGTCTGCCTGCATGGGGGACTGTGCACATACATACCTAGTCTGGACAGGAGACAGTAAGCCTATAATGCGAGACAGCCAGACGTGACCAGCTGCAAACCAGAGCTGCGCTTCAATGAACAATGGAAAAAACAGCTGTACTCTGTAGTACTCTTCAGCACTTAAAAGAAGCTTACACAGAGAGACCATTTTTTTACATGGTCTAAATGTGAAATGCAAGAAGTTTTAAAATAAAAGAAGGAGTGGTGAAGCACTGGCACAGGCTTTCCAGAAAAACTGCAGATGCCTCATCCCTGCAGGCATTCTAGGGCCCTGGGCAGCCTGAGCTGGTGGGTGGCAGCCTTGACCGTGGCAGGCAGGTTGAAACTACACAATACTTAAGGTCCCTTGCAACTCAATGCATTTTATGATTCTCTGCCTAGTGTACCAATATTTGCTTGAGTTGTGTGCATCAGTAGCCATATTTTTACCATGATGAGCAAACACTGTCCAAGCATACGTCCATGATCCTTTTGCATATGGGACTGCTTACATGATTTAGTCAGAGAGCAGTTCTCTGCATCTTACCCATTATGCTGATAATACTTTCCACACAGACCGTCTTTTTATGAATCAGCAGTAAAATCTACCCTGTATTGTGAGAACTTTTTTTTTTTTTTTTTTTAACCCATAAAGCCTATATCATACATATTAAATCACCTATACTTTTAAACTGTAACCTGATTTCTTGGAAGAACAAATATGTTTATTTAAAGTTTGAAATAAACTGAGAAAATTTCAAGATAAGCCAGGGAGTGATATTTAAACTTGGCTTATGTGAAAAGAATGAGGTTTTAGAATTGATCCATTGGATTGCAAAAGTCTTAGCTTTCTATGCAACACAAGGAGCTTTCAGAAATTTAATCTGATTATGGTCATTCACAAATGGTAAAACACAGATACACACGGTGTTAGTAACAGTGCTGATGTCTAAAACCCAACTAGCTGGGGGAAATGTTTTGTGATGGAATCAACTGAAGGATAACATCTTGAAAGTAAAAGTCTTGAAAACAAGAATTATTTTCAAGGTAAAAAGTATGAATATGCAAAAAATTCATATGATTTTTAAGTATCATGACAGTTGCATTCCGACAAAGGAGAGGACAGAATGAGGTATGAATGATGTAGGGAATGGGTAATTCAAAATGATCAGCAGGAAGAAAGCATGAAAAAGACTTCACATTAAAAAGTATAAAGTCAACTACTACAGCTCAATAACCATAAAAATATGCTTAAAATAACCATTCTGAAGTAGGCATGAGATTCTAAAGGGAAACAGAAAATCATGAAAGGATTTATGTATTTTCAATGTAGATTCTCAGCTAAAATGCTTGGTTTCATTATTCCTAATGATACATACATAGATCAGATATTTAATAATGTCACATTCTGCTCCATATGTTGTTAATAGAAAAAGAAAAAAAAAATCAGTATACAACACAGTAGCAGAAAGTCACTGAGATTTGGACCCTCTTAAATATTTTCCAGAGATGTCTCTTTACCTTATCAGGAATAAAACTGTCCCTTAATGGAATGGTACAGTGGGCAAATAAAACATGCAAAATAAAACAGCTGAGGGTCTGAACAACAAAAAAATGTTGTGCAGGGAATCTGTATGTGTCTGTGTAAATATGGGGGAATTTATGAGAGCTAAATATGCCTTGGATGAGGAAGCACTTTTTCCTCATTTTGGAAATCTTCTGCTCCCTCTGAAATTAGCAACGTAATGGAAAATAAACAACCCTACTGTGTATAACCATCTTAACAGTAACAACAATTAAGTAATAAAATTTACTTATTAATAGACATCAGTAGATTTAAACTCACAAGACAGACAATAGCATAATGTACACACTTGTATCCTAAGTGTAATATTCTTTCAAATATAATAAATTATCAGCCTTTATATATCACTAAAGTAGGGAATAGAAAAAAATGGAGCTGGCTATGAGTGAAGTACAATTTGAAGTGGAGCTATATTAAAAGAAGACTATTCTGTGAAATTCTAAGTGTATTCTGCGTCTTCAGACTTGAAAAAAGATTATCCATGTTGCTCAGAAACGACGAGTAATTTTTTTTAATTTCCCTGACAGGGAAAAGCCGAGAGATGACTTTACTTTCAGGAAACCCATCTTAGAAAACTATTTTGAATCAGTTACTTAATAGCTAAATCAAAACAGGATTGCTGAAGTACACCATTACTCGGATATATGTTCAAAATATTCATTATTTTGCAAATTCAGAGAGATAATTTAAAATATTTCTGTCTCAAAGTATGACAGCCTTGTATGGCTTGCACGTACTTTCTAGGAAATTACTGTCCCAGTTTTTAGATGGTTTGTGTAGACAGTTGCTTCCAAAACACAGAAAGTACTGTATACGTTTTGTTGTAACTTGAACTCTTCAGAACAATGGAAGGAGGAAAGCAAAAGCATGCTACGCATTAATAAAGGCTAATGAGTTCTTCCCAATTCTAAAACACTTGACCCTCTAAATAAACACGCCAATCTCTTTAAAATCAACAGTGTTCAACATCAGACAAAACATGAATTCATGAGAATGCGTGGTCTACGAATGCTGCTAGAGCATTCAGAACCATGACAGTAACGCTGCAGGTGCACCTAAGAGATCCACACTGACCTTACAACAGTTACTGTCATTCTTGAGAAGGCTTCTGGTTTCCAAAGCAGACAAGCATCCTGACCAGTTCCAGTTCCTCAGTAGAACAATATGCTCCTGTTCTTCCCCTTGTTTTCATGCAAAGAACATCTGACCTCAAAAGAGGTGTTGCCAGTCAGGAATAAGGCAGGCAGAGCACACATCACCAGGTAAACCTAAATGAAGCCTTAGACAGAACTAAGGCAAAACATTTCCCTGTTTTCAGAATCGGTTATCTACATTTTAAATTGGATTGTTAACCCCTGTATTTATTACACTATATTGAAAAAAAAAGTTAAAAGTCTTAAAAATCCAATAGATATTCAACACTAGGACATATATCCATGAAAGATGAGACCTTAGGCATTAGATACTGAATATGGTCAAGATGCAAATGAACTTCCGAATGATGCAGTACACAGTTAAGACTATACTGTCAGCAGTAGTAAATATGGAGAATATAAGCAACAAAAGTGATAATCCATTTTGCAGGTAAGAAGAATCTAATTCTTATTTCTTCTGAAAATATGTATAAGATTACTGTAATAATATTGAACTGTGAATTTAGTCATCTGGATAGAATTCAAAGCACCCCACAAAGAACGTAATTAATCTCCTAATGGGGTAGGCCTAACCACTTCTGCTTGGCTGTTCTTTGCCATTTGATACCTACCTCAGCTCCACAGGGCACCCACATTATGTAGACAGCTGTAAGATGGAAGCTCTGTCTTCTCTTTAGCAATGTTCCAATTATTATTTTGAATAAATGAGGTTGATCAAAAATAAAATGGCTTTCACAGTGGTTTACTGTTTCTTTATTTTTACCTGTTAATTCAATAGAATATGCCAAATACTCTGGAGAGGACAACTGAAAAGATCCTCAAATAAACCCTGAAAGTACAGTCATTATGCCCTGCAGATAATAAGCAAATGGAAACGGCAGATTAGTAAACATAGATGCACTCGAGAAGAAAAAAAAAAAGTTAAATGCTTTACTTCATCAGCATTAGATATTTTTTCCCCTTAGAGAAAAGAACCTGGTTTTATGCCTTGTAATTGCAGCAGTATTGCGGAACACAGAGAAATTTCTCTGGAAGAGTATTCACAAGCTCTCTTATTAAAAACAGAGGGGTCTACCATCAGTTAGCTGACAGACACACTACCAATAAAAATCCAACCCAACATTTTATCGTGCACAATTAATATGAATTTTCTAGAAGGTTATTGGATATATATAGTAAATCAGAAGAAAAGCAAAAGTTTTATTTCAAGATCTCTTGGCTTGCCAATATTAGACAATCCCTTTCTGCACACTTACTGGCCTCTGCAAAGATGGAAAAAAATCCGAATGCATAGAAATCAGATGATGCAAAAGGAAAATAAACTACTGAAATTAAATAGAATAAAGTAATCAAAATGGGGAATAAATGTTCTAAAATACTATAGTGTTCATTTCTCATATTAATTCTAAGAGCTTTTCAATTTCCAGATTAAATGAAAATACTTTTTTCTTTATTTATTATGTGAATCTTAAGTTTTTATACAGGTGAAACATATGCAGGTGAGAGATACTCAGTTTATGATTTCATTTGTCAAGTCTACTCCTGCATAAATATTGATTCTCATTTTCTATGTAAATGGTGCAACTTTACATTTAATATTTATAAAAACATGACTTCCTCCATTTAGCAGCCTTGCACTTGTGATGGCAGTTCACAAAGTAATGATTCAAGCCATATGTCTAGTCAGTATTTATATAAATTTCTATGTCTGTATATGCAACTATATTTACACATGTACATACTCCGCCCTGCTTGAGTCTAAGGCATATATAAAGCTACGCCATCACTCCCAGCATACAGCCAACAAATTGCTAGCAAAGTGGACCCATCCGTATCTTAAGCACAGTTACAAAAATATTTAAGCAGAGGTAGACTCTCATAGGAAAACTAGGTAACCATACCTACTTTCCCCTATAAGAATGTTCGAATGTTCATGCTGAAAAAGGCAAATCAAATCAAAGAAACCACACTGAAACACACACGCAAAAAAGTGATCAAGTACAATCCTAGTATTACTTGAAGTCTTTTTATCACAGAAAAGCCATATTTGGTCTAATGGTTCATTTTCTTTATGCCTATGTCTTGTTAAAAATGGGAAAATAAAAATTGAGTAATTGTCTCCTAAACCCTGGCAAATAGCAAGAGTTACATGTTTTTTCACATTGCCTTAGCTCTGTCCTAAGCAAACCACAAAACAGCCCCTGGTCCCTTCAGAACTGATACTGAAAGCAGAAAAAATATTTTAGAGTACAAGATAGGGGAAATTAATTGAAAATGCCTCAAACCACTATGAGGTCCTAACAGTTGACTGCAGGTGCCCCATTCCTCACGTCATCCTTTTGATTCTTCTTTTACTTCTACTGTATTCAATTCATCCCAGAGTCAGCACTAAAACATACATACAGAAGAATTAACTTTAACCCAGACTCCTCCAAAGTACCTTAGCTGTCACTGGACAGAAATGAACTCTCCACGTCAATTGAGATGATAATTAGTTATAATTGTAGGTAAATTATTTTCTTATCTCTGTTATTTTGCCTTCATAAGTATTTGTTCTTAAACATAATTGAGTTTATGAAGGAGAGAATAGTCACAAAATAAAAGCCAGATGATCATGATGGATTCAGGAAGGCATTAATTCTAAAATCTCTCTTGAGTTATTGACTGTTCTTGTTATTTGGGCTGGTAATTAACCGCAAATACTCTCCTTGATTTTAAATTTTTGAAGTGAAGGATATGTAAATATTTTCAGAGCTTCTTGTGTGCCTCTCTACTAGCTTATTCTAATGTAAATTACAAATGATTACAACAGGCACATTATGCACCAGGATTTATTATCTTCCCATCCAAGCAATTAAATAGCAACATAAACACATACAGCAGCATATAAAACAAAATGAGCTGCTATTTCTTCTGGCAAGTTGTCTGCTTATATATACATTCTCACAACAGTGCAGTAAAGTATGGGTTCCTCAAACGGTAAGCATTTTCCTTGTTATCTTAAACATTTTTACAGATCAAGATACAGACAAACCTTCTACATATACTTTTGTTTATTCTTGTCAGATATCTCTATTTGGAAATTCAGATGTTTTTCTTTCTCAACAGCATATACCTGTGTTATTAAAAAGAAGAAGAAGAAACAGTGAAATTACACGCAGGAATCTCTCACCAGTAGTAGCACTTACATAATGGAAGGGTCTCCTTAAATATCTAGTCCTTCACCTTACAACCATAATCTTGAAAATCTAAGTAATTCACCAGAAATCTACTTCCAGGTAGAGTACAAAACATGAAAATACTCCTCATCACCCTTTATCAGACAGTTCCAGACTTATTTTTTCTGTTAGTTCTGTCCTATTGTCCTCATGCTAGCAACAAGTTGCCTTCCTCATACTGAGATTACCACTCTGCTGCTGTGCCTTATTTCTTGGGTCAGAAGTGGGTACATATGAAGACAGAGCAGTTCACTGTGACATGCATGGCTCAAATGGACAGGCCATCAAGCTGCAGAGCCCTTCACAGAGAAACTGTTCTGCCCAAAGTGCCCTGATAGCAACAGCTCTATCCTCCTCTCCTATGAGGAGTTACCATTGCTGAATCTAGCAGGATGAGCAGACTTGGCAATGATTCCAAAAAAAAGGGGCAACATTGTCTGAAAGCATCATGACTGAATTTTGAGTAATAAACTCATCAGATCAGGATTCCCTTTTATGCACTCTGGTTGCCTTTTTCTGGAGGGTTTCTCACTGAGTGGTGCCGTGGGAACACACGGTATTCAGCTCCCTGGTGATGAAGTGACAGCAGGGCCAACGTGATCAACAGAACATGAGGTGATAGAAGAAAAGGGCCAGAGCTTTAGAGAAAGAAAAACTCTATAGAAAGGACATGTGGCAGAAACTTGCTATATTTCTTTAAGCCACTTTACTTCCAACTGTACAAAATACAGAACATTTAAAATTCATCATATACCTAACATATATACATATGGGTATCTGGGAACTGGTATTCAACAATGGTGAAGTTTTATCTCAGGATAAAAGGATAAAACTCTTAGCCTATCTTATAGGAGATTATTTAATCTTTGACTTCTTGCAAGACATACAGAATTATACAACACAATCAAGAAAAAAAGAATCCCATTTTATTTCATTCAGAATTTAGAACTCTCCAAGGAGGATTATTACCTGCACTTCCCAAAGGCAGCAAGCATATCAGATTGCTGGCAAAACTGCATATTTCTCAAACACAGCAAAAGAAAGTACCTCAAATGGTCAAGAAAACACAAATTCCCAGAAAACATACAAACAATTTTTGAACCTTTTGACCATTCTCTACTGATTAAGCAGCCTTTCTTAAACCCCATGGAAGGAAATGGGCATCATCTCTCTAAGATAATGACCACAAGATAAGAAATGGATTTTACTAAGCATGCAGTTAAGTAGTTCTGAACTAGCTGTATTTGAGGGACAGAAGAAGCTCACAGTAGATTTACTGACTGAACAGCTTCAAGACTCTGGAAAAGCTGAGGATCACATAAATACATATGAACCTCTAACAAAATTTGAAATGAAATCCATTTAAACATAGTTTCTTCACAAATTTCCAGAGAAGGTAAGTCAGTATGTGTCTCTCTAGAGTGGATCAATGCATTAAGAAAGAAGTCCAATCTGTGATACAGAGATCACAGTCAGACACACTTTTTAATCTCACTGTAGACCGTTATTTGCTACCATTTAATTTACTGTCTTTACTTTTTTTTTTTTCTTTTTTGGAAGGAAGAATTGAAGAGTAACAAACATTCACATAGTGGAAAAAATAAAACTGTGAATAAGTGTAAAACATCTCTTGATGGAATCATGTCACCACAATCGCAGCAGTACACAGTAAATAGCTTCTCTTTAGCTGAATTCAAATGACATCATTAGCATTAAGTGAAACCTTTGGAAAATAACATGCTATAAATCCACTGTTGTTCTTTTTTTTTGTTTGTTTGTTTTTAAGATTTTAAGTGGGAAAGTACAACTTGCTTTAGTTTCCGTAAATAGGAACAGCTTCCTTGAAACTTTCCAATTACAGTCTTCAAAACTCAGGCATATAAGTGCTCATGGCAGACACAGATTGAAATCCTAAACTTTTAATGACAAGATATAGTTTAACACTCAATGAAAACAAAAGATTTTAGAAGGACTGTTCACGTTTGTGTGCACAACTAATGAAGAAGTGTTTGGAGATAAGAACACATCTGGAGATGGCAGAAAGCTTTATATGATAGAGATGATGCTTCATGTCAGGAGGTAGCTAAAAGGGAATTTCACATTTTCCAGGGACATCATTCTTTTAGTGAAGAAAGGGCAAATGGCCATCCATTTATTCCATTCTTCTCTGCAAGCTTCAGTGAATTTGATTATGAGATAAAGTTGCTCTACGTGGTGGGTTACAGGCAGGTTCCAAGGGAACAGCTTTAAGGGCCACTTATTTATGACCTCCCTCATGCACCAGTAATTTTCCATCCTTTTCAAAAATTAAAGGCAGCTTCCAGAAAAAGTGCTTAATAGCACAATCTTAAGTGCTAATAACATATAAATAGAACTCCCTCTACGTACTCAATAGAACTAGCAGACTGTATACTGCTGTGCTCTGCACTTGTAGCTAGAACAGACATAAGGAGGTCTCCTTATGAAAATATCAGTCCTTCCAAACAACTGCTTCTCCAGACATGGACAGACACTGTTTGTTGATGGAATAGAAAACAACTGTTTTCTCTTTCTTTGCTACCATGTCTTAATATTTTACTGTTTCTTTCTCTTTAATTAAATTAACTTTGTCTCAACTCATGAACTTTCCATCATACTTTATCCCCTATCTTCCTTAGAGGAGGGAGAGTGAGAATGTTGTGGTGGAGTTTAGCTGCAGTAAAGCCACCACATAAGTATACAGCAACATGCATACATTAAAAAGAAAAAGCATCAAGTGTAAAATTCCCACTCCTCTGTGGTATTTCTCAACCTGGAGAGAAGACAGAACAATAAATAGCACCTAATTTAACACACTACAGAAAGTTACTCTCTTGCTATCTGATGCCTTAAAAAAAATTAAAGAAAGAGCGTAGGGTGATGATCTGAATGAATAGTACTGAACAGTACAATTAGTCAGGAAAGACTGTATATTTTCAGGCACATGATCTAAATGGTAAAGAGACATCCAATAATATAGGAAGCACTCACCTGTCTCCCAAGATCAATGTTTACCAATGGAACTCCACAAGGGAGGAATCTCCAACAAGAGATCCTTTCCCAGTGGTGGTCAGCCCTTAAATGGGGTCTGGGAAAAGTGGAGCCAGACTCCACCCCTTCCAGTCACACAGGTGAACTGTCTTCACCTGTGCTCCTGTGGCTGTCTCAGTGCTTGCCTCCAGTGCTTAGTCAGTGGTTCAGGCTGTGGTTCAACAGCTCCCATACAAGGAAAATCAGTTCCTCCCAATCCCATGTCGGATGCATGCACTCCAATGTCTTTTGCCAAATGTAAATGTCATTTTCAGCAACTGCAATATTTCTACTTTTTCATTTTTAAAGCAAAAAAGGACTGTACAGCTAGTTACTTTTAATGATGGGTATCACCTGCCACCCTTGTCCTGTTCACGTTCTTAGATATTCATAGCAAAACTGTACTCCTGTTCAAATTGCAATCACAGAAATTACTAAACCAACAGTGATGGCCTCTCTAGAAGTTGAAGAACGAACAAAAAGAATGAAAATCAAACAGAAGAATAAGAACGCTACATGCCTACAGTCATTAGAAGGCAGGGCATGAAATTAGATATCATTTTTATAATTTGCAAACTGTACTTCAAAAAAGTAATTTACCTATCTTAATTTGGAGGTTTGCTTTTCTTTCTTAGTAAAAAAAAAATAAAAAATGTCATCAAGCTTCTATGAAATCTAATCAGAAAATTTGCAGCTATGGAAACAAGGTGAAACAACATATTATGGGATCAAAATCATCTCATTCCATGAAAAATATCACTATTCTCAAAAGATCTGCTTTACCTAAGTATTGTAGATAGGAAATGTTCTACTAATGTTAGTCTGCAATCACGTATTAGCAAACACAAGAGCCTTTCTGTCTATGTTGAAAAACAATATCTGCACTGGAACAAAGGTCAAGTGAACTGCAGATGAAAATACAGGAAAAGGTTATTATCAGGAAAATGACATGAAAAGCAGGTGCAGATTAAAGCTTAAAAGAAAAAAAAAAAAAAAAGACAGCTATAAGAGAGAATGATCCCTGTCTAAATAATTTCTGCAGAGAAATTCTAGCATGTTTGGGAGGGGTAGGAGGGTTGTGTGACCAGGCTGCAGTAAGAAAACCATGTCAAATGTCAGACACTGTGCAGACAACGTACAGGATTATGATTAACAATTAAGTGTCATTTGTCACATCCTGCACTTAAATATCTTGCTGACACTTAAACTCTCAATTGATTCGCACTTTACTTTAACATATCATGGAAGGGGAAAAGTCACAGGAAAAGTTAGACAGAAACAGGTAATACACAGGGCTATTTATGCATTATTACATGACTACATATTTCAGATTCTAATGTTTCTTTAATTAAAGACAGGAAAATAAAGATTCAGAGAGTAGAAGTTTACACAGTTTCCTGTTTTACTCTTACTTGTGCACAGAAACAAAAAGACCTTACAGAGTCTCTGGCCAATGGAGTTATGAAAAAACAACCAAGAATCTCAAAGTTAGATGCTGAGAAATAATATCCTAGCCATTAACCATGAAAGAATTAAAATGTTAGGCCATTCTGCCGAGATCTGTGGATGCTTTAGGTTGTCTATTTATACACAAAGTTGACATTGCAGAAGGTCCTGAGCAGCTCAAAGGGATGAATACAGTTGAATAAGCATCTCAAATTGAGATAGTATAAAACCATATAGTATGGAGGATCTGTTTAAAAATGATGCAATTTAACCCAGCTTTATTTTCTCTTCCAGTTCTTTCGACTGTGTTTTGCAGAGAAAAAAAAAAAAAAAGGAAAAAGAAAAAAAAGCCTGCTTTTTATTATTAGAGTAGTAGTAGAAGTATTAGAAATTTCGTTTCGTAAACAATATGTTCTTTTGCAGGTTTGTTTTGGGGTAGAGGCAGGTTTGGGTCACCAGTTCTATTCTTCTGCTATTTCTCACCAGACCAAAATATCATCTAGATGAACTCTTCCACCTCCTGCTATTTCTCAGTGAAACTCACAGGATGAAAAACACAGCCCAAGTATCACTCCCACAAGGAGTCATTAGCGACCATAAACCTATTTTCTGGTTTTCTATGACCGGCTGCTTAGAACTTCTTAGTAAGTATAGAAAAATATCACCTGCTGTTTCTCAAAACTTTTCCATCCTACATAGGATAAAATAGGAGAAAAGCTCCTTTACACAGTGATTTAATTATTTTCAAACTCTAAGTGAAGAGTTGTTCTTGTCTCTCCATATTTCCCAGAACAGTGAGTAAATTCTTCCCTTTTTTAGCATCTTAAGGCTAAAGAACCTGATCCTTAAAGAACTTTCAAATTTCTATTCACTGATCTCTTTAGATATTTCCCATTCCCTGAAGGGTGGTATTTCAAATACTATTTTGTGGTCACTTCTAACCATTACAATGATTATTTTTCCTTAGCAGGGGAACAAATAAAGATGAAGTGATTCTTTTTAATCTAACAATAGATACTTTCCCTCTCTATAGCACAAGACACCTTTCTAGTGATGCAGTAGGAATGGATATCTTGTCAGCCCATTAGAAATTAACAAATACATTAAGCTTATGTGAATAATCAGTGGGAATGCAATAATCCCTTTAAAATCCTCTCGTTACCTAAATACTGTTGTTATCAAGTTTATTTTTATTTTTACTTATTTTCTGACAGTAACATCACTTTTGCTGACCATGTTGTTTCATGCATTTGTGTCAGAACAACCCTCCCAGGTTGCTTATAAGCACTCATCTCCTGCAAAATGCTTCCCTTCTTCAGAGACTCTCTCTTCCAATCTTATCTCCCCATGTGTCTACACTGCACACATTCTGCTATCAGTTGCAAACACTCAAAAGGCCACCTAAGCCACTGGGCTTTCTGCTGCTCTTTACAAACGCTTTGGCTTTCAGACACATTTCTTTGGCTAATATAAACCACAGCACATAAAGCTTCACAAAGTTACTCTTCAGTTTAAATTTTGTTTTTCTAGACTCCGATTTCAACCATAGTTTTTCTTTCCTAATCAGAGTTCCATTTTCATATTTGCTTTATGTCCCGACTTTTATCAGAGACAGCTGCTGAAATTTGCCCGTGCCCAAAGTGCCCTGGTCCAATGTGCGGGCTTAAAATGCTCCCAAATGAGGAGGAAGAAGATCAGCTGTGGTCACAACAAACCACAAATACAATCGAAGTGAAATTCTCCTTGGAGATTTAAAGTAGGAAGAAAAAAAACAATGTTGCACCTGCAAGTAGAAATGGGAAATACAGGTTTTAGGTTATTTATCCTGAGATACAACAGAATGAGAGCAGCACAGAGTGGCAATGGTGTATAGCCTTGGGAATCAGAAAGAATTCAGAAACAAACACCCCCTGAATGGAGAGTGAGAAAGCAACACAATCAGGGAAGACTTTCATTTTCCCTATGTATCTGAGCAGCTTCTTCCATTATCCAGCATGAATATTACAAAATCCCTTTGCTTGTTTAGTGATATTTGGTCCAGTACCAATGCAAGCACAGTAGAGAACTGAACAAATTACAGAAGTCATATCAGAAGTTATACTTGTTTGCAGCATAGCTCTCCAGGCGTAGCAACAGTCAGTAAACGTAGATTTAAACTCTGATGTATTTCAGGTAAACATTTTGAGGAATTACCAAACAACATCCAGTGCTATGTCAACAGCTAGTGGCTGCTCTGCCAGTTCAACATGAACATAATGCTGCGCAGTCTTTCATCTACAGTGCATGGGGACTACTTTAACACACAGTAAAACTGCAATATGTGGAATAACAATTTCACATACACAATGCTAAGAGTTTTGAGCAAGATATTCAGTTTTCTTTAGAGAGCTTTCCTCATAGTGTATAAGGTGAGCTTTCAGGGAGATTTCTGGCTCCTGCTGAAATACCACAGAGTAAAGCCTCTCATAACGTAAAGTAATATACCTTTAACTATGTCCACTGCCAAAAGTGTCAAGAAGTATTTTGTATTAATTCACACTGAAATTCCAAAACTTGTTACGATTTTCCCCTCTACCACACAGTAACAAAGTGTATAACTGAAAAGTGATTATAAGGAATGACTGCTGGCTACAGCCATTTCTTAGCAAACAGCAAAACAATACATGGCTCATTGGTGCACTTTCCTATAAACTGAACGGTAAATTATTTTTACTCGAGTACTGTCTGGGCTTTGGTAGTTTTGAAATATAGATAATCAGGACCAATAAGTATTCAGAGTGATGGAAACTCAATTTTCTAAGAATAGAAGTGATCAAATGAAAGAACTCCACAGGTTTTGAATTGTCTCCCAAGTAGAATTTTTAAATAAATAAATGTAATTGTACTTTTTTTTTTTAAATTAATCTTAAATAAATAACCATTATCCTGCAGCACTGAAAATTTAAATATTCATCTACAGTACTGAATTCATGAGCTTTTCTTATGGTATATGAGAGATTTATGTCCTATACTTTCATTACGCTTCACAATGTCACTTAATAATCTCAGACTGTGAAACCAGCTACAGAGAATTCCATCTATTAAAACAGACAAAACAACAACTAAATACTGAGATGAAAATTGGATTTTTGGAATCCCTTTGGTTTAAGCAATAACACCAAAGACTACATTAAATAAACACAGAGCAGTTTCCTTACAATACACGACACAGTAATACTGAAACATGCAACTCTAACATGAGTTGTAGTTTTACACGTGTTAACTGAGATGGTCTGAATTTGCTCAGATGCTTTGTTTTGAATCTACTGTTGCTATTTCCATTGGGCCTATTTTAACCATCTTTCCTAAGGCAAATCACCCTGTACAAGAGAGATCTTCATTCACTAGTAGCTTCACGGATGAATAGTTCCACTGATTAAGGGTATGAAGTCCATTCCTAGATAAAGATTTTAATGTACTTTGTTTCAGTAAGAGAAACAAAAGGAAGCAGCGCAATAGAAACTCACTCAATTGTTCCTTAATGAAAAGTAGAACAAGAAACAAAGAATCTCAAGTATTTACAGGCATGACCTAGATGCTTGTAGTTTCAGCTGCACTTGTAAAGATTTTCTCAGGCACCCAACTCCTTTCTAACTGGTCAGGCATAAAAGGGACTCATACAACAAAATAGTTTTCTGACGTATGACAGTACCTCAGGCTAGCAACCCTGGGGACGTCTTAAGGATCCTGAATCACATTCTTCTAGTTGGGCATCTAATCATTAAGAGTCATGGCACAACGTATCATGACATGAAAATTCTTTTTACAGCTTTTGCAGAAGGTCTGTGAAATGCAAGCAGGAAAGCTACAACTGAGAAATATAAAATCTGATGGTTACAAAGGCTGCCCTGAAAGTAATGCCTCCTATTTTATTATATCAGCCCACAACAACAGAGGTGGATGTTGGTGGTATGGCAGAAGAGGTTGAACCATCCCACCAATATTATTTGGTATCTTCCTCCCTGGAAGCATTCAAAGCCAGGTGGAATGGGACTTTGAGCAACCTAGGCAAGGATATTTTCCTCTAGACTATAGCAGTGAGATTGAAACTAGATGATCCTATGGGACCCTTTCAGCCTAAACCATTCTATAATTCATTCATTAATTCATTAACTTCCTGTACTTTTATATTCTAGGCTTCATATTCATGTAGATAGATAAAATGAGAGTACTACCTACAATGAATTGCAAATTGTAGAACAAATCCGAAAAAATAAAGAGACCATGAAACACAATGTGTTGTATTCTTCTGTGACATTTATGCACAAATCCACAAATGGCAGCATGCACAGAAGCCATTATCTTGTATTACAGCAAAAATATGGCAAATAGCTTTAAACAAAACAAGAATCTTTACAAATCCCCTTTTCTGATCTTTAAATACACAAAATTGCCCAAAATTAGAATACTTTTATCTATATACAGATTTCCATAATGTAGCTCTGCTCCATTTGCCATAAATTTTAACAACATGAGCAAATACCACCAGTATTTTTTTCTCTCATTCTTTCACTAACTCCTCTGAAAAAAAGTAGAGTCCTATTTATCTTTTTCTTTAATTTATTCCTTTAAAAAGGAGTAAGCATAAAAATCAGTCACTGTACACAAAGAAGAGTAGCAGAAATAAATGAAAATATTGCTTCTACTGATCTATTCTGCATGCAATATATTCATAAAACATAAAAAGTATTTTCATATATATATGTATGGACGTATTTTAGAATGGATATATTCAGAAAAAAATATATTAGATATGTACATGTATCTCCAGAAGATTTTATTTAAGAGTTCTACTCAGAGTCATTTTTTTCCATTACTATACCTGTTTGAGTGTCAAAGTTACAGAAAATTTTGAACTCATCAGGTAACTATCTCTTTTTATGTCTTCACTGCACAGATGGTAGATGTCTGTTTTCTCTACTTCCCCACTTTTTTAATTCATTTAATTCAAGAATGAACATTATAACCAGTTTAGTCTGGTATTATGATTACCCTCCTCTTCTACTGATCTTACAAAAAATCTGTGAATTAGCTGTCTAGTAAAACACACATTTTGCATTTGTTTTTCAATATATATTCTAGTTTTCTTGATGCCTAGGCATCAAGATATTTCCTAGTTTTTAATTACAGATTACACAATAAGAAGTTGTAGTGTATCCTCAAGGCAAAAGTGTCATTTTGGATTGAGTCATCCATCCTGCATTTAATTTTCATTTCTGACACAAGCCACAGCTTTTGTCAGGAAGAATTTATGTTTTGATGTTATCCTTTCACATATTACAAAAGAAAGCTGTCTGATGCATTCCTTTAACCCAACAGCACAGTCAGAAGTATTCACAACCAACCATAGTGAAATGACTCAAGGAATCCGCTATTTAGAATGCATGAAGATCACACCAAAGGTTTCAAGAGCCTTTTTTGAACTCCTTTCATAGAATCCTTAAAGTTGGAAGGAACCTTCAGAGGCTCCTCTACAGAGAAGTCAGTGTTACGCACTTCTGCCTGCCCTGAGGAATGTGGGCTCCAGCTTTAAGCAAACTTTCTCTCTCTACAGGTTTTCCACCACGTTTAGTGTTTACACAGAGTATGCAGACTGAGAATTAACATGGACTGATGTCTGAATTTAAAATATAACATATGAATAACACTATAAAATATAAAAATGCAGTCATATAAGGTATGGTTAGATAAGCACCATGACACATCTTTTGTCATAGAGAAAACTTGTAGAACAAATACCAAATTTCAGACCACCTCATTAAGCCTATTTCATTCTCAATGAAGAGGATCTTAACTTCCTTCTCCCCTCATTCTTACCTAAGCAAAATATTAGAAACATAACTGTGATTTACTAAGATTGTTATCTTCAAAGGTCAGGACTTAATAATGAAAAATTAATAATTTCACCAATTTCTCCAAAGATAGCAAGTTGTTGAGTAGTTATCTCACTGGAGTTTACTTCAGGCTTATATACTTCTAAAGAATAGTTAGATCTTAACCACAAACCAATGATCTAATGGAAGTACTCCTTAAAAATGGTTTGGAAGAGATGCTTGTAAAGAAACCTTCTTGTTTATTTGATTGGAGACTGTCAAGTAAGCTTATAAAAAAAATAAAGAAAATTATACTATAAAAGTATAATTGTAACTGCTTAATAGTAATGTAGTTCCTACTGATCGATATGGAGATAAAATGGAGATAAAAAAATTCCTAAGGTACAGGATAAACATAAGGAAACAATGCAAATTATTTTACGGTACACAACCGAGATGGTAAGTGAAGATTAAAATGATGATACAAACTGTAAGTGGCATTCAATATGAAACAGAAGCATAATAGTGCTGACTGCTTAATACCAAAAAGAAAAAAGAACATTTACTAAAACAAAACAATTCATTTGCAATGGCTCAGGAATATTAAATGAACAAATAAAAGGAAAATTATTCATTCAGCGTAAGTTTAATAACATATACACATCCAAAATAATGCCTAGACCTCCAAACACTTTTGCCCTTCTCCTGACAAACTTCTCTAGAAAAAGAAATCAAAACCAAGCAAAAACTTTAATGCATTTAAGAAATAATAAAATTCTTACACATTTATATGATTTGGTTCAACAACTAAAAGGTGGCTGCATAAGGGACAAAATAAAAAAGCATTTAAATCGCACAAATTCTACAGCAAGAAATCAGAATTTTTCAGTTATGTTGCAGTATAAGACAGGAAAAGATGTTTTGGCAAGAACCCATGCTGAACAATAAATTCATACACATCTAGCAGCAGACTATCTGACAATATATAATTAATTTTTGATGAATGACTTTAATTTATACAATACAATTATGCTCTGAAAAGACTGCAACAAGCAGAAAGGTGTTTATGATTTAAATTCTAATCATTCTCCTAAAATCAGTCTTAGATCTATTCCTATTTTTATCTTTCTTATGTTTGAATTTTTCTTCATGCTTCAACTTAAATACCTGCCTTTACACTTACAAGTTGCTTTGTCATGATAATCCTGAATCTTCATTATTTAATCTTGTAGATACAAAAAATATAAAGCTCACAGAAGATATTCAAATTGGGTCTCAGACACAATCTCAACTTATCCTCATTGTGAATGATTTAGACAGATTACTGTACAAAATGTAGCCATAACTGCATAGCTGACTTTCCTGATTTAAGCTGAGATGGCGTTAATAACACACCATTGTTTTGCCTGGTTTTGAGTAAAGGCTTCACATGCACCAGCCAGGCCACTTGGTAGGGAAGAGCAACTGCCACGACAGCACAGCAGCAGAGACCAAAACAGCTAGCATGAATTAGGCAAGAAGTTATTCTGTACCACGTGACGTGGTGCCATAAAGCTGTGGAAAGTTGACTGGTGTGGGGCTATTTTCCTGGGATTTGTGCGCATCTGTCAGCAAGACACTGCACTGCTCGTGAGACATCAAGCAGGTCTACTGTTAGCTGGACACTGGGTGGTAAGTAGCAAGTAATTACACTGTGAATGTATAGCTGCATACTGTTACCACTGTGGTTTTGTTTCTAACTTCCTTTTCTGTCTTAATAAATAGTTTTTGCCTCAAACAACAAGTTCTAGTTTGTTTCCAGTTCTCTACCCTATTCTACTGTTAAGGGAAAAAGAGAGAAGTGCTCTTTGGTGCTGAGCTGTGTGCTGGCACAAACACTAAGAGTTAGATAGTACAGTTTAAATGCCTTCCTACACAGCAACAGATAATTAAAATATCTGCAGAAAAACCTCCCTAAAAAACTTGTGACGCTACGGATTCAGAAGATTACAAACCTTTTTACAAACTACACTCTACACTCTGGCCATGATTCTTTGACAAAAATACGTAACATATTAACAGCTCTGCATTGATATTTTATGCCACTTAAAAATGGCCCTCCTAACAGCATATCTTCTGCAAGAAAATTGTATTTTTCTGTCAGATACATGGCACTCATTCACTCATTCTTACTTTGCTGCCATTGGCTTTTCCGCATCATGTTCCATCTACAAAGTTTTCTTAAGCTTTTGAGATGCACTGCCTTCTGGTTTTCCTTTTGGGTCATTAATTCTCTTTAGCATATTCTATTTCCAGTAAAGCAATTCAAAATGGTTTGCATATCCTTTTTTTTTTTCCCCCTGGAAATTGGAAATTGTGAGCTATTTTTCTGGAAAGATGACTAAAATGGCAGCAGCATCTCACCTTTAAATGCAACCATGTGTTGTCCTAGGAAATGAATGATTTAATTGATTCAGAACCTCAGATTTCTGTACATTTTATGTGTATAGAAAACAACACTTTTAAAATGAAACAAATTAAAACATGCTTATTGTCTAGGATACACATTTCTGTCCAGAAACCTTTGTTAGTAAGCGGGTAAGTCAAGACTAGGAAAAACAAATGAGGTATCATCAATGTGACTTTTATTATATTTCCAGTATCAAAATTAACTTCAGTAAAATAACTACTGCACTTCTGTAACAGCTTTCAAAGCTTTTAGCCTTCAAAAGAAGATAGAGGAAAAAAATTAACTGGAAAACATTCAGAGAATGAATCCTTAGCATTTTAATCAATACAGCGAGAAGCATTAATTAGCAAAAAGTCTACGAAAATGT
Source organism: Oreortyx pictus (assembly GCA_036925125.1). Taxonomy (NCBI): domain Eukaryota; kingdom Metazoa; phylum Chordata; class Aves; order Galliformes; family Odontophoridae; genus Oreortyx; species Oreortyx pictus. The sequence goes on from JAUPFR010000003.1 coordinate 38,650,010, forward strand.
AAACTACTTGAATATAAGAAACAACCAAAATACAAAGTATTCACCAACATGTCCACAGCCTTGTGCATCAGCTACCAATATGTGGCCCAAAAGTACCACAGATGGCACATGTAATTGTTTTGCTGCCTTCCAATTTATTGTAAGAATGAAAATATACCTTGAAGAGATACATAAAACCCACTGAAGTACAGCAGATGTCATATTTGTTAATGCAACTCATTTTCACTAAAATAGATGTATTTTTTAGCATTATTATTTCAAGTGAATTTTGGTTGATCTACAAATTATCTGCCCAGCCTTTTTTCTTGTCAAACAGGTTGCCCTATCTGAGACATATCATTGTTAACACTAGTAATCTAGTCAACATTTTCCAGTGTCTTTGTTCTATTATTTCAGCAGGAAATAGGCTAAGCTTGGTATATTAGTTACAGAAATCTTTGAGTTTCAAGACACCAGGCTTTCATAGGTTTTGTTGTTTAAATTTTCAAATCAATTTGTCTAACTGAAAAATAAAAAAGACTTGTTTCCAGCATCTGTCATTCCAAAACATCATTGTTTTAGTCATCCCCTTTGCTGCAGCTCTCATTTTATCACAATTCTTATGCTCTGTAAACATTGCTAGTTCTCATTTTCTTCCGCCACTGGTTTCTAACAGTTCAGTAAGCACAAGTTCTGCAGTTTGTTAATCATGGGAACCACTTTGCTCCAACTCACTGTCTTTCTATAGCGCTGTATCTTTACTTGGCTCCTGCCTTGCAATCCAAATTACCACCAAAGCTGCTGCTTTATTAAAATGTTTAGTTCTGTATAATTTTTTCAGTTGCATACTTACTTAGGTAGTTGCAGTCACTGTCCTCTAAGCCGTATCAAGCCCTAGAGGCTCTTTTGTTCAGACCAGTCAACTCAGTTTAACAGAAGTGCAAAAACTCTAAATTTTAATGGAGATTGTAGGAGAAAACTTAGTTTTGCTAAAGACATAAGGGCAGATCAAAAGGGATGAACTTTGTGGGAAATGTGGACAAAGATGGCAGTATTAAGAAGATAAAGTGGAACAAAACACAAGCCTTCAGAGTAACACAAAAGGACCAGGATGTCATTCTTTTTCTGCATAAATAGCTGAGAATGGATTTTATGAACTTTGCTTCAGAAAACATTAACCCTGCTAGTTTCAATTATTTTACTGATTCAAAGTAAATGGTGCTACTTTGTAATGTGATGTTTAGTTTGCAGTTTTCTCTATCATTGTGCACTGTCTGCTGTTGAGTATGGGGAAAGAATCAATTTCTAGCCATAGGAAGTAGTCTTTTCTAACAGCAGAAATTATTGTTTATCACAAGATAGCTGATGTTAGCTGATGTTTACTTGGTTTGCCATGTCAAATGATAAAACCAGCCTTTCAACTTTTTTCCCTATCCTTGTACCCCTCAAGAGGTCATCTTTTATTTCTCTGTTTCTCTACATTCCTTAGACTCATGCAGCAAGCCTCAGCTACTTCAACATAAACAATTATTTTACTGATATAAATAGAACATTAGACTACTCAACCAACAAAAATAAATAATAACAAACCACAACAACAAATTCTACAAGAACAAGAGCATAAACAAAATACTGCATATGCACAGACCACCTAATATATGTCCCACAGGCTATTACTACATAGACTAGACTTTTTTTTTCCATCCAAGTTCAGTTAAGGTTGCAATGATGAATACAATGTGTATGTTTTCACAGTATATTTTTGATGTATTTTGTTAGTCTTTCATAGGACTAAAGATGGACATCATGCAAGTAAGTATAAATACCAGAACCCTTTCCAAACAGTCATTTAGTACAGAAAAGTGCAGGCAATCCTCAATTATATGTATAGACTGGGAGAAGAATTGAGAGCAGACCTGCAAAAAGTGACTTGGGGGAGCTGTTAGATGAAAAGCTTGACACGAGCCAGTACTATGCTCTTGCAGCCCAGAGGGCAAACTGTATGCCAGTACCACACCCTTTGTGCATACTGAATACACAATGAAGATCAGTGAAAAAATGGAAGACCGGACCTGCAGACCCCGTAGGTGAGAAGTCCTAAGACTGGAGTAGGAATTCAACCTGAATGACAAGATACTTTGCCTCAGCTGGAAACAGCAGTAATTTGGCAGAAGATATGAACTGCATGGGTGATTGAGCACTAGAAATAAGTACTGAGCATAGCAAAACTCTTACTATGTGTTAGTAATTAATAAGAATTTTGTACTACATTGTAATAGACATATAATAGATAAAATCTTTTACAATGGTTTAATGCTTTAAGGTTTCTATGAGTTATTTTAAAAGAGATGCTTTTGGACTCACCATTTTCAATATCAGGATGTAAAAAAGTCACATTAACAATACTGAGTGTTTTCTGATACGACTTTTGTAGTACTCCTTTTATGATTTTTTTCCACATCTGATTATAATTGTTAATTATTACTTCATAATGAATATTTCTTAATATAAATCTATCAACATTAGCAAATGTTTTAACATAGCAGTAAACACTGTACAGTGTTATGTCACTTACATAAAAAAAACTCAGATAAAAAATAGATAATGTCAGTTTTTCTCGATGGAATCTCAGCCAACACGCTTCCATTAATAGCCAAACCTCTTTTAGATACTGAAGAAGAAGCATCACAGATGTGACTGAGATTCAAAATTTAGAAGCTTGTCTACAGTCATAATTAACTGCAAAAGATGGATGATGTCCAGAGCTGTAGCCCTTATATTAAAAAGGCTAAGGACTTAAGAGCTTTTTGCCTGTAACAGTTGATCTAGAATACCAATATCACACAGAGTATTCTGTGCTAATTTTCACAGGATACTGCAGACATCACATACAGTTAGTTTTCCTAGGAAAAAAGTTAGCAAGAATGGAAGCATCTGAAAATGTTACTTCTACTATCACTTATTGAACCAGATACCTTTCTTTGTTTTATCAATTCTCTATTTTTCGTTTGGAAAGTATCAGCTATAAAAAGTTTTATTCTGTCTAAGAGTGAAATTCAGGAAAGAAAATAATTTCTCATCCATTTAACAATTTCTTAGAAACTGAGGTCATTATATCTAGTATATAAACAGAATATGGCTTTTATGACAAAAAAAACTTCAAGTTTTTCCATAGGAAACTGACCTCATTAGACAGCATACAGGCGGACAACTTTCTTTGACAGACATGTTCTACATGTACTTTTAGGGCTATGAGTTCTAAAATCTTTAGAGCTGTATAGGCTGTGGTAAATTCAGTACAGCCTTTTAATACCATTTATCTTTTTTATGTATGAGAGAACTACATCCTATAGCTACAGAAGCTGATAGATTTGTTTCTGAAGTTATTCCTTACAGCTTTTTGAGTTATTGCAGCGTTACTTTCAGTTAAAGGCTCTTCTTTTCTAACACCCATATTTATTGTTTCCAAATTCCTTGGATGAAAAAGAGGATATGATCTGGGCAGTGGTGATTAGAAAAGATGGAACAAAGTAACAGCGAAGAGCAGACTAAAATCTACAACCAATTGAGGGTGTGCCTCAGCAGGCAAAATATCAACCAGTGTTGAGTCTTCATGATTCTGTGTTACTAGTAAAAGCCGTAAAATCAATGGGAAAAGTATAACTCCAGTCAAGAACAGAGGCAAGTTTCTATTAAAAAAAAAAAAAAAAAAAAAAAGCTTTCACCTGATCCACTTACATTACTACCCTTAGTCACTGAGGGCTGTGCTGTGAAATATTTCAAGTGTGTGACTGAAAATACTTAAGTCAAACTGAGTACAGAAATGTATGATCCAGTTACTATTTTTTTCAACTTCTGGAGAGAAGAAAAGCAAATTAAATACTTAAAAAAAAAATTAAATGCATATTAAAACAAACACATGAAAAGTACATGATTACAGATGCAGTCAAGTATTCCAGAATCAGTGAACAGTAACAAGTCATCCAGATTAAGTTGCTTCAAGTTCCTGGCAAGCATATATTACCATGTGTTTATGTGTTTTCATATAATGCTCTCCCTACAGAACATGCACTCCATTTGTAGCCCAGGCCAGTGCCTACCAGACAAGTGTCTCAGTCACAGCTGAGCATGGTAAGGCAGCCATGGGGAATGCTGCAGGTTATGTCACCTGCACACCTCTCAGAATATGTAGCTCTTTCCCTGACGCATCCACATTATCCCTGCACCAATGAAGGACAAGAAACATAAATAATCTTAGGTGTCACCTGCAGCTACAATAACTTCCTCATTTTATCATAACATGAGGCAACCTCTGGGATCTTTTAAGTGCTTTGCTTACTTAACCAATACTGGAGTTCAGTTTTGAATACAAAATGAGTTACAGCATACAAAACAGTCTAAAATGATAAGCTGACGACTTCAATAAATTTGGCCTTAATTTTTCCCTGTCTTACATTTACATCTAGGTAAAGTGGGAAACAGCTAACAAGAATGTTTCAAAGCTTTTGTGTTTTTTTTTTTTTGTTTTTTTTTTTTTTAATATAATAAAGCATCCTAGAACTATCACAGGAGCGTAAGAGAGCAGCTAACGACAGTATTTCACCACAAAGATTCTCACTGGATTGAAACAAATACAGCATAGTGACGTGGCAAAAAGAAGCAGCATTAAATGACTCTGCCTTTTGTCAGTGCTATCTGCCCTATGCAATCAGTGGAGCACTTTGCTTTTTAATAGTTAATCATGCAGTTACAGATTTTATATGACCTAATATGAATTGTAAATTGCATTAAGGTTTCACAGAGAATCTTACTGCTAGCATTTCCAATTTCTCAGCCCCCAGTTTCTTTCTTCAGTATTTTAAAGAAATTTCTACGCTGCGTTA